>CM068715.1:16804913-18134575 GCA_035079005.1 Fraxinus americana | reverse complement strand
GGTAAAAGAAGAAATTACAAAAAATTTTCCGATAATTACCTTCTTTAATTGATACCCATGGCTTCACTTCTTCAATTTCATCGATTTCATGAATTTGGGACCTTGTTGTTTTGGTGGAAATTGGGGATTTCAATTCAATTTTTTTCAATTCCCTGTTGGGAGTCCGGAGTCGAGACGTGCGTGGATGCTTTCCAATTGGGATTCTTGGTATTGAAATGTATTGCAGGGGCTTCTATCATACAGTTTGGGCCAAATAATTGGCCTAATTTTTTTTTTTTAGCCACATTCAGTATCGGGTTACTGAAAAAATTGGGGCGGCCGGGTTTGCCACTGTCCATAATTAATGACTCCCAAACATAGGAGAAAGAACTGTAGAAGAATCCGTCTTAAGTTTGTTATTAGAAAATCAACTATGACAATCAAGAGAAGAAAAAAATTTGAAGTACAAGATTTTGAAGTGAGGTATGCTCTGCAAATCTCCTCAAGGCAAATTTCGACTTTTGCACTTGTTGCTAACATATTTTAATGGAAGCATGTCTCCCAAGATATAAGCGTTACTTCTAAAATTAAAATACCACAATAATAATCTTATTAGGTGAACCACAACTTGATTGTACTCTTCTTGACTGTAAGATATTGAACACTAAAAGCTCTTAAAATCTTGAAAACAAATTGCCGAATTTAAAACTCAAAAATTATTTTGACGGAATTTTTAGAGAGAATGAATAGGAAATTAATATAATTGAATTGATTGGGAATGAAATAATTTGAATGAAATGAGTTCAATTTATGGATTCCAATGTATCTATTCAGAATTGATTGTGTCTATCCATAATGGGTTCACCTTTTTGCACAAGTCATGGACGATTGGATCACACTATTTCAAGTTAGGACACTATCTGGTTGTCAATATTTCATCATATATGAAAGGATACACCTGTACTATAGATAATGAGTGGTCTTCTATATAAACTTATTGCATTTAAAGAGACACCTAGAAGTTATTTGTGAATTCCAAATTTAAAACATGTGTTTAGAGAACTTAGAAGACAATATGACAAGTTGTAGACATATATGAAGAAAAGTCATATGCACACAAGTTGGGATAATCTAAGTAGGTCGTCCTCGTAAAAACAAACTCATGCTTGAACCCACGCACTGAATTACAGTCTCCAACTGATTATGCGTAATTAATGTGTCGAATTTACTAACTTAGTAAAAGATAGAAATATTATTGGAGAGAGATTACCAGTAGAGTATGAAAATATCATTTTTTCTTTAGCTAACCCTTAACAAAAGTTTAAGCAGAAAAAATTTTCACAGAGAAAACACCAGTTTTCATCTTTCATAAATTGCATAAATTTAACTCATTTTATAGCCATTGATAAATTCCATCAACATATGTAAGAAGAAGAGAGATCATTATCAATCGATTGGATATTTCTACAAAATGTATGTGTGTTCAAATGTACGCGTGTCCAAGTAAAGTAATCTATTAAACAATTCAACTTTTTTTGAGAGATATTTTCCCAGTCAACACCATTTTCCCTGGCTGTATTTTACCTGGACCACACAAACAGAAACAAATGAAAAATAAAAACGAAAAACTCGTTGTTCATGCTATGCATCTAATTGTCCAATGTCTTCAATATTCCATTATACTTTTCGAGCGGGAGACGTCGAGATTTTCCTATAAAAAGGATTTTCCAACTAAGTTTAATTCCACTCACTGCTAGAGACATGGCTACTAAGAATAGCAAGATCATGATTTTTGGTGCTACTGGTTATCTTGGTGTAAAAATGGTGAAAGCAAGCATTTCCATAGGCCATCCAACTTACGCTTATGTTCGTCCGATTAAATCGAACGGCGCCCATCCTTCCAAAATTGAGCTTCTCAATAATTTCAAGTCCTTGGGAGTAATCGTTTTCCAAGTATTAAGAGTTTATTTAGACAAGATCGACTATTTTTCAATAATATCAAATTTCAATTTTTTGCATGGTACCATCATTATTTCAATAGTATTATTTAATTAAATCTTTAAACAGGGAGAACTCGACGAGCACGAGAAACTCGTTAAGGTGTTGAAACAGGTAGATATTGTGATATCTACTCTTGCAGTCCCTCAACATCTTGAACAACTCAAGATAATAAGTGCCATGAAAGAAGCAGGCAATATTAAGGTTAACTGATTAATATTTCTAGCCTTTTTCATAATAAAACTACCTTTTTGGCTGTTTTAGCGTTCATAATATGGGGTATTAATTAACTTAATTTACTGTTCTTGAACACTAGAGGTTTGTTCCTTCAGAATTTGGCAATGAAGTTGATAGGGTAAGGGGATTGCCACCATTCCAAAAGCTGCTGGACAACAAGAAGAAGATAAGAAGGGCAACTGAGGCAGCTGGAATACCATTTACCTATGTGTCTGCAAATTCATTTGCTGCATACTTTGTTGATTACTTGCTCCATCCGTGTCAAAAATCCGACCGTGTTACTATCTATGGAAGTGGTGAAACCAAAGGTAAAATTATACAAGGAACTATCTCGTTCAAACTCTTAAAACCCTCAAATTTATCAAACCTTCAAACTCCATTTATTAATATATTTGTTCCCCAGCTAGGATAGCACTTGTGTGGTTCGCGTTAAGATGGCCCTACTATCATCTATCTCAAATACTTCAAACCTAATTCTATCCAAATAATTTTCCTAGATGTTTGTACAGAACTAATGTTATGTATTTGAAGGAAAGGCTCATATATTTCTAGTACAATTTGCTTTCATTCTATCCAAATAATTTTCCTACAATCAAATATGACATTATGGACAGTTAAACATGACATTTTTATGGCATTCCGTGATACTGAAAAGTTTCTTTTAAGCAATGGAACCAATTTACTAAAAAACAAAAGAAAGATACAAAGTGCTTAGGAGGAGGACAAAGGCCGAACCTCCAACTATCAATATATTTTTAGAATTAGGGTGTGATACGAATTTTATTTGGAAGATTAATTGAGAATTCTGTTTGAATTCTAGTTGGGAATTCTAGTTGAAGTCTATTTTGGAATTCAATTTGGGAGTTCAATTGGAAGTTATGAATTGTGTTGGATTTGAAGAAGACTTGAAGGAGTCCAAGTTGCAATAGGAGGGGAAGAAAACATACAAGGAGAACGAAATAGAGAACTGGCGCTCGCTATGCGCCTTGATCCCTCTCGAGTGCTCAGAATAGGAGTTTTAGCGATCGCTATCCGCGAGAAGGCCGCTCGAGTGCTAGTCTTATCCGGATTCAACAGTTATCTATTTTGGCCTGTTTTTTAGATCCTATTTTATTCAAAACACTCCATTATTTTATAGACTTGCTATAATTGAAATCCATCACATCTTAGGCTTTTCTATGCACTATAATTTGTAATTCTCCATTATTGATTTAACAAATTCTCATCTTCCGCCCGTTGATTTTTTCCACGTAAATCTTGTGTTCTTGTTTATCATATTATTCTCGTTCCTTTATTTAACTAACATATATTCTAGGATGGGGTCGAGATACAAAACCTCCAATTAAAGTACGACAAAACAAAAAAAGGAATATGAACCTAAACTTAATAGTGAGAAAATGTAAAACTCGAACACTTTGAGGCATCAATTCTAGTAACAAATAAACTTCTTGCTTTAAAAGATTCTTCTTCTTCATTGTTTATTTATTTATTTTAGATTGCAAAGAGAATATAACTGTGCTTTAATGGAAATTTCTTTTGTACAGCGGTGTTGAACTACGAAGAAGACGTTGCAGCCTACACTGTGAAAGCAACAACCGATCCAAGGGTTGCCAATCGAGTCATTATCTACAGACCCTCAAAAAATATTGTTTCTCAACTGGATTTGGTTTCTTCATGGGAGAAAAAGACTGGACGAACAATGGAAAGGATTCATGTTTCAGAGGAAGAACTCATTAAGCTCTCCGAAAGTAATAAAATTATAATTCACTTTATCAACCTATTTATTTTCTTAATCAAAATGCCTTTTTTTTTTTAAATCTTAAATGCTTATAATCAACGAATATTTTCCACCGCCTATTGTAGTGTGTTATGGCACCAGAGTGCTTAAGCATAAGCTAAGTATCGGTGCTTAGGAGATCGGTCCTATTTATGTATTTCTGCTAATATATTGGCCTTCATAAAGAAAACATAAAATGGTATAAATGTTATTAAAAATTAAAAACAAAATCCCTAAACTGGACAAAGTAAAAGGGGAATGATTTTCATATTTTTGCTTATACACGATAATTTTCAAGACTACTTTTTGGATGGTCGGAAGATGTTGAAGACAAAATTTAAATAAATTAATGTGTCTTTAACAATTTAAATGAAATTTTATATGGGATGGTTCCACAAGATATGGTTCTCTATTCAAGTTTTTCAACCGCTTATTTATAAAAATTGTGCAGATCTCAAACATTTCATATATTGAGACTCTGAATTTTGTGTGTTTCCAGGCTTACCCTTCCCCGACAACGTTGCAGCGGCCATTCTTCACAATATATTCATTGCAGGAGATCAAGTAAGTTTTGAACTCACAGAGAAAGACTTGGAGGTCACCAGGCTCTACCCGGATTACAATTACACTTGTGTTGATGACCTTCTCAATCTTTGTCTTGTTAATCCACCCAAGGTCAAGTTGGCAGCCTTTGCTTTTTATACATATATATATATTCCCACCCCCCCCCCCCCCCCACCCCTCCTTTGGCTCATGTGTGTAATGCCATCAAATAAAGCTTAATTCTTCTGCATACTGGGTTACTGCTAGATACTGATAATTATAATTTTAAAGCCATTTTAATATTTGCCTCATATATAGGAAGAACTCTTAACATGAATGGGAAACTTAACAAATTTCCCGTAGGATTTCCCATTTTATGGTTTTATTATTCCCGAAGGGTCTTTAGGACTCACAGGGCATGCGCAAATTAAACTTCTATTGAGTTCAGTGTATCAACTGGAAAGGGAAATTTTTTAGGACCACAAATGACTAAATTTGTTTGCAGGGGCCTTGAGGCCAGCAATTCATTGTTTATGTGGAAATAGTTGCTGTGTTTTGCTTAAAAACACATGAAAATCGACAAGGGAGTAGGGTCACTTGATCAAATAAATCGACTGTGGTTATTACTTTTGGCTCATTATTTTTTCTTTTCAAAATAGTGCATGTTCAAAATACTTAACCAAACTCTTATAGTATTCTTATTCAAAATCTCAAAGCCAACTTATTCAACAACAACAACAATCTAGTCACATTATATTAATAAGTGTGTGTACAAAGTAAGGGATTGGATTTTCGATCTTTAAGTCCAAAAGCTCGTGGTAGTTCCAAACATTGTGATAATCCTATGATATTCACACCCTGTTCATGTTCTAATGCTCGCGGTGTTTGAATATTACTCGAACAATTACAAATTTCCACACCTCAAGAACTCTTATATAAGAACGTGTATAGCAGACATAATTGGGTCATATTTATATTCTATGTAGGGAGACCCAATAGAATCCTATTGGGAATCTCTCAAAGCATATCTAATAATGCTCTTTATTTCAAGGAGAATATTTCTCAATTTAAAGGGAATTTCTAGATAATTTCCAAAAATAAAGAATAAGATTTTTTATAAAAGTTAAACAATACTCTTTATATTAGCTTTATTTTGCCTCTTTTTTTCAAAGAAAATATTTTATAGGAAATTGATTTGCCTATAAATTGTTTTACTGGGAAGTGTATCTAATTGTATTTGATTGGTATAATTTTTCATGGAAAATGTTGAAAGTTTGGTATTCGTTTGACTTCATTTTTTATGAAAAATTGTCCATTAAAGTGATAATATTTTCTATCATTGGGTTTATAACTTGTTCCAATTGCTCAAAAAAAAATTGAAAAAAAATAACCATACCGAATATCATTCGTTTGACTTTGTTTCGCATGTAAATTGTCAATAAAAGTGAAAGTTTTTTTTACTGTTGTGTTTAGAATTTTTTCTAATTGCCAAAACCCCCCCCCCCCCCCGAAAAATATTTACCCACCAAAACGTCAAGAATTTATTTTCCTCAAAAATGTGGAAAATTTTGAAAATTGGAAAATATTTTCCTGAAAAAATTTTGCCTATCAAACATTACAAAAGTTTTTCCATGAAAAATGTGTGCTATCAAATGAGGCATAATATATTGATTTGTGAATACTGATAAAGGAGGTGAGTTAGGGCCTGCCTAGAGGAAATTACAATCCACTTTTAAGTAAGATTCCAACCATTGAAGGGGCCCACCTGGCAGCTAAGTTTGACTAGCACTCACATTGTTTTTAGAAGATTGTGCACAACGGTTGGAATATCAATTTTAAGATGTAGAACAATTTCTTCCAGACAGGCCCTTAATTTTTTAGATCATTTAGTACAAATCAGAGTAGAATCCTAAATTATCGATTTTTGCACTTCTCATTTAATTTTGTAGATTTATAGCACTTTTTGGTTCCATTATTTTCAAAATATATTTTTCTCTATTTTATTTTCAACCACACATTTTTCAATAAAATAATATTATATGCAAATCCAAAACTTTTCCTTATTTTTTAACCCCACATTCTCCATCAAAATACTATTTCAAAATACATTTTCATAAAAAATGGGGCTCAAATAGCCTCATAGTTTTTAGGATCATAACTAAGATCAATTTTAATTGTTTTTACTCGAATAGTTGTTAGAAATAATAAAATCAATTGTCATAAAGATAGCTATCGTGAGGACGATAATCCATACTCTTAGGTCCACATTACTAATTGTTAACTAACTCGTACACTTGCAATGAAACAACAATAAGTTCTAAGCTTGATAAGTACGTTTTACAAGCTTATTTGTGAAACCACAACAATACTCTTTATATTATCTTTATTTTACTTGTCAACAATCTCGTATGATTGCAAATTTCATTGAACGTTGATTTGCAATTTTAATAAGTTAAATACTTTGAAAATGGAAAAGATTTATTAGGCTAGGTCAAAGTGTGCAGTTTTACAAAATTGAGAGCTTGTTGCGTAATTCTATAATACGAACTCATACGAGAAAGTCGAACCTGAACAAGAGTGGCGTTGGAAATGGTACGCATATAAGAATTTATTATTTTTTGCTTAGTGTTTCATGATAAAATTGTTGACATATGGTTGACGTCTCGTTTTGATTATCACAAACAAATTGTTTTTGTCTTTAACAAACAAGTGTCTATAGTGATTATTGCATAGAGTCAATAACATGGTTCGAGGTCAAGTAATTTGCGCACGAAGATCGACATTGAAACAAATTCGCAAATCGAGGGTATAAAGAACAATATTGAAACCCGCAAAAAGTAGCCTAAAAAAGAATCGAGACAAAAGTCGATGAACGATCAAGCAATGTACGCCAAAATGTTCAAAACATTGTACTTAGATTTTTTATATTCATTTAAAGGTAAAATGTTTCAATACTTGGCAAATGATCACTAAGAGCTCAAAGTAAATTTTTATGCATAAGAAATATTATTTTCAAGTCAAATGATTGCATAAAATCTTTATCGAGTCACTTACCTTGAAAATAATACGTGAGAGAGTACTTTAAGAAAATATATCAAACAAAAAACCACGCAAGAAAACATCTGGGGGCTAGTTGATTACACGATCCGAAAGTCCTGACATCTTCAAACGGCTAGTTGATTACATGATCTGAACGTCCGGATGCCTTGTCCAAATGGACAGAGTTTTGGCCAGTTTGAGTGATATAAATACCCCCACTCACTTTTCATTTGCTACAACCTTTTTTTGAGTATTAAAGTGAAGCTTTTATTGATCACAACCACCTTATTCTCTGTCATTAAGAAGATCAACTGTCATAAAATTCTTGAAGAACCTTTGAGCAATTAATTTTGTGAAAATCTATAGTCTTTCAAGAAGTTTTTCATTTCAACACTTTGAGCTATATTCATTGCCATTTATTGAAGTGCTTGCCTCTTCTTTTCTGTTATTAACCTTGAATCTACCATTCGATAAGAAGAGAAGATTTCACTTGTAATTCATTTTGAATTGTGGGTCGTGTTGAAGTCCCGAAAAGCTCAACTTTGGAAAAGGATCGGTGCTTTTTGGTTGTAAGTCGCCGAAAATGTTGTAAAGGGTTAGATAGCACCACAAGTTAATTAACATAGTGAAAAAGGCCTTACTCGTGACAGAGAGCTTGGTAACAGGGGATGCAGATCATTGCGTTGGATCGAACCTCCATAACATATCGTTTGCATTCTCTATCCCTTCTAGTTAGCCAATCTTGGGCTTTCAATTGGAATTAGAGCTCGTTACTCACCTCTTTAAGATTTTACAAACTTGAGTTATGGCTAACATCGGTTTTCAAAATCTCAAGGGGCATTCTACCAATCGACCTCCCTTCTTTGATGGCACACATTACAATTATTGGAAAGTTAGAATGATTATTTATATTCAATCTATTGATTATAATATTTGGGAAATTATTGAATATGGTCCTTATGTGCTTACAAAGACTATTAAAATTGATGACAAACCCGATCAATGTATTCCCAAGCCAAGAGAGGAATACGATGAAAAAGATAGAAGAAAATTTGAATTAAATACTAAGGCCAATAATTTGTTTTATTGTGCACTAGATAGAATGAATTCAATAGAATTAGCACATGCGATTCGGATAATGAAATTTGGAATGCTTTAGAAGTCACTCATGTTAGAACAAATAAAGTTAAGTAAACTAAGATAAATATGCGAGTCAAATAATTTGAAAATTTCTTTATGAAACAAGATGAGTCCATTGTTAATATGATTACTCGTTTCACCGACTTTGTTAATAGCTTAAAAGGTTTTGATCGAAAATATACTAACAGTGTGAGCAAAATATTTAGGTCACTTTCGGAGGAATGGAGTCACATACAGACGCTTATAGAAAACACAAATGATGTGAATACATATCCTTTGGAAGAATTATATGAAACCTTGATGACCTATGAACTCAATAATGTCGAGATCAAGGAAAAGACAAAGAAGAGCAAAGAAAAATCAAAAGAAACTCCTAAACGACAAGTTGCTCTAAAATCGACGATTGATGAGGAGACATCAACAATTAACATGAGTGATGAAGAGCTCGATGATCTAGTACTTCTTGTCAAAAAATGGAGAGACTTTGGAAACAATAAAAAGTTTCAAAGAAAAAATGACAAAGGAGAAGAAAAGAGTAAAAACATTATTTGCTATAAATGCGACAAACCCAGTTACAACTTACAAGAGAACCGAGTGCCCAAACAAAAGGAAAAGCTTCAAGAAAAATGCACTTCAAACTACTTGGGATGATAGCGACAATGAAGATCAAAATGAAAGCAATGATCATGAAATCGCTAACATATGGTCCTCGAAGATGAAGTAAGTGCAAAAGAAAATTTTTCTTATGATGAACTACTAATTCTTATGATATATTGCTTGAAAATTTTAAAAAACTTGCATTGAGTCATTCTATTCTTAAAAAGAAAAATTCTCTTTTGAAAGATGAATTAAAGAAAATTTTGGAAAAATCAAAAGAAAATCTTGATTATGAATTATTGGTTAAGGAAAACACTTCTCTAAAAGAAACGGTTGATGATTTAACAAAAAATATTTATAAATTCACCGATAGCAAGAAAAATTTTGATTTGATGCTCGAAAATCAAAAATTTGTATTTAACAAAGGGGGAATCAGATTCAAACCCTTGATAAAACAAAAATCTCTTGAAAATATGTTTGTTAATGCTTCAAACACCGCTTGCACATTTTGTAATAAAATTGGACATGTTTTTTTTTAATTGCTTAGCTAAAAAGAAACTATATTTTGAAAACAAAAACAAGTGGATTTAGGAATCCTCAAAAACTAACTACCAAGGACCCAAGTTCATATTGGTACCAAAGATCAAAAAATAAATTATTTTTGTAGGTACCAAGAAAATCAAAAGCAAATGATTCTTAGAGAGTGGATGTTCGAAGCACATGATCGAAGATTCATCACTACTTTCAAACTTAAAAAGAAAGGATGGAGGTCATGTAACTTTTGGAGGCAATGCAAAGGGGAAGATAATTGGAATCAGCAACATTGGTAATCACTTATCCACCTCGATTGAAAATATTTTATTAGTCGATAACCTCAAACATAACTTGCTAAGTATTAGTCAATTATGTGATAAATGTTATAATATAAAATTCGATTATTCCAAATGCCTAATTAAGAATGTTACATCAAAAGAGGTAATTTTCATAGGAAATCGAAATAAAGATGTTTATATCATAAATATTGAACATGAAAATAATGAACATTGTTTACTTGGATTAAAAGATGAAACATGGCTTTGGCATAGAAGGTTTGGTCATGTAAACATGGACCTTATTTCAAAGATTTCAAAAAATTATTTTGTGAAAGGATTGCCAAATTTGAAATTTGAAAAAGACAAAATTTGTGATACTTGTCAACTTGGAAAGCAAGTTAAGAGTTCTTTTAAACCAAAAATCTTTTCTGCAACAATAGAACCATTGCAACTTCTCCATATGGATCTCTTTGGACTATCTTGAATGGCTAGCTTAGGTGGTAAGCATTACGCCTTTGTTATTGTTGATAATTTTTCAAGATTTATATGGATTATTTTCTTGAGTGCAAAAGATGAAACCTTAAAAGCTTTCAGATATATTTGTAAGAAAGTTGAAATGAAAAGGGTCACACTATCACCACTATTAGAAGTGACCATGGTAGAGAATTTGACAATCTTGCGTTCGATAATTGATATGAACACAATTTTTTGGCTCCTAGAACTCCTCAACAAAATAGTGTAGTAGAAAGGAATAATCATACATTATAAGAAATGGCTCGGACCATGCTAAATGAAAACACTTTGTCTAAATACTTTTGGGCCGAAGCCGTTAATACCGCAAGCTATATTATAAATAGAATTTTGGTAATTCGTAAGAAAACTAAAACTCCTTGCCAATTTTGGAAAAATAGAATTCCCAACATTAGATATTTCAAAGTCTTCGGTTGCAAATGTTTCATTTTAAACACAAAAGACAATTTGAAAAAATTTGACTCAAAAGCCGATATTGGAATTTTTCTTTGTTATTCATCGACTAGCAAAGTATATAGAGTTTTTAACAAAAAAACTCTAGTCGTTGAAGAATCTACGCATGTTACATTTAATGAGACTAATCTTCTTGATCGAGAGAAAGGTATTGATGATGATGTAGATTTGGAAACCCCCTTTGAACAAATGAATATTCAAGATAAAGAAGTATCAAATGAAGAACAATTGAAGGAGCCCAACGATCAAGATAAAGAAGAAAAGTTAAACGAGAATCAAGGTGACTCTACATTGCCAAAAGAATGGAAGTTCGTCTCATTTCACCCAAAGGAGTTAATTATTGTTGATCCATCAAAATGTATAATTCCTAGAACTTCTCTTCAAAATTATCTTGGTAGTTTGTGCATTCATTTCACAAAGTGAACCCAAAAATTTTAAAGAAGAGGAATTTGATGAATTTTGAATTTTAGCGATGCAAGAAGAACTTAATGAATTTGAGAGAAATCATGTTTGGGACTTGGTCGCTAGACCAACAAATCAAACCGTTATTGGTACTAAATGGGTTTATCGAAACAAAAGAGATGAAAATGGGATCATTGTGTGTGACAAAGCTAGATTAGTGGTCCAAGGTTACAATCAAGAAAAATGTATTGACTATGAGAAACTTTTGCACCGGTGGCTCAGTTAGAATCCATTCGCATGCTTCTTGCATTTGTATGTCACAAAAACTTTATTCTTTATCAAATGGATGTGAAAAGTGTATTTTTAAATGTCTTCATTCAAGAAGAAATATTCGTTGAACAACCACCCAGCTTTACAAATCATAAATTTTCAAACTATGTTTTTAAACTTAGAAAAATTCTCTATGGTCTAAAACAAGCTCCATGAGCTTGGTACGAACGCCTGAGCAAATTTCTACTCTCAAATGGCTTCTCTATTGGTAAGGCGGATACTACTCTTTTCATTAAAACCCATAAATAATGCATGCTCATTGTTCAAATTTATGTGTATGATATTATTTTTGGAGCAACAAATATTTATCTATGTAAAGAATTTTCGAGAAATGTGAGTATGGAATTTGAAATGAGCATGATAGGAGAACTTAAGTTTTTTCTCGGACTTCAAATTAAGCAATCATGTCATTGCATATTCATCAATCAAAGTAAGTATATATATTAGACATATTGAAGATGTTTGAAATGAGTGATTTAAAATCTATGAGCACTCCTATGAGCGCATCCTCAAAGCTCGACAAAGATGATCCAAGGAATCTCCGTTGACGTCACCAAATATCGAGGTATGGTCGGATCCCTTCTTTACTTGAGTGCAAGTAGGCCAGACATTATATTTAGTGTATGCTTGTGAGTTCATTTTCAATCAAATCCTAAGGAATCACATCTTAAAGTTGTGAAAAGAATTTTTAAATATCTTAGTGGGACTCGAGCCTTAGGACTTTGGTATCCAAAAAATACTCACATTGATTTACTTAGCTATCCGGACTCCAATTGGGCCGGATGTCAAATTAATCGTAAAAGTACTAGTAGAGCTTGTCACTTTCTAGGCTTTGCTCTAGTATCATGGTTTAGTAATAAACAAAATTTGGTAGCATTATCTACGGCCGAGGCCAAATATATCTCGGTGGCAAGTTGTCGTAAGTTGTTGTGCCCAAGTACTTTGGATGAAACAAACTTTACATGATTATCACTTATCCTACGATCATATTTCTATTATGTGTGATAATACTAGTGCCATTAACTTGTCCAAAAATTCCATTTTGCACCCTCGAACTAAGCATATTGAAATACGACATCATTTTCTTCAGGATCATGTTCAAAAGGGAGATATCTTGCTTGAATTTGTTGATACAAAAAATCAATTGGCCGACATCTTCACCAAACCTCTCGCTCTAGACCGTTTCTCACATATTAGAAGAGGACTAGACATTATTAACGAAATTGATGTACAAAAATGAACACAACTTTTTTTAAAAAAATTTCAAAATAGGCCATCCGGACAAACCTCTAATTCGTCCGAACGTTCGGAAATCTATGTCCGGATGGACAGACATCCGGACGTTCGGATGACGATCCAAACACCCGGATCGTCGGATCTGAGGCGTTTTTAAACTACTTTTTGGTATTTTCTTTCCAATTCTTCATCTCTTTCTCGCGAATTCTCTTCCTACATTCACTCAAAATCACTCAAAACAATCATTTTCCAATCCAATTCTCTTTTCATTGCAAAATCTATAAGTTTTTACCCCAAATCTCAAAGTTTCTTACAAGAACCGCTTCAAAATCGCCCTTTTTTTTTTCATTCGAAGCCCTAGTTGAAACATACGATTTCTCCACAACTTCCTTAAAATTAATCTGTGAAAATCCATCACTCAATCACTACCTACCTATATTTCACACTTAATTCTTTTTTGTGATTTTAGAAACGTAACTCAAACCCTATTCCTTGACATTCGAGTTTTTCACCCAAATTTCTCACAATGTCAGGCTCCCAACGAGGCAAAAGATTGAAGAAAATTGAGAGACACCCTCCACCATCTTCATCTGAGGAAGACATGGATTTGGAACCTGTGGCATCGCCTAATCCCTTTGAAAAGTCACCCGTTCTCATCTGTAAGAGAGTCGATTTCGCTGATTTTTCTATTGAAGCTCCTGCCTTTCATCTTGAAGAATACTTTGAAAAAAAATGGGATGGGTATCCGTGTGTACCCTGGAGGAACACGCCTTATGAAAGAATTTTACAAAGACATGCGAGTGAGCCACGTTCCGACACAATCACGTGTTTTCTTAAAAATACTTGCATCAAAATCACAAAATCACTCATTCGTGAGCTTCTTGAACTTCAATCGTGTGACGTACAAATTTTTGTTCACAAAGCAACATCCTACTTGCGACGGATATAACACCTCTGAGGCATGTCGTCAGGTTACCCAAAAAAAATGAGAATATCACCAAAATTAGCGCCAACCAACTAAATCTCCCGTGTAAAATTTTTGTAAAATATTATTTCCAACATCATTTTTCCACGCAAAGGTCACCGAGACGAAGTGAGTAACTTCGATCTCTTTCTTGTGGACTATATATTGGTTGGGCGAAAATTAGATTTTCCTACTATTGCTATAGGAGTTATGAAACTTGTGCATGCAACACGACATACTAAAGCACTACCTTACGGGATGCTTCTAACAAATTTTTTTCAACATTTTGATGTTCCACTTGAGGGTGAAACTTCTTTTAAACCATGCCCTACCGATGTCATTAATATACAAACCCTCAAGCGGATGAGAATAGTTAAGGATCATGGGCAATGGGCAGCTAGAACTAAGGGATTTGATGCTACCCCCGGCCCCTCGACTCTACCCTTCGAGGATGAATCTGAAGGCGACCCTGAAGATGCCCCTATCCCTCCTGCTGACATTCTTGCATCCAGTGCACACCGTCCATCCACTGATCACTTCTTCATAGAAGAACAATTCAACCTCCTTCATGAGCGCATCGATTCTCTCACTGCCACCGTCTATAGCTTTGGGAGTTTGCTACTTCAGCTTTAGGCATAGCAGACTGCCCTCCAGGAGCCATAGGATTCTTTCTTTACGACCCTCAATGCTTGCTTTCTGCCTCCGGCATCTTAGCTCCTTTAGCCCTTTACATTTTGTCTATGTTTATCTTTTTCTATGTATGTGAACTTCTATGGATTGACTAGTATGTTAATTTTTGAATGTTGATTGAATGTCTTTTAAATTACTTATCTCTTCAAATTGTATTTGTTTTGCTTATGCCAAAAGGGGGAAGATACTGATAATTATGCATGATTATGAATGTATATCATATCGATAGAGGGAACATATAACAATTTGTTCGATACTTATATTGCAAATTATCTCTTATTTGTCATAATCAAAAAAGGGAAAATTGTTGACCTATGGTTGACATCTCGTTTTGATTATCACAAAGAAATTGTTTCTTGTCTCTAACAAATTGATTTCAAGTGTCTATAGTGATTATTGCATAGAGTCAATAACATGAAGTTAGAGGTCAAGTAATTTGCGCACGAAGATCGACATGGAAACAAATTCGCAAATCAAGGGTATGAAGAACAATATTGAAACCTGCGAAAAGCAGCCTAAAAAAGAATTGAGACAAAAGTCGATGAACGATCAAGCAATGCACGCCAAGATGTTCAAAACATTGTACTTAGATGTTTTACATTCATGTAAAGGTAAAATGTTTCAATACTTGGCAAATGATCAATAAGAGCTCAAAGTAAATTTTATGCATAAGAAATATTATTTTCAAATCAAATGATTGCATAAAATATTTATCGAGTCACTTACCTTGAAAATAATACGTGAGAGAGTACTTCAAGAAAATACATCAAACAAAAAATCACGTAAGAAAACGTCTGGGGGCCAAATCCCCATCCGGACGTCCGGATGAGCCCCCAACGATCACTTTTTTTACTGTTCTGACATCTTCAAACGGCTAGTTTATTACACGATCCGGACGTTCGGATGCCTTTTCCGGATGGACAGAGTTTTGGCCGATTTGAGTGATATAAATACCCCACTCACTTTTCATTTGCTACAACCTTTTTTTGAGTACTAAAGTGAAGCTTTTATTGATCAGAGCTACCTTATTCTCTGTCATTGAGAAGATCAATTGTCATAAAATCCTTCAAGAACTTTTGAGTAATTAATTTTGTGAGTGCTCCTTGGTTGTAAGTCACCGGAAGTGTTGTAAATGGTTGGATTGGCACCAGTCAATCAACATAGTGAAAATGGTCTTGCTTGTGACGGAGAGCTTGATAACGGGGGACGTAGATCATTGCGTTGGATCAAACCTCCATAACATATCGTTTGCATTCTCTATCCATTTTATTTTACGTTTTACTTTGTGCAAGCTTATATCATTTCATCTACGTGCTTATTTTCGTTTAGTTTATCTCTTTATCATTTGTGTGATTATTAGTTTACAATGTTGAGTAGTTAACGAAAAAGTGTTAAAACCCAATTCATCCCCCTCTTGGTTAGCCAATCTTGGGCTTTCAAAAATTAAACTAAATCGTTAAATCCATTTGACATTTTACCAACTGATCTTCAAATGAATATAGTTGATGGAATAATTGTTGAGGATATTGTGTGTATTGCGATATATAATTGAAAATTGAAACTTAACAAATCAATAAACTAAAGTAAAACTTACTTGAAAGAGAATAAAAGTTGCAAAAAATTTAATAATGAAATGAAGAATGCAAAATTCAAGGCAAGTGTTCAACACTTTGTATTTAAGACGGATTTACCTCGCAAGAGTGCTAATGGAGTTTTGGTAATCGTCTCCCAAGATATAACAGATTCTCCTTGTAGTAGAAGCACTTCAAATTTCAAGGAATCAACAAACTCAAAAATGGAACGAATGAATTTGATGCAAGAAAACAATAATTTGGAAGTGTTCTTATGCAAGAGAATCATAGAGAATGATATGGAATGAATTTAGACCACCTAGGATGTCCAATTTATAGAGGTTGAGGGGTTGTGGACAGAGAGATGTCCCAAAATTCATCATGTTTCACAACCTTTTTTAAGAGTTGGATCTTGAACTTGTGTAAAGAACCTTAATTTTTAATGGAAAGAATTAGTCTACTTGTATAGTCAAACTTGACAATTATGGTTGATAATCTTGATGTTATCAAAATTTGGATAATTGATTTTAAAAATAGTTTTTGAAATGGATGAATATGATGTTGTCAAGTATTATTCATAATGAACAATCTATAGTGCTGTTTATTGCTAGAAAAGAAACACAAATAGTTGATGCACAATCAAGGATTTTGTGAATGAAATGTGGGATTACAAAACTAAAACCAAATTTATATTCACACAGTGACACAGAGAAATAAGTTTACAAATGCTTAAAGATTCTGTTTTATCCAGTTACTGCATATTTCCATTCAGAGAACCTGGGTAGCACCACTAGATGCCTCACCCTGTTGTGTTTGAACATCCGACGACAAGCCGTGCCTTGTCGGATCGTACTTTTCTTCATCGCCCCACAATGCATACGCTTCTTCACCGTGCACCGCATCATCCCCAATCTCCAATTCATTTTCCGGCATACGCAATGGTACTATAAATCTTATCACAATACAAATGATCGAAGTCACAACAATGTTCCATCCTATGACGAATCCTCCACCCACAATCTGTTTAAGGAATTGCACGCCGCCAACGCCACCATAAACGCCGCCACGCGAGTTTGTGACAGGCAAGAAGAGGGCACAAAGCTGTGGCTCGGCAAAAAGGCCCGTAAGAATGCCTCCAAGGTAACCAGCGACAGCATGGGTGTGGAAAACACCGAGGGTGTCGTCGATATTTCTGAGAAGTGTCCATTTCTTGTGGACGATCATCATTGTGAACCACGGGACACTCCCTGAGAGGGTTCCCATGACTATTGCAGCCCATCCTTGAACAACACCTATGAAAAGATACAAATGATTGAATTTCAAATCTTAAGATAGAATTTTATGCATACAACATATTCCTAGATATGGTGTCACATATAAAATTGGAACTCGAGTGGTAGATCAACATTGATCACATCTTCTCATTCATTTATTTGTTTGTTCTAAATGTTGACATAAACAGTTAAATATTATATGGGAAAGTGTGAACAAAAAGTTCCATATCAATGAGATGTGAAGATCGTCTTGATTTTATAAGGGAATCGAACTATCATACCAATTTTTTAATGTTATTCAAGGTTATAAAAATCAGACACGACCGATCAATTTGACTTGAAAATCAGGAGTTTGACCGGAAATCATTAATTATACGTGCAAATCAGAATAAAACTCATTCAACCCTTCAATAGACATAGGTTGACCATATTTTATGATCATTCTATAATGGTATGTTGATATGAAAATTAACTTATATTTTTTGAATAATTTTGACCTCAGATTGGTCCTCAATTCAATGCCGAGAGTCGATTATAAAAATATTGATCCCGTGACAAAATGAATAGAATGTATTGAGAGGAAAAATAAAGATACCTGCACCAGGAGTGATGCAAACAAGGCCAGTGATCATGCCCTGAACAGCTCCAATAACAGAAGGCTTTCCGAAGAATATGACATCGAGCCATGTCCATACAAGTAGGCTAGTGGCTGCACATATATTTGTATTCAGCACGGCCATGGACGAGTCTATGTTGGCGCTGTATGGATCACCGCCATTGAACCCCGCCCATCCCATCCAAAGCAGCCCTGCACCAGCTAGCGTTAGCAGAATGTTGTTTGGAGGAAATCTCTCCCGATCAATATTCGATCTTGGACCCACCTGAAAGGAAATTGGATTTTTTTAAACTCAAAAATGACAAATTAACATTATACAAATTTACAGGTCTTTTAATAAATTGTTGAAGTTTAGAGGAGAGTTTAGTGAACTGACTGTAACATAAATTCAGATGAGATTATTGTATTATCTAGAATATGTGAAAATAAAATTTACAATTATTTTCGTTTAATATATAGGAATAGAACTGGACAAAAATTTAAGAAAATATTTGTGTCTTGTCCAATCATTTGGATAATATAACGGAACAATTTATGTAATTATAGTATTAGGACAAGACTAATTAGATTGACGGATATTATAGAAGACCAAGGCTAGTTTCCACGGATTGCCTTAAGTACGATAATCTTTCCTCCATTTACAGCCTAAACTAACACTGAACATATTGACGCAAAAATTTTATATCCTGTTTGGTGCACATTTTTTAGCCAAAAATGCTTTTTTTTTTACTCGTTGTTCAAAGCTTTTATTTCTCGGCCTAAGAAATTGAGCAAGTATGCTATGGGTTTAGAGTAATGCTTATGTTACAGAAGCATTTCTCATAGGGGTTGTACAGGTCCCTCACAAAGGGTGGGGCCCGCCCTCTTTTTTTTTGTAGAAAATGTGTGGGGCCCTCCCCTTTGTGAGGGGCATGTACAACCCCTGTGAGGAATGCTTCTGTAAAAGAAACATTACTCGTTGTTCAAAGCTTTTATTTCTCGGTCTAAGAAATTGAGCAGGTATGTTCTGGGTTTAAAAAAAAGTTTGGAAAAATTTTTACGGAATAACACTCGACAATTTTTCATTGATTTTAGATATAACAATGACAGAAAATATACCATACAAAGCACGTGTACGATTTATGTGAATTATTCAAAATGAATAATGATATCTTGCGCCACGTGTCTCCCTATTTTTTTAACTCCCTCACTAAGTTTGTCAATGTAGCAAATTCGCATATTATTTAGCACAACTAGTGTTAAAACACAGTCGACTGAGTAGCCCCTCCGGAGAGAAGACCAGATTCATAAGGAAGATCCTTACAGATGGCACTAATCGTCATTAAATGAGAGCTATAATTAAATAAATTATTTATTTTTATCTTTCGTTGAGTCTATCACTCAATGCCACTTGAATTAGTGTTGTAGCATCTATGATGTTAGATAACATTATTTAGAAAAAAAAAAAAAAAATAGCTTGACAGATGGACATCAATCAAAGTCCTATGAAAAACCTAGGAATCTAGCAGAATATTCAAACTTCCACTTTACATTACACGATCAATAACTGAGCTACACAGTATCGAATTAAAATAAAATTAAATGGTCTAATATTATCGAACACATTCTGTGAACAGTTCATGAAGAGCAAAAGGAAATAGTGACTGACCCAGTATGCGGCTGTGATGCCAGCAATTCCTGATGAAAGGTGAATAACATAGCCACCGGAATAATCAATGACGCCCCAGTGGTACAAGAACCCGCCGCCCCAAATGCTGAACGCCCCCACCGTGTAAGAAAACGTTGACCACAGCGGCACAAACATCATCCATGCCTTAATATTCATCCTCCCCAGCAAAGACCCGGCCAGTAGAATAGGCGTTATAGCAGCAAAAACGCATTGAAACCAAACCATTGACGCCATGGGGTAGTACGGCGTGGCCATATCGGTTTCCACCGTTCCGTTATGGAAGTGATGTTTGGTGGCTGGCAGCGCCGCCTGTTTGATCAAGAATTTCTGGCCTAAAGCCGGGCCGGCCTTGCCCCAGAAAGGGAGAAGCTTTTCGCCGAATGACATCTTGTATGCCCAAATAACCCAGCAAAGTACGACAGTGGCGAAGGCGTAGAGAGCCATGAAGGCCGAGTTGACGGCCCATTTCTTCTTGACTATGCTTCCGTACAGGATTACGAGGCCGGGGACGCTCTGGAGTCCGACGAGGGTGGCGGAGGTCATCTGCCATGCGTTGTCGCCTTTGTTTAGCCAGTCCGGTACTGCAGCCGAGGTGTAGGCGTAGGCTATCGGCACTGCCGTGGGATTTGCCATTGTCGTTGCACTTTATTTATGGGCTATACTGTCTATTCGAATATGAAGAGAGTATACTGTTTCGAGTCATGCAAAGACTTTGATTTTTATAGAAGGATTGTGGGATGATTATTTTTTGGAAAATAATGTGTTGAAAATAGGGCTAATTTGTGGCCTAGTTTTAAAATGTTTCAGTCGAATAACTAAACTATGTAATTATTTTAATTGATATGTTACATTTTGTTGCTACTACTAATGTGAGTGTGTTGTAAGTGTTGTCAACCACTAATGATTGTACACTTAGAATTGTTCATAAAATAAACCTATTGAAAATCTATAATATATTAAATATTACATCAAGTTAGAATTATTTTTTGAATGATTTTAACTTTACTACAATTTAATTATTTTAATAATACCTTACTTTTCGTTTTTTCAATATGTAATAAAAGGTAGAATTGTGATTAAATTAATGGAAAACGACTCTTAAAAGTGAAAAGGAAAGAAGTGGGTTTTCTTTTTATGGTGAAATAGTTATTTTATGTTAGTTTGTGTTAATCGTGACATTTTGATTCTGTAGTGAAAAAGAAAATTATGTCCTCGTTTGATACACATTATTTTCAAAATTCATTTTTTTCTATATTCTTTTCAATTACATATTTT
The DNA here is from genome assembly GCA_035079005.1 of Fraxinus americana. Taxonomy (NCBI): domain Eukaryota; kingdom Viridiplantae; phylum Streptophyta; class Magnoliopsida; order Lamiales; family Oleaceae; genus Fraxinus; species Fraxinus americana. The sequence goes on along the minus strand of CM068715.1, from coordinate 18,113,442 downwards.
TCAATAAAATAATATTATACGCAAATTCAAAACTTTTTCTCATTATTTAACTACACTTTCTTTATCAATCTACTATTTTTAAAAAATGTATTTTTTAAAAATAATGTATATCAAACAAGCTCATATTTTATATTTGACTTTTTAAAAATGTAATTAATTGGACAACTGTAATTAGATTGGCGGAATCTTGGGAGCAATCACCATAAATTTTATGCTACTGTGAGCTGAGAGGGAAAGATTCTTCGAGGAATCTGCATTTTCCTTACAATACAGACGGAAGTTGACCAAAAATAAAATAAAATAATACTAAAAAAATTCTTTTCACTGAAGTTATGCTGATTGTGGCTAGCAATATAACCATTGAATTCAATAGTGAAGTCATGACTCGAATCCAGTGAAAATCTAATTTAAATAACAAAATTTATTAAACACAAATATAATAATATTAAAAATATATATCAAAACTCAATATAAAATTTATTTTCAAATTTCTGTGGGATTGAGGGTTCCTAGCCCCTACCTTTCTTCGCCGCTTATCGAGGTGGGAACAGTCATCCTTATGAAGGGGTGGCTAAAGTTAGTCGAGTTTTTTTTCCCTTGCTGATAATTGTAAATTTTTTTTTTTTATAATGATAAAAGAATCTAATCGAAATTAGGTAAATTTATAACAATAGAGAAAATAAGAAACTTGTTCACATTGTGCCAATTAGGTGGCGTAATATTTGTCTATCTACGTATGTAACATATTATTTGACATTAGTTTTTCAAAATTTAAAATCTTAGAATACTTTTAATAATTAAAATTCTAGTATTAGTATTAGAATATACGGAAATAGACTTTTTAAAAATTTATCTTTTGTGTATGAAAGAAGAGTGTTCAAAGTTCAAACTTCAAAGACATTTTTTTTTTCCGAAATAGACAAATTTTATTAATTCATCGAAAAATAGTGGGAACCGTTTCAATTGTCATATATATGAACCCTTCCGAAATAGAGCCAAATTTCTTTGCCTTCCGAAATGGACCCATCAACTAACAATGACCGCTGAAGCAAACTTTAAAATCATTTAATATTTCTGAGACAGCTGGAAATTTTATAAAAATAAATATTGACATAATAGGTACGGTTAAAAAATTGCTTAAAAACATATTTTGTAGTGTGCCGAAAAGTCGTAATGCTACAATGTCATTATGGATACCCTGTTTGACATCTGATAACCTAGAGGTGTCAATTTGGGTGGTACGGGCCGGGTCGGCCGGCTAACATATAAGCCTGGTAACTGATTCCGGGTCGGTTCACAAATTTTAGACTACAGCTCAGGCCCGCCTGTCAACCCTTGCAGGTCACGGGTCGCTGTTTGTTCCAATTTAGCCGATATTATTGTATAAATAAAATTATAAAAATATAGAATTTTTCACATGCAAAAAATATTTCTTTTGTTAAATGTAAACTAAAAATTGAACAAAATGATAAAGAAAAATACTAAGTGTACATAATTATTGTACATAAGAGTGTACATAACCCTCACATGGGGTGTGGTCCACAATAATGTGGGCTCCACCCCATGTGACGGTTATGAACACCCATATGTACAATAATTATGTACACCAAGCAAAGTCCAATAATAAATTCATATTTATACCAAGAAATATTTACATAAAATTCAAATTTAATATTACATGAATTATTTATAATTTTGCAAAGATAAATTTAACTCAAACAAATAACAACTAAATTCATTTCTAATTACTATTTTCAAATATTTATATCATAAGTACATCCCAAGTATGTTGGCACATACGATTTTAACATTAATAGCGTTAGTATAGCCAACACACAATTTTACCATTAAAAAGTTGAATTCCATCTATTAGGAACATCATCAACAAATTTTCTGCCCCCCATTTATTTCAATTTCTTTTTTAAAAAAAAAATTCACAGGCCAGCAGGTTAACCGCGGCCCGTTAAGGTCCAACCCGCGAAGCTTGCGGGTCACACCTCCTGGACCCGTGAACCGCCCGCTGGGGTCATGGGTCGGCCAGCAATCCCGGGTCGATTAAGGCCGGTTTTCACGGGTCGGTCGGCCCGTCCGTCTTGACACCTCTATGATAACCCCATACTTAACCTCGACCTCAATCTATCCCATTCATCGCAACTATGTCGTCCACTGAGGTCGAGGTCGATGTCAGGTCTTATCTTTTGAGGGGATAACACCCAAACTCGATCTCACCATTTTGCTTGATGGGCTCCTCGACGGATTGCATTAGGTCGAGGTAGAGTCAAACCAAGCGAGTACATCGACCTAGCGGTCCCTACCTCACGTGCTTTCCCTTCAATCGCACGTGACCATAGAATATTAGTTCAACTTAACCATTAAACCCCCAACTTACCATAAACCTCACCTTATCTCAAAATAATACAATCCCAGCACAACACAAACACCTCCTATAAGGGAATACGAGTCCTTCTTGGACTCAGCCACTAGCCTCTTTAAATATGTATCCACTCTTCACTCTTCAGGTACGTTTTTTCCAATAATACTCAAACATACAATATTCTGTCATTCCTCTTTCTGACTAAGCATCGTAGGGGCTACGAGGACACACCTCGCCGCCTTTATTTCAGGTATTTGAAGATTGTAGCATGCGGAGTTCAACCATCACCTTCGGGTCAATCCAGGTACGAATTTTTGGTAACATCATTGGCGCCGTCTGTGGAAAGCGCTACCAGAAGCCATGGTTAACACCCGTTCAGGACATCTTTCAGCAAGCTCAACCGCTCCTAACCAACCCCCCGCTGGAGACCATCTGGGTCCCCAGGACATATCATCAGGAGAACTACCATACTCGTCGACAATAGTCGCTCCCGTATCATTGGAAGAACTCCGTCGGAGGTAGCTACACTTACTCAACTATTACAACAAAGAAGCACACCCCAGTGTCGTCCCCGCAGAGTGGTTGTAGGACTGATGATCGGACCCCCCGGCCCAAGCCATGGTGACTTCGGAGTTTTTGACAAGGGCCGACCACATCCCGTCCTCCGCCTCCACCGCCACCACCACCACCAAGGAGACGCACCAGGAAGAAAACGGAAGAGTTTAAGAATGATAGAAATGATGGAGTTCGTGTTGATACCGACTAGAAATTGGGTGATTGTATTGGGGGTGGTAAATTCGAGGTTTTGGAGAGAGAGAGATGGAGGTGGCAAAGAGGATAATGGAAACGCTGGGATTCTGGTGTTTTTTTATTTTTGGTTTTGGGGTGGGGGAAGAAAATGAACAATGTTTTCTTATTCTTTCTTTTTTACTTAATTCTTTTGTTTTAGTTATTTTATATGAAAAATGTAAAATTACTTTTTTTACCATTTTAAAATCAGTCAATATTTGGTCAAACTTTTGATTTTTTGGTCAACTAACGGTAAAACTAACAGTTTTCATCCACTTAGACTCCAGCTGTGACATTTTGAAAGATTTGGTACCGTGAGTGGCACAAATAAAAGGTTTGGACAAAGTCTGCTACTTAATGAAATGTTTGGTATCGCTGCTGCAATTTTCTTTTATTTTAATTGATACGTTACATTTTGTTGCTACTACTAACAGGATATGCTTGCATTGAATTTAACAAATATAGTAGCTAGTACACAAGATTTTAAATTATCGGATTGAATTCCAGTCAAGTTGGGAATTGAATTTTTGATTATTTAGTAAAAGAATCGTGCATATCCACTTTTACATTGAAATCTAGTTTGTCCAATGCCAAAAACTTCATCCACCTCGACATTCCATCCACCTTAGCAAGTTAAAGATTTAGTAACGACGAGTTACATTAATATCTAGAATGGAATAACTGTAGATTGAAATCATGTTTGCCCAGTCATAGCGACTTCATCCACATCATTGTTAATTCTGCACATACAAATCTCGTTTGTTTAAATTTTTAGTAACGACAAGTAGTCATGGCAATGGGCCGAGCCGAGCCGACTCGACCGTTAAACCCACGAGCTCGTGGCTCGTGACAAAAGAGCCACAAGCTCACAAGCCGAGCTGGCTCGTGGCTATGATTTGATTGAAATATATAAAATTAACCTATTGAAAATTTATAATATATTAAATATCGTATCAAATGAGAAGTATTTTTTTGAACGATTTTAACCTTACTTTTCATTTTTCCAATATTTTAAACAAAAATGTATTTTTCAAAAATAATAAAGTATATCAAACAAGCTTATATTTTATTTTTGACTTTTCCAAAATGTAATTAATTGGACAACTGTAATTGGACGATATAGATTGGCGGAATCTTGGTAAGCAATCACGATAAATTATGCTACTATGAGCTGGGAGGGAAAGATTCTTCGAGGAATCTGCATTTTCCTTACAATATACAGATACAAGTTGACCAAAAATAAAATTAAATAATACTAAAAAAATTATTTTCATTGAAGTTATGTTGATCGTGGCTAGTAATATAACCATTGAATTCAATAGTGAAGTCAGGATTCGAATCCAATGAAAATCTAATTTAAATAACAAAATTTATTAAACAAAAATATAATAATATTAAAAATATATATCAAAACTCAATCTATGGGATCGAGGGTTCCTAGCCCCTACCTTTCTCCGTCGCTTATTGAGGTGGGAACGGTCATCCTTATAAAGGGGTGGCTGAAGTTAGTCGGATTTTTTTTCCCTTGCTGATAATCATAATTTTTTTTAAATAATGATAAAAAAAATCTAACCGAAATTAGGTTAATTTATAACAATAGAGAAAATAAGAAACTTGTTCATATTGTGCCAATTAAGTGGCGTAATATTTGTCCATCTACGTATGTATGGACATATGTAACATATTATTTGACATTAGTTTTTCAAAATTTAAAATCTTAGAATAGTTTCAATAATTTAAATTGCTAATATTAGTATTAGAATATTCGGAAAGACTTTTTATAAACACTACCTTGAAATTTATGTTTTGTGTTGATTCTAAAATCTCAACTCCAATGAAAGAAGAGTGTTCAAACTTCGAAGACATTTTTTTTTTCCCGAAATCGACAATTTTTTATTAATTCATCAAGAAAAATAGTGGGACCCGTTTCAATTGTCATATATATGATGAACCCTATTCGTCCAAGCCAAAAATACAAGTCCCATCTGGCAAGAAAACAGACCCAAATTTCTTTGCCTTCGGAAATGGACCCATCAACTAACAATGACCGATGAAGCAAACTTTAAAATCATTTAATTTTCTGATACAGCTGGAAATTTTGTAAAATTAAATTTTGACGTAATAGGTTCGGTAAAAAAAACTTCTTAAAAACATATTTTGTAGTGTGCCGAAAAGTCGTCATGCTACAAATGTCATTACGGATAGAATGACTACATTAAATGAAGTTCTTTTTTGAACTTTTACGTTATTCTTGGTCAGTCTTTCCCTTTTACAAGTGTGTTATGTGGTTTAATGTTTAATATATATATATATATATATATATATATATATATATATATATATATATATATATATATATATATAAGGGGTTCATAATATACAATTGTGTTGTACCGTAATTTCTTTTTTCAACACAAAAAAAAAAAAAAAAAAAAAAATCAACAACAATCAAGTAGTATTAAAGAATTTTATTACACAAAGAAAGGAGAGGATTTGACAAGTGAATATAAATCCCAAATTTTCGAGTTAAGAAATTTGGAGGATTGATATAGATAGTAGATCGACTGTGAAAAATCGGGTATCGCACTGGATACCACTTAACAGTTCATGGATTACCAATTTAACGGCTTTTAAGTTATCGAATGATTGTTACTTGTCCATTTTTAGTTTTGATCTTACGTGCGAACTTAATCAATCAAAAGCAGCAAGTCACTTTTAATTGTTTTTAGATGATTAAGTATACAAGTCCAATTATCCTATATTTGAATACCACAATAGTAAGAAAAGCAATAATAAACACCGATATGATGACGGAGAAATCCCAATTGGATAAAAACTTCGGGGCAAAGCCTGTTACCTTCACCATAGGCAATACAGATTGAGTTACAATCATATGCTATCTAACCAACTCCACTAGACTTCTCGATTTATTTCATGTTAACTCTAAGGTCTGCTCCTAGATCTTCTGGAATTGTCTTTTTCAAGTGGAATTTCAAGAACCTGTTCCAAGCTTTGTGTTATTCCTGATCTTGTAGTCCTACCTCTCTCAACCTCTAGCAGTCTCTAAAGTTCAACTGAGAAAGTACATTCCTATTACCAATAGGAAGTAGTTAATGTTTCAGATTCAATGTGATTGATGTTTTTCCCAAATATGTGGATGTATAAAATCAAGAGTGAAATGATGAAATCAATTTATGAATAGACTCTTGAATATGTTATAGAAAAGAGGCACAATGAGCAACCACATTAATTTTCGTGCATAGACTTGGGAATTTATAGAAGAGGATAATTAGGTTGAGTGAGCCGAAAAAAATACTTCAAAACAACAAAATAAGGTTTTCCGGATCGACCTGTCACTTGAGCGAGGACTCAATGACATGCGTCGTTGAGCGACGCACAGTCGCTCAAACAAGAGCTCAGTGACTGGCGGGCGAGAGGCATTCTGTTTTTGTCGCTCGAGCGCCAATTGGGCGAGTAGTTAGCGAAAATTTGGCATCGTATTTCTCATCTTTTCATGCTCGAACCCTAGACCTCATAACTCAATTTGTACAAATTGCACCTTAGGTTCTTAACTTTTACAACACGTTATAAATTAGTCATTTTGTCCACATAATCGCTAAGACTAAAAACCTAACAAACTCCCCATTTAGTATTATGTGACAAAACTACATAATAAGTCAAGGAAAACTAAAAACAAAATCTAAAATATCCAAACTTCATCAAACTGATGTAAGAAAATAATAAAATCATTAAACACGTGATATCAACATTAGTTAGATTGAGATGTTACCTAATGTTAATCCAAACACCAACAAAAACATTAGCATCACAAAAATATCAAAAACTCAAACAGTTTGGTAGTTGTGGTATGGAATGCAATGCAATCAATAAATCTCTCCATATCAATCTACTTTACCTCAAAAATTTAACTTCTCGAATTCAAATTTTTTACTACTTCACTCTCCTCCCTTTTGTCATGAATGACAAATGGACCGATAATTAAAAACTTTTAACATTAACATATAATAACTCCAAAATGCAATTGTTAGCATGCAAAAGTATAATCAATGTACAGTAAACATTCCCACATACTTAGTTCACGTTAATATGAAGTAAATCTTATAAGTGACCCATATGTGTAAAGAGTCACTAATCCTTTGTAAGTAGGATTCCAAACCTTAATTTTGTGAGAAAGGACATGTTAAATATCACTGTTAATAAGTATATTTATCTACTTATGAAAGTCAAACCATTTAAAGCGCACTAGAATCTATAAAGAAAAGCTCATTTTGTATGGATATTTTCTTTTCTCCCCCTAATTTTGAGCATATTTTATTTTCACATCTTTTAAATTTTTAAACTCATTATCATTTTCCACATCTTAATTGCAGTATTTTCTCCATTAAGCAACTAAAATGACACATATAGCGAGTTTTAGACCTGTGAACCCAAACCAGTTGATCATAGGCACCAAGTGGTGAGAAACCTCGCAAACTTAATTGCTCGAGTCAAATAGATTTTGAAGAAGAACATAAGATATTGAGCTTCTTATTACCGGGGATAAACTTGAGTTTATGTTTAATAAATAAGGTCAATTCATGTTCAAAGTCACCTTACTAACATGTGATTGTCATCTCAAATCTCACACACGTGGTCGAGTCCCACTAACAGTATCATAATGTGTGCAATGCAGATGGTATATGAAGACACATATACTAAGTGCTCCATAATAACCTAAACCAGCAATGAAAACTATGTTACAACTCATCGATTAAAATCATGCTTTATCACAACAAACAAATTCAAGCATATTATATATATTAAACTGTAAATATAATTTCCCGCCCATTGTTTTTTTCAAATTTTTGTTTTTTTTATAGTTTTTATTTTAAAACATGAATGTACCAAACACAAAAATAAAAAAATAAAAATAAAAATAAAAAATATGCATAAGTTTTCTACCTAGAAAATAAATAAACAAATATGATGCATACATAAATCAATGTCACGTAATGATAAAGTACGAGTATGCACCAAAAATACATAATCAGTTAGATATGCAAATGCTCTTACCTATAAGAGCACCACGATCTCTTTCGAAAAATTTCAGATCATTTTTCTTCACCCAAACTTGCCTAGTGACGGAATATTAAGGTCATCTGTGTCATTAACTTGGTCAATTTACTTGCCTGATTAGCAAGGAAGTCAATCTGACCAATATAATCCTGATTCTTATTTCTATTTAAGTTCTGATTTCTATTTTTGTTCAGAAAATGACGACACCTGTGCTTTATGTGTCCTAACTCGCCGTAATGAAAACAAGTAGGGATAAACCTAGAACCAAAGGTATGTGATCGTTGATATCTATGCATAGATTGGCGTGTGATACGCTGTATAATTGGCATCTATACTACATATCCCTTATTCTTAGATTTAAGCTTAGACAATGTTTAAGCTAATTAGTACTAGGGATAAATGTGGTATTGGATGCACTAGCAACATTATGATCATTTTTATTATATCCTAGGCGTCCTTTATTACCAGCAGGCTTACCCATTCCTAGAATATTGTCTAGCTTTACAGAACCACCAAAAAAGGCAAGAAGTTGAGATTTAGAATGCTCTAGGTCGCTCAAAAGATTTTTAACCTAGATTTCTAAGGTTTCCTTTTCAACTGTCAGCTCATTATCTCTTCTAGAGGTCTTCTCAAGCTAACTAGTGAGATTCCTAACCTGAGTATCTAAAGATTCATTCATGGATTTCAACTCACTCAGGGTTAAGGTAGATTCCTGAATAGACGCTACAAGTTTTTCATTTTCCGACTTGAGCTCCGCAACTCTCGTACTTAAGGCTTTATTTTTTGTTATAATCTTAATGCTCTCGTCATAGATTCTATCATAAGACTCATGAATATCTCACTCACTATCAGAATTGTCTTCACTATCAAAATCTTCTTCTGAATTCTTACCACTCCTTACGTTCTCAAACTTCTCACTCCTTTTATGAGATTTATTTCTAATTCTAGTAGTAAAGGCAACATATTTTCCACTTTCCTCACAAGTAGATTTTTCACTCTGATTGTCCGAGTTAGACTCGTCATCAGTGAGAGTGGCATTCATAGCCTTATCCGAATTTTCCCTACTGCTAGGGTACTATCTCTTAACGTTGCCAAAACCTCGACAATTATGACATCTCATAGATTGAGATTGCCTTTTAAACTCACTGGAATCATCTCCTTATCTTTCTTTAGGTTTTTTCTATTCCTAAGCAAATTTCGGAATTTTTAAGCAAAGTAAGCTAAATCATCTTCATTAGGATAATCTAAATCTGGGGATTGTCTATCATTATTCCTCACAATATTTAAGGCCAATGGCTTATCGTTTGTAGGTTTAGTTAATGTAATTTCATAAGTTTGGAGAGATCTAGCCAACTCTTCAATCTTAATGGATTCTAAGTCCTTACTCTCTCTATTACCGTGACTTTAGGTCTAAACCTTTCTAATAGGGATCTAAGAATTTTTTAGACTATCTTAGGCTCTAGGATTCTCTCACATAGGCTGATGCTAGAATTTATTATGTCATTTAAGCTCGCATAAAAATCATCGAAAATTTCATCTTCCTTCATTTGAATTTCTTCAAACCTAGTGATTAACATCTGTAATTTAGAATTCTTAACCGCCTGAGTTTCCTCATGTGTGGTTTGTAGGATATCCCAAACCTCTTTGGCTATATCACACATTGACACTTGTCTAAACTCTTCCAAGGATACTGCTATAAATAGGGCATGTAAGGCTTTGCTATTCCAGTTACACTCATTTAAGTTCGCTCTAGTCCAATTAGCAATAGGAATAGGGATTATTTCATTATTAGCTGTAGAACTAGGTGCTACCCAACAATTTTCAACACTAAGCCAGATACGCTCATCCATGGATTTTAAAAAGTTTATCATACTAACCTTCCAGTAGACATAATTACTGCCATCAAAATATAGCGGGACGGATAATGGATTGCTCATCTAGATAATATAGGTCAATGAATGAATTTGGGCTATGATACCAATTTAAAAATCGGGTGTCGTACTGGATACCACTTAACAGTTTACGAATTACCAATTTAATGGCTTTTAAGTTATCGAATGGTTGTTATTTATCCATTTTTAGTTTTGTCCCTATGTGCAGAATTAATCAATCAAAAGAAATAAGTCACTTTTAATTGTTTCTAGATGATTAAGTATGCAAATCCAATTATCCTATATTTGAATATTATAGTAATAAGGAAAACAATGTTAAACACCGATATGATGACGGAAAAACACCAACTGGGTAAAAACTTCGGGACTAAGCCAGTTATGTCTACTATAGACAATACAGAGTGAGTTACGATCAGATGCTATCTAACCAACTCCACTAGAATTCCGATCTATTTCTTGTTAACTCCAAGGCCCGCTCCAAGATCTTCTGTAATTGTCTGTTCCAAGTGGAATTTCAAGAACCTGCTCCAAGGCCTTGTGCTCTTTCTGCTCTTGTAGTCCAACATTTCTCAACCTCCGGCAACCTCTGAAGTTCAAATGAGAAAGTACCTTCCTATGATCAATACAAAGTAGGTGATGTTTCAGATTCAGTAGGTTTGATGTTTTTCCAAAATATGTGGTTGTGTAAAATCAAGAGTGAAAAGATGAAATCAATGTATGAATAGGCTCTTGAATATGTTTTAGAGAAGAGGCACAATGAACAACCATATTAGTTTATAGGAGATGGTTGAATGGGCTAGAAAAAATACTTCAAAACAGTAAAATAAGAGTTTCCTAATCGACCTGTCCCACGAGCAAGGGCTCAACGACGCATTGTCTCTCGAGTGAGAGCTCGGCGATAGATGGGTCAGAGACATTCTATTTTTGTTACTTGAGTGCCAACTAGGTGAGAAGGTAGTGAAAATATGGCGCCGTATTTCTCATCTTTTCATGCTTGAACTCTAGACCTCATAACCCAATTTGTAAAAATTGCACCCTAGGTTCTTAACTTTTACAACACGTTATAAATTAGTCATTTGTTCACAGAATTGCCAACACTAAAAACTTAATAGACTCAATGGGAGAACTTGAGGTTCTTATATTAGTTGTACATATAGAACATATGTCTAATATGGATTAAAAAAAAGAAAAAGAATAAAATTACTCTACTTATAAGTCTTGGGTATTTAAAAAAATAGAAGAAGAAGCGATAAGTCTAGGCACGATTATATACATATATGTTAATTACTTATTCAATAATTGTGGAGATAGTTCTAAAGATTTCAAAACAAAGTTCTCTTACAAACTTGACATATATTGTTAACATCTCTTCTCAAACTCAAGGTAATAAGGTTGAAATCAACGTCAATTTGAAGAAACTTGCAACTTGGTCAATCAAAAAATAGATGAGAGGTGAGTAATGTTAACTTCATTTTGCTTTGTATGCTCATGAAATATGTAGTTGTGACTAGCAAATAATGCAGCTATAGGAATGGAAAAGTCCGTCACCGAGGTTTATGGTCGGCAAAAATTTCCATCGGCAATCATAGACAATCATTTCATCAGACATTTCAAGTAAATATACATAAGGATTCTCAAACAGGTTTTGATAGTACTAGCTGATTTCAAAAAAGTGTATTTGAGCATGAAAATCTCGTAGGGATTTAACTAGGTTTTTTTTCATGTCAAGAAGACTATTTCGAAGTTGTTCTTAACCTTCAATGATCTCTCGTTAGTATTTTATATATTAAATTATATATTTCAAGAATAAGAAACAAGTTTAAAATAATTCCTTTAAGGGATAATCATAGCAGAGATACCAAACCTTTCATTTAGTAGCGGACTTTGCCCAAACCTTTCATTTATGTCACCTACGGTACCAAACCTTTCAAAAATTTGTAGTTGAAGTCCAATCAGACGGATTTTGTCATATTAGCCATGAGTTGACCTCAAAAATTGGAAAATTGATAATTTTGACCTGTTGGGTAATAGTAAAATTGTCTATTTCAATTTAACTTAAAATAATTGAAATAATTAAATAACAAAATGATTTCATCTTACTCCATTCTCCAACCCGCCCATCAAACCATCTCACCCTCTAACAACCACAACCAAATCCACCTTCTGCCCCAAACAAATTCGACACCAGTATTTTCTCCACTATCCCTCCAATTCTACCACCACACAATACCTTCCATATGGTTTCGTACTCCAACAAATTTGGACTATTTTCAAGCACAAAAAATACTGACGCGTATGCCCTCTTGAGATTATCAGTATTAGAGAATGAGCACAAATGGGTAATTAAAGAATTGATACTAGGAAAAGAAGAACAATTTGTGAGAGTCTTGAATGACTTTCATGCCTCGTCTATGTTGCGGTTAAAAAAAAGGACTCTTGGAGGATGTTTTCATAATTAGACTTCTTTGATTTGGTAAGGAATGTTGAGGTTAGATTTTCTTGGGTTTCTTGTAAGGGTTATTGGGATTTTGTAGTTCTTTTTTACGAGCCTTTGAGGTGGAGTTGGGGCTGGTGGTGGTGCCTATGGTGGTTAATTTCGAGGCGGTGGTGGTGGCTACTGGGTGGGTTTGGTTTTAGTTTTAGGGTAAAAGGGTTGGAGAAGAAGGAGATGGGGTGGGTGGTTGTGGTTTTTAATCTTGATTTTAATAGAAAGAATGTGCTTTCTCAAACACACCATTGCCCTATTTGGAGACAATCATAAAATTTTTCATTTCTGGAGTCAACTGACGATTTTTGGGGTCAAATAGACAAAATCTATCTCATTGGACTTCACTTCCGAATTTTTGAAAGATTTGGTACCGTATGTGGTACAAATGAAAAGTTTGGGCAAAGTTTTCTACTAAATGAAATGTTTGGTATCCTTACTGCAATTATCCTTTCTTTTAAAGAGAAAAAATTTTGTCACATAATGAAAATGTTGTTTAATCTATTCGCGTCCTCTAGATTAATACATATGTCGTTAGTTGTTTATTTAAGAATACGTTTATAGAAGTGGGCGATGTCTGGTTCAGTCCGATTCCATAGAAAAATGAATCAAACCAAGATCCAACTACAGAATCAAATCGAGATCGAACCAACTAGTTTCGGTTCAATCCTATCCAGTCTGAGTCTTTATATTGAGATTTTTTAAAAATAAAGTATGAAACTAGTTGTCATATTGAAAATAGAAAAGTATAGAATATGATTACTTGTAGACAAATATACAATATATATGAAAAAAATACACGTATTTATAACCTAATTATCTTTAATAATTCTCAAGTAGAAAATCTTGTAGATGGTTTGCACTTTGAAAACAATGAGAAATTGTAGTTCTTACGAAAGATTGACTTAAAAATGTATTTTTCTACTGGGGTTTCATTAAATCTATGAATTTGTAAATTATTTAAATAGGGTTTATGTGCACATGATGATGAGTGACAATGCTGATAGCAAAATGATCTTACTTACTTTATTTTTCTTGTTTATTCGCTTATCTATGTATTGTTTGATAATTTATTTTGTGGGTTGATGGTGACCTTATTTGTTTTATCTTGTCGAATCTCCGAGGCATACTTAATTGTCCTAGGAATTTCGAAACATGAAATATACAATTGGATTTATTTATGGTTCGGTAGCAAGTTGATTTTCTATTTTTTTTTGTAATTGTACAGTCATAAAACCATCTAAATATACGTTGTGATATTAGAGGCACCAACAATTATCTACCTGGCCAATTAGAAGAAGGCTACTCAATCTACATATGCTTGGCCGCCTATCACTATGAGGCTCTCTACATTCATGCTTGGCCGCTTACCATTACGAGCCCATCTGCATTCACGCTAGGCTGCCTACCTTACCACTACGAGGCCATCTATATTCATACTAGGCCCCTACCACTATGAGGCCCTTTATATTCATGTTGGGTTGTCTACCGCTATGAGGCCTTCTACATTCATGATGGGTCGTCTACCACTACGAAATCAATGCAATACTTAACTATAAAAATGTCATTGAGTTAGATGGGAACCGATCGACAGTTATCATAATACAACCAACTACTGGATTTGTGGAGATCCCCAACTCAAGATGTGGGGATAGTAGGAGGCACTACGTGGGACATATGTCGAGTTAACCGCCCTAAAGTTATATGGTTTTAGACATCTATAAATACTCATAAGGCAGGACATGTATGGATCTTGAGATTTTGGCTATCTGAATACGCATTTGATCTTTTCCTCCTAAGATTACGTTCTTGAATCCCTCGTTAATTCTTACATCGAAGGTAAAATAATGGAAAAAGCCCCAACTTCATTTTGTACGTAGCATTTTTTAATCGGAGTAGCAGAAGGCTTGTTTCGTAACTATTTCATTGGGCACAAAGGCTTGTTTCATAACCATTTCATTGGCATCGTCTATGGAAAACCACTGAACAGAAAAGCTATGTCAAGGAGATGTACTAGGAGTGAAACGCGTATGATCGAGAATACAGTAAAGACGAAGTCAGAGTCAGTTGCAAGGAGGTTGTAGTCACAGTATGTAACGCATAGCCAATTTAGTATTCTAGAAACTCAGTTGGAAACCATGATGACCCTCTTGCAAAGTTAATCGCAAAGAGCTACAGTCCCACCATAGAACCCGCCTGAGGTCATATGCGAGCAACCGCCTCAAGTGACATAAACGATTATCCCATCTATTATTCATCCAACAATAGGAGACTTGGGGGCTACAGAGGTTGCAGTTCCGCAGTTTTCCCAACCCATGGTAGACTTGGAACGAAGGATGGAGGAAATGATGGCCCAGAAGTTAGATGATGCAATATCCAAGAGGGATGACATGCATCTGCAACTGGTTTTGGAAGAAGACCCATTTGCGTCCGAGATCATGTTGATCCGTCTATCGAAAGGCTTCAATCGATGATATAGGCATACGATGGAGTTACAGATCCGCTAGACCACCTTTGAACCTTCGTTGATTTAATGAGACTCTATGGAGTCTCGGATGCAGAGATGTACCGGTCTTTTTCCTCGAAACTCAGGAGAGAGGCCAAAGACTGGCTGGCCATTTTGGTACCCATGTGTATAAAAGCATTTAATGAGATCTCTATGAATTTTGTGGCTTACTTCTTAAGTAGTAAAGGAGGAAGATGACGTCCATTGAATTGATAAAAGTTGTAAAGAGAAAGATGAATCTTTGTAAGAATAGTTCGCTCTGTTTAGTTGGTCGACACGTTGCATAAATGACCTTCAAATGTCAGTGATAACATCATTGATGAATGGGACACGAAATTGGGCCTTTAAGATGTTACTCTCCAAAAATCCTTGGAATTTATGCATTACTTACTGTAAAAGGGTGACAAGTACGTGGACGCGGAGAAAATAGAGATGGTCATGAAAAACCTCAGGGAAGGATGATAGTTAAGCGAAAGTCAATTGATGAGTGAAAACCCACTGACAAAAGCAAGCCGAAGAATGAGAGCATGAACAAGGGTACGCTTAAAATCAGTTCATCAGGTAGAGACGAGAGCATATTACTGCCTCCACTCTTTCAAATACTCCATGGCTAGAGGTGTTGATGGAAATATGAGATAGAAAGAGCTTGACTAGCCAAAACTAATGGCAACTTCCGCTAGCAAGAGAGACCGCTAGCAAGAGAGACAGGTGCAGGTATTTCTATAAGGACTATGGGTATGACACAGAGAAATATATCCATTTGAAGGAGAAGATCGAGCGTCACTCGAAACGGGGGCTCTTGACTAAGTATGTAAAGAATGATTGAGGCTAGCAAAAGGTTGACGATCGCGCACCACCTAGGCAGATATAATAAACATGATAATTGGAGGGATCCCAGTAGGTTGGGATTCAAACTCAGCCACAAAGAGTTATGCTCGCACAATTGGGGTCTGTACCATTCAAGAAAAGGTAAGGTTCGATCAAAGAATCAGTTTTAGTAAGGAATATTTAATTGGCATGGCAACTACCCACGACAATTGCTTTGGTGATTGTCGGTGACATAACAAATTACGATGTTAAGAGAATGTTGATCGAAGTTGTAGCGTAGCAAATGTCATACCTTAGGAAGCATTTGTGGGATTGAAAATTTCCCTAAAAAGATTGAAAGTAGTATTCACTCCCCTCGAAGGATTCAAAGGGGCCACTGTTATACCAAAAGGAGGGTGGAGCTCCCAGTGACATTGGGCACTTATCCTACATGCGTAGTGATCCTGGCAAACTTTTTGAATGTCAAGACCCCCATGACATATAATACAATATGTGGTCAAACTCTCCTAAATGCTGGTGCCTTCTTCTACTTATCATCAAGTTATGAAATTCCCATTCAATTGTGGTGTGGGGTGTGTGAGGAACAACGAACAATCTTTGAGAAAGTTTTAGGTTGATAGTATACAAGCTAAGAGTGAAGGCCCAAGAATGGCTAACCAAGAGGGAGGCGAATTGGATATTTAAAACTTTTTTGTAAAATTAAAATAAATACAAGCAAGTATGAAGCAAGTAGATAAATCTACGTAGTAAGTGAAATAAGTAAGAGAGAGATTGAGAGGATGCAAATGATATAATTTTGGAGGTTCGATCTAAAGAAATGATCTACGTCCTTCGTTACGAAGCTTTTCGGCACAAGCAAGGCCTTTTCGCTACGTTGATTGACTTATGGTGCAATCCAACCCTTTAAAATGCTTCCAGTGACTTACAAACAAGAAACACCAATCTATATACAACGTTAAGCTGTACAGGACCTCAACACGACCTACAAATTTAATAGAAGAGTGATTTTACAATTGAAATTTCTCTCTTAATAAATGATATAATCAAATTAAGTACAAGAGAGAAATAGGCTAGCACTGTAATATACAGCAATTAATGAAGCTCAAGTGTTAGGTGAGAAAAACTTTGATGAGTAGAATGATTTTCAAAAAAGTTAATTCAATCAAAAGTTTTTTTAAAATAAATGATTTGACAAAGATGAAACAATGTAGCTTTGCTTTAAGAATATCTCAAATAAATGCTCTTAAAAGTATTGTATTGAATATAAAGTGAAGTTATATTTATAGTAGTGAAAATGCCAAAATTTTTGGTCAACCTGACGAGCTTACTAGACGTCCACCACTAAATTGGATGAATGAACTAGCCGATGTGCGTCAGAAATCAGAACGGTTAGAATTTTGACCATTATGCCACCGGACGTCCGCCAAGACAGAAAATTCTGAATTTTTTTCTTGATTATTTTAACAAGTGTAGGCTCTTGAGGAACATATTCACTTAACTTTTCAAAAATGAATGTCAATGATAAAAAATCAAGTGAAGATTTTTGTTACATCGAAAATCATTTTTATGTGAACATTTTTATAAAAAGTTTATCTCGTGCATGAAAATTTAATTTACGAGCTTTTAGTGATTCATTGCTAAGAATTAAAGCATTATATATTGATTCAAAGCATCTAAATCTAATGTCTTAAAAGAATGCTTGATTCGTTGTGAATGCTTCAGTTGATTTGACATAATTGCTTGGCTTTTATCTCATTTTTCATGATCATAAGTACTGAGTCTTTTGATAACAATCAGTTTGTCTTCAATTAATCAATTTTGCCACAATTGCTATAAAGACTTGAATTCAATTGTTAGAGATAAAACGGTTTGTTTGTTATAATCAAAACACGAGATCAACCATAGGTTAACCATTTTCCCTTTTTGATTATGCCAAACAAGATGATTTGCAGAATATGATTGAGAAATTAATATCATATTGATAGAGGAATATACATTATAAATTTATCATGCAATTTTTACTCCCATTTGTCTTTTACAAATTGATAACCATACATTCGTATTCTCCCTTTTTCATATTCTCTAAGCAAATTGTCAAATCAAATCATGCATAATCATCTCACTTCATTTCCCTCCTTTTGGCATAAGCAAAAAGTATAAGATAAAACATGGATCACAAAATAACCATAGCATTGAGCATAAAAACATAAATGATGTCTAAAAACCAACAAAATAGGCTAAATGAAGTAAGAATGTCTATAAGTCACAGAAACATAAAGACATATCCAAAATAGTAACAAAATAGATGACTACGGCTCTGGATGAGGCAGTAGAGGAAAATGTGCATAGAAGTGAGCATAGAAGGCATTTTGCTGAGCCTGCATTGCTGCCTACTGAGCTTGAATGGCATCTTGTTGAGCTTGTTTGGCGGCATGTGAAGTTGCAACTCACGAAACATGCTACCAAGGCCATCAATTGATAATGTAAGAGAATCGATGTGTCCATTGAGAAGATTGTAGTGATTCTCGGTACATGTGAAGCTACCAATCGAAGAATGAGGAGCATTAGCGGCAGGAACATCGTGAGGAGGGTATGGAACTTGTGGTATGTCATCAGCATAGTCATCCTCATCTCCTTCAAATGATAGAGTTTATGGACCCAAGGCGGGGTCGAACCCTTTTGTGTGTGCCATCCATTGACCATGTTCTTTTACTATTTTCATTCGTTTAAGGGTTTGGATGTTGATAGTATCGGTAGGGTGAAGTTTAACAAAGGTTTCATCATGTAGTGGAATATAAAAATGTTTAAATTTTTTGTAAGAAGCATTTCGTAAGGTAAAGCTTTAGATAACGCGTTGAATGCACAAGTTTCATGAGATCTAATGCAATAGTTGGAAAATCTAGTTTTTCCCCAACAAGAAAGGAATAGAGAATAAAAACATCAAAAAAATTCACCTCATCTCGATGACCTTTTTGAGGAAGAATAACATGTGTAATGATGTTGTGTAAAACTTTACATGGAAGTGTTAATTGATTTGCACTAAGTTTTGTGATATTTTCGAAATTCTTCTTGGTTACCCTAGCATGCCTTGGAGGGGTCATACCTTTCTAAAGAAGGATGAGTTTTGTGAGAAAAATTTGAGTATCACATGGCTCAAGCTCAAGAATATCACGAATGATAGCTTTGTCGATGGTGGTACGAACATTTTTAAGTAGACATGAAATCTCATCCGAGCGAGGAGTAATAACCATGTTTATAAAATTCTTTCATAAGATAAGGATATGCATATTCTTCTAGAGTAGTAATAGATGTTCATCCCATATATTCAAAATAATTTTTCTATATGAAATGCAGGTGCTTCAAATGTAAAATCGGCAAAATCTACATTTTTTACCTATTAAAATGGGAGATTTTTCAAATGGGTTGGCTGGCACCTCGGGTTCCATGTCGAACTCTTCATCGGATGAATGTGGTAGAGATCGTCTCACTGTGCTCGAAGTCTTTCCCGCTCTTTTGGATCTCGACATTGTAGAAAAGTAATGAGGTAGAGAAGAATTGAGGAAGAAGAATAATGAACCTAATTCTAGGGTTTCGAAATTTTTAGGAAAATTTGGAATGAAGTGGATGAAAGTTTGAATTTTGCAAGAATTTGAAGTGTAGAGGTAATAGATTTTTGTTTTTGAGGAATAATTGATGATTTGAGTGGGAAGAATGAAGAAAGGAGATGAGATTCAAGAAGAAAATTGAGAGAAAAATGGAAGAGTGGGAAGAATGGGTCTGATGTCATGAAGAGGAGTTTTATTCGCGATGTATCTGATTTATTCAGCGATTTGGGTGAATAGCTAACCTTGCCTGAGAGTCATCCGTCATTTTTCAAGGAGGTCTAGTTCACGTCTTCTCAGCTCGTTATTAGATATTTCGTTAAAATGAATACAAAGAGAAGATGGGAGAACCACTTCAACTGGACTCATAGCCTCGATTCCATAAGCCATGGAGAAAGAATTTTCTCCTGTAGCCGTAGTTTGGATTGCTCATAGGACCTGAGATAGTTTGTCGACTAAAACCCTTTTAAAAGTATTTAACTTTCTCTTCATCGTGTATTTGATAGTCTTATTAACGACGTCCACTTGTCCGTTAGCGTGAGGGTGATGTGGGGAAGAGAAATGTTTCGTGATACCCAGTTCCTCACATAAATTTATAACTTTTTTGTTGACGAATTGCCACCCTTTATCTAAGACAATAGAATGGGGAATTCTGAACCTGAAAATGATATTTTCCATAAAAATTTGGAAGTATTTGCCTCGGTGATCATGGAAGGGGGTTCAGCTTCTGCCTACTTGGTAAAGTAATCAATGGCAACAATTGTAAAATTGAAATTGCCCCTCACTTTGGGTAGGGGGCCTATAAGATCAATACCCCATTTGGCGAATGGCCATAGATTAGAAACAATGCTTAATTCCTGAGAAGGCTACCTTTGAATGGTCACGAAGTGTTGCCCCTTATCGCACCTCTTTACAAACTGTTGTGCATCTTTTTTTAAGATGGGCCAGTAGTATCTTTGTCTGAACACCTTTTGTGCCAAGGACCACCCTTCGGAGTGATTTCTACATACCCTCTCATGGATATTTTCAAGCATATAGGTGGCTTGCTCTTCTCCTATGCACTTGAGTAAAGGTATATAGAAGCCTCATTTGTATAACACATCGTCCTAAAAAATGAAATAAACAACTCGCCTTTTGAGCTTTCGTGTTTCCTTTTCTTAGAAAATAATGCCTGATCTTTGAGGAAAGCTATTATTAGCTTCATCTATAGTGGGGTATCATCAACCTGCATTACCCCTTCATCTGTAGCGATAGAGGGTCTAGGGAGCTGTTCTATGAACACCACAGTGAGTAGTTCAAAATCTTTACTATTGGCCAATTTTGAAAGAGCATCTTCGTGAGCATTCTCTGAGCATAGGATTTGCACCAACTCGAATTTTTCAAAATTTGGAATAAGCTTTATGACCAATTTAAGATAGGCAACCATGTATTTATCTTTGGTCGAGAAGTTGCCATGAACCTGGTTAACTATCAGCTAGGAGTCGTTACTGATCACCAGTCTATTTGCTTGCATTTTTTCAGCTAAACTGAGGCCAGCTAGAAGGGCCTCGTATTCTGCTACATTGTTTGTGGCCTTAAATTCAAACATCATGGCACAATTAAGCTTATGTCCTTCCGGGCTAAACAGGACCACTCCGCTCCAGATTCAGTGTCTCCCAAGGAGCCATCAACAAAAAGGTTCCAAGTGGAAGGTTCGGTGAGTTCCATCTCCTCTTCCATTTCTGGAACAGGGATGAACTCTGCCCCAAAATCTACTAAGACTTGTCCTTTAACCACAGCCTTTACTTTAAACACAATATCAAACTCGCTAAGCTCCACAGCCCATTTCAACAACCTTCTCGAAGCATTGGGCTTTTACAGCATTTGCTTGAGGAGGAAATTGGTTAGCACGTGTATATTGTGAGCCTGGAAATACGACCTCAATTTTCGAAAAGTGATTACCAAAGAGAATACTAGCTTTTTCATATTTGGATAGCGAGTCTCTACTACCAAAAATGCCTTGCTTATGTAATGCAAGTAGCTGATGTCCACCTTCATCCCTTACGAGAACTGAACCGATTGCGTCGGGGATTACTAGTAGATATAGCTGCAACAGTTCACCATCCTTAGGTTTAGAGAGTAAGAGAGATTGCCCTAAGTTCTTCTTCAGCTCTTGCAGGGCTACCTCACATTCATTGGTCCACTAAAACTTATTCCCTCCCTTCTGGACTTTGAAGAAGGGTAAGCATTTATCTATTGCCTTCGAGATGAAGTGGTTTAATGTGGACACATGCCTAGTGAGGCTTTGTACCTCTTTAGGTTTTTAATGCGACCTCATTTCGATTAAAGATTTAATCTTTTCCATGTTAGCTTCAATGCCTCTTTGTTTAACCATGTAGCCCAGAAATTTTTCAGATGCAACCCTGAAGGCGCATTTTAGGAAGGTTGAAGCTCATCCTGTATCTCCTCAATACTTGAAAATTTTCATAGAGGTGCTTGACGTAGTCCTCCGCCTTCAAGCTTTTTACCAGCATGTCATCCACATATATCTCCATTATATTTCCAATGAGGTCAGTAAACATTTTGTTGACAAGTTTTTGATACATGGCCCCTACGTTTTTCAACCCAAAAGGCATGACCTTGTAGCAATAAAGACCCTTGTCTATTATGAATGGTGTATGCTCTTCATCTGCTGGGAACGTTGGGATGTGATTGTACCCAGAATATGCATCCATGAAGCTGAGAAGTTCATTTCCTATTGTTGAGTCCACCAATTGATCTATCCGAGCGAGCAAAGAACTATCCTCAGGGCAAGCGTATTTTGGGTTTGAGAAATCCACACTTATTCTCCACTTGCCATTGTACTTTTTGACCAAGATGAGATTAAAATCCCACTTTGGATACATTGAATCCCGGATAAATTGATTGTCGATCAATTTTTTTACTCCGTCCCTTAAGGCTTCATATCTCTCTGAATTGAGGGCTCTTCTTTTTTATCTATGAGCTATGTCCTTAGGATCAATTTTCAAATGGTAGAAACTGACTTTTGGATCAATGCCAACCATGTCTTCATGTTTCCAAGTGAAGACACCCAAATTTTTGCCCAAGAAACTTTTTAACTTTTCTTTGGCTCCTGGTGGCAGATATTTTCCAACCTGCAGGCATTTGGAGGAATTTTGGATATCTACTTGGAAACTCTTTAACTCCTCTACTGGGGCTGTTTAAGGTTCACAATCAATGATACGAATCAGAGTTGTTTGAGTTTCTAGGATAGTCTCTTCTTAAGAGGTGACTCCGAGGATATCTTATTTTTTAGAGGCTTCCATCATTTCAATGCCTCCTCCTTGTTCGGGGGTTTGCCCTTGTTTAGGAATGGCATCCATGTCAATGTCTATCAGGACTACATTGACACTTCGAGGGTCTGCCTTCCTAAGGAAATTTGAATAACATTTACTTTCACTCCTTTGATCGCCTCTGACCGTGGCGATGCCTTTTTTGTTGGGAATTTTATGCATAAATGGTAAATGGACGTAACGACAAATAAATCTTTCAACTTCGGTCTTCCAAGCATTCCATGGTAGGAGGAGTAGTTGTCCACTACTAGAAATTCTATGAAATGATGAACAGTTAAAGGTATTGTTGCCATTTGTATTGCTAGAGTGATTTTTCCCTTGGGATGATGTTGTCGCCAATGAAGCTGTGGAGGTCACGGGAATCAGCTCATGATCAACTTTTATTTTGTCAAATGTGGCTCCAAATATGATGTTGATGGAATTTCCATTATCCACTAGCATTTTTTAGGCCATTGTGAGCTACAATGGCCCTCACTACTATTGCCTCACAATGTGGATAGTGCACGTCAACGAAATTGCCTTGAGAGAAGGTGATAGGTTGAGCCCTTCTCTCAGTGGAGAGCTGTATGTTTACAATGAAGCTTGTCATGGGAAGGTCCCTTGCTTTCCTAACATAATTCCTTTAGGAGTTTCTAGATTTTCCCCAACATATAGGCCTCCGAAAAATTGTATCAAACTCTCTGACGTGGCCGTATCAGCTATGGGGCTTTTTCTTTACCTTTGTCTATCCCTGGGTCTCTCCCTATCGTTGTCCCTCCTTCGAGGGGCCTTATCTCTATTGAAGCGCCCAGCTTACTATTCCTGCATGTTTGGTTTTGCCTAGGAGGAGTGTTTCTTTGGAGGCGCCTATTTTTCCATTAATTGTTGTTTTGGGGGTGCATTGTGATCTCCCTACACCCAAAGTGCTATGGCTATAGAAGTGGTGGTATGTATAATTGAGGGGTGCTTCATCTCTATTTCTAGGTTTAGAGCATCGTCCCCTGCCCCGAACTGTTTGGGATTATCGTTGGGGGGTCTTCCTTGGTACATTTTAGTATTAGGATTCACTTCCTCGTAGGCCAAAGGCGATACTGTACTTAATGTTACTGAAGCCATGTTTGTCTTGGGTTGAGAAAGGTCGACTGTCGGCCTGATGATCCATCAAGTGTGAGGTTGGGCCTCTTCTTCTTTGCCCCTAAGGAGGTTGGAGCCCTTGGTTTGCCCTAATTTTGAAGATCTCATGTCTTATCATTTTCAGTAAGACATCATAGCTGGTAGGGTCTTGATTTTACACATCCCTTCAGAAGAGAGAGAGGGAGAGAAAGAGAGTTCATGTTTAGTCCTCTCCCTGAGGGCTGTTAGAGCTTCCATATTTTTCATTTGTACACAATATGTCATTTCGTCGGTGAAGCGGGACATGAAGTTCTTCAATGATTCGTCTTGCTGTTGTTGCATATCTTATAGGCTTTAGATAGGTCTTTCACCTTTTTTGCTTGTGGCGAAGCGCTTAAGGAATGTCTTTTTGAAATTCGGCCAGCTTCGAATGCTCCCTTTTAGCAATTTGGTTTACGACATTTCAGTCGCTTCATTTAGGGTTAAATGGAAGGCTCTACACTTCATGGCTGGGGTGGCTCCTCTCAAACTCATGTGAGTCTTAAAGCTACTCAGATGGTTTGTAGGGTCACATCTCCCATCATACTTAGAAATCTTGGAAAGCATGAAGTGGTTAAATACAGGGACGTTCCTAATCTCTTGTGAAAACGGCAAGTTGTCATCGTCGTCATCAAGTTCGCAAGACCTTTGTGGACCATCTGAGTCTTCATTCTCCCCTAGTATGAGTCTCTAGAGGTGGTTGGAAAGGTCTTGCTTGGTTCCTAGCCTGCTCCTCCCTCCTCTCACGCCTTTTTCTAGGGAAGGATTCCGGGGTACTTCATCATGACTCTGCTTACCCCTTCCAAATTGGGAAAGCTCCTGTTGCCTATTTCTAGGTATGGGAGGAGATGGTTGAGCTTGCTTATTTTTAGGCATAGGGAAAGGTTGATCCCGTCTATTTCTAGATAGCCTTGGGCTTAATCTGCCAAATTCACTTACAGACCTCTAAGGTATGTCCTCCAGCTTGAAGTCTAGAGAAAAATCATATGGAACTTTATTGGGTCGATTAGTGGCATAATTTGTGGATGTATCCATCTCAAATTTCCTTTCCTGGGGAGCTTCTTCCCTGGCATAGTATAGATAATCAGGCATTTGGCTTTGAACCTCTTTTTTGTCTAGATAGTAGTTTTCTTGCGGGGGTCTTAGAACACATTTTCAGGGACTGGGTATCCTCTTTGGCCTTACATGCTACATGCTCCTCAACAGTTCATGCATGGCCATGTTCTACTGAGTTATGTTTCTCATGTTTACAGCCATCGTGGCCACTTCCTGAGTGAGCCTCGCAGTTATCCTTCTTCAGGGTGACCCAAACCCTTCAACTCTAGACCCTTCATTATTCGAACTCATGGCAGAAAACTTTTTTGGACAAATGAAACTTCTAGAATAATTCTCAGTAGAACGTTTCCATCTAGGATTTTCTAATGGTTTTTTTAAGAACCTTTCTTTTTTCAGGTGTTTGAAAATGTCTCTTCCGTAAAGATTGTTTCCGACTAGATTTTTTCTACAGGATATTCATAGTTGAAATGTGTGGCTTTCCCACAGATGGCGCCAATCTGCTGACTGGTGAACTGGTGGGAGAAGGGTAGCACGTGAACACAAGAGATATTTTGCAGAGCGTGAAAAAAATATTCAAGAACCGACTGTAATGACTAAAGTGACTACGCTAATAAATAATCACCAACCAAGATACAAATAACCTAATATCCTAACTAACAATAATAGATCAAGCAAGAATGAATATTGAGAATGCTTTTATATATTATTTCTATGTTCAAAGAACCATCACTTTTCATGTAGAAAGACTGCCTATTTACATATTTCTGGCCGACGTGATGACCGTTGGATCAAAACACCTCTTGATTGAAGCCTCACATCACTAAGTCTATCATACATTAAATGCATTGATGGTGTGTACTGTCGCAGGCACCCAAAATTAATACCTTAACCTCTAAAACTAATGTAGTAGTAGTAGAAGTAAGGGTCGATCACACGAAGAGTGTGTAATTCAATATTTTATGTTTCGTACAATTATCGAGGGGGTTTTGTATGCTAACAATTGTAAACAATGCAATCAATAACAATGAAAATTAAATTAACGAAAACAATCAAAAGACTAACCTTGGTCTAAGTTCACGTCCACCGTCGAAAATCCACAATTGATCATAGATGCAATGATAATTCAATTCATATTTCGAATATTCATCGTTGGAATTGATTCATATTTCTCCTTAATTTTAGTTAATTAGAAACACCGTTTTAATTAACCTTAATTATTAAATAATACAGACCAGTACTCAAAATTCAATTTAATAACAGCTTTACGCAATAGAGAAATCGATGAACTAGATAACACAAACACCAACGGTCGCATTCAATCTATTTAAATATTCTTCTTAAGATTCAATAACTTCTATCCCAGAAAATTATCAAATCCTAGTGCTTCACAAGTTAAAAGAATCGAATAATTATGGATTTGATATTTAACGTAAAGGTAGATTGTAACGAATAACAAACTAGTAGTCATTCTAACAATTAAACATAACAATCATGGAAATAAGTGCAGAAAAATATTCAATACTCAAAAATATGAATTAAACTAAGAAAATCATTTAGATCTCACAATATGTGGTTCCGATGCTTCCGTTTCCTTCGATTAAGTGTAAAAATTTAGTCACAATTCATGAATCTAAGAGAGAAATAATGAAGAATAAAGTTTTTAGGCTTCCCCACATTTTGGGTCGAGTTTGGTATTTAAAAGATGCCAAAAAGATTACATTGAATTGTTACCAAAACAAAAATAAGAAAAATTAGATTTTTTTTCCCTTTTACCTTGAGGGGTGCGCCCAGTGCAACTTAGGGCACACACCTTGGGGGGTTTAGAAGCCTCAGGCAAGGGATTTTTGGTCTGGGGAGCGCTTATCTTCTACAGGTGAGGGCATACGCCTCGCCTAATTTCTAGCAGCTGAATAGGTCTCAATATATTTGTCATAACTTTCTCTTCTGATATCTGATTGAGGCGATTCAAGATATGTTGGAAAGATATTTCAAAGGGATACAACTTTGATTCAGATATATTCTTCTAATTCGATCGATTTCCATTTACAAGATTGAAAATTGGTGCATAACTTTTTCGATTGGAAATTGATGTGTGATCATACTTTGATGATATTTCATCCATTTGATGTCTTCCTTTATCCAGTTGACTCCTAATACTCTCAAATATTCATCGTGAAGTTCCACATAACTTTTGTTTCGGTCCCCAAACTTCGTTTTCTTTCCTTTTGGCTATTGTTCGTTTATTTCTTCCAAATTATGCCATATTCATATAATTGCCACCTAAGTTAAAATATGAACATAATGAGTACATTTTGGCACTGATTAATCATATAAATACATAAAATAAGGGGAAAAAATATGCATTTTACATTTCTATCAAATTCATCCACACTTATCTTTTGCTTGTCCTCGGACAAAACTTAAATTTAATTCCCCAAAAACACCCAGGTCGTAATGCCATGAACATAGAACCATCAAACTTTTTCAACAAAAATAAGATAGAATGAATAAACATTCTCATTCAACTTATAATCAATTAACAAGTATTTTCATATGAAGATGGAATAAACCAAACATGTAGACCCTTATGGATATAAGCACTCAACTCTCACGTGTTTAAAAGGTAAGTATTTCGCTCAAGTTCATTCTAATGGAGATGATCTACCATATGTTTACATATCTTCTCATTCGTCACCACTTAGATCACAAACTTTACAAGAATCATAAGGACTTTTCAAGGGTTGTAACGTGACTTAAAGTCAAGGTGGGAAATATTTGGGTAGATGATTCATAAGCCATCAAACTAGTGGATCAAAGATGAATAAACTTATCTCAAATATATTCATAAGATATGTAAGACCAACTACTACACACAATGATTCCTTTACTTTGCATCCATCCCACACAAACCGAAACATTTCTTGAAATGTAGAGGGAATTATGAACATAGATATTTTGTAACATTGATATCACTCTCCTCCATCACTTATTTTCTTTTTCTTTTTTTCTTTTCTTTTTCTTCTATCATTCATTTTTTTCTTTTCTTTTTTAATATATAAACTCTAAATGTTACATCAACAATGGAACTTCATGAATTGACATAGAAAATTTGTTCTAATTTCACCAATTATAACACTACCAAAAATCTTGATACCCCCACACGTATTTCCTTGTATACCCACACGTATCATGATATTGAACAATACTCCACTAGCTCTAAGGCTTGAGTAAAGATATTATTTTTCCTATTTAACGCTTGTAGCGTGGGTTTACACAATAAAAAGGTAAACACGCTCAAAGGGGTTCACCAAAGGAAAATTCAATTATATGATATGCTATTTGGCTAATGTAGCTAGTTTATGTAACAAAGATGGTCTTGATCTTGTTCGTGCATGCATGTGTCAATTGATTTTGAAGAAAATCAAAGCAAGTTCTAGAGAAACAAAATCATGGAAGAATATCACACATAAAAAAGAAAAGAAAAAATGAGACTGTTATGGATATGTCAGTTTAAATGCTCAAAATCTGACCAGCTTTTGTCTATATAATTTAGTTATTACCATTCTCAAAGAAAATAACTCAACTAACTAACTCTAAGTTGGAGGATTATTCATTAAATCATGTTATGAATTCTTCAAAAATTTAATTAATTCTTGCGAATAGTGCACACAACCAAAAGAATCATTTAATCTCAACTCCTCTTCTTGAAAAGTCATGCAAAAAATTTTCAAATTTTTTGAAATTTAAACTCAATCTAAATGTAACCTAAATCTGAATCCCCTCACCCACACTTAAAACTTACATTATCCCCAATGTATGGTACAATATAAAGAAAATGACAAAGATAACTAAAATATGAATGCGAAAAACAAAAATAAAAAGATAAAGGAACGAACTCCCTTGGGGTTGCCTCCCAAACAATGCTTTTGTTTATTGTCTTTAGCTCGACTCAATATTTCTTTGTTTAGCCCAGGTCTATCATGGTTGGCTTCGATCTTCCTGCGGTGTACCAAGTTCATTGGGAATGATAACTGGTAGTGTGCCTCCACCTCAATGAGTGCATACTTGTAGTGACTGAGGTGAGACTTTAAATTTGAAATGAAAGTCTGCAAAACAGAAAGTAGAGGCCTCTCATTAGAAACTGGTAAAGCAAAATAAGAACCATTACCTGAATACTGTAGCTTTGGAAGATTGTTCAATATTGTAACATTTTCTTGTAACCTAGTGTTCAGAGCCAGCTTCTGATTCTTCTTCCTAAGATGCTCATGAATGACAACTTCCTATTCATTTTTAGGATCAAATTCGAAAACATCATGTGCTAAATGATCGATCACATCAATAAAATGAACATGATTATTATTATACGGATATTTCATAGAATCATATTTATTAAATTTAATGGTTTTATTATCAAATTCCATGATCAATGTGCCATTATGAAAATCTAGTTTGGTTTTGGATGTCCTTAAGAATGGTCTTCCTAACAAGATAGGGGTAGTATGATTACTATTGTCCATGTCAAACCCATAAAAAGCAGCAGAAAAAATCAACTCATTAACTTTCACGAGAACATCCTCAACTTCCCCCTTAGGCATTATATTTATCAACTAGTTGAATTATCACACCAATTTTATTTAAAGGTCTAAGTTTCAAGGAAGTGTATACATAATATGGCATGGCATTAATAGATGCTGCTGAATCTAGTATGGCCTTTTCAAACTTAGTGTCGCCTATCATGTAAGGGATAGTGAACATACCTGGATCCATGCACTTTGTAGGAAGTTTCTCTCGAATAATTACATATACATGTTCTCCAACTTTTACCCTTTCAATCCTCTTCAGTTTTTGTTTCCTCTTACTTGTGCACAATTGTTTCAAAAATTTAGCATAATGAGGTACTTGTTTAATAATATCTAAAAGTGGAATATTAATATCACATTTACTAAAAATTTCATACAGCTCATCATGATCTCGTTCATATTTCCTAGATCCTACTAAAGTTTGAGGAAAATGGGATATTGGTTTATAATCAGAGAAGGGTAAAAACTTACGCTCAGTCACCTCAATATCATTGGTGGCAGTCTCGTTTGGAACCTCTTTTTCTTCCTCTTCTTGCTTCAATGGCGTAGGAGATGTCTTTACCGGAATCTCAACCTCTTTACAGCTTCTTAGGATGATTGCGCTTACATTTTCTTTTGGATTCACTATTGTTTGATAGGGTAGTTTTCTCGAACTTTGAGCCGCTAGCCAACTGACTACGTTAGCTACTTGACCCATTTGATTTTCAAAATATTGAATTTAACCCTGGTCTTCTATTGAAGTTGCGAAGTTTTAATGGAAAGGGATTTAACAATATCTTCTAAAGACATACCAGAGTTAGAAGTTTGGCTCTGTTGTTGTCTAGGAGAGTATTTAGAAGTTTGGCCCTATTGTTGTCTAGGAGAGTATAACTGATTATATTGCTGAAAATTCTATCGATTTTGATTTATAAGTTGATTCACTTGTCTATTCTTATAGCTAAGATTTGGATGATCCCTTCATCTTTGGTTGTATGTGTTTAAATAGGGATCATAATTCCTCTGTGGTTGTCTAGGAAAGCTACCAGCTGCATTTACGTGTTCAACGGATTCTTCTTGAACTGTTGGGCACATATCAGTTGGATGGCCTACAATGAACAACTTCTACATGCTTTCGCTATTTGCATAGCACCTACAACCATTTGACGAATAAGAGTGGCTAGACTCGCTAGTTTTTGTTCAATGGATAAAACATTTACCTCGTTAACATGTTTAGACGAGTGTCGAGGCTAGTGCCAAATTGCTGAGAGTTAGCTGCCATATTTGTAATCAAGTTCTTTGTTCCTTCGGGAGTTTTATCTACCAAAGCTCATCCACTTGCAGCGTCAATCATGCTCCTATCTGTGGGTAGAAGGCCTTTATAAAAGTATTGAATAAGGAACTGCTCATTGATTTGGTGATGGGGGCAACTTGCACACAATTTTTTGAACCACTCGCAGTATTCATCTAATGACTCTCTGTTGTCCTGTCTTATGCTACAAACTTCTTTCCTAATATTTGCTACCCTCGAAGCGGGAAAATATTTCTCCAAAAATAACCTCTTCATTCCATCCCATGTGGTAATTCTTCCCGACTGTAGATAATAGAGCCAATCCTTAGCCGAATTCTTCAGAGAAAATGGAAAGGCCCTCAGTTTAATCTATTCTTCAGTAATCACCGTGAGTTTCATACTTGTGCAGACCATATAAAACTCTTTCAGATATTTATGAGGATCTTCACCTGTAAGATCATGAAAAGTTGGCAAAAGATGTATTAGCCCAGATTTAAGCTCGATTGTAGTAGCAACATCTAAATTAGGAAAAGTTATGGATAGAGGTTGTTGATTCAATGTAAGGGCTGCAAGCTCCTTCAAAGTCCTATTTTCGACCATGATATCTTCTCCTTCAAAATCAAAATCACTTGCAAATGGGATGTTGGGATTGAGATTGCTTTCTTCAAAATTCTAATTTCGGATCATACTACAAATTACATTGATTAGAAGATCAAGTTGCTGGCATAAATAAATAGAACAAATAAAAAATTAATTAAAAAGAAGCTAGAGTAAGAAAAACAAATAAAATTCTATGCTAAAATTTCTAAAAATAATAAATTGCTTAAAAACCTAGAAAATTATGATTTTATTTCAAAAATATAATAAACGACTAAAGAAGAACAAAAATAAATTAACACCACTCCTCGACAATGACGCCCAAATTTGGTGTGTGCTATCACTGGCATCCAAAAGTAATACATTAACCTCTAAAACTAATATAGTAGTGAAAGTAAGGGTCGATCCCACGAAGAGTATGTAATTCAATATTTTATGCTTCGTACAATTATCGAGGAGTTTTTGTATGCAAACAATTGTAAATAATGTAATCAATAACAATGAAAATTAAATTAACGAAAACAATTAAAAGACTAACCTTGGTCTAAGTCCACATCCATTGTCGAAAATCCACAATTGATCATAGATGCAATGATAATTCAATTCATATTTCGAATATTCATCGTTGGAATTGTTTCCTGTTTCTCCTTAATTTTAGTTAATTAGAAACCAGCGTTCTAATGAACCCTAATTATTAAATAACCCAGACCAACGCTCAAGATTCAATTTAATAACAACTTTACACAATAGAAAATTTGATGAACTAGATAACACAAACACCAGCGGTTGCATTCAATCTATTTAAACATTCTTCTTAAACTTCAATAACCTCTATCCCAGAAAATCACAAGTTAAAAGAATCAAACAATTGTGGATTTGATATTTAAGTTGGCGGTAGATTGTAACGAATAACAAACTAGTAGTCCTCCTAACAATTAAATATAACAATCATGGAAATAAGTGCAAACGAATATTCAATACTCAAAAACATGAATTGAACTAAGAAAACCATTTAGATCTCACAATATGTACTTTCGAGGCTTCCGTTTCCTTCGACTAAGTGTAAAAGTTTAGTTACAATTCATGAATCTAAGGGAAAAATAATGAAGAATGATTTTTTACGCTTCCCCACGTTCTAGGTCGATTTGGTATTTAAAGGATGCTAAAAAGATTGGGTTGAATTGCTACCAAAACAAAAATAAAGAAAATTAGGTTTTTTCCCTTTTACCCTTGAGGGGCGTGCCTATTGCAACTTAGGATGCGCGCCTTAGGGGTTTGGAAGGCTCAAGTAAGGAATTTTTTGTCTGGGGTACACGCCACTTCTGCAGGCGAGGGCTCGCGCCTCGCCTAATTTCTTGCAGCTGAATAGCTCTCAATATTTTTGTCATAATTTTCTCTTCTGATATCTAATTAAGGCGATTTAAGATGCATTGGAAAGATAACTCAAATGAATACAACTTTGATTCAAATATAATCTTCCAATTCAATCGTTTTCCATGTCAAAAATGGGTCTTAATATGAGGTTGAAAACTGGTGCATAACGTTTTCGATTGGAAATTGATGTGTGATCATACGTTGATGATATTTCATCCCTTTGATGTCTTCTTTCATCCAATTGACTCCTACCACTCTCAGATCTTCATCGTAAGGTTCCATATAACTCTTAAGTATTTGTATTTCGGTCCCTAAACTTCGTTTTCTTTCCTTTTGGCCCTTGTTTGCTTATTTCTTCCAAATTACGTCATATTCATAGAATTTCCACCTAAATCAAAATATGAACGTAATGAGTACATTTTGGCATTGATTAATCATACAGCATATAAAATAAGGAGAAAAAAATATGCATTTTACATTTCTATCAATTAAGAATGGGTCAGCCGCCCTATACAATAAGCTGTCACACCTGACATTCTTTAATACAGACGTCACATCAATAATTCCAAAAGATTGTATGCAAATCTTGGAAGAGGTAGTTTCAGCTTCAGGGACCTTAGATCAATTAAGGGCTTCGTCTTGAGAGGGCTTCATGTTGGTGGTCTTTGACATGGAGAGCCTTGACATAACAAGAGCTTTGGCATATTTCTTCGACCATTCATGAAATGCTTCGGAACAATAGCTTCAGCCATTCATTTGATCTTTTTACATTTGACCAGCTGACACTTTGTTGAATTTTATTTCCACGTGGATTGCTACATGGTGTTTTGACTTAAGGCCCGGTGGCGAGGCATAACAAATATTCCATTGTATAAAATCAAGCCGCACAAGGATTTAGGCTCAATGGCTGCTAGTTTTTGTACGTCTTCAATGAAATTTTTTAACTTTAGACAAGGCAATGCTAAACTTAGTTTGGTGAAAAAAAAGAAGACCGATGATCCCATGGACATGCAGTGATTGTTAAATCGTCTAGGCTGTCCAGGCAGGTCCCCGATGCCCACCACAGAATAGCCCCTAAACAAATTCCCTGTTAAAATAAAAAATGAATTCAATAAACTTAGATTAATCCCGTGTTTCTAGGTTTCATGAAAATGTTAAAACACGATGCAATAGAAAAATAAATGATATGGTCATTTTTTATATCAACCCCTAACAACAATGCCCAAGCTTGTTTCCAGTCATCTAGGGAGTTTGCCTATGGTGTCCTCCTCGAGCTTAATTGCCGCACTTGACGATTCCACATCATCTCAAGTTTGTACGTTTATCCATTTCTCTAGTAGGACTTTACTTCTCCCACCAAAACATATCCTAATAGAATTTCAACACATTTTAAAACTCTAAAAAGAATAAGATACCCGATAATCTAACCGTACTAGGAGTGTACCACCTACTCTATAAATATATGACCACAATTCGTTATTCAGGTATGTTTTACATTCAATTTATAGTCTCACGCATATATTTTCCCCTTGCACTAACTTAAGCATCGGAGGGGCAACGTGGACACACCTCGATACCTTTGTTTCAGGTACGGAAGATTTTGTTCGTGATCATCCTCAATCATTAAGCTCGAGAATCAACATGTGACAATTTTTTATATCATCATTGGCACCGTCTATGGGAATTGATACATTAACCATGCTATTACCATGTCCCAAAAGCCACTGAAAAATATGAATTTGGGCAGTTTGTTCCTCTGAAAAATAGTGAAGACAGCAGCAACCAAAGAAAAGAAGAAAAATGTACTAACTAGAAAAGGGTTGAAGAAGCCCGAGTTGAAAAAATCAGCTATGAAAAATGGCTACTTCCAGCAATGGGTTAAATAAACCATGAAAGGGATATATGAAAAAAAGGAAATTTCTGACAGGGAATTTTCAACGAAAAATCAAAGCAAAAGACCATCATTATCAATTATTGATGATGCCAATGGAAGAGAAGCAAAATGTCAGCCTTACATAATACCACTTGCTGGAATTGAAAAATGAAAACAAATTCTTTCATTTAATGGCAGACAAGAAGAAGGAAGCCAGATTGTAAAAAACTTGTGTTTAAGTGAATTTTCTCTCTTTTTATGGAAACTAGAAATATAATTTGATGCTTCTCCATGCTACCATTTATTTCAATATTGAGAAGTATAATAGCAAGGTTTTTGCTTGAAGTGCCTTGTCTAGTATATTATGGGAAAAGCTGTTGTTTATCTTTGGTTGACTTGCAAAGATAATTCTGATGCTCTTGGTTAATTAAGTTAAAGAAGTCGTATAAGAAAAAAACTGAAACTATTCAGGATTTTGAAGACATGACCAAGTTGTTTGGTATAATGCTTTGATGAAAGTTGTTGAACTGATGAACAATCAGCTCTAAGTTTCCTGCCTCTATTTCCTTCACCGCCATGTATATTAAGAATGGACATCGGGCATGCCTAACATATGGAAAATGCCGAGGTTGCACTCTATTGATTATCGTTATAACTCATGATTTTCTTATTATTGAAAGGGAGCCTTAGCTCGTGGTTTTCTTATTATCTAAGGCTAGCCTTATCTCGTGGTTTTCATATTATCGAAGGCGAGCTTTAGCTCGTAGTTTTCTCATTATTGAAAGTGAGCCCTAGCTCGTCATTTTCTCATTATCGAAGGAGAACCCTAGCTCATGGATTTCTTATTAATAATAAGCTAAAGCCTTGCCCCGTGCAAGCACCTCAAAGTCTTGTCCACGAGCAAACACTCTAAGCCTTGCCACAAGCAATCACCTCCAAAGCCTTGCCCATGCGCAAGCACTTACAGCCTAGCCACAAGCAAGCACCTCAAAGCCTTTCCCACGTGCAAGCACTCAGAGCCTTGCCACAAGCAAGCACCTCAAAGCCTTACCCAAGGGCAAGCACCACGAGCAATAACCTCAAAGCCTTGCCCACAAGCGAGCACCTCAAAGCTTGCCTCGTGCAAGAATCCTTGCAAATACTTCGTACATTCAAGCAAAAAATTAGTCCTAAAAATCATCAAGTAAATGGATCAATCTTACAAGCCCAAAGCTTTTTTTCTTAGATCTATGTGCTCGGAAGTCTATCAACATTTCCTTCACTCGACCTTAAGCAATCAACATTCAACTCGAGCAATCTGCATCTCATCTTCGAACTTCAAGCATTCTAAACAACATTCTCGAGTTTCGCACATTGAGGTACATGGGACCCATGATATGGTCATTTTTTAACAACCCCGAACAACAATGCCCGAGGTTGTTTCCAATCATCTAGGGAGTTTACCCAAGGTGTCCTCCTCGAGCTTAATTGCCACTCATGACGATTCCACGTCATCTCGATTTTTTACGTTTATCCCTTTCTCTAGTAGGACTCTATTTCGATCTTCAAACTTATCCAATTTCGATAAGGTTGAATCCTACTAGAACATATCCTAATAGAAGTTCAACACATTCTAAAACTCTAAAAATGATAAGATACTCGATAATCTAACCCTACCAGAAGTGTACCACATACTCTATAAATATATTACCACAATTCATTATTCAGGTATGTTTTACATTCAATTTATAGTCTTACGCAAATATTTTCCCCTTTTAGTAATTTAAACATCGGAGGGGTAACGAGGACACACCTCGATACCTTTGTTTCAGGTACGAAAGATTTCATTCATGATCATCCTCAATCGTTAAGCTCGAGAATCAACATGTGACGATTTTTGGTATCATCAATAAACATTTACATTCGATAAAAATTATAATTTATTTACAAATTCAATACTTAATTATGAAATACTATTTAACATTAATTCAAATACCATGCACTTGTTGTTTTTTGCCTTACATGGGATAAAGCCTATGATTAAGTTAAGCATTATGTAATTTAGTTAATTCTCAAGTCCCGCAAGAAATCCACATTTTCTAAGCAATTTTTATGAATATTTTGTTCAAACTTTTCTAACTTAACAAATGTAAAAAGTAAGAAACTTTTTCTGAATTTTCGAAATAATGTAATCTAAAGTTTCTGTGAAGTTTGTGTTAAAGAGTATAGTGTATATATATAGTGTATATATAAAAGATGTAATGTACTCTATAGTGTATAATGTAGTTAGTATGATTGTGCCTCCAGGTGTCCCTCTAGCTGTGCGTTTGTTACAAAATGAGATGTGGCCAGAACTTAAGGATCGATTCTCTCATCAAAATGGGCCCAGGATTTATGAACTGAAGAATGTTTTGGCTGATCAGGAGCAGAAGAATGACTTTGTAAGCATCTACTATGGTAACCTGAAAACTATATGGGATGAATTATCAATATATGATCCCATACCTGAATGTAGTTGTGACAATTGAAATTATTGGTTGATAGACATCATCGTGACTATGCGATCAAATTCTTGATGGGATTGAATGAAGTATATGACAACACAAGAGCTTAAATCATGATGCTTGATCCCCTTCCCCCAGTTAACAAAGTATATTCCTATATACAACAGTCAGAAAGGCAAAAACAACTTGTCTCCACCACAGTAAAAAATGAGACCATTGCAATGACAACTAGGAAATTCTATGGGGATAACCAAACACCCAAATATGGAAAAGTGAATACCATTGGCAAGAATGAGAGACCATATTGCACATATTGCAAAATCCCTGGACATGTTTTGGATAAATGCTTCAAAGCAGGGAATACTAAATCACCAATATGTACATACTGCAACTTAACAGGTTTTACATGGTTACCTCCAAATCATAAGCTACACAAAGCCCAGAGGAGAGAATGGGGTTTTGCAAATCAGTCAAGTATAATGCAGGAGGATAGTGAGAAACCAGTTTCTCTAACCAAGTGATAATATCAAGAATTCCTTGCCTTACTTTGACCTAAAGATACCTCACAGATTACTCATTCTGCCAACCACGTTCGGGCTATTGATCATTCCAAGACTAATTCACCATCTTCCTTGTCTGGTAAACCCACTTGTTTATTTGTTCCATCCACACATACTCATAATTCTGCGAACATTCCATGGATCATTGACACTGGTGCAACAGAACATATGATCTATAACACTAATCTCTTCACTTCCATTGATTCGAGAACTTCTCCCTCAGTGAAATTGCCTACTGGAAAAATAGTCCATGCTACAAATTTTGGTGTAGTTCAATTCACTAATTCGTTACTTCTCAAGGATGTATTATGTGTTCGTACTTTTCATGTTAATATGTTATATGTTAAAAAGTTAATACAACAACTCCAATGTTGCCTAATATTCTTATCTGATGCTTGCTATATACAGGACCTTTTGTCTTGGAAGACTATTGGGAAAGGTGAACTATGGCATGGCCTGTATTGACTCCTACATCACAAGGTTCCACCCACAGCTCTAATGACTACCCTATAAGCCCTCAATCTTAGGCAACCATTTATTGCAGCTTCTGTACTTAACTCTGATGTTTAGCCACATTTGTAGCACTATCGTTTAGGACATATATTAGAATCTTGAATGAAACTTATCTCAGATTACTCTATTGTTTCTCATTATAAGAATGTTAGTGATATTCCTTGTTTATTTGTGCATTAACAAAACATCATAAGATACCTTTTCCCATAAGCACACATAAAACAAAACAAATTTTTGACATCATCCATGTGACATTTGGGGTCCATGTCCTACTACAACTCATGATGGATCTAAGTACTTCCTCTCCATGGTAGATGATTTTTCACGAGTCACATGGGTATATATGCTTAAAAGGAAATGAGATGCTAGCCACTCCATTAAAGCATTCATCAAAATGATAGAAAACCAGTTCCAAACTACAGAAAAACTTTGAGAAGTGATCATGGACCTGAATTTAAACTGACTGACTTTTATGACCTGAAAGGAATCATTTATAAAAAAAGTTGTGTTGAGACCCCTCAACAAAACGGTATGTTGAACGAAAACATCAGCATTTGATGAATGTAGCCAGATCATTGAAATATCAATCTGGTCTTTTTCTATTTTATTGGAACGAGTTCATCCTTATTGCCACATATTTAATAAATAGAACTCCCACACCATTGTTGCAAAATAAGTCATCATTTGAGGTGCTATATAAGATCATACCAACTTATTCTTATCTTAGAATTTTTGGATACCTCTGTTATGACTCCATGTTGGTACATGGGAGAAGAAAATTTAATCCTAGGGGGTGCCAATGTATTTTCTTGGAGTTACAGGCTATAAGATGATGGATTTACGGACAAGAGCCATCTTCATATCTTAGGATATTGTATTCAGGAAACATATTTTCCTTACAAACAAACTGTAAAGCCCACTGATAAATCTGAACTTGTCTTCACCAAACCACTTCCAGACATTACCCTGCTATACACCTGTATCACCACTAGATACAATGTCCCGTCCACATGAAATACACACATCTAATCAGAACATAGCAAGCAATTCTCCATGTGATAATACTCCCCAATCATCACCTCTCGTACCACCCATCATTCGAAAATCTACAAGAGTCAAAAGAGCTCAGTATTGCGAGATTTTCATCATCAGCAGGCCACGTCAACTCAACCATTCCAATCATCTCTCAAGACAAAACATCTAGGGTTTGCAAGTAATGCTTTTCCCCTCTCCAAGACTATATCTTATCATAAATTATCGCCTCAGTTAAAAGTATTTTCATCCTCCATTTGCATGCACTTTGAACCTAATACCTATCCTCAAGCAGTGACAAATCCTAATTGGTGCAAGGCAATGGATTCAAAGATAGAGGCCCTTGAGTTAAACGGAACCTGGATTCTCACTGATCTTCCACCAGGAAAGGTAGCAAATGGATGCAAATGGGTGTATAAATTGAAATACAATTCAGATGGAATCATTGAAAGGCACAAAGTGAGACTTGTAGCCAAAGGGTATAAACAAAGAGTACGGATAGACTACAATAAGACCTTCTCACCTGTTACAAAGATGGTCATTGTTCGATGCCTGTTAGCTATAGCAGCAGTTTAGAATCGGCATTTAAAACAAGTTGATGTAAGCAATGCTTTTCTATATGGCATTTTATGTGCAGAAACCACCTGACTACACAAAAGGAACTCCAATCAAGTTTGCAAAATGTTGAAAAGCATATATGGTCTGAAACAAGCTTCAAGGCAATGGTATTCCACATTCTCAACAATCCTCATCCAATTTGGTTTTTCCCAGTTTAAGGCTAATTACAGCCTTTTCAATATGGTGACAAACCATTCCTTTATAGCCTTACTTGTCTATGTAGATGATATTGTCATAGCTAGCTCTAGTTTAACACAAATTGATGCAGATCAAAGATTCCTCAACGGCAAATTTAAGATTAAAGTATTGGGTGATTTGAAGTACTTTCTTGGTCTTGAGGTTGCAAGATCAAAAAAGGAAATTTTTATCTCTCATCACAAATATACTTTGGACTTATTGGCTGATGTAGGGTTCTTTGGGGCTAAACTAGTTAAACTTCCTATGGACCAGAATTTGAAGTTAGGAAAGAACACATGAACATCACTACTTGATCCCACCATTTACAGAAAACTAATTGGAAAATTAATGTATCTATCCCTGACTAGACCTAATATATGTTATGCAATTCAGAACCTCAGTCAACATATGGAAGCTCCCTCTTACATACATCTTGCTGTAGTTCACAAAGTAATCAAATATCTTATGTTAGCACCAGGACAAGGCCTCTTATTTTCATCCTCATCATCACTGACCCTTCGAGCATTTTGTGATTCTGATTGGGGAGCTTACCCTGATTCTCGAAGATCAATTATTGGTTATTGTATATTTCTTGGGGATTCATTGATTTCTTGGAAATCCAAGAAGCAAAGTGTGATATCTCGATTATCTGCTGAAGCGGAATACAGATCAATGGCCAGCACATGTTGTGAGATCACATGATTAAAATATATTCTGAAGGACTTCCAAATTCATCACTCCCAACCGTTACTTTATATTGTGATAACCAGGCAGCATTAGACATTGGCTCCAACCCAGTATTTCATGAAAGAACTAAACACATCAAGCCAGATTGTCATTTAATTAGAGACCAAATCGAAGCTGGCCACATCTTATGTTCCTACCCAATCATAACTTCCTGATATGTTCACCAAGGCGCTCTCTTCCATCACTCTCAAGTCACATTTATCCAAGATGGCAATAGAGAATATATATTCTCCATCTTGAGGGGGTGTTAAAGAGTATAGTGTATATATATCGTGGATATATAAAAGGTATAATGTACTCTATAGTGTATAATGTAGTTAGTATGATTGTGCCTCCAGGTGTCCCTTCAGCTGCCTGTTTGTTACAACACCAATGCACATGGTTAGCTACTGAATAATTCATTTGGTTGTATAGTTTGTTAAGATATCATTTTACTTATTTACCCTTTTGTCTTCTATATATTTGGACGCGTATCATCACTATGGAATGAGAAGAACTTCTGATTCATTATTCCTAATATATCAGCTCCTTCATCATCTTCATTCGGCTGTTTTTACTTACAGTTTGAGTTTCTAAAATGTGTGAAAAGGATGTTTTTCTACAATCCAACTAAACTTCATAATTGCATAGGCAGAAAATTAATACCATCATCTGTCAACCCATAGGCCGCCATTTTCAAAGTGGAAGTAGTCGATTTGCCATTTATGCATTTTCCATTAGCATTTAGCATCACCCAGAAGTTATTCAGTTTCCTCTGTTTAATACTCACAAGCAATCACCAAATTAAAGGAAACTAGCTAATTTAAAATGATCTCAAGAATAATGGAAGCTACTAATAAATTTATAATTTTACACACCTGTAGTTCTTAAACTTGATAGAACTACAGAAGCAATAAGGCGAAAACCTTGAAAATCAAGGAGTCCATTTTCAGAGATGTTGGAGGGAACCCGATCGTCAATCCGGTAAACAACCCATTTTCGACTCGGATACCACACAAAGTCTGCAAATTCGTGATGCCTCCCTAAGCTGACTGCTACATCCCCAAAGTCCGAATCGTTCTTTGTTACGTACATAATACAGCGTTTGAACAGTGGTTGCAATTTCAAAATCACCTAAGTATTATAATTGTGTTTTCTATATTTGTTTATAATCAGTTCCCTTCTCTTTGCCATGGTTATCTACAATCACTCTTTTTTTTTTTGTATACATATATACATCACATACGCAATTATTCTTCATTATTATCAAATTGTTATGGCATCATAGCAAATTAGCAATCAAAGGATCAAATTAAGTTCCGAGTGTTACAAGTTACAGCCACCTATTTATGATAATTGTGCATGACCTTTTTTTTTTTTTTATCAAATCATGAATCTAGTTTGTAGGTCGAGGAGCATGTCAAAAACTAAATTTAAATAAATATGTATATTATGTAATGTATTATTTATTTGGACAAATTGCAATTGGGGTCCCAAACTTTTTAAATTATTGCAGGTTATATCCAAATATTTTATTTTTGCAATTAAGGTCCCAAACCTTTCATCACTATTGTAGTTGGAGGACATGTGGGCGAATTTCATTCATTTGATCGTTAGTTGACCAAATGTCAACAGTCTAACCAAAAGATTTTTTATTTTATTTTTATATAATAATTTTAATTATTTTATATGGGATATCTTAGTCAGATTGTTGACTTTTGGTGAACTAATGATCAAATAGACGAATTCCGTTCACATCTCCTATGGCTGTACTCGAGATGAAAGGTTTGGGACCTCAGCTGCAAAAATAAAAGATTTGGGTATAGTTTGCAATAATTTAAAAGGTTCGGGACTCCAACTACAATTCTCCCTATTTATATCCACAAGATATGAAGATGATACTAAAATTTTCCGAAAGGTCTCATATTGGGACACTTGATTATAACCTCACATTTTCGCGGTTCCATTTCATGGCTGACTTTCAGATGCTAAAAATGGACAGGGAAATAGAAATAACCAAAGTTAAATCAATTAAATATATAAATTAACATACCTGTAAAATAACTCCAAGCACTCCAAGGGAGACTTTAGCTGCATCGAGCTCAGGGTTGCCAATTTCTAGTGTCCGGACTTTTGCATAACCCTCGTCAGCACTAGCCGGAGTCACAGTCCGGAGTAGAATTACGTAGTCAGGAACTTGTGACATTTAATTTAAGGATCTCAAAAGTCGATTATGCAATTTGGTTGAGCTGTATATAGCTATAAAACATAAATGGTAACCCTATGTTGGAGATAAACCATAACATTGAATAATACTCTTTTCGTCCCACTTATATAGGTTGATTGTATTTTTCACAAAAATGAAAAAAATTATTTAATGTTATTGAAAATATAATTTTTGCAAAGAATTTTTCTAATTTACCCTTATTTAATTATCAACAATTGGTAATAAATAATGGTGTTTTGTCCATGTTTCCAAGAAGAAGTGGGAAATGTTTGTATGTATTTAGATAATTTCAAGAAGATAAATTAAAATCTGTACATTTTCAAGATTAAGTTGGTGGAATTGGTTATAACTAAGCCAATTAAATAAGAGTGTCGTAGTAAATGAACAAAACAAATATTTTCTCAATAAAGAAATAGGACTATATAAGTGGGACAAGAAAATAAGGAAATCTGGCGTATATAAATGAGGCATATGAAGTATTGTTATCTAAATTTATTTATAAATGTTGCTGGACATTTTTAGAAGGCTTTCAGCTCTAGAATTCACTAGATATGCTTGGGGAACATAAGAACATACACATTTTGTATTAAAAAGAAAAAGAGGACTTATAGCTTGTTTACATAATTTGCCACCAACATTGGATGCCAAGAAATAGGGGTTTTGGATTCAAATTGTAGAAGTAAAAGTCTTCCAAATTGATTGTAAACAAAGCCCACATTCCAATTTAAACAATAAATTGTGGTTTCCTCCTTCAACTATCTTGTCCATTTAAATCTCTTCCCACTATTTCTATCTCTAAAAATTTTGTACCATGTAAAACTCACTAAGTCATTTTAATCAAAATCAACTTCTTCAATCTAACCATAATAAAAACCTTTAGGCTAGTTCTCATCATTCCAAGAGTCACTAAAGGAAATGTTACTTTCAACAACCAAATAAATGATCATAGAAGATACATTATTAGTTGTTGATCACGTTCAATGATCAAATACACAGTTGATTGTTCATTTATTGACAAAGAGGTGTTGACGAATGTATTCAACTAAAAATATGTTTGGCTGTTAAATTTATTATTTTAGTCACTAAGTAATTGTAAATAACTGGTCATAAAAAAATTGTATTGACAACCAATTCTTTTTTCAACAAACACTTGTTTGGTTGTTGTAATAAATATTTTAGACGTTAAAATACATTAGAAACAACCAAAATTTTGTTGTCTTTCATTTCAAAAATGAAAAAAAATAGCCATTAAAAATTAATATTTACAACTGATTAATTTTATTACAAGAACTACTTGGTTTGTCATTGTATTAATTATTTTTTATCGATAAAATATCATCAAAAGTACTAAAATCTAATTATCTTTCTTTTCAGCAATGAAAGAAGTGGTTGTAAAACGTTTATATTAACAATCAAAATATTAAAATAATGAAAAATATGATAGTCAACAGTAATATTCATGGTTCCATAACTTTTACACATTGACATCATACTACAAATAAATCTTACCCACACGACATGCACGTTCTTCAACCAATTAGTGCAAGCCATGAGCATTCACATTTGTCAAGTGTATTTGACTTCTACTTCATATTTTCATTAGAGCATATCCAATTGATTTTTCAAAAGTAAAATATTTTCTATTTTAAAGAGCCAAATTTTATAATTATACTCCGATGATTTTTTATTTTAACTCTATCAATATTGCATTTAATAAAATTACAAATTTCAATGTTCCAATATTTAAATT
The DNA here is from genome assembly GCA_035079005.1 of Fraxinus americana. Lineage (NCBI taxonomy): Eukaryota > Viridiplantae > Streptophyta > Magnoliopsida > Lamiales > Oleaceae > Fraxinus > Fraxinus americana. Next base: position 18,068,594 of record CM068715.1, on the reverse strand, counting down.
ATTCATATAAAAACAATAAACGAATATTCAAAAAAGTAATATAAAGAGCGAAAGTAAACTAATTTGTTGGAATGTATAAACAAAATTTATTCTTTAAATTAAAAAGTGTTCTATATTATGATCGAAGTGCTCTTTATTAAAAATAAAAAAAATCTTCAAGAGACTCTATTTTAATTTTTTAAAAATAGAAAGTGGACGTGTTCTATACTCTTACTTTATAACAATTGCATTTAATAAACAACAAATTTCAATACTCTACTTCTTAACTTATTCAAATAACATTTAGATGGATAATTAACATCGATTGGAGAAGTGATATGTCTATTCATTTAAATTTGTCTACACACGTCTTTGAGGCGTAGGCTAGATTCATTAATTTATCAACCATAAAAGCAAGCATATGACACAACATGCACATCCCTAACCATAAATTTTGTTTCCGTACATGCGCTGCTTGTGATTAAGGGTTGAAAGAACTATCATCCTCAATCACTGCTAACGAATCAAGCTTCATGACCACTTCAAACAATGTATCTTCTTCGTGAAGTAATTAGAGACGTAGTTGAAATTTTGATACCAAGAATGACATAGGAAAAATTAGTAAAAAATTATTAACACTTTTAACTAAGTAATATTAAAAAGGTAAATAATTTATAAATTTAAATTATTGACAAAAAAAATATCAATAACAAAAATAAAAATTAAATACAAGTGAAGTCATAAAAATGTTCAAAAAGGTAACTTATTCCCTGGAAATATCATAAAGAAAAATAAAAAAATATTTGATTTTAACTATTAAAAATTATATAAAAATAGTAAAAACAAAATTTTATTAGTAATATCGATGACTTCTTGTCAAAGATCACCAACAAAAACACCATAGTTTTTAGCCAATTGATCACCGGAAGAAATATATGAGAAGTAGAGTATTGAAATTTAGACTGGTGATCAATTTAAACTGGGCAGATTTTCAAATTTTTTTGGTAGCTGACTTCGTTGGTTTATTATGACCAAATCCCTTGGAGTTATGGGGAGATTTTTAGTGGTAATTGAAGAGGACATTGTGGACTTTCCAACGGTATCCGAAACCGGCAGTATTGGTGGTCGGAAGTTGTCGGAAAATTGCCGCAAACTCGCCCAAAAAATCTGAAAATCAAATTTTTCGGTAGCCGACTTTGTGAGTGTATTTCGGCAGAATCCCTTAGAGTTATGGGGATATTTTTGGTGGTAGTTGAAGAGGACATTGTGGGCTTTCCAACGGTATCAAAATCCTATAGTTTTGGTGGTCGGAAGTTGCCGAAAAATCGCCGCAAAACTTGCCCAAAAAATCTGAAAATTCAGTGACCGTTTGTGAAAGAAATTTAAACTTCAGTGACCGTTTTGTGATTTTCAGGTAACTTCAGTGATTGTTTGTGAAATTAACCTATAAATAAAACCATGTGCCAAAACTCATGGGAAACGAGCCACGGAGTTGGGAGATGTACTTACCTTTGGTCATAGCCATCAGGTTGAAATATTGGATCCCAGCCAAAATCATTTGGTCCCCTTGGAGGAACTATTTTTCCCTGCAATACCAACCACAAATTGTATCAGTTCTATTATTAGTTATCTTTTTATATCCACAATCTAGCTCAACGCACAAAATACATGCGCACTCAGACATTCTGCAAAATGTTAGTCAATATCTGATTTAGCAATTTGTAAAAATTATATTACATTTATAACCAATAATTGATAGTAAGTTACTATAATTATGGATAACAAATTGCACAGAGATACAACATAACCCAACAAGTTCCTACTATAGGTACATGTACAAAGTACAATCATAGTCATGAACATGGGGTATCATCCAAAACATGTGTTAGAAAAAATAAACGTGAACGAATATCGGTTTAACAAATATCGGATTTAAAACACATACCGGATATACAACTTACCGTATATGCAACCAACATACCGTATATACAACTTATCGAAAATGCAATTCAATATACCGTATATTCAACTAACATACCGTATATATAGTTTATCGTTTAGACAATAACTCATTGAATAATAACTAAAATATAGCAGATTAAATAATTTACTGATCACAACAAACAAAATAAGTTATATAAAATACGATAAAATGGAACAAATAATCTGAATAGCAAAGAATAAAAATTCAATTGAACTTTAAAACCGAGGCCTGTGTGAAAACGATTTTCTTAAAACAGATTCGCCCCCTCAACGTATATACTTGAGATTTAATTTGAGCGTCTGTTTTCTAGGATACAACGGTAAAGCAGTAAAGTCCGAGCACTGCAGATTCTACTCCGATGAATTGACTTAGTATCTGAACAATATCACCACCAAGATCTTGGCAGACAGTAAATTAAGTATGCAAACAGAAATTTTTCGTGTGTTTTGGAACTGTAACGTAGACAGTGTATTCTTCATGTCTGGAACAGTGGAAAAACGAGGCTTTATATAGGGTTTACCCCAGTAATAATGAGTTAAATCTGTCAATTAACTCAATGATAATAACCACTGGAGTTTCAACAGTTTCAAACATTATTGGAGTTTAAGCAATTTAAGAAATCAAAAGTTAGTTGTTGAAAGCAAAAAAATTGGCAAAACATAGGCCCTCGTAGGAGCCAATTTTTGGTCAATTCGGTCTGACATTCATGTACGTAGGTCACGCCTACATACAAGTCCAAGGTCCGAAGCCTATTATGATCCGTGATTGGTACCCCTTGCACGTGCACATAGAGAGAGCCTCTAACTACACATAATTACACACTTCCAAAGTATAGCCATGTATAAAGTAGTTCTTGCTTTCATAGGCTTCCTCTGTGAAACAAATTCAAATTTAGTTTTTTCTCCAACATAAACCATATTCCAATTGTCCACTTTGAACTCAATTTCTCATTCACCCGAACTTCATTTTTGCCAAATAAATACATAAGTTTGATGTTCTCACGGAGGAGAATACAAATCAATGTTCATCTTCCAAAATAATCAAATGGCCTCACTCAAAATTTATGCCAAATTCACCATTTCCTCATTTTAGCCATTTCCTCATTTTTTTCAAACAATTCCCCACATAAATGGAAATTGGGAGAGACAATATGTGAAACAAAGACTTGGTAATAAAGTTCAATGCTTGAAACCTGCATATGATAGATAGGTATTACCCTTTGAACCTTCCCTTGTGAAAGCATATTTACTTTACTAGCTAACCAGTAGAAGCGCTGTTTTTTAACTGTTCTGCTATTTATGTAAATGATGATATGCTCCACAAATGATTCTTCCTAACACAATTCAGTTCTCATTATCATGTTCGTTTTTTGCCATGAACATAAGCCTGGTTCTACGAGAGTTCTTAAGAATTGAGCCCCATACAATTATCTTAAAGGCGGCTCACTTCTCTCTCACATAGGTGCTTTCTTATTACAAGTAACCTACATTACTTGGCTCGATTTTCGACGCATAAAAATTATTAAAAGTATGTTGCTTATCCTTCATCCTTACAAGCATCACTGTTGCATCATAGGGATGGACGTGAGGCAACATTCTCCCCACAGTGATTTAATCAAGTTTTTAGGGGCACAATTCGTTTTACTTCCAACTGAAAAATACATAATTATATTAATAACAGGAAAAACTAAATGCATAAAATAAATAATAAAATGGTACAAAACTTACTTTAATCAAATCAAAAATGCTCTTTCTTAACCCCACGGTTGTCACATGTTGATTACAACTTTAACTCAACATCCAAGGACGATGAGGAATATGCCTAACGCAATAATTCTTCTGAGCAATAGCAGGGAGAGTTTCATAAATCCATATTTGAAAAGCAACTAGGAACTCATTCAACCTATACTCCAAAAACTTCTTTTCCATAAAAATATTCTTCATCTTCTGATTAAATGTACACTTTGGGGATGATAGAGTCATACTAAAAACTTCTATACCCCATGGAAAAGAATTCAACTCCTCAAACTCCACAAGATAAAAAAAATGAATCATCAACCACCCTATGATACGATGTACAAAAAAGGAATGACTTAATCAGATAAACTATGCCTATATCAACAACATCTTTATCTACAGTGTCATTAGGCAAATTTAAAAACACTTCTTGAACCTCTTTGGTTGAGATGCTTTGGTAATCTTTGAAGTAATGATCTTTCAAACGACTATTCTTTCTCTATCGAGTAAAGTCACCATTTCCGGTACATTTTAGCCCCGATATCAAACAAAATTCCTCAACAGAAAACCTCACAAACTTGTCACATATATTGAACCACATTTCATTTGAATTAGGTTGTTTAACCTGTCTAAGCAACAACTGGTGTATCAACTGCGGTTGTAATACTATCTCCTTCAAATCAATGAAGGAACCAAAGCATGTCTTCTTAAATAAAGTCATTTGATGTGAATTGAATTTTTCATTTAGTTTAGTTATCACCTCATGTGGAGATAATAACGTCACTTTTCCTTTAAACCAACATGTTTGAGGAATTAACAAATCCCAATCCTACAAAAATGAAAAAGTTACAGTTAAAATAAAATTCAACAAAATATACATGCATTAGGAAAATAAGTAAGTTTGTAATATACAAATAAGTGCCTACACACAAAAAGGTGACAATAAATAAAAAAGTGACATAAAATTAAAAAAGTCACAAAAACACAAAAAAGTGACAAAATCGAATGCCTATGCATGAGTGTCAACTCATATTTGGTGTATGCCTCATCATCATAGTCAGGCGATGAGCTACAACAATAGTAGTTCAACTGACATACTCTATATAGCGCTTCTTGAACTATACACTTTGACGCAGCATTGAGTGCACTTTTTGCTTCGTCAAATAAAAAGATTTTATATGTTATACAGTATTGCTAGACCTAAAGATCCTTTTGCTTGATGAAGTAACAATAACACCGGATGTGTACAGTGCACGAAATGCAAGATAGAGTTATGATGATAGAATATCTATTGTGTAGCTCATCGCCTGACTACGATAATGCATGGTTGGAGGACAAAATAATGTAAATAAAGAAGTGTCAATCGTAAATTACAGAGTCGACTGATGGCATACTACAAAGAAATGAATTTGGAGTACAATCTTGTCCGATGGAAAAAAGCTAAAAGAACCCAGAGAAGGTAAATCCTTTTCATGACAATCTTCTAGTTGTTTCCAACTCCACTATAGGTTTCTTTAATCATGTTTAACTGATCTAATCACAAAAAATACTATTTTTCTTCTAATATCAAACAAACATCTGGAAGAACAAAAAAAATCAGTTAGACAAACTGTTTTACATGATATTTTTCGTTTGTCCTTGTTATTTTATTTTCCTTTTGACCCAATTTCCTTGGGCTGAATGGACTGTTTGCATTATGTAATCAAGCTGAGTCGTTTTTTTTTTTTCTGAATCTAGCTTTTAAATAGGCAGATTGTTTAGCATTTCGTCATTCCAGCACAAACATATCCAGCTATTCATAGTACCATCATAACTTATTTCACTTGAGCTTATATAACCAGCAAACACTAAACGTGATTGACAGAAATCACTACACAACATTATTGAATGGAAGATATATGCTATTGGTGGAAGTAGTAATCCAACCACTTTTAATATTTCTTTTTAATGCAATATATTTGTTTAACACATTTTAATATTATCATACTAAAACATAAAATTAAAAAAAAATGTTGATACCTTCGGTTTATAGACGGATGAAGAAAGTTTGTTCCTCTTCTTAGAGGAAGGTTTTTCATCGAGATTTCTTTGCCTCTTCGAGCCCTTTTTTCAGTCATTGCAGAAATAATAGGAATCCAAATCAGATTTCCGGATTTCGGATCTAAGGTTTCAGCTATTTGGGATTCAGGGTCGAAATGATAATGAGATAGTGAAACCGAACAGATACAAAGAAGAAATCGATGTAAAATGGTTGAAAATGGAAATTTATAGTCGGATTTTGCTCGTAACGAATTGATGTCAAATATGTCGGATTTTTTTCCTCTGGACAATTTCTACGAATGAGGATGTGAACCCCAACGGATATGAAGAAGAAATCGATGGAAATAAGTCGGAAGTGGAGATTTACTGACGGGATTTGCTCGAAATTTGCTCGGATTTGGGAAACTAATTTTTACTGTTCTGAGATTTTGCTTGTAAGGAAGGAGGGTAGAATAGAGTTGGTGTGCTGTCGCAAGCACCCAAAAATAGTCCTTAAACCTCTAAAATTAATGTAGTAGTGGAAGTAAGGGTCGATCCCACGAAGAGTGTGTAATTCAATATTTTATGCTTCATACAATGATTGGGGGGGGGTTTTGTATGCAACAATTATAAATAACATAATCAATAACAATGAAAATTAAATTAACGAAATCAATCAAATGACTAACCTTGGTCTAAGTCCACATCCACCATCGGAAATCCACAATTGATCATAGATACAAGGATAATTCAATTCATATTTCGAATATTCATCGTTGGAATTGATTCCTATTTCTCCTTAATTTTAGTTAATTAGAAACCAGCGTTCTAATTAACCCTAATTATTAAATAACCCCAGACCAGCGCTCAAGACTCAATTTAATAACAGCTTTACACAATAGAGAAATCGATGAACTAGATAACGCAAGCACCAGCGGTTGCATTCAATCTATTTAAACATTCTTCTTAAGATTCAATGACCTCTATCGCAGAAAATAATCAAATCCTAGTGCTTCACAAGTTAAAGGGATCAAACAATTACGGATTTGATGTTTAACTGAAGCAGATTGTTACAATCAATAAACTAGCGGGCCCTCTAACAATTAAACGCAACAAATCATAGAAATAAATGCAGAAGAACATTCAATACTCAAAATATAAATCAAACAATAAGAAAAACTATTTAGATCTCACAATATGTGGTTCCGAGGCTTCAATTTCCTTCGACCAAGCGTAGAAGTTTAGTTACACATGATAGATCTAAGAAAAATAGAGAGAAAATAGGTTGGAGGCGTTCTCCTCCGTTCTAGGGTTTTAAAAGATGTATTTATAGTTGTTTCCATAGGTAGTTGACTTAAATTAGGAAACCGTAATTCTCAGATCGGAAATGAACCATGCGGCCGCATGGTTTAGAGGCTTTCGGCCGCAAGGAACAAATGAACTCAGCCTTCAAACTCTCGGTAATGGTCTATGCGGCCGCATGGAATTAAAGGCTTGCGGCCGCATGGTTTTACGAAATTTTCTCCGTACAACTTTCAGTATTTTGGTCGTATCTTCTTTTCCCGATATCCGATTGAGGCGATTCAAGATGCGTTGGAAAGATAACTCAAAGGGCTACAACTTTTATTCAGATATGATCTTCCAATTCGATCGTTTTCCATGTCGAAAATGGGTCTCAATATGAGGCTGAAAATCGGTGTATAACTTTTCGATTGGAAATTGATGTGTGATCATACTTTGACGATATTTCATCCATTTGACGTCTTCTTTTAAGCAATTGACTCTCAAATCTTCATTGTTTGGTTTGATACAACTTTTGTGTATTTGCACGCTAGTCCTTGAACTTTCATTTCCTTTCACTTTGGTCCATTTTCACATATTTCTTCCAAATTACGCTATATCCATCAACTTGCCACCTAAACCAAAATATGAGAATATTAAGTACATTTAGGCATAAAATAGTCATATGAGCGCATTAAATAAAGATGCAAAATGTGTATTTTATATTCCTATCAAATTCCCCCACACTTAGCTTTTGCTCGTCCTCGGGCAAAACTTAAATTTAATTCTCCAAAGACACCAAGTCGTAATGCCAAGAACATAGAACCATCAAACTTTTTCAGAACACTTAAAATTTCATGAATAAACATTCCATACAACTCATAATCAATTAGCAAGCATTTTCATATAAAGATGGAGTAAACCAAACATGTAGACTCTCACTGATATAAGCACTCAACTCTCATGTGTTTAACAGGGTAAGTGTGTCGCTCAAATTCATTCCAAGGGAGATGTTCTACCATATGCTTGCATATCTTCTCATTCGCCACCACTTAGATCACATGCTTTACAGAATCATAAGGACTTTTCAAAGGTTGTAATGTGGCTTATGGTCAAGGTGGGAAATATTTGGGTATGTGACTCAAAATGACTCTAAACTAGTGGAGTAAAGATAAATAGACTTAGCTCAAACATATACATAAGACATTTAAACCAACCACTCCACATATAGCTTCATCATTTTTGCATCTATCCCACACAAATCGAACTCTTCTTGGGATGTATGAAGAGTTATGAATATAGATCTTTTCACATTAAAATCACTCTCCTTCATCACTTATTTTCTTTTTCTTTTTCTTTCTTCTTTCTTTTCTTTTTCTTTTCTTTTTCTTCAATCATTCATTTTTTTTCTTATTTTTCTTGTATTTTTTCTTGCACAATGTAAACTCCAAATTATACACCAATAATAGAACTCCCTGAATCGACATAGAAAATTTGTTCCAATTCACCAATAATAGCATTACCATAAATCTTGATACCCCCACACTTATTTTCTTGCATATTCACACTTCTCATGACATTCAACAATACTCCACTAGTTCTAAAGCTTGGGTAAAGATATTGTTTTTCCAATTTAAAGCTTGTAATGTGAGTTTATACAAAGAAAAGGTAATAAGGCTCAAATGGGCTCAACAATAGAAAATTCAATTACAGGGTAGGTTGTTTGGCTAATGTAGCTAATTTATGTAACAAAGATGGCCTTAATCATGTTCGTGAATGCATGTGTTAATGTGATCTTGAAGAGAATCGAGACAAATTTTAGATAAACAAAACCATGGAAGAATATCACTCATGAAAAAAATAATGAGACCGTTACCGATTTGTCAATCTAAAAGCCTAAAATCTCACTGGCTTTTTGTCGACAAGATGTAGTTACTACCATCCTCAAAGAAAATAACTCAACCAATTAACTCTAAGTTGGAGGATTATTCATTCAATCATGTTAAGAGTTATTCAAAAGCCTAATTTACTCTTGCAAATAGCATACACAACAAAAAAAAATCATTTAACCTCAACTCCTCTTCTTGAAAAATCATGCAAAAAAATTTCCAAATTTTTTTAAAATTTAAACTCAATCTAAATGCAACATAAATCTAAATCCCCCCCACACTTAAAACTTACATTGTCCCCAATGTAAGGTGCAATGTGAAGAAAAAGACAAAGATAACTAAAATATGAATGCGAAAAACAAAAAAAAAAAAAAAAAAAGATAAAGGAACGAACTCCCCTTGGGTTGCCTCCCAAGCAGCGCCTTTGTTTATTGTCTTTGGCTCGACTTATTGCTTTCTTGTTTAGCCCGGGTCTATCATGGTTGGCTTCGATTTTCTTTTTTATGTGCACCAAGTCCATTGGGAATGATAACTGGTAGTGTTCCTCCACCTCCATGGAATGTATACTTGTAGTGACTGGGGTGAAGCTTCAAATCCGGAATGAAAATCTGCAAAACAAAGGATAAAGGTTTCTCATTAGAAACTGGCAATACAAAATAAGAATTATTACCTGACTTTGAAAGATCATTTAATGCTGCCACAGTTCTTTGTAACTCGGTGTTTAAGGTCAACTCCTCTTTTTCCTTCCCAAGATGCTCATTAATGACAGATTCCCATTCATTTTTACCAGCAAATTTGAAAACATCCTGTGCTAATTGATCAATTACATCAATAAAATGAACATGATTATTAATACACGATTGTTTCATGGAGTCATAGATATTAAGCTTAATGATCTTATCATCAAATTCCATGGTCAATGTACCATTATTAAAATCCATTTTAGTTTTAGATGTCCGTAAGAATGGTCTCCCTAACAAGATAGGAGTAGTATGATTACTATTGCCCATGTCAAGGACATAAAAATCAGCAGGGAAAATCAAACCATCAATTTTCACAAGAACATCCTCAACTACCCCCTTAGGATATGCATTAGATTTATCAGATAGTTGAATTATTATACCAGTTTTATTTAAAGGTCCAAGTTTCAAGGAAGTGTATACAGAGTATGGCATGACATTAATAGATGCTCCTAATCTAGTACATGGCCTTTTCAAACTTAGTGTCGCCTTATCATGCAAGGGATAGTGAACATACCCGGATCCGTGCACTTTATTGGAAGTTTCTCTTGAATAATTGCGTATAATTGCTCTCCAACTTTTACCCTTTCAATCCCCTTCAATTTCTCGTTCCTCTTACTTGTGCACAATTGTTTCAAAATTTAGCATAACGAAGAACTTGTTTAATAATATCTTAAAAGTGGAATATTTACCTCGCATTTACTAAAATTTCATGCAACTCATCATGATCTCGCTCATATTTTCTACATCCTACTAGAGCTTGAGGAAAAGGAGGTACATGTTTACAATCGTAAAGAGGTGGAAACTTACGCTTTACCTTCATTATCGTTGGGAGTAGTCTTGTTTGCAACGACGTTTCTTCCTCTTTTTGCTCGTATCGATGTAGGGGATGTCTTTACCTGAACTTCAACCTTCATGTCACTCCTCAACGTGATTGCACTTACATTTTTCCTTGGATTTACTACCGCTTGAGAGGTAGTTTTCCCGCATTCTGCGACTCCAACCGACTGATACCGCTGCTAGCCATTCGACCTATCCGATTCTCCAAACATTGAATGCTAGCCCTTCTCTCATGTTGAAATCGTAGTGTTAGTGGCTATATATTTAACCATATCTTCTAAAGACATACCCGATTTAGAAGTTTGGTCCCTGTTGTTGTCTAGGAGGGTATGGTCGATTATATTGCCAAAATTTCAATTTTGATTCATAGGTTGATTCACTTGTCGATTCCATAGCTAAGATTTGGATGATCCTCCATCCTTGGTTGTACGTGTTTGAATATGGATCATAATTCTTCCTGTGGTTGTCCAAGAAAGCTACCGTTGCATTTACGTGTTCAATGAATTCTTCTTGAAGTGTTGGGCACATATTAGTTGGATGGCCTACCAATGAACAAATTCCACATGCATTCATTGCCGTTTGCACATTACCTCGCAACCATTCGACAAATAAGAGTAGTTAGACTCGCAAGTTGTTGTTCAATGGATGAGACATTTACCTCATTAACATATTTCGATGGCATGTCTAGTCTAGTGGCTTCGAATTGTTGAGAATTGTCGGCCATAGTTGCAATCAAGTTCCTCAAACTATCAAGGAAACTCAAAAAAAATGACAAACAAGTTAAAAAATAAATAAAAAAAACTAGAATAAGAAAAACAAATAAAATTCTATGCTAAAATTCCTAAAAACAATAAATTGCTTAAAAACCTAGAAAATTATGATTTTTTTTTCAAAAATAAATAAAATAACTAAAGAAGCACAAAAATAAATTAGCACCACTCCACGGCAACGGCGCCAAAATTTGCGTGTACGTCAAGCACCCAAAAATAGTCCTTAAACCTCTAAAACTAATGTAGTAGTGGAAGTAAGGGTCGATCCCACGAAGAGTGTGTAATTCAATATTTTATGCTTCATACAATGATTGGGGGGGTTTTTGTATGCAACAATTATAAATAACATAATCAATAACAATGAAAATTAAATTAACGAAATCAATCAAATGACTAACCTTGGTCTAAGTCCACATCCACCATCGGAAATCCACAATTGATCATAGATACAAGGATAATTCAATTCATATTTCGAATATTCATCGTTGGAATTGATTCCTATTTCTCCTTAATTTTAGTTAATTAGAAACCAATGGTTTAATTAACCCTAATTATTAAATAACCCCAGACCAGCTCAAATAAGATTCAATTTAATAACAGCTTTACACAATAGAGAAATCGATGAACTAGATAACGCAAGCACCAGCGGTTGCATTCAATCTATTTAAACATTCTTCTTAAAATTCAATAACCTCTATCGCAGAAAATAATCAAATCCTAGTGCTTCACAAGTTAAAGGGATCAAACAATTACGGATTTGATGTTTAACTTAGCGGTAGATTGTTACAATCAATAAACTAGCGGGCCCTCTAGCAATTAAACGCAACAAATCATAGAAATAAATGCAGAAGAACATTCAATACTCAAAATATAAATCAAACAATAAGAAAAACTATTTAGATCTCACAATATGTGGTTCCGAGGCTTCAATTTCCTTCGACCAAGCGTAGAAGTTTAGTTACACATGATAGATCTAAGAGAAATAGAGAGAAAATAGGTTGGAGGCGTTCTCCTCCGTTTTAGGGTTTTAAAAGATGTATTTATAGTTGTTTCCATAGGTAGTTGACTTAAATTAGGAAACCAGTAATTTTCAGACGGAAATGAACCATGCGGCCGCATGGTTTAGAGGCTTGCGTCGCAAGGAACAAATGAACTCAGCCTTCAAACTCTCGGTAATGGTCTGCGTGCGGCCGCATGGAATTAAAGGCTTGCGGCCGCATGGTTTTACGAAATTTCCTCCGTACAACTTTCAGTATTTTGGTCGTATCTTCTTTTCCCGATATCCGATTGAGGCGATTCAAGATGCGTTGGAAAGATAACTCAAAGGGCTACAACTTTTATTCAGATATGATCTTCCAATTCGATCGTTTTCCATGTCGAAAATGGGTCTCAATATGAGGCTAAAAATCGCGATAACTTTTCGATTGGAATCACGTGACTGATCATACTTTGACGATATTTCATCCATTTGACGTCTTCTTTTAAGCAATTGACTCTCAAATCTTCATTGTTTGGTTTGATACAACTTTTGTGTATTTGCACGCTAGTCCTTGAACTTTCATTTCCTTTCACTTTGGTCCATTTTCACATATTTCTTCCAAATTACGCTATATCCATCAACTTGCCACCTAAACCAAAATATGAGAATATTAAGTACATTTAGGCATAAAATAGTCATATGAGCGCATTAAATAAAGATACAAAATGTGTATTTTATATTCCTATCAAGAGTCATGTGGTTTGGGCTTGTAAGGTTGGGCTTTTTGGACGTAATTAATACTTCATTAAAATGTTTAATTATGTTTAAGGGTATAAATCAAAACACTGTTAAAAAAAGGGTATAGGGCCTAATTTCCTCGTTCTAAAATGCATTTTGAACAAAAATGGGCTCAGGCTCTATAAAGATTTTTAGATAAAATGGAATTGTTCGCTATTATTTATTTATGAAAAAGAAAATTTATAAGCTTGTTTTTTAACTTTTATATAAAAAAAAAAACCGAACAACTGTACAAATTGTATGCACTACGCAATTTATGTGCTAATCTACACAAACATATTTCTCCGTGCCCAGCAATAAAACAACCTCATCGCACCATTGGTACCAAAGTACAGAAACTTAAGATCCCCACGAATTTCAACTTTTAACGAGTTTAGCATCTTCCGGTAGGTGGCTTTGTTTTGAAATCCCTCTCTTTGTTCCCTTTATCTTAAGTTTGCTTATAATTCATGAATTTATAGAAACAAAATACAAAACAAGGAATATGATTAATGCTTTTTAACAGTATATGGGTATCTTGATTTTTAACAGTATTGATTTTGTTTTTTTGCTTTCTTAGATATTGAATTATTATGGCTTCTGTTCATATGCGGCCCCGATTATTCAGTTAATTAGTTCATGAAGGATTTTCAAGGTAAAAACAGTGATCCAATTCGTAATTCTGTTAAAAGAAACTGTAATTATTCTTTGAGCGGAATTCCGGGTTCTGTCTCATCCGAGGCAGGACCAAGTGCCTGCATTAGCAAGGATCAAAAGTCTGTAGCCATTTGGTCAGGAATCTGGCTACCGGCTTTGTCAATTTTCGGGAATTCCAATAGCAATAACAATAGTGAGCAGAAAAGTTGCTGCAGCACTAGTACTACGAAAAAGTCTGTGAGTGGAAGAACCTATTATGAGGGTTGGAGAGAAGCTGTGAGGAGAGTGATGATGAATGGTGGATCGATGAGGAGAATATTGGGGTTCAATAAATCCGCGGGTTCTGTGTCGAACAGCGATATTTGGCTTTTGGGTATTTGCTATAAAATTTCTCAAGACGGAGATGACTTGAATTCTTCCAGTCCTGATCCGACTTGGAGAGAGGGATTTACCGCTTTTGTTGAGGATTACTCATCTCTGATTTTGATCACATACCGAAAAGGTAGTATAGTATATATATGGATTGAATGCTTGTATTATACATGATGATGAGATTAATGAGGTTTTGTTTGTTTTGGTGAGCATGTAGGATTTGATCCCATTAGAGATTCAAAGTACACTAGTGATATTCATTGGGGTTGCATGCTTCGAAGCAGCCAGATGCTTGTTGCTCAGGCATTACACTCTTCTCTTGTTACGTTTTAGAGATATGATTCATTTTGTGTGTATAATTAGCATTTTGCTAATTACTTTCCCATGTGCACAGGCATTTCTTTTTCATATATTTGGAAGGTCTTGGAGGAAATCTATACACAAGGTAATGTACATTGACTCTGAATCTGATCATTATGCATTAATATTTCAATAATGTTTATATATAATTTAAGCCATGCCCATCTGATGGCCTGTAAGATGCGTTGATGTTCACCTTAATGTTGTTCTAATTTTGCAGCTACTTGATCAAAGTTACACTGATGTATTGAAACTTTTTGGGGATTCTGAGGACTCACCTTTCTCCATACACAATCTTCTCCAAGCTGGAAAGGCATATGGCCTTGCTCCAGGATCATGGGTAGGACCATATGCCATGTGTCGCACCTGGGAAACTTTGGTGCGTAGTAAGAGGGAGGAGAATAAAAATGGAGGGTTGTCCTCGATGATGACTATATATGTGGTTTCTGGTGATGAAGATGGGGAACGAGGTGGAGCTCCCGTTCTTTGCGTAGAAGATATTTCTAGGCACTGTTTCGAGTTTTCTAGAGGTGAACTTGATTGGACTCCTGTCCTTATGTTGGTTCCGTTGGTTTTGGGACTGGACAAAGTCAACCCAAGGTATGGACTTATATGTCAAAACCTTGGGATATGAAAGTCATTAACTCGTTATTTTTTGAAGTTTCGACTTTTTAGATTTCTCTCAGTTGCCAGATCTTTTACTTGCTCAATGATCAATTAGAGGCGATTTAGGACACGGTAGCTAGTCTTATCTGTGTGCTTAACTTACTATATATCTGGTTAAATAAATCAAATTATAAGAGAAGGATTATCAATTTTAAACCTTTTTTTCTTCGGGGGGGTGTTATTATATATCTCTTTTTACTGTATATGAAGTTGCAAAGCTGGTCTCTTCTAGGCTTCTGGCACATTGATGGTTTCCACATTACGATGTAAATAGGAATAGTTGTGCTGTTGACACAGTACTTAAAAAACTTGGGAGTTATCTAGAGATTTGGACACAGGTGCTACATTAAATCATAGGATGACATCTTTTTGGTGTTTATGCTCTTACATCAATCTCTTGATAGTTTGCACCATTTCTCTTAGATGAAGATATTGGCATAAGATGAATGTGACTTGGTGAAGATTAAGGTTTTGTACTTTTGCACTTTGTGCTTTATATATGAAACACATTCCTTCCTGATAAACTTGAGATGGTTTAATGACAAAGAAAACTGTTCTTCGGGGAGCAAGAGGAGAAATAATTGGCCATGCATGCCTTTTGGGACACAAACCAAGTCACTGGGCACTTGTATTTGGTGATATCATAAATGATGACAAAAAGTAAAATGTTTGAGTCTATGTGGCAATACTCTTGGGAGAATGATTATCTGTGATGTAACATAACTGCAACAGTGTATCTATCTTATGTTTGGACTACAAGATTTTGTGATGAACCTATCCAGCAGGTTTCCTGCAGAGCATAAAGAATGCACATCAATTGTCAAAACTACGAATAGACATCCGGACTTCAAAAATTGTAAATGTCTTTAAGAGGCAATTAAGCTCCAAAATTTAGTGCTGATTCTTCAATACCTTTATTACTTCCATACAAACTATAGACGATTGAATGATTTTGATCATACTGCAACATATATACGAGCTCAGAAAATGTATCTCGCTTTCTTAACTCTACTATCAGTTGTCTTAACTCTACTATCAGTTGATTATTAAAAGTGACGGACCTAAGATCACTTCTGGTGTGTCACCATTACTTTCATTAGATTCTTTGCTATTGAACTATGGTGGTTGGGGCCTGTCTTGCACAGACCTAAAGAATGCGATCTCAAAGAAACCTTTTAGAAGAGGGAGAGGTAGTCAAAATTTAAAATGTTGTGAATTGTGATGTAGTTGTGAAAGATTTCCTTACATTTGATATTTCAATTGATGCAGGGATTAGTAGTCGTACGGAGTGGTGAAAAAAATTTAATGTAGCTGAGCCCAAATTTTATTGTGAATAAAGATTAGTTGTTGATGTATTATGGATTTAGAAAAATTATTTTACAATCTCATTGATCATTTTTGTGAGGTTTATATACATGTGATGTATCTTTTAACGGATTTACTCTCTCTCTCTCTCTCTCTCTCTCTCTCTCTCTCTCTCTCTCTCTCTCTCTCTCTCTCTCTCTCTGTGTCTGTGTGTTCTTTGTTGTAACAAATGCACACACAAATGTTTTAGTTGCTTCCCTAATTATATGTAAATTTCGAAATTGTCGACAGGTATCTTCCCCTGCTAGCTGCTACATTCACTTTTCCACAGTGCCTCGGGATATTGGGCGGTAGACCTGGTGCTTCAACATACATAGTTGGAGTGCAAGATGAAAAGGCATTTTATCTTGATCCCCATGAAGTTCAGCAGGTGCGTGGAACATCTTTATTCTTCTTGTAGGAGCCTCACAATTAGCTTTTATGGAGAATAGTTGGTTAAATATATTGTGTTGACTCAATTTTTGGTTTTCATGTCACTGTTGACCTGATATTGGAATATAATAAACGTTAGAGAGTCTGCTCAACCTGTTCATACTCATTGATTTGGACACGTGTTACATTGTTCAAAATTGTTGGAGATTGTATACCATTTGAAACACTTGCCATCGCAGTTTGGTTAACGATCAATTTCTAATTGCTATAATAATAAGATATGAAAATTTGAAAAAATTCTTCTCCACTAAGGTCCACTTCTGGTCGCAACCAATCTAATATAATGTGTGTGTCTCACATCTCCTAGCTACTCTTCGTAAGTCATTTTCAATACCCAATTTTTTGTTGGATGCCTGAATAAGTGGCTTAACGGATGATGCTTTTGTTAAATTACTTAAAACGGGCTTACAACATGTTTTCTTGCTTCCCTCCATTGTTGAATATTGTCATTCAAGTTTAGGTATTTATGAGAGAATCCAAATATATTACTGTTTTGGTGTTCGTTCTTGGATGACTTGGCTATAGGAAGTACCAAATGACAACTTAAGCTATTAGACAGAAGCATAATATATTTAATAATTTTTTTAATTGGAAAAAGGAGGAAGGTACAATTATAGGAAATTGATGATTGATTAGACCTGTCTTGAAATTATATTTTTCAAGAAATGTCTCCATCTCAAACTGTACCTTATCCATTGCTATGCCATGGGCTACTGAAAGAAATGGCCCCTAGAATCTATAGAAGAGAAGGTTCCAACTAATCGAATATATCTGAGATGGGATATGTTATTTCAAGTGAATCCTTCACCAAACCATGTACAATAATTTTTTTTATTAGATGCGTTCTTGCGCCTAGTTGTGACTTATGAGATGTATTCTTGCCGTACCAGTGGTTGTGAAGCTTAATCCTGAAGACTATCTTTGCTGTAAATGAATTTTCTAATATTGTTATTGTATTAGCATGCTTGTAATCTGCACAGAGAAAAACCAATTAGACTATTGATTTATCAATCACAAAATTTAATGCTAGTTATCTTTTGCTTTGCACTTGATACTTCTGTAATTGCACTTCTTTTCCTTATATTGCAATTCTGAGCTTTAATTGATGCTTGATTTTCTATTTCTGGCAGTTTTTTATACGGCTTCTCTAGAAGCTCTTATGGACGATGGCATACTGTGAAATCTGTTCTAACTATTGTTTGATGGTAGGTTGTCGATATTAAGAGGGATAGCATAGAAGCTGACACTTCGTCCTATCATTGCAAGTAAGTTAGCCCCACAAATTAATTTTGCTCCAATTCCATACACCTCTTTCCTCTGTCCTTCCAATTTTGAGCTGGGATACTCGTTTTTGTTTTCTGTTCTTAACCTTGTGTTCTTGAATTTTGCTGTCAGTGTTGTACGTCACATTCCTTTGGGTTTGATTGATCCTTCTTTGGCAATTGGGTTTTATTGCAGGGATAAAAGTATGCAGGCATTTCTCTTCCATTTTCTTAGTTTTTTAAGAATTTATGCATCATAGCCAAAATTCCCTTGTAATCATTAAATCTCGTCTTGATCTTGGCAGGTGATTTTGATGATTTCTATGCTCGTGCATCGGAACTAATCAATCAATCAAATGGCGCTCCTCTATTTACAATAACCGAAACCCGCAGTTCTACAAATCCAGCAGCTCATCACGAGACTTTGAGCGGTAATGTCACTCGAGAGTATGATTCCATGGATTTGCTGCCTCCTGATGAACCTGAAGGAGGTGCACAAGATGACTGGCAACTCCTCTGACTCTGATTTATGCTGCAGTTTCTGCTGTTAATTATTACGATTATCCAAAACTCGATAGCATCCCATTGAATGAAGATTGATGAGCACCCCGTTCTCTGTTACGTTTAGACTCGATCCATTTCCTTTTCATTAAAGGAGACAATAGATTGTCTGTTGTAAGGTTATGCAGTAGCTCATTCTTTGATTGAAGATATTTGCTGTTTTATGCATACTTGATTCAGTCATTTCATTTCATTTCATCTGGCTCTGTTTTTTTTTTTTACACTCGCTTAATTCATGGCAGCGTGTTTTGATAAGTGTGTCCTATAGTTTGATGAAAAGGGGGAACCATGTTTTGAATTAGTAATATTATTTATCACTACTAGTATTAAACCACCCGTCTAAGTGGTTTTAATATAACATTAAATGAGAGGTATAATTAAATGAATCATTTAATTTTACCTCTTATTGAGCTTATCACTTAGCGTCAGTTAGATTAATGTTGTAGTACCAGTGGTACTAGATAACATTATTCATTAATCTATGGATCAATTGAGAATCAGATGAGCCGATCATGGGTTGATTTTCTTTAGTTGTATTATTTTAGAAAAAAGATACGTTTTTATTAATTACGTCACATTTTAATTACACTGAAGATTTTCAATATTTGCTATCTTAACATGTATGTCTTAACTTGTATTTTTCTTCAGCTTTCTATTAATTAGAACGTCTCGACTTCGATGACGGTAAAAAAAAAAAACTATAGGACGGGCTGAAAAAGCTTCACTCATATTTTTAAAATAAACCAGATAAATAATAAATATAAAAGTTTAATAAAATATTTTTCTCATACTAAAGGTGTGGTTGATTAGTTTTATTTTCCTACAAAATGTCATTTTTCGCTCAATTTTTTACTTTTTGGTTGTTTGATTGACATTTTTTTCAATGGAAAATATTTTTCAAAAATTAGTCACATGACCATGTTTTCGTCAGAAATGAGGAAAACAATTTTTATTATGGAGGACATATTTTTATTTTCTAGGTAATTTACACTTTTTAATTACTCAACTTTTTGGGCAACATTTTAATTGCCAATTTTCATTTCTTTTGATGCAAGTTCCATATTTACAATGAAACACTAACAGAATATTTAGACTGAAATCATCATCAGTAACCAAATGAGTTAATTAATTAAAAGTTAAACATAAGAATGCGACGAAAAAAAAAGGGGAACTTAAATGTGAAAACTAAGGACCTTTATTGTAAAAAAATGTATGAAAAATCTTGAATGGTGAATATATATATATATATATATATATATATATATATATATATATATATATATATATATATATATATATATAAACTGATTTAAAATATTAATGATTTTACGCTGCTACTATTATAAATTGTAAAAATTTTAAAGTGATAAATCATCAGTTAATCACAAATATTATAAATGCAATAGTTACACTACCAAGAGAAACTAGAAAACCAAAAAATATTGTGATGCATAATTTATAGCCGAATATATACACCTTTCGACTTTACAGAAGTTAGATATCCAAAAGATTTTGTTAATTTATTTTATTTATTTAGAGTGTGAGTTAAAAGATAAAGAAAAGTTATGGATTCAGCCTTTTTTTTTTTTTAAGATGTGCGGTTGAAAATTAATTTTATTTTTTTTTAAAAAAAAAGAGTTTTAAAGATTATGTATCAAATTGGCTCTTAGTATTCTAAGCCCTTAATTGAACTTAAAAACTCCTTTTTTTTTTTTTTTTCAATCACATTCTTCCAATTAATAAAATGATTTTACACAAACCCAAATTATTTCCTACCTTTTAACAACACATTTTTCAAAAAAATCATATTACAAAATCTATTTGTTAAAAAAATGGGGCTCACACAAAATCTCAATAGTAAAATTGTTAAGATCTATATATAAAGCTTTTATATAGATTACCTCAATCCTAAATAGATTCGAACTACCACAGTTCAAAATTCGAGTTTAACCATTTGAGGCAGCATATATAGTTGTGCGGCACAATGGGCATAGGATGCTATTGATCAGCCAATCGTGAGAAGTGCAATGAAGATATTTCTGTCTTGAGTGTTGGTCCTAAAACTTGAACTCGTGTAAGCCTCAACGGTTGGCGAATCCTTTTAGACTGGCCGACCTCGAAGATCGAGGCACAACCATTTGGTCCGAAATTGTGAATGGGATGGGGTCATTAGTAGGGATGGTAACGGGGCGGGGATTGGTAAATACTTTTTGACTGGCAGACCTCGAAGATCGAGGCACAACCATTTGGCCCAAAATTCATGTGAATGGGATGGGGCCATTACAGGGATGGCAACCCGCCCCGTCGTTTAAGGCAAGGCGGGCGTGGAGCGCCTTGCCCCGTTTACTATCCCGTTTAATTTTTTTTTTTTTTTTATAATTCATTTTATTGTCCATATTCATTAGATTGAGACAATAATATATTATTTATCAATCTTTACTTATTTTTAAAAGTTAAATTATTCAAATATATTTAGCAAACTAAAGCTTTTATTGGTTGTCATATTTTTTAGATAATTTTAGTTGTCATTTTCCATTAGAGATAATGAAATTTTTAATTAAAAGTATTGAATTAAAAAAAAAAAAAGTAAACGGGGCGGGGAACCCGTTACCCGTCATCGCCCCCAACCCGACCTGACCCCGACCCAAATACCCGATTAAGCGGGTAATCCCCGCCCTATTCGGGGCAGGGCCCGTGGATATCAGGTTTGTCGGATTTTTTCGTCATCCTTAGCCATTAGGTGGCTAATATAGAATCCAAGTAAACCATAATTGTCTTGGTACGTAACATTAATTTCCCAAATTACTAGTACTAAAACTTTTGAACTGTAAAGTTTCAACCATTGTATGGATTCTCCAGGTTCTCTGCAGTACTGCTTATAATGTGAGGAGGTCAAAGTACAATTGGAGTGGCATCTATAGATCCCAAGGTATTTATGCCGAAGGGGATTAGAAACTTGAATAGTTGCTTCATTTATTTTTCAAGACATTTTTGTAGGGAGGAACTTATGATGTTGTATACTTTATAGTTCTTTGAGCCGGGCGTGTTGATCTATTGGAGATATTCTTTCAAACCCCCTGGGAAGTCCGATCCTAAATATTCTTTTAGTCCGAGGCCTTGTAGTAAGTGAGGTTCTTGCAATCCCAAAATAATTTGGTTATCAAATACTCTTTCAATCTGAGGTCTTCGTTAAGAAGGATGTTCGTTCAACTGTAATAGTTTGGACCTCAGATACTCTCAATTTGAGACCTTTCTTGAGACAGATACTCTTTTAGCCCCGTAATAATTTTGGACCTCAAACGCTCTTTCAATCAAAGTCTTTGTAAAGAAGGATGCTCTTTCAATTATGTGATAATAGACCTCAAGTACTCTTTCAATTTGAGGCCTTCGTTAAGAGGATTGCTTTTTCAATCCTGTGAAAATCTTGTACCTCAGATATTTCTTAAATATGAGGGCTTTGATATGTGAGATATTCTTTTAATCCTTTAATAATCTTGGACCTTGGATACTTTCCATTCTGAGGCCATTGTAATGAGTAATATTCTTGTTGAGAATTTACTTAATAATGCACAGTGAAAAATAAAACAGATTTCAATTTTCACCAACGATTCGCTTTATGTTTAGATAAAAATTGTGATAGAAAATTATACATTTGATGAATTCGTTGAAGAATAATTCTGATATGCAATTCAGAGTTGTCCAATTGTCCAACTTCCAATGAAAATCCATACAAGAAACAAGATTGAGAGAATTATGGTTTTTCTTTTCTTGTGCTAGTAAAAATATAATCGTGTTATGTTGTGTTTTATCAAATCCTAGCAGCCTATTAATAAAAGTTCAAGTGGGCTTAGCCCGTCTATTAAACTTAACACGATCTAATATTTAATTAATCCAATTAATTAAAATGGTCCATGAATTAATTAATTTGGGCATATTAACAAGCAACTAAATTAATTAATTGTCCAAAACTTATTAATTAAATCATTGGAGAATCTCATTCTTTTAGTTCTCCTTTTGTATGTCACACATTAAATTCTTAATCACGATATTTAACGACGAGAATTATTATTTTAATTTAATCAAAATCCATAAATTAAAATACCATTTTTAATTTATCACAAATTCACATCCATTGTCCCATATTGACATCTAGTAATGTGTTGGGGAATACATGTGATGGAAAATGTCACATGGTATGACAAAACCTAATTTGTTCACTTACTGTGAACCTGTAATCATTCGTCAACATGATCTGATCAATTATGAGATATAAATGTGTGTCAATCTCGATTATTAATCATATTTTTCATCCCACTCTTAAATCCATTTAAGTCGAAAACTCTTTTTGACTTATGAGCACACTTTGGCCTTGTTATCAACTTAACTAGATGAAATATATATTATAATTTCTTACTATCTAAGAGTGACAAATCCTCTATTGATCATTCACAACTTTCATATGGTTCTTAACATACTCGAATGATGTCGTATTTTTCAATTCTTCATAGAGCAAGATCCAACATCACCAAAGCATGAATATCCACATATAAGACACTATGATGACTTCAAGTTAAAGGGCCAATTTCGTTACCGAACGTTAAAGATTAACCATTAACACTCAAATAGTATCCATGTAGAATCTTTCCAGCGAGTCTTCAATATTTTGTTCTATAACAAAACATTCATGTGTTCATTTAAGTTGCCACACTTTATCTTGTGAGATCAGCTACTTACTTTGCAAGGAAGAAATGGCACATGTGATGGTCTATTCATAATAACGATAAGCATATATTGTTATTACTTACGACCACAGACGAATTAAAATTCAATCGTATGTAATTTGTATCTCAGAATCACAACTCTTCGTAATTAAAAAATCACCAAGACTTGAATCTACAGATTCTATTATTTAATTCATTAGAATATTAATTCAATTAATTAATATATCTGTTATAAATAAAATGCATCAATTATATATTGGAAGTGTTTATGTCCAAAATCGATTGATCTATGACATAACACTTACAAACTCCCACTTCCATTAGATCTAATCACTTAGGTATCTAATATCATAAGAGTCTACATGACAATCATATTTATATTGTGAAAACTATTTGTCAGTAGATCTGCAATATTATCAATTGTGGGAATTTGTTCTTTCTTTACGTCATTTTTTTGTATTATTTCTCTAATGAGATGATATTGCCTTAACACATATTTTAATCACTGATGAGATATTAGTTCATTCGCTTGCGCGATGGCTCCATTTTTATCACAATACAAATGTATGAGATCAACAATTTTAGGAACTACTTCAAGCTCACTGATGAACTTCCTGATCCAGACCACAACCTTTGTTACATTTGAAGCAATAATGTATTAGGCTTCTGTTAATAAATCAACACTTGTTTCATGTTTGGAACATTTCCAACTAACCGCTCAATTATTAAGAGTAAACCATATCTTGATTGAGATTTACTATCA
The DNA here is from genome assembly GCA_035079005.1 of Fraxinus americana. NCBI lineage: Eukaryota > Viridiplantae > Streptophyta > Magnoliopsida > Lamiales > Oleaceae > Fraxinus > Fraxinus americana. The sequence continues at coordinate 18,044,441 of CM068715.1, read as the reverse complement.
TTCTAACCTGATTAGAAGTTAGCATTAGTGTATATGAACTATCGGTTTATTTGCTTCATATAAAATCTTCTCAAGATTTTATCTATGTAGATTGTGATCAGTCAATTAATCTTCTAAATCTATCTTAATAAATAAAGTTGATTTTCCCATATCTTTCACAGAGAAATTCTTTAACAACCATAATTTCAATAATTGAAATATAGTGACGTCGTTTCCTATTAATAATATGTCATTTGTATATATAATATCAAGAATACGACGAAACCCCTACTATCTTCTTGTAAACAAAGAGTTCGTCTTCATTCTTTTATGAAATCAAACCTTTTGAGTTCTTCATCAAAGGGAAAATTCCCGCTCCAAAATGCTTGCTTCAATACATATATGGATTAATCAAGGTTGCATACCTTATAAGCACATCTGGATTCAAAACCTTTGAGTTATGTCATGTATACTTCTTCTTGCAAATTCTTGTTAAGGAAAGCAATTTTGACATCTATTTCAATAATTCATAATCATGGTATGCAGATATTGCAAGCAAAATCCGAATGGACTTTAGCATGGTACAGGCTTAAAGGTTCCATCAAAGCTAAATCATTGTCTTTATTTATAACTTTTTGCTACTAGCTTTGCTTTGTATGCATGGATGTTTCCATCCACGTCAACCTTTTCATGTAAAACCTTTTACAACCTATGGGCTTTTTTATCCCATCAGGTTGGTCAATCAAGGTCTAACTTATGTTCACATAGATCCAGTTCATCTCAAATTCTATGGGCTCCTACCATTTCTTTGAGTCAACACTTGACTTTGTTTCTATGGAACTAGTAGGTTCATCAGTCTTGATTAGTAATGCTTAACTAGTAATCATGAATTTGTACCATTTAGGAAGTCGAATAATCTTACAAGATTTACATGGAGCTAACATGTCCTCAGGAGTTTCTACTTTCTAACCAAGAGTATGTCCCCTTAGCAAGTGTGGGATCAAATCAGGTTCATCTACTTGGTCAACTATATCTGTGGAATCTTGAAGTTCTATTTTACTCCCAATATCATCTCCTAAAATAAATTGTTTTTCTAGAAAGACGGTATATCCTGAAACGAAGACTTTCTTCTCAATGAGATTATAGAATTGATGTCCAAATATCTATTTAGATATCCAAAAAATATGCATTTATCGGATTTAGATTCAACCTTATTCGATTCATTACGTCTCACATAAACCTCACAACCTCAAACATTAATGTGAGACAAGTTGGGCCTTCTGCGTTTCCATAACTCGCATGAAATTTTATTAACCAACTTTAGATGGGACACGATTTAGTGCGTCGCGCATTGCAATTAATGCATGACCCCAAAACAATTTTAAGAGGTTTGAACGACTCATTATTGATTGCACCATATCTAATAGTATGTGATTCCTCCGCTCAAATATATCATTTCGTTGCAGTGTATGTATCGGAGTCGAATGTAAGAAAATATCATTCTCTTTTAGATAATTTAAAATTCTCCCTTTAGAAATTCTTTACCTTGATTGATCTTAATATGAGAATACCCTTACTTATTTGTTTCTTTATTTCTATTTTGACTCCCTTGAACATTTCAAGAACTTTATGCTTAAATTTCATCAAGTATACATAATCATTTCTAAAATAGTCATCAGTAAATGTGTGATATAAAATAATCCTCATCTAGCATTAGTTGGCATGGATCCATATACATCACTATGTATTAGCTCCCGTAATTATATTTCTCTTTCTCATTTTCAAGTAAAATAGAATTTGATCATCTTGTCTAACATGCATGATTCGTATTTATTTAAGGATTCAAAATTATTTGACCCCAAATATGCATCTCTATAAAATTTTAGAATTGTATTTTTATTTATGTGACCAAATCTATAATGTTAGATATATGTGTTATTCAAATTATCACTTTTATGCCTTTCAATTTCTGTACTTATTATAGATTACTCAGCATTTAGAATACAAATGTCATTTTGTTATTTACCATAACCATTAAAATTTTATAAAGGTAAAAGGAACATCAATTTTCTTTAGCATTAAAATAATTCATATCCAAACATGAAATTAAATAATGTTCTTGGTAATGGTGTGAATAGAATAACATTTCTTTAATTCTAATACTAAGCATAAAATTTATGGCAAGAAGTATGCTCCTACACGTAATGTAGCAACCCTTGGTCTTTTTCAATGTGCAGGTCTTTTTTGCAGTGATATACTTCAATTTAGTTTCTACATATTGATATGAATAAGAGATCCACATCTGATATCTAATACCCAAGAAGCTAATGAAGAAGACATAAGTCTTGCAGCTTCTCTTCCAATGACCTTTCATTCCACAATGATAACAAGGGTTATCAAACTTGATAATATCCTTATTTGCTTTTACTATCTTAGCCATCTTAGATACTTTCCCAAAATCCCTTTAGACCTCTTTTTAGTACCCTTAAAGTAATCAATGGCTTGCCTACTACTAACTTTGATATTAGGCTTGACAGTTTTAAACATGTTCAACAACTCAATGAGTGTACATTCGAGCTCATTCATGTTAAATTTATAATAGATTATGAATAGCTCTCTGGCAGAGATTGCAGAATGGTTTACGACTGAACCAAATTGAGACAACTTTTCAATGCCAATCATCTTTAGTACATGAACACTGACTAAACATCCCCTGTCATTTTGCACCAGTACACTTGCTTATAAGCCTTATATCCTTCCACACGTGATTATTCATCGTACAACTCTTTGAGATGAAAAATCGTGTGTTAGCATCTATACCCTCATGTTACTTCTGTAACTTAGGCGACATAGCTGCAAGCACCATACATGTTGTAATACTATTGTCATCACTGTGTTATTATAGCAGCCACATCTTCTTTAGTCAAATCATCAGCAAGTATATCTGGAAATGGTTACTCAAAGACATAACCAATTTTCTTTTGCATGAGAACAATTTTCATAGTGTGATGCCACTCAAGAAAAATTGGTTTGGTTGTTAGCATCCAATAGGCCTCTCAAATTCATATGGTTACTCATAATTCAATAAATATAAATGATAACAAATAAAAAAATAATACATAAAATGAATAAATTAATTTAACATGGTCTTTTATTAAATTAATTATGCTCCCACTGTTTAACTCAAACTTAGGACTCTTTCCCATAAATTTATGGAATCCATACTTGACTTCCAGCATGCTAGGATCTCATTTGTTATATTAAGACCTTAAGTGTACTCAACAAGCCTTAATAAAATATCAGCGGGTAGATGCTATTATCAATTGTATCTCCATACAACTCCCAGATCATTAAACTGACAACTATTTGTCTTCACACATCTTATGTGTTAGCTTAACATAACTCTATAATTTATCTCATTGAGTTTACTCAATAAAAGATAAATTTTAGTTAAATCAAACCCATCATTTATAAATATATAATATTTCATAGCGTCAAACATGTTCATAGTAGACCAGTCTTGAGTGTACTCAACGAGCTGAGATTGATTGAAAACTCTAGTTTCTCGCTATAATGATGGAAGATAAATATGCTGACATATGGTTGATCATGACCTTAATGTTTTGATTATAACAAACAAATCCATCTTGTTTACTAACAAATTGAATTGAGTGCTTAAGCCTTCAAAGTTATAAAGACTATTATTCACACTCAAATGAAGTACAAGTGAAGGTTAAACGAGCATTCAAGATAATTCATTCGAGACAATAGTGATTTGCATGCCACAATCAAATTGGAACTTAACAGAATTGCAAATCAAGATATAAGTCAAAGAGAGGCTCGAAGAGATCAAGAACATCGAAGATAGAGTTATCTATCGAACTTCGTTTATATATGTAAAGGTATAACTCGTCAATGTTTAGCAAGTGCATAAGCTCAAATATTTCTCATAAATTCATTATCAAAAACCTTGAAAAATCATTTTCAAATGTCCCTCAAAAGATCACACTTCAACTTTCAATCAAAAGGTTATACTCTGATTTTCAATCTCATATTGGGACAGATATTTGACACTGAAGATGATCTAATTTGAAGATGATTTCTGAATTAAAGTTGTAGCCCTTTGAGGTATATTTCCAACCCATTTTGAATCACCTTAATCGGATATCGGAAGAGAAAGATATGATCAAAATACTGAAAGCTATCCGGTCTAGACATTTCGGTTGACCGAAACCCTTTTCGGTCGACCGAAAGTAACGGTCTGATTTCCAACGGGTGGATTTTCAAAATTGACACTTTCGGTCGACCGAAAGGTACTGTTCACTCGACCGAAAGTTCCTGCAACCTTCCTTTCTTGCTCTATAAATATCCATCTATTCTCCATTCATTTTCTACAACTTGGAAGAGATTTTTGAGAGCTTTTTTATTGAGAAATCATTGATATTACTTGAGTTTAAATTCTATTTCATTTATTACAAAGAATTTCTTGATTGTTCCAACATTTTTTATTCATTTTATCAAGAAATCTTTTTAGCAAATAACTCTTCACAAACTTCATCTATTCTTCATTCTTGATAAAAGTTTTCTTTACCAACACTTTGATTTAAAGTGTAAATCTCTCTTCATACCTAACTTGTATTATTTGTTAAGAGAGATCATTGGTTTGAAAACTTTGATACAAAGAATTTCTTGATTGATCAAAACTAGTTTCATCTATTTCATCAAGAATTCTTTTTGCAAAGAAACTTTCTCAATCCCATCTATTCTTCAATTCTTAATAAAAGTTTTCTTTGCCAACACTTTGATTTAAAGTATAAATCTCTCTTCATACTTAACTTGTATTATTTGTTAAGAGAGATCATTGGTTGAAAAACTTTGATACAAAGATACAAACTATTTCATTATTCATCATTCATCAAAGTTTACAACATTAACATTTGAGCCTCACTATTTGCTATCTATTGAAGTGTTTACCTAACTCTCTAATACTTAACTTGATTATATCATTTGTTAAGAGAGTTTCTTCATTATAAAATTATCACTTATTTCTTGACGGTTTCGAGAGCCTTGTGAAATCTCGATTGTAAGGATAGGTGCTCCTTGTTGTAAGTCACCTAAGGATAAATGCTCCTTGTTGTAAGTCACTTAAGGGTAGGTGCTCCTTGTTGTAAGTCACCTAAGGATAAGTGCTCCTTGTTGTAAGTCACTTAAGGATTGATACTCCTTGTTGTAAGTCACCATTATAGTGCATTTGGCCTTGCTCGTGACGGAGAGCTTGATAACTGGGGACGTAGATCATTGCATTGGATCGAATCTCCATAACATATCGTTTGCATTCTCTATCCCTTTTACTTAACGCATTTACTTCGCACTAACTTATATTGTTCTATTTACGCATTTACTTGTGTTTAGAATATATGCGCATTCACTATATTAGAATCTTGAATAATTAACGAAAAAGTTTATATAACCAATTCACCCCCCTCTTGGTTAGTTATTCTTGGGTTAACAAAATATAAATCCGACTTAATATTTTAACAAGGGATTTATCATGCATATATAGGTATTATCATAATAATTATAGGTACTTTATTATACATCTAGCATTCAAATAAACATATATATTATAGGGTGGACGATCATTGACTTTTACTATCCAGTCATCTTGATCCATAAAGAAGACTAATACGTCAGTCCCTAAGAGATATAACATTGAATCATGTAATGCTTCATCTCTATGATCTCCTCATTTTCTTGCATTTTCAATTAGTCCAGCTGCAACTTGTCTCCTATATTAGTTGGTATGCATGCCTACATGAATTAGACAGACATACCCATAATAATTACAACAGGCTTACATGTCCAAAATAGATATGAGCTTGTGAGCACATAAAATAAAAAGAAAAAAATTAATCATTCAACACATATACAAGATTGAGTCCATAATAATCCACTAAATATACATCTACCATATAAATGTAATCACACATAATATCTAATATTATATGCAAACATGTTTCAAATTTTTAGTAATTAAGGTCGTCTAAACTAATTTAGGCAAATTGATCAGAATAATTAAATTATTAAATAATCATATTAAGTAATTAATTTAATTAATGGGTTTATTTAATTAAAATCAAATTTAATTAAATACCAAATTTAGAGTCCAACTTTAATTCCATAATTATATGGCAAAATTATTAATTAAAATCAAATTTTAATTAAATATCAAATTAGAGTCCAACTCTAATTCCAAAGTTTTACAGCGAGACAATTTAATTAAAATTTGATTTTAATTAACTATCAAATTAGAGTCAAACTCTAATTTCAAAAATATATTAGGGTGTGTATAATTAATTAAAATCAAATTTTAATTAAATGCTAAATTAGAGTCCAACTCTAATTTAAATCGAATTAACATTTTAATTTAGAATAAAACTCTTAAATAAAATAAAATTGAATTTAGGGTCAAAGTTTAACTTTTAAGTTAAAATCCAATTTTAACTATAATATAAAAGTCTCCAATTTTAAATAACATTTTAATTTCAATCAAATTAAAATTCTGGTCAAAATTGATAATATAGGTCAAACCTTTTAAAATCAAATTTAAAACCATTTTCAAATTTAAATTCAAAACAATTTAAAAAAATTGCAATCTGAACCATGCTATTGAAATTATAACCAAGACCTTTCAATTTCGTAAATTATAGAATAGGTCCTTATTTCAAAATTTCAACTTCACCCCTCTTCCTTTAATAGTGGGCAGGGGCTTGCAATTTCACAAATTGTAAGCCATGCCCCCACCTTTCCTTGCTGCAAAGTCAGCAGGGCTGACGACGCCAAAGCTATGAAGGGCGGTGCGTTGCCGTTGCTTACTTAGAGAAGCGGTGACCACCTGATAAGTACGTTTTACATACTTATTTTACTGTTAAAACATGAGCATTTGTTGATTAATATGTTGGAATATAGCTTAATTCTATGCAATTCATGGTTTGCAGAACAAGTGATGAATGTGACGGAAATAACGAGAAATAAGTGAAAAATAACCAGAATGGAAGAAAATGAAAGTTCAAGGATTAAAGTGCAAATATTCAAAAATTATGTCGGGACTCACGATGAAGGTTCGAGAGTGCTGAGGGCGATTGGAAGCAATTAGAAGTCAAAAAGGAATGGAATATTATCAAAATCAATTTTCAATTCGCACAAGATATATTCCAAATTTTTAGCTGAAAATTGAGACCCATTTTTGGTATAGTAAAGGTCCGAATTGGAAAAGATGTAATTCGAACAAAGTTGTAGGTCTTCAAGTTATCTTTCCAACGCATCTTGAATCATCTAAATCGGATATCAGAAGAGAAAGTTATAACCAAATTACTGACTACTGTGCAGAGACAAAATCCGCGCGCGAAAGGAACTTTCCTTATTGGATTAGAACTCTTTTGGAAACCAATTTGGACGTGATTTTCATCCAATTTTTGACTCTTACAAATACTTAACAGCAGAATATATATGGAAAGGCCCCGATACACCATTATTCTCCTCTTTAGCTCAAAAAACTCATGGAGAACTAAAACCATTGGTGAAGCTACGAAGGAACTCGATCGGAATTGGTGATTTCATGTCTTTTATTCATTTAATTTGATCTTTTCATTGTCAAATAATGCTAGAATTTAGATTTTCATTCTCTTGAATTTATATTGAAATCGGTTTAATATTTACAAGATTTTTCATGGATTTAGTTGTACTTTTTCCATTATTCAATCAAACTATTTATTGAGTTTCAATTTCAATTATTTATTGTTGAGATTGGTTTAACAATTATTATATCTTTCATAGATCCAGTCATGCTTCTTCTATCGTTAGATTAAACTAATTGTTGAATTTTAATCTCAATTTCACTTTATTGGCAGATTGATTATTGCCTTATGTTTGATGTATATGGTCGATCTTTGATCTTATTCCAATAAAATTGTGCGAATATCTTAAGTCTGAATTCTAGGATTACATTTGTAAATTAAATTGATTTTCGTGATATATCTTCTGATTAGAGTGGCGGGATAAAAGCCTCTAATTGTGTTATAAAAATGAATAATTGATATGATTGATGCAATCCAATTGAGGGAATTCCGACGCTTCACCGCTTCGAATTATTGATTTTAATTTCACATTTAAACATTGAATTTTATTACACATTTGAGAGAACAATTCAGCCTTTTTGATCCTTTAAATATTCTTCCATCTTCCTGTGGATACGACACCCCAAAGCTGTACTACAACTACCGCGTTATTCTTTAGGCGTAATCACCACCGTGAGCTCGCGGAGATCAGTAGAATCGTGCATCGCTCTATAGCCTCGACAACGACCAATGTTAGCAACCTTGACATCGCTGTAGCGTTGACAGCACCCCAATGACTGTAATCATTGCGAACGTACGCCGTTGTGCTTCACTGCCTATAGTGTGGCGACTGCCACTTCCAGATCCCTTTTTCGACCCAAAATTGATTTTCTTCTCAAAAGCAGATATTTAAAGATGAAAAATAATTTTCTAAATTTCTAAATTCAAGAAAAAAAACATGAAAAATCAACTTTTGATAGTTCAAACATGCAAAACAGTTTCTAACAAGTGCAAAGTAGGCTCTGATATCATTGTTGGGAATTTACTTAATCGTACACAGTAGAAAATAAAACAGATTTAAATTCCCACCAATGATCTGTTTTGTGTTAAGATAGAAACTGTGATACAAAATTATACATTTGATAAATTCCTTGAATAACAATTCTGATCTACAATCCATAACTATCTTGCCTCCAATGGAAATCCACACAAAGAACAAGATTGAGAGAATTAAGGTTTTTCTTTTCTTGTGCTATCAAGAATATAATCGTGTTGTATTGTGTTTTTTAGAATCCATCCTAGTAGCCTATTAATAAAAGTTTAAGTGAGCTGACCCCTCTCTTAAACTTAACATGGTCAAATATTTAATTATTCAATTAATTAAATTTGGTCCATGAATTAATTAATTAATTCGAGCCGATTAAAATGAAATTCAATTAATTAATTGTCCAACACTTATTAATTAATTAATTAGTAAATTTCATTCTTCTAATTCTATTTTTGTGTGTGACTTATTAGGTTCCCGATTATGATACCTAACGACATAAATTATTATTTTGATCTAATCAAAATCGATAAATTAAAATACTCTTTTATAATTTATTACCAATTCATATATGCCGTCCTAAATTGCCATCAACAATGTGTCGAGCAATACATGTGACGGAAAATGTCACGTGGTATGACAAAGCCAAACTTGTTCATTTATCGTGAAATTATAATTCATTCGCCAACATGATCCTATCGATTACGAGATATGAGTGTGTATCAATGTCGATTATTAATCATATCTTTCATCCCACTCTTAAGTTAATATAAGTTGAAAACTCTTTTCGACTTATGAGAACACCTTGGTCAAAGATTTTGTTATCAGCTTAACTGAATAAAATATAGATTATAATCTTTTACTATTTAAGAGTGACGAATCCTCTATTGATCATTCACAACCTTCATTTGATTCTCGACATACCCGAACGATGTCGTATTACTAACTCTTGGTAGAGTAACATCCAACATCATCAAAGTATAATTGTCATCATATAAGGCATTATGATGATCTCAAGTTAAATGACAAATTCCACTACTGAACATGAGAGATTAACCACTGACACTCAAATAGTTATCCATGTGAAATCTCTCCAGTAGGTTTCTAATTTTTTGTTCTAGAATAAATATTCACGTGTTTATTTAAATGTCACCATATTTTAACTTGTGAGATCAGCTACTTACTTTATAGTTAAAAAATGTCACACGTGATGGTCTATCCATAATAACGATATCCATCCTGTTATTATTTACGACCATGGATGATTTGAAATTCAGTCATATGTAATTTGTATCTCACAATTACAACTTCTCGTGATTAACAAATCATCAAGGCTTGAAGCTACGGATTTTATTATTTAATTCATTAGAATATTAATTCAATTAAATAATAGAACTATCATAAATAAAATATATCAATTATATATTAAAAATGTTTATGACCAAAATCGATTGGACCTAGGACGTAACACTTACTATTCTTTCAATCCCATTAGGTTGGTTTGAATAGTTAGCTTCAAACTTGTTTTGTGGCACCTTTGCTATAGGAAACTTGAAGCTTTTATAATAGGTGGCACATTTTCTCCAATTTACATAGGACTGGGTAAAGAATGAAGCGATATTATGGTGTCTCAATTGGAGATACTCTTTCGAGCCTCTTGAGGTTGGTGTGTAAAGGTTAAAGGAGTTAAGTTCACTCAGTGTTCTTAGTTTAACTCCCCACCCAGTTTCATGTTGGTCAAAAATCCCTTTCAAACCTGAGATAATGGTTAGTTCATGTTAAAAGAAATAAGTCCACCGCGGGTTCTTAGTTTAGCTTTCCTACCTAGGCTTTTCGTTGCATGGTCACTTCGCGTGGCCAGGGACGGATTTAGGGCCCCCCCACCCCAAAAAAATTTTTTTTTACTTGGGAAAAAAAAAAAAAATTCATGTGTAATTTTTTTTTTTTTTACGTATTAGCCCCCCCTGTCGTCCGGTCCTGGATCTGTCCCTGCGCGTGGCAAAGGATCGATAACATGTGAGGGGTATGTAAGATAGACACCTCACGTGGTAAGGCATATCGAAAAGCTAAGCATAAATGGATGAGTTGATCTTTTCTGTTCTGAGGCATACACTGAATTAAAGCCGAAATACTGTTTATTTGAAGGCATTACATTTCGGTGCCTAATGGTCGAAATCGGCATTTTAGTCCAAAGTGTCAATCCCCAATTTGAGGTGGTAGACTTGTTATAAAGAAGATCTTCTTGGTGTGATAGGTGTCAATGTGAATTGGCTTATTAGAAACGATATACCAATTTTTCTTGTGGTGCTCATAATGACCTTAGAAGGAGTACGTTCTATTTCACACGACTTGAAGACTGCAATTATTAAATGGGTGCATTGAACAACGTACGAGGGTGCTATACAAGCACATGGGGTGCGTGATACATCTGAGTTGTGTTCATCTTCGATGAGAGATGGTGCATTTTGGTGTTTAAGGGCCTAATTGTTTTCCTAGCAAATTATCATGATCTTACGGTGTTTGATCGGATGGTTGTAGCCATGGATGTGGTTCCTAGGTAAGGCCAATGTTTCCATTACTTTTGTTATTATACAATAGCCATGAATGGTTATCCTCCATTCTTAGTCCGTCCATTCCTTTTGCAAATGCCTTCCCATAGAGATAATGTCCGTGAAGTAGATGTTGATACCCATAATAGTGGTGGTGAGAATGAAAGAATCTCTAGCCCGTTAGTCTTTCACCTAAGGAAAATACATCATCATAATGGGACGACGACAAAGAATGCTTTTTTAGTGGCCATGGAGCTTGGGAGCACATATAAGTCTGGAGTTGTTGTCTCAATACAATCGAGATTTTTTGTTGAACGAGAAGTGTTTGGTAAAATAAGCATATGAGATCCTTGACAAATAATACATAGTGAGTTACGAATATCGTCCCATAAGTAAAACAGTTTAATTCTAATTTACTAGTGTTTATCAAATTTGATCTAATGTCAACACAAAAGAGATTGAGTGTTGGTTTTTATAGTAAATTTAACTATGAAAGTAATAAAAAAATGGTTTTTATCAAATACGAGATGAATGTATTAGATTTTCGACTCCGCCTATTGATATCTAGTTTTAATTCTCGACTTATGTTGATTAGTATGATTAATGTATTTGTGATGATCGATAATCCGATAACATTCAATATTCATTACCGAGATATATTAAACCTACGTTTAACACGACTCGATCTTATTTTTAGTCCGAATTCATATGAAAAACATGCATTTAATCAAAGGATTATCATACACATTCGCACACGCCATAATATTATTCCTGATATCTGTTGCTCGTTTGTTAAATATGTAGTGTTCTACCTATTGTGAGCTTTTCAAAAATATAAAAAAGTAACTTATATGTTCCAATGGTGCACAAACATTAAAACAAACATAATTAATACATATGAAATCATAAATACAAGAATTAACTGAAAAACGATAAGTCTAGGATTAAAAACTAAAAATCAACGAGTCTTGTCATCTATCCAATACATAAAGATATCTAGCCTAACATTGCTACATGAAAATTACATAAAAGAATAAGAAGAAATATCACCCAAAACTAAGAAACTTGAGAAGAAAGTGAAAACTTCAATTCTTTGCTTGAAACTCGATCCCAAACGATAGGGCTGTCCGTGGATCAGTTCGGTTCGGTTCTGAAGAGACCCGAACCGACCCAAAACTTTCGGGTATTTAATAAATGGACACGTCGGGTCCAAATATAATTATGGAACCGTTCGGGTTCCGTTCCGTTCGGGTCGGGTCGGTTCGGTTCCGTTCGGTTCCATACTATAATTAATTTTTTAATATTTACAGCAACACTACATAAATACAACTAATGACATTTCATTCGTAACTTTTACAAATTAACGTAGCCCAATTTAAAAACATAGAAATAACTAGCCGTCCAAGAAGATTAATTCAATGCATACAAATACCAAAAAGTAGATATTAATATTACAACAAAACTACATAAAGTATATTCTTTTACTTCAAATTAAAATGAGCTAATGGATTTTAAAAATGATTGGGTTTTAAAATTAAAATTATAAAATAATCTGATTTATTTAATTAATTTGCTAATTTGTATGGAAAAAAATAAAATAATTTAATTAATTCAATATAAAAAATAAAAAAATTATTTAGTTTCGGTTCTTCGGTTCTTGGTCTAGACCCGAGACCCGACCCAAACCCATCGGTTCTCGATTCGAGTACCCGTTCGGGTATTTAATTTATGAAGAACCGGGTTCGGTTCGGTCCGGTTCGGTTCGGTTCGGGACTTTTGGACACCTTCCGATCATTAAATGTAAAAATCTCTCTTTTCTTGCTCTCTATTATAAAAATCGACCTCCCCTGTTCTTAACTTTTTTTAATGTATAGAATGTCAAAAATATTGCATTTAATTGTTACCAAAAAAATAAGGAAATTTGGGTTTATTCATTTTTTCCAAGTGAGACGCACGCCTAGCTATTTTGGAGCGTTTTAGGCACCCCTGGCAGTGGCTGAGGTATGCGTCTCACCTGCAAGTGAGGGTGAACTCCTTGGTTCATTTTTTAGGGGGCCAAGTTTGTAATTTGGCCCTTGAACTTTCTTCAATGTCCTTTTTAGCCCTTTTTCACTTCTTTTCAACCATTTCACTTTTTCTTGTCCAATTGAGACTTTGCACTTTTGAATCTCTGTTCCTTTTTCCGAACCCACTTTGATTGTTTGCATTTTAGTTCCCAAAGTTTGGATATGATTCACTTTAGCCCTTTTCTTGCTCATTTTCCCTAATTCCACCAATGTCCTCCATCCTGCCTACAAATCAATATTTACATAGAATTAAGCCATATTTCACATAATTCATCAACAAAAATTCTAATTTAACGACTCAAATAAGTGTATAAAAATAATAAAATACATTTATCAAATACCCCCAAACTTGAACATTTGTTTGTCCCCAAAAAAACACTAGCCTAACTCAATCTAAACTTGGTTAGATGGCATGCCGTTAGTCTTGTGATTAGACTTTTGCCTGAATACTATGAATATTGTTAACATTACATAGTTGAAATTAATCTCTACTTACACAATGCAAAACTCAAAGTGTGTTTGTGTGTGTGTGAATATTCATATAACACATCACAAACTCATGATTGGTTTAGTCCGTGACCTACAATAATCAAATATTTACTTTCTCCATTCATGGGATACATACCTCCAAACTTATACTTTTCACTCTCTTTTCCCGAGGTGTGTTCCTAAGTTGAAGTTTAGCTGATTTCTAATCATTTCCCTCTCTAGTTCAGATAGGTTTTATCAGTACAAGTCAACACTTCGACGAATAAAGATTCTCCTATATTTTGATTACTTCAGTCTTCAAGAATTAACTAAGGTAATAATCCTTTTGTCAAAAGTCTAGATCTCTAAAATAAGCGTTTGGGGCTTAATTTTGGCATTTGATGCGTCTTCTGTATCATGCGCCTGCATTCTTCACCATTCATTTTTCTTTTATATTTTTTCTTATGTGCTGACTTATTTCCAATAAGCGACTAAGTAACCCATAGAGCGAGCTTTTAGCCGATGTCCGATGACTCCCAAGTCAGATGACCTTAGGGCACCAGATTTTAAAGATCTTCGCATGATTAATTAATTGAGTCAAAAAGGGTCCGAAAGTTTGAAAATTAAGCCATTTCACTTTTTTATTTGCCAAGATAAGTGAAATGCCCCTTATAAAATATCTATTCTCGAAAACTGACCTCTAACTTAAGATTCTCATCTAATTTCATCTTGTTGGCTCTAGATAATCCACACAAAAATTTCAAGAATGGAATCTACATTCATCTCAATGTTTCCCTATACTAGTTCAATCATCTCCAAATTATCCTATAAGTGGTGTAGGGAAGTATGTAATTGTGATTTTTCAGGATTTAATCTGTTATGTTCAACTTTTTCTTAGAATATGAACCAATTCATTAACAAACAATACAAAGCATGCATAATGAAGATCAAGTTTCACATAAACACGTATCAATCAACTCACATGTAATATCTCCACAACTTTTAGTCTAACACATAATTCCAATATGTACATCATTGCGACAAGACCATCTAACCCAAACAAACACACAAAAGCAATAAAAAGCCTAAAAGAAAATATTTTTGTGATTTTTGCTGATTTTTTTATTTTTTTTTTAACCACGACAGTAACTCAAAAGCAGCAAGCTATATACATCAAAAAATGATCATATAAATCAAACAGCCATCCCCAAACTTAACATGTGCATTGCCCACAATGTACAAAAATAGGACAGTGAAATGCAAAAAGAAAGGAAAATAGGGAACAAGGATACTCTCCTGGTCAATTTAACGGTGGCGGAAGTGGAATGGTATGTAAGCCCCAAAACTCGCTGGATCTGAGGAAGATGGAGGAAGATATGGAGATAGACGTGCTAGAATCTCCCTCAACAAAATAGACTGCTGGCTCATCTCGGCCTGGATGGTGCTCACCATATCTAAACTCTCAATCCAGCCCTGCATGCCTTTCAACATATCCTGGGACCGCTCAACCTGAATATTAAGATCATTAATCCGTCGGCATATTGATCCAAACTCAACAATCTGATTATAAATGAATGTCCTAAAATCAATTTTTCAAACCCTGTGCCAAGCGAAAGAGGAGACCCGCTTTGGAAAAGTTGAAAGTAGACATATATGAAGTAGGCTCAATGTTGTGGCAAATGAATTTCATCAGCATTGTCAGTGAACATGTGAACTTATTATATTCAGACTCATTTCCTACCTCTTCCTGCCCTCTGTAGAGCATCTGAACCATCAGGGTCATATCTTGCTCCATAGGTATTGGGATGATGTTGTCCCGAGTCAAATCATAGAATTGATCAATCACCTCGGGAGTGAACATCACCCAATTGTCCCTGATCCATGTGTAGTGCTCATGTTCCGTTTCCTAAATGTCGATTTGGCGGTTGAAGTTTGTATTAAAACTCCTTAATAATAGTGAGATATATCCTGTATGGCTTAACTATCATCCCTGCCCAATGCGCTCAGCCAATGAAAGTAGCAATTTCATATCTTGTGAAGTCTCCTAAAATAACCATCTTTCTGGCCACATTTATTGCTTCATCAATTCCATGTCAAATAACCTCTTATAATCCACACTAAGGAATCGTTTTATATTGCCTTCGTCTACATGTGTACGTGACGTGGTGTTAGATGTGCCAGCTTTTTCTTTTCCTTTAGATGTAGAGACGCCACGTTGTCGTTTTGGCGGTATCCTGTCACATAAGAAAATGAAATCATTAGTCCAAGTATGCAATGAAATGGACCTTCATGATTTAACTAAACGGCACACAAAGGGAAAAATGGCGGCCGAAAGCATAGGATATAGTGCTTTAACGTGGGGAACATAGGCATGACACAGGGGCAAGAAAATGTAAGGGTTGCAACCGCAAGGGGCAGTCGTAAGTTGGGGACACAGGCTGATGTCAGTGTCCTTCCCAATTTTGTGCACAGTGTACTACAATCATGAATGTAAGTATGTGGGAGTGTTTTACCTTTGATTTCTTGAAAATTGGTGAATAGAAGTAATACAAAATTGTAGGTTGATGTAGGAAGGCACCCAAACTTGAAGACACAATCGGAATTTAGAGGGATTCTGGGGACTATGCGGTGAAAACGTGTGTTGGGTACGTGTGAAGATGGGGGGTAATAATGGGAAATCAAAACCGGGTTGAAGAGTTTTAAAACTCTCAACCCGACTGCGAGGTACACTCCTCACCCAATTTTTTCGTCTGATTTCGCAAGCAGGCGCCTATGTGGCCTGCAAGCCAAGGCGACGCTCTGCTTTACGAGTAGGGGATTTTTCCCCTGCTCCAATTTTATTTCTCAATTCGACCCCTCTTGACTTCACCAAACCTCTTTTTTTTTCATGCCAAAGTTGTTTTCAAAGATGTAAAAGAAAATTTTTGAAACTCACTTCCAACCTTGAAAATCTTGCTTATGCTCATTGTTAGCTCGAAAACCACTTTTTGCACTCTAAACTCAAGCTTTACACTACGGTAACTCCAATATGCTATGAACACCTCCAAAAATGTTTGAAAGGCGTGAAAGTGGTAAGAAACAAAAATTTCACGAGATTCAAATTGTCCCCGATTAGCATACTTTTGATTGTTTAACGCTCTAAAAACCTCAATTTTGACTCGAATCACTTGATTTTCTCTCCAAAACAACCAAGTGTGGTTTCAAAATCCCCAAACTCATGCAAAACATGTTTAAAACTTCTATGGACACATGCAAGACTCTTATGACCTACGTGATAGATGAATGACGCCTAACTACTTTAACACACCAAATCAATAAATATTATATTCTGATGCATTAAAGCTAAATAAAAAAAAGGGAAGAGAATTGGTTGCTTCACAACAAGTGTTGGTTTATAGTTTATAGCTTAACTTTGTTGTTTAGGCTACTTTGTACTATCAAGTGGCACAATTGTCTACTCATTGGAGTAATCACCTCCCAATAAGCTTTCAAGCATTGCCTGTTGACTTTGATCGTCCTCGGGTGATCTTGAGATATTATCTCCACTACACCATGTGGAAACATAGCTACTACGGTGAAATTCCCAAGAAATAGTTTGACGCGAGAATTGAACATAAGAACCTATTGACCAACCTCGAACTCTTTTTCCTTGATGTGTCTATTGTGCTATCTCTTGGTCTTTTCTATGTACAACTTCGCATTCTCATAAGCAGGCAACCTGAATTCGTCGAGCTCATTGAGTTAAGGGATTCCCAACTAACTTCATATCAAAATAAAGCATGTGTGTAGCCCAATGTGCCTTATAATCAAACTAAACTAGTAAGTGACAAGATTTGACATAATCCAACTGATATTGAGACATGCCAATAGAAGTTTTGAAAGGTATTCTATAAGCCCAAAGTGCATCGTCCAATTCCTTTGACCAGTCTTGCGCTATACATTTACTGTTGCTTCAAGAATCGTCTTTGAGTCCCTATTAGAGATTTCCACCTTCGCACTGGACTGAGGATGATATGGAGTTGCGAAGCGATGTTTGACCCCGTACTTAGCCAGTAATGCTACAAATTGACGGTTTGCAAGAGTGCTTTCTACCATCACTAATAATAGCTTGCTGAGTGCCATACCTCGTGAAAATATTCTTCTTCCAAAACTGAGTCACAACCCATTCGTCGTTAGTTGGAAAAGCTATAGCCTTTACCCATTTGGACACTTAATCCACTACCACCAAGCTGTACTGCTGACTGTATGAAGATGGGAATGGTCCCATGAAGTCATACCCCAAACGTCAAATATTTTCACTTCTAAAATGCCGTTTAAGGGCATCTCGCTCTTCCTTGAGATAATTCCAATCCTCTGACATTTATCACATCTCTTTACCAAAGCATAGGCACCCTTGAACAACACAGGCCAATAAAAACATAAGTGTAGGACTTGTGCTATTGTCTTAGTTGATGCAAAGTGACCTACGTAGGGTAAAGAGTGATAGTGCTCCAACAGTTGATTTTGCTTTTCGCCAGGCACGCAACGACGAATTTTCTGACCTCCGTAGAGAAATGGATAATCCCAAAAATAGTGTTTAAGACCACTGCCAAAAGTTCATTCTCTGTAGTAGCATAGTTCAATTGAGCATTTACCAGAGTTTAGCTAACGTAGTGAATTACTTGTGTAACTTTGTCCTTGAACTGACTCAAAATCGCCCCTACTGTGTAGTCTCTAGCATCATACATCAACTCAAATGGTAAATTATAATTAGGGGCAGTAAGAATCGGAGCTGAAACCAACTTTTATTTTAAAGTGTTAAATGCAACCAAACACTCTTTAGAAAAGTGAAAAGGCACACCCTTTTCCAACAAGTTGCAAGAGGCTTTGTGATCTTGGAGAAATCTTTGATAAACTAATGATAGAATTCGGCGTGACCCAAAAAGCTTTTGATTTCGTTTAGTGAAATGGGTGGAGGTAGCTTCTCAATTACCTATGTTTTTGATCTGTCAAACTTAATACCTCTAGCAGATATTAGATGTCCCAGCACAATCCCCTATTGAATCATGAAATGACATTTCTCCTAATTAAGCACAAGGTTAGTGTCCTCACACCGTTGTAATACCAGTCCCAATTGATTGAGACATTCCTTTAATGAAATCCCAAAGACCGTGAAAACATCCATGAACACCTCGATAATATGCCTCATCGTGTCTAAAAATATGGACATCATACAACGCTGAAATGTGGCTAGGGCGTTGCATAAAACAAATGGCATCCGTCTGTAAGAAAATGTTCCATAGGGACATGTGAATATATTTTTCTCCTGATCATGTGGCTCGATACAAATCTGATTGTATGCATGCCACACAAGCCTTTCCAATATTTGATCAACGAATGGAAGGGAAAAGTGATTCTTTGTAGAGGCATTGTTGAGTTTGAAGTAGTCAATGGAAACTCTTCATCCCGTGACTGTATGCATCAGAATGAGCTCATTATTGTCATTCGAAACCATAGTAATTTCTTCTTTTTTTCAGCACTACGTGTACTGGACTGACCCAATGACCGTCGGATATAAGATATATGATCCCTTCATCCAAAAGCTTCAAAACTTATTTCCTCAACATTTCCTGCATACTCGAATTCAATCTGCACTGGTAATCATCTTCCATCAGAATTTTATGCATACAAGTGAGTAGGTAACTATTTGAGCTCGAATGTTGGAGTTTGCTGAACAAACCAAATGTGGTTGCTTGAAGAATGGTGATAAGTCGCCATGTATCTAGCACATTCTTCTACTTTTTCATTTTCAGGTGGCAAGTCCTAAGAGTGTACAAAACATGCCTAAGTGGTTCTTGAGGGTGATCGAATTTGAATATCTCTATCGCTACTGCTCAATCACATCAATCTATATGCAAGAATCTGACTCATTCAAAATTTTGAATGCTTTGAAGATGTTAATTTTAGTTCTTCTTCATCTAGCCTCAAAATCAAGTGACAATTCTGTACATCAATCAAAGCTCTGCCAGTAGCCAAAATAGACAACACAATATGAGATAGATGTCCTTATCTTCTTACATATCCAAGATAATGAAGTCTATTGAAAATATGAATTTGTCAACCTTCACTAAAATATCTTCGACAATGCCTCTATGGTGCTTGATCAACATGTCAACCAACTGCAATGAAATTGTACTGGTACTGGCTTTTGCTTCCCCAAACCTAATTTTCTGAAATGAGATAAAGGCATTAAGTTAATACTTACTCATAAATCATATAATACTTTATCTGTATATTTGTTACCAATATCTAATTTTAATTCTCGACTTATGTTAATTAGTATGATTAACGAAATTGTGACGATCGATAATTTGATAATATTCAACATTCTTTTTCAAGATTTATCAAACATACGTTTCACATGACCCGATCATATTCCTAGTTTAAATTCACATGAAAAACATGCATTTAATCATAGGATTATGACATGCGATCACACACGCCATAAATACAATTCTTAATATCTATTACCCGTGTTTTAAATATGTAGTGTTCTAGCTATTGTGAGTTTTTCAACACTACAAATAAGTAACGTATATGTTCCAATAGTGCGCTAACATTAAAACAAACATAATCAATGCATACGAAATCATAAACATGAGAATTAACTAAAAAAATGATATTTTTTGAATTAAAAATAAAAAATCAACAGGTCTTGCCATCCATCCAATACATAAAAATATCTATCCTAACGTTACCATATGAAAATTACATAAAAGAATAAGAAAATACATCACCCATGACTAAGAAACTTGAGAAGAAAGTCAAAACATCAATTCTTCGCTTGAAACTTGGACTTTTTTTTTTAAAGTATAGAATGCCAAAAAGATTGCATTTAATTGTTACCAAAGCAAAATAAGGAAATTTGGATTTTGTTTTTCTTTTTTTTTTTTCCAAATGAGGCGCGCACCTAGGCATAGTCAATGCGCGCGCTAGGCTTGATAGCCCAAGAATAGTTAACCAAGAGGGGGTAAATTGGTTTATAAAAAATTTTCGAAAAAATTAATCTAAAATCAAGCACGTAATAGCTAGATAGATTAATTCAAATAATAAGGGTCTGTCTGGTGGCGCTTTTCTTCTAATTATAAGGAATTTTCATACCGTTATACAGTGAATAGAGGGTAGAAGCTGCAGATGTTGACCTTGAAATTCCAACCGCAATTGTTGAAAAAAACCTGCAGCCATCATTTTTATAGCGAAATGACTTATATGCCGCTAGAACATTATATTCAATCTATCTCTAGAAGGGATGTTTGGTAATTTAATTATAAAAAAGATTGCTGTAGGCATTTTTTTTTTCTCAATTGCGGCTATCATTTCATAATCAACATCTACAGCTTCTCCCCTCCATTCACTGTATAACGGTCTGAAAATTCCTTATAGTTAGAAGAAAAGCGTCACCAGACAAGCACTAAGCATAAATATGAAAGCAATAAGTAAAGAGTGATAGAGAATGCAAATAATATAATTATGCAGGTTGGATCCAACGCAATGATCTACGTCCTCTGTTACCAAACTCTCCAACACTAGCAAGGTTAATTTCACTATAATGACTGACTTGTGGTGCAATCAAATCCTTTACAAAGCTTCCGGTGACTTACAAATAAAGAGCATCGATCCTTATACAACGTTGAACTTTACGGGACTTCAACACGACTCACAAATTCAAAGAAAATTGATTTTATAAATTGAAACTTCTCTCTTAATAAATGATATGATCACAATTAAGTACCAAGAGAGAAATAGACTAATACAGGCTAATACTTTAATAAATAGCAATGAATGAAGCTCAAGTGTTATGTATGAAAAACTTGATGTGTAGAATGATTTTCAAATTTTAATTTGATCAAAAAAATTTCAAAACTAAAATGATTTGATAATAATAAATGATATAAGAAATCAATACAATTTTGCTCAAAAGAATCTCAGTTGAATGCTCTTAAGTTGTTGTGATGAATGGCAAGTGGGTTGATATTTATAGCAATTGAAAACGTAAAATTCTATGTTGAACTGGATGATCATATGGACATCCGAAATAGTACCAGAAGAATGAACAGTCGTTAATTCATCAGAAATTAGAATGGTCGAAAATTCAACCGTTGGAGGTGACCCGGACGTCCGGATCTTGGTTGGTCTGTTTGATTTTCTAACACAATGTAGGCTTTTGCATGACATTTTTCAAGGTAAGTGATGCTAGTAGAATTGAAAATTATGTTGAAATTCTTACATTAGAAAGATAATTTTTGTGCAAACGTTTTACAAAGTAAGTTTTTTATCGTGCATAAAAATTCATCACTTGAGCTTTCAATGAGTCGTTGCTAAGGATTAAAGTATTTTAACTTTACAAGTGAGTTCAAACATATAGTTCTAATATCTTCAATTGATTGGGCGCTAGTGCACGATTTGTTACTCGATTTTGAATTTGGCTCAAGTGTTCGATTTGTCTCCGATTGTTTTGGCACGAGTGCTTGATTGTAAATGCTCGATTTCCATCTTGAGCTTTCTTGATCGTCACATTCATGTCCTTTGGCAGCAATTGTTTTGTCTCCAATTTGATCAAGTTCGCAACATGTAACGATGAATACTCGAATACAAATGTTAGAGATAAAAATACTTTATTTTTTATAATCAAAACATAAGATAGACCATAGGTCAACAATTTTCCCATTTTTTGATTATGACAAACAAACTATCATTTGCAATAAGAAAGATATTTTTATCTCATATGATTCATACATTTTTATTCCATTCCCCCTATCTTTTATAAATCAAGCATGCATATGATATTGTTCCTCCTTTCTTATACAAGTCAAGCATGCATAACATATGTTTTCCCCCTTTTGGCATAAAAAAAAAAAAAAAAAGAATACAAAGTAGGGAATCAAAACAACCATAGGCCAAAAAATGATTCATAAAATTGAAATCATAGTGAAATATTCATCATGAAGCAAACCAAATCATATAGAAACATTAATCTTGAAGTGAAAAGAAATATCTATTGTAAAGCAAATAATGTAATATCCATCATGAAGAAAAATAACGACCATGGCTCCGGAGGAGGCGGAGGAGGAAAGTGGGCATAGAAATGGGTGTAGAAGGCACTTTGTTAAGCCTGTATCATTGCCTATTGTGCTTGAATAGCCTCATGTTGAGCTAGTATGGCGGCCTCTTGAGCTTGTATGGTGACCTGTTGGGCTTGCATGTGATGGAGCATCCCACCGATGCCATCAACCGAGGATATGAGGGAGTTAATGGGCCATTTAACATGTTTTATTGATCCTTTGTAAATGTAAAGCCATTGCCCGAAGATCGAGGGATACTGGAGTCCAAAATGTCATAAGAAGGAATAGGAGCCTCCGGTACGTCATCGTAATCACCATCGTCATGTCTCTCAAATGGTAGAGTCAAAGGACCCGAGGTGGGGTTGAACCCCTTGGTATGTGCCACCAACTAACCATGTTCTTTTGTAATATTCATACGTTTAAGGGTTTGAATGTTTATAGTGTCGGTGGGTCGAAGTGGTAAATGTCTCATCATCCAACGAAATGTTAAAGTGTTTAAAAATTTTCGTGAGAAGCATGACATATGGTAAAGCTTTAACGTGTCGTGAGAAATGGACAAGCTTCATGAGTCCTAATGCAATGATGGGAAAATCAAGTTTCCTACCGTCAAGAAAAGAATCGAGAAGAAAGAGATCAAATGAACTCACTTTATCTTTGATGACCCTTTCATGGTAGGATAACATTTGCACTAATGTTTTGTAGAACCTTGCATGGAATAGTCAATTGATTTGCTCTGACTTTAGAGGACTGGAAGTAATGAAATCTTGAATTTTATGAGAAATTGATGGATTTGAGGGAAGAAATTAGAAATTAAGAGATGGTTTAGAGAGAAAATGGGAGAAAAAAATTGATCTGTTCGCGATTTAAAGAGCAGATCCATCGCTGAACCAGATATCCGGTTTAGCCATCAGGACGTCCGATTTGACACAAACTTTTTTTGCCAAATTGATGCTTGTCCGGATGGTCCAGTTCAATTTGAACGTCCAGATCCTTTTTCTTTTTTTTTTTAAATAATTAAACATACTAAATCATGTAAATATGGTGCACATGAAATTATGAGATGAAAACATGTAAGCGTATGTAGTTATGAACTTAATCATGTACTTCAAATTCATCAATAATGCCTAAACCTCTTCTAATATTGAGAATCGATCAAAAGCTAGAGGTTTTGTAAAGATATCAGCCAATTAATTACCGTATTTACAAATTCTAACACAATATATCACTTTTGAACATGGTCTCTTAGGAAATGATATCTAATTTCAATGAGCTTTGTCCTAGAGTGCAAAATAGGATTTTTAGACAAGTTTATGGCACTAGTGTTATCCAATGTTCTAAAATGCGTAATGCGTTGTGATGCGTCGAGGTCCAGAATCAAGAATCGCAAGTTTTGGCATGTCAATACGAAGAATAAGCGTCATAATGCTTTTCATATTTTTAATATTATTTTAATTATTTTTAAGACATTAAATAGATTTTTTATTATATCATAAAAAAATAGATTTTTAACTTAAAAAATAAAAGATAATTTAAAAATGATAAATTTTTACATTTAGGCCCATGACCGTTTTAGCCATCCAAATGGGCGGGTTCATTAGTAAATGGGCCTCTTCATTCTCTTCAATATTGGGATTCGTTTCATTAGCCAATCCGAAGATCTGTAACTGCAGCTTATTCTCGCCTTACCACTTCACCAAGAAGGAAATGTGAATCTTATTCTTACCAAATAACAATGTTTCTACCCAATGTCTGAATGGAAGCATCAAGATGAAGCTCCTACTAAAGACATTTCATTTCCATTCTAGCTAAATGGGTTTCCCCTATCTGAAGAGAAGTTATTTGGAGAAGCAGGTGCAGGATGTAATTTGGGTTCGTTGATACAAAAGAAAAATTGCAATGTCTTTAACAAAATTGCAATCCTGCTTCTCCAATCTTGGGTGATTTGGGTACCATTAATCTCCAAATTAGGTGATGATTTAGCAGGTGCAGGATGTAATCTAGTTAGGTGGTGATTTGGGTTCGTTGATACAAAAGCAGGCACCTCAAGAAT
Source organism: Fraxinus americana (assembly GCA_035079005.1). Taxonomy (NCBI): domain Eukaryota; kingdom Viridiplantae; phylum Streptophyta; class Magnoliopsida; order Lamiales; family Oleaceae; genus Fraxinus; species Fraxinus americana. The sequence continues at coordinate 18,019,567 of CM068715.1, read as the reverse complement.
GCAACCAGATTTTTTGCTCGGTTTTTGTTCTGCCCCAGATTTACTTTGATTCCTTGGATTTGAATGGGTGGCTTCCGGCAATTATTCTTCGACATGTCCGCTTGAACACGGGCGTCCTACACCTAGCTTCTTTAGCCTCAAATCAAAACCAGCCAAACATAATAATGAGATTACCCCAACAATAGTAAGGGATCCCATCATCTGCTTCACTTGCTCTTGCACAGCAACGGCCTCCTCTTTTATTGATTCTCTGGTGAATATACGAAAAATTTAGCCTATAGAGGAAGCACTACGACGAACAACTCAAACATATCAACCAATTGGAATCTTACATCGGAATCCTATAGAGGAAGCACAAGAAATTATGCCTATAAATAAATGGGCCAACAATAGTTTAATATGCTTCCTGGGCCTGCCAATTGGTGGGTTGGAAGTTACTTTATATAATTAAAAGAAAATTTTAAAAATATGTAATTAAAAAAAAATGCGCGTATTATCGCGCCTTTGCGTGCATTTTAGTGGTCAACGCAGGCGTTGACTGCATTTGTACACGCATAGCCCGAATGCAAGGCGTTTTGGCCACGCCTTGCGCCTAGGCGGTGCATTTTGCCTCCTTTTAGAACACTGATGTTATCACACATAATGGGTATATGATCAAAGGATAAGTGATAATCACTAAGAGTTTATTTCATCCATAGAAGTTGTGCACAACAACTAGCGACCGCGATATATTCAGCTTTGGCAGTTGACAATGCAACGGAATTTTGTTTCTTTCTAAACCATGATATAAGTACAAGGCCTATAAATGACACATTTCATAGTGCTTTTATGATCGATTTTGCATCCGGCCTAATCGGAATCCGAATAGCTAAGTAGATAAATGTAAGTGCCCTTGGGATACCAAAGCTCTAAAGTTCTAGTGTCACTAAGATATCTAAAGATTCGTTTCACGGCCTTAAGATGAGATTCTTTAGGATTCGATTGAAATCTAGTACATAGACATAATATCGAGTCTACTTACAATTAAGTAAAGAAGGAATCTGATCATGCCTCGATATTTTGTTATATCTTGATAGTCCTTGTCCAACTTTATGGATGTGCTCATAGGGGTGTTTATTGACTTCAAATCATCCATGTTGAACCTCTTGAGCATGTCTAATATGTACTTACTTTGATTGATGAAACTTCCATCACAAGTTTGCTCAATTTGGAGATCGATGAATAATTTAAGTTCTCCCATCATGCTTATTTCAAATTTCATGTTTATGCACTAACAAAACTCTTCACAAAGATAAATATTAGTAGCACCAAATATAATATCATCAACATAAATTTGAACAATAATCATATTGTTTTTTTGAGTTTCAACAAAAAGAGTGGTATCAGCTTTTCCAATTGAAAAACCATTTGAATTAGAAATTTACTCAATCGTTCGTACCTTAGGAGCTTGTTTTAGACCTTAGAGAGCTTTTAGAAATTTGAAAACATAGTCCGGATATTTGTGAGTTTTAAAACTAGGTGGTTGTTCAACAAACACTTCTTCTTGAATAAAATCATTAAGAAATGTACTTTTAACATCCATTTTAAAAAGAATGATTTTTTTATGACAAGCAAATGCAAAAAGCATGCGAATGAATTCTATTCTAGCCACCGGTGCAAATGTTTCTTCAAAATCGATGCATTCTTCTTGATTGTAATATTGGGCCACTAATCTATCCTTATTACGCACAATTATTCCGTTTTCATTACATTTATTTCTAAAGACCCATTTAGTATCGATTACGGTTTGATTGTTTGATCTAGCGACTAAATCTCAAACAGGTTTCGTTCAAATTGATTCAGTTCTTCTTGTATAGTTAGAATCCAAAATTCATGAAACTCGGCCTTTTTGAAGTTTTTCGGTTATTTGTGAAATGAATGCACAACTACTTAAATGAATATTTACAAAATCAATATTTACATAGAATTAAGCCATATTTCACATAATTCATCAACAAAAAGTTTAATTTAATGGCCAAAATAAGTGTATAAAATACATTCATTAAGAAGTTCATTGTAAAATGGTTGATGAGAAAGGGATTCCGTGTTTCATTGTCACAAATTTGCTCTTCTTGTAACCCACTCTTAGAATAACATATCCAAAACTTTTCAAAGTAATGGGCAGTAGTGCAAATATAGCTTTTATGCTTTCTTTTGTACTACAAATCGGATGCAAAAGAAATGACACCTTTATAGTTTCTTAAAATCATCAATAAATTTTGACTTTTGAACACTATAAATTAGTTGCATCAGAATGTACCTCAAAATGTTGATTTGTACCTAGGTTGGAAACATGTCTGAATGAACTTCTAGGTGCATGCTTTCTAATAGGATTGCAACAACTTGGCATCGACAGCGAACATAACCATTCTCCTCTGCGTTCTTTCTTTGTTATAAACCTAGTTTGAAAGGATTTCTATGTGAAGTAATTCAAAACATACTTTAACATGAATTTCAGTTCAGATACTTACTTGAAATGATGAATTTCAAGATCTTTTTAATGGTTAAATCACATTGTTTTTCAAAACTTCAAATCTACAATTTTTTTGCATTCCAATGGTCCCATACAATGGAAGGGGATTATTACACACAGGGGCAGACCCAGCCTTGAAGCTTAGCTCGGGCAGACGTTGACGGGTCAACATCGACAATCAGCGATCGCAAGATCGAGATCGTTTATTAATATTTAATTAAATAATATTAAAATTACTCAATATATATATATATATATATATATATATATATATATGTATATATATATATATATATATATATATATATATATATATATATAAACACACACACACACACATATATATATATATATATATATATATGTATATATGAAAACATAATTCAATATAACCAAAAATACTAAAGAAATACACAATACAATCTACTCTGTACTGTGATCTTAAATTTTTTTTCACTTATCCCTAATTTCCTAAATTCTCAGCAACAAAATCCCCAATATTCTTAGATTCTCGAATACACAAAATGCCCAAGTTTCAAATTCACAAAATTCAAAATCAAATGCAGTAGCCACTAGCCAGTAAACACTACAGCCTACAGCCTCACAAGTCACAAAGTCACAATTCAACAAATCACAAACACATTCATATTGTTGGCTCCATAATTTGTAAAGCAGGACTAATAAATCAAACAAATAAACTAAAGAGAGGAGCTGGAGCAGCAAACTCACTTTCACCGGTGATTGTCGAGTGTCGAGCAGTGGCGGAGACCTCCAGTAGCAGGCCGGCAGCAAGGACTTGGCGGACGCACAACAGCAGCATGGACTCCACTTGGTACACTCCGCAGCGCAGCCAATCGCCTCACAGGCTGGCAGCCCTCACCCATCTTCTCCCTCCTCTATAGTTTGGGTTCAATTTTGGAATTGGGATTTCACAATTGCCGATTCCAAGCTTGGTCATTTAGGTTTTGTTTGTGTGGCTAATGGGTTGAAATTTGGTCCAATTCATTGGGCCTTATTATGTTGAAAAATGCCAGCCTGGCCACCCCAAAAACTGAAACAAAACAAAGGAAAAAAAAAAACCTATTGCAACCCGGTTGCCTTCTTCATTCTTCCCGACGGACGACGTCGACTCACATCGGAGACTTGAAGCTCCGGCGGATCCAGCACAGGCGTTCACGGGGGCTGGCCAAGTGCTGGGTTCACCCCTGATTAGCCACAACTTAAGTGCCAATTTTTGTAAGTTTTCATGCCAAAATAGTGGTCATATGTGCCTTTCAATTTTGGGGATATTTTCGATACTAATTTTCACCATTTTTCTACCATCCTTTTATCCTCTCCATTGCTAGACAAAAAAAAAATGGAGGTTTTATAAGAGTTATGGGAAGTTGTGGGGAGTTGTGGATTTGAATTTCAAATTCAAATTACTCCCTCTAACCCTTTTGATGTTTTGTGGATTGGGTCACCCCACATGGGAGACTCATGATCCATATTTTTTAAACACTATGTAAAGTCCCTCTTTGTTTGAACTAAAATGAAGTTTTTGTCTGCCTAAAATCGACAATCCCAACACGAGTAAGATATTTTTCGTAATGTTTATTGTATCTGGTAGTGCCAATTTTTTATTTCCAAGAGAAGTCATTTTCACAATAGTTAAAATAAGTTTTCAAAATGGGCTCCCCGTTTTCAATCATCTTCTTTTTCTTGAAATTATTCAAACGGTTTCGTAGCATCGGCATTTTTTGTAGTTGGTGGATCGCATGCTTGAGAAAAAACATATCGAGAGTATTAGAACAAAAAAAAACTAGTAAAGATCCCCATTCAGAGTTCATGATTCCGGTGTAATACATAACGAATTTTTCATGAAATTTAAAATTAACATGGCTAATAAAAACTTGGAATTAAATAAATAATTGGAAGGAATTGAACAAAGGAAAGTATGAACTGAAGAAATGTTAAGAACCAAAAGAAGAATTGTTTAACAGTTGCAAAGTTATACTGCTAAAATGATGCTACGAGTATTAGGAGATTGTAGAGAATGTTTGAATTTGATGGTTTGGTTTGCAGATGTCCCTATTTATAGACGTCAGATTAGGAGGGGAAATTAAATTCAAATTTCAAATATTAATTTACTGCAATTGGAGATTTATAATGTCATGTTTGTGACACGGTCAAACAACTATTTCGGTGCAATTTACAAGTGCTAGAGGAGCCTACTTGGCTCACGAACTGACAACGAGCTTGACTTGCGAGCCACTCTCAAGCGGCTCATGTAGCTAAATAGTCGTTCAGCTCGCATCCATAGCTCCTCAAGGTGCAAGCCAAGTCGACGAGCAGCTCCCACACTTCCCATCCCTAAGGGCATATCATCATTTCTTTTAGCCTTGTTTGACAGCAATTATCTGAAGATTTTAATTAGAAATTAGACCGTTATACAGTCATGCAAGTCCTTCTATAGAAGCAGTTTTTGAATCAAAAATTACCAAATAATTAAAGTAGACTAATGAAAAGACGTGTGCCCCTTTGTTTGTTTTTTCAATCCTCTCCAAATTAGGCATTTATGGGATTTCACATTCAAAAAAAATGTTGCTTTACTTAGTGGGACCCATTTGCTATGTATAACGTTCTAATTTATGCTAAAAAATCTGAATAAAATCCGTCCCAGGGCACCTCATATAGTCATATTTTGATCATTTCATTTAACTAGTTGAGCTTGTGATCTCATATGGTGACATCCATGCTTTCTACATTTTATTATTTTAAGGAACATCCTTTGATGGTGTTCCAACATGTGAAAGCATCTAATTTTGAGACCATTCTCTTGTGCTTATATTTGTTGTATAGATGTCTGGCATCAGCGTCCTGTTACAGAAGCCAAGGAAAAACCAAAAATATGGCATAACATTGAATAAAATTAAAAATAAGACAAAGGAAAAAGGATATGACATCCTTTTGGTCTAAGATACATAATAGGATTCATCTGATTCAAACTGCACATATTCAAGGTTTTGAATAACAAGATTGTGCCACAATTTCATCATTGTTTTTCGCATCTACAAGAGAAGCTAGCAATACCGCTGCTCTCCATTTTCTTCATCACTTAATATTTCTACCAATTGATTGTGCTCGTTTCTCTAAGAAGAGCCTTACGGTTGAGAAAATGAGAGAAGGCTCGGCCATTGCACCATTTCCGTTATCTCCACAGGCTAGCCTCTTTGTCACTGGTGGGATAAGGGAAATTCCAAGATCGTCAATTGTCATAAGATGCCGTTCAGTAAAAGGGTTATTCCACATTAAAGTATTCATGGCTGGAGCCACAAAAAATGGTTTACTATAGTCCCACGCACGTACAATGCAAGTCAGCAAGTTATCACACAATCCTCCAGCAATCTATAAAAAGACATCAAGAAATATAGTCAAAATGAGAATTGAATCAACCCGTAACAGCTATATAAGAAGAAAACTCGTTATAAAATCATACAAAACAAGATACAAGGCCTAAGAAGATATGTTGTTACTAACATGACTTCAAAAACTTGTACATGGAGCATGTTTGGCTAAGCTTAAAAGGTTTAAAAAGAAAAGTGAAAAAAGGAATCTTTAATAAAATAATTGTTTTATTGGTAAAAATAACAAATAAGTTACTTATTTTGAAAGTAAAAGGTAACATTTACTAATAGAATTACCTTAAAAGTAAGAAAAAGTAAGTCACCCAAACAGATTTGAAAACAAATTTTACTAATATTTAAGCTTAGCCAAACAGGCAAAATGATCTAAGCCTGCATCTCTAATTAGCAGCCATTTCTGTTTGTAATACACATGACATTACAGGTTAATCAGATAACAAAGATTATACCAGATATGTATACCTTGCCAAGTGTGTTTGCTGATAAAGGGGCAATGACCATAATATCAGCCCATCTTCGAAGTTCAATGTGCAGTACGCTATCACCTATATTCTTCCAAGTCGACCATTCATCCTCGTCGGTGTAAAAAGTCACATCGTTTGGAAGTGATGCAATGTCTATAAAATGCAGAGACGCCTTAGTTGCGACTGCTTTTACTTCTGCCCATTCAGAAAAGCAGTGGCACAAATTAGCAAATTTTATAGCAGCCACACTTCCGCTAGCAGCAAGCAGTATCCGAGGCCTCCTTGCACCACTGTAAACTTGAAATAATTCCCTGTCTGCACTTGCAAGTTCCAAGTGTTCCATAACCTATTCAATGGACGACAACAATAGTCCAAGTAAGCCATAAAGAAACGAAAAACCCATAAAGTCACCAAACAAAAATTTTCCTAAAGATACAGAATTGGCCAAAGAATTTGAAGAATAGCAAAAGTAGAAAGAATATGCCAATGGAACAAATTTTCAAGTTCTTCAGCCAAAAAAACTCTAATCTTCCAGGTTTAGACGACAGCAACTCTAATAGTCTTTATAAGAAGGATGTTTGTAGGAAAAGAGTAACAGTGTGACACAGTTTGTACTCATAAGAGTTCTTCATTTTTTATTTTTTTTTTTTTCTCTCTTTCTTTCCAGGTGAAGGGGAAGAGTTGGAGATAGTTCAATATACGAATTTATTGCATATAGACGTTTTGAAATATAGCATACAAATAAATTAGATTGGACATACTTTTTCAGTTGTCAAATTGAAATAGAACTCGCTGTGTAATTAATATTATAGCTAACAACTCATAGATTAATGTTGGGTGTATCACCTACAACATAACATCTATCAAGTAATCAACAATTGTGCTGTTAGATACTTCTCCACTTTAAAGTTCATCATTTTTTTTCTAGTAAACAGTTCATGTATCAAGATCTAAATTTGTTTTCTGCAAATATCTCCAAAAATACAAATTAACCCACAAGCATTAGTTTATTCGAAATCAAATCAACAAAACCATATCAATTCTTATTCCCACTGGGGTACTCTGAATGAATCCTCCTTTCTCCATTTTACTCCACCACAAGGTTCTAACCCTCCTCAGTACATTTTACTCCACCACAAGGTTCTAATCCTCTTCGGTTCAATATTAAAAAACTAAACACTAGTAGACATTATTAACAATAATAAACAAAGATTTCAAACGTAAATGTTAGGGTTCGTTAACATTTTACACAACCAGAGTATCATTAATCATCAGCACAATTAACCAATATTTGCTGCAATCTTAGAGCAAAACACAACTCATATTTATACAGAAACAACAAAATAAGCTTCGTTCGCAATAAATTTGAGGTCAGCTACATGTAAACTTTTTCGCCCCTACTTTCTGTTCCTGCTAGATCTACAAGCAATAGTAATATGAATAAAGCTATATAATACACACAATGTAATCTGATCCCACCTATAAAAATAGTAAAAAATAAATAAATTACAAACTTGAACATCAACAATTTTAGCTGATAAAAATTTAGAAAGTAAACTGCCCATAACCACACTACACTAAACTGGAAGAAATTTTTTTTTTAAAATAATAATAAAATAAAATAAAAATTCACACCGATTAACAGTAATTCATCGCAAACCAAATAGGGGATAAAAGCACATAAATAGACATGCAAATCACAAAAAGTGAGTGTATAAAGAGTTGAAATCAAAATACCTTACACGATTCTGTGACTGGGAGGTGTTCGAGAGAAACCCGAAAGAGTTACAGATTGCAGAGGTTTTCCGTAGATGGTACACTGTGAAGTGCCTGAACGGAGAAAAATAACAGAAATTCAAGAGATCTTTACTGTTTTTTCGATCGGTATCGCCATTTTATTGACCACTTTAACTGGGTGGGTACTTTTGTCCATCTGAACAATAAAAATGACTCTTCGATTGTGTCAAAAATCGAGCATACATTTTATCTAAATGATCAAACCTATTTAATCAAACAGAAATACAACAAAAATTAGCAACACAGTCCAAACAAATAAAACAACAAAAATGGGAAAAGATAACAATAATCCCAAGAAAATTTTCTAAAACAAAATAGCCCTCATTTCTCTGGAATGTTTGAACTTCATTGAGCACTTGTTTGAGCGCAATCAGGGCATACCCCCCCCCCCCCCCCCCCCCAATTTTTTGACAATTTTTTTTTTTTTTTTTTAATTTTTGGGCTCAATTTTTATTTTTTTTTTACTTATCTCCTAAATCTTAATCGAGCCCCAGAAGGAACCCCAAAATCTCCCAGGCCCAACCCAATCCAAAAAATCAAAACCCCACTTCACAAGTCACAACCGTCTGCCGCATTTCATTTCATCTTCCCCGTCTGAATTCCTCAGCCTCCGCTTCCTCCGCCTTTGCTGCTGAGTCTCCACTTCCTCAGCCTCGGCCTCCCCCCGTCTGAAAATCAGACCCTCAGCATCTGCTCTCCACTTCCTTCTTTGAATTGATTGTTCGATTCAATTCATGAAATGGTAAATTTAACAGGAGGCTTCGAACTTCGAAGGTTAGGCACCAAATTATATTCTTCGTTTCTTATGCTTCTGAAGCTCTGCTACATTTTTAACCTTCAAATTTTGTGTTTTTCAGACCCTGGATTGCTGACTACAGAGGTGAAAATTGATTTGGCTCATTAGCTGTGCAATAACTCCTACGCTATTGCAGGCGCTAGTGAGTTTAATTATGTGTTCTGAAATTCTGGTTCTTCCTTGTTCAGTTGTTTGTGAAGTTGTATTGTTTATCAATTATGAGTGAAAGAGTTTCCTGAATTCCTCAGCTTCAGTGATGGAGAAGTATTTCAAAAGAGTCCGGTTAGTTCATCCATCTTCAATTGAACCAAATATTGATGAAATGAATGTTCAGATTGATATTCGGGATGAAGGGGATGAAAGTGATGAGATTGATGTTGGGATTGGGAATGACAGTGATGAAAGTGAAGATATTGATGAAATTGGTGTTGGGAATGAAGGGGATGAGATTAATGTAGAACAATTGCCTTCAAACCCTGGATTACGAATTCCAATTAATCATTATAATGTTAATGTTCGGGATGTTGTTCAAAGGGAATATGTGCAAACGGGCCCTTGCCAACCTCGTAATCATGAGTTTTTGGTGTCAAAAAAGTGAAATAAAGATAGACGATTTGGTACTAATTGGTATGATAAATGTCCTAGTTGGCTAGAATTTAGTATAGCAAAAATTGCAGTATTTTGCTTGTATTGCTATCTGTTTAGTTCAAGCCGCAATTCTTTTGTTGTCGTTGGATTCTCAAATTGGAAAAAGAAAAGTGATTAAACATTTTGGAAATGCTGGTAGCGCACACAACCGAGCTCAGATTAAGTTTAAATCATTCAATCACCAAGAACAAAGTATTGGGGCTTGTCTCTTCAAGCAATCAAAACAAACAAGAAGTGCATATTGAGCAGTAGATTGTATTCGATATCTTCTATGACATGGGCTTGCTTTTCGTGGAAGTGATGAGTATGAAGATTCAAGCAATCAAGGAAATTTTTTAGAACTACTAAAGTGGTTGTGTAATCAGGATCCTCGGATTAATGCTGTTTGTTTGGAGAATGCTCCTGCAAATTTCAAATTAATCTCACAAGAAATTCAAAAGGATATCGTTAGTGCTTTCGCCTTTGAAATTAACAAGGTCATTATCAGTGAGATTGGTGATGGGTTATTTTCTATTCTAGTTGATGAATTCCGTGATATTTCCACTAAGGAGCATTGTCAGTTGTTTTGCGATATGTGAAGAATGGGTATGTAATTGAATGTTTTATTGGCATCCAACATGTTTCAAGTACCACAGCTATCTCACTTAAGCTTGCTATTGACGACTTGTTCTCTAGATATAGCTTGCTATTGACGACTTGTTCTCTAAATATAGCTTAAGCATGTCTAATTTGAGAGGTCAAGGTTATGATGGAGCTAGTTATATGCGAGGTGAGTATAATGGTCTCAAAACACTTATCTTGAAAGAAAACCCAAGTGTGTACTACATTCATTGTGCTCATCAACTTCAACTAGCTCTTTTAGCAGTTGCAAAAAAACATGGTGATATCCAATCTTTCTTTTATTTGGCTGATAGTGTGGTGAATGTTGTTGGAGGATCGACTAAGCAGTGTGATCTTATTCGCGAGATGCAAAGACTCAAAATTTGTGAAGCACTAAATGCCGGTGAAATATCAAGTGGTCGATGCCTTAATCATGAAACTAATATCAAGCGTTCTGGTGATACACGTTGGGGCTCGCACTACAAATGTTTATGTAACCTGATACTCATGTTTTCAAGTACAATTGAGGTTATTGAAATAATTGCTACTGATAATACAATTTGTGGGAAAAAAGGTGAAGCACGGATTTTGTTGGCATCAATTCATACATTTGAGTTTGCATTTGGCCTACATCTAATGAAAAAGATATTAGGAATTTCAAATGAGTTGTCGAAAACATTACAGAAGAAAGACATAGATATTGGTAATGCCATGTGTTTGGTAAAAATATGTAAACAACAACTCCAAAAGTTTAGAGATGATGACTAGATTCTTTTTTGGTACTGGTTAATTCCTTTTGTGGAAATCACGGCATTATCGTCCCTAACATGGATGATATTTATACACCTCTGGGTTGTTCACGATGTATCACTGTGACAAATTTCATCACTTTCGTGTGAATTTACTTTATTCTGTCGTTGATATGCAGCTTCAAGAGTTGAATAATCGGTTTTCTAAGGTGAATAGTGACTTACTTCTTTGTGTAGCGCGTTTGTGTCCAAATAATTCATTTGTAACTTTTGACAAGAGCAAATTAATTCACATGTGTACATTTTATTCGAAAGATTTTGAAGGATCAGCTGTGATGGAACTTGATGATCAAATTGACGCATACATCATTGATATGCTCGCTCATGAAGAATTTGGAGGATTACAAGGCCTTTGTGAACTTACACAAAAGTTGGTTGTGACAAAAAAACATGAAGTATACCCGTTATTATACAAACTTTTGACATTGGCATTAATTCTTCCAGTTTCTACTGCTACGATAGATAGGATATTTTCTGTAATGAATTATGTCTAGAATCGATTGCGCTATTATACAAGCTTTTGATATTGGCATTAATTCTTCCAATTGCTACTGCTATGGTAGAGAGGGTATTTTATGTAATGAATTATGTCAAGAATCAATTGTCTAATCGAATGAATGATAAATGGTTAAATGATAGCTTGCTTGTGTATAATGAGAAGAATGTATTCGACAGGATTGATGATGATGTAGTTATACACATTATCAAAGTATGAGAACTCGAAAGGAACGCTTGTAATAAGGTATGATTTTGCTAAATTAAAGATTAGTAGTTTCTTTTATACGTTTCTTGATTTTTTTGTTAAGTATTCGTACATTAATTTATGTTCATTTATTTCCTTTCTGCATTACAAAGTACCAACTTTCCTCATTTTAACAGATAATGTTTCAAAAAAAATTTCGGGGTCAGCGAACCCCCGTGGGCCCCCACCCCTTCAACTTCGAGACCCCCTTAGTTTGAAGGGCTGGCTCCGCCCCTAAGCGCAATAATGTATTTTTGAATCAATCTTTACATATGTATATTCTTGGTCATTTTTTATATTGTGTCACGTGATAATATATTATTCATCAATGTAAAATAGCTCTTCATCAATCAAATCTTTCCAACAATAATGATGTCAAACATGATGTATAGCATTATCCTTTTTGAATCAAAGTGATTTTTTTAGTGAACGTGTGTGATTAAAAAATGAGGAAAAAAATTTCGATATGTATAAAATTATTTCATTTGTTTAAAAAAATGTATAGTTTAAAATGAATTTTATAAAAATGAGGCAAACATAAGCTAAAATGAGTTTTTTGGAATAGCATAATTTTTGAATAGTGATTATTTTGAAGGATGTGTGGATTAAAAATAATGAAAACTGATTAAAATTGTACAAGAAACTGATTTCTTGTATACAATTTTTATTTAAAAGATAAAATTGTGTATATATTTTAAAATGGACAAAATACAAAAAAGTAGGGACTTTTTGAAAATCATTATAAAAAGGGTTTACCATTAAAAAACCGTGTTGATTACAGTATTAAGCCCAAAATTGACATGTTTAAACACCGCTGTGTGCTATTTTCTTCAAATCTCCATTCAAATCAAAATTTGTTTTCAAGCTGGTTTTCTCCAATTTTGATAAAGTTATAAATTACACATCGTTGTAAATTATAGGCTTATTGGTGAATGATCATTATATCTCATACAACCTTAGTTATTATGATTATTGAATTTCTTGTAGTCCTAATTTTTCTTTGTAAGTTTTGGTTCCCAATTAATCACACAAAAGTATATTAACATGTTATCAACACGAAATTCTAGCCAATTAAGTTAGCAAAATTTATTCATCTTTTTGCACACAAATCTCTAGCTGGTTAAGGTAAAAGAAAAATATTTTTTTCTCTCAACCAAAGAGAATTAAGAAGTTCTAACAAATTGAGTTTACAAAGGACTCCATTTTTCTGCTAAAAAAAAATGTCAGTGTTCTCTTAACTTTGAATTGTATAATAAAGCAATATGGTTGTTCGATCTGATCATATTGTTTTAACGATACCAATTTATAATAAATAAATATTTGCTTAAATGTAATTTTTTTTCATTCAATATTTTAGTACAATATTTCAGAAGAATAATGTATTATTCTTGAATAAGTAGCATTGTCAAATATTAATATTTCACAAGAATTTTATATTATTCTTTTGAAGAAGCATTTTCCAAAATCTAAATACCAATATTTTTTTAAGAATACCGTGTCGTGATTCATATAGAATCACAATTTATATAAACTTTTATTCTATAAGAATACAAAAGTTAAGTTTCTTGAAGAAATATAACTTTTAAATATCAATATTCTGAGAAATAAACCTTGTATTATTATTCTTGAAAGAGTATAAATTTAGAATTAATATTGTAGGAGAATGTTGTGTTGTTCTTGAAGAAGCACAATTTTAACTTGTCAAAACATAAAAATGCTAGACGAATATCGATCTAATCTCATGAAGAGATTTGACATACCCACATTTTTATGAAAATACTCTCCATGAAAGGAATGTATAAAATATTATTTGTATTAAAATATTTATTTTATACATATAAAAAAATAAAGAAATTATCCAAACTTACTTCGAGGGCCACATGGGGCCCCGGTAATGTGGCAAAGTCCTACAATGAGTAATAAATTTAGTTTTACAAATATGATTGACAATTTTGATTGAAAATTATGTGTTGTCAAAATTCACATCATTGATATAAAAAATAATTTTTAACAATTTTTAAAATGTATGGATATGATGCTATTAAATATGTAATTGTTAACCAATATTTTAAATAAAGATTGTACAAGTAATGTGATTCTACTTTGAGTACGAATTTTCTATTTTGAAAAGACTAGGGTGGCTAACATATTATTGTTTATTGCTTCATATGATTATTATCTTATTTGTGGATACGCCATCTAGTGTTTTTCGCATGCTTATTTGTAATGTATTAATTACTGACACGTTATTTAATCATTTGAAGTGCACTAGCATTTTTAATGCTTATTTTACGACTTCAAAGCCATGTTTAATTCGAGAAATATAGTTGAACCACATGATTTTAATTTTTCACGTTCGTATTATATGGTATTTGGTACTATTGGAATTTGTTAAATTCATTGTCGATTTACGTTATATCATTCTTTATTGATTATGAAAAGGAGGCATCAATAATATTTAGCCACTTGCCTATTATGAGTACCTATTTTATGTCAAAACACTTCTTCAAATTCTCATTGCCCGTGAATGAGAAAATAAAAAACTCGAATCTAATATTAATATAATTGAAGTACATCTTATATTAAACTAGATGTTCAATTTGATTATAGAAATTGGCATGATTGGTCAGACCATCCCAGATCAATAATGATGTGAAAAATTATTAAGAATTTGCATAAATATTCAATGAAGAAACAGAAGATTCTTCAATTCAATGAATTTACATATAATGTTTGTTGTTTATGTTAAATTGACCACCACTATCTAAATTTTGAAGTAAATCTCTATAATCTTGAAAATTAATAAGGGTAATAAAAGGGGCTCCAATCACCCTCCATGTTGATCATCTATATATTATTTATATATGATAGATATGGTACATATGCTATATAATTGCATGGTGTTTGCAACCTAATGTTTGCAAAAATTTTATTTAAATTTTAAATTATGAGCATAATTTTTGGATTATATAATCAAGACAGTGTGTCTTGTCAATAGTAGTGAGTTTAAATCCCAAATTTTTGATAACTGTTGATTGGAATGATGATAAATAGTTTAACACAATTGATTGTTGCGTTGCTTCAATTATTTTTTTAACTATTACTATTAAGAACAAAATACTACACATTTCTATTTATGAAAATGCTATTATGTATCACGTCACGCCAAGTTCTCCCTATTATAATTAGTTTATGGTCAGAGCCTAATATTTTTCATCTAATGATTTCTGAAAGTGCAAGATATGTATAATTGCTCAATCGCAATGCACCAAGATCGATATTAAAGAATGTTGAGAATGCAAGCCTAGTCTAAACACTTATAAAATATTTTAAACTCTAATGGTGATATTTTATAACGCAAGTTGTTTATTGTTAATTTGAATATTGAACAATTTTCTCAACATTAAGGGAGGAATTAAAAACTTGAAAAATTATATACACATTATTATCTAAATACTCACAAAAGATATTTCTTTGAAGCGGCGTCTGCAAAATTTGCAATCTTCTCAGAAATCACAGATAATTCTTCTGGAGTTTTGCACTGACTTAACATGGCCAATAATTTTGATTTTTCTGTAAGAAAATCAGCAATTTTTTCTTGCTCTTTTTTAGAAGGAACTCCGATATTCTTTTATTCTTGAATCCATGAGTTTACCGCCTTAGGACAGCAATTTGTTTCATGAAATTTTGATCACCATTTGATTTTGAATCTTCTTGCAATCTTTTTGACATTGAATTTTGAATCAGGATTTTGAATAATTTGATAGTCCCAACAGAAAATCCATGAGACTTTGAGATTCATTGAAAATTGAAACAGAAGATTTTCTTGAGATTTCAAAAAGGTTTTTGCCTCGTTTTTGAAATGTTCGAACCCTTGACAAGTAAGACTAGGTAAAATAGTCTCTTCAATGCCAAAATATTCAAACTATGTTTGAAACAATTTTAAAAACTTGTTTGAACAAACCTGGTTAAAAAGAATAAACCAAGAATGCGAAACTGGTCTAAAGAAAAAGATATTAAACCAAGCATCAATGTAGTCAAAATAATTGAAACGAGATTCAAATGAAGCATTTTTTGAAAGATTCATTTTCTTCTCATTTCATGGGTTGGTCCACCAGTCTTTATAAGACCACACCATTTGAATATAAATTTTTGAGAACTCAATGTAATTTTGTTTTTGACGATTTGGAGTATGAGTAATGATGACTGATCCTGTTTTGACGAGAATAGCTTCATAGTATTCTCTTGATTTTTTGATATTTTTGGGTAAGCAATTGAAGTCTTGAGGTAAAAAATCTTGAATACATTCATCAAGGGATGAATATCGATCGATCCATGAAGTTTCCATTTCGCAAATAGGAAGGTAAAGAGGTTTTGTAAAATAATGAAAGGTAATTTGAGATGGATTAATTTCTGGTAACTTACCAGTTCCTGTTAGGACGGCATTCTTGAAGTTTGAAGGTTCATTTTGAGTAGAAGCTAATGTAGTTTTTTGATATTTTGGAGATGAAGAATGAGAATTTGAAATATAATCATCAATTGTAAGTAAAGGAATTGAAGATTTTTGCTTATTCTTCTTCTTAGAGGAAGAAGAGAAATCCATAACACACAAATGTATCACTCAACACTCTTCTTTTGCAAGAATTCTCTAGTTAAGAAGTCTGCAAGATAGTTAGATTTTCCTTGTATATATAGAATTTTGAAATCAAAGCAAGACAAAATAGCTTGCCATCTAGCAAAAATTTGTTTTGAAACAAGGTTGTTAACGTCCTTTTGTAAAACGTCTTTTAAAACTTTACAATCAGTTTTTAGAATAAATTCTTTATTGATTAAATCATCTTTAAATTTTGAAATACATAAAACAATCGATAAAATCTCTTTTTTGATTGTAGAATAATTTCTTTGAGAGCCAATCCAAATTCCATTGCGAAATCTGACTAACTGTTCTTATTTTGACATTTTTGGAATCTGTTTTAGTACTCCACCATACCTTATATCAGAGGCATCAGTTTCGACAATTATCGAGGCTTCTAAGTCAAGTATTGAAAGATGAGGTATGCTTTTGATAGCTGCTTTAGCTTTTTGAACAGCTAAAGTATGCTCGTGACTCCAGGGATCAGGCTTCTTTTGTAATCTTTTGAAAAAGGGGGCACATATCAGCCTAATATCTTTAATAAAGTCTGACACGTAATTGACACAACCAAGAAATCTTTGAAGACTAGATTTTTCAAGGATTTGATCGGGGAATTTGTCAGCAAACTCAAGACTTCGTTGAATAGGAATAATGGTTCCTAAATGAATATTATGTCCTAAAAATCTAATATTCATTTGACACAAAACAACCTTTTTAGTAGATACTGCTAAACCATTTTTCTTAATAATTTGAATAAATGTATGCAAATGCTTGAAAAGATGTTCAATACTTTCAGAAAATATTAAAACATCGTCAATGTAGACAATGATAAAATTTGAAAATGGATTAAAAATATAATTCATGATTTTTGAAATTCAGAGGGAGCATTTTTTAAACCAAAAAGCATAACATTCCATTCGTATTGTCCGAAAGGAACATTAAATGCAGTTTTGTATCTATCTTCCTCTTTGATTTGAATTTGTCAAAAACCAGATTTCATATCAAATTTGGAGAAGATACAAGCTTTGAATAATCTATTGAGGAGATCTTTCTTTTGAGGTAAAGGATAACGAATCCATTGAAGAGCAGAGTTGAGAGGTTTATAATTGATCACGAGTCATGGAGCTCCACGTTCTATTTCAGCAGAATTATTGACATAGAAAGCCGGACAACTCCAAGGAGATTTACTCGGCCGAATAAGACCCTTTTCAAGGAGATCATTAATTTCCTTGACACAATGATCAAGTAAATCTTTGTTCATTTGAATTGGTCTAGATTTGGTAGGGATATTGGATTCTTGAAAATCAGAATTGTATGGAAGGGAAATAATGTGTCTCTTTCTATCCCAAAATGCATTTGGAATAGTATAACAGATTTCTTTTTCAATTTGTTTTTGAAAAATCGATTTTTTTTCTTTTACTGAAAATTCTTGCAACTGTTCTTCAATTCTTTTGAATTTGATTTCTTCTTTAAGAAATAGAATATGTTGCCTTTTTTTAAATTTATATTATTAATCATTTTTGAAATCGTTGCTTCTTTTAAGGAATTAACATCTTTAAAAGAGGGCGGATTTGTAAATTTGAAAAATATTTCTTGACCAAAAATTTTTGTAGACAATCCTTTAGAATTTGCTTTAAAAGGATAAATTTGAACAATAAAAGGTGTACCAAGAATTACTTCTTGATCTAAATCTTTAACAAGATAAAATATATTTTTGAAACAGATATTTGAGGGCAAACATGTGCTTTCGAAATTTATATTGAATATTGAGTTTTTTACCACTGGCTCCATAAATTCGCTCAGTAGTCTTTTCAAAATATTGTGTAGGAATCAACCCTTCCCTAATACAATTTTGATCAGCGCCTGAATCAATAAGAACGCAAGTTGAAAGTTTGAATTCTTTGTTGACGATAATTGTCATATGACAATACCATTTTTGTAGCTGAATTCGATTAATAACATTAACCTTTTCAGCTTCATCTTCTTTATCAGAAGATTGATTTGAATGATCTTTATCAGAAGGACGAGGAGAATGATAGCTAGGATGATAAGCATGAGAAGTATCATTTGAATCAGACTCATCAGAAGATTCTTGAGAAATTTGTTCAGATTTGGATTTAAAAAGTACTACTTCCATTCGCACTTCTTTCATTTGTTTTTCAAGAATGGCAATTTGAGATTTTATTTGATTTACTTCCATCTTCAAATCAGAAGTAGAAGCTTTCTTTTCTGAAAAACGATTCATAATATTTTGAAAAATGACGGGTTCAGAAGTAGAAGATGAGGGTAAAAGAGTAGGAAATTTCTTTTTTAGCTGAGGATCTTTGATTTGATCAACAATATCTTGAATGAATTCTTCTTCTTTAGAAAGAACATTGATGGTCTTACAACCACAAATTTCTTTCTCTTGACTAGAAGAAGAGGAGTTTGAAGAATTTTCTGACTCATAGTCAAAGTCTTCTTGATGTTGAAAAACATGTTCTAATTCAGAATTAGATTCTTCATCAGAACTAGAAATTATATTGAGAAGCTGAAGTTATTAATCTTCGTCAATTTGAAGATTATTGATCTTATCCTTCATATGACATTTATTTGAATAGTGTCCAGTTTGCTTGCATTTCCAGCAAGTGACATCATTTTTATTTTTAAAGCCTTTTTTCTTTGAAAATTTTCTTTTTGGAAATTTTGAATGGGGAAATTCTGAATATTTTTTGTAATATCTTTTTGTAAAATTCTTTTCAAAATTCTTTCCCTTTTTTGAAAATTCTCGATTTTTTCTTTTTGAAGGAGGAACAATTTTCTCATAGCGATATTGTTCACAAAAAGATCCGAGTTCCTTATGACTCTCAGTTCTTAATGATTTTAATTTGGCTTTGAGTTTTAAATCATTACAGAGAGCTAATCCTTCTTTATTGATAATAGTGATTATCTCTCCATAAGTAAGATTTTGATAACATTCACTATCATATTCCCTTTTGACAGTATTTTTTATTCTTTCAGCAAAAAGTTTAGGAAGTCCAGATATAAATCTTTCCTTCCAAAATGACTCATCAAAATCTTGACGAAGCATAATTCTGGTAATAAAAGTATCTTTGTACCATTTGAAATCTTGTAATGAAGGACAATGAAGGTGCATAAGAATATCCGAATTCTTTTCAACGAAAGAGATAGGATTTCCTACGAAATGTTTGATAATGGTATAAACAAGAGTCATGAAACTATTGTTTTGTCCTTGATTATCAACGGCAGAAAGAATCTCATTTCTTTCTCCGTCGGTCATATAATTATACCACCAGTTTTTTAGGCATCCCACAAAACCTATAGTGATATAATTGTATGCTTGAGCAGGATTAATATTTGAAGCAAGATATGAGTTGTAACATATAACCATTCTCTCACATAGCTGAATAACTTGATATTCAGATAAACCATCTATATTCCCCATTCAACAATAAATTTACCATCGTATGAATGTTGTTTTAAAGGTTTTTCTTCAAAAAGTAAATCAAGGGCAGTATGAGAGGAATAATAAAGAGGGACTTTAGAGATTCGTCCGCTCAACTTATTAACTTGAGGAATTTCATCATCAATGAATTGAGATTCAATTTCATCAATGGTGTTAATATTTTTTGAAGAGGAAATTTTTGATAATTGAGTGGCTAGTTCTTTCAGAACTTTTGACTCGGTATTGAGATTGTCTGAAGATGAGACCTCAGGAATTCTATAGAAAGTAGGAGTGATAACTTTATTTTCCATGGCTTTTGATGATTTTGAAGAACTCTCAACATCGTAATTGATTTCAATTCTATTTAATTGAGAACAGACAGATTGTAGAACAATATTAGTATAATTGTTCTGAGACTGAATATTTTTGATATCTTTAGCAACAACCATAGATTCGTCTGGTCGTTCAACAGATATTTTCTTGAGGGGAGAAGCAAGAATTTCTGTCTTTCCTTGAGAAACGACTATTTTTTGCATAGGAGGATGAAAAGATTGAATAGATTCTTCGAAGGGTGTTTTCCAAATATTTGTAGGAATATCATTATTTTGAATAGTTTTCTTCTTCTTTTGAGTAGGTTTTTTTGTTAAAAACTTTGAAATATGCTCACTCATAAAAACTTAAATCTTCTATGAATTCATAAAATTCTTCCCAGAAGGATTCAATTTCTTCTTTTGGAAAACTTTTTTGAAATAATTTTCGAAAGTTCTTGACTTCTTTTGTCTGATCAGTTTTGAATTTATTTCTTCTATTAATAGAAGAAATTACATTACATTGCTGATCAAGTTTTCCAGAAGGCGGTAACATATCTGATAAAGTAGGCGAACCAGGTTGCTCTGGATCATCTTTTTTTCTGTGTTACCAAAATGAGCTCTTGGAACATTTGGATCAAAATCAACTCCTTTAAAAGAAGAAGTTGAATGTCTAGCACCTTAAAATAAATTAGATTGAGATCCATCATCTATTCTAGATGAAGAACTTCTTTGAAAAGTATTTGAGGAAGATGGTTTGTCAAAGATAACTCTAACATTTCCATCAGGGAAATGAATAATTTGTTCAGGATTTCTTTTGATAGGAGTTGGAGTTGGATTTTGACCATTTTCAAAATCCCAATGTAAACCCCTTTCTTGAAGATTCCAAGGAATTCTCTTGGGTATCATAGAATTTGAATGAAGTGGGTTAACTTCAACTAAGAGACTTTCATCTCTTGGCGAAGATCCGAGTGCACGAATATTGAGTTGAGTGTTCAGAAGTTTGTAATAAACTCTATATATTCTAGCAAAAGCTTTTGAGCGATCATCAACATCAAAGTTCTTAGTTTGAATACGAAGATGAAGAGTATTGAGAATAGCTCCGTCTTGGAGACTAATTGAAAAATTGGGATAACAATTTGAAAATACCGGTCCACTTTCAAGATTGGACTCAAGCATGGAAAATAAAGAATGCTCAAACCTTAAAAGTCTTTTGTCTCTTAAGGTTATAAGAACATGAATGTCAAGACCCAGTCTAAACAAGGGCTTAACAGCAATTTGAATTAAACCAATATGAATATATTGAAATTTCTATCTATGAGCAAGAATAGATTCTTTTGAAAGCAGATTTAAAGACACAATTTGATTTTTTATAGGAATAGTCTTTTCCAGAGTTTTGATAACATAACTTTGAGTAAAATCGAATTTTCCTATCTCATAGATAGAACTCTTTTCTACCTTTGGGATAGTCCAATTTTGAAGAGTTTGTTCAATTTTTGCAATTTGAAATTCCTTTGAATTAATATCATTTGAAATATTACTCGATGCAGATGCAATATTTTGATCATCAATTTCTTCGTTGTTTTCTTGAAAATATGTTGACATATTACTACTTCCTTCTTTTGAACTACCACATTTACTAAACCAATTACACATGAAAGACATAATTAAATGCGGTGAAAGAAAACAGTAATCTTACCACTGTAGACACAATGCTACATGTTAGACTGATGCTTTACCAAAGCCTATGAACGGGACCACCCAAAACGCCTACTCCAGCTAACAGGGGCTGACCAACGTCTAACAGCAGACATCCATGGCAACAACTCAAGATTATCTCATGTGAAGAAAAGTGTTGTAAGAGTCATAATTGAGTTTTGTAAGAGTAAACAGTGTCAAGCTATTGTTATCATCGTGTCAAAGGTCATACTGGTGAGTTGCCATGGATGTCTGCTGTTAGACGTTGGTCAGCTCGTGTTAGCCGGAGTAGGCGTTTTGGGTGGTCCTGTTAGTAGGCTTTGGTAAAGCATCAGTCTAACATGTAGCATTGTGTCTACAGTGGTAAGATTACTGTTTTCGTTCACCGCATTTAATTATGTCTAATTGGTTTAGTAAAGGTGGTAGTTCAAAAGAAGGAAGTAGTAATATGTCAACATATTTTCAAGAAAACAACGAAGAAATTGATGATCAAAATATTGCATCTACATCGAGTAATATTTCAAATGATATTAATTCAAAGGAATTTCAAATTGCAAAAATTGAACAAACTCTTCAAAATTGAAGAGGGTGAATATTAATTATTCTACGCTTAAGGAAAAACAGATGAAATGGTTCTCATTTTAAAGACCCGGATATGAAATAATTGAAGCATCTTGAAAAGTATTACGTGAAAAACTTTTCTTCAAATGAGAGAATCATTCCACCAACTTTCCACTTGAAAGATTTGTTGAAACAACGTTTTTGTCTTCCACTTGAGAGCATCTTGAAAAACATTTTTGTCTACCACTTGAGAGCATCTTGAAAATCTTTCTGATGGCCACAAAAACTCTCTCCACTTGAGCACGTGAAAAACAACACTTTTCTTCACATAAGATAATCTTGAGTTAAAATCTCCTTAAAAAATGGAGCAAAAAAAGAAGATCACATTAAGAAGTGTATATTCTTGGAGAACATATATACATAACTAATTATAAATCCCCAGAAAAGTATTTGAAATATTAAAAGTGGAGCTCAATAAGTTAAACCATCATGAAAAAAAAATTGTTGACAACACTTTTTTGCACATGATATAGCACTTCGTATTATGAATAGCGAGAATATCAAAATAAATTCATTGAAGCAAATCTATTGAAGAAATAATTAGCCAAATAAAAGGATACAGTCTTAGTAAAATTGAATTTACTAGAAAAACTAGAAATTTTTAGATCTATAGTTCGAAAATCTAAAGGTGTATACTTATGCGAAAAAGAAATGAAAAAAATGAAGTTGTAATATATAATGCACAAATCTTAGTGTGTGTTTGGTAGGGATTTTTTGGGGGAAGAATTGATTTTGAATAGTGATATGATGGGAAATGTGTGTTTGAAAAAGAAGATAAGATTATTGATGTGATAGAAAATATTATTTTATTGAAGAATGTGTAGTTGAAAATGAGAATTGATTTACTGTTGAAAATGAGAATTTTTAGCAAACATAGCCTTAATATAGTAAATTTTGCAAAGTTCTTGGTGGATGCAATCACAAGTCCATATCTTGTTATCCTAATGATGCATGAAATTTAAAATGTAATTATAGGCAACTTATCTAACATAATTATTAATGTTATCCATCAAGGATTTAATATGCTTGAAACATATAATTCAAGTGATAATATCGTCAGGGGAATAAATACGTGTTTTACTCTTTTTTCTTGATAAATATTTTGTCCTACTGAATTTTTCTGACAATATTTTTAATAAGACAACTCTTTTATGCATACTCAGAAGAATAGTGTAATCATATTCTTTGTGTAATGATATCTATAACCTACATGATATTTACCCTCAAAATAATATTTTTATATGTTATAAATTGTGAACGACTCATGAAGAGCAACAACATAGTCTATTTTTTAATAGATCATTATGCTGACTAAAGATAAATAAAGATTGATAAATATCATAATATTGTTTGAATGTTATAACAAGATAACACAAAATATGCTTCACAAGAATTGCAATATTATAGATATTGACGTGCAAGACATGAATAACTTAAATACAAGAATTTTCATTTATTGAAATGAGGGGAAGTAGCTGTATTTTTTTTCTTTGATCAAATTTTGTTTCATTAAATTTTCTTGACGAGATTTTAACGAGGCATCATTTTATTACTCCAATTTTGTTATAATTATTTGTATTCTTTTTCTTTTGTTTGATATTTTTATTTCATTTGATTTTTATCCAACAAGGTAAATATTTTGTAATGAATTATTCAAGGAGGAATATTGTAAATTATATGTTTATTAGTGAATGATCATTATATCCCTACAACTCTAGTTATTATGACTATTGTATCCATAGCAGTCCTAATTCCTTTCTATAAATATAGCACTTTGATTTTAAATGAAATATGCAAAAGTCTATTGACTTATCTACTTTATTCCCTTTTCTTTTTAGTTTTATAACACACATCTACTTTAATAATTTTGTTTTTCTTTATGATTTTTATGTATCAGATTATAAGTTTTTCAAATGCAAAATTCAAATTTGGATCAATGGTGGTGAGTTGTATATATTGATATTCAATTTTGAATCAATTAGAGAGATAAAATTAATTTTGAATTGTAACCTCCTTGCTTATGTCCCTAAGCAATCAAAAACAAATTAAGAGTTATTTTCCTAGATGAATTTGGACCATATTTTATTTCCAAACTATTTGATGATACTTATTTCACAAAAGGTTTGTCACTTGTAAAACAAAAAGTGACATGTTATACTACTTTTTGAAATAAAAAGTGATGTCATGCCACTTTTTGTTCTCTCACGTTTAGAACAAAAAGTGAAAAATACTTTAAAATTGAAAATTCACGTAAATTTTACTATTAATTAAAGATTAATGATAATTAAGGGTATTTTAAATTCATAGGGTAGTGGGTGGCCCTAAATGTGGCCCGTACATAAGGTTCCGGGTCGGGAATGTGGAAGCCTGGAATGTGGAACCCTGGACCATATAAAATCAGGATCAGGTTGACGGGCGGCCTAGACCCATTCCCACCCCTAGTTCTCATGGAATTATTCTTTATATAATCATTTTGATTGATAAGCTTCTCAATTAAAGATAAAAATTCATGAGGAATTTCTTAGGCGAGGAAGATCAAATTTTGGAATTTCTTAATTAGACATGGATCGAACTCTCTCACTCTTGACCTATTATCTCTTTTGATTCAAAATGTCTAGATTGACTTTAAAGACGAAAATGGGCTGAGCTTTCCAAGATTTCACGTTATGTGACTATAGGTTCTAAACATCTAGAAGTGAAGTTTTGTATTCCCAACCTTAAATTTGTAAACTTAGAGCTTGTTTGATTCTTATTAATTAGGAAAAAATGAGTTTTGAATAGTATTTTTAGAAGAATGTATGGTTAGAAAGTAGGAAAAAGCTTTTGGTATACATGTAGAATATTTTATTATATAAATGTGAAGTTGAAAATGATCATATATTTAACCATAAAATAAATTAATGTGTATCAAACATGCACTCATGTTTCACGAAATTGTAACCATCAATGTATACATTAAGCCTGTGTTTGATTTTACTTTAATTTATTTTAAATACTCATTTTCAATCACACGTTCATATAATAAAATATTCTACATATAAATTTAATTTTTTTCCTATTTTTTAATTACACATTTTCCAAAAAGTACTATTTAAAATTATGTTTTTAAAATTTTAAGGCCACCAAACAGAGGCTAAATTCCTCCGTGAATTTGCGTTTGTTGGCGTTTTGTTTATTAATATGGTAGTTGAA
Organism: Fraxinus americana; assembly: GCA_035079005.1. NCBI lineage: Eukaryota > Viridiplantae > Streptophyta > Magnoliopsida > Lamiales > Oleaceae > Fraxinus > Fraxinus americana. The sequence continues at coordinate 17,993,898 of CM068715.1, read as the reverse complement.
TAACTTGATAAAGGGGGCAAAGCAAAAAATGGTTCATTGCAATAACCTTAATCAATGCCGCGATCAAAATGCATGCATCCATGTGACTGTGCTAATATTTCTTCTAGTCTCTCCTCCTTTTTCTATGTCTGACTAATGTTTTTCTATGCTAACTTCTTTAAATTTCTTCATCTTGGACTTTGGGGCATTAAATTTCAACCATTAATAATTGGAAAACATGTTTTGTGGTCTAGTCTATGTTTATAAATACTAAAGTCGATTTTTATTTTATATATTTTGAAAGACCCATAAATATTATTCACTTATTTGTCGCTTGTTTTTATTTATTCATAATTTAAAAATGCATGCCTGCTGCGAGCAGGCCAATGATTATGCTGTGGGGTAACTCAGCACATGCTTCTATAAAGTCGTTCGGTTTGTACTGTCAATACGATCAGGGTTTATAACTCTTCTCCAACTCCAAGAAAATAAAAAGGAATGAACATTGGAAAATAAATTCTAAACTACCCCAGTGTCCTGTGCTATTAATTAGTAGCAGTACTTTATTTTTGAAGGGTCCATTTCAAAGTAGTAAATATAAAAACGTGGTATTAATAGTTTTGAGTTAATATCATAAATCCTCACTGAAAAATTTAAGTGAAATTTGTGGGTAAAGTTAAACAATGCTATGTAGTTTGTACCTTCTTTTAACAGCTTCCGCTTTAGATATGTTCTTGGCCCCTTAAAGCTTGACAATGATTAAAGATTTTGTGACCATATCTTGAAATTATAGATTTTTAAAATAAAACGAATCCTTAAATAAAAAACAATTTGCGTTCAACCGAAAAGTCTTAAATTATTCTATTTGAGACTAGTTGGAAGGACTAAATCGTATTAACTTTGTTGATCTCAAAAAGATGATCAACAAATTTCCTTCACGTAGTCAGGGTTTTCTCCTTCTATAACTCTTTGCTAAACGATTGAAGAAGAGAGAATAGTTATTTGAGAGGAAGATATTTTGATTTCAGCGTGGTTTTTGTCATCCTAAACATGCCAATTATATATTGAGTCATGCTTGATGTACACTTTTTGGTGTACATCATGCATGACATTCCTCTCACAAAGGTGGGGGCCCGCAATTTAAAAAATCATGGGCTCCACACACTTTTATGAGATGAGTGTCAAAGTTAATGTACACAAAAGTGTACAAATGGCTTTTTCCTTATATATTTCTAATCAAGCTTTAGGCTAAATGAGTCTTTTTTACATGTGGCGGTCATTGATTGATCAATTTTTGACTGATTAAGTTATTAGTTCATGTTTTGTATGCCAATATGAAGTCATGCTTTATTACTTTGTTCAAATGCGGAATGATTTGATGGAATCAGTTCGCCGCTTTGAGTTACACAGGTTGTCGTACTTAGAGATTGTTTACTTCAGCTTCTCTGTTTCGCCTACTATTATATGGTTTGCATATTTGGGGCACGAGTTCGCCAATACCAAACGTTATAGTTGACGTGAAAAAGATTTAACAACTACTACGTTGAATATAGCGTTAATCAGGTTAATGGAATGATCAATTATGTAATCTGAATTGCAGAAATGCATTAATGACGAATTTGAAATTTTATTTGAACTTGAAAATCAACTGTAATAATTTTACTTTTCTGCCACTTTGGAAGAGCTGAATGCAACAGGGGGACATGGGCATGTGCCATCTGTACCCACCTATAAATCTCCCTCATGTCATTGCTTTCAAGTGTGAATAACTGAGTTGAGAAGATACCTGAAAATATCACTCCCTTTCTATTCCGACTCCAAAGTGTTTTATAAAATACTCCAGAGAGAGAGAGTGATGGAAGAAGGAAGTGGAATGCATAGCAGTAGCAGTGATGGCACGGGGCCTATTCATAGAGTGCTTCTCATCTCTGCTGGAGCTGGTCACTCTGTTGCTCTCCTCTGTAAGTCATATATGAGTTCATGCGCGGGCAAGTGTTTGTTTCACATTCATTTCTGTCTCATACGACATACCTCATATTGTGTGGGCGACGGAGTCGTGTAAACTATTGTTGCATGTTTGATAATGAGGATTAAACAGAAATCGGCAGTATTAATGACAGAAAAGAAAAGCTGGAATCTTGTCTAAAGTCCTCTAATACTGATTACTAAACATGCTGCACACTAAAGTTTGTAATCCTATAATGCTGCATTTGGGTCTTGTATATAGTATTACTTTGATTCGTTTGTTTAACATTATGTTTTATGAATCTTTCTTGGTAAAGACTTTTCCATGGTTAATCCCTTGTATAATAAATTCGAGCTGCAGTTTGTGGGCAGTAGTTATTTGCATGGGCGATAATGTTCCACTTAAATGCTCTTGGTCCCTCTGTATTTAATTAGGGGCAATATGGTAATATCGTGTAATATTCCTAAACACATTTTGCATTGGACCACAAAGAATATTCCTCCTGTTCTATTTTGATGACAATCTCTCGAGTGCAGAAATTTTACTTTGTCAAACTATGTAGAAAGTTGATCTAAGCAAAGGTTTAGGCAAAGAGCTCAAGTCCTGATCATACGAGAACTATCGAACTTATATTCCCGTAGAGTTAGCCACTAAGCATTCTCGAACTAAAGGACCGTAATTTAAGTCGAATATTGGGAAGGCCTAGCTATGAAACTTAGCAGATGTCGTTGTGTCTTCTATTTAAGGTATGCCCCTATTTGCATCTTGTACTAATACTCTAGTGGATGTCACTCAGTGATGTAGTACCGACAGCAGACTCCATAATCCGCTCCGCTTCTAGGGGTAGAGCTCTCGTCGAACTCTTTTTTTAAAGGATTGACACTTTCATATTGTTTGGCCAAAGTTTATGATTCAGATATGAACATAACAGATTGACACCGGAGGAAGGGTCCTGCTAAGTTTAAAGCCTATAACACGTATATTTCAGCATTTCTGGGGACAAGTCAAACTGCATTGTGGACACCATCTCTAACTAACATGAATGTTGAGAGTAACCTGTTCCTGAGCGACTACGAGGTTTGCCTACCAGAGTCTACTGACAGGCTAAACATTAGAAAACTAAGCGATAGTTTGAAAAACATTCAGCTAATGGCTTCCATATAATGTTTCGAACAAAACTAGTAGCTCAATCACCAATGGTGGTCAGAGAAGGCAATGAAACTTACAAATGTGGAAAGTCCAGTAACTAGTAAGAGGAGCACACTACTAGGAGAGACGTCTCACACACGAGATATGGTTGCTCGCTCTTGCAAGTTCATATTTGGCTTGTAACACTCGCTCGGGAAAGCTTATGCAGAACTTGTCCCGCTTGCAGTTTGTGCTTGGCCCACTCGCACGTTTGAGCTTAAGCATGACGACTGACAGTCCGAAGAAAAATGCACATAACGTTTTGTATGAAAGTCCAAAAATTGAGATCTGTAAAATAAATTGGAATCCTGACTTGACAAGCTTTCTAATGATATATTATTTGCCTATTATGAGTCCCTGCATCGCATCTTGGCACCCTAAATTGTACACGCGTTCTGACGTACACCCTTCTTCTTTGCAATTTTTCATTGAAATTGTGTCTCATAAGCTTTAAGTTGTCCCGAACACAACAAAACAAGGTGTCTCCTAATGCCATAGTTGTTACAAGCCTTCCGAAAGTTCTAGAATTTGTATTGCAGATTTGAAAAGACGTATTTATTACAAGGACATAAGAGAGAAGTTGCTGATTTTTTTTTGTAGTGATATCTTGCAGTATAACCCGCAGACCCAAAACCTGCAGAGGCTTCCTCTGCATTATCTACCAAACAGAAAATGAAAACCAAGCTTAGCTCTTCCAAATTTTTGTACAAAAAATTGGCGAAAGATAACACTGATAGGACTTTTTGATTTAGTAAGATTAAAATTCTTATAGGGGTTGAAATATGTGGAGTTTTGTGGAATAAATGGGCTGCATAAAAACATTGATAACGATTCTATGTTATGAATTGGCTTCTACTTAATTAAACTAAAATTATGACTTTATGTGCACAAGAAAGAGAAAAAATCTGATTTTTTCATAACAAGTTTAGCATATGTGAGTATCACAGATTTCGTTCTTCTGATAAGAGCGATAAACAAGTATTTTAACTTTAAATTTGTTGATCAAATTTGATTTGTGGTTCCTTGTTCATTGTCATAGTTGCTTTGAATCATTCAATTTAAATTGCAAAAAAAGATTTGCATGCAATATGGATAATTCTTTCGTTTATTACTCGCAGCTGGGAATGTTGTTTGCTCATGGGGAAGGGGAGAGGATGGACAGTTAGGCCATGGGGATGCTGATGATAGATTTACTCCTACTAAATTGAGTGCATTGGATGGCCTTGAAATAGTATCTGTCACTTGTGGAGCTGACCATACGACTGCATACTCAGAGTCACAATCGCAAGTGTATAGCTGGGGATGGTATGTAACTAGGTGTTCTGCTACCAAAATTCACATTTATTACTCTGCCAAATAGTTCACAGGCTGAGGTTAGAGAAGAGTTTGGTATTAGTTTGGAGTAATAAGCCAACTTTGAGCCAAATGTTTAAATTTTATCTAAATTCAAGATAAGTTGAGCCAGCTAATTAGGCTTGGGTTCATATTGCATGACCCAAATGCTTACAAACAGAGGGGATCAGAAATTGACAAATGCCAGTGGGGATAACCTGCTTTTTCCCACATAATATCACACACAAACCATGAATTAGTTAACTCGATTTTCAGATAATAGGCTCTTGAATTAAATACGTCACCATTAATTAATTTTATCACTCTTGTCCTGTTGTTTTCATCTTTATAAATTGCCAATTAGCTCAACTTTGTTTTTTGATAAGATTTTGTGATCAACTGTGGAGTTATGAGATTACTGTATTATTAATAGTCACCTGGCAAGCTTTAAGCTTTTTTCATTTTTAAAGGGGACAAGCTTTAAGCTTAAGTGAAAACCATTGTACTAGCCAGACTCGAGGTTAATTGATTTTTCTTTCTAGTAAGGTGGTTACTGTCAACTATAAGATGGCTGCTGTAATTTAAATTCTCCTTGTTGAAAATACCAATTTCTATCTACATCCTTCCTATTCTTTGAATTGCAACAAACTAGAATTCTTAATTTTCTATGACAACATGAGATTAGATTGCTGCCAAAATGAAATATTTTGATAATTTACAATCTTCCACCATTTTTAACCTTAGATCCACCAGATTAGTTTAACCTGAATGGCTCATTTGGGATGTGATTCTTTCGATCGATGAATTTTCAGGTCTCAAATGTCTCTAAAGTTACTAACACTTGTCACTATATGAACAATTCAGGGGTGATTTCGGAAGGTTGGGTCATGGAAACTCCAGCGACTTGTTTTCTCCTCAACCAATCAAATCATTACAAAGTCTACAGATAAAGCAAATTGCTTGTGGGGACAGCCATTGTTTGGCAGTGACAATGAAAGGAGAGGTGCTGAGGTTGGTCGCATCCTAACCTTTTTCATTATGTTCTCTTTACTATGGTGCACTTCCTTGCTACAGATTTATTATAAAACAAGAGCTTCATTATCTGGATAATTTTCTTGCTCGTCTAAGCATGCGCCTCACTTTCCCTATACAAACGTGATTATAAATTTTGTAAATTACACAAAGCAACCATGACATGCTTTTTATTCTGAGCCTCAATGTTTTGTTCACTGTCAATTTCCTATGTGCAAGCTAGACCCCAGGTAAAATCATTTCAAGCATAAAAGTGTTGGATATTGCCAGTCCAGTAACATTAAGTATTTAACTCACTTATGAATTTTGTTGAATTTTAGATTATATGGTCATCACATCTACTTAACATTTTTATGGAATTTTTAACTTCTTTTGAATTGAAGTTGGGGCCGGAACCAAAATGGCCAACTTGGGCTAGGGACAACAGAGGATTCTCTATTGCCTCAGAAAATAGAAGCTTTTCAGGTACTGTAGTTTTTAATATAGAATTTTCATATCACTACTTTCTCTCTCTCTCTCATTTATGTACAAAGGTGCCATAACTGTACTCGAGAAAGAAATGCCTCCATTTCTAAGACCTATACTGTTTTAATTGTTGATAATATTATTTAACGAATTACATAAATGAATATATATTTGTCAGTCCTCACTGCAGATGTACCAAATATTACTAATAATAGCATTTGCTTATAAGTTAGAAGAAGAAAGAAATTGTTTCTCTTGTCAATTTGATTGACATATTTATAATGGCTAAATGACGAACTTATCAATTCAAGAAATTCCACCATTCATGTGAGATATAATACACCTCTTGCCCTTTCGTAGGGAGTATCCATCAAAATGATTGCCGCTGGAGCTGAACATACAGCTGCTGTAACAGAAGATGGTGATCTTTATGGTTGGGGCTGGGGTCGATATGGTAATCTTGGCTTGGGCGATAGGAATGACCGCTTAATCCCTGAGAAAGTTTCATCTGTTGAGGTGTGTTAGCAGTTTTGAGCAGTTAAATACTGTCTCTTTGGTTTACTAATTAGTAATTATTGTACCAGCTGCACGTAAAAGGCGATCCCGATGCAATACATGGGGTTGTCTTTATGTTTTAAAGGTACAAATATGCAGAAGTTGAAAGAAAAATCAGATAGTTTTAACTCTGGGTTGGATCTGTCTTGAATTTATTCAAGTCATGCTAGCTTATTAATTTAGTGAGAGACAAATCCTTTCCATTAATTAATTCTCAAATTTTTGGCTTGTCCATGTTATCCAGTGAAGTTTTTTACATATCGAAAAAATAAGAAGGAAACTGGAATTTCCCTCAAAAGTGTCACTGTTTTACATAATATCTTGAAGATTATTATGTAAAAGAAAAGCCATGGATTATGGACTAATGTATTTTCATGTTTAGTTTATTTTTGACTTCTGGTTTTTTGCCTCTGCTCTAACTCATGATAACTTGAAATTACAGGGAGAAAAGATAATTCTGGTGGCCTGTGGATGGCGGCATACAATATCTGTCTCGTCCTCAGGCAGTGTGTGTACTTACGGATGGAGCAAATACGGTCAACTAGGACATGGGGACTTCAAAGACCACCTAATACCTCATAAGCTGGAAGCCTTGCACGAACATTGTATCTGTCAGGTATTTAGTTCTCACTCTACAAGTTGGAATCTCGTAAATTTGTACTGCATTTTGGATTCACATATTTAGCCTATCCATTAAATTTAATCAAAAAGTTTTCTGTGAAGCTGTTTGATTAGGTGACATGCTTTGCTTATATTTTGAATTTCCCCATACCTTCTGTAGAGACAAAACCAACGGAAGCAAATTTAAGAGATTCACCGAGAATAACCAAAACATCAAGAAATCGATCTTTAATTGTTATAGGGCTCAGAACATAACATTGTACCCGTCTGTACAATATAGAAACAGCCACAAGGAACCCAAACCCTAAGGCAAAAAACCAACGCAACTACTACTATGGACATAGATCAAAAACATCGATCTAGCACTCAAATCACTCCCTCAAGAACAGAATCACTAAGACAAATATCACTAAGATCACTGATTAAAACCAGTTTCACACAGAAACGAACGAGGGAGCCAAGAGAAGAGAATAATCGCGAAGGGAGGAAAAATACCCAGAAGCCTCTCTCGTACCAAAGACCAAACAAAATGAATAGAATTCACAAGGGGCCGGTTCAGTTAGTATATATATATATATATACAAAGAACCATCACCATAGATCCAACCATTCATCTAACGGTCCAGAGCAACACACGTGGCTTCTACCTTGGGCTCGGGTTTTGGGCATGAATCTAATATTGAGTTATTGGGCAATGGCTGATTGAAATAATGTTTTCAGCAATTAGGCTAAGCCCATTTTCATCATAGCCCCAAGTTGAAATGCAAATGTCAATAATGGCATCACAATCTAACAAATCTCCCCCTTGATGCCAATGTTATAAACAACCAAACACATTAGTTTTTACATCAAGACTCGCACCAAGGAAAACCATACCTGGAGAAAATACAAATTTAAACAGTATCAATTCTTAGAATTTGTAAACATGTTATAAATTTGGTAAGAGGAAGTGCTTTTGTTCCCATATCAGCGGGATTAAATTGTGTAGGAATTTTTTCAAGCAATATGGACTCTTTTTGGAGAAATGCATCCTAACATCTATATATTTAGTCCTATCATGAAAAATATGGTTTTTGCAAATGAATAGCACTTTGACTATCACAATAAACCACAACAGGATCATGCAATTCATTTAGTTCATTTAACAAGCATTTAAGCGACAAAGACTCTTTTATAGCTTCAGTAGCAGCTACATACTCAGCTTCTGTATTAGATAAGGCAACAATAGACTGCAATTGAGACTTCCAACTTATACAAGTTCCACACAAAGTAAACACATATGCATTTTTTGATTTTTTATTATCCTTATTACTAGCATAATCAGAATCCATATATCATTTTAACACAACTCCATCTTTACAAAATTTAAAATGCAAATCTAAATCTGCAGAACCTTTTAAGTATCTTAAAAGCCATTTTAAAGCTGTCCAATGTTCAGGATCCGGGTTTGCCATAAACCTACTCAAAATGCTAATAGCATGTGCAACATCAAGTCTAGTACACATCATAGTATACATAACAGATCCAACAGCATTAGCATAAGGTATTTTTTACATGCATTTGATATCAGATTCATCTTGTGGACATTGTTCTTTACTCAACTTAAAATGACAAGTAACAGGTAAAGTAACAGGCTTAGATCTTGCATAGCAAACTTAAATAACACCTTTTTCACATAATCGGATTTAGTTAAAAGAAGATATTGTTGTGATCTATTTCTTTTAATATTCATTCCTAGGATTCTCCTAGCATGTCCTAAGTCTTTCATTTCAAATTCAGCACTTGAAGCATTTTTAATGTCATTTATATCACTCATTTTGTGTCCAATCAACATTGTATCATCAACATACAAAAGAAGATAAACAATCACATCATTTCTATCATTTCTTTTAAAATAAAGACAATGATCAAAGACACTTCTCATAAAACCAATAGATAACACATAATTGTCAAATCTTATATATCATTGCCTAGGTGATTGTTTCAAAACATAAAAAGACCTATTTAAAAGACAAACATGATTAGGCTTTTTAGAATCAATGAAACCTTGAGGTTGAACCATATAAATCGTTTCATCTAAGTCACCATACAAGAAGACAATTTTAACATTCATTTGTTCAAGTTCTAAATCATATTGAGCAACCAAAGCAAGCATGACTCTTATAGTAGTATATTTAACAACAGGAGAGAAACTTTCATTGTAATCAATACCAAATTTTTGTGTAAACCCCAACAAGTCTAGCTTTAAACCTAAGAGGCTCTTTAGAAGAACTAACCTCCTTGATACTATAAACCCACTTACAGTCTACTAAAGACTTATGTTTAGGTTTAGGAACTAATTTTCAAGTATTATTCTTCACAAGGGACTTCATTTCCTCTTCCATAGCACCTAGCCACTCATTAGATTGTTGACAACCTAAAGCCTCCTCATAAGATTTAGGCTCTTTAAAAGCTAAGTCTTGATATGATAAAACAGCAAAGGATTGATAATCACTCATCCTAACAGGTTCCCTAATCTCCCTCCTAGTTCTATCACGAGCAAGTTGATAATTACTTAGAAGATCAACTACATCACCTACTAAGTCATGTTCACTACCTTCAATAGGTTCATATGAACCCGTAACACCTTCACTTTCCTCACCAACTTCATTCTCAACTTGTTCTTCCCTAACAAGTTTAGGAAAGTAACCTAATTTCACCTGCATCCGAGTCTCCTCATCATTTTCACTCTCAGGAACATCACTAGAGACTTTCTTACTCAAACAAGGCATATCAGCTTCATTAAAAGTCACATTCCTACTGATTATCATTTTAAAAGCCTTCTCATCTCTAGCCCAAAGTCTATATCCTTTAACACTTTCAGGATACTCCATGAAAACACATTTTTTAGATCTAGGCTCCAACTTGCCTAGACTTTGGTGATAATATACAGCACATCCAAAAGTCCTCAAAATAGTATAATCAGACAATTTCCCTTACCATACCTCTTCGAGTGTCTTACCGTCTAAAGCATTAGAAGGAGTTCTATTCACAATATACACATATGTCATAACAGCCTCACCCCAAAGAACTTTAGGAACACCTGAACTACTCATCATGCATCTAACCTTATCCAATATAGTCATATTCATTCTTTCAGCAACTCCATTCTGCTGAGGAGTATAAGGAACAATTTTATGCCTGAGGATCTCATCATCTCTACAAAGTTGATCAAATTCAGAATTACAAAATTCCAGACCATTGCCTGTTCTTAAAACTTTGATCTTTTTATCCATTTGATTTTCAATTAAAGTCTTCCAATTCTTAAACTTTTCAAAAGTATCTGATTTTTGTTTCAAAAGATAAATCCAAACTTTTATTGAAAAATATCAATTAGTGATAAAAAAAAATATTTGTTACCACCTTAAGTGGTAGTAGATGATGGACCCCACATGTCAGAATGAATATACTCAAGGATAGATGCAGTCCTATGCTGTCCAGTATTAAAATGAAGCCTATATTGCTTTCCTAAGGTACAATACTCACAGAAAGGAACCTTAGAAATCACATCCTTACCAAATACCCCTTTCCTATCCAAAATATGTAGGCCCTTTTCAATCACATGTGCAAGCCTATTATGCCATTTCAGGGTAGCATCAATCTCAGCTCTAGAGGACTCAGCAGTGTGAATCTGAACTATACCGGTTCTAGTGACATATATCTCATTCCTCTTGGTTCGTTTGAAAATAACTAAGGAACCCTTAATTACTTTCAAAATACTATTTCCAATCCATCCTTGTAGGCCTATGTCATCTAGATTACCCATAGAAATCAAATTCCTGTTCAAATCAGGACATACCTTACTCTTTCTAAAGTAAAGGTATATCCATTGTCAAATTTCAAAGTCACACTACCAATTCCTTTAATACTACAAGCTACATTGTTACCCATAGCCACCTCACCACCATCAAGATCCTTAAAATTTTCTAACCAATGTCTTCTAGAGGTCATATGGAAAGTACATCCTGAATCCATAATCCATTCACTATAATGTTCACTGTTATCTACATAATTGGCAGTATTCAAATCAGAGGTGGGTTCTGTCACCACATACACATCAACAGTCCTTTCATATAGGGGTTCAACTACATTCTCCTCATCCACTCTCATCTCTCTCTATTCATTCTTCTTCTTATAACAGTCCTTTATAAAATGTCATGTCTTTCCACACTTAAAGCACTTCCGAATTCCACTCCTAGACTTAGATCTAGATCTCCCTTTCCCCTTCTTCTTAGAATTATTATGATTATTCCCCTGATGACTCTGACCATTGACTTGCCTAGACATAGGTCTCCATCTCACAAACAAACTCTCAAATTCCTTCCCAGTCCTATCAACCTTAATCTCTAATTCTTTACTTCTTAAAGAATTAATCACTATCTCAGCAGTTAAGGTATCTCTACCATACTTAATAGCAGACTTAACATCCTTATACACTTCAGGTATAGCATTCAAAAAGGATAACAACTTTATATTCTTCAAAAACTTTATCCCCAGCATTAGTAATAACTTGAACTAATTTATTAAAAGTATCAAGATTGTCTTCCAATTCTTTAGACATATCGATCTTAAAGCTGAAAAACCTTTCTAAAAAGAAGAGTTTATTAGGCAGACTCTTGGACATATATTGTTCTTCTAATTTGTCCCACAATGCCTTAGCATTATCAAGTTTACCAATTTTTCTCAATACTTGATTAGACAAATGAAGAATTATCGAGGTATAAGCAAGTTCATCAGATTCAAGTTTTTGATCATCAGTCATAGTAGTAGGAAATTCACCAGTTATAGTGTTAGAGACTTTCTGTTGAACTAAGACCCCTTTCATTTTTTGCTGCAAATGGGGAGATCCCATTTTCCATTAAAAACTCCAAGCTCAAACGTTATAGTTGTCATTGGAAGTTTTTAATCAACACAAAAAAGGGATTTGAGGTCTCAGTTTAACAAAAATGCAAAAAATAGATATTTCAAAAACCAATAGAATATCTGATGCAGGAGGGTCCGAGTCAGACGAAGCTGAGTTGTCAGATAACTCGTTGATGGCGCTAACGTACCATGAATTGGCGGATCGACGTAAGAATGGAAAGTAATCGACGACATTTCCTAATTGGGGTCAATTTTGAACACGTTTTGGTATTTTGGCCATAACTTTGGCTACGGTTGTCAGAATCACGCCCGTGACCCCAATTCGGAAAGCTCAAGCTTCGGCCAAGACGTCGCTGGCACCAAGCTATGCTCGGTGTGCATCGGATTCGAGGTCAAATTCAGCTGTTTTCCCTTCCGAATCGTCAATTTAAGTTATTTTTTACTATTTATGGTAATATTTCGGTTTCCCTTTTGACATAGAATAATTGCTCGATTTGAGCCGAATTTTGGTGATATTGTTTCTTTTATTAAGTATTTTATTTTGGTATGAATATCAGGATTTTGCTATTTTTGGCAAAATTCCGATTATTATTATTTTCTGGCTATTTAACCCGGCTTGTGGGTTATTTTCATTCAGTTGTTGAATAATAAAAAATTTTCTCGTTTTTCTTTGTGTTTCTCTTGCGTTCTTCTCTGTTTTTGTCAATTGAATCCCGCCCTACGTAATAATCACTATTCCGCCTCGGCGTCGCTTGGTATCGTAGCTTCAAAGATCTTCTTGGGCTAGATTTCATCGGCCAATCATGGTTGGTGGTCGTGGTCGTGGTCGCAGAGGGCAGGTTCCGAATGAGGAAGTCCCACACCGTGATCGTAACGTTCAAGATGTGACGATTGAAGACTTAAGGTGAGGCAAGTTGCAGTAGTTAACTCGCCGTCTGGCGGCGCAGATCGCGTGACCGCGAATCGGAGGGTCACGAGTCCGATACTGGCATACGAAACCAGTATTGCACAACTCCCCGGCTTCTGTCCGGGAGCATCGTGGTCTGGAGGATCGTCATGTGGATTTCGGCTGGCAGATTTTACGTAGTTTTCCGGTACGTTACAAGTCGAAGGTTTTGTTTATTGGCTGAATGAAGTGGAACGTATCTTTGAGTACAAGGAGGTTCCAGATCACATCAAAGTAAGGTTAGTTGCCATCAAACTTAAAGGTAGGGCATCCGATGGTGAACAGCTTGAGACGTTCACGCAGAGACAGTGGTAAAGCCAAAATCACAGATTGGGAGAAATGAAGAAGAAGATGAAAGGTCACTTTCTTCCTTTCGCTATACTCAAACTTTGTTTCAACGGTTTATTCTCTAAGACAGGCATAAGGTCGGTTGATGACTACACCGAGGAGTTTTATCAATTGTGGTTCTGAATGATCTGTCTGAAACTGAGGAACAACGATGGTGGCTAGATATTTGGGAGGATTGCGACAGCCCATACAGATGTCCTCACCTTCACTGTGGATCAAGTCAAGCATACCAAACGTGCACTTGTCAGAGAGAAGAAGCAGAGTAGGAAACCGGTGGTCGAAGCGTTAAGGTAGCCACCCCATTCGCCCTCAAGCACCTCGCCCCACTCAACCACCACCACGGATAATCCCGGTTCAAGTATTAGATGTTTCAGTGCGGTGAATCAGGACATCGAGCAACTGATTGCAGGAAACCAAACGACCGGCTGTAAAAATCTCCTAATTGATGAAGAAGTTGTAGACGAGAATGAGGAGGTTGGAGAGCCCGTATATGACGATGATGAAGAGGAAGGAATGCCGTATGGGGACGGTCATGAAACTCTAGTCTTCACAGTAAGAGTCTATTGACCCCCAAAGGCGATTCTAGTGGGACGATCGGGTTGAGAACCAACATCTTTCACACAACCCGCACGGTAGCGGATAAGGTTTGCAACCGATCATTGATAGTGGAAGTCGTGGAGAATGTAGTGTCCTAAGAAGTCAGTCCGTGAATTACAGCTTGAAGACAGACGGCATCCCGTGCCATATAAATTGTCGTGGTTGAGTGGCAAAGACGTGACGCAGAAAAGCGATGTCTAGTATCTTTTTCGATTGGTAGGAAATATTTCTGGACAATGCTTGTGTGATGTTGTGGTCGATGGATGCTTGTCACATATTGTCGGGTCGACCTTGCGTATGATCACATGTTGTTCATGATGGGCGGAAAAATACTTATTCCCTTAGCATCAAAGGGAAGACTATGTGTTGGCGCCGCGAAGAGAAGAAATCACTCCTCGCTCCAAAGAGCTAAAAGTGCCAACCTCGTTTCTATGTCCAGCTTTTTGGGAGAGATTGCGCGAGAAGATGTGGTCTATGCTCTACCGCCTTGTGAGAATAGTACAAATGTAAGAGAATCCGATTTACCTAGAGAAGTGCGTAAGATGCTAACGGAGTTCTCTCGATTTGATGCGTTCGAAGATCTCCCCTTCCGTGGTTGCCGCCTATGAGGGATATTCAACATCAAATTGACCTTGTTCCAGTGGTCGAGTCTCCGCCTAATCGACCTGCCTTATCGTCTCGGGGCCCCAAGGAAGTCGAAGAGTTGCAAATACAAGTGGTTGGAATTGTTGGAGAGGGGCTACATTCGTGAAAGCATGAGCCCGTGTGCAGCCCTGCCTCACGGTACCCAAGAAGGACGGATCTTGGCGTATGTGTGTGTTGAGTAGAGCAATCAACAGGATCACAAAGAAGTACAGTTTCCACCCCCGTCCTGGATGATATGTTGGATCGGCTCGGGTTCCTAAGGTCTTCTCAAAAATTGACCTTAAGAGCGGATATCACCAAATCGTGATCCGACTGGAGATGAGTGGAAGACAGCTTAAGACGCAAAGCATGGTTTGTAATGAGTGGATGGTCATGCCTTTTGGATCGTCTAATGCACCCAAAGACCTTTATGAGGTTTATGCATCGTGTTACGGCCTTTTATGGGGAAGTTCGTGGTTGTCTACTTGATGATATCCTTATTTACAAATCCGACTTGGGAGTCACACTTTGATCACCTCCGTGCAGCTTTTGATATGTTGAGGACGGAGCGCCTGTTGCGTTAATCGGAAGAAGTGTTCTTTCTTCACCTCTTCCGTTACTTTTCTTGGTTTCGTGGTGTCTACCGATGGTGTTCTTGCAGATCACCGAAGATAGATGCAATATTGGGATGGCCCAAGCCGAAAACTTTGCACGATGTCGAAGTTTCCATGGATTGGCATCCTTCTACCGTCGCTCATCAGAACTTCAGACTTTGGATTGCTCCCATCGCGTAATGTCTCAAGGGACGTGAATTCAAATGGTCGGATGAAGCGTAAGGTTGCCTTGGTCAAGAAACGGATGACCGAGGCTCCAGCTGCACTTCCGCATTTTGAAAAGGTGTTTGAAGTTAATTGTGATGCATCCGGAGTTGGCATTGGTGGTGTTTTCGAGTCGTGAAGGGCGTCCAAAGCTGGCATTTTTCAAAGAGAAGCTATCGTGGATCGAAGAGGAACTATTCCACCTATGATCTTTGAATTTATGCCATAGTGCAGCCTTTGAAGCATTGGCCATTACTTGATACGAGGGAGTTCATTCTTATCACCCACCATGAGGCACTCAAGTATATCAATGGACAACACAAACCGAGTAGACGACATGCCAAGTGGGGTGGCGTTTTGCAAAGGAGTTCACTTTTTCACTAAGACATCAAGCCGGGAGTTCAATCGTGTCGCAGATGCCTTCGAGCCGTCGTACTCTCCCTTCTCACCACCGTGAGCACCTGTCGCATTTGAGTCATTTCCGGATTTGTATGCAGCAGCACTTTCCTTTGGGAAGATAATTCAGAGGTAACTAACAACCAACGACATGATTTCATTTTACATAATGGCTATCTCTGCTTTCGCATATATGCTCCCGATTGTTCACTAAGGCAAGATATTGTTAGTGAACTTCATAACATGGGACACTTCTGGCGAGATAAGACACACCGGCGTTGGTCTCATCTACCTATTTCTCGCCCAAATTGAGTAGTGATGTGGCTCATCATGTTGGGCGTTGTTGTGTGTGTCACGGTCAAAGGGGGCTCTTACTAATGCGGGCCTTTATACACCTCTACCAGCCTCGAAGCTCCTTGGATTGATGTCGGTGATGGATTTTGTTTTGGGACTACCTCGCACTCCAACGAGCCCTCGGATTCTATTTTTGTTGTCGATGTGTTTTCAAAGATGGCCCATTTCATAGCTTGCTCGGAAGACAATGGATGCTACCCGGATTGCCCATCTCTACTTCAAGGAAATTGTGCGTTTGCATGGAGTGCCTCATTCAATTACTTCGACCGTGACACTAAGTTCGTGAGTCATTTCTCGGAAAAGCTTGTGGGAGAAATTGGGGACACAGCTTGAATTTTAGTGAAGTTTACCACCCCAAACCGATGGTCGACAGAGGGGTGAATCGGATTGGGTAACCCTGCTGAGGTGTCCGCAGAACTAAGCCGAAGCAGTGGATCTCGGCATTACCTCGTGCAGACTTATGCAACAATGTGTCGAAGAATCGAACTACCGGGATGAGTCCATTTGAAATTGTCTATGGTCGAGTTCCATCTCGGGGTACTTGATTTAGCCCCTATTCCACGTGCGGGTCGCATAAGTCACAGCAGATACGAGATGGCGGAACATCTTCGGGGAATCCATGAACAAGTGAAGTTAGCCATTCAAGATAGTAATGCCAAGTACAAGGTTCAGGCTGATAGTCATCGTCGTCAGGTCCTTTTCGGTTGGTGATTTTGTGTGGGCGTGTTAACTCGTGATCGTTTTCCGTTGGGGAGTACAATAAACCGAAGGAGCGGAAGGTTGGTCCTTGTGAGGTTCTCCCCAAAAGATCAACGACAATGCCATCGACTACGCTCCCTCACCCATTTGAAGACTTCGATGTATTCAATGTGAAGCACCTCGCCCTTGTTTTGGGGATCCCGAAGACACTCATGTGAACTCGAGGACGAGTTCTTTCCAACCAGGGGCGATCGATGCAGAGGGTCCGAGTCGACGAAGCCGAGTTGTCGATAACTCGTTGATGGCGCTAACGTACCATGAATTGGCTGGATCGACGTAAGAATGGAAAGTAATCGACGACATTTCCTAATTGGGGTCAATTTTGAACACGTTTTGGTATTTTGGCCATAACTTTGGCTACGGTTGTCGAATCACGCCCGTGACCCCAATTCTGAAAGCTCGCTTGGCGCAAGACGTCAGGCACCAAGCTATGCTCGGTGTGCATCGGATTCGAGGTCAAATTCAGCTGTTTTCCTTCCGAATCGTCAATTTAAGTTATTTTTTACTATTTATGGTAATATTTCGGTTTCCTTTGACATAGAATAATTGCTCGATTTGAGCCGAATTTTTGGTGATATTGATTCTTTTATTAAGTATTATATTTTAGTATGAATATCAGGATTTTGCTATTTTTGGCAAAATTCCGATTATTATTATTTTCTGGCTATTTAACCCGGCTTGTGGGTTATTTTCATTCAGTTGTTGAATAATAAAGAATTTTCTCGTTTTTCTTTGTGTTTCTCTTGCGTTCTTCTCTGTTTTTGTCAATTGAATCCCGCCTACAGAATAATCACTATTCTGCCCGGCGTCAATATCACACAAGGCATCAGTGCAATACAAAAAAAAGAAGTGAAATATCAATTCCCAAACAGCAGACTAATTAACACAATGAACAATTTTACAGTGATTTTAAACAGTTTAATAGCCACAATGAAGAAACATAATCAGCAGCGATATTAAACTAGCCAACAATCACAGTAATTCACAAAGAATTATGCTACAGTATATTAAACAGATTAATATCTAGAATTCCAACAATTTTTGATGTTAGAATTCATCAGGATTCCATGAGGTTCATGACCTCAGGTCAATGCTCAATTCTAAACACCAGGAAAAGAAGATAACAGGGGTAACTTGGGGAAAATTAAGAGTACTCAAATCAAAATATAGCAGAATAATCAAAGAATAGGGTTTAAGAAATGTCACCAAGCTGGTTAGAAGAACTAGCACCAAGAAGAAAAACTGGAGACTCTGCAGAGCACCTAGCTTGCAGCCCAATCTCCAAATTCGTTTACCAAGAACCAGGTTCCTCACAAGAACACAAACATAAAACAATGATTAGTAGCCAAATCGAAAATTAGGGTTTCAACAATTTCAGATCGATAAACAGATGTCAACTGAAAATTAATTTTCCAGTGACAATCAAACAATCGAAGACTCATTTCAGACTTACAAACGCTCTGATACCACTTGTAGAGACAAAACCAACGGAATCAGATTTAAGAGATTCACCGAGAATAACCAAAGCATCAAGAAATCGATCTTTAATTGTTATAGGGCTCAGAACATAACATTGTACCCGTCTGTACAATTAGAAATAGCCACAAAGAACCCAAACCCTAAGGCAAAAAACCAACGTAGCTACTACTATGGACATAGATCAAACACATCGGTCTAGCACTCAAATCACTCCTCAAGAACAGAATCACTAAGACAAATATCACTAAGATCACTGATTAAAACCAGTTTCACACAGAAACGAATGAGGGAGCCAAGAGAAGAGAATAATTGCGAAGGGAGGAAAAACACCCAGAAGCCTCTCTCGCACCAAACACCAAATAGAATGAATAGAATACACAAGGGGCCGATTCAGCTTGTATATATACAAAGAACCGTCACCATAGATCCAACCATTCATCCAACGGTCCACAGCAACACACGTGGCTTCTATCTTGGGCTCGGGTTTTGGGCCTGAATGTAATATTGAATTATTGGGCAATGGCTGATTGAAATAATGTTTCCAGCAATTGGGCTAAGCCCGTTTTCATCGTAGCCCCAAGTTGAAATGCAAATGTCAATAATGGCATTTCAATCCAACACCTTCACCATTATACTCTTCGGTAAAGGCTTAGATACGGCAAATGTTCAACTACTGCTTTAAGTATCTAGTTTTTGTATTATTTATGTTTAAGAAATAGTTTTATTATTATTCATGTTACGTCTTTTATCCTCAGATATCAGGTGGTTGGAGACACACAATGGCATTGACAACTGAAGGAAAGCTTTATGGTTGGGGCTGGAATAAGGTTTAGAATTAACAGCAATTTCTGGAATTTAATTTCTCATATTATGCAATTTAATTGAAAATGTATAATTCTAATTACTCCTGTCTTGGTCATTAGATTTGATTCTATATACTCAGATTTTCCATGTTCCCAGTTTGGACAAGTTGGCGTTGGAGACAACTCTGATCATTGTTCACCAAAACCAGTCAGATTTCCACACGATCAGGCACATTCTTGTACTCTATTCGTTCCATATTAGTTTGACTTCACTATTGGCAACTTTATCCAGTTCTTCAAGTTTCCTTTCCAGTTCTAAAAAAATGTTTCTTGTTTGGGTTTTCCATTTTTTCATATATGGCAGAAAGTAGTTCATGTCTCGTGTGGCTGGAGGCATACACTTGCCGTCACTGACAGACATAATATATTTTCCTGGGGAAGGGGTACAAATGGCCAGCTTGGCCATGGGGATTCTTTAGAACGGTAATATTATACTGACCTCAGCTTTTTGTGGTTGAATATCTTTCAGATGACTCGAAGTTTCATAGTTTGAGTCATATTTTGATATTTATTTTGCTTATAGAATGACTATCTTGTTATAACCAATTAAATAAAAGTTGAATCCCAATTGTCAAATTTCCACCAAGTGTAAACTGAGAAAAATAATGAACCATTGGAAATCCATAAGACCAGGGGAACAAGCAGGGGCGGACCCACATGGGGTCAAATGACCCCACAAATAATTTGAGTTTTTTTTTTTGTTTGTAGTCAGAACTTGTGAGAGAAAGAGTGCATGGAGAGAAATAGTCCATTAAGTGAGAATATTATATTATTTAATCAATTAAGTGGTGTGTGTAAAAATTATATAAATTCAAATTTTGTTCAACAATTTGGTCTTATAAACTATGTCATTTGTCCTAATATTGTTTTATATTTTTACCATCATTAAATTTATGGTCGAATTTTATTTGAGATTGAATATTTCATTTTGCTTATTGATTTATTGAGTTTTAAGCTCATAGATTAGCTAGTTAAGAAAAATATGAATACATATTGCATACTTTAATTTAATGGCTCAAATTTAATGGACGTATCAAGCCCCCAAAAACTTCGACCTCGATTAAATTTCATCTACACTGAACATTATTCCTGGCTTCACCCCTAAATATTTGCATATGTTGTTGTTCGAATTTGTTATTTTCTTGTAGCATTCATTGGATATCACACATTTGAGATTATCGTTGATGACAATATTCTTCTTTCACTTGAAAAATCTAACTGACTTGTTGCAATGGCTAACATGTTCGTTGTTGTTCATGTATTTGAAATTATCAGGTAAATCTTTTTTTTTTTTTCGAAAAGTTCCTGCTCCGATTTATTCAATGAGTTATATTTTATCGTGTTTATTCATCTTTAGTTTTTGAAAAACTCATGTATATGTCATGCCGGTATTTAACATAAAAGAAACTTGCGGTGTAAGCAAGGCACGATCGAGCGCCAATGACTGAAGTTTATTGTCCTTGGAACGCCCGAGTCTCACTCGAGCGTCCTTAATTTTTGACCCCACAGTAAAAATGGTCTGGATCCGCCCCTGGGAACAAGTGAATCTTTATTCTGCACTCCTCATCATGCACAGAGCTATTATACTATCTTTTCACCTGCTATCTCAGTTAGAGGTGTAAAGACGGACGGACCAGCCAGACCCGTGAAAATCGGCCCGGATTGACCCGGGACCGCGGGCCGACCCGTGACCCGAGCAGGCGGTTCAAGGGTCAAGGAGGTGTGACCCGCGGGTTTCGCGGGTTGCACCTTCACGGGCCGCGGTTAACCCGCTGACCCGTGAAAAAAAAATTTTAATTTGAAATATATAATTTTTGAACAAATATATAAAAGTAAATAATTGAAATAGGGATATACAAATATTAAAATATATAATTTTTGAACAACTAAATTATAGTTAAGACTTAAGTATGTGTCAACCTAGTTGGGATGTACTTAAACTATAAATTGTAATAACACTAGGTTGTCAAACTAGTTGGGATGTACTTATATTATAAATATTTGATAATAGTAATTAGAAATGCATATAATTGTTATTTGTTTAAGTTAAATTTCACTTTACAAAGTTATAAATAATTCATGTAACATTAAATTTGAATTCTATGTAAACATTTCTTGGTATAAATATGAATTTATCATTTTGTTCAATTCTTAGTTTACATTTAACAAAAAAAATATTTTTTGCTATAAATATGAAAAATTCTATATTTTTATAATTTTATTTATACAATAATACGGGCCAAATCAAAACAAACCGCGACCCGCGCGACTAGTGACCCGCATGGGCTCGACCCGGATGGGTCAGCGGGCGGGCCTGGGTTGTAGTCCAAAATTTGTGAGCCGACCCGAAACCCGTAGTGGGTGGGCTTTTTTTCACGCGGGCCGTTACCGGGCTCATATGTTGGCGGGCCGACCCGGCCCGGACCACCCGGATTGACACCTCTAATCTCAGTCGGTCCATATCCACTAATGCAAGGTTCTTCATTGAAATGTAGTAATAAACTTATAGGTCACTGCTGCAGTAAGTACCCAGTTATCCTGAAATGATGTTCTCTGCTTGTCATACATCTAAATTGGGTTGCGTACCGCTTCCTGCTTTCTATCAGCTCTACTAAGCTTTCTATTTTGTCGTACTAATGGACAACATGAGATGTGTGTATAAGACTTCTTGTTGGACTGAGTGGAGCTTGATTGTACTGAAGACATATCCTCTCAACCGCAAGTTTTCTAGGTGTATTTTTAGTTCAGATTATATTAAGCATCAGTATTAGATGTCCTTAATAATCCTACATATAAAAGGGACTTTTTAGGGGGTCTTATGAGACACATGCTAAGAGGCATCATATCACCATTATAATCTTTTCTGTCATCATAGCGAAAACCTACAATGGCTAGGAATCTCTGTGTTTGCATGAATGTGATTTTGACTTTGTATTTCTTAATATTGCTCTTGTAATTGGGATAAGGGCTTAATCCATAAATTATTTTCAAATATCGCGGCCTTCTGATATTATCTCCTATCTTTTAGAAATGTCCCAAAGATCATAGAGGCAATAAGTATGGATGGATCAAGTGGACAGCAGATAGAGGCCTCAAAAGTTGACATTTCCTCAGGTTTCATTGATAATTTTGATTTCATATATTAGAATTTACAGATGTTTCAGTTTTTACTTGTTCTACAACGTGATCTCATTATAACAATGTTTTTATCATGACAGGAAAAACTACGGTCTCACCAACTGAGAGATATGCGGTTGTTCCTAATGAGAATGTAAGTTGATCTTTCTTTTAATTCCCATTAATATTGGGTGATGTGAATTAGCACAAATCTTTTTGGTTACTAGAAAGAAACAGTTCGAGAGTTCAATTGGCATAAATGAATTTCTAGACATTTAAAAGCTGGATTCGGGGACTAAAATTCTGTTTTAATTTTGTCAGGTTCTAGGACAGTCAGTATTTTTACTTGGCAGAGATGGAAATGACTCATATGTCCCTGAGAACGATGTGAAAAGGATGCGAATATGAGATAATCGACTTCATGGTGCAAACTGTCAACTTGTTGCTTCAAACTTTCTCCGATTGTCCTTTTGAAACTAGCAGCCATCAGTAATGGCAGTGTTATTATTCTCGACTTTGTAAGTTAATTTCATTACTGAACCATACTATTCGTTAGTCCCATTCGTAAGGATAAATCAGTTATATTTGGAACTATTTGATTTTAAAAGAAGTTTCCTTGACATATTGATCAACTATGAAAAGATGGGAAATATCTCATCCAAATATGTCATTATGGCATATTGTGTATGCTAGATTGGACAAGACTAGATAGGATTATGAAGTATCGAATAAGAGTCTATTATACGAAATTTTACATTATTATTTAACTGAATTCAACATCAAATCTTTCCATTCTGTACATCAATATTTCTAACAGGGCCTTTGAACCATTTCCTAGCATCCAGAAGCCACCAAAGTAGGATCAAACCTAAACCCACACCAAGAGCAACTGGTGCATAATTAAAAGTATTCCCACTGATAGGATAGTAAGTTGGCAAAAGGAAGACTGAGCAGGTGTAACAAATCCATAGAAAGGCTATTAAGCAAATAGGCCTCCTTGCTTTGCCCAGATAAAATGGTCCCGGTTTGAAGTTTTTCTCGGCCATTACTAGTCTGGCGAAGATTGGAACAGCATAACCACCAACCCAACCTATTGTACATATGGAAGTTATGGCGGTGAATACTACGTTAACCTTCAAGATGGGTAGTCCAAGAAGAATGCAGATGGCGGCGCAAAGCCACACAGCATTAGAAGGAACCTTGTACTTCGGGTGAAGTTGTCGCCAGATGGATGAAAATGGGATTCCATTGTCTCTTGATAGAGCATAAACCTGTAGAAGATCGAAGATCACAGTATATGCACTGGGTTAGCAGATAATTTCAAGACATTGCACAACAGGGTAAATCCTCGTGTTCGAAAGACTTTCAACTTTCCCTTTTCAAAAGAATATGAGTACAATTTCAGATGTATGTAGGAGAGATGAGGGTGTTAAGATGGATTTGTGGTCATACTAAACGTTATAAGACAAGAAAGGAGAATATACGCTAACCAGTAAGGTGTCATCAATTTAAGGATGAATTAAGGAAATGACGACTTAAATGGTTGAGACATATTGTAGAACGACTTAAAGAGGATTCTATTACTAATATTGACTCAAAAAGATGTCAAAAGAGAAACGTGAAAATCAAAACAAAATAGCAAAAACAGTTTCATATGGCTGATCCCAAATTTGTTGACAATGCATACTTTGTTGTTATTGTAGGATAGAATATATTTCAAGATTCCAGGCAGAGAATATTCATAATAAAATCTTGTGATTCACTAGTGTCAAATAAAAATCACAAACTGTGCTTTAATTCATAAAACAGCAGCATAATAAAGGGCACAGGATTGTAAAGACAGGTAACAGCAGACTTACCACTCTGGCCGCACTTGTAGTTATTGAGAGTCCACCAAAGAAAAATGAACCCCATATGATAAAGAGTAAGATAATTGCTCCGGTCGAGTTATGATATCTTCCATGAAATGCATCATACAGTATTTGAGCTGGCACAAATGCTCCAGCAGTTTCATTAGATGTATCATACAGATAGCTTGGATCCTGAAACATGAGTTTGAATCACCAACCAATAGATTCCTTGAAACAATTCCTTTGTAAGTGGTGAGTTAGCTAATAGGTGTGAGGGGACCCGACCACCTAGAAAGGGCTCTCCTTTATGTATGTCAATGAGATCGACAAAGATCATGAAAATTGATGAAGATCACAAAGATTATGACCTAACATAATTATGTATGTAATTGTATTTATCATATTTAGATTGACTACATCTACCATATTTAGATTGATACTATAGTTGTATAAGGTAATACTCTTCCTATATAATGCAAGGAATCCCTCAAAAAAAAATGATTCAGTCAAAAGTTTGTCAATGTATAAGGGCGGGATGAGAATAAATTCCATTTTGTATTTCTGCCACAAACATAATCAAACAGACTGAGAATTAAAGGATATACCTGAATGCTGAAAGTAAGAGCCAAGATATATGCCCATCCAAATACTGAAATGATGCCTATGCTTGAGAGAATAGCTATAGGACCATTCTTGTCTGAGCCTTTAGTTTCTTCAGTCAGATGTGCTGCAGCATCATAGCCATATAGTGAATACTGACTCACCAGAAGAGAGAGTATGGCTGCGTATGCATTGCTTGATATCCCTGTTGACTCCGGTGACAGTTGAAATTCAGTGAATACATAAGAAGCTGACTGTCGAGATAGGGCTACAAGCGGAAGCATGATGACTATTACTAATCCCCCAATCACCTGCGAAGAGGAAATGCATGTCACTGAAAATAACTCTAGGGTTGATTAACCAATACAAATTATGAATGTATGCTATCTTTCTGCTTGTGGTAGCCATCCTCATTTTTGTCTCCTGTATGGTTGGCCAAAGTCGACCTGGTGTACAGGGGACAATGACCAAGAATGCTAACACGTGGCAGTTCACGAAGTTCACTAGGTAGCAACTACTTTTACCAAAAATGCTCAACTTGACATTGCCATCATCAATACATGAAGAGAGTAGATTCCAGACATCTAAAATAATTATCGCTATAGATAGGGGCGGAGCCAGCACCCAGCGAGCCATGGCAACAGCCCATGCTAGCTCCGTCGGATTTTTTTAATTTTTTTTTCTATATATTGGGCGGCTGCTCGAGCGGCCGTGCGCACTCACCTAGATCTACCATAGCTCACTCGAATTCCTAGATTTGCCACTGAGCTGGTATGACTTAGAGAATCCCATTTTGCTTCAAAATAGCTTACTTGTTTTCAATTTTGTCCAATAAAAATTTTATTTACTTATGAGCAAACATTCTAAGCTTAGGCAAACATGCTCTTATGAGGAAAGAAGTACAAACCAAGATTGTTGGATTATTGTACAAATTTTAATCCCTTCTCGTCTCACTCTTCTCGAAAACAAACATATCAAAGTCGACATCTTTTGGCATTCTATCTGTTGGGGAGCAACAATGCTGCTATTAAGCTAATGAGTTGTGTCACTCAAATGTAAGTGGTTGAACATCATAAATTGTTTAGCATTTCCCTATTGGACACCAGTTGGTTTTCAGATGACATGTTAAAGCCCGACCCAACACTATCAAATACTATTGGCAAAATACTGGATTAGGAAAATAAAATAAAATAAGAAATAAATAAATAAAATAATGGAGAAGGTACCTGCCACCAAATTGATATGATATCAATAAATGCAATAACTTCAAGTGCAAATGTATTCAGCACCGCCCATATAATTGTGAGGCCAATGTACATACACAAGAATAACCATTTTGGAGCAAAATATCCTCCATCTTTATTTGTACCAGTGCATAACAAGATTATACTCTGCAGAGTCTGAGATCCTGCATAAGCCTAACAGAGCAAAATGGAATTATAAATCATCTGCATGTTACACTTTGTTAGTTTGAAACAGTAAATATGTACCTGTGTCCCTATGCCAGCTATTAGGCCTATTGTCTCGAGCCAAGCACAGCACCACGATGCAAACGGTCCCCATTTGGGGCCGGCTAAATGTGCAGCCCAGAAATATAGAGAACCAGTAGTCTGCAAATCCACAAGATGAAATGAGGCATTAGAAAGTTTTAGGATGGATTGAAAGACATGTATGAAGACTTGAAGTTGGGCGCTTCTTCTCTATGGACATTTGAAAGTCGAAAACGATCTAGGGAGGGAAGAAACTCTTTGAGAAAAGTGAGCAGGAAAAAAATTCTCTTATGAATGGATTTATGAATACTCTAATACACGTTGAACTATCTCGCCTAAAAATTTTAACTTTCAAAGAAGAAAAAAATGAAGATTACCTAGTTCTTATCAACATTTTAGATTACTTCTCTTTCTTCCTTAATTTTGTGTTTGCTTATTGAAATAACGAGGTTTCGACCCGACTAACACCTCATGGGGGTTAATAGGTGTAATACGCGGAATTAAAATTTAACACATAACATGCAACAAGTCACTAATTATTTTATCTAGATGAATAAATTTAATCAAATTAAACTCTATTTAATCAATCAAGCATGCATATCAAAGTAGTAAAGTAAAGAACACCAATATTTGTTAACGAAGGAAAACCCCTTGAAGAACTCTTCCATTATGTTTCCTGCACTTTCTAGAACATCTGGACTTCTTTTCCCTTCGCGTGGATCACCAAGAACGAACCTCGTTCTTCTCTAACTGGAATTCAAGTTATCTCTTCCGAACTTCAAAACTTTTAAGGCTATTTGATAAAGGATTTGGTCGGTGTTTGATTTTTAGATCTTTTTGTGTTTTGATCATGTGGTTGAGGCAAAAGATTTATGGAATATGTATTTGATCTTCAAATGATGTTCTCTTGACTGAATAATTGCTCAACGCGCATTTGGAACGAACTATGGCTTTGGTATTTATATTATAAAGTATTTGAGGTTGTTTCGGATTGTAAAAATTGTCAAAATCGCGAACCCTAGTTTGTTCGGGATTGTAAAAACTGTCAAAATCGTGAACCCTAGTTTAGCTGAATAATACGTCCGCTCAAGCTAAGGTCTCGCAGATAGCGAGCGGTGAGTTAACCGCTCGAGTGCTCCACTCCTTCCAAAAACACTCCTGACCCTTGACAACTTGACTCTAATTACAACTCAATTAAATGATATTTTGGGCACGGAACTTGCCAATACACTTTAGACCTAACACTTATAATAGGTACTAATTGTTAACAAAAGTTTATGAAACAAACCGGGAAGGATGAGCAAATTTCGGCCATGGCGATTCCAACAAACCAAGTGAAGAATGTTACTATAATCCAGCCCCAAACAAGAGGTGCAGGCCCTGCATACTGAAGACTCGAACCATACAGTGGAGTAATCCCTGTGAAGAGTGTCATCGTTGAAAACGAAATTGCAAGCGTCTTAAACAAAGTCTGCAACAAGTTATTGAACACGAGAATTTCCTTTAGTGTTCAACCAAAAAGCCCAATAATTTTTTCACAATTTTCTGCAAAAACTCCAATGTTTTTCATAGCTGCTTGAAGCCATGGTAAAGAAATAGGGTTACAATAAACTAACATCCATCATATATATAACTTTGTCAAATCTTATGACATGAAAGTTCGCCCACCCTCAAGCCTGGGTAAAGGTGTATGTTAGGCTGGCAGCCAAAGCACGTAGAATGTTTCACATCTTGTGACATAAATCCTAATCGAAAGTTTTTGTATGGAATTAAAAGTTATTACACGAAAATTTGGAGGCCAAAATATGTAGAACTTTTACAAATCTTATGACGTAAATCCTTTGTACGAGATTAAAAGTTATTGTATGAAAATGTTTGAGGGATCATATCTGATTTACTTACCATTTCTCTTCTAAGCTCTTGCTTGTATCCAAGCTCATTTAACCGCTTCTCTCCAGAATCCATCTGTTCCATTTGTGTCAACTTAGTCCAGCCAACTAGACTTCAGAAAATCAAGATTCTGCAACTATAACAACTCAACCAAGATTAACCAGCATACGCCGGTGCTGCTGCTGCTGCTTCTGGTGGTGGTGGCGGCCGGGTGTGGAGAGGAGGAAGGTGTGAAGGAGGTGTTGGCTAGGAGGAAAGGAAGGCAGAGCAAGAGGCAGTTGAAAGATTCATATATGATTTGCTTTGTTTATTTCAGTATGAAACTGAATAAGTCAATAGTAAAGTTTTCTATTGCCATGTTTGAATTCAGGTACCCCAAAAGATTAAAATACAGCCGAAACTCAAAGCAATTCAACTTCATACTTAGTCTTCCATGTGACGTGAAAGATTTGAGTAAACAATGCTTCAATTTGAAGTAAACTAATTTACTCACACTTGAATATCAATATATTGTTGTTAGTCTTGTAATTTCGCCTACAAAATAGACCTACAAAACAGCGCACGACACTGGCTACTCTCTAATCTAAAGTTAGTCGTAAAGTTTACATAACACCATAATAAATCTATTTATGCGCTCGTATTATATAACTATCTATTTATGCGCTCGTATTATATAACTATCTGCGTGCATGTATTATAAGCAAGCGATATACTATTTTTGAGGCCTTCGACATGGCCTGACCCAAAGCTAGAATAGGCTGGCATATTATTACGGATTGATTATGACGTGACAATGGATAACGACAGAATAGACATCGATAACACAGGTGATGTTTACATTTCACCTATCCACTTTCAACTTTCCTTAGATATGTCCCAAGACCATCCCTTTATATAATTCACGGACGTAGATATATTTATTATTGTGGTATTTAAATATTGAGAATACTTTAGATTAGAGGGTAGCTTATGACGAGCAACTCCAGCATCGGAGTGGTGAAATTTAAACTTTTTGTTTCTCTACTCTTCTAACTTATCGGAGTGGAAACGGCGGCCCCTCCCCTCTAAGGTAATCAGACTTACTATTCGGATTTATCGAAAGATGAAAGATTTTGAGGTCGACAATATACCTTAATGGCTCAAATTCCAAATTAGGAAAGCTTTAATATAGTTGTACGAACTGCTAGACATAGACAAAATAATGGTAGTTTGACTTTGAGATATTTGTTGACTATTGACTAATTTAATTGGAAGAATCCAAGATTCTTAAATAGAAAGATTCTAATTCTATGTCCACTTTATTGATTTTTCATAAATTTCCCGATAAAAATGCTTTGACAGAGTCTAAGATAGTTTCTGGCCATAGGTGTGTCTGATAAAGCCTATCCGGACGAAATGTCAATCATATTTTTATAATTAAAATGTTGAGCGAAGTTTCCGTGTCAATTCATTCTAATCACCAATAATGATATCGTCAAAAAAAATTATGTCATTTCTTAAATCATGAACAAATTTTCTAGCGTGGACACTCCTGATTTTAATGAGACACGCTAGTTATCTAGTTGTGTAAAAATCGCGTTTTTCATTTTATAAAAGTGTAGATGACAAACAATTTTTTTCTTCCAAAGTTAAGACATCCTTCCAAGCATTAGCGTCTGCAATCCAGGTGTTGCTTCCCCACTAGTCAAGCCGGGCCAGAAATGTAGAATTAATTATTATATTATGCATTTTATATTATCACTTATTTCCTTTATGAACTAAAATTTAATAAAACAGGACAAGGATTTTAGAACAAATTTACTAGGAATTATTCCAAGGAATTTAGCCCCTGTTTCATTTTGAAAAAAAAAAAAATAAGATTTATAGCCGATTTTGGTAAAAATTGATAAAAATTGTGAATTTATTAAAATATATAGTTGAATATGAGTTTTAAGAAATAAGGGCCAAACATATTGTTTCATTTAAATCGTGCTCCATAGCTCAACAAAAAACTTTTTTAGTAAATTTTTTTTAGGGAAGTATACATAAATCCTGCTTTTACTTATACACATTTCAAAATTAAGGTTTGATGTTTTAAATTTCAAAAATTAGGTTTTTATTTAAATTTATTTATGAATTACTTAATTAATTATATATTTTATTAATAAATATATAACGGTCACAGATCTATACAATTTGGTCACAATTCAAAAATTTTAAGGTCACAATTCAAAAATTTGATATGTCACAATTCATTCATCGGTCACAAATTAAAAATTTTAAAGTCACAATTGTTTCATCGGTCACAAATCATAAAATTTTTAAGTCACACATCTTATTTTATAGTCACAAACAACGAATTATAGGTCACAAATAACTTTTATTGGTCACAAATTAATAAATTTGTGGGTCACAAAGTATTTATCGGTCACAATTCATTCTTTATTGGTCACACACCACCCAATTTAATGGTCACAATCAACAAATCCTCTGTGACCACCACCAACACAACACCGCCGCCGCCGCAAACACCCCAGCAACCACCACCGCCACAAACGCCGCCGCCGCCGCAAACATCCCAGCAACAAAACCACCACTTCGCCACGACCACGACCACCACCTCCAAAACCACCACCGCCAACACGACCACAGCACACCCAAATTGCCACCCAACAAAACTCACCCAACCACCAAAATCTGACATAACAACTGAATCACAGCCGATTGCAAGGAGAAGCAGCACTCTTCGAATCCACAGCCGAATCCCCACCAGACACACACCCAAACTGCTACCCAACAAAACTCACCCAACCACCAAAATCTGACATAACCTCCGAATCACAGCCGATTGTGAGGAGAAGCAGCACTCCTCGAATCCACAGCCGAATCCCCACCAGACACGGCCGAACGTGCCCAACCAGACAAGGCTTTTCTTCCCCAGGATCACGAATCTCCACATGTAGGCGATCGATTGCGAGGAGAAGCAGCACTCCTCGAACCCACAGCCGAATCGCCACCAGCAGTCTCTTTTATTGGAGTTTCAGTAGAGGCAGTAACTAGAGATTCAGATCTGTTTACCAACCGCCCAATCCGCCGTGGAAAACACCATATCTGCCTACTATTTCGCCGGATAGAAGGAGAAGTGTGAGAGAGAGAGAGAGAAGAACGGCCGTCGCCGGAGAGAAGAATGGCAACGGACATTGGGAGGAGGCGGCGGCGTTGGGAGAGATGGGAGATGAGGAGATTGGTTGAAATGATTTTAGGGTTTGGTTGGGTTAAAATGATTTTATTGTATATAGATATAAAATTAAAAATAAAAAATGTTTTTAAAAATATTAATTAAAACCTAATTTTTGAAATGTTAAACTTGAAACCTTATTTGTGAAATTGGAAATCTAAAAACAGGTGTAGGTGTAATTTCCTCTTTTTTTTATCAAAAATTTAAAAAAGGCCTAATGCGACAGCGAGCATGGATAACCAACATTTGCATGACCTACCTCTGCAAATGGACTGGCCCATGGCATGGTCGTCATTGACAATGTGGGGGTTGGGCCAAATAAATTTTGGGATAGTTCTTGGACTAAACAAGGGAAAATTACGACTAACCATACATCTTAACTTTCAATTTCAAAAATAGGGTATTAATAATTTTTTTTTATCAAAAGTCAGGTGTATATATATATATATATATATATTATATATATATATATATATATATATATCTGTTCTAAAAAGCGCGTCTAGGAGTCGCTTAGACGGGAAGCGTGATGAAAACGCTTCTCCTTGAGCCTAAGCGGGAATTAAGCGGTCAACAACAACCCGCCTCAGGCTCAGATTTTAAATGGGCCCAATTTTTTCCTTCTTTTTTTTTGGGAAGATTACATATTTAAGAGAATAAGTTTAGCCTATTTCAAAAATAAGAACACAGGTTTAAAGTTACCAAAATCAGATTTTTTTTAAATTTTTATTTATGAAATAATAAATTATTAAATTAATTTATTATTAAATATTTAATTATAATATAATATAATTAACACATCCCACCTTCACCACCCCTACCGCTCCGGCGACCGTTCCGATCACCGCCCTACTCCGGCGAACTTTCCGACGACCGTTCCGGCGACTACTCCGATTCCGGCGACCGTTCCGGCGTCGATTTTTCCGGCGACTGCTCCGCTATATTTTTTTGTACGGTTAACATGTTTTTTTTACGGTCACAACCCAGGTCACAAGTCACAGCCCATGTCACAAGTCACAGCTCAGGTCACAAGTCACAAGTCAAGAGTCACAGCCCATATCACAAGTCCTAGCTCAGGTCACAAGTCATAAGTCAAGAGTCACAGCCCGGGTCACAAGTCACAAATCAAGTCACAGGCCAGGTCAAAAGTCACAAATCAAGAATTTTTTACTTCACAAATTAATTTAGTCAGTCACATATTATTTCACCGCCACGACACAGTTGTTAAACACCACCGCACGCCTCCACATCCACCTCCACCTCACCACCAGAAATCTTCGTTCCTACCACACACCTCCACTGCCACCAGTCATCACCACCGCCGCCACGACACCGCACAACTTCACCTCCAACTCCACTGCCACCACCAGCCACTACTTCACAAAACAACCACATCACACCGCACACATCAATCACCACCGCAATGTCAATCACCACCACTCAAAAATGAGGAAAAAATAATGGATCTGCACTTCCGAGTCCCGAATTATAGCTGATGCCGAATAATTGATTTGCACAAGGCACACCCAAAAATTCAAATCGCCGCTGCAACGGAGCCGACGTTTAAATCGCGCGACGCTCACATCAAGCAGGTTTCTGTAGCGGCTGGCAGCGATGACCGTCTTGAGCGGTGGTGCGGCGTCTTCGCAACGGTCGCGACGCTGCTTCAGAGCGACGCAGCCTTAGAGAGGTGGTGGTGTTGTCCTTGCAACAATCCGACGGTGGGTGTTGCATTTCATACCGGCGACGGCGGCTACAGTGGCTGGGGAGGTAGCGTAGGGGAGAGAGAAGGAGAAGACACAGTTTTGGCCTTTGGGGGGGAATTAATTAGGGTTGGGATAAAAATTGTTTAATTAATATTTAATATATAAATATAAAATATCTGATTTTGGTAATTTTAAACTTCCAATCTGATTTTAGAAGTTTAAAAACTTAAAGTATGGTTTCGTGTAATTACCACTTTTTTTTTTTTAATAAAACCCACAGCCCAAAATCAATAGCACATTATCCTTTCAAACTTCAAAAACTCCAAACTCTAGAAAACTGAGAAGACGGAAGAACGGCGCAAAACCTCTCAACTTCTCCGCACACCACACTGATTTGGGTATTAGGTATATATAACATTAGGAGCTCGAGAATGATGATTTTGTATTGGACAATACGAAAGACGAATTAGATGAAGAAGAAGATATTGAATTAGAGTCCGATAAAGAGTTAGATTAGATAAGATTTAAGCTATAAGTTATCTACATTATGTAATTATGATTTTTGAAACTTATCTTTATGTAAGAACTATTAAGTAAATACAGTATTTTTATAATTTTAAATATTTGGTATGTATTATTTGAATTATTGAATTTTTTTTACAATGATTAAAATTTTAAAATAAAAAGCGTTTTTTACGCCTAAACTTCGCTTAGCCTCATAAAGCTTGAAGATTGGCCTCTACGCTTAACCACGCTTTACCATTTTTCCACCACCCACCCCACCTACACCAATCCAATCTCACCCACCCCATATTCTTCAAATCCACCCCACCCCACCTCACTCCACCCTACCCTACCCTACCCTATTCCTTAATTGAAGTCTTCCCAAATTGATCCCCATTTCTACCCAGCAGAAGCTCTCTCTTCCTCTTCTATGCGCCGTAGGAGCTCTCTTTCTCTTTTGCAATGAGCATCGTAGTGTGTGAAAATAACGCGGTTAGGGTTGTTAAAGGAGTAAATTAGGCAAACTACAAAAATTGGCATCGAGAGGTTCATTGTCATCGACATTCCCCGTTCGCCTGCCTCTATCCAATGCAATCGAACTCGATGATGGCTCTAGGTAAGGTCTAGATCCATGCAGCCAAAAAGATAGGAACGTTCTCTTTTCAGTTCTTAGAATTTGGTTCAAGCACAGGAATTAAGTTGATGTTGGCAAATATTGCAGAAGTGGATAAATGAACTGAATAGAGAACTAAAACCTAAACAACATGTTCACATAGGAATCCATATGGATAATCAATAAATTCAAATAATGGTAGGCTCCATTATAATAGACCGGATACAACATTGATATTCAGTTTTTGGACAGAAATATCAACTTGTAATTGGTATCCTTAGTATAGTAATCAAATATTGACAATAAACTACGTTAAACAATAAATCTATCTTTAGACCGAATTATTGTTTACATAAAAAAAATTACAATTGTCACATATTTATTAATATAGGTTTGCATATAATTCAGCTAAATATTTACTTTCCTTTGAATCGATCAATATCATCATGAATTACATACACACAACCATCCTAATATTTCAAATGAATTAATTTAGACGAGATATTACTTTTGTAACATGTTGTTTCAATTAATCTATTTTAGAAAATTAATAATCCGAAAGAAACTTGAAGTACCAATATTTAAAATTGATAGCCACTTCTTTTTATTTATTTTGTTTCAAAAACAAAAATTAAAAACCGAACAGAAGTCGGGAGCGCCCATGCAATGTTGCTGCGCTGCAAGGGGGTAGCCCCCGAGCGCTGCAGCACTCGGCTGCCCTTGTTTACCGTTTTTTTCGAAAATTTCCCAAAATTTTCAAAATTTAGAAATCCAAAGTATGAATTTCAACCCTAAAAATATTCATTTAATCTCAATAGTTTAACATGGAGTTAACTCTGATACCACTTGTTAGAATTTGTGAAACTCTAAATTTCAAAAACTTGAAAACCTAATTACTTTATTGCCAAGATCCTTCATGTCAAAACACCAAGAGAATTATTAAATGTGGAACATACCTTAATTCATTAGAAATTATTCTTTTGGATCTTGGTTACGGATCTTGAATCTTGAAAATCAACTGCAATCTTCATGTTTGGTTTCTCAGTCTTTAATCTTGAATATTAGCTCTTTTGATTCTTGAATTCTTATTCTTGATTTTGTCTTCTTGCTCTATAATTTTGATTGTCTCGATTCCTTCTTCTTGGTTGTTGATTCAACCCACAACACTCAATTCATTTTCCATTCAAGTTTGGCTGGATTTAACCAATGGAAGTCATTACCTCGATTTATAATGATTCTCCATAGATTTAAATGTTTCAACCTCCAAACTTCAACCAAGATAATAACCCTCATTAGAAATCTAACTCCTAAGTTAGGTGTCAAAAGTAATCAGGCTTATAGTGAATTTTCTATTTCATATACTAGCTTTTTCATATTTGCTGTAAGCATTATAGTTCATGCACTAGTTTTTATCTCTTTTGATTTTTCACTTTTAGTATATTCATTCAATGTCATCATTTGGATTTTTTATAATGTAAATTTAGTTCATGAGGACATGGCAACTTTTTCTCTTTTTTGTCATAATAAGTGAAATGCTTTTTATTGGGACGAATGGTTGAAATCAAACTCCTAATATGTTATCCAAAAACACTTCACACAAATACTTACCTATATTCAAATTCATTCAAACTATTCTATTCATGTAACCACTTCAAAGACATATGATGACTAAAATGACTATCGAGCTCAAAGTTTATTAAAATCTCATAAGGATAAGTTTGAAAAACAATCGAAGTGGCATAACTTAATAGCATTTTATAAATCACAAGTAATTCCAATAGTATTATTATTAGCCTGCAATACACAAGCAAAAAAATTAATTAATTAAATTTTTCGATTTTTTCAATTTTTTAATATCTAAAAGAACAAAAAAAAATGCCAACACACAAATAACACCAATATCAAATCACAAAATCCAAGTAATAATCTTAAATTTACGTCAACTTGTGTATATTTATTTATTTATTTATTTATTTGTTATTGTTATTTTTTTTTATCTAGCCTCTTGTTTGCCCTCTAATCATTAACAACCTGATTTTCAGCCCCAAAGTAGGTTTAAAAACAAGTATGAATTGTATTCCACGCACAAGTTGAGTCGAAAAAGGAAACGAAAATTTTGCAGAGTATTGTCTTTTGCTATTGCATAGCAGTGCTAATGGGCTTGCTAGAATTGGTTAGGGTTAACTTGCGATCGCATGTTGTACACCTCGTGACCGCAAGGGGGTAAACTTTGGCTCTTATTCATTTTGGTCCCTGGATTTCTTTTTTGGTTTCAACTCGAGTTCCCTTCTGTATTTCCCGTAAGTCCTTCAACTTCCAATTCCATCCAATTTGATCCATGTCATCCTCAATTGTCTATCTTAGTCTACATCAAGTTTTGAAAATTTACAATTAAGTCTCCAAACTTTAACAATTGTTCTTCTCTAGTCCTCTTTGGTCGATTTTCACTCATTTTCATCATCTACCATCCAACATCGATCTTACAACAATCAATATTTAAACAAAATTAAGTAGTAATT
Source organism: Fraxinus americana (assembly GCA_035079005.1). Lineage (NCBI taxonomy): Eukaryota > Viridiplantae > Streptophyta > Magnoliopsida > Lamiales > Oleaceae > Fraxinus > Fraxinus americana. The sequence continues at coordinate 17,957,168 of CM068715.1, read as the reverse complement.
CCATCAAAGTGACTTCCAAATATCAACTTTTGAAAGTCCGAATAAGTGTAAAATTACACTTATCGAGATCCTCATTAACCGATATTCTTGTGTTTGCTAGTATTCATTTTATTTCAATGACGATTATATTATTTAGAGAGCAAGATGGATTAATCAGTATCAAAATTACTGATTAATGTATTCAGTGAAGATAATCATAGTTTTTCTTTTGGTGAAAGGGTTTTTCTTATTACAAAAAGAAGATAGAATCAACTGTTTTGTTTGTTATAGCTAATTTTGCATCTGGGTAATGTTTATGTGTGACTAATACTTATCTATATGAGTTGCAATGCCGGTCCTATAATTTAGGAGGCCTGAGGCGAACTTCATAAATTAAGCCCCTTGAAATTATAGTATACATTCAAAATTTATGTGTGTATTATGGAACCAATTATTAACTTGTTAACTTAAAACTTTCCATTGTCGCGACTCACAATCCTGAACAACACAGGCATCTGTCAATTATATAAATATTATGTACACATATTTACAAAAGATATGCATAGCACGTGATGATAAAAATTAAAGGGTAAAAGAAACTTGAATTAATAAAATGAACATGGGCATAAAGAAACATTAGCAAACATTCTTCAAAGCACTCGTTTTGTAAATAAGAAGCCAATATTGTTGTCCATGTGACCACAATTTTAGATTGCAAGCCTCTAAAAAAATTTCGCATTGATGAGATTTCACTACATTTTCCATACATGTCTATGACCGCGCTACCAATAAATAGATCAAGCTCAACACCGAATTTAAGCATTGCACTGTGAGTTTGTTGGCCCAAAGTCAAATCACCAAGGCAATCACAAAGTTCAAAAATATTAACATAAGTAATACAATCCCACTCCAAACACTCATATTCTACCGCTAAACCTCAAATGTTTCCCCCATATATCCATGATCTAATAGCACACTTAAAAACATAATTATACGTACATAAATCTGATTTAGGTGCCCTTTACAAAACCTGCAAAGCTCCTTTCACATCCGAGCACATTTAATACATGGATACGAGCGCATTCGTAACATACTGATGGAAAATCAATCCAGATTTCAAGGCATAACCATGACACTGTTGTCCCTCACTAGCATCACACAAAGAGAACACACATGAAACAACCGTAGCCAATATGTACTTATTCGGGCACAACTTGTCCACTTTTACCATATTCTTGCACAACCTAATAACTTCATAGGTTAACCCATGATGCAAATACCTAGCCATCAATCCATTTGTGCATTCTATCAAACAATTGGCGAGCAATTGAAATTTCACCACACTTTGAGTAAAAATTGATCAAAGAATTTCTCTCGATTACCTGATCACGTGAATCTTTTGCATGTGGGTTCGGGTTCTCTCTAGCCGTAAGAACACACAGAGGACATACAAGAAGGAAGGAAATTAGCCCTTAAATTTGATTTTTTCATTTTAAAAAAATAAAAAATCTGAGGCCCCTGGTATATGCTGTCGCAGGCACCCAAAGGTAATACCTTAACTTCTAAAACTAATGTAGTAATGGAAGTAAGGGTCGATCCCACGAAAAGTGTGTAATTCAGTATTTTATGCTTCGTACAATAATTGGTGGGTTTTGTATGCAAACAATTGTAAATAACGCAATCAATAACAATAAAAATTAAATTAACGAAAACAATCAAAAGACTAACCTTGATCTAAATCCACATCGACCATCGAAAATCCACAATTGATCATAGACGCAAGGATAATTCAATTCATATTTTGAATATTCACCGTTGGAATAATTTTCCTATCTCTCCTTAATTTTAGTTAATTAGAAACAGCGTTCTAATTAACCATAATTATTAAATAATCCCAGACCAGAGCTCAAGATTCAATTTATAGCTTTACACAATAGAGAAATCGATGAACTAGATAACACAAACATCAGCGATTGCATTCAATCTATTACGGGTCTGTGTCAAACCCACCACCTCACCCTCCACGTGTCATTAGAGGTGACCCACACCAAGCCACGCATCGGACGAGGTGATTGCTCATGGGACGAGCTGGCTGCATATGCCGAAGTGATCTCAAAGGAACAAACTGAATAGGCATCACCGAACGAACCGAAATCATCCTCAAACATATCGCGGATGCAAAGGCCGGCACTCCACTTCTACAACGCGGCAACGCCTCGCCTGCCTCGCCACGCCTCATCGAAGATCTCTTGTACAAAGATCTTTTCAAAGTCAAACCACTGACTAATGGGACGTGTGGCAGGAACCAAATGGTCAAATCGGCTATTTCTATCAGAAACATTCAATGCTAGCCAACCTACGGAGTGATGGATTGACACCTAGGATGGGACGAGCCCTGAGGATCTAGAAACACGTGTCTCCTCATCCAACGGCTCTTCTCTTCCCATCCTTAGTATCAATACCCCCTCCTTACACTTGAAGAAGGATTGGAATCCACACACTCGAAACTACCACTACATTGCAAAATTAAGTATTCTCCTACCTTAACTATTAGCACTTTTCGATATACACTTTGTCAACCACTTCTCGGCGAGTGTTCCGCCGCCAGTGAACCCTTTTTTTGGTTGAACTTTAAACTGACTTGACCGTTAGAGTGCTTGCAGCCGCTCCCAACCCCTCCGGAAAAGGCCACGAGTGACTAACAACGTGCCACGTGTGCAGGAAGAGCTAACTCGAAGACATTTTCTATTTGCCACGTGTCGGAGCCATTTTCGAGGTCAACAAATTGGCGCCGTCTATGAAAAACATACTTTAACCACAAGTCTTCCCACCAAAAAGTTGCTTGAATAGCCAGTTGATACTCTCCCTTGAAAAAGGGACTGGTTCTTGAAAAAGAATCTGTACATTAAGCTTTAATGCATTTATCACTCGGATCATGAGTTCTAGTAACGAAGAGGTGAATGCAAGAAGAGCAAGGGATGTCTCAGAGGAAGAGGTCATCCGAACGAATCTTACGCAGCAACGGCCTCACCACAACCACCGCTATAGCAGAGGTGGTAGAACTGCCGCGTATTTAACTGTTGAAGTGGCCCACATGGCCGCGAACATGAGGACCATTGCAGCCCAGAATGCAGCTATGTAAGAGCTCCTCATGCAAGTACAAAACCAGGGCGATTTTCAAGCCCCACAGAATCCCCAACAATCAGCCCATAGGCGAACTAAGGCTGAGTCTAGCAGAAGAACTCGCCTATGCCCCCAGGAAGAAGCCCTTGCTGAAAGGAAAATGGGAATGGATACTTCCAACTATACAGTTGCTCCGGCTGATGATGCCCCTGTAGGAGAATATAATTTCCCTCCGGAGTATGAACAACCTCAATGTTCTACTAGTGTATTTGATCGAATCAGGGAATGCCTAGAAACAGGGACCATCCCCCGTGCCAACAGCATAACAGCAGGGGCGTGAACAAAGTCAAGAGATTCAGGCCTCTCCACCTAGAAATAGGCGAGAGAGGCGAAACCTGATGGATTGGGGAAACAGAGCTGAAACAGCAGATGGGAACGATTCTGACGAACCATGTAGGTCGTATGAGTTGGACGATGACGATGATAACTTGCCCTTTTCCAGGGAGCTTCGCACCTTTCCGATGCCTCATAACTTTGTCCCTCCAAAGATTCCCAAATATGAAGGAAAGGGCGATCCGGAGAAACATCTCAACAAGTACAAAACACAAATGAGTCTCCGAGACGCCTCGTCGGCTTTGAAATGCAGAGCTTTCTACCTAACTCTCGGTGGAGCTGCTGAGGTGTCATACAGCAGGCTGGCACTACTCAGCATAAGGAGTTGGCCAGACCTGAAAAAGGCATTCCTGAACCAATATCTTTCAAGGAAAGAAGGAGAAGCGCCAATTCAACGCTTGCAAGACATGAGGCAAGCAGCAGAGGAGACCCTAAAAAGCTGCCTTGCTCGCTTTACCGATGAGATAATCTACTGTGAACAAGTTAAGATAAGGAGGCCCTTTCAGCCCTGAAAAGCGGGTTGAACATGAACACTTTGTTCTGGAGAGATATCCAAAGTAAGAATCCTTTGATGTATGATGAGTTGGTGGAAATGATGAAGGTTGAGATTGTCAACGAAGAGATGATCGACCACAAAAACAGGGCTGCCCAAGGGTTCCCACCTCCTCAGAGGCAGATAGGTAGGGGACCCACCTCTCAAATAGTGAGCCAGCAGTGGACTCAGGCCGGACACACTGTGACTCCCACTTTGGGACAGGCACTGGCCACTGCCACTCTGAATGCAATCCCCACCTTGGCTTATGAAAATGTTGGGCCAAACCCAAGCAACCCAACTAGAAATACTGGACGACCTTCAACATCTAGAAATAGAAGAAGATGTGGGAGGCCTAGAGATAAGCCCCCAGGAAACGCGACCCTACTGCACCATTCATCATTATTATGGCCATGACACAAGCGAATGCAGAGGGACAAATAGGCCAGCAAGCAACCCTCGTGGCTCCAGAGATCACCGTTATCAAGATAACAATCCGGGGCGGAGCCCCCTTCGAAGAGGTGAAACGAGGCGATACTCCTCCCATAACGACAGAAATAATGATAGGGACAGCCCCCAAACGGGCAACGCCCTAGGAGAGATTCGGCCACCTCGAATGAGCAGCAACCCATTTGTGAAATCGACACCATCATGGCGGACCCCATGTGGGAGGTGAATCAAAAAATGCATAAAGGAATTACACCAATGAGGCGAGAGCCCACCAATGACCAGCTATATAGTTAGTCAGTCACAAAATGGAAGGGCTGCAGAGCCTATTATATTCACCCAAGAAGATGCTGCAAATGTGCACTTCCCACACTGTGACACCCAGGTAGTCAGAGCCGTGGTAGCTCGCAACGGGCTGAAACGCATGCTGGTGGATAACGGCAGTTCGGTCAACAAAATAGCAGTAGATCATGAGCTAACCCCAATAAGCTCGCCCCTTTATGGATTCACTGGAGACAGCATCATCCCTAGAGGCAAAATTAATTTGGCTGTCGAAATGGAGGCCTCGTCGATCCGCTTATCACGGAGTTCTGGAGAGGTCCGCCCTGAAAGAACTATGAGCAGTAACTTCTATCAACCACCTCTGTATGAAGTTCCACACAGAACGAGGAATCGCCACTGTCCGAGGCGATTAGACGAGGTTCAGGGAGTGCTATCTTAATTCCCTAAGAAAGGCAGAGCCACGAGTTAACATGGTATTAGACGTCGAAATGTCAGAGGCCCCTGAGGAAGGGCAATCTCCAATGCAAGACATTGTCAAGGCAGAGGCCAGAACCGAAGTGTCTTTGGAAGAATTGGATCCCAGGGTGATTGAGTCGGAAAGGAGTTGGGAGAAGAGATTAAGGAAGAACTGAAAGACTTCCTTCGAAAAAATTCAGATGTCTTCGCATGGAGACATGAAGATATGATTGGAATAGATCCCAATGCCAGTTGCCATCACTTGCGGATTGACCCTAACTGTACTCCACACAGGTAGAAGAGGAAGGCATTGAATGCCGAAAGGTACGAGGCCCTGAAAGAAGAGGTGGAGAGACTTGTCAGTAATGGCTTTGTCCGTGAGGCTAACTATCCAAAATTGATCTCAAACCCCATACTGGTGAAGAAACACAATGGCAAATGGAGGGTTTGTATTGATTTCTCTAACCTTAATCAGGTCTGCCCAAAGGACAGTTTCCTACTTCTGAGAATCGACCAATTTGTAGATTCGACCGCGTGGCATGAATTACTAAGATTCATGGATGCTTATTCAGGCTACAATCAAATTCTCATGTTCCCAGGGGACGAGGAGAACACCTCTTTCATCACTGATAGGGGACTTTACGGTTATAAAGTAATGCCTTTTGGCTTGAAAAACACTGGAGCTACCTACCAATGGCTGGTCAATAAGATGTTCGCTGACCAGCTCGACCAAAAAAATGGAAGTTTATGTGGACGACATGCTTGTAAAAAGCCTCCTGGCTAAGGAACACATCAGGCACCTGGTCGAAGCCTTCCATACATCGAGAAAATACCACATGAGGCTGAACCATCTGAAATGTGCTTTGGGCGTGGCCTCGGGGAAGTTCTTGGGCTACATTCTAAGTCAGAGGGAAATCGAGGCCAACCCAGACAAAATCAAAGCCCTAATCGAAATGAGGTCGCCACATAAGTCAAAATAAGTGCAACGGCTCACTAGTAGAATAGCCACACTAAATCGCTTCATCTCAAAGGCCACTGAAAAGTGCTTGCCTTTCTTCAAAGTCCTCAAAGAAGGTAAGAAGTTCCTATGGACCCCGGAGTGCGAAGAGGCATTCCAAGAGTTGAAAAACTACTTGGGACGTGCACCTCTACTCAACAAACCAAAAGGAGGAGGGCCTCTGTTTTTGTACTTATCAGTAGCCGAAGGTTCGATCAGTTCGGTACTTGTGTGAGAAGAAGAAGCGTAACAACTGCCAATCCACTATGTAAGTAGAGCATTATTGCTCGTCAAAGTACGTTACCCAGATATGGAGAAATTGGCTCTTTCGCTAGTCACCGCCTCCCGAAAGTTGAGGCCATACTTCCAAACCCATAGCATCTACGTCCTGAAGAACTTTCCGTTAAGGCAGGTTCTGCAAAAAATAGACACCTCAAGAAGGCTGCTAAAATGGATCATTGAGCTCAGTGAGTTCGACATAACGTACATACCTCGAACAGCAATCAAGGGTCAAGCCCTGGCCGATTTTGTTACAGAATTTGCAAAGGCCCCTGAAGTCGAAGTAAACATGGAGCCAGCAGAGCCTCCCACCTGGAATCTCTTTGTTGATGGCTCCTCCGGAGAGACGTGCTCAGGAGCTGGTGTCGTGTTGGAAAGCCCAGAGGGACACAAGCTCAACTGTGCGGCTTCCAACAACATGGCTGAATATGAGGCGCTCCTAGCTGGACTTCGATTAGCCAAAGAGCTACAAGTGAAAGGGTTGATCATCAGCAGTGATTCATAGTTGGTGGTGAATCAAGTTAATGGAAACTTCGTGGTCAGAGACAAACATATGGCATCCTATCTAAAGCTGGTAATGAATTCCCTACCAAACTTTGAGAGGTTCGAACTGATCTAAGTGCCTCGCCAAGAGAATTTCCATGCGAATACTTTATCAAAGCTGGCCAGCAGCAAAGATTCGGAGCTGCTCAAGGTAGTGCCAATTGAGCACCTGGCTAAACCCTCCATCAAAAAAGGTAAAGAGCTGATGTGGATTGAAAGTACACCACCCTGGATGTTATCTATCTTGGCCTACTTGAAAGAGCAAACCTTACCAGAGGATGGATCCGAAGCACGAAGGCTTCGAAGGAAAGTTGCTCACTTCGTCCTACAGGATGATATCCTATATAAACGCGGCTTCTCCTCTCCCCTTCTCAGATGCGTAGGGGGGGAAGAAGCGAATTATATCCTCAAAGAAGTGCATGAAGGCATTTGTGAAAATCACTCAGGTGGACCTGCCCTGGCACATAAGATACTCAGGCAAGGATATTAATGGCCTACCCTGAGAAGGGATGCCATAGGATTCGTACGTAAATGTGACAAGTGCCAACGTTTCTCCAATATCCAGAGGCAACCATCCCAAGAACTCACTGTTGTATCCAGCCCGTGGTCGTTCGCCAAATGGGGTGTAGATTTCATTGGCCCCTTGCCAAAGGGGAGAGCGAGTGCTCTCTTCGCCATAGTCGCTATTGACTACTTCACCAAATGGATGGAAGCAGAGCATCTGGCCAAGATTACTGAGGCCAACACTTCCAAGTTTCTCTGGAAAAACATCATATGCCGTTTTGGCGTACCTCATTCCTTAGTTTTAGACAATGGCAAACAGTTTGACAGCAGGAAGATCCGGGAATTGTGTGATGAGCTCGAAATCAGAAAGCATTTCTCTTTACCTTATCATCCCCAGGCGAATAGCCAGTTCGAAGCTGTCAACAAGACCATAAAGCTCACCCTGAAAAGGAAGCTGGATGGCTCCAAAGGGGCCTGGGTTGACGAGCTCTCCTAGGTTATATGGGCCATCAGAACCACCTGCAAGACAGCCACTAGGGAAACTCCATTTTCCATGACCTATGGAGCCGAGGTGATGAGCCCTGTAGAGGTCGGTGTTCCTTCCCCTCGCCATAACCACTTCAACGAAATAACAAATGATGAACTGAGGAAGCTTGAGCTGGATTTTCTTGAAGAAAAGAGAGATGATTCCCAAGCCAGGCTCGCTTCTTACCAAAGAAAGATGATGCGTTACTACAACGCTAAAGTGAAGAAGAGAGTGTTCCGCATTGGCGACCTAATGTTCCGCAAGGTTTTCCCCTCTGCCAAAGATCCTAACACAGAGACTTTAGGGCCAAACTGGGAAGGGCCATATCGCATTACTGAAGAGATTAGGTCTAGAACTTATAGAATTGGGGATCTGAACGGAAGGATGATGCCTCACCCCTGGAATATTGAGCATTTGAGGAAGTACTACCAGTAATGAACATGTAATGTTGTAAATATTGCAATCAAATGAATGAAATGTTTTGTTTACTCCGCTCTCACGATTCATCAAGCAACATTGGGCTAGGTACAAGCTCCTCCATAGGGGTCACCCCCAACAAAATATTATGCCTAGTCAGAGGTGGTGCGGGTGCATCTTTGATGATGCAGCAAGTGCACACATCAAGCAACATTGGGCGATGCAAGCTTCTCCACAGGGGTGACCCCCAATATTCTGCCTAGTCAGAGGTGGTGCGGGTATCATCTTTAATGATACAGCAAGTGCATACATCAAGCAACATTGGACGAGGTCCAAGCTCCTCCACAGGGGTCACCCCCAATAAAGCATTCTGCATAGTCAGAGATGGTGCGGGTGCCATCTTTGATGATGCAGCAAGTGCACATTGGGCGAGGTGCAAGCTCATCCACAGGGGTCACCCCCAATAAAGCAATCTGCCTAGTCAGAGGTGGTGCGGGTGCTATCTTTGATGATGCAGCAAGTGCACACATCAAGCAACATTGGGCGAGGTGCAAGCTCCTCCACAGGGGTCACCCCCAATAAAGCATTCTGTCTAGTCAGAGGTGGTGCAGGTGCCATCTTTGATGATGCAGCAAGTGCACACATCAAACAACATTGGGCGAGGTGCAAGCTCTTCTAAAGGAGCCACCCCCAATAAGACAATCTGCCTAATCAGAAGTGGTGCGGAGTACCACCTTTGACGAAGGAGCGAACACGCGTAGTTTGCGAAGTAAATGGTTCATTGGCTGCTTCCATTTTATTAAGTGGTTAAGCGAGGCCGATGCAATATTACTTTGTTCATTGGCTACTTCCATTTTGTTAAGTGGTTAAGCGAGGCCGATACGATATTACTCTGTTCATTGGCTACTTCCATTTTGTTAAGTGATTAAACGAGGCCGATGCGATATTATTTTGTTCATTGGCTACTTCCATTTTATTGAATGATTAAGGTGAGTCGATGCGACTGAACTTAGCTGTCTATCCGAAGCAATGATAGGAGACGCGATAGTACTTGTGCAATTGAAGTAAAGAAGTGAATCAGCAACACTTGGAAAAAAAAATTTTATTCATTACGGAAAGAGGCCGAAGCCATTACAAAATAAAAGGAGAAGCCTAATCTACATTTATTATCACCCCGACTTCCACCTCCTCCTCTTGTTGGGCCTCCTCTTGTTGAGCCTCCCCTTCCTCGACCATTGGGCGACCTCCAGTTGGCCCACCGAACTCTTCTTCAAGGAACTCGATGTCCAAGGTAGGGTACCTCTCTCGCATGCGAGACATCATCTCCTGGGCGGCCCAAGAGGCCCAGAAGTTGGCGAAGTCATCATACTCGGGCGTCTTGTCAAAATTATCCTTGTAACTCTAGACCGCCACTTCACCAACTATCTTCACCTCAGCCTCCAAGGAGTTTATGTTTTCAGTTTGGGCCTCAGTGAGCTTTTGTAGCTCGCCCATCTCCTTATTCGCCTCCGCTAGGAGAGCCTCCGAGGCCATTCGCTCGTGTTCATTGGCATCATCAACCCTTTTTTTCAGAGCTGCCACTTGTGAGACGGACTCATGGAGCTCGTTCTTTAGCCGATTGACTCGGAGCTAGGACTCATCCAACTGTAAGGAAGTTGGTGTGCTGTCGCAAGCACCCAAAAATAGTCCTTAAACCTCTAAAACTAATGTAGTAGTGGAAGTAAGGGTCGATCCCACGAAGAGTGTGTAATTCAATATTTTATGCTTCGTACAATGATTGGGGGGATTTTGTATTCAACAATTGTAAATAACATAATCAATAACAATGAAAATTAAATTAACGAAATCAATCAAATAACTAACCTTGGTCTAAGTCCACATCCACCATCGGAAATCCACAATTGATCATAGATAAAAGGATAATTCAATTCATATTTCGAATATTCATCGTTGGAATTGATTCCTATTTCTCCTTAATTTTAGTTAATTAGAAACCAGCGTTCTAATTAACCCTAATTATTAAATAACCCCAGACCAGCGCTCAAGATTCAATTTAATAACAGCTTTACACAATAGAGAAATCGATGAACTAGATAACACAAACACCGGCGGTTTGCATTCAATCTATTTAAACATTTTTCTTAAGATTCAATAACCTCTATCGCAGACAATTATCAAATCCTAGTGCTTCACAAGTTAAAGAGATCAAACAATTACGGATTTGATGTTTAACTTAGCGGTAGATTGTTACAATCAATAAACTAGCGGGCCCTCTAGCAATTAAACGCAACAAATCATAGAAATAAATGCAGAAGAACATTCAATACGCAAAATATAAATCAAACAATAAGAAAACTATTTAGATCTCACAATATGTGGTTCCGAGGCTTCAATTTCCTTCAACCAAGCGTAGAAATTTAGTTACACATGATAGATCTAAGAAAAATAGAGAGAAAATAGGTTGGAGGCGTTCTGGTATGTTTTGGGATGTTTTTAGGGTTGAAAAGTCGTGCAAGATATGTTGCCAAAGGAGTTTGAGTCAATTTAGGAAACTTGAGATTCGGCATCAGGAAACAACCATGCGATCGCAAGGTATTAAGTCATCTTTATCGCAAAAGAACAAATAAATTCAACCTTGAGACTCTCGATGTAATGATGCGCCAGATCATGAGGAATTAAAGCCATGCGATCGCAAGGCTTCTAAAACTTCCTCCGGACAGCCTTCAGTATTTTGGTCGTAACTTTCTCTCCAGATGTCCGATTGAGGTGATTCAAGATGCATTGGAAAGCTAACTCAAAGGGCTACAACTTTTATTCAGATGACATCTTCGAATTCGATCGTTTGATATGTCAAAAACTGGTCTTAATATGAGGCTGAAAACCGGTGCAAAACTTTTCAGCTTGAAAGTTGATATGTGATAATGTCTTGGCTATATTTCACCCCTTTGACTTCTAACATCATCCAATTGGCCACTAGCACTCTCAAGTATTCATCGTGAGGTTCGATATAACTTTTGAATATTTGCACTTTGGTTCCCGAACTTTCGCTTTCTTTCATTTTGGTCATTTTTCCCTCATTTCTTCCAACTTATGCCATATCCATCGAATTGCCACCTAAACCAAAATATGAGAATACTAAGTACATTTAGGCATAAAATAGTCATATGAGCGCATTAAATAAAGATGTAAAATGTGTATTTTACATTCCTATCAAATTCCCCCACACTTAACTTTTGCTCGTCCTCGGGCAAAACTCAAATTTAATTCCCCAAAAACACTAGGTCATAATGCCAAGAACATAGAACCATCAAGCTTTTTCAAAACACATAAAATTTCATGAATAAACATTCCACACAACTCATATTCAATTAGCAAGCATTTTCATATAAAGATGGAGTAAACTAAACATGTAGACTCTCACGGATATAAGCACTCAACTCTCATGTATTTAAAAGGGTAAGTGTTTCGCTCAAATTCATTCCAATGGAGATGTTCTACCATATGCTTGCATATCTTCTCATTCGCCACCACTTAGATCACATGCTTTACAAGAATCATAAGGACTTTCCGAAGGTTGTAATGTGGCTTATGGTCAAGGTGGGAAATATTTGGGTATGTGACTCAAGAGCCATCGAAACTAGTGGAGTAAAGATAAATAGACTTAGCTCAAACATATACATAAGACATGTAAACCAACCACTCCACATAATAGCTTCATCATTTTATTTTATTTTTTTGCATCTATCCCACACAAATCGAACTCTTTCTTGAGATGTAGGAAGAGTTATGAATATAGATCTTTTTCAACATTAAAATCACTCTCCTCCACCACGTATTTTCTTTTTCTTTCTTTTCTTTTCTTTCAATCATTTTTTTTTCTTTTGTTTTTCTTGCACAATGTAAACTCCAAATGATACATCAATACTGGAACTCCCTGAATTGACATAGAAAATTTGTTCCAATTCACCAATAATAGCACTACCATAAATCTTGATACCCCCACACTTATTTTCTTGAATACCTACACTTCTCATGATATTCAACAATACTCCACTAGCTCTAAGGCTTGGGTAAAGATATTGTTTTTCCAGTTTAAATCTTGTAATATGAGTTTATACAAAGAAAAGGCAATGAGGCTCAAAGGGGCTCACAATGGAAAATTCAATTACAGGGTCGACTATTTGGCTAATGAAGCTTATTTATGTGACAAAGATAGCCTTAATCATGTTCGTGCATGCATGTGTCAATATGATCTTAAAGAGAATCAAGGCAAGTTCTAGAGAAACAAAACCATGGAAGAATATCACACATGAAAGAAAATTATGAGACTGTTATGGATGTGTCAGTCTAAAGGCTCAAAAATCTCACTGGCTTTTGTCTACAGAATTTAGTTACTACCATCCTCAAAGAAAATAACTGATTAATCAACTCTAAGCTGGAAGATTATTCATTCAATCATGTTATGAGTTCTTCAAAAGCCTAATTAATTCTAGCAAATAGCATACAAAACCCAAAACAATCATTTAACTCTCAATTCATTTTCATGGAAAATCATGCAAAAATTTGTGAAATTAAACTCGATCTAAATTTAAATACAATAAATCTAAATATCTAAATCCTCTCCCCCACACTTAAAACTTACATTGTCCCCAATGTAAGGTGAAATGCAAAGAAAAGACAAAGATAACTAAAATATGAATGCGAAAAACAAAAAAAAATAAAAATAAAAAGATAAAGGAACGAACTTCCCTTGGGTTGCCTCCCAAGCAGCGCCTTTGTTTATTGTCTTTGGCTCGACTTATTGCTTTCTTGTTTAGCCCGGGTCTATCATGGTTGGCTTCGATCTTCTTTGCGGTGCACCAAGTCCATTGGGAATGATAACTAGTAGTGTTCCTCCACCTCCATGGAATGTATACTTGTAGTGACTGGGGTGAAGCTTCAAATCCGGAATGAAAATCTGCAAAACAAAGGATAAAGGTTTCTTATTAGAAACTGGCAATACAAAATAAGAACTATTACTTGACTTTGAAAGATCATTTAATGCTGTCACAGTTCTTTGTAACTCGGTGTTTAAGGTCAACTCCTCTTTTTCCTTCCCAAGATGCTCATTAATGACATATTCCCATTCATTTTGACCAGCAAATTTGAAAACATCCTGTGCTAATTGATCAATTACATCAATAAAATGAACATGATTATTAATACACGAATGTTTCATGGAATCATAGATATTAAGCTTAATGATCTTATCATCAAATTCCATGGTTAATGTACCATTATTAAAATCCATTTTAGTTTTGGATGTCCTTAAGAATGGTCTTCCTAACAAGATAGGGGTAGTATGATTACTATTGCCCATGTCAAGTACATAAAAATCAGCAGGAAAAAACAAATCATCAATTTTCACAAGAACATCTTCAACCACCCCCTTAGGATATACATTAGATTTATCAGCTAGTTGAATTATCACACCAGTGTTATTTAAGGGTCCAAGTTTCAAGGAAGTGTATACAGAGTATGGCATGACATTAATAGATGCTCCTGAATCTAGCATGGCCTTTTCAAACTTGGTGTCGCCTATCATGCAAGGGATAGTGAACATACCTGGATCCGTGCACTTTATTGGAAGTTTCTCTTGAATAATTACGAGATACTGTTCTCCAACTTTTACCCTTTCAATCCCCTTCAATTTCTGTTTCCTCTTACTTGTGCACAATTGTTTCAAAAATTTAGCATAACGAGGTACTTGTTTAATAGTATCTAAAAGTGGAATATTTACCTCGCATTTACTAAAAATTTCATGCAACTCATCATGATCTCGTTCATATATCCTAGATCCTACTAAAGTTTGAGGAAAATGAGGTACTGGGTTTACAATCGAAAGAAGTGGAAACTTACGCTCGATTACCTCATTATTGTTGGGAGTAGTCTTGTTTGCAACGACGTTCTCTTCCTTTTTTGCTCGAGACGATGTAGGGGATGTCTTTCTTTGGAACTTCAACCTTCATGTCACTCCTCGATGTGATTGCACTTACATTTTCCCTTGGATTTACTACCGTTTGAGAGGGTAGTTTTTCCTCATTCTGTGACTCAATCGGTGACCGCATTAGCCATTTGACTTATTTGATTCTCCAAACATTGAATGCTAGCCCTTCTCTCTGTTGAAATTGTAAAGTGTTAGTGGCGAGAGATCTAACAATATCTTCTAAAGACGTATCGAGTTAGAAGTTTGGCCACCTGTTGTTGTCTAGGAGGGTATGGTGATTATATTCTTGAGAATTACGCAATTTTGATTCATAGGTTGATTCACTTGTCGATTCTCATAACTAAGATTTGGATGATCCCTCCATCCTTGGTTGTATGTGTTTGAATATGGATCATAATTCCTCGTGGTTGTCCAAGAAAGCTCTGGGTTGCATTTACGTGTTCAATGAATTCTTCTTGAAGTGTTGGGCACATATCAGTTGGATGGCCTACCAATGAACAAATTCCACATGCATTCGCTGTTTGCACATTACCTGCAACCATTCGACAAATAAGAGTAGTTAGACTCGCAAGTTGTTGTTCAATGGATGAGACATTTACCTCATTAACATATTTCGATGGCATGTCGAGTCTAGTGCCGAATTGTTGAGAATTGGCGGCCATAGTTGCAATCAAGTTCCTCAAACTATCAAGGAAACTCAAAAAAAATGACAAACAAGTTAAAAAAAAAAAACAAATAAAAAAAAAATAAAAAAAATAGAATAAGAAAAACAAATAAAATTCTATGATAAAATTCCTAAAAACAATAAATTGCTTAAAAACCTAGAAAATTATGATTTTTTTTTTCAAAAATAAATAAAATAACTAAAGAAACACAAAAATAAATTAGCACCACTCCCCGGCAACGGCGCCAAAATTTGGTGTGCTGTCGCAAGCACCCAAAAATAGTCCTTAAACCTCTAAAACTAATGTAGTAGTGGAAGTAAGGGTCGATCCCACGAAGAGTGTGTAATTCAATATTTTATGCTTCGTACAATGATTGAGGGGATTTTGTATTCAACAATTGTAAATAACATAATCAATAACAATGAAAATTAAATTAATGAAATCAATCAAATAACTAACCTTGGTCTAAGTCCACATCCACCATCGGAAATCCACAATTGATCATAGATAAAAGGATAATTCAATTCATATTTCGAATATTCATCGTTGGAATTGATTCATATTTCTCCTTAATTTTAGTTAATTAGAAACCAGCGTTCTAATTAACCCTAATTATTAAATAACCCCAGACCAGCGCTCAAGATTCAATTTAATAACAGCTTTACACAATAGAGAAATCGATGAACTAGATAACACAAACACCAGCGGTTGCATTCAATCTATTTAAACATTTTTCTTAAGATTCAATAACCTCTATCGCAGACAATTATCAAATCCTAGTGCTTCACAAGTTAAAGAGATCAAACAATTACGGATTTGATGTTTAACTTAGCGGTAGATTATTTACAATCAATAAACTAGCGGGCCCTCTAGCAATTAAACGCAACAAATCATAGAAATAAATGCAGAAGAACATTCAATACGCAAAATATAAATCAAACAATAAGAAAACTATTTAGATCTCACAATATGTGGTTCCGAGGCTTCAATTTCCTTCAACCAAGCGTAGAAGTTTAGTTACACATGATAGATCTAAGAAAAATAGAGAGAAAATAGGTTGGAGGCGTTCTGGTATGTTTTGGGATGTTTTTAGGGTTGAAAAGTCGTGCAAGATATGTTGCCAAAGGAGTTTGAGTCAATTTAGGAAACTTGAGATTCGGCATCAGGAAACAACCATGCGATCGCAAGGTATTAAGTCATCTTTGTCGCAAGGAACAAATAAATTCAACCTTCGGACTCTCGGTAATGGTACGATCACGAGGAATTAAAGCCATGCGATCGCAAGGCTTTACAAAACTTCCTCCGGACAGCCTTCAGTATTTTGGTCGTAACTTTCTCTCCAGATGTCCGATTGAGGTGATTCAAGATGCATTGGAAAGCTAACTCAAAGGGCTACAACTTTTATTCAGATGACATCTTCCAGATTCGATCGTTTGATATGTCAAAAACTGGTCTTAATATGAGGCTGAAAAGCAGGTTGCAAAACTTTTCAGCTTGAAAGTTGATATGTGATAATGTCTTGGCTATATTTCACCCCTTTGACTTCTGTCTTCATCCAATTGGCCACTAGCACTCTCAAGTATTCATCGTGAGGTTCGATATAACTTTTGAATATTTGCACTTTGGTTCCCGAACTTTCGCTTTCTTTCATTTTGGTCATTTTCCCCTCATTTCTTCCAACTTATGCCATATCCATCGAATTGCCACCTAAACCAAAATATGAGAATACTAAGTACATTTAGGCATAAAATAGTCATATGAGCGCATTAAATAAAGATGTAAAATGTGTATTTTACATTCCTATCAGAAGTCGTTATCCATTTTTCCTCCACCTCCTCCACTTCCTTCATCGCCTTTGCCACTTCGACCTCCCAAGTCTCTGAGGCCTTCAACTTCTCCTCCAACTCATCGTTCTGTTTATAGAGGCCTCTGACCAGGTCCTCTGCCGCAGCGCCCATACTTAGGGTCGTGGCCACGCAGGCGTTATTTGCAGCCAACAGATCCTCTACGTCACACGAGGCGGCGTGATTTTGCTAATCCTCTATCCAATATTTTCCATGGATCCGGGCTACAGAGGCTGTTTCTAGAGGCAGCATTTCCAAAAATGCCTCAAGGAGATCCTTTTCTTTACTCCCCAAAAAATTCGTGACTTTGCCTCGGGCCGGAGCTACCGCAGGCCTCTTCAGTTTCTTCCTAGGGGGGCCCTCAGCGAAATAAGCAGTTATTGGCACAATGGCCTGAGGAGTGGGTGAATGGGCCACAACGGTCACCCCGGCATTGGGTGGAGGAAGAAGAACTGTGTCGGATCAGAAGTACAGGCCCCGGTTGGGCTGGCTCTTTTCTTCCTCGGAACGAGGGAGGCTCCTTCATCTGCCTCGTTCTCCTCAGTAGGCTGCTACCCAGCCTTGCCGAGGGATAACAGCCGCTCCAACTGCTTCTTATAAGCAACTGAACTTGTCTTCAACATTTTCGCCTCTGCCACACTTCGGCGAATGGTTTCAAAGTCAGGCCTCGGCGCCTTCTTCTTCGCAAAGTCCCCTGCAAACTACACGACTGGATAAGTATTTTCATATAAGGCCAAGTATTTTCACATAAGGACATATACCTGAAGAGCTAAAGCGGGGTGTTTACCTTGGCTCGAAATTAGTCCGTGGAAGACGAAGTGGGTATTCTTGTCAATGATCTGTTTGAAACTCCTATCCAACGGAGGCGTCTGATACATTTGACTTATTATGTCCAACTCCTCCTCGGATATCTCACACCTCGGGAGAGAGCCTGCAAACAAGATATATTAAGACCATGAGAAAAATACACAAGTGAAACTAGTTCGGGAAAAGAACTTACTGTAAGATGAATACGAAGTGGGAATGGTAAGAGGCGCCATGGGGTCGCCCTCCATGGTATCCCCCACCTCCCGGCTACCCAAAACTAGGAGCTCTTCCAACCCTTAACAGAATTGGCCAGCCAGGTTACCAAGGCGCCAAGTAATACCAACCCTTACTCTCCTCGACCCCCGCTACGCTCTTCGGCTAGAGAAGGGAATGGAATGTACTGAATGGCATATCCACCCCTATGCTGGCCCGATGCCACAACATCCACGTTCCCACCAGATGGGACCATGTGTTTGGGTTGATCTGGGTTGGAGCCAACCCGTAGGATCGAAGTACTAACCTAAAGAATGGGTGAAAGGGAAGCCTCAACCCTGCCTTAAGTAAGTTCTCGCTCACCGCGACACACCCCGCCCTCGGGTAACAGGCCCTTTCATGAGGCTCGGGCACGATCAACTCAATGCTATCAGGGATCCTAAAACTACCCTGCACCTCTCCAGCACCTCCTTATTGATGTTGGAAGGATATTTTGAGGCCCCCCATTGAACCGAAGTATCCACAGGAGAGGCTGGAAGTTTCCAGATATTCTCCCTGGCCCTGATGGCCCTACTCAGCTCATCTGAAGACACAGTATAGGCTCCATCAGAGTAGAATTCCCCTCACCTTTCCTCTCCTCACTCCCAAAGGCACTAACAGAGTGTTCACTCGCCATCTCAAGGATTTTCAAAGTTTTGGTAAAATCTAAAGAAAGAGATGAAGAAACTGAAAATGGAGAATATTAGCTAAACTTGAGGAAGAATACCCTTCGCCCGTCAGAAGTTTCGGAGATGCCGTCGGAGTTGCTAATGGAGCACGCCGAAATCCACAGGAAGAGAAAATGCAAGAGTTCTTGAGAGCAATATGAAATTTTCGCGAAAGTAAAAGCTTCGAAATGAAGAGAATGAGCCTTTTTTAGGCGTTTCGAATTCGTCCCAACCGTTGGATCATCCAAATCACATCTGGACCGTCCAACGATAAAGTACAGGGATCTCCATCAAAGCCAAGGGTCATTTGAATTAACGGTCCTGATGAAGCGGTGAGCTACACACGCGACCCAAACACGTCGCCTTGAAGAACTAACGCTGTCACCATCATTACCATTTATGGCAAGGGATGCTTATCTTGGAAGCAAGCAAGCGCCCCCCCCCCCACCCCATGATTACCTTGGGAAGACGCAAAAGCCTTCAAGTAATTGACACGAAATCCAAGACTGCCCCTCCAAAGCCCATCACTCTGCTCGCCTATCGCTTCGGCCACAACAGCTTCACGTTGCAACAGCTCTCCACAGAGCTGCCAATCCATATCACTTCGGCCGGAGCAAAATCTGATGTTGCAACAACTCCCCCTAGAGTTGCCAACTCCTATCGCTTCGACCACAACAGCTTCGCGTTGCAACAGCTCTCCATAGAGCTGCCAACCCATATCACTTCGGCCAAAGCAGAATCCGATGTTGCAACAACTTTTCCTAAAGTTGCAAACTCCTATCGCTTCGGCCACAATAGTTTCGCGTTGCAACAGCTCTCCATATAGTTGGCAACCCATATCGTTTCGGCCAGAGCAGAATCCGATGTTGCAACAACTCTCCTTAGAGTTGCCAACTCCTATCGCTTCAACCACAACAGCTTCGCATTGCAACAACTCTCCATAGAGTTGCCAACCCATATCTCTTCGACCAGAGAAAAATCCGATGTTGCAACAACTTCCCCTAGAGTTGCCAACTCCTATTGCTTCGGCCACAATAGTCTCGCATTGCAACAGCTCTCCACATAGTTGCCAACCCATATCACTTCGGCCAAAGCAGGCTCCGATGCCACGCCAACTCCCTACAGAATCCCCAACTGAACCTGCGGAATTGAAAGTCCTTGTACTATATAAATATCCATACATGGACTTGCGGGACTATTGTTACGGGTCTGTGTCAAACCCGCTACCTCACCCTCCACGTGTCATTAGAGGTGACCCACACCAAGCCACGGATCAGATGAGGTGATTGTTCATAGGACGAGCTGGCAGCATATGCCGAAGTGATCTCAAAGGAACGAACTGAATGGGTATCAGTGAATGAACCGGACTCATCCGCAAATATATCGAGAAATGCAAAGGCCCGCACTCCGCTTCTACAACGCTGCAACGCCTCGCCTGCCTCGCCACGCCTCATCGAAGATCTCTTGTACAAAGATCTTTCCAAAGTCAAACCACTAACTTATGGGATGTGTGGCAAGACCCAAACGGTCAAATCAGCTGCTTCTGTTAGAAACATTCAATGCTAACCAACCTACGAAGGGACGGATTGATACCTAGGATAGGACGAGCCCTGAGGATCTGGTAACACATGTCTCCTTATCCAATGACTCTCATCTTCCCATCCTTAGTATAAACACCCCCTCCTTGCGCTTGAAGAAGGATTGGAATCCAACACACTTGAAACTACCACTACATAGCGAAATTAAGTATTCTCTTACCTTAACTATTAGCACTTTTCGATATACACTTTGTCAACCACTTCCCGGCGAGTGTTCCGTCGCCGGTGAACCCTTTTTTGGTTAAATTTTAAACTGACTTGACCGTTGGAGTGCTTACGGCCGCTTCCAACCCCTCCGGGAAAGGCCATGAGTGACTAACGAAGTGCCACGTGTGCAGGAAGAGCTGACTCGAAGACATTTTCTGTTGGCCACGTGTCGGAGCCATTTTTCGAGGTCAACACAATATATTTAAATATTTTTCTTAAGATTCAATAACCTCTATCGCAAAAAATTATCAAACCCTAGTGCTTCACAAGTTAAAGGAATCAAACAATTACGGATTTGATATTTAACTTAGCGGTAGATTGTGATAAATAATAAACTAGTTGGCCTCCTAGCAATTAAACATAACAATCATGAAAATAAGTGCAGAAGAATATTCAATGCGCAAAATAAGAATTAAACAATAAGAAAAACTTTTTAGATCTCACAATATGTGGTTCCGAGACTTCAGTTTCCTTCGACCAAGTGTAAAAGTTTAGTTACAATTCATGAATTTAAGAGAGAATAATGAAGAATGGAGTTTGGAGGCGTTCCCCTTAGTTCTGGACGAGTTTAGGGTTAAATAGGTCGTCCAATTACCCTACCATAAGAGATTGGTTCGAAAAAGGAAACCAGAGAATTCGAGCCCAAAATGAACCATGCGACTGCATGGTATAAACCTATGCGACAACATGGTTATAAAAATTTTGCACTGTTCATCTCCTGTTGGTGCTTGGGCGACTGCTTGAAATTTCTACCATGCGACTGCATGGTAGAAATTATTTTCCATTTGGTTCACTCAGTCCCCAAACTTTATTTCATTTACCCTTTGGCCTTACTTCATTCCCCTTCTTCTTCTAAAATTCCATGATATCACAATGTGTTACTTAACTCAATTCCATGCTTGATTCACCATTCGGGTCATCTTCTGAATAATTGCATTTTGGTCCCCGAAATTTCATTTCTTTCAAATTACGTCATATCCATAGAATTGCCACCTAAATCAAAATATTAACATGATGAGTACATTTTGGCATAAAATAAACATAAGTGCATAAAATAAGGAGGGAAAAATATGCACTTTACATTCCTATCAAATTTCTCCACACTTAGTTTTTGCTCGTCCTCGAGCAAAACTCAAATTTAATTCCCTAAAAAAAACTCAGGTCGTAATGCCATGAACATAAAACAATCAAACTCTTTAAAACACACAACACATCATAAATAAACATTCTCACACAACTCATAATCAATTAGCTAGCATTTTCATATGAAGATGGAATAAACCAAACATGTGTCTCATGGATATAAGCATTCAACTCTCATGTGTTTAAGAGGTAAGTGTTTCACTCAAATTCATTCCAATGGAGATGATCTACCATATGCTCGCATATCTTCTCATTCACCACCACTTAGATCACATGTTTTACAAGAATCATAAGGACTTTTCAAGGGTTGTAACGTGGCTTAAGGTCAATGTGGGAAATATTTGGATATATGACTCAAGAGCCATCAAACTAGTGGACCAAAGATGAATAGACTTAACTCAAACATATACACAAGACATGTAAAACCAACCACTCCACAAAATGGTTCATTTACTTTGCATCTATCCCACACAAACCGAACTCTTTCTTGAAATGTAGGAGGAATTATGAACATAGATATTTTGTAACATTGACATCACTCTCCTCCATCACTTAGTTTCTTTTTCTTCTATCATTCACTTTTTTACGCAAAATAAACTCCGAATGTTATACCATAATGGAATTTATGAATTGAAATTGAAGCATGTTCCCTTCTATCAATCATAGCTCTATCAAAAATTTTGACACCCCTACACTCATTTTCGTGCATACCCACAGATATAATGATGATGAAAAATATTCCACTAGCTCTAAGGCTTGGGTAAAGACGTTGTTTTCTATGTTTAAAGCTTGTAACGTGGGTTTACACAAAGAAAAAGGCAATAAGGCTCAAAGGGGTTCACCAAAGGAAAATTTGATTACAGGGTAGACTATTTGGCTAATGTAGCTAATTTATGTAACAAAGATGGCTTTAATCATATTCGTGCATGCATGTGTCAATGTGATCTTGAAGAGAATCAAGGCAAGTTCTAGAGAAACAAAACCATGGAAGAACATCACACATGAAAAAACAATGAGACTGTTATGGATGTGTCAGTCTAAAGGCTCAAAATCTCACCGACTTTTTGTCTACAAAATTTAGTTACTACCATCCTCAAAGAAAATAACTCAACTAATTAACTCTAAATTGGAGGATTATTCATTCAATCATATTATGAGTTCTTCAAAAGCCTAATTAATTCTTGTAAATAGCATACACAACCAAAAAAATCATTTAACCTCGGCTCCTCTTCTTGAAAAATCATGCAAAAAATTTCCCATTTTTTTTTTTTTTTGAAATTTAAACTCAATCTAAATGTAACCTAATATAAATCCCCTCCCCCACATTTAAAACTTACATTGTCCCCAATGTAAGGTGAAATGCAAAGAAAAAGACAAAGATAACTAAAATATGAATGCAAAAAATAAAAATAAAAAGATAAAGGAACGAACTCTCATTGGGTTGCCTCCCAAGCAACGCCTTTGTTTATTGTCTTTGGCTAGACTTATTGCTTTTTCCTTCAACCGGTATAGAATGGGTCATCGAGATCCAATTGTGTCATGTCCTCCACCTGAAGACCTTCATAGAAAGGTTTCAGTCTATGACCGTTCACCTTGAATACCTTAGAGGTTTCCAAACTTTGGACTTCTATTGCACCATGAGGAAAGACATTAGTAATAACAAATGGACCAATCTAACGGGAACGCAATTTACCTGGGAACGAGGACCTTTTGACCAACTTCAAATTCCTTTCTAGAGATCATCTTATCATGGAAAGCCTTCGTCTTCTCCTTGTAAATCCTTGCACTCTCATAGGCATCATTGTGAATTTCCTCTAACTCTTGAAGTTGCAACTTTCTGTGCTCTCCACTCTTGTCCATCTTCATGTTGAAACTCTTGACGGCCCAGTACGCTTTGTGTTCTAACTCCACTGGAAGGTGACATGGTTTTCCGAGCACTAACCGGTAAGGTGACATACCGATGGGTGTTTTATATGCAATCCTATATGCCCATAAAGCCTCATCTAAGCGCAAGCTCCAATCTTTTCTTTTTGGGCAGACCGTTTTCTCAATGATAAATTTGATTTCCCGATTTGACACCTCCTCCTGACCATTAGTTTGTGGATAATATGCAGTTGACACCTTGTGGGTGACATGATATTTTCTCAGCAGAGCTTCCACAGTTCGATTACAAAAATTAGTGTCTCGATCAATGATGAGAGCTCTCGAAATCTAGAAATGTCAATGGCTCGGCCCTTAAACCCACGAGCTCGGCTCGACTCATGGTTCGTGGAGAAACGAGCCAGAGTTCATGAACCGAGCCGACTCTGGCTCGTTTGCTCGGGGGCAAACTCGGCCCGGCTCGGCTCGTGGCTCGTCAATTTTTTTATTTTTTATTTTTTTAGCTTTTTTTTAGTGTTTTTTTCACGAGCCCACGAGCTGCTCGTGAAAAAACGAGCCAAGCCGGGCTCGGCTCGCCTAGTGAGCCCGCCACTCGGCTCATGCTCGGGCGGCTCGTGGCTCGGTGGCAACGAGCCGGCTCGGCTCGATTGCCACCACTATTGAAATCCCAAACCTGGAGAATATATTAGACTTGGTAAAATCTGCAACAACTTTAGAATCATCAGTCCGGTGGCTTTGGCTTTTACCCATTTTGAAACATAATCCACCGCAAGAAAAATATAAGCAAAACCGAAAGACGCAGAAAATGGTCCCATGAAATCAATGCCCCAAACATCAAAGATCTCACAAACAAGTATGGCGGTTTGTGGTATTTCAGTCCTTAGGGATATATTACCTATTTTTTGACAGTTTTCGTAGGACTTATAGAAGGAATAGGCATCTCGAAATAAGGATGGCCAATAGAAGCCACATTCAAGCACTTTTCTTGCTGTCCTTTTTGCTCCAAAATCCTCCACAACCATATGAGTGACAGAAGGTGAGAATGAAGGTAATTTCATTTTCAGGAACACACCTTCTAATCACTTGATCTGCACAATGTTTCCACAGGTATGGATCATCACATATTTAATATTTTGCATCACTCTTTAGCTTATCTCTTCGAGCTCTAGACAAGTCAGAAGGCAATGTATTAATAATCAAAAAGTTTACAATGTCTGCATACCATGGTAACGTTGTGCTTGAAGAGAACAATTGCTCATCAGGAAAGGTTTCCCGCAATTGGAGCTCGGCATCCACGTTAGTTAAATGGCTCAAATGATCTGCAACACTGTTTTTTATTCCTTTTTTGTCTTTGATTTCCAGGTTGAATTCACTCAGGAAAAGTATCCTTCGTATTATTCTTGGTTTCGCCTCTTTCTTTGTCATCAAGTAACGCAGAGTTGCATGATCAGAATAAATAGTCACTGTAGTACCAAGTAAATAAGGACGAAATTCTTCTAAAGCAAAAACAATAGCCAAGAGTTCTTTTTCAGTTGTGGTGTAGTTTCTCTGGGCATCATTTAGAGTTCTAGAAGCGTAATAGATGGCATGGGATGCCTTTCCAGTCCTTTGACCCAACACTGCGCCCACTGCAAAGTTACTTGCATCACACATGATTTCAAAGGGAAAGTTCCAGTCAGGAGGTTGAATGATTGGTGCAGAAGTCAACAGTTCTTTCAACTTATCAAATGTCATTTTGCACGCCCCATCAAACTCAAAAGCCACATCCTTTTGTAACAATTTGCATAGGGGCAATGCAATTTTGGAGAAGTCCTTGATAAACCTGCGATAAAAACCTGCATGTCCAAGAAAATAGCGAACTTCCCGCACACTAGCGGGGTAAGGTAGAGATTGAATAATATCGATTTTATCTTTATCTACCTCAATGCCCTTAGATGAAATAACATGCCCTAGAACTATACCGTGTTCTACCATAAAGTGACATTTTTCGGAATTCAATACAAGGTTAGTTTCCATGCATCTTTTAAAGACTAGTGCAAGGTTATGCAAACAGTTATCAAATGAATCCCCATAGACTGTGAAGTCATCCATAAAGACATCTATGATATGGCTCAACATAATCCAAAAATATACTTACCATACACAGTTGAAAAGTGTCCGAAGCATTACAAAGACTAAAGGGCATGCGACGGTATGCAAATGTTCCGAATGGATATGTGAATGTTGTCTTTTCTTAATCTTCTGGGGCAATTGCAATTTGAAAATAAACTGAATAGCCAATCAAGAAAACTATAATAAAAATG
Organism: Fraxinus americana; assembly: GCA_035079005.1. Taxonomy (NCBI): domain Eukaryota; kingdom Viridiplantae; phylum Streptophyta; class Magnoliopsida; order Lamiales; family Oleaceae; genus Fraxinus; species Fraxinus americana. Next base: position 17,931,336 of record CM068715.1, on the reverse strand, counting down.
ACCAACTAACCTTTCAAGCATTTGATCAATAAATGGTAAAGGAAAGTAATCTTTTCTGGTTACGGCATTTAATTTCCTATAGTCTATACAAACCCGCCACCCATTTTGAACACGGGTGGTAACCAATTCATCATTCTGATTTTTCACCACAGTTATCCCCGGCTTCTTAGGAAATTCTTGAATTGGACTGACCCAACTGCTATCAGAGATAGGATAAATCATGCAAACTTCCAAAAGCTTGAGGATCTCCTTCTTTACTACATCCATCATGGGTGGATTCAATCTTCGTTGAGGTTGACGGGAAGACTTTTCTCCTTCTTCAAGAAAAATACGATGCATGCAGGTGGATGGGCTGATTCCCTTGATGGTGCGATTGTCCAACCAATGGCTGTTCGATACTCCTTAATGACCTGTACCAATTTTTCTTCTTGCAATGTAGTCAGTTGGAAATGATCACTGACAATGTTTTGTCATCTCCAAGAAATACGTATTTAAGGTGATTAGGGAGAGGCTTCAAATTCGGAATGGGGCCTGCAAAACAGAAGGTAGGGGCTTTTCATTAGAAACGAGCAAATCAACATATGAACTATTACCTGCTTGTTGTGACTTTGGAAGAGTATTCAACGTGCAACATCTTCTCGCAAGCTGGGACTTAAAAGTTAATCTCTCACTCTCTTTCTCCACACTCTTACGAATAGCAACCTCCAACTCATCATTTCCATCAAGTTCAAAAATATCACGTGCTAGGTCATCAATTACATCGATAGAATACACAGCATTATCATCAACAGAAAACTTCATGGCATCATAGATATTAAATTTAATTATCTTACCATCAAATTCCATGGTTAGTGTGCCACTATGGACATCAATTTTAGTTTTGGATGTTTTTAAGAACGGTCTTCCTAACAAGATAGGGCTAGTTTGGTCACTGTTTTCCATGTCAAGCACATAAAAGTCAGCAGGAAAAACCAATTCATTAACTTGTACAAGGACATCATCAATCACACCATTTGGGTAGGCATTTGATCTATCATCTAATTGAATTACCACACCAGTTTTGATTAAGGGGCCAAGTTTCAAAGAAGCATAAATGGAATATGGTATGACATTTATAGAAGCTCCTAAGTCTAACATGGCTTTCTCAAATTTGGTGTTACCTATCATGCAAGGGATAGTAAACATACCTGGATCCTTGCATTTTGTAGGAAGTTTCCTTTGAATGACTGCATACACGTTTTCTCCAACTTTCACATTTTCATACCCCTTCAGTTTCTGCTTTCTCTTAATAGTACACAATTCTTTCAAAAATTTAGCATAACGAGAAACTTGGTTAATAGTATCTAACAAGGGAATGTTCACCTCACATTTCGAAAAGTTTCATAAAGTTTCCTATTTGGATCATTTTTCCTAGATCCTACCAAAGCCTGAGGGAATGGGGCTACTGGTTTATAATCAGAAAAGGGAGGAAACTTACGTTTGGGTGTATCATCGTCGGTTGGGTCACTCTTTCCCGCTGTGATGTCTTTCTCCTTTTCTTGTTCTGACGATGTAGGGATTTCATTTACTGGGATTTCCAATTCCTTGTCATTCCTCAATACAATTTCACTTACATGCTCCATTGGATTTACCATTGTATGAGAGGGTAGCTTTCCTGAACTTTGTGACTCCAGTCGACAGACCGCGCTAGCCATTTGACCTATATGATTCTCCAAACATTGAATGCTAGCCCTCGTCTTCTGTTGAAATTGTAAAGTGTTAGTTGCAAGAGATTTAACAATATCTTCTAAAGACATACCAGAGTTAGAAGATTGGCCCTGTTGTTGTCTAGGCGGATATGGCTGCTTATATTGTTGAAAGTTTGGGCGATTTTGAGTGACGTGTTGATTTGTTTGCGAATTTCTATAGTTAAGATTGGGGTGATCCCTCCATCCTGGGTTGTATGTCTTCAAAAAATGATCATAATTCCTTTGTGGTTGTCCAGGAAAGCCACCCACTGCATTAACTTGTTCAGTGGGTTCTTCTTGAAGAGTTGGACATGTGTCAGTTGGATGTCCCACTACTGAGAAAATTCCGCAAGCCTTCGCTATCTACACATTACCTGTGGCCATTTGACGAAGAAGAGTAGTTAGACTTGCTATTTGTTATTCAAGGGATGAGACATTTACCTCGTTAACTTGTCTAGAAGGGGGATCGAATGTAGTGCTAAATTGTTGAGAGTTGGCTGCCATGTTTGCAATTAAGTTCTTCGCTCATTCGAGAGTTTTATCCACCAAAGCTCCTCCACTTGCAGCGTCAATCATGCTCCTTTCTGTGGGTTGAAGACCTTCATAGAAGTATTGGATGAGAAGTTGCTCACTGATCTGATGATGGAGACAACTTGCACACAATTTCTTGAACCACTCCCAATACTCATATAGGGATTCTCTGTTATCTTGTCTTACACCACATATTTCTTTCCTAATATTTCTTCCCTCGAAGCTAGAAAATATTTCTCCAAAGATAGCATCTTCATTCCATCCCATGTGGTAATGCTTCCCGATGGTAGATAATAGAGCCAATCCTTAGCCGAATCCTTCAGAGAAAATGGAAAGGCCCTCAATTTAATCTGTTCTTCAGTAATCCCCGTGAGTTTCATACTTGTACAGACCACATGAAACTCTTTCAGATATTTATGAGGATCTTCACTTATAAGACCATTAAAAGTTGGCAAAAGATGTATTAGCCCAGATTTAAGCTCGAATGTAGTAGCAGCATCTAAATTAGGAAAAGTTATGTATAGAGGTTGTTGATTCAATGTAGGTGCTGCAAGCTCCTTCAAAGTCCTATTTTCGGCCATGATATCTTCTCCTTCAAAATCAAAATCACTTGCAAAAATAAATTAGCACAACTCCCCGACAACGGCGCCAAAATTTGATGTGTGCTGTTGCAGGCACCCAAAAGTAATACCTTAACCTCTAAAACTAATGTAGTAGTGGAAGCAAGGGTCGATCTCACGAAGAGTGTGCAATTCAATATTTTATGCTTCGTACAATGATTGGGGGGTTTTGTATGCAAACAATTGTAAATAATGCAATCAATAATAATGAAAATTAAATTAACGAAAACAATTAAAAGACTAACCTTGGTCTGAGTCCACATCCACCATCGAAAATCCACAATTGATTATAAATGTAAGGATAATTCAATTCATATTTTGAATATTCACCGTTGAAATAATTTTCCTATCTCGCCTTAATTTTAGTTAGTTAGAAACCAACGTTCTAATTAACCCTAATTATTAAATAATCTCATACAAGCGCTCAAAATTCAGTTTAATAACAGATTTACACAATAGAGAAATCGATGAACTAGATAACACAAACACCAGTGGTTGCATTCAATCTATTTAAACATTCTTCTTAAAATTCAATAACCTCTATCGCAGAAAATTATCAAATCCCAGTGCTTCACAAGTTAAAGGAATCAAACAATTAGGGATTTGATATTTAACTTAGCGATAGATTCTGACGAATAACAAATTAGTAGACCTCCTAGCAATTAAACATAACAATCATGAAAATAAGTGAAGAAAAATATTCAATACGCAAAATAAGAATTAAACAATAAGAAAAACTATTTAGATCTCACAATATGTGGTTCCGAGACTTCAATTTCTTTCGACCAGGTGTAAAAATTTAGTTACAATTCATGAATTTAAGGGAGAAATAATGAAGAGTGGAGTTTGTAGGCGTTCCCCTTTGTTCTGGACGAGTTTAGGGTTAAATAGGTCATCCAAATACCCTACCATAAGAGATTGGTTCGAATAAGGAAACAAGAAAATTTACGCCCAGAATGAACTATGCGACTGCATGGTATAAACTCATACGACAATAAGGTTATAAAAAATTTGCACCGTTCATCTCCTGTTGGTGTTTGGGGGACTGCATGAACTTTCTACCTGCGACTGCATGGTAGAAATGATTTTCTATTTGGTTCATTTTGGTCCCCCAAACTTTATTTCATTTACCATTTGGCATTGCTTCATTTCCCTTCTTCTTCTAACATTCCATGATATCACAATGTGTTAATTAGCTCAATTTCATACTTGATTCACAATTCGGGTTATCTTCTGAATAATTGCATTTTGGTCCCCCAAAGTTTCATTTTCTTTCAAATTACGCCATATCCATAGAATTGACACCTAAATCAAAATATTAACGTAATAAGTACATTTTGGCACAAAATAAACATATGAGCGCATAAAATAAGAAGGGAAAAATATGCATTTTACATTCTTATAAGCCCCCTTTTAAATTAGGCCTGAGTCACAGGCCTCATTTGCCTCTACCCAAAATCAAGCTTGATGAGTTGACAATGCACTTAAATATTACTCCTATTTTAAATATAACATATTTATATCATTATCGAGACACGTTCGAACCTCCAATTTTGTGGCCTAATATTTCTAATGGACAAGCTCCTTGATCGCCTCCTCAAGCACCTGTCACCACATTTTCCTCACAGGAATCAATGATGAGGTGCTCGAAAATTAGATTGTTGCTTCTTAGGATGGTGGTTATCGTGGTTTTCGTAGGTTCATTGGAAGGGTCGTCCACCTAGTGATGCTAAGCTTTTGGAGGCCTATCTAGATTATACCTCGTTGGAGTCAAGTTCTTTTTAAACGAGGAGGAATAATGCAAAAAGAAAAGTATATTCCATCTATACATAAAATCAATTTGAATATTATTTTTTGTTATTGCATTTTATTAATTTTGACAAGACAATTGATTTTTTTTTTCTTTTTAATAGGAAATCCTAATTTTCCGTCTTAGTTGTAATTTAGAACTTATATAAAGAAGTTGTTTGATTGTAATAAAACATACTTGACTATTGAATAAAATATAATCTCTCTTTTTTTCACTTTCTTCTCCTTTTTTACCTCTTTAATTGTTCTTTTGATCCTTACACTTGTCATCAATAGCATAACGAATGTAAACCTTGGCTAAAATACACAAATGTTTCGGATGATTCAGGGTGCAAATTAAAGGGGCAAAGGTGTAATTGACTAGCGAAAATTAATGAATGAGTGAGATTTCGTTAAAACTCGAGCATACTCGTTAGAATAAGTCCATATTTGTCTCATTTTAAAACAAAACTCTTTAATTATTATTCATTTTCAGTCACATGTTCACACAATAAAATATTTTGCATATAAATTCAAAAAGTTTTCCTATATTTAAACGACGCATTTTCAAAACAATCGCTATTAAAAAACATTATGTTTTCAAAATAATTATCACTAAACAATAGCTAAATTAGGATGTGACACTTTCTCTCTCCACAATTAATACTAAAAAGAAAAAAAAAATAGTTGCCAAACGAGAAAATATAAATAATATTAAAATAATCTATTTTCTAATTTACCATTTTACATCAATCTTTTTGATCTTGACCCCTAAAACTTTGTAGTCCAACTAACCCAAAGAACCTCCATCATTTTCACAATACCATAGATTCAACATAAGCAGCCGGGCCACTTTTTCCACTTACATTAAAAAATTTGGTGCAGGTTTAGTCCTTTGGTTTGTCATTTTTTTTGCTCTTTATTTATTTATTTTTTTCCATCTATTAGTCTTAAAAACTGAGTTAGATACGCCTCCAGGACCGACTTCAAAACCGACCTTGAGAATTTTGAGACCCTAAACTACAAATTGTTATGAGACCCTTAAACATAATATTTTTACAAGTATAACAATCTCTTTAATATCAACCATGGCTGATTCAACTACAATTCATCGTGACGAGAAACATTATGATGATTAGTACTCACTCACCGTTTGATTTATTCGAGAATCAATTCTCGCATTCAAAAACACAAAGGCTTTTGAAAACCAGTGAGGTATCAATGTGGTGGCTACAATTTATGCCAAAAATATCCTATATTTAAAAAGTAAAAAATTCAAAAGCAACAATCAAATTTGAAGAAAAGAAATTACTGAATAATTTATATATATATAAAAGTCATTATTGGGTGGGTGACATCCTAATGCAGTGAGGCATCGGTGTGGTTGCTACAATTGGGAAGTGCTATGTGTACATATGTGTACACATAGGGGATGATATAATGTGAGTGGGGGTGGGGCCTACGCTACAGTATAGTGGGTCCTACCCCACTCACATTATGTCAACCTCTATGTGTACACCTATGTACACATAGATTAATCCGCGACAATTTATGCCCAAAATAACCTATATTTAAAAAAGCAAAAAATTCAAAAGCGACAATCAAAATTGAACAGAAATTAACCCTGAATAATTTATCAAAAAACAAGTCATTATTGGGTGGGGACATCCTACTGCTTTATTTGCAAAAATCATGCTACGGTATAAGAGAGATCGATATAATCATTGACATAATGTCACATGTATTCTATCATTAAACTGTTTAAAACACAGTTAAATTTTTCATCCAATCATATCTTGTGAACACTTATTATCTTAAGGCATCTATCAACATCTTTCTAGCAAAGCAACATTATTCTATTTGCAAAAATTACATTTTCAAGAAAATACCTAATGCAAGAGATTCCAGAAATTGCTTGTACTATCTTTTCGTTATATCAAAAGTCTTGACCAGTACTTTGGAAGTGTAGAAAATATGACATCATGATTATAAAAAATTGAACATTGCTTGATGTACATAAATTATGATTCACAAATCATTTACACACACTCACAATAGGATTATGCTATATGTACACCCGATGGTTTACACACGGGGTTACACCCCCCTCACATGAAAGGGGGCCCACGAATATTTTATTGTGTGCGGGCCTCCCTCCATGTGAGGGGAATGTAATCCAATGTGTAAATGATTATGTACATCTAGCATAATCCCTCACAATAAGGGTGGGTGGGTGAGATTTTTGGGCATTTTTTATTTTAGTGGGACCCACACATTGTGAGTATTGGTTAGAATTCTGTGAACAATTATTTTGTACATTTGACTTTACTCTAAAAAATTTAAACTTTGAAAGTTGTTAAATAAAAAATTGTCCCATTTAGACCCTTTGGATAACATCCCTAATATTTTATTGATTAATTATATTCACACCACAGTTTTTATTTCTTACACTACATTTTAATTGTACTTAAGATTTTTAATCTTCGCTCATTATGACATTTGTGTTCCTGAAAACTTTTCATCACATTCTTATCCTCAGATTTTTCATTAGTTAATACATTTTGTATTTGATAATAATTTTATATCCAAAAGTCTATTGAGATTGCATAAAATAATTTATTTTTCAAGTAAATAAATAAAAAGTGCGGCGAATATATTTTTCCCTTTATTTCAAAACATGAAAGTAAAATATTTTAGGTATAAATTATCGTCAAGGACTAGATGTACTAATTAATTGAAGGTTGAATACATGTATTCTATGAAAAAAGTTAAGATAATAATTGCTATAATGAACAAAATTTTAACTACAATTAAAATATAATGTATCAAATAAAAATTATGGTACCAATATAACCACTCTTCTATTTTACCCATATACCAAAGAATGTGATCCCATTTGACGTGGAAAAGGACAAAACATGTCTTGGCCCAAATGCCAAAAATACATCACTTTGCCAGTCATATTTTGTGAGATGGCCAATGAATATTTCCCTAACGATCAAATACTTATACGAATAATGCTCATTGAACAGGGTTATTGACGGGTTGGTGTGATAGGTGTTGCGTGCCAGCACCGGTTTGGATTTTATTTTTCATACTATCAAATTATATGTCGACATGTGTGTCCCATATTTTTTAACATGTTTTTGAACATGTTTGTATAGCATAACTCTACTTATACACCTTTAAAAAAAATGGAATAGGAAAGTTCTAAAACTCTGCTCCTTTTTAGGACCTGGGCTTCATTTTCACAAAAATTATTTTCAGTCACATTCTTTCATGAAATAATGTTACATATAAATTCAAAAAAATTTAAATTACACGTTCTCCAAAAAATTACCATTTCAAAACAGACTTTCTCCAAAAATCTCATTTTAATGGAACCCAAATAGGGGCTAAAATTATAGAAATCTCATTTCGAAACTATTTTTAAAAGATCAGATATTTTGATTAATTCATCGGAAGCATAAATAACATTAACGCCAGGGGCGGACCCAAGGGGGTCCTGGGGGGCACGTGCCCCCCAACTTTTGATTTTTTTTTTTTTTTTGTAAAATTATGTTTGGTATCGATTGAAATCTAAATCAAAGTTAACAATTAAGGGTCCGTTTGAGCCCCGTTTTTTTCCCAAATTTTCTCATTTTCCTTGGTTTTTGGACAGCTTCAACAGTTGCATGACTGATTATTTGCCTGACTTCGTACAGCTTTTTCTACATTTGGCAGACAAATTTTGAATATGCCGAATCTGCCCTTTTTTTACTTGTTTTTGAAATTAGAAAGTAAGGGTAATAATAGTAGGTATTTCGGTAAATAGTGATGACAAATTGGATATATTAGTCACAAGGAATTTCAACGGTTCAGTAGCCAAAAATCTTCGGCACAACTCACCAAAATGTCTGCTGTGGGGCCCATAAAAAGTCAATAATGAGAATGAGAATTTGGAAAAAAAGGGGCTCAAACGGGGGCTAATTCTAATAACATATTTCATTAAATCCATAACTATTTAACTTTTATCAAAATTTCCTAAAAATTTGATTTTAATCTCCACCAAATAGGGGCAAAATCACAATAAATTTGAATTTCGACAACAAGCTAATTTTAAAAATTCTCCAACAATCATACGCTAATTGAATTTACAAATTATTTATATCATCTTAAAACTTATTTCGAAAACTATATTATGGGCATATCGAATAGTCCAAACAAATATCGAAAATAGTTAAATGTAAGTCTTAAAGAAAGACGTCTAACTCGCATTTTTAAAAAAAAAAATCAATTATTTCATTAACATTTATTATTTTTGCGATACAAATTTCTCAATATAATTTTCATCATTTTATTAGAAAATTTAATATGGAATATGACATCAAAAAATTTTGAAATTTTACATCCAAAAAAATCATATCTCATGTAAATTTTCTGATACAAAATTTCATGAGATATGATTTTTTTGGACGTAAATTTCGATTGTAAAAAATTGTGCCCTCTAACTTTAAATTTTTGCGTCCGCCCCTTTGTAACGCCATGGTTATAAAAATGAAAACAAACTCAAAAATAAGTTCATTACTTCAATAAAGAGTCGCGCGTGATAGTAACTAATAATAAATATTATAGACTCCATCCAAACAATAGTTATTTGAGGATAAGGGTAATAAGGCGGTGTTTGCAGTTACCAAACAGGTTCTAGCTAGGTCGTGGAATATGTCATGTCATGGCTCAAATGCCAAAAGACACGCCTTGCTTGTCATATTTTGACTACTTAAAAGGGATCTATAGTTGAATGAAATTGTTAACAAATAATTCTTGTGCATGCATTTCAATGGTCAATGAGAAATTATAGGATGACTATTATGCATTTCAGTTCTCCGAAATAGGGAATAGGGATTGTTCGTAGTTTTTTTATTTAGTATTTTAAGGTATATTTTACATTTTTTTTTTCTTTTATGAAGTCTTTTTTATTGTGCTAGTTTTTCAACTCATATATTTGATTAGACTTTTTAGTAGAATTTATTATGATCGTCTAAGATTTTTTTATAGAATATAATTATATTTTATTGTGCCCCTGTTTTATGGAGATTAAAATTAGATTTTTAGTAAATTTTGTAAAAGTTGATGAAGTATGTGGTTGAAAAGTTGTAAATCACATAAAACATAGAGTTAAAATTAATTTTTTTATTTTGATTTAAATTAAAATCTAGATTTTAATCCTTACCAAATAGGGATTGTCTAAATAAGACTGCTTGGATCAAAACTTATAAAATGGAAAATTGAATGTTATCAATTGCATTTCTAATTTTTCAATATTCAATATGAATCATCAAGTCCAAACTCTCGTTATTGTCTCTGAATCAATGAGAATTTGATGCATATTTTTTTGTAATTCACGTGTAAATCAATAGAAATTAAGAGGTTATTCGCAAACTTCGTGTTGCAAGCTTTTATATGTGCTTCCCGAACTCATTATACCACCTCCCTTGTATGTTCTTGTGTCATCTTTGAAATTGAATTGAATGGGAGGTTGTTGGATGGTAGCACAATCAAAAGAATATCCAAGAACAATGATGTGAAGATGATTTCATTTGGTTTTTATAAAATAAACATATCGGATGGCCCTAGCTCATTACCAAAAGATAGATACGAACAAAATTAGACCATGATGCTTAAACTATACATGAATTTTTATGCAATAAATAAAATTTTAGATATAATCAATTTATCTTATGTTAAAGATTTCATGTGCGCATCAAGAGCTGAGTTAAGCTTCTTTTGTGCTGAGCTATAATGTTTCATTTTTATAGAGAGCTTTTCGCCATAACTCTTTTATATTTTTTTCAATTTGGTTGACTGCATCGATCTTGTTCTTCTAGTCACTATATTTACCTTACTTCTAGTCTTTGTTGTGCTTGATCTTGTCTCATTCCCCCTTCACGTGTGCATTCTTGAGCAAATCCTTTATTATCCGGGTTGAGACATATCGTATGAGTGAACGTTCTGATTTTTCATTTGCATTTCTTGAGTTTCCTATTTTCCCCTGAAATTCTTGTTGCATAATTTTATGAAACAACAAGTATGTGTATATTCAAAGTTAAGTAAAAAGTCGCAATACTATTTAATTCATATTCATTATAACCGTTATCTATATTAAAAAAAAATGATTTTTACTTTACAAAAGTATCATTCTTAAGATCCCCACGCAGGTGACGAAAGCAGTGACATCACCCACACATTCTGGCTCAAAGTGTTCGTTCATTCTTCAGTCTTCTACTTCTTGGGTAAATCTCACTAGCGGTCGCTGAACTTTCAGAAAAATCAAATTGGTCGATCACTAAATTTTAATGTGTCTCAATTGGGTAATAACTTTAATTTATTTTATAATTGTATAATTATGGCTGGGCTCCCCAGCCTTGTACGTTCTATGTTTTTGGGTCCCCAACTTTCAAAATCAGGGTTTTGAATCTCCAACACAATTAAATTGGTGAATCTTAGTTCTCAGGTGACAAAAATCTCAGGCGACTTTCATATTACTTATTGCTAGGTGGTATAACCATGAAATCACTTAGTGCCTGTTTGAATTTCATTCTTATAAAACTTATTTTTTTCAAATCCATTTTCGACCACACATTTTTATAATAAAAGAAATTTATATGTAAACCCAAATTTTTTTTTTTTTTTTCCATTTTTAACTACGAGTTCTAAAAAAAATCACTATTCCAAAATCTATTGAACCAGAAAATGGGGCTCAAACGGGAGCTTAAAACTTATAATTGATACAATTGAAATTTGTTTGTGATTTTAACTTTAAAATTGACGATTTTGATCACGTGACAACTCAAATTTATAGATTGAAATAACTTAGAAACTCCAAACCTAAATTTGGAAGGTTGAGAACCTTAACCACATTAAGTAAAATGTTGGAGAACTCAGCCCTAATTTATCTTTTCAAATTCAGTCACTTGTCTATGATCTATCGTTCCATAAACTGACATAAATCACTTAGTTGATTGTCATACTGTCATTAGTTTTACACTTAAGCGACAGCTAGAAAGAAAATTGGTAAAATAAGATTTATGGCAATTAGACTAAAAGGCTAAATGTGTATTTTTCCTAACACTTTATGATGTAATATAGGACTAAGTTGTATTAGGTAAATAGAGGAACGAGAATGATACGACAATATAAAAAGTAAAACAAAAGCACAAGATTTACGTGATAAAGAATTACCATGGGCAGAAGAGAATTTTATTAATATCAATAATGAAGAATTATAAATTATTGTGCAGAATATAAAGATTGATTTTTTTATAGGTTTACTTCTCATATATATAGTGCAAAGAAGATCCTAAGATGTGATGGAATTCAACTATAACAAGTCTATACAATAATGGAGTGTTTGAGATAGAATATGATAAAAAATTTGCCAAAGCCTCGAACTATTCAAAATCGGATAAGACTTCGCTCGAGCAGACGACGAGCAATGGCTGGTCGCTCAAGTGGCCTTCTTGCAGCTAGCGAGCACAACACCCTTGTTCTGAGAGCTCGAGCAGATGCTACATTTAGCAAGCTTCGATGCATGCTTCTTTCTCCTTGCATGATTTCTTTTTCTCCTTTTGCAAATTCAACTCTTTAAAATCTTCTTTTAAGTCCAAAACAACTTTCAAACTCCCAACATAACTCCCAAACCAAATTCTAACTAAAATTCCAAATAGACTTCAACTAGAATTATCAGGTCATCTTCAAATAGAATCCTCAAATAATTTTCCAAATAGAATTTGGGTCACACCCTAATTTTAACAAGTTGGCATGTCACGTAGTAGTTATGTGTAATAATTGTTGTGGTTTGATAGTTAATTAAGTAAATTTTATCAATATATATAAATATAACAAAATGATTTGAAACTAAATTGATTTTCGGTCAACCAATCATGATAAATAAAAATTTAGTAACACAATTGTGAGTCTCTATTTAAGCTTCATTTTTTATAATGAATTTTGTGAGAGTATTTATTTATTTATTTATTTGGAGAACATATGATTAAGCCCATGTTTGGTAAAGATTAAAATCAATTTTTTAGTAAATTTTGATAAAAGTTGATGAAATATGTGGTTAAAATTAATTGTTAACTTTGATTTGAGATTGTAATTAAATTTTAATACAAACCAAACAAGAGCTAAAAGATAGAGCAAAAACTTTGAATTTATGTGTAAAAATATTTTATTCGAAAATGTACAATCGAATATAAATCTGAAGAAAAATAATTTTTATGAATGGACTCAAATAAACAATGGATGAGATTTCACTAATTGCAATAATTTTATAAAGGTTCAATAATTGCAAATGAAATTTAACCCTCTACCATTCCTCCAAATCTTTGGCTGCGGTCAGCAACCCCATAAATTTCTTGCCCCCCAAGCAAATAGTCTTCTCCACCCTACCCCTACGCCAACCCCCACCCCAGTCCCCGCGGCGGCACAACAGAATATGAATTATGAACTACAGTTGCCCACGTGTTTACATGCATATATACAGACACAAAGGTTCCATTTCTTTGTTTCAAAGCAGCCTTCGAGAGTTGGGGTAATTGAACTCAACTGTGAACAGTTAAAGAAATCGTAGAGTGAATGAAAGGTGGTGCAGATCAAAATCATCAGAAGTTGGAATTGCCGGCCGGGTTCAGGTTTCATCCGACAGATGAAGAGCTGGTGGTGCATTACCTGTGCCGGAAATGTGCAGGGCAGCCAATTGATGCTCCGATTATAGCTGAGATTGATCTCTACAAGTTTAACCCTTGGGACCTTCCAGGTTACTTTTTAGTTTATAGTGTTATACTATCGTTTTTTTCCTGGGTTCTCTGCTATTGCTTGGGTTTTAATTTTTTTTTCTGGGTTGTGCTATAAATTCACTGTTGAAAACTGGATCAGTTGTAATTTTCTCATTCTTGGATTAATCGGAATCACGGTTTTGTGTATAATTCACCTTTAAAATCGACTTGTAAAGATACAGTATTTATTCAAGTAGTTATGAGTTCACAATTTAAGTATTTTAAACATGTGAGGTGCAGCTATAGAGTCGTTATATTCCACTTCTAGATCCTTTTAGAATTATCATTCCGAATGAGCGATTTTATGGAACCAATGTCACTGCAAAGAACCCTTAGAGATAGTGGTGGATCAAGGAATCCAGGTGAGCACGAACGGTCGCTCGAGCAGCTGTTGAGCGTTCGCCCAATATAAGAAAATAAATATTCCAGCGGGGCCAGCACGGGCGGCCACAAGGGCTCGCCAGGTGCTGCTCCTCCCCTGCTTCCAGGTCACTGGTGTGAGCAATGCTACATTGCCAGGGGGGGAGTGACACCCCCCCTGACAGAGTACTCACATTGGGGGGAGGGGGACTTTTTTTTTCATTTTTTATTTGCCCGGGCCCCACGTCGGTCCCACCCCCTTTGTGAGGGTCGGTCATCCAAGTGGGCAGCCGTCTTCTGGCAAAGGAGCAAAATTCCTGGTGCATAATGAGGGTCATCCCACCAGCTTTTATACTAACGGTCTCCAAGTAGAGGTTAAGCACGCATGTTAAACCTTAATTTAGCCATGTTGGACTCGATCAAAGTCATTATGATTGCGGTGAATGGAATTTGATATAGATAATTATGATTGAGTTTTCATGAAGTTTTTGATTTTGTAACGATTTGAAATTGCCTGTGAAAAGTTTGATTCATTTCTAAATGATGCTTGATTTTACAGGCATGGCACTTTATGGTGAAAAGGAGTGGTACTTCTTTTCTCCAAGAGACCGGAAATACCCGAATGGTTGTCGGCCAAACAGGGCAGCGGGATGGGGATACTGGAAGGCCACTGGAGCAGATAAGCCTCTGGGAAAGCCAAAGTCACTGGGAATAAAGAAGGCTCTGGTTTTTTACGCCGGAAAACCTCCTAAAGGAGTCAAAACCAATTGGATTATGCATGAATACCGCTTAGCTAATGTTGACAGATCTGCTGGCAGCAAAAGGAACAATTTGAGGGTAGTACTAGAACAAGATTTTAACTTCTTCTTCTTCTTTTTTTATTTTTTTTATTTTTCCTCTTAGTACAGTCGAGTCACTACACTGCACAACCGTCCGTTGAATTAATCATTCTGTTTCTTGCTCCTGCAGCTTGATGATTGGGTATTGTGTCGACTATACAACAAGAAAGGTACTATTGAAAAGCATTACAGTGTCGATCAGAAGACACTGGATTTTTCAGATACCGAAGAACAAAAGCCGAAAATAGGCACATGCCCGTATAACGGAATGGTGAACCAAGGGGTGCCACTGGTTCAAGAATCACAATCCATGTTCGACTCATTACAGATGACGAATGATTATCCGCATTTCAACACATCTGAGTCAGTAACCAAGTTGCATACTGATTCGAGTAGTTCCAACCACCACGTATTATCACCGGAGTTCACGTGCGATAAGGAGGTCGAAAGTGTTCCGAAATGGAGCGATTTCGAGAAATCCCTGAATTATCAGCTTAATTACACGGACGGTTTTCAAGATTACAATTTTGCTTCACAAGTGCATTATGATGGCCAGCTCTCTCTGTTTCAAGACATGCTCATGTACATGCAAAAGCCTTCTGACTGAGGGATCAAATTGATTTGATTTTGTCCTTGAGACTATAGTATTAGGTGTAATTATAAGCAATGTAATTCATCCATTGCATACTGAAATCCAAAACCTTGATTATTCTGTTTCCTCTCCTAAAGAAAATAAAAGAAGGCCATTTAGATGCAGCCAGTCATATTTGGTTTGGATTAAAATCTCAAGTCAAAATCAACAATTAAATTTATTTTAATCACACATGGATTTGCAATTGTTCATCTACATATTTTATCAATTTTTTTCTCAGAAATCTGATTAATTCAAAGGAATACTGGAATTTGACGTAATATTTTGATAATCAACAAAAGTCTTCGAAAGCAAAAAATTGGTATTATTTTATTTAAGTTCAACACATTTGAACAAACCTGAGCCCTTTACACGTTACATCACACATGAACAAATGCGAATAATAGTTGGAACTAGTCAAATTTGATGGGTGCGTGGTTGCCCTGACAGAAAGATAACCTTGTGATGAAGGCGGTTAGAGCAAAAAAAATATGTATCATAGGTGCAATTAAGCGCTGGAAATCTCGTTATTTCGATTTTGGTAATCCTTGAGAGTGTAGTGACGAATAACTAAAAATCTGACAGAGATAAATCGATAGGAAATGCTATTTGCTTCGTAAGGACAAGAATTCACTTCTACAATATGTAAGAGTGTTCTCTTTACCATTTTCAAGCCATTTTCTGTTTTCGATTTTCCAAAACAGTGAAAATGCATTTTTTTTCCTATTTTCGAAAACGCGTTTTTGAAAACAAGTTAAAAATTTACAAAGAAAACATAAAACGACAAATTTGTTTTTTTTTAGTGTTTTCAGTTATAATTAAACTAAAATTTTCAAAACGCGTTTTGGGTGTTTTCAAAACAATTTTTCAAAATGCCAAAACAAATACATTTTCAATAATCTCAAAATGAACACTCAAAATACAAAACCCAAAATGAATTCAAAACACAAAACACAAAATTGAAATCCAAAGAGATCAACCCCTAAATTTTTTGAAAATGGATATTGTGAAAAATGATTTTATTTAGAATTTGTGGTCAAAAAGTGGGAAAAATTATAAGTTCACATACAAAATTATTTTATTGGAAGAATGTGATTGAAAATGAGTTTGAGAAAAATGAGTTCTAAATGATCGTTACTAAATCGGGGCTAATAAAGGTTTTCGAAAATAAGCTTCTTCCTTGAATTTTATTCGAAGTAATTAGAATTTCTATAAAATTACCAATCAATGATTTAACTCCGCAGGACCGCAGGATACAGATCATGGCTAAGCAAATAAAATTTCTTCAGTTAGGTAGACGACTGCTCCTGTTGATTGGATTAATTTGGAAGAATTTTTTAGTATCATGTCCCCGACAAGATTGGTGTTCGGTCAAGAATACCAAACTTGGACATAGACTGGGGATGCATCCCCACTGGAGATGAATAGCATTTTTCGAAAGATTAATGTTATTGGGATATATGTTCAAAAACTTAGACAATGAAAGATAAATGTTATTGGGACATATGTTAAAAAGTACTAGAACTTTAATGGGATCAATAGAGTAAGTCCCCCTAAAAATGTTTTCATTTACGATATGTTCCCCTACCTATTGAAAATTGCAGAAAATCCACTATTTGAAACCTTTTGTGCGTAAAAAACTCTCATGCGGTCAAGTTCCATCAAAATTTTCGTTAAAAACAGTAAACAATGCCAAAATTAAAAAGAAATAATTACAATTTCAGTACCCAAACTTTTTTTTCACAAATTAAATCCAATTTTTTATACGTCCCACCTACAATCACAAATCTTTTAAACCTTATTTTACACTTAATTTTCTCTATTAAATGATATATTTCGAGCAAGAAAGTTGAACATATCTTTTTATTAATGTCCTTGATTTATAAATCATAATTTTTTCGCAAGCAGCATATGACAATCCTATTCATATTTCATCTTTAAAATCATGAAATAACTATGCCCCCGCTAGTTGAGTATTCTATAAAGGGAAATTTTCATAAACGTCACTAAATTTGAAAAGTACATTAAAATTTGTCACTTTTACTAACGGTGCTAAAAAAATGTCACTTTTTTGGGGGTAATTAGCAGAAATGGTCCCCAACGTTTACACTCTTTGCTAAAATGGTCCCTATCGTTTTAAAATTGACATTTGTACCCTTATTTCAAACGTTTCTTGCGGAATTGGTCCTTCCATCCATAAACCGTTAAACATCCGTTAGAACCTTTTGGTAATTTGCAGAAATGGTCCCTATGGAATATAATTTAATATAATTTTGGAACGGCCTGCTTCGACGAGTGGTAACTTTCGCTACGGTTGGCCGTTTCGCACGCCGTTAGGGATGGGAGAAACTAGGTTATGAGCACTTCGAAATGATATTAAAAACGTAATATTTCAACTTCATTTGATTTCCCGTAATAATCCCGCAAAATGGAGATAAAAAATAAGAAAAATCGTTTATATATTTTGGAACGGCCTGCTTCGACGAGTGGTAACTTTCGCTACGGTTGGCCGTTTCGCACGCCGTTAGGGATGGGAGAAATTAGGTCATGAGCACTTCGAAATGGTATTAAAAATGTAATATTTCGACTTCGTTTGACTTCCCGTAATAATCCCGCAAATGGAGACAAAAAATAAGAAAAATCGTTTATACATTTTTAGTACCATTTCGAAAATAAGCTTCTTCCTTGAATTTTATTCGAAGTAATTAGAATTTCTATAAAATTACCAATCAATGATTTAACTCCGCAGGACCGCAGGATACGGATCATGGCTAAGCAAATAAAATTTCTTCAGTTAGGTAGATGACTGCTCCTGTTGATTGGATTAATTTGGAAGAATTTTTTAGTATCATATCCCCGACAAGATTGGTGTTCGGTCAAGACTACCAAACTTACCAAACTTAGACAATGAAAGATTAATGTTATTGGGATATATGTTCAAAAACTTAGACAATGAAAGATAAATGTTATTGGGACATATGTTAAAAAGTACTAGAACTTTAATGGGATTAATAGAGTAAGTTCCCCTAAAAATGTTTTCATTTACGATATGTTCCCCTACCTATTGAAAATTGCAGAAAATCCACTATTTGAAACCTTTTGTGCGTAAAAAACTCTCATGCGGTCAAGTTCCATCAAATTTTTCGTTAAAAACAGTAAAAAATGCCAAAATTAAAAATGAATAATTACAATTTCAGTACCAAAACTTTTTTTTCACAAATTAAATTCAATTTTTTATACGTGCCACCTACAATCCCAAATCTTTTAAACCTTATTTTATACTCAATTTTCTCTATTAAATGATATATTTCGAGCAAGAAAGTTGAACATATCTTTTTATTAATGTCCTTGATTTATAAATCATAATTTTTTCGCAAGCAGCATATAACAATCCTATTCATATTGCATCTTTAAAATCATGAAATAACTATGCCCCCGCTAGTTGAGTATTCTATAAAGGAAAATTTTCATAAACATCACTAAATTTGAAAAGTACATTAAAATTTGTCACTTTTACTAACGGTGCTAAAAAAATGTTACTTTTTTTGTGTGAAATGTCTAATTTACCTTCAGCGATACCTTTTTAGGAGCATTTAATGCACATTAATGCTTGACTTGAATGTTATTAAAGTTATGAAGTGATGATTTAATTTTTATACTATAAACATTGGATATATGTATGTTATATTAGGTAATATGAATTTTGTTAATAAAAAAAGGATTTTTAAAAGTGAGCATTAACAAATTCCTTTTACCATTAACAAACCCTAACATTTTAACCATATTCTCCATTCCTCGATGAATAAGACGTTACTATTCGATTCATCATCCATTTTAAAAGGTTAGCATATTATAAATTGTTTCTATTTGTATCTCATAACTGAGTACTTTTGAAATGTTAAATACAATATGGTCATATTTGTTCGAAATTATTATTCTTTGGCTTTTCAAATCTTTTGGAATAAAGATACAAATATCCTATAAAAAATGTCGTGAAGCTCCATATTCAATGAAGTGTTGAGTTATTTATTGGGAAGATATTGTTATATCATAGTTGAGAATTGATTATCACTGTTAATATTTTGAGTATTTCTTCTATTCAAACCCAATAAATGTTTTAAAGGATTACATCTTTAAAGATTTACACTACAAATTATTTGAAAAGAAGATTTTGTCATTCGATATTATAATATTGATGATCACACTTAATGTAAAGAAGAGTTTGTTCTAATCACCCATACATATATGCTTGCTGTCAATTTCGACAATTGAACTGTCGAATTAGAAACCGTCAGGTTAGACATTTAACTGTCAAACTTGACATTTCGAAACTCTCGGATAGATATTTCAATTGTCAAATTCGATAATTGGAAAATATCGAGATAGACATTTCAACAACCGACCTTTTGCTATTGTATGAATTTACTATTCGAATATGTCACTTTCATGCTATTAAATGCCGAGATATTGATTGTGCAGAATTCTTACCATTGCAATCTCAACTTTTCGAATATGATTAATCATTTAAGATTGCAAATAACCTTACATAATCGTATAAAGACACATGCAAACTACATGTAAAATAACCAAGCTTATTTGTTCGTAGTTGACCATAACATAAGCCAATTCAATCTTGACTCATTTCACAAACTCAATAGTTAAACCCAAACTCAATTTGCCCAGTAACGACCAAAAACCATCTAAACGTGAAATCCTAGTTGAACATAATAATGGATCGATTTAAAACCAAGACCCATGCAAATCTAGGAGTCGAACACAAGGATGTATAATTTAAATTATACTTTTAAATGTAAATTGACCAAATGAAAAAAAAAAATGAAGAAAGCATGATCCTTACCTATTCGATTCAAATAGAATAGTTATCAATGTCTCCTGATGATGATCATAACTCCAAATTCGAAGCACCGAGTTAATAATTGATCACTAGAACATTATTTATATGAAACAAGAGTGAAAAACATAGTTATAAGAAAAAAATCATAGATAACTTACATAAGCTCTAAGATTCGCATTTTGATAAAACTAGAAAAATATACAAATCAGGCATATTGTATCAATTCGGGACAAAAAAATGCGAATGATAAAAAAACAAACACCCCTAAATGTGAAGAATCAAAAGAAAAGAGAGCAAAAAATGTAAAAGAAAATATAAGAAAGCAAATATCAAGAGATTAATTGTGGTCTTCGTTGGAGATGAACTGATTAATGGTTGTCGTCGACGACAATGGGTTTTTGACTATTCGAATGAGAAAGAGGGGCGTGAATTTAGGGTTAGGTGAGTGTTTGAATGATAGAGATAGATCAATTGAGTTGTATTTTTAGTTTCTGGTTTTTCACTTTTCTTTTTTTTTCCTTTTTATCAAAATTTCAAAATTGAGTTATTTGGATGTGACATTTTTTCAATTTTTTGTACAATTTTTTCATGTAGTCAAATCTTATTTCTCTCTTTTTTACCAATAAAATAAATCAAATCAAGATGGGATCATTATTTCTCTCTTTTTTACCATTTCTTGGTATGTGCAAAACTTCAAATGACAGAAGCTCAACCACTTTGTGAAGTGCCGATCCCAACGATAGAAGAAGGAATTTGTGTGAATAGCGAGTGTTATTCCTAATGCCTTTTGGAGGAGCTTGTGAATTTCAGGGATCACAAGTGATTTGCCAATGTACCACTTTATGCTTATGAATTGCAATTTGTACCATCATTAATCTTATTGTGTCTTCTTATATAAAATAAACAATCATGCTGCACAAATAGGCTTAGTGCTATGGATTACTTAGCCACACATGTACTGTCAACACAACACATGTCTCTGCCCCTGATTCGATTGTAAATTATTTGCTACTTTTTATTCTCAAAGTGATATGATGTCATTTTTTGTTTCAAAAGTGACAATCCTTGTGTGAGAAAAGTATCATCTATCAGAAAATATGGGAACGAAATAAGATTTCGATTCCTATGAGAAAAAAAAAAAAACCCCCTATTTTGCATGTGATTGCTGATGCACACAAAACAAATAGGTTAGCAAGGTCATTTTAACACCCATTGAACTTTCATGTGTTACCATTTAATTTCTATGAAAGTGATATAATTTGCTACTTTCTGTTTAAAAAGAAATATACTGCTAATATGCATATTTCAAAAGTTTTAAGTGACATGTAGAAGTCTCTAATATGAATTATATTCTATAATAGAACAAAAATTGTAAGACGGTCCAAACTCAACACTCGAATTTTATAAATCTTCCAATTTTCTTTTCTTTCGTAGCTTTTTCTTCATAGTAAAAACTGAAATTATTTCACTTCATGTTTCATTCATGATTTTTTCAACTCCATATATGCTTTTGTAAACATCAACGACAAATTATTTGATGTTGAGTAGTCTTTGAACTAATGTTGTCACCAATTATGAGTTTCACATATCTATAATTACATCATATCATTTTTTCAATAGCATTAGCCTCCAAAAGTTGTATGTCTTTAAAATATTCAGTCATATGACATTTTGATACCGTTATGACATCTGTACACAATGAAACAATAATATTAGACATTGTATCGTTTTAATTAAAAAAATGAAACAATACGTCACTTTCAAATGGACAACCTTAATTCATATCCAACTCAAAAAAGAAGGGAGTAAGATCTGAATATCCATTGAAATATTTTTATAAACTTAAGTAACAATGTTCTATTACAAAAATTCAAATTAGATCGTGTGTGACCTTCTTATTAGAGCTTATTTGGGAGGGATTAAAATCAGATTAAAATTGAAAATATAGCCGTTATTGTTGACTTTTATTAGACGAGTGGGACCCAATAACGGCCATATTTTCAATTTTAATTGGATTTTAATCCCTCCCAAACGGGGCCTAAAAAAGTGGTAAAGCACATTACTTTCTAATGCAAAGCAAAGCTTTGATTCATAATCTATATTTGTATTTTCACATACACCTCGTATGTATCTCTCTAATCGATCCATTTAATGATCATTAATCCAAAGTTAAATTTTCGTATACACAAACACAATAATAAATTAAAAATTCTCAAATTCCTAATTTAATAATATGTCAACAGGTCATGTACATCCGAACATCCTCGTAAGTATGTGAATTTAGCAAATTATTACTTTCTTTTTATTGAATAAGTTATGAAATCTATAATCTATTATCGAATAATCAAGTAAAATCTGAACAATTTTTAACAAAATACAGAAATTACTCACGTGCACGACTTTTGTTAATTATTTGCAGATTTTGACAAAAATAAAAATAAATTCTCTTTAAAAAAATATAGGTGAAATGTCATTGATTCTAAATTTGATCTGTAATGCAAGAAATTTTGTTTTGATTATCAATTTTTAGTGTGTTTGTTTTAGTTGCCCAATTTTTCAATTCGGACAACTAGCTAATTGGGTAGTAGCTAATCCACTCACCCGACAGTGCCAGTTGTTTAGAGGAAATTACACTAAACAAGGTATTTAGTTTTGACTTTTAAAAAATCAGGTTTATACTTTATTTAATCAAAAATCAGGTTTTAATTTTTATCATTAATATTAATAATGATATTTTAAATTAAAATAATCTACATACCCACCCTACTATCTACCCTCCAAATTTATTGTAAGTATAAAATCCTAACAAAACCCTAAACCATTTCATTATTTCAATTCTCTCGCCTCCACCGCCACCGCCGGCCGCCTCCACCGCCAATGCCCGCCGCCTCTCCCCTTCCCCTTCCCCTTCCCCTTCCCCTCCCCCTCCCCTGCCCCGCCGTTTCTCCCCCTCCCCCTGCATCGGCTGCTTCGATCGCAGCGGCCAGCTTGTTCTTGCTGCGATTTGCGACGATCTCTTCTTGATCGCAGCGGCGTTCTTCTTTCTTTACAACGTGCGGCGTCGTGACATTTGCGACGATCTGCCTTTTTTGTTTTTTTTGTTTTTTTTTTTTCTTTCCTTCTTCTTACTACCAGATTTTGGGTTTTTGAGTTATGGTGATATTGGGTTTTTTTGAAAATGAAAATGGTGAGGTGGTGATTATTTTTACGTTTTGGTGGTGTTGGAACTGTTGTGGCGATGGTTCTGTGTTGTTGTGACGGGTCGAAGGCGTTGGAGGTGGCGATCGCGAGTCTCTGTGACCTAGGTAGGTGCCTGTGACCTAGGAATTGTGTATGTGACTCGTTGAAATAAAGTTTAGGTGACTGTGACCTATCTATTGTGGTTCTTTTTGGTGTCTGTGACCTTACTATTGACCTGTGACTTTGAAATTGATAATTTGTAACTTAAAAAGGGAATCTGTGACCTCGAAATAATCTGTGACCTATAAAATTTTAAATCTGTGACCTCGAAATTACCCGTGACCTACAAATTTCTTGATCTGTGACCTCGAAAAAGTCGCCGGATCGGGACTTGATCGTCGCGCGGATCGGTACGATCCGATTCTTGGGAGTAGTAGCCGGAGCAATGGTGGCGGTGTAGGTGGGGTGAGGTGGGGTGGGGTGGGGTGGGGTGATTTTATTATATTACAGTTAAATATTTAATTTAATATAATAATTATGAAATGTAATTAATTAATTTCAGAAAAACCTGATTTTTGTAATTTTAAACTATTGGGCCTGATTTTTAATTTTGGAATAGTAAACACCTGACCCATGAACTTTTCCCCAGTTGTTTATGCCCACCGGCCCGTAATAAGGGCCTGCCTATGCACTGGCATTGTAGATAGGCCGACATATGGTAGGCCCAATAAATAAATTTAAAAAAATGATTTTTATGCACTATAATTTAAACTTAATTGAAGCTAAATATATTTACACTACTGTTTTTAATGATTAAACTACATTTTAATTGCATGAAAGGTTCATAACAATTACACATAACCACATTTATATTTTAAACTTTTTTCATCGCATTCTTATTTTCAAATTGACATAAATTGTTCCCGATTATGGTTTCTCTTCAAAATATTATTTAAGATAAGAGTAAAAAGATTCATTTATCTATTGTATTTTTAAATTAACAAAACAAACAATAATGTGCGTAAAATGCGATTCAATACTTGACCCTCATTTTAAAGCACATTAACAATATTTTTAGACAAAAAATCATTATTAAAAATAAGATTTTCTGATCAATTAAATGTTAAAAATAAGAATGTGATGAAAGAAATTAAAGATATAAGTGTAACAATGAATAAAATTTAATGAAATTACAATGTGATATATTTATTTTAAAAAATATGTAGTATGAATATAATCACCCTTTAATTAAAAGTTGTACTATTGAGGAAAATTACTAGATTAATGCCTACTAATTACAGTTGTGTTATAATAAACATCTAAGTCATAAATATATGCAAGAATAATTTAAGTTTTACACAAATATATAATTATGGCCATCAATTGTAATAACTGTAATTATCTGTAGAGTTCTGAATCATAATTAGATTCAAGATTGCTAGGTCAGTGGATTGTACCAAACTACCAATCAGAATAACTAAAGTTATACATAAAAGATAATTATTTCCATCAATTAAAATAATTAAAATAATCTTTTATGAATTAATCCCTAATTATTAATAAAATTATGGAACTAGAAATACTTATTATAGATGGTAGTTTTTGGTCAATTACAACCAAGGGCTGATCCAAGAACTTGAGTGAGCTAAGGTGGTCGTTGGCTGCTGTTCGCTAAAATAATATACCGCAAGTGCACGGGTCGATCGCGTTCAAGTAATAAAGTGGATTTTTTGAGTCCTGGTTGTCGATCCCTCGAAGAATGCTTACTTTTAATTATACAAATATAGTCAATTTAATTTTTGACAATAAGAATAAACACACAATAAAATTTGATTTTGAAAATTATGAGAAATTAACTAAAAATCTACAAAATAAGAAAACGTAAACACTTAGAAAGTTTTGAGGGAAACGTGGTTGGGATTCATGGTTTCGCTTAACCGTCACCTAATTAATTTTTCCACAAACTAATTAATAAATTACTCATTTACGATGTTAGATCCGATCTTCCAATTTTAGCTAATTACCTCTCTCGAGCTAAATTAATCCTAATTGATTAGTTTAACCTATTATATCTCTATGTTGATTTAAACTAGACAATTGCATTAATTTTTTGCGAAAATAACTCAATGGATCACCTAGAGCTAATGGTATATCTCTATCTACAATCTTCTCTCGAACGACGTACAAATCACTAAACAGAATCATCTATTGGCCACATAAATGAAAATGCATGAAAAACAATAATAGAAACACATGAAAATAAGCAACTTAAAATCAAATGGCAGATATGGAAATTAATCAAGGCTATGTTAAACTAATACCACAAATCCCAACACAATAATTTAGCCCATTCTATATAGATGACAACAAAGGAGAATATTCATCCAATACATTATAATTTTGACAAAATAATTGAGAAAAATCGAAATTTAAAGATAAAACCCTTTTTTGAAGCTTGAATTTGATTTTCCCAAAATCCTTGCCAAATCTTTTGGTATCTCCTTATGCTCTATAATTGATCCTCCAAAATCACTGAGTAAATCAAAGGAGAAAGGAAAGAAAAAGAAAAAGAAAAGAGAAAGAAAGCAAAAGAAAAAAAAATGAAAGAGGAAGCTGCAGAAACGGGCGAAGCAGCTAGTGATGGCAATGGGCCGAGCCGAGCCGGCTCGGCCCGTTGCCCCACGAGCTCGGCCCGTTGCCCCACGAGCTCGACTCGTTGCCCTACGAGCGGAGCTCGTGGCTCGTTACAAAACGAGCCGAGCTTCGGCTCGGCTCGTTTGCTCGTGGGCGAGCTCGGCTCGGCCCACGAGCTCGTGATTCACGAGCCACGAGCCGAGCCGGCTCGGCTCGTGGCTCGTCAAATTTTTTTTTTTTTTTTTTTTTTAGTTTTTTTTTTTTTTTTTAATGTTTTTCACGAGCCCACGAGCTCGGCTCGTGGGCTCGGCTCGTGGGCTCGTGCCCCACGAGCGCTCGTCTCTTAACGAGTCGAGCCGAGCTCGGCTCGTCTATGAACGGGTCCGCTCGGCTCGAGCTCGGGCTCGTCTTTTGACGAGCCCGAGCGGCTCGTGGATCGCTACAGTACGAGCCGAGCGACCGAGCCGACGAGCCGCTGGGCTCGATTGCCATCACTAGAAGCAGCATTCCAAAAAACAAAAAACAGTGCCCCCTAATGCCTATTGCTGATTTTATTTTAAAACCTAGGGAAATTGCAGCCAAGGTCCCTGAAGTCTTTGAAAAGAATTAAAAAGGCCACACAATCCTTTTAAAGCCACAATTCTTTTATTTTGTAGCCAACGTTTCGAGATATTGCACACCTGATCCCTAAGCTTTGATCTTGTAAAGTTTAGTCCTCAATTTTGACTTTCATATCGATCACGCCCTTAATAAATTGCATCCAAGGTCCTTAAACTTTCAACACTTGTGCAACTTGGTCCCAAACTTCACAATTTTATACGCTTTAAGTCCTTTCTTCTTCATTTTCTCCTCGTTCTCCTTCTTGTCGAGGTTTTGACCTACAAAAGTGAAAATTACACAATTATGCATAGAAATCTACTCAATTTCAATTATACTTAACTCCGAAAAGTGACTAATAAGTGTGTAAAAACACACTTATCAGCTGCTGATGGTCGCAATAACATGATTATTTATTAATATTTAATTAAATAATATTTAAAAAAATTTCAACATAAACGTAAAAGACATATACAATGAAAATATAATCCAAAATGAAAAAAAAGAAAAAAAAAATTCATTTTTTGAATCATATACACATGATCAAGTTTCAAATTGTAACAGACTTAAGCGACAGAAGATTACGTAAAGCATGATTAAACTTTAAACACAAGTTCTAAACTTAGACAAAGCTTATGCAAAGTTTTTTAAATAATCATTTTTATAACAATTTTTTACTCAAAAAATGTGTTTTTTGAAGTCTTAAAAGATTAAAGAACGGCATTTAGATTGTCTAAATTTAAATTTTACAAAATAAATTGATAAAATATAACAATAAAAAAATATATTATGTATTGTTATTATACCCGACCCGATCGTTGATTGTATAAATCTTTGGGTCAGTGGTTCAACTGCTAAGTTATTGAAATATCAAATTTTATTTATAAAAATAATTTTTAAAACAAGTAGTCTATTACTTTCTAAATCGAATATATATTTTATTGTCATATTCATAGATAAAATTCTTCAATTGCCATAGCGATCAAGCATTCCATTATCACATGAGGAGTATATGTTTGAATCTCACATATTGCAAATATGATAAAAGCTTTGAGCAATTTGGTAGCTAAAAAATTAAAAGAGTGCACGTTCTTGGAATCAAACCCTGTGCCTCTTGCATATAAGCATATAAAACTATCACTCTACCATATGAGCTTTGAGAAAAGTTATTACATTTATAAATATTTAACGACATTTGCAAAGTTTTATAAGCCATTTTTTCCTACGGAACCAGCACGGACGGCCGCATAGGCACGCCGGATGCTGGCTCCGCCCTTGATTACAACTACAATTATAATTGGAGAATTAAACTCTAATAAGGATATGTGGATCTTCCCATATAGAATAACTTAATTAATTCACAAATAGATAATAATTTTATATAAATTACAACAACTACTGTTTTAATCTGAGAATTAAACCCATTTCACTACTTGATACATGGATCGTACAAAATAAAATGAGTAACTTAATGTACACATAAGTAGATGATTGTTTCCATTAATTTCAATTACAATTTGCGAAATTAACCCTAATTCTTACTAGATACGTGGATTGTCACAATTAGAATAATGTAATTAAGGTTGTAAGTAAAGTGGTATTTGTCATTGTACTCCTACAGTTTTAATAGTAACCATAAATATGGAAAGTTGATTTTTAATAAAAATATACACACAAGTCTATTGACTTATATAATCCTTGTTTGATCCCCATTATTTTCAAAATACAGTTTTCTCTCTCTTATTTTCAATCATATATTTTTCCATAAAATAATATTACATGCAAGTTCAAAACTTTTCCTTATTTTTTAACCACACATTCTCCATCAATCTACTATTCCAAAATTTATTCTTACAATAAAATGGGGATCAAACGTGCTATTTCTTCTCTCTTGAATATATAATGCATTATCAACATGAAGTTCTAGACAATTGACTTAAAAAAATTTATTCCTCTTTTTGCTTGCAAATCTCTAAGGCCCTGTTTGATTGCAACGAATTTCATGGAAAAATCACATCCGAGGAAAACGAATTCTATTTTGGCCGTTTGATTGCAATGTGAAAATGGAAACCGAATTCCAAGGTACAACCACATTAATGTGCATTTTCTTTATTTTCATGGAAATTGAATTCCTATGTGTTTGGTGTGTTATTATTTTCTAACTAATATGGAATTGAAATTCCTTTCCACATTTGCATATCAAACGGACTCTAAGGAAGATACAAAATTTGAACAAATAATGTTTAAAAACTCTTCTTTTTGCTCAAAAAATATCAATATTTCTTAGCTTTGAATTGTATAACAAAGCAACCATTGTTATTTTGGCTATACCAATATATATACATAAATTTGTTTGAATGTAATTTATTACTTGTTGTCAATATTTCAGAAGATTATTGTATTATTACTATTGGAAAAATATAAATTTAAAAACAACATTCAAAGAATATTTGATTATTTTTAATTATCACTATTCAAAAAAATAAATATTTCGTTACTCCTAAAGAAGCACAAATTCTGAGAGTACAATATGTCGAAAGAATATTATTTTATTATTTTTTAAGAAGACAATTTAATACAAATCAATATTACAAAAAAAATATTTTTGTCTCGAGGAACTACTTTATACAATAAATATTTTAAAAATATTGTGTTATTACTCCGAAGATAATTTTATAAGTTTCAATACTAGAAAAATATTATGTGCTCTCAAAGTAGCACAAATCTCGAAAAATATAATTTAAAATTATATTAACTATATGCTCTCAAATATGCATGACTAAATATCGTATTATTATTCTAAAAACATGGTGGTATTCTTGAAGATGCACAACCTATGTACAGAAATATTTTAGAAGAATAGTATATTGATGGTCTTGAATAAGTACAACCTCAATATCTTAATCCTTAAATATGAAAATTCTTGAAGAATGTTGTAAGAAGATTTGATTTGATATTTCAAGTGAATTTTATAAATTTAAATGTTTGCCTTAAACCAAAAATACAATTAGATTAATATATTTGTTTTATATGCTTATATGCGTTTGGTATAATTTGTAAAGTGAAACAAACAAGAATAAAGAATGAGACGTTAGTATTAAATCAGCAGAATGAATACCAGCTGGAGCACAGTCAGCAGGAAGAGGAGCCAACGAGGACTGATGACAAGGAAGCAATAAGAATAATCTAGAAGGAAATTTGTTAGATAGTTTCTCTTTGTACAGATTTCGTTTGAGTGCCAATTGATATGTAAATTTGTTAGTGAGTTAGGATTTGATTCCATATTGCTGTATAAATTTTGGACAGCTCATCGTATAATTCATACAATTATTCAAGGCGTAATTGAATACAAAATACATATTCTCCTCAAAATGATTTTATCATAACTCCATCTTTCCAAATCTAATATGGTATCAGAGAATGAAATTGAAGGATCAAATTCACCCACTGATTCAAACACTAATCCAAACCCCACTCAAAATCCACAGCAAGCTGATGACAGAAATTCGATCCACTGATTCAAACACTAATCCAAACCCCACTCAAAATCCACAGCAAGCTGATGACAGAAATTCGATGGTTCTCCTTCATAATCCAATGCATCCCAACAGCCCTTACTACATCGGCAGCAATGATGGAGGTGCTCTTATGCTGGTTACTCACATTCTGGAATCCAACAACTATTATTCCTGGGCTCGATCAATGAAGAGAGCACTAAGAATCAAAAACAAACTAGGATTCATTGATGGTACTTTGTGTGAACCTGAAGATCCTAATGACCCTTTGATGGAGCATTGGTTAAGATGCAATGACATCGTCATCACTTGGATGCAGAACGCCATGGCAATTGATATCAAGGGCAGCACCATTTATGCTGAAACAGCCCATCTCCTTTGGATTGATCTTGAGCAGCGTTTTTCTCAACATAATGCTCCACACATTTTTGAAGTTAAAAAGGATATTAATACCTTGATGCAAAACCAAGACTCTGTAGGTGTTTATTACTCCAAACTCAAAATCCTACTGGACGAGCTGTTGAACTATGAGATCATTCCCAGCTGCACTTGTGGGGGCTTGAAGATAGTGATCGAAAACCAGCAAAGGGATTGGGTCATGAAGTTTTTAATGGGGCTGAATGAGTCCTATAAAGAAATTAAGGCTCAGGTTTTATTGATTAATCCATTCCCTGGCTTGAATGAGGTATACTCCTTAATCCAACAAGAGGAGAAAAGGCTAGAAATATCAAACACTGGTTCTGTCAACTCTGATTCTATGGTTTTTCTAAGCAAAAGGAATTTCAGAGAGGTAGGAAACCAGAGTTTTTCATCACAAAAGAAAGACAGGGACATGTATTATTGCAACCATTGCAGAATCACAGGTCATTCCCTTGAGAGATGCTTCAAGGCAAATCCAAACAGGCCATTGTGCTCTTACTGTCAGATGCCTAGACATTCAGTTGACAAATGCTATAAGCTTCTTGGTTTTCCACAGGGGAACATGTTCAATGATAAGGGAAAATCAGCTGCTAATATGGTTTCTAATCAGGAGGTAGTGAAAGACAAGGGTCAAATGTTGTTAAGTCAAGAGCAATATTCCCAACTGATGGCACTCCTCAAGCCAGCAACAAATTCTTAGCAACCTACCTCTTCAAACAATGTCCAAGCCTCTACAAATCACTCCTTATCAGATGACTTCAATCATAAATTGTCTGGTATACCTTTAAGTTTAACCACATTTCATCACAATCATAAAAATGATCTTGAAACTCCATGGATTCTCAACACGGGAGCAACAGATCACATGATATGTTCTACCTCATTTTTTGCATCCATCCAATCTAATATAACACATTATGTGGCTCTGCCGAATGGAGAAAATGTCCCAGTTACACATATGGGGACTGTAAAACTCTTAGAAAATATTACTTTACACAATGTGCTTTGCATTCCTAGTTTTACCTTCAATCTAATTTCTGCAAAGAAACTCACTCAATCTCTTAACTGTTGTCTTGTTTTCTTCTCAAACTGTTGTTATATCTAGGACCTTTCGACATAGAGAACGATTGGAATTGGTGAGGTGAAAGATGGATTGTACCACATGGTAAGAAAGGAAGTCTCTCCTTCGGCCCTGACAGAAACCATCAATCAGTTCAAGCATCTACCAACTTCTTCTACATCTGTTACCAAAATTAATCAAAAGTCTAGTTTATGGCACTACAGATTAGGTCACTCTTCATACTCTAAGTTCAGTCCTGATCAAAACCTTTATATTCATGCATCATCTAGCATCAGTCATTGCCCTATTTGTCCCTTAGCAAAGCAACATAGGTTACCATTTAATACTAAGCAGCACAAAGCAGAAAAATGCTTCGATTTAATTCACTGTGACATTTGGGGACCTTGTAATGAATTCAGCAAAGATAATTCTAAGTATTTTCTATCCATTTTTGATGATTTTAGTAGATGTACATGGGCTTATATGCTGCAATTTAAATCTGATGCAACCTCTGCCTTAGAAAATTTTTGTGCCATGGTAGAAACTCAATTTGAAACAAAGATCAAAACCATCAGAACGGATAATGGTGGGGAATTTATCATGACAAATTTTTACCTAAAAAAAGGAATAATGAACCAAAGGACTTGTGTTGAGACACCTCAAAAAAATGCCGTCGTAGAAAGAAAACACCAACATATTTTGAATGTGGCAAGAGCTTTGAAGTTTCAAAGTGGACTGTCTTTGAAGTACTGGAATGATTTTATATTGATGACTGTATATCTCATAAATAGAACACCAACACCTGTCCTAAATCACAAGACTCCTTTTGAAGTTCTATTCTAGGTTAGACCTAATTATGCTCACCTTAAGGTGTTTGGATGCTTGGCCTATGCATCAACTCTTGTCAATGGTAGGCGTAAATTTGATAGAAGGTCCAGGGAATGTGCTTTCATTGGATATCTTTTTGGGGGTAAGGGGTATAGGCTGCTGGACTTGAAAACAAAAAAGGTTTTCATTTCAAGAAATGTTATCTTTCACGAAGACATTTTTCCATTCAAAAGCATGGATCCCAGTGACAATATTTCCTTAACTGATCTTAATCTTCTGACTTTCCCGTGACTTCCAATGACTCTCCTGTGACCTCTGATGATCCTCCTGTGACCTCCTCCTCATTCGATAATGTCCAACAAGATCAGCATGACACTTCAGATAATCCATCTTATAAAGAATCTTCTAATTCTCATAAAGACTCTTCTAATTCTCATAAAGACACTGATCTCAACATCACAGAATCTCCTAACTCAGCCACTGAACCTTTATAATCAGATAAACCTGTCATTACTCACTTACCCCGCAGGCCATACAGGATTCGATGGACTCACCCTTACCTGCAAGATTTCATGTGTCAACAGGCTTCTTCATCTATCCCATTCCAGAAGCTCTACAACAGAAAGGACTTTGGTAGGTAACAAGTTCCCTCTTAGTAACGGTATTTCCTATGAAAAATTATACATCCCTCATCGTTTTTGCTACCTCTATAACAAATCACTCTGAACCTAAAACTTACCAAGAAGCCATAACCTCACCTGAATGGTGTGCCGCCATGAAAGCTGAAATTGAAGCCCTTGAACTTAATGACACTTGGTCTTTGACCAATCTACCACTTGATAAAGAGGCCATAGGATGTAAGTGGGTATATAAGATCAAGTTCAATGCTAATAGCAGTGTTGAAAGATTCAAGGCACGCCTAGTAGCAAAAGGTTACACTCAATTAGAAGGGCTTGACTATCACGAGACCTTCTCTCCTGTGGCAAAACTAACTACAATCAGAACTCTATAGGCAGTGGTAGCAATAAATGGGTGGAGTCTACGCCAATTCGATGTTAAAAATGCATTTTTGCATGGTGATTTGGATGAGGATGTCTATATGGAATTGCCACCTGGTTACCCCAATACCAGCAGGAACAAAGTGTGCAAGCTATGTAAGAGTTTGTATGGATTGAAGCAAGCTTTACGCCAATGGTATTCAAAACTCTCTAGCTTCATTGTTGAGCAGGGGTATACTTAATCAAAGGCAAATTACAACCTGTTCACTAAGCTGACTGGTGATGATTTCACTGCTATTTTAATCTATATAGATGATATAATAATGACTGGAAATTGTCACGATTCAATCAGCAAACTCAAAGCCTTCCTCAATGAAAAGTTCAAGATTAAAGATCTGGGAAGATTGA
Source organism: Fraxinus americana (assembly GCA_035079005.1). Taxonomy (NCBI): domain Eukaryota; kingdom Viridiplantae; phylum Streptophyta; class Magnoliopsida; order Lamiales; family Oleaceae; genus Fraxinus; species Fraxinus americana. Next base: position 17,897,526 of record CM068715.1, on the reverse strand, counting down.
AATATTTTTTGGGCATCGAGGTAGCAAGGTCCAAGGATGGCATACATATATGCTAGAGGAAATATGCACTTGACATCTTGGCAGATTCAGGAACTATAGGTTCAGCTCCAGCCAGGATACCTCTTGATCAGAACATAAAACTCAGCAAGGATGAAGGTGAGTTATTGCTTGATCCATCCCTCTACAGAAGGCTAGTAGGAAGACTACTATATTTAACAATTACTAGACCTGATCTCACATATTCAGTTCAATTGTTAAGTCAGTTTATGGGAAGTCCTAGAATTCCACATCTGCATACCGTCCACAAGTTACTGAGGTACATTAAAAGAACACCTGGACATGGACTATTTTACCCTACAAATTCAAAACTGCAGCTGGAAGGTTATTGTGATTCAGATTGGGGGGCGTGTATTGACAGTAGAAGATCAGTGACTGGGTACTGTGTGTTCATTGGGAAAGCTTTAATGTCGTGGAAGTCAAAGAAACAACACGTGGTGTCTAGATCCTCGGCAGAAGGAGAATATAGAGCAATGGCGAATCTTTGCTGTGAACTTACTTGGCTTGGATATCTACTTAAGGGTCTAAACATTGAGCCTTTTCAACCATCCATCCTGAACTGTGACAATAAATTAGCTATTCACATAGCCACAAATCCGGTATTCCATGAAAGAACTAAGTACATTGAGCTTGATTGCCATTTGGTTCAAGACAAGATACAAGATGGGATGATTATTACTCAACACGTTCCAAGTACATCACAGATTGCAGATATCCTAACTAAAGCCTTGAATTCCCAAAGTTTCTATTCGTGTTTATCCAAGATGGGAGTAATGAATATTTACTCTTCATATTGCGGGGACTATTAAATCAGCAGAATGAATACCAACTGGAGCACAGTCAGCAAGAAGAGGAGCCAACGAGGACTGATGACAAGGCATCAATAAGAATAATCTAGAAGGAAATTTGTTAGATAGTTTCTCTTTGTACAGATTTCGTTTGAGTGCCAATTGATATGTAAATTTGTTAGTTAGTTAGGATTTGATTCCATATTGCTGTATAAATTTTGGACAGCTCATTGTATAATTCATACAATTATTCAAGGCGTAATTGAATACAAAATACATATTCTCCTCAAATTGATTTTATCATAACTCTATCTTTCCAAATCTAATAGTTATACCAATCTATTCTTGGTTAGACTTTCTTTTTTTAGTAGTGGAATAAATGTTCCCATTTTATATCATTTTTGTGGAATAGAAACTATACCATATGCTATATAGTAATATTTTGAATAGCCCACATTGAACAAAAGATGGAAAAAACCATTATTGATAGCAATTTGGATAATGCCCATTTATGTTATATTATCTGATCATTGGTTAATTGCAAGAACGAGTTAATTGTGAATTGCTTAAGTATTCACATCTTGTGGGCTAAAACAAATCAAATCATTATAATTCTGATTTACTAATATTTGGTCTACTATTGAATGTCTCAAAACCTAATAAAAATAATTGATTATATTGTGACATATAAAAGTTACCAAACTAATAAGCTATATCATTACTCCCTGAAAGAGAAAAGGCTTGAAACTAATATTGGTACAATTGGATCAAACATCGTATTGAACCATAATCTCAATAAATTTAAATATATTATTATTAACATGATAAGTTCAACTATCGTTGGATCAATAAAGATGTGAAATGAGTATTTGAAAAATATTAATTCAAGAATCAAAAGATTATTCAATTTAATAAATTACAAAATAATGTTTGTTCTCTGTATTATAAATTGGTCATTTATCATCACTAGCTAAAGTTAGGATTGAATTCCTTAATTTTGAAAATTAAATAGAGTAATATATGGACCTCGCCACATTTCATGTTGACCATCTAGATATAATTTGTATCTAGTAGATATATTTCCTAGATGATAGCATGGTGCTTACAACTTGAAATTTACTAGATTACTTGCTTAAATTTTAATTATAAGCATAACTTGCATATGATAATATCAATAAAGTATATCATATCAATGATATTGAGTCTACGTTCCAAAATTTTGATTAATATTACTTGAGATGACTATAAATTGATTGAAACAATTGTTTGTGAAATGCGTCCAATTAATTTCTTAGTCATTACCATTGAAAACAAACTACTTCCCATTTCTGTTTATGGAATGCTATTTTATATGTAGCAATATTTGTAAGTATCATGCTAACATCAAATTTCTCCCATTATAATTGACTTATGGTTAGAGTGACGCAGAATGAAAATTCTAGGGTTTACCAGAGTAATCCCCAACAACAAAAAAATTGTAAATCTCAAGAAAATAACCTCAAAAACGGAATTGTGTTATTTAGAAAAACAAAGAGCCTTTAAATAGTCTCTGAAAACCCTAATTTAAGCAAAAGACCAAAACAGACATCCACTTAATTGAAACAATTAAAAACGAAAAAAAAAATTCAATTGCCCGGTAGACTGCCTAAAATTTCAAATTTCAGGCTGAAAATGACATCAATCGGAGAACCCAGATGGAGTTATTGTAGAGCACTGTGAGACATTTCGGAAAACATATTATAATAGAAATTCTGACACTGGTGCAAAAAGTTATGCCCGTTTCTTCGAAACAACTCGTTTTGCCAATTTTCGGTCCAATTCTTCTTCAAACTCTAACGCCAATTGTCCTACATCAGTCTTTCCCACCTGTGAAGAACTCGACCCCGAGTTATAATCCTGATAAAGCGGAACGTCATCACAAAATTCATAGAGATCAGCTACATTGAAAGTGTGAGATATGCTCATATCAGTAGGCAAGTTGATCAAATGGGCATTGTCATTAATCTTCTTGATCACCTTGTACAGTCCATATTTTCTTGGCCTCAATTTGTTATAGGAACCAACTGGGAATGATAAGTGTGTTTTTACATACTTATTTTACTGTCAAAACATGAGCAATTATTGATTAAAATGTTGGAATATAGTTTAATTCTATACAATTTATATTTTGCAGGACAAAGTGATGAATGTAGCGAAATTGAGGTGAACCAAGCGAAAAATGACCAAACTGGAAGAAAGTGAAAGTTCAGGGACTAAAGTAAAAATACTCTAAACCTATTTCTAAACTTGTGATGAATATTCAAGAGTCTTAGAGGTAAATTGGATGAAGCAATGAGTCAAAGGGGTGAAAGATAGCCAAAATATTATCAAATATCAACTTTCAAGGTGAAAAGTGTCGCCCCAATTTTCAGCCTCCTAACATAGTAGATGATCGAATTGAAAGTTGACATCTGAATAGAAGTTGTAGCCCTTTAAGTTAGCTTTTCAACGCAACTTGAATTACCTCAATCGGACATCGTATGGGGAAGTTATGGCCAAAATACTAAAAGCTGTCCGACGGAAAAAAGTTAAAACCATGCGATCGCATGGAAGCCTTCAGCAACTCAAATGCCTGAAATTGTTTGTTCCTTGCGACAACATGGGTTTATTCCTTGCGATCGCAAGGAGTAAATCTGGAGCGACTTTTTAGGTTTTGCCCTTCGATTTGGAAACCTAATTTTCTACCCTATTTAAACCCAAACACACCCCAGAACGCCGTAATTCCGTTTTTTACACTTTTTCTTCACATTTTTGGCATCAAGAACTCCATGGAAGCCTAAAAACATTGGTGAAGCAAAGAAGGAACTCAATTGGAATTGGGGATTTCAACATCTTCCATTCATGTAATGTGTTTTTCATTGTTTAAACAATTCTAGAGTTTATGTTTCCACTCTTTATTAATTATTTTGAGATTTACTTAACTTTTATTAAGTTTTTCATGGATTTAATCATGTTTCTTCCATTGAACAATTAAAATACTTGTTTAAGTTTCAATTTCAAATACTTTATTGGTGTGATTTAATTATTGTTATATATTGGAAATATATAGTCATTCTTTGAATCCAATTTCAATAAATTAATGTGGGAATATGATTTAGGAAACTTAAATTCTAGAATTGCATTTTTAAATTACATTGATTTAATGGTTTATTCTTCTTATCATGAATGTATTCTAAGATTGGCTTAATTTTATTAAATTGGTCATAGGATTAGTCATGTTCTTTCTATGTATTGTTGAAGTAATTACTTAGGTCTTAATCTTAATTATTTTAGTTTATTGGTGTGATTCTCTACTGCTTTATGCTTTAGTATATAGTCGATTTTGAATCTGATTTCGATAAACCACGTGTGAACATTGCATATGAAAGATTAACCATTAGGATCATGTTAGAATTAAATTGGTTTGTATTGTTAAATCCCCCGATTAGAAAGTTAGGATAAAAACTTCTAATTGAGTAGAAAATGCATGAATAATTGATGTGATTGATCTAATCCAATTGAGAGAATTCCGACGCTTCACTACCCCAAACTATTGATTTTAACTTTGCTACTTCAACATTGAATTTACTACAAATTTGAGAGGACAAATTCATTCTTTTTGGAACCTTTAAATATTTTTATATCTCCCTGTGGATACGATACCCCAAAGCTACACTACAACACCGCGTAACACTTTGGACGTAATCAAATTTTGGTGCCGTTGCTGGGGAGATGGTATAAAATACTAAGGGATAGACCGAAAATGGTGACTTCGTTCCCTTTCCTTTCCTTTATTTCAATTTATTATTTTCTTTGTTATTCTTTGTTTTCACTTTATTTTCTTTTTACTTGTGTTTCATGAGTAGGTATCGAGGAGAGCGAGGAAGATCTACTGACAGACCTGACATAGAGTTTGAATTCCCTTTTAACCCTGCTTTTGACTCTACATCTAGTGACACGAACACCACATCACATAACACAATGTCTGACAATGAGCATGATGCACCTTTTAGGACTTTACATGATTATCTTCATCCCACGCGCACATCCATACCGTCATGCATTATTTTTCCACCTAATATGCCACGTATGGACCTTAAACCGGGAATGATTCAACTTTTTCCCACTTTTCATGGACTCGAAAATGAGAATCCATACGTGCATATTAGGGAATTTGAGGAGGTAGTTGCGACCTTCCACAATCACTATGGTACAGCAGATAGATTCAAACTTAAATTTTTCCCCTTTTCGCTTAAAGATAGAGCAAAAAGTTGGATGTATTCGTTAAGACCACGGTCGATTGGCACTTGGGCTGAAATGACCCAAGTATTCTTTAGCAAATACTTTCCCCACCACAAAACTACTGCTTTGAAAAAACAGATCTCTTCTTTTATCCTAAAGGAGAGTGAAACTTTATATCAAGCGTGTGAAAGGTATAAAGAACTCCAAGCTCTTTGTCCACACCATGGTTATGAGAGTTGGCGCATTGTGAGCTATTTTTATGAGGGGTTAACATCTAGAGAGCGTCAGTTCATTGAAATGATGTGTAATGGTGATTTCTTACAGAAAGATCCTAATGAGGCTATAGAATATTTAGATGAACTAGCAGAAAAAGCTCATACTTGGACTGGCCCTAGTGCCACTGATAGCACCAATAGGTCACGAGCCATAGGAAATCCTTCTAGTGCAGGCATCTATCATCTTAGGGAAGAAGACAATCTTAGAGCTAAGGTAGAAGCCCTAACTAGAGAAATTGAGAACCTACGCACTAGTAGTTCAAAGCCTACATCTACTGTTGCTCGTGTTGAGTCTTCTAGACCGTGTGGTGTGTGTGGTGGACTTGATCACCCAGTGCAAGAGTGTTTAGCTCTATATGAGATGAGGGGGGTTTATGATGAACACTGTAATGCTTTGGGTGTGTACAAAAAGCCTTATGCCTCATATTCTGAGACCTACAATCAGGGGTGGCGGAATCATCCTAATTTCAGTTGGAAATCTGATAACCAGCAACCTACTCAGCCACCTAGAGTTTTCAATACACCATCACATCAACCCTCAACTTCTAGGAATTCCTTAGAGGACACCCTACATGCTTTTATGGAGGCTCAGGGAAAAATAAATCAAAAGTTTGAAATCATGATCAATCAAGTTGTCGAGGAGAGTAAAGAAATGAAAAGCCATATAACCAAATTGACTAATGCCTTAGCAATAGGGGAACGTGGAAAATTTCCAGCTCAACCTCAACCTAACCCTAAGGGACAACATATGGCTCAAACTTCAGGTGTAGAAAACAACCTTAAAGAGATAAATGCTATCACCACTCGATCTGGGAAGGTTGTAAAACCAATCATTAAGGCTAGGGAAGCAGACGAAAATGAGAAAGACTCTAGTAATCTTGAAGAGAGTGAGCCCAGTGATAAGGTAGTGGAAAACCTAGCTAGAGCACCATTTCCTCAAGCTCTAAAGCCTAATATGAAAGCTAATAGCCAACATGATGAGATCTTAGAACACCTTAGGCAGGTAAAAATCAACCTACCTCTTTTGCATGTGATTTCTCGAATTCCTACATATGCAAAAGTCCTCAAAGACTTGTGCACTGTGAAAAGGAAGCATCATGAAAACTGCTTTCTTGACCGAGCAAGTGAGTGCAGTGATTGAACAAAGAATCCCACCGAAATATAAAGATCCTGGTTGTCCAACAATTTCTTGCATCATTGGGAGTTGTGAGTTTGCGCAAGCCCTTCTTGACTTAGGAGCTAGTGTTAACCTTATGTCTTATGCCATTTATCTACTGTTAGGCCTAGGTGAGATCAAACCTACATCTATAGTTCTACAATTGGCTGATCGATCCACTATAAGACCTAGGGGAGTAGTTGAGGATGTTTTGGTGCAAATAGACAAGTTTTACTATCTTGTTGACTTCCTAGTTCTAGATTTGAAAGTTGATGTGAATGTGAACTCCAAAATACCTATTATTCTTGGTAGACCCTTTCTTGCTACTGCTAATGCTCTTATCAATTGCAGGAATGGTCTAATGAAGCTATCTTTTGGAAACATGACTCTTGAAGTCAATATTTTTCACATCACTAAGCAGCTTATGGAAGATGATGAGTGTCATCAAACATACATGGTTGATGCACTCACTCAGAAGGATGCACCTGCAACCATTGATTTCAATCCTTTGAACTCATTTCTTACAAATTCTGAAATTCTTGCACATTGCCATAATGAAGAATATGCTAATATTTGTGCTATTTTTGCTAAATTTCAGGGTTATGGGACAAGACCATGGCAACCAAAGTTTGAAGAACTACCAGCTAGAACTGGAGGGCAGCAACCATCAAGTATTGAGAGTCCAACACTTGAGCTGAAACCACTACCCCCAGGACTGAAACATGTGTTCCTTGGACCAGGTGATACTTTTCCTGTGATTATTTCTTCAGAATTAAATGATTCTCAAGGTAAACAGCTTTTAAACATTCTGAATGAACACAAATATGCAATAGGATGGACTATAGCTGACATCAAGGGTATTAGCCCCCTAATTTGCTCACATAGGATTCACCTAGAGGAGGGAACTAATCCTAGAAGAGACCCACAACGTAGGCTGAACCCCACAATGAAAGAGGTAGTGAAAAATGAAGTGCTAAAATTGTTAGATGCAGGAATCATTTATCCTATTGCCGATAGTAAATGGGTTAGTCCTACACAGGTAGTCCCTAAGAAGTCAGGAGTCACAGTGGTTAAAAATGAACTTGGTGAGATGGTCCCTACAAAAACTGTGACTGGATGGCGCATGTGTATTGATTATAGGAAGTTGAATGCTGCCACACAGAAGGACCATTTTCCCCTCCCATTTCTGGACCAAATTCTTGAGCGTGTGGCTGGTCATCCTTTTTACTGTTTCTTGGATGGTTATTCTGGTTACTATCAAATTGAGATAGCTTTGGAGGACCGGGAAAAGACCACTTTTACTTGTCCTTTTGGTACATATGCATTTCGTAGGATGCCATTTGGATTATGTAACGCTCCTACTACTTTTCAATGATGCATGATGAGTATGTTTAGTGATATGGTAGAAAACTGTATGGAAATCTTTATGGATGACCTAACTGTTTTTGGTACTTCTTTTGATGCATGTTTGTTCAACTTGGAGAAAGTTTTAACTAGATGTGAGGAGAAATGCTTGGTTTTGAATTGGGAGAAATGTCATTTTATGGTTTCTTCAGGTATTGTCCTAGGTCATGTTGTTTCATCTAAGGGGATAAAGGTTGACAAATCTAAGGTTGAATTGATCTCCAAACTGCCTACACCTAAGATAACCAAAGATATCAGATCTTTCCTTGGCCACGCAGGTTTCTATAGAAGGTTCATACAAAATTTTTCATCCATATCAGACCTCTATGTAATCTCTTAGCCAAGGATGCTACCTTTGATTGGACCCCATCTTGCCAAGAGGCGTTTAAAACTTTGACTGACAAGCTAACTTCAGCACCCATAATGCAATCACCTGATTGGTCGTTACCCTTTGAAATTATGTGTGATGCTAGCGATTATGCGGTAGGTGCTGTCCTTGGGCAACGAAGGGAGGGTAAACCTTTTGTCATTTACTATGCTAGCAGGACCTTAAATAGTGCTCAAATGAATTACTCCACAACTGAGAAGGAACTACTAGCTGTAGTCTTTGCTTTAGATAAGTTTCGATCCTATTTAATTGGTTCTCCTATCACAATCTTCACAGACCATTCTGCTCTTAAGTACTTTCTTTCCAAGAAGGATGCTAAGGCACGACTGATTAGGTGGATCTTACTCCTACAGGAATTTGACATTGCTATTAAAGATAAAAAAGTGGTAGAAAATGTGGTAGCAGACCATTTATCTAGGTTAACTTTTCAGGACAATGTGAATCAATTGCCCATTAGAGATGACTTCCCAAATGAACACTTATTTTCTGTTTCCTCTTTACCCTGGTTTGCTCATATTGTCAACTACCTAACTATAGGTGAAATCCCAGGAGAGTGGAGTGCACAGGATAAGAGAAAGTTTTTAGTTGAGGTGCGTAAGTTTTATTGGGATGACCCATGCCTATTCAAATACTGCCCTGATCAGATTTTGAGGCGTTGTGTGCCTAATGAGGAGATACCTAGCGTACTAGATTTTTGTCATTCACAGGCTTGTGGAGGTCATTTTTCCATGAAAAAGACTGCTGCAAAAATTTTACAATGTTGTTTTTATTGGCCTACTTTATTCAAAGACACTAACATTTACTGTAAATCTTGTGAGAAGTGTCAAAAGCTTGGTGCTTTGTCTCGACGCAATATGATGCCATTAAACCCCATTTTAGTGATAGAAGTCTTTGATTGTTGGGGTATTGATTTTATGGGCCCCTTTCCACCTTCCTTTAGGTATATGTATATCATTGTGGTTGTGGATTATGTATCTAAATGGGTCGAAGCAGCAGCTTGTCAAGCCAATGACAACAAAACAGTTGTGAAATTCCTTAAGGAAAATGTGTTATCTAGGTTTGGGACACCAAGGGCTATCATTAGTGATAGGGGTACACATTTTTGTAACCGTTCGTTTGAGGCTCTAATGAAAAAGTACGGGGTCATTCATAAAATATCAACTGCTTATCATCCCCAGACCAGTGGACAGGTTGAATTAGCCAATAGGGAAATCAAGCAAATTTTGGAGAAAACTGTAAACCCTAATCGTAAGGACTGGTCGCTGAGATTGAATGATGCACTTTGGGCCTACCGAACTGCTTTTAAGACCACTTTAGGCATGTCACCGTATAGACTTGTCTTTGGAAAACCTTGTCATTTGCCTGTAGAGCTCGAGCACCGAGCCTTTTGGGCTATCAAGCACTTTAACTTTGATCTAGAAGAAGGTAGTAAACTTAGGAAGTTTCAGTTAACTGAGTTGGAGGAGTTGGGAAATGATGCTTACGAGAATGCTAAACTTTACAAAGCAAAAATAAAAACGTTTCATGATAGACACATTCTTCGAAAAACGTTTGAACCAAATCAGAAAGTTTACTTGTATGATTCTCGACTCCATAAACATCCAGGGATACTTCGTTCTAGGTGGTCTGGTCCTTTTGTGGTGAAACAGGTCTTTAACCATGGGGCAATTGAAATCGAGGACCCTAAAGATGGTAGGGTATTTAAAGTGAATGGACATCGTTTAAAGATAGCATATGGGCAACAGGTGCCTGCAGAGGAAGAAATTCCTCTTGCAGACCCAGTTTACCATCCTTGACACCTTTCATGTCCGTCCATCACTTTACTTTTCTGTATTTTCGATTTTTAATTTCTCTTTTTAGTTTGTTTTGCATTATGTTAGGTTCTTTCATTTCTTGCATTACCATTTCAATTGAGTACTTTCAGGTTTCTATTTTTTTTCGGCTGTTGTGCGTTTACTGCAATACTCAGGTGATATCTTTCCTTCTCTTCCATTGGAACTATTGTTATTACATTGAGGACAATGTTTTAATTAAGTTTGGGGGTGGAGCATGAGCATTTCATTCATCGTTTTAACTTCAATTTTTGAATGTTTGTGTGTTTAAAAAAAAAATTTCTAGTTTTTATCTTTTAGCATTAGACTTTAATTCTTGCTTTGTGTGCTTGTGTGGGTTTAATGATTATGCCAGCTATGATGTGACTGTTGGAATATGTGTCAGTTATGAATGATGAAAATGGTGTGTTATCGGATTAGTCTATACTTGTTTATGTACAACTTGACATTTTCTATGCACGACACTTATGTTAGCATTTTGAGTTAGTGATGCGGTTCAGTATGTAGAGGATAGTGGAACTTAGTGATACAACCAAATAACCTCTAATGTCGTATTCCATATATCCAAATATAGGCTAGTTTGGAGATGGTTGAACTGTTATAGGGAAACACTGAGATGAATAGGGATTCAATGCATGAAAATCTTGTGTGGATTGTCTGAAACCTATTGAGATGAAAACGAGGTGAAAGTTTTAAGTTAGAGGCTTGTTTTAGAAGTTGGGTGTCTGAAAGAAAAGGGGGCATTGCACTAATCTTTGGATACATAAAAGCATCTTTTCGAGCCTGTATAACTCGGGTGATTAAGCATGTGAGGGTGATTTAAAACCTGGTACCCTATGGTCATCTGACTTGGGAGTTATCGGCCTAAAAGTCGTTACATGGGTTATACAGAAAGCAAATGAGAAGATACTAAAAAAAAATGAAGAAAACATGAAAGAGAAGAAAAAAATACACTCAATACATTGATTATGCCTCAGGCATCCAGTTGACAAAACTACACCTTTGATGAGAAGCAGTAACTTAGTCTAGTCTTAATGGTTAAAGCAATCAGAAATATAGGAGAATCTCGATTTGTTGAAGTGTGAACTTGTAAGAGTAAAGTCTATCCAAACTATGAGAGAGTAAGGAATAGAATTGAAAAGTTGAACCTAGGATGCACCCCGGGAAAAATGAGTGAAAATCATAAGTTTGGGGGTGTGTGAATCTCTCGAGTGAGGAAATGATATATTGGACTATTTTGGGACAAATCTTGAACCAATCACAAATCTTAAGATGTTGACATGAGTTTTCACACACACACGTCAGGTTATGCATGTAATAGGTGGAGACTGATTTAATTTTTACACTGTTGTAATTATTCACTTGTTTGATTACCGAATTCCAAACCTGAGACACGGCATATTGTTAAACCATGTTGTTTGTAGAGTTGAGTTATGTTATTGTTTGAAGACAAACAATAGTTCAAGTTTGGGGGAGTTTGATAAGTGTGTTTTCACATACTTATTTTACTGTCAAAACATGAGCAATTGTTGATTAAAATGTTGGAATATAGCTTAATTCTATGCAATTTATGTTTTGCAGGACAAAGTGATGAATGTAGCGAAATTGAGGTGAACCAAGCGAAAAAAGACCAAACTGGAAGAAAGTGAAAGTTCAGGGACTAAAGTGCAAATACTCTAAACCTATTTCTAACCTTGTGATGAAGATTCAAGAGTCTTAGAGGTAAATTGGATGAAACAATGAGTCAAAGGGGTGAAAGATAGCCAAAACATTATCAAATATCAACTTTCAAGGTGAAAAGTGTCGCCCTGGTTTTCAGCCTCCTATTGAGACCGGTTTTTGAGATAGTAGATGATCGAATTGGAAGTTGACATCTGAATAGAAGTTGTATCCCTTTAAGTTAGCTTTTCAACGCAACTTGAATTACCTCAATCGGATATCGTATGGGGAAGTTATGGCCAAAATACTAAAAGTTGTCCGACGGAAAAAAGTTAAAACCATGCGATCGCATGGAAGCCTTCAGCAACTCAAATGCCTGAAATTGTTTGTTCCTTGCGACAACATGGGTTTATTCCTTGCGATCGCAAGGAGTAAATCTGGAGCAACTTTTTAGGTTTTGCCCTTCGATTTGGAAACCTAATTTTCTACCCTATTTAAACCCAAACACACCCTAGAACGCCGTAATTCCGTTTTTACACTTTTTCTTCACATTTTTGGCATCAAGAACTCCATGGAAGCCTAAAAACATTGGTGAAGCAAAGAAGGAACTCAATTGGAATTGGGGATTTCAACATCTTCCATTCATGTAATGTGTTTTTCATTATTTAAACAATTCTAGAGTTTATGTTTCCACTCTTTATTAATTATTTTGAGATTTACTTAACTTTTATTAAGTTTTTCATAGATTTAATCATGTTTCTTCCATTGAACAATTAAAATACTTGTTTAAGTTTCAATTTCAAATACTTTATTGGTGTGATTTAATTATTGTTATATATTGGAAATATATAGTCATTCTTTGAATCTAATTTCAATAAATTAATGTGGGAATATGATTTAGGAAACTTAAATTCTAGAATTGCATTTGTAAATTACATTGATTTAATGGTTTATTCTTCTTATCATGAATGTATTCTAAGATTGGCTTAGTTTTATTAAATTGGTCATAGGATTAGTCATGTTCTTTCTATGTATTGATTGAAGTAATTACTTAGGTCTTAATCTTAATTATTTTAGTTTATTGGTGTGATTCTCTACTGCTTTATGCTTTAGTATATAGTCGATTTTGAATCTGATTTCGATAAACCACGTGTGAACATTGCATATGAAAGATTAACCATTAGGATCATGTTAGAATTAAATTGGTTTGTATTGTTAAATCCTCCGATTAGAAAGTTAGGATAAAAACTTCTAATTGAGTAGAAAATGCATGAATAATTGATGTGATTGATCCAATCCAATTGAGAGAATTCCGACGCTTCACTACCCCAAACTATTGATTTTAACTTTGCTACTTCAACATTGAATTTACTACAAATTTGAGAGGACAAATTCATTCTTTTTGGAACCTTTAAATATTTTTATATCTCCCTGTGGATACGACACCCCAAAGCTACACTACAACACCGCGTAACACTTTGGTCGTAATGAGGGAACCTCTCTTTACGCAGAAACATCATAACCTGATCACTTTCAACAAACAATTTCTTACTTCTCTTGACATCCGCGGCAGCCTTATACTTCGCATTCTTCTCCTCCAACCGTAATTTCACTTCTGCCTGAACATCACAAACCTGCTCAACCATGTTCTTAGCAGCCATACTTGTTCCAGTAACCTTGGGAAGTCTTGCCAAATTCAAAGCATGCTTAGGCAACTGCAAATATACCATAGCAAAAGGGGATTTACCAATAGCAGTGTGAACTGCATTATTATAAGCGAACTCAGCTTGAGCCAGTGCCACTTCATACTGTTTTGGCTTGTCTCCACAAATACTCCGAATCAGATTTCCCAGCATGCGGTTCAAGTTCTCAGTCTGGTCGTCAGTCTGTGGGTGTGCAGTGCCACTGAACTTGAGAGTAGTATCCATTCGTCGCCACAATGTAATCCAAACATGGCTAAGGAATTTTGAATCCCTGTCAGAAGTGATAGACTGCGGGACTCCATGTAAATGAACAATCTCACGAAAGAATAATTGTGCCACATAAGTTGCATTTGAAGTCTTTCGGCATGGAATAAAATGTCCCATCTTGGAGAACTTGTCAACCACCACAAAAGCAGAATCTACTCCACGCTGAGTTCGTGGAAGTCCCAAAACAAAGTCCATCGACAAATCCTCCCATATGCCATTCGGTACAGGTACAGGCATGTAGAGACCCGTATTCTGAGCTTGTCCCTTGGAAGTCTGACACACAAAACACTTGCGAACAAAATTATCTACGTCACGTTTCAACTGAGGTCAATAATACCGCTCAGCTACTCCACTGATAGTCTTGTCAAGCCCCAGGTGACCGCTCAAACCACCACCATGTAACTCCCTAATCAGTTTCTCCCTCAAAGAACTCCTTGGAATGCATAATTGATTGCCACGGAACAAGTAATCATCAACCAAATGGAACTCCCCTTCTGTTTGTTTCAGAACACACTTACCCCACACCTCGACGAAATCTTCATCATCAACATATAATTCTTTCAGGAATTCAAATCCGATAACCTCTTGTTACATTGTTACCAACAAATTTGCACGCCGATTCAATGCATCTTCTACTTTATTCAGAACTCCAGATTTGTGTCTCAAAACAAATGGAAATTTCTGCAAATAGGTTGACAACCGAGCATGCATATTACTTAAACTCTGCTAACTATTCAGATACTTTAATGCTTGATGATCAGTGTAGAGAATGAATTCCCTTTGAATCAGATAGTGTACCCAATGTTTTAAAGTATGTGCAATGGCATAAAACTCTTGATCATAAGTACTCCATTTTCGGCAGGCATCACTTAGTTTTTCACTGAAAAACGCCACTGGTTTCTTCTCTTGTGACAAAACTGCTCCAATCCTAATTTCACTAGCATCGCACTCCACTTCGAATAATTTTTCAAAACTGGGTAAAGCAAGAACATGAGTAGTGCACAACTTCTCTTTGATCACTGCAAAAGCCGTGTCAGCTGCCTCACCCCAATGAAATTTACCTTTCTTCAGACACTCGATTATGGGTGCTACAATGCTGCTGAAATCTCTAATAAATCGACGATAAAACATCGCCAACCTATGGAAACTCCTCACCTCTCCTACTGTCTTTGGTGTAGGCTACCCACGAATGGCTTTCACCTTCTCTTCATCCACCAATATCCCCTCTGAACTGACCACATATCCCAAGAATAACAATTTTTCTGTCAACCAACTGCACTTCTTAAAGTTAATAAATAGTTTGTTCTCGGACAATACTTCCAACACAGCCCGAAGATGCTCCATATAATCACTCTCACTCCGATCGTAAATCAATATATCGTCAAAATAAATGACTACACACTTGCCAATAAAAGGTCACAATACCTGGTTCATAAGCCTTATAAATGTACTCGACGAGTTTGATAGCCCGAAAGGCATCACCAACCATTCATAGAGTGCATCCTTCATTTTGAAAGCCATTTACCATTCATCACCCAGTTTCACCCGAATCTCATGGTAGCCACTTCGCATATCAATTTTGGAGAACACCCTCGAACCCTCCAACATATCCAGCATGTCATCCAACAGTGGAATTGGAAAGTTGTATCTGACTGTTATCTTATTTATTGCTCGACTATCAACACACATCCTCCAACTCCCATCTTTCTTTGGAACCAGTAACGCTGGAACAGCGCATGTGCTTATGCTCTCTCGAATAAACCCCTTCTTCATTAACTCCTCTACCTTTCCTGCGAAATCTAATTTTCCTTGGGACTCATTCGATAATGTGGAAGATTTGGAAAACTTGCTCCTGGAACCAAATCAATATGGTGTTGAATGTCTCTCAAAGGTGGAAGGTCATTTAGCAAATCATCTGACAACAACTCACTGAATTCGGCCAAAAGGTTCTGCACCTTTTCGGGTACTACAACTTCCTGCTTCTCTTTCCCTTCTACCACCAGCGCCCGCACTACCACAACATGTACTTCCTGCACTTCTTTAACCCCGGATTCCAACTCAGGTATTGAAGTAACCATGGAGAGCAAAGACTGATTTCCTGCTGCAGCTTTATTTAAGCCACCAACTGAACTCCGTCTCGGAACCATTGCTATTTTCCTATCTTTCCAATTGAAAACATAAACATTGTCGTGCCCCTATAGGTCACATCCATGTCAAACTGCCAAGGGCACCCCAATAACATATGACTTACATCCATGTCGACCACATCGCAGACCACCTCATCTCGAAAGTGTTGCCTAATTGAAATAGGAACCCTGCACACCTCAGTCACGCTCACCTTAGGACCTTTCTGAATCCACCCAATCACATATGGCTTTGGATGTTTTTCAACCTGCAGATTCAGATGTTCTACCAGCCTTTTGGACACGAAGTTCTCACAACTCCCACTGTCAACAATTAAATCACACACTTTTCCCCGAACACTACAGCAAGCTTTAAAGATGTTGTTTCTTTGTGAGGAATCCTCCAATTTTGTTGAACACATGACTCGCTGAATTACACAGCTTACATGCTCGCCATGTTCCTCCGCAATTTCTGTTCCATCTAACAGTTCATCCGTGGCTCCTCCTTCCTCACCATACCGATCTTCCTCTTCCCCTTCTCCATTATCCACAAAATTCATTGGTCTCCTGGCTGGACACTCATTCGAACGATGGTCTGGTTGACCACACCTGTAACACTTTAAACCGCCTGTTTTAGCATTTTGGATTTGGTGCCTGTGGTGCTTCTTTTCGCGCAAGAGCGTTAACAACAGGTGTGTTGGGATTGGGTTGCCGCCCCAAAAGTTGCTGTAGTATGCCCTCCAACCTCTCAATCGTTTGTGGCTGCTCGTCAATTTCCGCCCACAAATCTGCATCGCCTTCCTTGTGACCAGCGTCGCGAGGGTTCACTCTTCTGACTTCGTTGTTGGCCATTAAACAAGGTAAATCCTTTGTTCTGATACCACTTGACGCAGAACGGAAGTTCTAGGGTTTACCAGCATAATCCCCAACAAAAGAAAATTGTAAATCTCAAGAAAATAACCTAAAAAACCGAATTGTATTATTCAGAAAAATAAAGAGCCTTTAAATAGTCTCTAAAAATCCTAATTTAAGCAAAAAGACCAAAATAGACATCCACTTAATTAAAACAATTAAAAAATAAAAACTTCAATTGCCTGGTAGACTGCCTTAAACTGCAAATTTGAGGCTAAAAACGGCGTCATTTGGGGAACCCAAATTAGGATGTTGTAGAACACTGTGAGATGTTTCCGAAAACATATTATAATATAAATTCTAACACTGGTGCAAAAAGTTATGCCCGTTTCTTCGAAAAAGCTCGTTTTGCCCATTTTCGATCCAATTCTTCTTCAAACTCTAACGCTAATTGTCCTACATCATAAGTCTAATAGTTTTCATATAATAATTTTTTATATTGCAATGACGTATAACTACTCCATCTCCATGTACTGAAATGGATATTAAAGAATATTGAGAATACATGTTTAGTTTGAACCTTATAAAAATATCTTAAACTCTAATATATGACATGATTTACTAAATGTCAATTTGACTAAATTATTTTCTCATCATTGGGAAAGAAATTAGTAGATGAAAATAATACATAATGCATCGTATCCTCGCACTTGCTAATCTGAAAAAGTAACTTAATTGCAAAATACACTTACTATCCTATAAGATATTAATAATATTTCATATACTAGTTATAGATGCTCCATTTAGTAGAGATGCCATAAGGATAAACTATTAGCATTATATAAATTCATGCCTGAAGCTTATGGCATTCGTTGCTAAAGATAAAATTTCTCAGAAAAAGAAAGCGAATGAGGAAGATGGTCACATTTAAGAGGTAGAATATATAGTCATAACTAATTACAAATCTCAAAAGAAGTTCAAGTACTTGAAATATTTAAGTATAGATATCTCAATAAGTTATATCGTTATGAGAAATAAATAGATATGAAAAGAAAAAGTTGTCGATAACACTTTTATACATGATGTAACACTTCATATTATTAATAACGAGAATATCAAAATAAATATATCGAAGCTTGTCGATAAAACAAATGATTGGCCAAATAAAAAGTCACAACTCATCTGATATGACCACTAATACTATAAAGAATTTAATAGGCATAAAACATATAATTTAAGTAATATTATCGTGAGGAAGTAAATGTCGTTGCATTATCTTTTTTTGACCAATATTATTATCCCAATGTATCTTTTTAGTGAGGTTTTTAATGGAACAACTTTTGTTGCGACTCAAAAGAGTAATATACTATTTTTCCTTCATTAAAATTGAAAGAGGTATATTCTTCGTGTAATGATTTTCCTTGACCTACAAGACATTTACTATCAAAATAATAATATTATATGTTATAAATTGTGTACAAGACTTTTGAATAGAACAACAATAAAATCTATTTTTCAATGGACTATCATGCTGACTAAAGTCCAACAAAGATAACTATCTTGTATGAAGATGGAATTGCTTAAATGTTATAAAATAAAATATGAATTGATTCATCGGAATTGTCATATTGAAGACGTGTACAAGACACGGATAGCTCGACACAAGATTTTCATTAATTAAAATCGGGGGAGTAGCTATATTCTTTTTTCTTTTACTTAAGTTTTGTCCCGTTGAATTTCTCGACAAGGTTTTAATGGGGCAACATTTTATTACTCTAAATTAATTTGTATTTTTTCTGTGTTTGGTATTTTTGTCCCATCAAATTTTTGCCAAATAGTTTTTAACAAGTTAGTTATTGTATAAATAGTCATTCAAGGGAGAGTATTATAAATAAAGTGGTATTTTGTGAATGGCCATTGTACCCTTGAAGCCCTAATCATAACATATAAATATGTAGCCTTGATTTTCAATAAAATACACATACAAGTCTATTGACATCCATATCTTCTTCTCCTTTCTCTCTATTTTGTAACAATTAATGCATAAATAGAGAATTCTTTTTCTCAATTATTACAACTACTATTATAATTGGACAATTAGACCCTAATTAGATTTCAAATTACTGGATTCCTAGATCATGCAAATTATAAATAACTCAATTCATACATAAAGTTAATTATTATGTTCCGTTTCATGCATTTCTCATAGTTTACCAAAATCAAAATATATTAATTTCAATTTTTCTCTCAACATTTTTTCCTTGAAATAATTACTCAATGCACAATTTTAACTCCTTATAAACTTAATCATAGCCGATGCGATGCCCGTAAAAAGGAATGAATGTTGTTTAATACAATTGTATTTTTTTTTTCTTTTCAAAAATCGGTTTTGAATAAACAAAGGGGTAATCAGATACTCTGAAAATTGGGACATTTTGAAAGTCAGCATAAAACTTAGGGTTAGCTAGAATTTACTTCTAATTAGAAACTACAACCGTATTATTTATGGTTAAAACACAATTAACCTAACTCCAACAAATCCAAAATTGAAATTGCTCAAAAATTTCTTTCAAGGAAACTGAATGTTAGAAATCAAATATGGCCGAAACACACCCTGAAACGGAATCAACACTAAGGGTCTGTTTGATTGCAAGGGTGAAAAATGGGTGGAAAGAAAATGAATTCCAGGGAAAGTAATTGCCTATAAAATATTTTGCTGAGAATTGTTAATTAAGTGTGTTTGATTGATATAATTTTTTGGGTGGAAAATTTTTAAGTTTTGTGTTCGTTTGGCTTAGTTTTACATGGAAATTGTCCATTAAAGTGATATTTTTTTTTCACAATTGGTTATAAAATTTGTTTCCATTGCCAAAAAGTAAAAAAAAAAAAAAATTTTTTTTTCTAAAAAAATCATTTTTTTAAATCAAAATTTAGTATTCGTTTAGCTTTGTTTTACGTGAAAATTGTCTATTAAAGTGAATTTTTTTTTTATAACTGGTTATGAAAACAATTTTTTTTTATAACTGGTTATGAAATTTGTTTTCATTACAAAAAAACAAAAAAAAGGCAGCCACCTAGAAAAGCTTTTCCCACCAAATGGTGGGAAAAGCTTTTCCCTAAAAACAAGGAAAGAGGGCGCGGGGTGGGGTGGGGGGGGAGGGTGGAAAATTTTTTCTTGACCGAATTTCTCCCATCAAACACCACTTTTGCATGGAAATGGAAAAGATTTTCCATTTTCCAAGGAAAAAATTGTGTATCAAACACAACCTAAATGCTTTTGTAGAATGCCCCTTGCTAGACTGAATACCTTCAAATACACTTAAAACATATGCGACAAAATCAGCTTCTCCATACCTATTTCCATTGGGCCTATCCCTAGCAAGAATATGATGGCCCCGCAGGTGATGTGGCAAAGTGGCATTATCCTTATCCTCTAAACTGGATAGAGTTATATTCTTTAACACAGACTCCAATCCAAATCCCAATGATATTGTACCAAACTGAATATTAAACTTTTTCTTATTGTTCTTGAACGATTCCGTACAACCTTGCAAGATATATAATTGGGGACCTTTTTCGTCCCTTCAATACAACTCGGACACCTTTGCAAACCTTCAAAGCTCCACTGCCACTAATGAACTCATACCTTTTTAAATCAAAAGTAGCCAATGAGATAAGATTTTTCTTCAAATCTGGAACATGTTGAACGTTATCAAGCGTTCTAAATGTCCCAACCAACAGTTTAAGTCTGACTCTACCAATACCAGTTACTCAACGGGTACGTTGTTTTCCACGACCACGACACCTTTCAAAACTATTTCATATGTTGCAAACAATCCCAATTGGGACACATACAAAAAACACAAGCTAAATCCAGAGTTAAGGCCTCGTTAAGTGTAGATTCGCCGTCAGAAATAACTTAAAGACCCCATCACTTAAATAGTCCACTGCGAAATTCCCATTGGTTAATTTACATTTAATACGACATGAATTCACATTCAAGATTTATTAGAAGAGGCAATCGAATGAAGTGAATATAGGTTATCATCACCAGATAAAGAATCGGTACCCACATATTTAATTAAGAAAAATACTAAACTGACTATTTCCAATTAAACAGGAGTAATCGAATTTGTCCAATTTAGAAATAGAAACCAAATTTCGTCTAAAAAACGGTACCACAAATATCTTTTTCAAATGTAAACAATAACCAATCTTTAACGTTACCCTAGAAGTCCCTATAACCTCAATTTTAACAGATTTACCATCGACCGCATAAAAGAATCTTTTAACATCAATTGTCTTTTGGCTATTCAGGTAACACCATATAGACACACTTATATAAGTAGTAACATTGGAATTTATCCACCTAGTGAGTTTAGGTACTGAAACTAAATTAACCTCAGAAAGTCAGAAGTGTACTTTCCTTTATACGTCAAGTGTGGTATTTAGTATAGTCCATTTTCACGTGTCCCAGATTTTTACAAAAATAATAGCTAGATGATTTATCATTTTCAGGCTTTTGCTGTTTCTTTTTGAGCTAAACCAGATGTAACTTCCTTATTCTTTAACTTGTCCTTAGTGGTACTTGTCAAGTAAGCACTTTCAGTTCTCTCTTACATTGGCATTTTTTCTTGCACACAATATGAAATGAGATTATTAAGTATCCATTTCCCATTTTGATAGTTGTAGCTACATTAGTTGAATTGTGAAGGAATAAAAATCAAAATCAAATACACGAGCAAGTCATTAGACAGATCAAACTTTAATACCTTTAATTTTGAAGTAATATGAGATATCTCTATGACGTATTCCAGTATATATATATTTTTTTATCTTTATACTTTAGTAAAACTAAGTTCACCAGAAGCGCAGTAGTTTTGACCTTATCGTTTTACACCAAAAGTTTTTCAATTTCATCAAAAAATTTCATGGCAATAGTTACCTTATTGGACAGAGCATCCCTAATTGTTACTGGAATTCCTTCTTTGTGATCATAAGACTTATGACAACCCCACTTATCTGAATCCCGTTTTCAAATGCGAAACTCTTATCCGTAAGAGTAGTGTGTGGTCCAGCCATTAACGCAAGTTCTAGATCCATGCAATCAAGAATGATACGAACATTCTCTTTCCAATTCGTAAAATTTGGTTCTAGCATAGGAATTGAGTTGATGTTGGTAGATATTGTAGAAATTGTTGAATTAATTGAATATAGAACTTAAACTTTAAATGTTTACATAGGAATCCCAATTAGACAATCGCCAAATTCAAATAATGGTAAGCCCCATTACAAGAGACCGAACATAACATTGACATTTAGTATTTGAATAGAAATATCAACTTGTAATTGGTACTCTTGGTGTAGTAATCAAATATTGATAATAAACCATGTCAAACATTATATTTATTTTTGGAGCGACTCAATGTTCACATAAAAAACTTTATAATGTCACATATTTATTACCATAGTAGTGTAAATAATTCGATTAGATATGGACATTCCTTTGGGTGGTTAATACCCTCATGAATTACGTACACATAACAATTCTAGTATTGCAAATAAATCAATTTAGACAAGAGAGGTAACTTAATTTGGTAACATGTTTCAATTTATCTATTTTAGAAAATTAGTAATTTGAAAGAAATTTTAAGTAGCAAGATTTGAAATTGATTGCCTTTATCTTTTATTTTTATTTTGTTTTAACAACAAAAAAATAGCAAAATGGCACCGTCTATTGCCCAACGAATCAACGACCCATACTGCAAATTTTGGTTTTCATCCCATAAATAACTCACACCGTCCAAAAAAAAGCCACCCCCTCTTGTTAGTCCCCAATCACTCATGAATCAAATCTTGATCCAAAACTCATTACGTAAGTTACAATACACATCAACAACAATCTCAATCCACATCCACTATAACTTAATCATGCCAAAAAACAAAGAATTGTAAAACTTGAATAACACCACGGTCAAAGTACAAAACCCTTAATTCATTACAGCAAAGTAATTCCAAAATCCAAGATCTTGATTCTTTCCCAGAATTATCAGTGTTTTGAGTAAAACAAATTCTAGGATTTCAGAAAGGCTTGGTAATTATTTCAAAAATTTAACGTTCACGTATGAGTGAAAATTTGAGATTCACCGTGTCGCATGATGGACAATTTGATTCGGTAGTTTGACTATTTTGATGTCTGGACTTTGTAATTCATTTAGATTTACTAGAATTAACATTGTTTTATTGTATTTGTGTATGTATTTTTGAGTATTTAATATTGCAAAAAACTGTTTTATTACAAATGTCCTTCGAAATAATATAGGCCTGACAGTAAGAGCTGATGCTTTATCTCCAATTTGCCAAGTTTGTGTAGTATACGGTTTGTAAATTAAGTTGTTGGAATTTAATTTGTCATGATGGCCTACATGTGCAATTAATTGTGTATAAAACTATCTTAAAAATAAGTCTAATTAAAGTGATCAAATAAAGAATTAAAGTTATGTGCTATGTGTGGGCCTAAATATGTGTAGAGACCAGATCCATTAAAATTGTGATTCATAATGTGCCGAAATACATATGGAAATATACATAAGGTTATAGTCCACAATTCATAGGTGATGCTCATTCTTTTTATCATCCCATCAACACAAAAATAAAAAGAGAAAATATATTGAAAACGAAAATCTAAAACCCACAATCAAGATCAGAAAATCAACAATCAAGAAAAAGGAATCGAGACAATCAATATTATGGATCAAGATGCCAAAGTCAAGAACAATAACTCAAGAATTAAAAGAGCAATATTCAAGATTCAAGATTACAACTAAGATCAAGCATTAAAGAATATGCCTGTCCAGCACCGTAGCATTACAGAGTGCTAGTGCCCCTTTTTTGGCTCTGCGGCACTGACTTGGTGTTTTATAATTTTTTTGTCAAAACAAAAAAATAAAAATAAAAATAAAAGATAAGGATTAAAGAGCAATCAATTTCAAATCTTGGTATCTAAAGTTTCTTTCGGATTACTAATTTTCTAAAATAAATTAATTGAAACAATATGTTACCAAAGTAACATTTCTTGTCCAAATTAATTGAAGCACGTAGTTTATTCGGGTATTGACCAGCCCAAATGAATGCCAATACTTGGCCGAGTTATTTGCACACCCGTGGTGATAAATATTTGATAATTTTAAGGTTTCTTTTTATATGGACATTAAGTCGATCCAAAGATAGACTTAATGTTTGATATAGTTTATTGTCAATATTTGGTTACTACACCAAGAGTACCACTTACATGATATTTCTGTCCAAAAACTAAATGTCAATTTTGTGCCCGGTCTCTTGTGATTGGACCCACCATTATTTGAATTTATTGATTGGTTAATATAAATTCTTATGTGAACATGTTAATTAGGTTTAAATTCTCTATTCACTTAATACATCCACGTCTGCAATATCTGCCAACATCAATTCAATTCTTGTGTTTGAACCAAAATTTAAGGATTGGAAAGAGAACGTTTGTATAGTTCTTGGCGGCATGGATCTAGATCTTGCATTAAGGACTGAACTACCCACTTCTTTTACGTATAAGAGTTTTGCTAATAAAAAAAGGATTTAGATAAGTGGGATCGTTCAAACCGTATAAGTCTTTATGATCATGAATTTTGGAATTCCAACAGTATTCATGGCGCTATGTCGGATAAGGTAACTACTGCCAAATAATTTCTTAAATAAATTAGAAAAAATGCTTTACAAAAGACAATAAGGCCGAAACTAGTGCGCTCCACGTAAACTTGGTTTCATTAAAGTATAAGGCTAGAGAATACATCATGGTGATGTCTCATCTTGCTTCAAAATTAAAGACATTAAAGCTTGTGCTGTTTGATGACTTATTCGTGCATTTAGTTTTGATTTCTATTCCTGCACAATTTAGCTAATTTAAGGTCTGTTACGACTATAAAAAGGAGGAAGTGGACTCTTAATTAGCTTATTTCATATTGAGTGTAAGAAGAAGAAATGTTAAAGCAAGAGAGAACTGAAAGTACTCACTTGGCAAGTAAAGGAAACTACATTTAGTTCAGGTCAAAAGAAACAACAAAAACCTGGAAAGGGGTAAATCATCTAATCGTTACTTTTGTAAAAATCTGGGACACAAGAAAAGTGACTGTACTAAATAACACGATTGTCGTGTAAATAAAAGTACATTTCTCACTTTGGTTTGTTTTGAGGTTAATTTAATTTCAATACCTACATATACTTGGTGGATAAATTTCAGTGCCACTAATCATATAGTGTGTCTATGCGGAGTTGCCTAAATAGTCAAACTCAATTGATGACGAAAGATTCATCTTTGTAAGCAATGGCAAAACAGTTAAAACTGAGGCTATAAGGACTTTTAGGTTATCATTAAGAACTGGTTATTATTTGAATTTGAAATAGACATTTGTGGTATCGTCTTTTAGATGAAACACGGTTTATATTTCTACATTGATAGCATTTGTGGTATCGTCTTCTAGAGAAAGGAAAAATCCAATTTCTGATGACTTTATAGTCTTATTCCAAAAAAAAAAAGATAGCATTGGATTGATGGAAAAAGGTCTGATCAATCAACTTTCATCAAACCATGCAAATGAATAATTTTCAAGAGTGGATTAATGTCTTGAATAAAGTGATAAAGTCCATGAAAGACAATGGCGCTTTAGAACTCATCCCATTGCCTGAAGGAGTAGATCCCATTGGTTGTAAATGGATATTTAAAACCAAAAGGGATTCGAAGGTTGATGTGGAGAAATATAAGACTCGTCTTGTGGCAAATGACTTTATTCAAAAGGAAGGCAATAACATTAAAAAGACTTTCCCTCCAATTTCTACAAAAGACTCTTTTAGGACTATTATGCACAAGTGACACATTTTGATCTTGAGCTACGTCAGATGGTTTACAAATTGAAGAAATTCATCTATGGGTTTAAGGAGGCTTTCCGTCATTGATATCACAAATTTCATCAAATTATTATCTTGTTTGATTTTGATATGAATGCAGTTGATTATTGTGTATATGACAAGTTCAATAGGAGTAAGCATAATTTTTGGTATTGTATGTCGATGATATATTGTTTACTTGTAATGATATAAGTTTATTGCACAAAACCAATATATTAATATCTTGGAATTTCGAAATGAAATATCTTGGTGACCCCGCCACCCCTCTTTTGCGTCGGGGATACATATACACTGAGATCGTTCTTGGGGTTTTTTTCGATCATTACAAATGAGCTATATTGATAATGTTCTTAAGAGATTTAAGATGCAAGAATGTAAACCTAGCGATACCCCTATTGTTAAGGGAGACAAATTTTGTCTCAATTAATACCCTAAGGATAAACTTAAAGAAAATGAAATACAGAAAATTCATATACTTCAGCAGTTGGGAGTTTAATGTATGCTTTATTATCGGAATGCTAGGCAGATATTTAAATAACTTTGGGATGAATATTTGGAAAGCAGCCAATCGTGTTTTTCGGTATCTATAGAGAATTAAGGATTACATGATCTCACACAGAAAATTAGACCAATTGGAGATCATTAAATATTTTGATTCTGATCAGGAATATGATTGCTAAATTTTGTCACTGGGCTGCACATTTTGGATGGAATTGAAAGACCACTCAAGTTATTATGTGACAATAGCAACCTTGTATTCCAACAGGAGCTTGATGATGTCAAAGTTTTGGAGATTAAGTTCTTCAGAGTAGTCAGGTTTATAAAGCACATTAGGACAAACTTCATGATAGCGGATCCACTTACAAAAGGGCTACCACCCATGGTCTTTTAACAATATGACAATTTAGTGCGAGTTTGTATTTGGTTGTTGTTTGATTTAGACACATCTTATACTTATAGATATTCAGGTTATTCTGCAGAAATAAAGTATTCAGTTCAGTTTCATTCTGAGTAAAGTTTTGGTTTGATCTCATTAAAAAATAAGGTAGGACCCGTTAGAAATATGCATGTTTGGATCATATTACATGTAATTTTCATGCTACACATCCATATTTAATCTATGTCATTTGACTATATTGATATATCTGACAATTGATGAGTTTAGTTATGATACTTGTAACGAAGACGCTTTGATCCTATATTAACATGAGATTATTCGGATATGATTTTGGTCATGATAGAAAACTTATTGACGTCACAAGGTTATGCACATTTATAAAGTAACATATGTGGTCCAGTGGGAGATTGTTGGAATTTAATTTGTCATGTGGCATACATATATAATTAATTGTATATAAATACTATGTTAAAGTTAAGCCCAATTAAAGTATCTAATAAAAAATTAAAGTTTTGGGTTTTGAGCATCTAAATAAAATGTGGGCCTAAATATGTTTAGTGACCGGATTCATTAGTGTTGTATTTTATCATGGGTCGGATTACATATGGAAATATAAATAGGGTTATGGTCCACAATTCATTTGTGATTTTCATTCTTTATGTCATCCCATTAACATAAGAATATCAAGAGAAAAACCTATTGAAGATGAAGATACAAAACTCACAATCAAGAACGGGAAATCAAGGATCAAGAAGAAGGAATCGAGATAACTAAGATTATGGAGTAAGAAGCTAAAATCAAGAACAAGAACTCAAAAATTAAAAGAGCAGTATTCAAGATTCAAGATCCGGAATCAAGATCAAGCATTAAATAATCATTCCTAATGAATTAAGGTATGTTTCGCATTTAATAATTATTTTGGTGATTTGACGGGAGGATCTTGGCCAATTTATTAGGTTTTCAAGTTCTTAAGATTTAAAGTTGTAATTAAATTCTAACATAAACATGATACAATTTGCTTAGTTTGTGTAAGACACAAGAATAAGAACCAAAACTTTGCTTCACAATTTTTGAGGAATAAAAGGCAATAAAATAAGGCCATCGCATTAAATAAATGCCACAAAGCAAGTTGTATTTACGTACCACAAAACATGCCATAAAACCATTCCTAATGAGCTACAAAATAAGTTACAACACACATCAAAATACAAATTCTCAAAAATTTACGACTACTTCAATTTTAATGGCAACATAATGTTCTTCCACAAATCGAATCCTACTTGCGGCCAATTCTAGTGTAGGAAGGCCTACTAGCTTTTGATGAAATTTTGATGGGCAAGGAGTGACCTTTGTAGGCATCTACCTGTTTCTTGAATAAATGATAATCAAATTCCATCAACAATACCAATATACAAATTTCTATGTCAACAAATGATGTAATGAGTAGTGAATTCGTATAACAAATAGTTAGTCACGTCAAACATACAACTAAATTCTTGATAGTTTATTTCATGCCATTCAAGCTATTGAGAATAAGAGTAGTCATTTGTCGAGATTGATAGATGTTCTCGTCACATGAACGGTATAGACTATAAATAATTTTTTTTAAAATTTATAAATTGGAAAAAAGATAAAATCGATGACAAAAACAACAACAAACCCACATTTCCAAGCAAACCCCTCATAAAATTTCATGTGAAACCCAAACACGAACTTAGTTCTTGAGACAATAAACCACATTCGAATGTATAGTCTAATTTCCAACCAAACTCACCACCTATTAGAGGTAAAACATATCTTTCTAAAAAAAAAAAAATTGCCAAACATCCCATATTTTCAAATAAAATAAAAAATTATCGAACAAAACCTTAGTTCCTTGTACAATGGGAGATGAACATACATTGCATGTGTTCCAAAATGGAGAGAAAAATGACAAAATTTCTTGACTGAAGTGCTTTTTGGAGGTACAAATTTCTTGCATTTTTTTCTAAATAAAATAGAGGAAAGAGATGGGAGAAAGAGAAGGAAAAAAAGGAAAGAGACCGGGTCTTGAGGGGACGGTTATCATACGTGAGGATGAGGTGGGGGCAAGGGAGGTAGAGAAGGAAGAAAGACAAAGGAAAAAGAAAGCGAAGGCGGTCTTGGTCCGGGGGTGGGGGTGAAAGGTTATCATATGAGGGGGTGGCGTGGGTTTGGAGTGATTTTTCAAATAATATATCAAATCACTAATTAATGTAGAACATGAAAGGAACTTTTTTATTTCAAAAGTACACAAATGTCCAAAAGTGACAATATTAATGAAAAGTGACATTTTTTAGATGAATTAGTGGATTTTGACATGTGATGTGATATCATGAAAAATATGAAAATGCTTTCATATCTTTAACTTCTTCCTTCAAATTCAATATAGTACAACCAAATTGAGTTCGGAAACTAAATCATCCGCAGTGGCCAATGACTGCGGGATAGATTGATGAGTGTTCTACACTCATGATATTTATGTCACTTAATTCGTTATTTTGTCATTCTTGAGAGAGTTTTAGAGTGTTTTTATGTGTGTTTTGATGTTGTGATGTAGGTTGATGAGATTGAAGAAAATAAACAAAAGTTGGAAAGGAAAGGGCTAAATTGTAAGAGATCTAAAGTCCGGGGACTAAAGTGAAAATATTGAAAAGTTATACCGAACCTCACGATGAAGATTTGAGAGTGATCGGAGCCAATTGGATGAAGAAAGATGTCAAAGGGATCAAATTTAATCAAAATATGATCACAAATCAATTTACAACCGAAAAGTTTTGCTCCAGATTTTTAGTCTCATATTGAGACTCATTTTTGACATAGTAAACAATCGAATTGGAGAATGATGTCTGAAGCAAAGTTGTAGGCCTTTGAGTTAGCTTTCCAACTCAACTTGAATCATCTCAATCGGATATCAGGAGAAAGAACTATGTTAAAAATACTAAAGGAAGCGTAAACTGAATTTCAGCGAACCGGGCGCCTTGGCGCCCACATTGCTGAAAATGAGCAGAATACGCGGCGCCCAGGCGCCCAATCTGGGCGCCTAGGCGCCCCGACCCGAGAAGGAAGAAACTTGAAAATTTTAAAAGATTTTCGGCCCGGTCCAACCCTATTCCGTCTTGCAACTTGTGGACACTATAAATACCACCATAAAGACCTAATTTTAGAGGTTGGAGAAGGAGGAAAAAGATACAAAACGGCTAAATCTTCAAGGACAATAAGAAGAAGGATTTGAAGAAATCAAGTGAAGAAAGGGTGGAAACATCAAAGGGGACTTCGATCAACACTCCAAAAAGAGTTTTTCTTACCCCCTCCTTTATGTTTTTCATTGTAGATTGTTTAGATTTTATGAATTTCTTCATGCACTAAATAATTTAGCTAGGGTTTGATGTAGCCACTTGAGATTATGATTTGATGAATTTATAATTACTTCTTTTGGATTTCCCACGTGTATTTAATTGTGTCATGAATTTAATGCTTTCAATTACCTGATCAATAATTGAATGAATAGATGCTAGTCAATTCCGGCACTCGAGAGAGGGGAATTTAGGCGTGATCATAGGATTGACACAACGTAGGTTTTATGGGTTTCGAGAGAAAGTGTAAAATCTATTAAGCTTACTTCACAAAAGAATCGGGACTTTGATAAATTCTAGGCTTTAATTCGGAATAGAGATATTGGGATTGAATTGTAGGATTAATTTCTAGTCGTCACTCGAGAGAGGGGAGAGAAATACAATTGGATTCTTGCTTTTAAATATTGGAAAATTAATTGGATAATTTGATATCATTGAATCATAATTGAAAGTTGGTGAAATCATTTCCTAGGCTTCTTCATTTTGATAATTTATATTCCTCAATTTTGTCTCAACCAATTTCATTACTTTAGTTTAAAACAATCAACCAATCATTCATCAATTGTCTAGATAAAATAGAAGTTGCATAATTATAGTACTTAGTGGAATTAAATTACAATCCCTGTGGGTTCGACATCCTAACTTTCATACTATATTACAAAACTTGACACCGTACACTTACGGCATAAATTCACGTTGTGGAAAACGCGTGACATAGATCAAATCTTGACACCGCTTCAAAATATTGATAATTAATGAGGAAATCTACTAAAGTTGTTGTGGATATGTTTCGCGCGAATTATCGCTAAAAATTAAAAGATAGGTTCAGACGATTGTATAAGGAACAAATCTCTTTAGACAAAATCCTAAAAATGGGTGCTTTATTTATGAAGATTACAATTGGAAAGAAGCAAAACGCCTCCAAAGGGCACAAGCACACGAAGTAAATTGAAAGTTTATACTTAGAAAATAAATGAATTGAAATTACATATTCTCTGTTGAGAGTGATTGATTCGGGTCCTTCCTTTCATGTCTTCTTTTCCTTTTTATACTAATTTGACGGTTTTCTCTGTAGAACGACCTGGAAACTGCTTGGCATTCTATAACGACCCACTTTCTTCATGATGGCTAACTTGTCAAGGAACTGCCGTTTGTAACTGTTGCTATTACTCTTGTCATTTAACCACTTGTAACCGAGATTCTTAGATCGTGGGGTGTGATTAGGTTGCTCAATAACCGCTTCAATAACCGTCGTTTTAAGTAACCACGAGTCACCATATTCGCTCAAGTCTTGAGCGACTCAAACGCTTGAGCGAGAATGGGATCATCACTCTGGGCGACAGTAAAGCACTTCATTCGCTCAGATCTTGTGCGTCCTGCAGGTTTGGGCGATAATAGTATTTTGTTTATGGGCCTCCGCTATATTCTACAATGGTCTCATTTGGGTCTATATCTTGAATTTCCTAACTGGACTTTAATTCTTGGACTATTTAATTGGGCTTCATTTTTTGATTGTCAACAATTATCCCAAAATATGGCAGAATTAATATCAATTATTAATTTTTTCCATATTTTTGCTTTGTATTTTCCGATAATACTTGAAATCCCCAAAAGGACAGAGAATTTCAATCATTATTTCCATTTGGCGGCAACCCCTCTACAATCTGAAAAGTGAAACGTTACACACCCCTATAACCCAAAAGACACGCCATTTCATCGCGCCATTACATTCACGTCTTTATATCGTACTCCTCTATAAAGATCACTGTTCATCATCTTGCTTCTTTGCTACGCTTCTCAAGAACTCTTCTACAACGACTGTATTTCGCTGCAAATGGCTACTTCACAAACTCCTTCCGATAACTCTCTCAGTTTCGAGGATTTCCAAAACCTTCTCACCAGGCCATATGTAAATTCAAACTTTCTTTCACAAGCCCGCCCTGACAACAATAAATTCTACCTGGGTCCATCGTTTAATGATGTTGAATCGATTGGGCAAGCGATGGTGGGTCAGTTGTTCCCTTGCATTGAAAACCCTCATTTTCTGAACTCTCTGCCATTGAAGCCAATCCGCGAGAAAGGTATTCGTACTTGGCCCAAAACTGATGCTAGTTTCCGTAGATGGCATGCATACATGGTGAATCATGGTCCTACCAAAGCTATTTTTGATCGTGCTAAGATTTCGGACTTATTAGAAATGACTCTCCATCCCCCAATTTATGACCCAGTGCTTTTTCCTATTACTATGAGTTTTTGGTCTTCTGAGTACAATACTTTTGTTTTCCCCATTGGCCCAATGTCGATTACTCTGAGGGACGTTGGAGCCATAGTGAACCTTCCGCCTTTGGGAGACACCATTTTTCCTGGCATTTTGATTGCCGGCGCTGCCCCGAAGTTTGACAAAAAACTCACTGAGTCCTATTCGAGCATGCAAGGCCTTTATACTACCTCTAGCTCTGAGCCTTCTCACGTTGAGCGTGTGGCCTTTCTTCAGGTCTGGCTTTGTAAATATGTCCTTTGTGTCCCCAGCCTGAAATCTTCTATGAACTATCAGCCCATATCGCATGAGTTGGCGCGTGGTAGGTCTTTGAATCTATGTTCATTCTTTTTAGCCACCTTTTATAGAGGCATGGCTTCCCTCCAATTTCAATTAAGGAATGGTGTGTCTCCCACTGGTGGGCCCCTTGGGCTCGCTCAATTGTGGTTGAGAGCATACTTCTCCCAACTTGGTGCTCTACCGTCTCCTCCTCGATCAGTCAGTTGTTATAGGCTATTCATCCATCAATTGAACCCTGTTAGGATGTCCAATAGGGATGTTTTCACATTCTTTTACAATTTGAATTCAACGCCTTCATTTTTCCTTTTTCTCCTCACCAAGTCCCTATTTATATGCGACCTCCTTCTACTCTGGCTCAAGTGAGCACTTTCTTGCCCATTTGGGCTCAGTTCTTAATTGGGAGAGAATTGTTCCATGACATCGTAACTGGGACGAATGCCAAGGCCGGGGTTGAGATATATGATCCCCGATTTTTTGCTCGCCAGCTTGGTTTTGGCCAAATGTGGCATATTCCTCCCTGTTATTCTAAAAACGTAGCAGAGCATTTCCATACTATAAATAAAATCGAGGCAGAAGCTATTGATCCCGTAATGTTCTTTTGACCAAAGATTTTTCTTTGACTCCTTTCAATCACACTGCTGTTACTCATCCTCTTTTTGACCAACTCTAACCATCTGTGAAACGTAGGCTGTTCACAACTGATGCTAATCGTGCCTTGCACTCGCTGGATCGGCCAGAGACTTCCTCTACTTCTCCCATTTGGCCACTTCCGTGTCCATTAGAAATCTCATTTTTCGTTCTCAATCACCACATGCTCGTGCTAAACGCCTTACTCTTTCATTTAGTTCCCCATCTGCTTAGGCTAGTACAGCTAAAAGTACTTCCAGCCGAAAACGGCCAGCCTCATCTTCACCAGTTTTGCCCCGTGATGATGATGATGAAGATGATGATGATGCTCCTCTCATCCTCCGAAGAAAGGTAATTGAGTTTGTTTATTTATGAAAAACAATCCTTCATGGATTAATGCTTTACCTGAATTTTTCCAGAAGAGTTCAATTTCTTCTTCGAAGGCTCTGGTCTTAGCAGCTCTTGTTCCATCGCCTCCTACTGAAGCTGCTTCTTCCAAGTCATCTGATGCAGGGGCTCTGCCTAAAGAGAAATCCATAGCTCCAGAGTCTTCACCACAGCTAGTTGGAGAGCTGCCACCTTCCTAGGGCGTTGACCCCCCAAGTGTTGAACCGGAAGGTAATACATATCTTAATATCTTTCTCCTTGCTTGTACTATTGGCTTTCGACTCATTGCTTCTTGAATTCTACAGAGGTTCCTATGGATCTGCCCGTTGTGGCAAAGCCTGCTCGTCCAGATAAGGAGAAGTCTCCACAGGTGGCTGAGTCAACCAGTGACGTGCCCGAACTTTCCAAAGTTACTGATGAAGTGCCTATGTTTCATTTTTTTTATCTTCTCCTCATTTACTGCAGTGAAAATGCTAAATGCTTGCATTTTTTTTACAGGATGCTGATGCCATCGTGTGTTCCATCCAGGACTTGTTCACTTCTTGGGAACAAGTAAGTACATATCGCCCTTCTTCAACCAGTCATCATTCTGCTTCTTCTGCTACAATCTCGGAAGAGAATATGAAGGTTCTCAAACAATCAGTACTCGAATACATTTCTTTCATGGACATGTATATCGGCAAAGCAAGTGCTGCTAAACAAATAGATAAATTTGAGCTTTTGAGTGCAAAAATGACTCAAGCACTTAAGCTTCCTTCGCTTGACATTTCATCTGACTCTAAAGTGATGTTGAAGATTATCTATTCCGAAATCAGCTCTTTGTCGAACAGTAGCATCGAGTTGAAGGCCAAGAGTACTTAGTATCTCCATGCTGTATCTGAAAAGGAGTCTTTGCTTTAAGAGATTGATAAAGTCAAGGTCGAATTAAACGAAATCTCATCTGAAGTTATGGTTTAGGATTCCTTGATGATAAGCTTAGCTGCAGAGATGAAGGAGCTCCAAGCAAAGATGGACGACTTTAGGGCTAAATTAGCTGCCAAGAAGCGTAATGCTTCCCAGGGAGTTGAGCGAACCAAGTCTTTGGTTGAGCGTTATACAAAGTTGGAAGTTGACAAGGATGTTGCAAATGAGTTGTTTGTTGTTTCTTCTAAGCAGAGCGAGGAATGGGGGAAACTTAGGGAACAAATGCGTTCAGCTTGGGGTAAACTGTAATTAAAACATTGATGCCTTTATTTTTCTTGTAATTTTGTGCAGACAGCCACTATTAATTCGAATGTAACGGCAGCCAATGTTATTAATGGAACAACTATTTTATTTAATTGCGTAATAATTGTCGTTTTTATCAATCGTCAACCCCCAAGCATTTAATTACCTTGTGCTAAACTCATGTACATTTCCCCTCATGAAATCTTTACATGGAGCAAAACTTTTGGCATTTCGATCTTCTTTTCCAAGATTTTTGGTTACTATGCATGTAAGTGGCCATTCATATTCCGTCTCTTCACCTTCACACATCCATAACTGTGTACGTGTTACGCATTTATCATTTTCATCTTCATTCTCCACAAAATCAGCTTACTTGCCATCGTTTGGCATTTCAGATAATTAATCAACTATTCTTTCCTTCAATCAGGAATGGATCATTTGATCTATTATCCATTTCGCTGTCTGTCTTGATATTACCTTTGGTATGAGAGATATATGAAATGTTCTATGGCCAGTGAAGGTATTCTTAGTGCCTTCATTTATGTTCTCCAGAGGAGCTCTAGATGAGAGGCAATTGCATGTTGCGAGTGCTTCTCATGCCACTTGCCTGCTGAGAGTGCTTCTCAGCCTTCTTGCCTGCCATTGCAGCAATGCATTTAGAAAGGCAGTTAAGGCCAATTCACCCTTTTCTTCATGACTGATAGAAGAATGAATACAACTTGCACCCAATTGCGGCTTATAGAGCATCTTGTATTTTGCATCTCATGGTTTGTAACGAATATTTGATAATAAAAGAGTTTATTTGAACGTACTTCGTTCTTGTTTTATTTAGTCATGATCGCTCACCAATGCTATTTATTTATGCCTTTATTTGTTCAATTTCCCATAAGGAAGGACCATTCTTTTTTAAGTATTTTTCGTTAATGAATCTCACGTGGTTAGTGCCATCTAAATCTTCCAAATGATAGGCTCCATTAGGCAATACACTTTTAACTTTATATGGACATTCCCAATTGGGCGACCATTTGCCATACTTTGAATCTTTGCAATCCAAATGGAGTATTGTTTTCCAAACCAATTCGCCCAAACTAAAAGATTTGGCTATAACTTTTTTGTTGTAAAATTTAGCCATTCTTTGTTTTTAAACTTGTAATCTATCTAGGACATCCAACTTCAATTCGTCTAACTCCAATAGGTTTTTGGCTAATGACTCGGTATACTCGCCATTACTTAAATTATGTTGCAAACACACTCTGATCGATTTCACATTAATTTCCATAGGCAAAACAGCCTCATGTCCATAAGTAAGTTGAAAAGGAGTAACTTTAGTACTTGAACGAGGCGACGTCCTGTAAGCCCATAAGGCCTTATTTAAACATTCATGCCAATTTCTACCATTTTCATTTATCATTTTCCTTATAATATTTTTTAGAATCTTATTAGAAGATTCTGCATGCCCATTAGATTGAGCATAATAAGGTGTGGAGTTTACTAACTTCACTCCAAACTCGCTCAAGAATTCATTCACTTGATCTCCATTCAGGGAAGTTCAGTGATCCACCATCAAAGTTTGTGGAATCCCAAATTTATAAATAATATGGTCACGAATAAAATCTATGACACTTTTCTGAGAGATCTCTTTTAAAGGTATCGGTTTTACCTATTTAAGTTCTTTCAAGAACCTTTTAATCTCTGACATCCAATCTATTACATCTCCATCTTGTATGCAATGAACTCCAATCTTTCTCGCCTTCATTTGTACTATGGGCAATATCATTCCATACTCACAAGTGGATTCTCAATTTAAAACTTTTGAATAACCCGAAGTCGTTTGGGCTAATTCTTTGCTATATCATTATATATCCTATTAACATATTGAAGCTCTACTTGGTCAAATTCTTCCAACAATTCTCTTCCAACAATTCTTGGGCGACTTCATATTGACTTATGACGGAATCACTTTGACATTTAAAATCACCAATTAATTAGTGAATTACCAATTGAGAATCGCCGATCAATGCTTCGTATTCAGCTTGGTTATTAGTACACATTATATCCAATGTGAAAGCGAATTTGTAACAAATCTCTAAAAGATTTATTAACGCTATTCCTACCCCCCGCACCTCTAGAAGATTTTGATCAGTCAAAATACAAAACTCAAGGTTTTATTTCAAACGAATCAACCTCCAATTCAATTTCTTTAGGCATGTCAAGGCATAGATGATCGGCCAAAAAGTTAGCCAATGCTTGATCTTTGACTGCCTTTTGGGATATGTATTTTATTTCGAACTCTGACAGTACGAAAGTCCAAAGGCCTATCATTTGGTGTAAAATAGAGCGAGAAAACATATACTTATCTAGATTTAATTTAAAAACTAAATAGACGGTTACATACCGTAAATAAACCCTTAGTTTTGTACATGTGAAATATAAAGCAAGAAATAAATTTTCAATAGCAGAATAATTACATTCACATTTTGTTAACCGTCTACTCAAATAGTAAATCACTATCTCTTCACCAAATTGATCTTCTTGCGCGACCATTCCAGCTACCGATTCTTGTTCAGTCGATATGTAAACTTTCATTGGCCGTCCTTGGATTGGTGACACAAATACTGGTGGATTTGATAAATATGTCTTCAGGCTTTCAAAAGCCTTTTGATGCTCTTCCTTTCAGACGAATTCGTCCTGATTTTTCAGCTTTAAAAAAGGCGAAAAAGCTTTCGTTCGCCCTGCACAATTAGAGATAAAGCGCCTTAAAAAGTTTACTTGGCATAGAAATGTTTGCAATTTTTTTTTGTTGATATGTGGTTTGGCCTCTAAAATGGCCTTCGCTTTATTCTTATCGAGTTCAATCCCTCTTTTGTGCACTAGAAAATCAAGGAAATTTCCCGCATTAACACCAAATGCACATTTCAAAGGATTCAACTTTAGTTTGTATGCCTCGTTCGCTCAAATGAACGTTGTAGTTGTTCAAAATGGTCTTCCTCTCTAATAGATTTGACCACTATATCATCTACATACACTTCGACAAACTTGCCTATCATATCACAAAAAATCAAGTTCATTGTCCTTTGATAAGTTGCCCCTGTATTTTTCAGGCCGAAAGGCATAACTACCCATTCAAAGCACCTTAAAGCCCCAGGGCATCTAAAGGCAGTTTTGTGTATATCTTCTTCAGCTATGTAAATTTGGTTGTATCCTGAATATCCATCTTTAAAAGAATACATCACACGTTCTGCAGTTAAATCTACTAAATAGTCTACCGTAGGCATTGGTTATTCATCTTTGGGCGTTGCTAAATTTAAATTTCTAAAATCTATGCACACCCTTAATTTACCATTCTTTTTTAACACTAGTACGATATTAGACAACCACTCAACATATCGGCTGTCACAATAAAACCCGTTTTAAACAATCGCTCAATTTCTTACTTTACTCTAAGAAGTACATTAGGGGCAAAACGCCTAGGAGGTTGTTTATGAGGTTTAAAATTTGTCTTAGTTGGTATCTATGTTCTACCAAATTCTGTCTAAACCAAGGATATGTTCATATTCCCAAGGAAAAAAATCCTTATATTCTGTTAATAAAGCTATTAATTTATTACTAACCCCTTAACCAAGCATCTGGCTGAAAAATGTTGGGCGTTCTTCCCTTTCGTCGCCAATGTTAACTTCCACCAAACGGTCTTCGGCTTGAGCATGTCCAGGCTTTGTGATCCTCATTACCTCATCGTCCTGATTCCT
The DNA here is from genome assembly GCA_035079005.1 of Fraxinus americana. Classification (NCBI taxonomy): domain Eukaryota; kingdom Viridiplantae; phylum Streptophyta; class Magnoliopsida; order Lamiales; family Oleaceae; genus Fraxinus; species Fraxinus americana. The sequence goes on along the minus strand of CM068715.1, from coordinate 17,859,030 downwards.
TGTAAACACTTCCTCTTCTAAGAAATCCACCTTGTTGACTTCTCGGCCAATATTCTGTTCCAACTCGAACACTGCCAATTTGTCTTCCAGCATCTTTAATGCCACTTCTTCTTTTGTCTTGTCTTTACATTCTTTATTGAAAGCCATTAACTTGGCTTTGAAGGCCTGAATATCGACCATTTGTCCTTGTTTCTAGCAACTCATTTAAGGTCCCTTGATTACCTTTTTACCAATTACTGGCTCTTCCAGGGCCACTATGTTTGGCCTCATTTGACTGAACATTTCAGTAAGTGCATCTACTGAAAAAATGGCCATTCACCCTGTGCGACAATTTGAGTCTCTTCTCCATCTTGAACTATCCTGATAGGTCCATAGTTTCCTTCGTACATGAACCTTTCTATTGAGTTTGCTTATGCGCCAATGGGTCTATGGTCTGCTTGCACCACTTCTGCTTCACCATTGTCATTCCAGAAAACCAGGCACTGGTCGAGCGATTAAGGTATACAACGACTCTCGTGAATCCAGTCTCTTCCTAATAGCACATTGTAACTAGTAGGACCATCTATTACAAAGAATACTATGGTCCTAGTAGTTGTCCCCACGGTTACATCCAGTGACATCACTCATTTAGCCGAAGTTGTTCCCCCATTGAAACTTGTGAGAATAACTTATGTTGGAATCATATCGCTTTCTGTCTTTGCAAACTTCCTCATCATCCTAGACAAGATAGTATTTATGGCTGCTCCATTGTCGATGAGCACTTTCGGTACAGGGATACCATTGACTAAGGCCTTCACGTATAATGGTCTCAAATGTTTAGTCAATTTCATGGTTGGTCTCTTGAAGATGACCTTTTCAGCTGCACCTATTTCCACTTCTTGCTTGTTTTCCGTTGAATTATCTCTTTGGTTGTATCCTGAATATCCATCCATAAAAGAATACATCACATGTCCGACAATTGAATCTACTAAAGAGTCTACTGTAGGCATTGAATATTCATCTTTGGGCATTGCTAAATTTAAATTTCTAAAATCTATGTACACCCTTAATTTACCATTCTTTTTTAACACTGGTATGATATTAGACAACCACTCAACATATCGGCTGTCCTAATAAAACCCGGTTTTAACAATCGCTCAATTTCTTTCTTTACTCTAGAAAGTACATTAGGGGCAAAATGCCTAGTAGGTTGTTTATGAGGTTTAAAATTTGTCTTAATTGGTAATCTATGTTCTACCAAATTCTTGTCTAAACCAAGCATATGTTCATATTCCTAAGAAAAACAATCCTTATATTCTTTTAATAAAGCGATTAATTTATTACTAACCTCTTAACCAAGCATCCGGCTGAAAAATGTTGGGCGTTCTTCCCCTTCGTGGCCAATGTTAACTTCCACCAAAGGGTCTTGGGCTTGAGCATGTCCAGGCCTTGTGATCCTCTTTACCTCATCGTCATGATTCCTTATAAACCCTCTTCTAAGCAATCCACCTTGTTGACTTCTCGGCCAATATTCTGTTCCAACTCGAACACTGCCAATTTGTCTTCGAGCATCTTTAATGCCACTTCTTCTTTTGTCTTGTCTTTACATTTTTTATTGAAAGTCATTAACTTGGCTTTGAAGGCCTGAATATCGGCCATTTGTCCTCGTTGCTAGCAACTCATTTAAGGTCCCTTGATTACTTTTTTACCAATTACTGGCTCTTCCAGGGCCACTATGTTTGGCCTCATTTGACTGAACATTTCAGTAAGTGCATCTACTGAAAATGGCTCTTCACTCTGTGCGACAATTTGAGTCTCTTCTCTATCTTGAACTACCCTGATAGGTCCATAGTTTCCTTCGTACATGAACCTTTTTACTGAGTTTGCTTCTGCGCCAATGGGTCTATGGTCTGCCTGCACCACTTCTGCTTCACCATTGTCATTCTAGAAAACCAGGCACTAGTCGAGGGATTAAGGTGTGCAACGAGGGGCTAACTTTAGACGATTCCATTGGTCACACAGGTAGAACATGTTGGGAATATATTCCCTGTGAGAGGAAATGGAGAAGAAATCAAGATTATGACTAGCAACATTTAGAACAAAATCAAGACCAAATATCAATTCAACAATTAGAAATAAACAAAATTAGATCATAAACTTATCTCATGTTTCTCATCTATGTAGTCTTTGATCTTCCATGCAAAGAATAGGAAGAAACTGACGCAAATGATCACCCAAAATTACAGCGACAAGATTAACAATGCACGAACAAAACCAATATAAAAGTTGAAGGCCCGAACACGATGATTGTTGTCCTCAAACGATATTTCCCCCTCTCCGATTTGTATAAAATGCTTAAGGGTTTTCCAACAAATGGTTTGTAGGATTAATCAAGTCTTGTTGTAGAAAATACTAAAGCACCAAGTATTTTTCTACCCAAACTTGAGAACACATGGAGGAAGAAATGAATATGGAAGGAGAAAGAATAGTTTCTTTCTTTTGTGGAATGAATATAATAATCACTTCTCTTTACAAATGATTTCAACATTTTTTCTATGATCATCACACTTTTATATATAGCCATGAAACATAGCTTCACGAAGTGGTGCCAAAATAAGTGAAAAACCGCCAAAAAACTAAAACTAGAAACTGCCTAACGGCTAGTTTTTTATCCCCATGCAACTGCAAGGAACAACTCCATGCGGTCGCATGGAGTAGCCGAAATCAGGGAAATTGGTCCCTAATCATGGTCCATGCGGTCACATGGGCCAACCTCGGCCTTCCCCAGTTGCCCTTCCATTTCATTCCACACACTTCCCTTTTGGTTTTGAACAACAAATTATTAACAATCCCCCACTTGTTCAAAATCCAATAAGGTCTCATATTCAAAGTATACAATACTCATGCATAAGGATTAGATATCTTTCGATTTGAATCTAACCATAGTGTAATTCAAACAAAGTAAAGTCGGAATCAAAGGTAGCGTGAAGTTTTGAACCAGTTATTCCATGTGACAATACCGGTAAGAACATACACACAAGCATAACGTGTTCTCATGTTTCTCAAACTCGCTTAGCGCTAATATGACCTTGTCCTATTCAACAAACTTTTAAGAGAGAAACTCTAACTCTCTATTGAGGCGGCACCACATCGAAGTTCGTTTAGGTGAAGTTGTTCCAGTATCTTTGTTACTTTTTATAGATACTTGTACCACGTACTGAACTTCATTAAGAGTTTATAACTCAACCCTCACTTCAGTAACAACAAGCATTATATAATTAGAATAAGGTTATCGCGGATTTTATAATGCTGAAACTTTTCCACATATCGAATGACTTGTTGTTACCCTTTGAACCCGTGGATTACCTTTTGAGTAATGACATGTAGGGTTGCCATCATTGGTGGATCTTTTGGTTTAAGAGTTTCAACATTATCCTACTCGAAGTATGTATTACTAAATCTCTATTTAGATATTTAAATTAAGCATCCGCTATGTTCTCATAGTTTAGGAAAACTATTTTCACTCTTCAATTAATTTTCCTTATGTAGTTATGTCTTAAACTCATAAGTCTAGATTTTCCATTACATGTAACTTAGTATCTTATCAAATATAGCTAGCTAACGATCGATTCATTTGATAGATACAAGTTGTCACCCCACTAAGAAATTCATTTATGAAACCACATGTTTCTCATTAGATTTATGTAAAGCTTTATTTTCTTCCAAACACTATTGGAATGTTTCTATCAAATCATTACATTAGTCAATCACTTTTACTGGTGAATCTCTATCATCCTTATAATTATATAAGGGATTTCTTCTTTTTCTCATTCATAGATTTCTTTCTATGATTAAAAAGGTATAAGGATTTATAACTTTTAAAATAAGTTACCCCCATAATTCCTCAATTAGGAACACGTATGCAATCTAGTAAAGTTGCATCCATAAGTTTTGAACTTCTCATATAAGTTCACAATTATGAATGTTAACCCCCACATTTTTGGGTTATAATTGAACTTAGAGTTCTTTAACTCTCTCATAGTTCAATTCATTATCAAATAGATAATGTCCTTATTGAATGTTTCATGAAAGTTTAAGTACTTTCCAAATAGTAGTCATCAATCCACAATTTTATGAAGTTACATACAATGTACTTCAATTCAACCACATTTAACCTTGATCACACACAATTTGAACAAAGTCGTTACATAGACCAACAACGCTTTTCAAGTATAAACCAACTCAATTGGTTTCACTTATTGTAGTGACAAAATCACATTGTCATACACTTATGCAAATATAATTTTTTGCATAAATCATCTCACTTAATTCATAGAATTAATTGAGGCTATCAAACAAGATATGAAAACTTTAACCAACTCATTTATCACGTAATATTTTATTTTTTCGAACGGCACTTCTCATGCCAAGTAATTTCCATTTATTTCCATTGTCAAACCATGTATGCAACTGACAAAGGTGTATACTTTCATTTAAACTGTAATTAAACTAAACTGTCATTCACATTAGAATGAAGTGCCCGGCCTCTAGTTTAATTGCCATAAACATAGAAATCCAATTAAAACCAATTTACTTAAATTAAATAAACTGACTTAAACACAAACCATTATCTATGAATTATGAAAATTCATTGGCGGTTGATTACAGTAAAAGAACACAATGGTTGAAAAACCCATTCATGCATATGGCCATTCTGACAAACCCAATTCAAAAGAATCAAAATTTCCAAATTTGATGCATAGAATACGTGTTTAAATTCTAAGCCATATGATCATGTATTTTACTGTATATAACATGGAAATTCACATTTTAGAATATTGAATTGCTTTTCTGTTCCTTGTGGCAGAAACCATCCGCTTTAAAATACAAAGAAATCCACACAACTTTCTTTCCAATTTGCAGAACAGAAGTGCTAAATCCTTTTAATATACACAGAATCATCATATGCAACGGACAAATATACATGAAAAGTTATGCCCTTCATTCTCATGAAATCAAAATCGAAATCAAATTCGACTTACCGAAATTGTTGAGAAGACAAATGATTTACCGGATTCATCACTTCATGAATATAGATTCATCACTTGATTATAGTCTTGGTGAATTCATTCTCCATCGCAGAAAATATCGTTTGAGATTGTTGGGAATATATTCCCTATGAGAGGAAATGGAGAAGAAATCAAGATTATGACCAGCAACATATAGAACAAAATCAAGATCAAATATCAATTCAACAATTAGAAATAAACAAGATAAGATCATAAACTTATCTCATGTTTCTCATCTATGTAGTCTTTGATCTTCCATGAAAAGAATAGGAAGAAACCAATGCAAATGATCACCCAAAATTACAGCAACAAGATTAACAAGGCACGAACAAAACCAATATAAAAGTTGAAGGCCCGAATACGATGATCGTTGTCCTCAAACGATATTTTCCCCCTCTTCAGTTTGTATAAGATGCTTAAGGGTTTTCCGGCAAATGGTTTGTAGGATTAATCAAGCCTTGTTGTAGAAAATACTAAAGCACCAAGTATTTTTCTACCCAAACTTGAGAACACAAGGAGGAAGAAATGAATATGGAAGGAGAAAGAATAGTTTCTTTCTTTTGTGGAATGAATATAATAATCACTTCTCTTTACAAATGATTTCAACATTTTTTCTATGATCATCACACTTCTATATATAGCCATGAAACATAGCTTCACGAAGTGGTGCCAAAATAAGTGAAAAACCGCCAAAAAACTAAAACTAAAAACTGCCTAACGGCTAGTTTTTTTATCCCCATGCAACCGCAAGGAACAACTCCATGCGGTCGCATGGAGTAGCCGGAATCAGGGACGTTGGTCCCTGATCATGGTCCATGCGGTCGCATGGGCCAACCTCGGCCTTCCCCGGTTGTTCTTCCATTTCATTCCACACACTTCCCTTTTGGTTTTGAACAACAAATTATTAACAGAACAGCCATCAGTATATTATACATACAGACAGTCCTGTTATTTATTTTGTTCTCCACTTCCATGGTTTGATTGCGTGACTATATTGCAGCCAGGAAAGTTGCATACTTAATCAGATTACCAACAGACGAGCACCGGTTAAAAGTAGGGATCAGTTGGCTAACTAAATCGGCTGTGGAGTCTGCTGCATTCGTGCAGAATACCTTAACCAAAGTACTTTCGGGGTCTTAGACTGATCAGTATCATACGCTGTACATTTTCGAGTTCATTTATTTCTTAGTTTCTATGTAATTGTAATAATAATTACTCAACCTAAAATGTTACAAACCAATTTTTTTAAATTCAAAGTCAAGGTTGAATTGTCAAGGTCAATGTCAACTATGGACTTAATTGGAATAATTTTTTTTTGGGGCTTATGTTATATTTAAGAAAATTGAGGGTTAAGATGGATTGAAATTGAAGTGGAGGACTTACTTATATATCATATGATAGTTGAGGGACTTCCTATGCAAATAGACCATAACTTTACCAATTTTTAAACCCATTTCCCATCTCCACCCACCCTATCCACGCAGAGACCCAACAGAAGCTGAAATAGTGTGAGAAAGGAAGAAAAAAATAAGGAAAAAGGAGGAAGAAAATGAGGAAAAAGAAAAAGAAAAGGGAAGAAAAAGGGCAAGTGTTGATTTCTCCATTTTAGGTTTGATTTATCTTAATTTTTTTTCATGAGATGAGGAGTATATATTGTAAATTTTCTAGGGTTTTAACTTGGTTAGAAAATTTCAAATGTAGGTAAAAGATCATGATTTTTAGTTCAAGTTTCTTGATGGTTAGCTTCCATTTACATTTAAGGTAAGGAACCTTATTTTTGGGCAAACCCTAGAAATTTTAATTGGATTCTTAAGTAAGGATTTTTGTGGAAAATGATTGTGATGATGAATATTTACTTAGAAGTATACATTTATGGAAGAAGGGGAAAATTTAATGGGATGAATTATGATTACTAGTTGTCATTAGATTGAAGTGGGTATTTGTATATATACTCGAATTGAAGGTTTTGTTGATGAGTTGGTTATTAGTTAATGGACTAGAAAGTGATATTAGCTTCAATGGATTAAATGAATAATTTGGGCAATTTATTCAAGTATGGAGGAATTAAGTGCTAAGGGCTTGTATTTTAATATTAAGACTACTTATTATGGTGGTTGTTAAATTGATTATTCATATCGTATTTCAAGTGGTGACGAGGAGATTGGAAACGTCTATCAGCCAGTCTAGCTTGTAGCTCGTATTTTGTGAGTGGAAAATCTTATTTTTCAGAAATAAATATTTATTAAATATATACTGTATCCGAAAGTTAATTATCACATATATTTAATTTGACAGCATGGTTTCCAAAATCAAACGGATTTTATAGTCAATTTCCTTTTAAAGTTAAATCAAGTTCATTGAAATTATTTCTCTAGCATGTTATATTCATATTATATATTTCAACATATTTATAGTTATTTTAAAACCATCAGAAAGTACCCAGGTGATTTTACCCGCTCTGCACTGATGTGAATGTGTTTCCACGGTGTATGACCAGATTATCAGAGGTCTTTGGGACCCACTCTCGTACACACATAGGCTTTGAGCCGTGTACTAGGGTGATTAGCCTTTGGGGCAGCTCTGCGTACGTATGACCAGATTATCATATTTGAATGGCTTTGCCTTGTATATCGAGATTACTCTGTACATGAGCAGGGCTATTCATTGGGTACTTCTTGGTGTGATTATTTAGTATATCATTTATTTATATTCAGTTGTAGATTCCCAAAATTTTCAAATATCAGATAATGGTTCATTTCAGTATATTCCAGCTTATTCAGTTACAGAAATACCATTTTGACTTACAGAAATGACAGTTTTACACAGATTTATGTTGATACCAGATTGTCTATATTTAACATATTTTTACAGTTGGTTATTCAGAATAAAGAGTATGAATATTATGATTTTAGCATATTTCTGTTATAAAAGAAATTATCAGAATTTCTTAAAAACTGTAAGAATAATAAATCAGATTTTTCAGTAAAAATATAAATGGAAAAAGTATATGTTTTTGCAAACTATCCACTCACTGAGTTACAAACTCATATATTTTGTCATATTTTTCCTATCAGGAGGCCGCTGAATTTGAGATACCTGGAAAGCCTGTTGAAGTCCAGAGCCTGACTATCCATCATTAGGTTGCATGATCTTAAACATATCATAGCATTTAAATGTTTAATTGGGGACTCATGTTCACAAAACACGTGATCTGATATTTTGTTTAATGTTCACTTCGTCGATGTGTTGTTCAATTGTTGTAATGCATGCATGCAAACAAGGTGTTTTGAAGTAGAAGTGTTCGTTTAAGTTTAAATTCCATATTGATTTAGTTGTGGTGGCATTGATGGATTTGGTGGTCCCCAAATATTTGATATTGATTATTGTATGGGGTCTTTTGTAAATTTTCAGGTTGGTTTTGTTCTATTTCCAGGGGAAAATCTGCCAAAATTTTTACAAAAATATTGTATTCATTAAATAGTCAAACAGTCGTAGAACAGTTTATGTAGCCTTGGTGGTGGGTCCAGCATCTAGCTGGAACTCATCATCGGCGCACGTCACGTCTGGGTCCACAAGGGTGACTCGAGACGGGGTCGTGTCAATAAACATGTATCATATTCTTCCCACATTGTAAAAGTCAGTCCTTTCTTGTGATTGAATAATTGTGAAGTGATATTCAAGAAATTAAAAAAGGTTGAAAGAGTAAATGGGAAGTCATCTCTGTTTCCTTGTCGATTCTACCTATATAGATTATTATGTGGGGTAGTTACCATTAACATGCCCCTGGCAAGTGCTCGAGCCGTCCCATTGGTTCTTGAGTAACATTCGTCCAATGTTACCACAGTATTTTATATTCAAGGATAAGATGAGCATTCTTTGTTTTCTTGACATGTGTACTTTGTGTATGAGAAATTTAAACACTATTATAAATGTAACATTACGAAGTATGGATTAAATTAGCCCATGTTTGGTTCCCATTATTTGAAATTATAATTTTTGGAATATTATTTTTTTGGAGAATGTGTAGTTGAAAAAGAAAGAAAAATTTTCGATTTACATGTAATATTATTTTATGGAAAATTCTATGGTTGAAAATAAGAGAAACAATAAATTTTTAGGATAATAGGGCCAAATGGGATTTTAATTTCTATTTAAGAAATCATACTTAAAAGGGATAATTACATAAAACCAACTGTTTTCTTTCAAGTTTATAAAAATCAGGTTTAAGTTTTATTTAATCAAAAATCAGGTTTTATCATTTTTAATTAATAATGATATTATAAAATTAAAATAACCTATATACCCACTCTACTACCTACCCCACCAAATTTATTTTAAATATAAAACCTATCACAACCCTAACCTAATCCATTTCATTTCTCTCCTCATTTCTCCCAATCAGTCGCCGCCTCCACCGCCACCTCTCTCCACCATCGTCGCCGCCCGTTTCCTCCTCCCTTCTCCTCTCCCTCCCCCTTCTCCCCTCCCACCATCCCTCTGCTGCGATCGCAGCAGTGTTACGCAGCAACTACAGTAGCGTCGCAGCGACGCTGCCCCCTCCCTCTCCCTCTCTATCCCTTCCTCCTTCCCCTCCCTCTCCCTCTCCCTCTCCCTCTCACTCTCCCTCCCTCTACTCCGTTCAGATTATTTCGAGGTCAGTGATGGTGAGTTATCGACGGCTATGGTTATGTGAACTACAACAGCCCCCAAGATGGTTAGTGATTTTCTTATTGACAGATTTGTGTTTTTCCAAATATTTGTATTTCCATTTGCTTGTCTTTAACTGTTTTTCCAAATTTTTGTATTTCCATTTGCTTGTCTTTAACTGGCGATGGTGAGTTATCGACGGTGGAATAAAGTGTTTAATGAGGTGTATTGGTGGTGCGGGGTTGTGTTTGGATGGTAGTTGTTGGCGTTATTGTTGGTGGGTGGTTGTGGTACTGGAGGTGGCAGCTGCGACGGCGGGCGGATGGGACGAAGAGTATCTGACCAACTACTTGGTCGATCTGTGACCAAGTGTTGGTGGTGTACTGGGATTGGGGGACGGGCGTTTGAGTGTTTGTGACCAACTATATCGATCTGTGATCATGAATTGGAATTGGTGGTGTGCTGGGATTGGAGTCTGTGACCAACTACTTGGTCGATCTGTGACCAAGTGTTGGTGGTGTACTGGGATTGTGGGACGGGTGTTTGGGTGTATGTGACCAACTATGTGGTCCATGACCTTAAAATTCGTTAATTTGTGACTCAAAATATAATATGCGACCATTAAATTCGGAAATATGTCATCCCTGTGACCTATAATTTTTTGAACTTGTGACCAATTAAAAATTTGTGACTTATAATTTTTTTAAGCAGTGACCAATGGAGTCAATTGTGACCTATAAATTTTTGGATCTGTGACCTCGAAATAATTCGTGACCAATTAATTTGATAAATTTTGACTGAAAATTAAATTTTTAACTAATTAATAAGATATCTGTGACCAAATTTTAACAAGGTGGATGTTGCTCTAGAAAAAGAAGAAGAAGAAATTTACTGATTTTTAACTGTTTTAGTTATTTCGGATTTCAATAGTAGGAGCTATAGCCATCATCAATAAAGAAGTAGAGATGGCTTTCAATCAAATTCTCCAAATAGGTTCTTGCTTGTATTCATTGTCGAAGGATGTCAAGTGGATAGACGGCATATGACACATTTCCTTGGACTCGACATATTTTAAGCAGACTTCAAAGTGTGTCATCTACCATTCTATTCGCTTGATATCTTTCAACAACAAACACCAGTGGAGGCCTATTTAGACAATTTGATTGGAACCAATCATTTCTGATTTGTTGATGACTGTTGTAGCTCCTACTATGTTCACGTGTTTAAGCACATGTTGTATTTAGTATTCTTGTTATTGTTGGGTTTTGATGCCTAATAAATCCGGGCGATGATGTTACTTTTTGGAAATTCTCATTCAGTTTTGACCAAATGACTAAATAATAATCGACATCTCTATGAAATGGCTCGACCCAAAAATTACTTAAAACTATTTGAAGTGACTCAATTTAATTGGAGACGTTTATGGTTTCTTCAATTCTTGGATAGCTTTTAGTGTAGGCCTACTTATTGGTTACCTATTGGTTTTCTTTTGGCTCGACCGTTACTAAACCTAACCCATACCTATATATATGTGCTGCCCACTTTTGCAAGATGTGTGTTATTTTCCCCCTTTTCATTGAGAGAAAAAATCGACAGTTTCTTCCTTGCTTTGTGCTTGCCGTCTTTTGCCTTTTTTTCTTGCCTTTGTGGCTGAAATAACATTCCATTTTTGTGTCTTTGCTGGGTGCAATTGTTAGCAACCGAAGTGAAGAAGTTGTGCGGTTTTAGGTCGTTGATTGGAGGTGTTAGGTAAGGTTGAGATTGATAGATTGAGCCAGGAAATAAACTTTGGTGGCCATTCTTCCGTGACAATTCGTATCAGAGTCACGTTAGTGTGTGAATTTCAATGAAAATCCAACTAGAAATATCCAGAAAATCGGCAGAAAGACGTATAAAAAAATCTGTCCAATTTTCTTCTCAAAAATCGTACATGCAACTTTATTTTTCTGCCAAAACGATGTTCGGTTGAAGAATCTAAAATCACGGGCAGACTCTACAGGTGGAGATGCGGCTGGCAGTGGTGCGTAAGGAAGTAATGATCGGAGACGGCGGCTCGTGAAGGCGCGTCCGGAGTTCGCCTAGGGAATATTTCTTCAAGCAGAATACTTCTAACGTGATTTCTAACTATTTGGTGTTGTAAGTTTTCCGTTTCAGGTTATACAGTAAAATCTAGATAATTTTGCCCCTGTGCGTTTGTGATTCGGTTTTTGTTCGATTGGTTGTCACAGTTGCTGGAGACTTAAGGGCAAAAAGTGGTGTCCCTAAAGTGGTAAATTCACATCTCTTGTTATTTAAAGACTTAGATTGGTTCATTCTGGTATATTGGTCTATCCCAATTTAAATTTCAACATTATTGCGTCATCGTGTAGGTGACTTTAGGATTGGGGTTACCGCGTGGGGTAACTATTGCTTGTACTAGAAATTTAGGAATTATTTACTCTATTTGAAGTGTTGAATTTGATTGCAAGTTGGTAATTAATTTTGTGTTTTAATTGTTGTTTAGTCACTGTGTGAGACTGCATTGCGTGAAAATTTGAATTTTTTGTTGATATACCTTCGTATTGCATTGATTATTTTGTTAGAACACCTAAACTTGACCCGTTTGAACATTCCCTTGATACTGAAATCTCGAGTCTCATGAAACCAAGAGAATCTAGAATGGTGTATACTGCGGCTTGAGATTACTTCGTATGATCTATTTGTGCATTTTGATTGTTCTATTTTGAGAATGTGTATGAAATTTATAAAACCATCATTTTGCTTAATTCAATACATGACTCATATAGAGAGGTTAAGAATGTGATTAAGTAGAGTCGAGACGCCTTAACACTTGATATTATCATTGATTCTCTTAGAAGTAAAGAGATGGAGGTTAAAGCTGAAGAGGAGTGGTGAGTTGCATATGATGAGGAGTGGAATGAAGTTTAAGCAGATGAATTTGGGTAGAGCTCAAGACAATAGTGATTTGAGTAGTGATTCGAGTAATGATGGTGGTAAGAAAAAGGGCAAGGAATGTGACAAGTATAGTGATAGACGGTGTTACAGTTGTGGTAAGATTAGACACTATATTAGGGACTGTCCCAAGAAGAAGGGTAAACATAAGAGTAAGATAAGAGACAAGGCGAATGTGGTTGTAGGGTCGAGTACTGACTCTAGTGAGATTTATTGAGAGGAAACCTAGTTAATTCTATTGCATGATTATATGTTGCATTTCGATGTGTTTGATATGTGCATTTATATGATTATGAGAGCAATTTAATTATTTTGTGTAATTGTTTGCATGCATATTGGGTTGGGATGCATTAGCAATATTTGTGTTGAGTGTCTTTGATTATGAGGAGTATAGATGCCTATGGATACATTGGTGATTTGTACTGTAGATGTAGAGCGTGATATTTGGATCAAGAGTGGGGAGGAGATTAAATGTTGAAATTCTTTGTCAATGAAGAGACTCTGATCAGGTGGAGTGTGGAAGTGAAACTTCTATCACTTTTGTTAGGTGGAGACTCATTATCCACTTAGATTAGGAGAAGTGATGTGGTGATAGAGGATTATTCCGAGGACTTAAGATCTACAAAGATTTACCCGTTAGACATGGGTTGAGTGATTAGTTTAGAAAGCATGGTGGGTGATGAGACTGGAGATATGTGTTTTCGAGGTGTGAACAACACGAAATGGGATATGATAAGTATGGTGAGATCTTTTCGTAGGCTCATTTATGTATTTGTTGCATGTGCTTTGACTGTTTGTTGATTAACTTACTATTCATATTTTGTTCTGTGTGAACATATCTTTTGAAAAGATTTATGGATTATTCTGTCTTATATTTTCATCGCATGATTATTTGATCTTGCTTGTTTACCATTATTATCTGCTTCTACCTGAGATTTTTTTTTACCTTAGCCCTGGTGAGTAGTAGGAGCACGTATGGTATATGTCTCGAGTCCGAAACACGAAGCAAGGTCTATGATTTCAATTTTATTGGTTGCCTTGATTATGCAAGCATTAACTTTGTGTTTTGATTGTTTTCAGGTTGATTGGGCAAAGCCTACTCATCCAGATAAGGAGAAGTCTCCACAGGTGGCTGAGTCAACCAGTGACGTGGTCGAACTTTCCAAAGTTACTGATGAGGCGACTATGTTTCATTTTTTTATCTTCATCTCATTTACTGCAGTGAAAATGCTAAATGTTTGCATTTTTCTTTACAGGATGCTGATACCATCGTGCGTTCCATTCGGGACTTGTTCACTTCTTGAGAACAAGTAAGTACATCTCGTCCTTCTTCAACCAATCATCCTTTTGCTTCTTCTACTACAATCTCGGAAGAGAATATGAAGGTTCTCAAGCAATCAGTACTCGAATACATTTCTTTCATGGACATGTATATCGGTAAAGCAAGTGCTGCTAAACAAAGAGATAAATTTGAGCTTTTGAGCGCAAAAATGACTCAAGCACTTAAGCTTCCTTCGCTTGACATTTCATCCGACTTTAAAGTGATGTTGAAGATTATCCATTCCGAAATCAGCTCTTTGTTGAACATGAACGTCGAGTTGAAGGCCAAGAGTACTTAGTATCTCCATGCTATATCTGAAAAGGAGTCTTTGCTTCAAGAGATTGATAAAGTCAAGGTCGAATTAAACGAAATCTCCTCTGAAGTTATGATTTAAGATTCTTTGATGATAAGCTTAGCTCCAGAGATGAAGGAGCTCTAAGCAAAGATGGACGACTTTAGGCCTAGATTAGCTGCCAAGAAGCGTAATACTTCCCAGGGAGTTGAGTGAACCAAGTCTTTGGTTGAGCGTTATACAAAGTTGGAAGTTGACGAGGATGTTGCAACTGAGTTGTTTGTTGTTTCTTCTAAGCAGAGCAAGGAATGGGGGAAACTTAGGGAACAAATGCGTTCCGCTTGGGGTAAATTGTAATTAAGACATTGATGCCTTTATTTTTCTTGTAATTTTGTGCCGACAACCACTGTTAATTCGAATGTAACGGTAGCCAATGTCATTAATGGAACGACTAGTTTATTTACTTGCGTAATTATTGACGTCTTCATCAATCGTCAAACTCCCAAGCATTTAATTACCTTGTGCTAAACTCGTGTACATTTTCCCTCATGGAATCTTTACATGGAATCTTTACACGGAGCAAAACTTTTGGTATTCCGATCTTCTTTTCCAAGATTTTAGACCATTTAATTTCGGTTACTATGCATGTAAGTGGCCATTCATATTCCGTCTCTTCACCTTCACACCTCTATAAATGCGTATGTGTTACACATTTATCATTTTCATCTTCATTCTCCACAAAATCAGCTTACTTGCCATCGTTTGGCATTTGAGATAATTAATCAACTATTATTTCCTTCAATCAGGAATGGATCATTTGATCTATTATCCATTTAGCTATCTTGATATTATCTTTGGTATGAGAGATGTAGGAAATGTTTTTTGGCCAAAGAAGGTATTCTCAGCGCCTTCATTTACGTTCTCCAGAGGAGCTCTAGATGAGAGACAATTGCTTGTTGCGAGTGCTTCTCATGCCACTTGCCTGCTGAGAGTACTTCTTAGCCTTTAGCCATTCTTTGTTTTTAAACTTGTAATTTATCTAGGACATCCAACTTCAATTCGTCTAACTCCAATAGGTTTTTGGCTAATGACTCGACATACTCGCCATTACTTAAATTATGTTGCAAACACACTCTGATCGATTGCACTTTAATTTCCATAGGCAAAATAGCCTCATGTCTATAAGTAAGTTGAAAATGAGTAACTTTGGTACTTGAACGAGGCGACGTCTTGTAATCTCATAAGGCCTTATTTAAACATTCATGCCAATTTTTATCATTTTCCTTATAATATTTTTTTGAATCTTATTAGAAGATTATGCCTGCCCATTAGATTGAGCATAATAAGGTATGGAGTTTACTAACTTAACTCCAAACTCGCTCAAGAATTCCTTCACTTGATCTCCATTTAGGGAAGTTCCGTGATCCACCATCAAAGTTTGTGGAATCCCAAATCTATAAATAATATGGTCACGAATAAAATTTATGGCACTTTTCTGAGAGATCTCTTTTAAAGGTATCGCTTTTACCCATTTAGTGAAGAAATCTGTTACAACTATTATAAATGTATGTTGTTTGGACGATGGGGGATAAATCTTCCATATCAAGTCTATCGTCTAACCTTTGAACGGCCAAGGTTTAATAATGGGCACCATTTCTCTTGCTGGCGCTCTTTGTATCGGATCATGCTTTTGGCATGCTAAATAACTCTTTGCATACTGAACGCATAACTCTCCCATTTTGGGCCAAAAGTATCCACTCCTAACAATCAATCATCTCATCCTTTGGCCAGCTTGATGGGCTCCACATATCCCTTCATGCACTTCAGCTATGATCGTTTTGGCCTCTTGCAAATTTACACATTTTAGTAGTATGCCATCTGAGCGTTTCTTAAATAGTTCCTCAATTATCAACACATAATTCAACGAACGCAACTTTATTTTCCTACTACTTTCCTTGTTAGGTTCTTTCAAGAACCTTTTAATCTCTGACATCCAATCTATTACATCTCCACCTTATATGCAATGAACTTCAATCTTTCTCGTCCTCATTTGTACTACGGGCAATATTATTCCATACTCACAAGTGGATTCCCAATTTAAAGCTTTTTGAATAACCCGAAGTCATTTGGGCTAATTCATTTGCTATATCATTATATATCATATTAACATATTGAAGCTCTATTTGGTCAAATTCTTCCAACAATTCTTGAGCGATTTCATATTGACTTATGACGGAATCACTTTGGCATTTAAAATCACCAACTAATTGGTGAATTACCAATTGAGAATCGCCTCTAATAATCACATTCTTTATTCCCATATATACTAACATCTCTAAACCCACGATCAATGCTTCGTATTCAGCTTGGTTATTGGTACACATTCTATCCAAAGTGAAAGCGAATTTGTAACAAATCTCTAAAGGATTTATTAACGCTATTCCTACCCCAGCACCTCTAGAAGTTTTTGATCCGTCAAAATACAAAACCCAAGGTTTTATTTCAAACGAATCAACCTCCAATTCAATTTCTTTAGGCATGTCAAGGCATAAATGATAGGCCAAAAAGTTAGCAAATGCTTGATCTTTGACTGCCTTTTGGGGTATGTATTGTATTTCGAAAACATATACTTAACTAGATTTAATTTAAAAACTAAATAGACGGTTACATACCGTAAATAAGCCCTTAGTTTTGTACATTTGAAATATAAAGTAAGAAATCATTTTTCAATAGCAGAATAATTACATTCATATTTTGTTAACCGTCTACTCAAATAGTAAATCGCCCTCTCTTTACCAAATTGATCTTCTTGCGCGACCATTCTAGCTACCGATTCTTGTTTAGTCGATATGTAAACTTTCATTGGCCGTCCTTTGATTGGTGATACCAATACTGGTGGATTTGATAAATATGTCTTCACACTTTCAAAAGCCTTTTGATGCTCTTCCTTTCAGATGAATTCGTCCTGATTTTTCAACTTTAAAAGAGGCGAAAAAGCTTTCGTTCGCCCTACGCAATTAGAGATAAAGCGCCTTAAAAAGTTTACTTGGCCTAGAAACCTTTGCAATTTTTTTTGTTGATATGTGGTTTGGCCTCTAAAATGGCCTTCGCTTTATTTTTATTGAGTTCAATCCCTCTTTTGTGCACTAGAAAATCAAGGAAATTTCCCGCATTAACACCAAATGCACATTTCAAAGGATTCAACTTTAGCTTGTATGCCTCATTCGCTCAAATGAGCATTGTAGTTGTTCAAAATGGTCTTCCTCTTTAATAGATTTGACCACTATATCATATACATACATTTCGAAAAAAGTGTCTATCATATCATGAAAAGTCAAGTTCATTGTCCTTTGATAAGTTTCCCCTATATTTTTCAGGCCGAAAGGCATAACTACCCATTCAAAGCACCCCTAAAGCCCCAGGGCATCTAAAAGCAGTTTTGTGTATATCTTCTTCAGCTATGTAAATTTGGTTGTATCCTGAATATCCATCCATAAAAGAATACATCACATGTCCTGCAGTTGAATTTACTAAAGAGTCTACCGTAGGCATTGGATATTCATTTTTGGGCGTTGCTAAATTTAAATTTTTAAAATCTATGCACACCCTTAATTTACCATTCTTTTTTAATACTGGCACGATATTAGACAACCACTCAATATATCTGGCCGTCCTAATAAAACCCGCTTTTAACAATCGCTCAATTTCTTTCTTTACTTCAAGAAGTACATTAGGGGCAAAACGTCTAGGAGGTTGTTTATGAGGTTTAAAATTTGGCTTAGTTGGTAATCGATGTTCTACCAAATTCTTATCTAAATCAGGCATATGTTCATATTCCCAAGGAAAACAATCCTTATATTCTTTTAATAAAGCGATTAATTTATTACTAATCTCTTAATCAAGCATCTGGCTGAAAAATGTTGGGCATTTTTCCCCTTCGTCGCCAATGTTAACTTCCACCAAAGGGTCTTGGGCATGAGCATGTGTAGGCTTTGTGATCCTCATTACCTCATCGTCCTAATTCCTTGTAAACACTTCCTCTTCTAAGCAACCCACCTTGTTGACTTCTCGGCCAATATTCTATTCCAACTCGAACACTGTCAATTTGTCTTCCAGCATCTTTAATGCCACTTCTTCTTTCCTCTTGTCTTTACATTCTTTATTGAAAGCCATTAACTTGGCTTTGAAAGCCTGAATATCGGTCATTTGTCCTTGTTGCTAGCAACTCATTTAAGGTCCCTTGATTACCTTTTTACCAATTACTGGCTCTTCCAGGGCCACTATGTTTGGCCTTATTTGACTGAACATTTCAGTGAGTGCATCTACTGAAAATGGCCCTTCACTCTGTGCGACAATTTGAGTCTCTTCTCTATCTTGAACTACCCTGATAGGTCCATAATTTCCTTCGTACGTGAACCTTTCTATTGAGTTTGCTTCTGCGCCAATGGGTCTGTGGTCTGCCGCACCACTTCTGCTTCACCATTGTCATTCCAGAAAACCAGGCACTGGTCGAGGGATTAAGGTATACAACGACTCCCGTGAATCCAGTCCCTTCCTAATAGCACATTGTAACTAGTAGGACCATCTATTACAAAGAAGACTATGGTCCTAGTAGTTGTCCCCATGGTTATGTCCAGTGGCATCACTCATTTAGCCGAAGTTGCTACCCATTGAAACTTGTGAGAATAACTTCTGTTGGGATCATATCACTTTCTGTCTTCGTAAACTTCCTCATCATCCTAGACGAGATAGTATTTATAGCTGCTCCATTATGGATGAGCATTTTCACCACAGGTATACCATTGACTAAGGCCTTCACGTATAATGGCCTCAAATGTTTAGTCAATTTCATGGTTGGTCTCTTGAAGATTACCTTTTCAGCTGCACCTATTTCCACTTATTGCCTGTCTTCCGTTGAATTATCTCTTTGTGATAAGTCAACGTGCAATATTTCGCACTGATTTTCTACTTCTTGGATTTCCTTTTTACTTTCATCCATTGCTTTTTCTTCGGTTACCCATCCTGTAGGGGGAGGCAATATTCTTGGAGGTGACCCATACTTCTCAGAACGAGGCACTCTCTTTTTTCTTTTGGGAGTCCTGTACAACACACAGTAATCAAAGGAACGCCCAGATGGTTCTCCCAATAAATCCACCTCGAGAACACCTTCCCGATGTAGCTGTTTCAACAAAGTATTGCGCGACACTCCCCTCTTTCTTCTCTCTGCTTCCAAGTCAATTTCCTCTTCGATGTCTGTCATACCATCATCCTCTTCTTCATCACATACCCCCAAGATGTTTGGCCTTCTTCACATTCCAGCACATATGCTTCTTTCTCATCATCCTCCATTTCCTTCTCTTCATTCTTTTTTTTTTTTTTTTTGAATTCATTGGCTAGTAAGTAATTATTAGCCATAACATGAGGTAAAGTACTGAACTGAAGAGTGAGGAGTTGCTCTAGATCTTTCTCATCTTTCTTTTCTCGCTCAAATTTTGATCTCCCGAAAGAACTTTCTGGTAACTCTTCCATTAATTCACCTACACCAGTCTCTTTACTATCTTCAAGAACATTTTAGTTGGCCACTTCAAGCATCTTAGGCGCTTTAGGACGTGGGAATCACTGTTGTTGTCTCATCATTCGTCCATAATTCCGTTGAAAATGCCTTTGTTGAGTTCTAGTCATCTCATTGAAAGGTATCACATTTCCTGCATTATACTGGAATGAATGACATACATTTGGTTGGCGAGGTTGCGGCCTGAATGTCCTCCCATTGTTTATCGGCCTGAACTGCCTCTCAAAAGGTGATCCTCTATAGAATCACGTACCCCGTCCTCTACCATACTAGATATTTGGGACAATATCTGGGCGATAGTGATGTTGTCATATTCCTGGTCTTTCTATGTTTGCATTTACTTCTCCCTTGCATCTCGGCACATGATGCCTCCATCCTCTCTAGGCTCCTTTCCTTTGATTCGTTCGAAAACACTGGGATATGGCCCAAAATCTTCTTATTCGTCATCTACAACCAACTTGAATCTTGGTAACTTGTTTTTGAAACCAGCTGTTACCATGTTCACCCTTAGTGGCTGTGGGAAAGGATTCTCATCCACTGCTATTTTCTTTTTATCCTCAAACGTGATTTGCCATGACTCGATGGCATCCTGTAACACATGACGAAAGACCAAACAATTATTAGTCATATGTGACCAAGCATTGTGCCATTTACAATATTTTTTACCCTTAATTTGTTCAGGTTCTGGCAAGTTATGCTTGTCACTCAGTTTAATATGCTTATCCTTATATAATTTATTGAATATAAGGTCAGCTTTGATAACATCAAATGAGAACACCCTAGCCTTTTTGTTATCATTTTTTCGAGGCTCATTCTTGCCTGACATCCTGGACTTGGCCATTATAGGATTGGTGTACGATTACCTTTAACCAATTCGGCTAGACATATTTCTGTCCGATCGTCATATTCGTCATTAATAGTATGAACGTCGAAATTTGGGTCTCTATAATAAGTCCCCTTACTAGAGTTTTTCATTTGTTCTTCTTCTCTTATCAATCGTTCATACCTAATCATATTCGCGCTAAGTTGGAAAAGATCAGGAAATTCCTTATCCTGGAATTTCTTTTTCAAATCAAAGCTCAAACAACTTTGAGCGATTTTGACGAATTCTTTCTCAAGCAAAGGTACAAAACATTTACTCCTAGCTATTTTAAACCTCTGAAGGAAACGTTCTGCCCATTCGTTTGGCATTTGACGTAAATTCGCCAAATCGGCCAAAGTGACTTCAGATTCAGTCTTATAAAACTGAGCGTGAAACAATTGTTCTAGTTGTTGCCATGTTTGAACAGAGTTTTGCTGGCAAATTAATGAACCAGGAGAAAGCTACTTATGTTAAAGAACTAGGGAACAGTCTCATTTTGTGATAGTCAGTTACTTCACTACTTTACAGTGTGAATCGCCCTATATGTTCCAGAGTAAACACTTCTCTTAGACCAGTGAATAATGAAAATGCTGATACTTTGTACCCTCTAGGCCATGGATAAGCCTGATCTACCCAATTTGGATATGGCTTTGTGTAAGTCAGCCTAATAACAGGAAGTGTCCCACAAGCCATTTGATCATGTACTATCTCCATGATTTGATTCCTCAACATAACATTGGGATCATACGGAACTCCTATAGGTTGATTAATTGGTGAAATTATTTGAGGTCTAATGTTTGGTCCTTGGTTTGTGACAAAGGCGCCATTGTTTAGGCCATTTTTACCATTAGCCTGAGTATTTACTCCCTCATTAACACGCGAGGTGTTCTGTCCAGTGGCTTGGACATTATCTCTTCCATTTAGGTTACCCCTCAAGTTAGATATGCCATTACTATTATTCAAATTTGGCACTACACCACCCCCCTGGTTTGAAGTAAACGGATCGAAAGATGGTTCTATTCCTTGACTTGGGTTCAAACTTGGGGAATTATGTCCCACAATCGTCCTGGTTTGAAAGTGATTCCTTATTGGTACAACTGGTTGACATATTTAGCCCACTAACTTATTCATGATCTCATTTAATGTGTTTAGTTGTTTGGTCATGTTGTCATAATATACATTCCCATTTTGGGTAAATATTTCCATATTATGAACATTTCGTAGATTTACCTGTTCAACGACATCCCGTATGAGTTCTCCAAACAATGTCCGCATGGTTCGAAGACTCAACTTTGTCATTGACTCATAGCGACTTTGACTGCTTCGACTCTGTCTCTCTGTTCGTGGAGAGTTTTGTTGTTCCTCATATCGCTCGATCACAGATTGGACTACTCCTTGACTTGCTGGTTTTTTATCAAAATTCTTATGAGGCATAATGATTCACTTTTCGTATCCTCAAACACCAATGGTCCCATCGGGCTTGCCAAATTGTTTCGCGCGGATTATCGCTAACGATTAAAAGATAGGTTCAGACGATTGTGTAAGGAACAAACCTCTTGAGACAAAGTTCCAAAAAGTGGTACTTTATTTATGAAGATTACAATTGGGAAGAAGCAAAACGCCTCCAAAGGGCACAAGTATACGAAGTAAATTGAAAGTTTGTACTTAGAAAATAAATGAATTGAAATTACATATTCTCTGTTGAGAGTGATTGATTTGGGTCCTTCCTTTCATGTCTTATTTTCCTTTTTATACTCATTTGACGGTTTTCTCTGTAGAACGACCTGGAAACTACTGGCGTTCTATAACTACCCACTTTTTTCATGATGACCGACTTGTCAAAGAATTGCCGTTTGTAACTGTTACTATTACTCTTGTCATTTAACCGCTTGTAACCGAGATTCTTGGATCATGAGGTGTGATTAGGTTGCTCAATAACCGCTTCAATAACCGTCGTTTTAAGTAACCACGAGGAACCATATTCGCTCAAATCTTGAGCGACTCAAAGGCTTGGGCGAGAATGGGATCATCGCTCTGGGCGACAGTAAAACACTTCATTCACTCAGATCTTGTGCGTCTTGCAGGTTTGGGCGATGATAGTATTTTGTTTATGGGCCTCCGCTATATTCTACAATGGTCTCATTTGGGCCTATATCTTGAATTCCCTAACTGGTTCTAATTCTTGGACCATTTAATTGGGCTTTATTTTTTGTATGTCAACATGATAAAATAAAGGTCCTTAGGAAATGACAAGAACCAGTGTATGAAAAGAAAACTTTTGGAACAAGGTAGAGAACTTGTCGATAAAGATAACAATAGTGACACTGTGTCAAGAATCGATCTATAAAAAACCTTCAAAACAATGTTAATAACTGATCAACTTAAAATTTGAAAAATTTTAAGCAAGGTCATAAACTTGTGAGTTAAACTATGAAAACCTTAAATAAGGTTGTAAACAGGTAGATAACAAAAATTTCATTGCTAGTAACATGATGAAAGAGTGGACGGTTTTTTTTTCTTCTTTCTTATGGCATGACTAAATATGATAGCATGATGAAATATAAAATGACTGCAATTGAGACAATATATCGAAATAAATAAATATTATATGATTGTTTTTTCTAAATATTACCAAGGAATATCCTTATTGATAGGGTTATAATATAGACACTTGTAAAAAGAAAACATCATATATTATTATACAACCATATTACTAAAGAAATATTAATAAAAATGCAGAAAATATTATGATATTACGAAACTATGGAAATCCTTCCAAATCTTTAATAGGAGCTGAAAGAAACTAATGCATAATTTTGCTTCAACAATTCTTACTTGAAAAGAAGAATTTTCAAAATCTACGTGGTTGAATTACCTTGCTTTTGCATAATCCAAAATTTGCACTTTTGTTGCAATCACATGGTTTCAATCTCGATCACAAGGGAAGAAAATCATAATTCACAATCTAAATGTCAAATTTTGTGAGTTTTCTTGGGAAAAACATGGTTCTAGGCCCTTTTCAGTTTTGGTGCATTAATCCTCAAGAATTTTTAAGTATTTTCAGCCACTATTTTTCTCTCTTTTGTGCAAGATATGTTGAGGGAGGTTGAGAAAAGTTATAGAATTGAATTTCAAGTTCAAACACTCCCTCCTTTCCATTTCAATATCTTGTGGATCAATTGCTTCATATGAGCTACCCACAACCCATTTTGAGTAATCCATTTAGAATTAGTGTTCCCTTCAATCACATTATAGAAACAAATATATCATACTAAGTGCTTTAACATTCTTTAGTTAAAAACCTCTAATTGTCACATATATACTTATCTATTTAGAAAAACAATCATAGCGTATGTAGATGAATGATCAACTAATTATGAAGAGATATATAACAACCAAGGGTTCGTTCTCAATCTATATGCGGTAGTTGATGTAGAATGAAATGATAAGATTAATTAAATATGTGATCCAAAATTCACTTTATTGCTCTTATC
The DNA here is from genome assembly GCA_035079005.1 of Fraxinus americana. Taxonomy (NCBI): domain Eukaryota; kingdom Viridiplantae; phylum Streptophyta; class Magnoliopsida; order Lamiales; family Oleaceae; genus Fraxinus; species Fraxinus americana. Next base: position 17,834,842 of record CM068715.1, on the reverse strand, counting down.
ATTTAATACTAGATCACATGGAAATGATCCTGGCGAAATAAATAGAATTACTCAATTATGAATATCAACACTAACAAGGTCTCAATTGTTATTAATTATTATAAACAATTGTGATACTTGTCAAAATAATCAATTCATTATCTTTGAGTAAAATTCGTAGATACTAAAGTGTTTATAAATAAATAAAAATGAGTGATGAATAAGTAAATACTACTTTTAGATCCCTCAATATATATGAATAAAACGAGCCTTGAATATTTATAAATAATCAGGCAAACATGCTTTGAACTTTTATATTTATGTATACTTCTATTGTGTCAAACATTTTGTATTCTATTGGTTTCCTTCTGTGAGGAAAGTCACATAAGGTCATCTATCATAATCTGCTATTTTTATCGATAGATGATAGAAATTGACATCAACATCTCAATTGACAAATAATTGCATCAACCTAAGAAAAAATGTTATTTATCTAAAATCAATCTATGTAACAGTTGAGTGACTATCACATTATTCTTGTAATTTGAAAGCATTATATTGAACCGTTGTAGTAACAATCCTACCACCACATAAGCCTACAATCACCTACCTATACGTGGATGAATAGTATTAATATTGATGCATTTATGTTGCTACCAACGATTCAATGCCCATTCATGCCTAAATTCGTGGAACCAACACAGCCACACACAAACTCATCAACACAGCCACACACACAAACTCATCAACTAATGCCCGCTCAAAAAACACACACGGCCACCTCCACCACACTCCCCTGGGCTTGCTTGTCAATTGTTCTGTATTTGACTGATTTGCAGATTAAGAAATGCTCAACTCTTTTAATTCGTGATTATTCTTAGAATCGCCGTATTTTTAGACGTTCAAGTAGGCGACTTGTAATGGCAAGCACAATTTCTCCATTGGCGACGTTACCACTTTTCAACGGTAATTCCTTCAATGCCCATTTTGTTATGCAATGTACGTAGATGATTTTAAGTTCAATTTTACCTGTCAACCTTTTTCTTTTCTTGAATTTAAGGTGAATTTTGCACTTTGCAGGTGGGCATTTCCGATTGAGAAAGTTATTCATGAAGCATTCGCGTAAGTATCCGACCAATTCGTGGATATTTTCCGCTCCGGCCAGGAGGCGTGGTCTAAGCATTGTTGCCTCGGCCACAACCACAAAATATGGGGACGTAAGGGAAGTTTCTGCAAAGGAATCTGAACCTCCCAGATATGCTTGGCCTGATAATAACAAGGTTGGAATCCATTTTTTCAACAATTTAATGCCTTCTGATTTTCTGGGTAGTGTTGATACTTCGTTTCCTTTAGGTACGTTTAGATGTTAGTAATAATATTTAAGTATAAAAATACTAACCTTACTTTTCTTATTCCAAGTGTTAATATGATACGAGAGTCCATTAAGCTCAATTGAGCGATTTAGTCCGTCTAAAGCTCGAAGGTACATTTTATATATTAATCAAGGGGTTTTCCCTTATTATATTAGTAAAGTTGCTCGAGGCCGGCCCCACTTCCATTATTGTTGGAAGAAAGAGTGTAGTGTAAGCAGGTGAGTTTCGGGAAGCAGTCCTAGTTTGCATTAAAGTGGCTTAAGTAGCCCTCGAGGAGCCTGCCCTCAGACCAACTTGTCCTTACTTTCTATTGCTTGGTAGGATACGACTGCTTTCCAAGAGCTCTATCCCTCAATCTACAAATGCCTCTCTTTACGAAGAGTGCTTACTTCCGAGACTACTAAGGTTGATGTTTTAAGATGGACCCCAAGTTTAAATTCAAGCAAGAATTTACAAACTGCACTAGTTTGTCATAAAAAAAAATGAAAGAAATTCATGATTCAGTTGCATTCACCTAATGTTTAGGCTATCAAAGTGAACTGGAGCATAAAAAACTATTAGGTTTATCGGCAAAAGAGTAATTAAGAGAATAACGATTAGTATACCATGAAGGCATAGTTTCCGTGCAATTTATTCTTTGCTTTTGACAAAAATTGGTCCAAAGTTCAGGACGCCTGATAATTAACTTGAAGTTCTTGAGCAGAATCTCTGAACTTGTGAAGTTGGTGGAGATGAAAGGAGATTGTATTTACATTGGTGTATTTGCTAAAAAAATCTGCATTGGCTTTACCAGTTTTTAAATGCAACCATAGAAAGAGCCAATTTGGAGATGAAGATCTTATAGAATTGGTTGAGAAACGGCAAAGGTGATGGATGAACAAATGATTGGTTAATCACATAAAAAGATTTATTCCTTCCTTGGCATTAGAAATGAGGCTTTTGATTAGTACCTCAAAATATTAAGTCATGAAAGGAAATAATAACAAGCTAACCCTTGGTCAATAAACTTGATGTCAGGTATATCATTTTCTCTGCTTCACATCACGTAGTATTAATTTTGATTGATATCTCCCATCATTAACCTATCCAAATGGTATCACACTGTTCTTTTGAAAGGAAGTTTTGTTTAGGTACTTAGGACCCTGACCATCAAAGTCATCATTTTTTTAGTTTCATAAATTAGTATTACGTTCACTAGTTGACACATTTCATTCCGATTCCCAGTTTATTGACGCGTTCCAATGTTGCTAAGTTGTTCTTTAAAGAATTTATATGCTTACATGGACATCTAGTCTCTATTGTGTGTGATCATCATGTCAAATTTGTTAGTTACTTTTGAAGACTGTGAAAATTGTTTGAAACTACAATTATGTTTTCGTGTGCTTTCAATTCCTAGACTGACTATCAAACTAAGGTAATTAACCATACCCTACGTAACCTACTTCGTTATTTAGTTGGGGATAATCTGGGAAGTTAGGATATTGAGTTGCTTATTAAGCCCCTGTTTGTCATCCATTTTATCAAACATTGTTTGCTACAGTAAACAATTTCCACCACATATTCACTCAATAAAATATTCTACACACAAACCAATAAAATTACTTTACTTTTCAACCACACATTCTCCAAAAAATACTATTCAAAACTCTATTTCTTCTCCCAAAATGGGAGACAGCCAAGCACTAAGTTCGTGTACTATAATTCTGACAATCAACCGGTCATAACCCATTTGAAGTAGTACAGGGATTCTCACTGTGCCAATTGTTTGATCTTGTCCCTTTGCCTACTAATTTTGTCTCGTTGCTTCTGGTTAAGCTTTTAATGACCATATTCATAAGTTGCATGATGAAATTAAACATAAAATTAGTATAAGTAATGACGACAATAAGCATGTAGCTCATTTAGACCGTAGGCATAATATATTTAATGTTGGCGATATGTAATGATTGGGCGGGCTACAGAACGTTTTTCATTTGTAATAGATCAATTGGAGCTTTTCCATTTTTAGAAGGCTTGGAACTAATGCATATCTACTTGATTTGCCATTAGTTCAGTTTTCAATATAGCAAATTTATATCCTCATCGAGGTATGTTCGAGCCTCCAATTTTGCCATCTCCTATCTGTGCGGGTCAGGCCCCTTGGCCACCCATCAGGCTCCAATCACTACGTTTTCCCTTCTAATATCATTGATGAGTTGCTCGAGGATCAAATTCTTTCTTCGAAGGATTGTAGATTTCGTTGATTTCTGGTGCATTGGAAAGATTGTCCACCAGTGATGTTACTTGGATTAATAATGACGAGTCTCATAGTTGGATCCAAAGTTAATGAATGCTTATATGGATTATAACTAACCAAAGTCGAGTTCTTTTCGGTCGGAGAGAAATGATCAACACTAAAAGTATACTCGAGCTGAAAAAGGAATTAAATTAGTATGGTTTCTTTAATTCTAGTTTGTGTTAGATTGGAATTATTTCCTTAATTAGTTTCCTGCTTTGATTAGGTTTTCATTAATTTCCTATAGGATTGTTTAAACCCCTATAAATAGAGAGGTTAACTCTTTGTTTTGATTACCTTTTTGATTATTGAATAGAATTACAACCTATTCTCCCTAATTTCTCTTCTTAAGTTCTTTTCAATTCTTGATTTTATTTTCACTGTTATGAGCTTCCTCTCCATCACTGAGACAAATTTTATCAAATATATTGTAACAAAAACACTGTTCATATTACAGCGACCAAGGGTCTGCATACTTGGTGGCGGGTTTGGAGGGCTATACACTGCACTACGATTGGAATCACTAACTTGGCCCGACGACAAGAAACCCCAGGTAACCTATTATCAAGGGAAATTATATATAATATGTCCCCTGATACTTTTATCTACGAGGCTGGTATATATGCACATGCATACACACACACACACACACAATCAGCACGAACGTATTCAGTTTCTGACCAAGTAATTATATTATATCATATACTCCAAGTTCAGGTAGAATATATATTTCTTCAATTGATATTTCCTGTCTCTTTTATAGTAATGGAAGATATTTTCATGTGAAAAATGGAAAAACAATTGATGGTTATCAATCTAGTACCACCTTCGTAGTCTAGGCCTTTTGTTAAACCTTTAAAGTTCATTAAAATATAATGGCTTAATAACTGATTTTTGACATTTTTCTATCGGCAGCATATTTTGCTGATGTCAGTTTTTCGTGCATCATGATATAAAAGTTTTTCCTTTCCAGTACCCAGTTGTAGGCTGCAGATGCCTGTAAATGATTCAATGGAAATACTTTTGATGTTTGTTTTACAATATTGTACGGTGCATAGATTTCGACTGCATAACATGATGTAATTTCTAGAGACAGAAGTGCCTGATTCTCAACGAACATTGAAGAAAGAAATATTAAAGAAAGAAATTTCTTATTTTCTTATACAATAATGGAAAAAATACAGCCATATTAATAGTAGAAGATTGAGGAGCAGGAAAGGAAAAAATCTCCTAATTTAAGAAAAGAAAAAGTTCCTAATTTATCTAGCTGAATAAGGAAATAACTAAACTAAATATAGTACAAATAATCAATCCAATATACACGGTTTCTATACTCCCCCTCAAGTTGGATGGTAAATGTTGACCATTTCCAACTTGTGAGCGAAATCATCGACACTGTGTCAGGGTAGTCCTTTGGTGAATATGTCAGTAGTCTGTTCTCTAGTAGGAATGTAGGTCATGCAAATGACTTCATTTTCAACATTTTCTTTGATGAAGTGCATGTCCACTTCAACATGTTTGGTTTGATCGTGTTGAACACAATTAAGAGAAATGTTTATTGCAGCTTTGTTATCACTTTTCTTGAAGAATAATCCTTTTCCAAGTGCCCCTTTAAGATATCTGAGGGTTCTATATACTGCTTCTATATGAATCTGTTTTGGAGAGTGCATATGTTGGCTTACCATACTTACTGGGAAGGCAATGTCAGATCTAGTGTGAGATAGATAGATCAATTTTCCAACAAGTCTTTGATATCTTTCCTTCTAAATGGGATTTCCATCGTCTTCTATTTTCATTCCTGTATTAATAGGCGTGTCACTTGGTTTACATCCCAGCATGCCAGTTTCTGTTAGGAGATCATGAATATATTTTCGTTGTTTGACACTGATACCTCTTTTTTATCTTGCCACTTCCATTCCTAAGAAGTACCGCATTTGTCCCAGATCTTTTACTTCAAATTTCGTTGCTAGACTTTTCTTGAGTCATCCTATCTCGCTTAAATTGTTTCATGTTAGGAATATGTCATCCACATATACGATTAAAATGATCTTTGTTCCATTTTCTGACTGTTGGAAGAACATGGTGTGATCTGATTGTCCCTATTGGTAACCTTGGTCTTTCAACACCTTTGCAAATCTATTGAACCATGCCCTGGGTGACTATTTGAGACCATACAACGATTTATTGAGTTTACAAACCTGATTCTCTTCATCCTCTATTTCAAATCCTGGTGGTAGAGTCATGAAGACTTCTTCTTTTAGTTCCCCATTGAGAAATGCATTTTTAATATCCAGTTGTTGTAGAGGTCAGTCCAAATTAGCTGCTAAAGATAAAAGAACTCTGATGGTATTTCGTTTGGCTACTGGTGCAAATGTCTCTGTGTAGTCAATACCATAAATTTGAGTGTATCCTTTAGCAACCAGTCGAGCTTTATACTGTTCGATTGTTCCATCAGCTTTATACTTTACATTGAAGACCCATTTACATTCTACAGGTTTCTTTCCTCTCGGTAGATCCACCACATCCCAAGTTTCATTTTTTCCAATGCCCACATTTCCTCCATCACTGCTTCTCTCCATTTGGGAATTTTTAAAGCTTCCTGGACACTCCTTGAAATTTCAATACTGTCAAGATTAGATGTAAAAGTGTGAAACCCTGTAGATAGAGCATTATAAGATATGAATTTCGAGATAAGGTGGAGAGTTCACGATCGAGTTTGTTTTCTAAGTGCAATAGGTAGATCGATATCTGGAGACTCGTGAGAATTTGGAGCTAGGTCTAAAGCTATCATCAATTCTGATTCTTTTTGTTCTTCAAGTGTAAGGTTCTCCCTGTACTTTGATTTTGGCCTCCGTGAGTAAACTAACATTTCCCCGTCATTTTGTATTCCTATATCTCATCCCTGAGTTCATATTCTCCTCTATATATGGCATATTAGGTTCTGTAGGTGAGATATCGATGTTCTTTGGGGATGAGATTTCAAGATTTAAGAACCTATCTTCATTAGAGTTCTCTCCCTGAAGAGAGGTTTTTTTGAAGTAGGGTGTCTTTTCAAAAAATATGACATCCAGACTAAAATATGTTTTTTTATTGATAGATCATAGCATTTATAGCCCTTTTGAGTAAGGGAGTATCCGATGAAAACACATTTAATGGCACGTGGATCAAGTTTTCCTCGATTATGAGAATGAATGTGAGCAAAGGCAATACAACCGAACACCTTAAGTTATATGTCTGGAATTAGATGAGAAAAAGGAAAGAAGTTCTGAAGTTTTTGTATAGATGATTCGAGGGAAAGTATGCGACTAGGCATTCGGTTGATTAGATATGTTTATGTTAAGCTAGCATCTCCCCAAAACATCTTTGGCATATTTGAGGTGAATATTAAGGTACGAGCAACTTCAAGTATGTGTCGATTTTTTCATTCGGCAATCCTATTTTGTTGAGGAGTGTCAACCTAAGAAGCACTGACACGGACACGAGTGTCCGACACGATACGTTTCGGACACGTCGACACGCGATTTTTTGAAAAAGTTTCGACACGATACGTCGTCGACACGTTAATTAAAAAACTATTTTTTAATTTATTTTAATTTAAAAATCTAAAATAATAATTTTTTATACTTATTTTATCATATATAAATAATTAAATTCATACATTTTTTTAATAACACAAATTCAGAAAATAAAAATGAAATTAATTACATGATGAACAATTGAACATCTTCATCTTCAGCTGTGACTTTAAAAAGCAGCTGGTAAAAAAAACGTTGCATACATGCTAAAATGAATTTTCAGGTGGGTCCACAATTAAAAATTCAAATTACATAGGGTTAGGTAAAGACTTTTCATTTCCTTGTGACTTTTCACTTCTTCCACTGACATTTTTCAGACCTTTCTTGCAGCAGTCTCCTCCTTTCCTTTTCCTAGATGACTTCCTTCTCCTTTCTCTCTTTCTTCTTTCTTCTTTACGACTTCTTCCCACGCAATACCAGCTATCACCGTTTGCATTTCTTCCCAGGTATTCAAAGGTCACAGGCAGTTTCTTCCTCCCACTTCCTGGTTTCTTCAAGCCACCAGTCTTTTCTCATCTCCGACACGCCGCAAGGAACTCCGACACGCGTCGGCGACGTGTCGGAGGCGTACCGGTGTCCGATACGTGTCGGACACCGATACGTTGCATCCGGGAGCGTGTCCGTGCTTCTGAGGTGTCAACGCACAAGCTTTGATGAACAATTCCATGTTTTTGTAGATGATCTTGTAGATTGGTATTGAAGTATTCAGTTCCATTATCAGTGCATAGGATCTGAATTTGTGTTTGGAATTGTGTTTGGATCATTTTGTGAAAGTTGATGAATATGGAACGTACATGAGTTTTCTCTTTAAGTAGATAAACCCAACATACTCGAATGTGATCATCTATAAATGTGACGAACCATTTTGTGTGAGTGCGATTAGGGATCCGTGAGGGACCCCATAGATCGCTGTGAATTATGTGAATGGTCTTGATGGCTTATATGTATATTTCGGAAAAGTAGTGCGGTGATGTTTCGCAAATTCACAAATTTCACACTGAAAATCAACAAATGTTCTATTCGAGAAGATAGACGGAAAGACATGTTTTAGATATTGCAAGATCGGTTGACCCGGTCTATAATGCCATAATAGAACATCATTATCCCTAGAGACCAACATAGAATTACAAGTTTCAGTTCGACTTTGTTTACCAATTTCAGTTTCTTCAAAGTAGTAGAGTCTCTCACACTCTTTAGCACTGCCAATCGTCTTCTCCGATGATAGGTCCTGAAAAATACAATGAGATTGAGAAAAAATAGCAGAGCAATTTGAGTCTCTAGTTAATTGGCTGACATACAATAAATTACACGACAAGTTTGGGACGTGAAGAATAGATTTTAGAGTATAGACTCAGAAATACGAATACTCCATTTTCCTACTACAGACGAGAGTGTTCCGTCGGCGATCTTAACCTTTATATTGGCTGCACAGGGTGAGTATGAGGTGAATAGATGGTAAGCATCCGTCATGTGATTAGATCCCCCTGAGTGAATGATCCAAAGAGTTTTATATCTCGAGGAAATATTTAGGGCTTTTAGGAAACTACCTTTGTGGGCTAATTAGCTTGAAGGGCTGCGTGTGGACGAGTGACTTGATGTTTGGAGACTCGAGACAATTTGATATAGTTGCTCTAACTACTCAGGGTTGAATGCTCCACTTTTGATTTCCTTAGATTTTTCTGTTTGGTCGATCAAGGCTTGGTTACCGCGATTTTTAGTGTTTTGTCTCAGCTTCCAATCGGTGGGTTTTCCATGTTTATCCCAACATGTGTCCTCCTTATGTCCGAGCTTACGACAGTGTTCACACCATGGATGTCCCTTTTGTTGTCTTTAGCCCGGCCCATGTCCAAAATTTGAAGCAAGTGCTACAATTTCAGATTCAAATCCAGCAGGCCCAAGTTTAGAAGCTCCTGTAGGCCTAAAATGACTTGACCCGGATCCGGTTTTAAGAGGCCCATTTTTAAAGAGCCCATTACCACTGCTATTTGGGCTGAAGCGTGGAAGAGAAGCAGATTGCAGCCCAGTATCTCCTTTGGTTCCCTTCGACAGAAGCAGGACTTCACTGTCGCCGTTCAGCTCCTTCGTCAACGTCACTCTCCGGCGATTTTCTTCTCTTCTCACCTCAGTAAATACTTCCCTGGTCGAAGGTAGTGTCGTCGGCTCTATATTCTGCCTCTAACGTCGTCCACATGCCGATTGAGACAGCCGAGAAATTCATAAACTCGTTCATTTTCGAGTTTTTTCTTATACTTCACGCTGTCGCCTGGATATTCCCACTCTTCTTCAGAACTGAGATCGAGTTCTTGCCAAATAGAGGTCATCTCCAGGTAATAATCAGTAACCTCCCTTTCTCCCTGTTTAATTTGCCACAATCGGGTTTTAATTTCAAAAATTTGAGATGGGTTTTCATGGTCTGAATATACTTCTTTGACAACATCCTAAATATCATTTGCGGTTGGGAGAAAAAGATAAGTTTTTCCAATAGATAGCTACATAGAATTTACTAGCCAAGCCATAACCATAGAGTTTTCTGATTTCCATCTCTGTAATTAAGTGGCATCTGCAGGCCTTTTTGTGTCTCCGGTCAGATAACCAGTTTTTCCCCTGCCTTCAATTACTAATTTCACCACTTGAGACCATTCCCTGAAATTCCTCCCATTCAACTTCTCTACCGTAAGTTGAAAAGAGGTGTTATCTATTCCCTGAGAACTAGTTGTGGAGTTGATCTCCGTCTCACCGTGAGATGACTCTGATGTTGTAGAGTTTTTACAGTAAATGGGATTTTCCGTCATTGTTTGCGAGGTTTAGAATAACCTGGCAGCTCTGATACCATGAAAAAAGAAATATTGAAGAAAAAATTTCTTATTTTCTTATACAATAATAGAAAAAATACAGCCATATTAATAGTACAAGATTGAGGAAGCTGAAAAGAAAAAATCTCCTAATTTAAGAAGAGAAAAAATTCCTAATTTATCTAGCTGAATAAGGAAATAACTAAACTAAATATAGTACAAATAATCAATCCAATATATACGGTTTCTATAAACATTTATACATGTAGCATATGAATTGATATATAAATCTTAAATAAGTTGTTATTGATGGTCTCTCCTCTTTTTTTGTATTTAATTTTTGTTATATAGATATATGTTTTTATGTTGCAACATAGTTTTCATGTATAGTATGAGTTGGAAAAATGACCACACACATTTTTTTATTGGTAGATCAGACCTTTACCTGTATGAACTTTGTTCGCAGGGCCAAACCAATCAATTCTCTCGCTCTTTTTTTGAATGATTAAGGAATTATTGAATATTAAATTTGATAGAACTTTGTACTGGGGCTTTTGAACCCTCTCCATTCCATTGGAGAAGGAAATTAACATATATTAAATCTTTCTCACTTAATTGTGGATTGTGGATGTCTTTGCTCACACACATTTGACATCTTGATGAGTGTTACCTAGACAATGAAGAATTCTCTGTAATGCAACAGGTGGTTCTCATTGACCAATCTGAGCGCTTTGTTTTTAAGCCATTATTGTACGAGCTCCTTTCTGGAGGTATACTTTGATTTATATACGATGGAGCATCAATTTTTCTACTTGTTTTGCTATGTTAATTACAGTTCATCTTACCGTGGTAATTTTTCCTAGTACAGAAGTAGATGAATGGGAAGTTGCTCCTCGCTTCTCTGACTTGCTGGCAAACACTGCTGTGCAATTTTTTAAAGACAGGGTGAAAAGTCTAATTCCCCGCTATCATGTAGGAACAAAAGGGCACACAGTATCTGGCTCAGCTGGAGTTATTCATCTGGAAAGTGGTCTCCTTCTTGAATACGACTGGTATACTTTTGTAGGATTCACGAGAGTTCACGCTGTTTGTGAATGTTGTAGCTTTACTGGTGAATTTTGTTTATAACAGATTTTTTGTCTTATTTATAAGTATTGTAAGTAGTAGTTTGAGAAGCATCAGAATGAAGCTTTGGTTGACGCAAGTCTAGGCTATCTGATGAAGTATTTTTTGTAAAATGAGACCCAAGCCCAAAAATCAAAAGAGAAAGAGCTTTCGTTAGGTTAGATTTTCTCATATCATAGTTTGATTACTTCCCATTGTGCTTTTTTTTTCAGAACTAGTCTAGGCCAGGCTCGAAATCTTTATCTCTGATTTATTGAGAAATTACTAGTTAAGACAATTTTTATTTGTAGCTTGTTTCTTTCAATTTATTGTTATCATTCATGTTTTCTTCTTATTTAATTGATTGTTTTTGTCAAGCTCGATTCATGCAATAAGCCATTTGACCTCAATTTTCAAAAGATCCCTTGACAATAATAATCTTTCTTCAAGTGGTGAAATATCTTCCTTTTATGTCTTTGGATAGATGATTAAACATAGGACTAAAATGTACTGTGACAATCTTCAATAGTTTAACATCTAGTGACTGGTAGTTTGTTCACACGTGAGTTTCTTTGCAAAAATAGATTATATATGCTTTCTTGAATGCGGATTGATGTGCAAGCTCAAGTTTTTCAACTAGTTGGTTTAATGTCCTTGTCTATCTGCAAATATATGTTTCCAGATAGTTGAGAGAATTTCAAATTCTTTTTTATGTTCCCAGATATTTTCATATGCAAACTAAACTAACGACAAAGAGAGAAGATGGCTTGTGCTCCTGTAGTACTTCTATTCTATATGACTTTGAATGGGGTACTTTATTTGCATACCATGGTATATGCTGATTTCACACTTGATCTGGGCAGCCAGGTTGGTAATTGCACTTGGAGCTGAAGCTAAACTCGACGTCGTACCGGGATCAATGGAATATGCATATCCATTTTCTACCCTAGAGGAAGCTCGTGTTAGTATCTGAATCAGGGAAAATAATTTATCTAATATCAAAATTCTACATTGATGAAAGTAAGTCTTGATAGGTCTCTATATGTGGTATCTTGTCATGCAGAGGGTTAATGAGAAGCTGACAGCTTTGGAGCGCAAGTACTTTGGTAAGGAATCTCTGATTCACGTTACTGTTGTAGGATGCGGATACTCTGGAGTTGAGTTGGCTGCCACTATAGCAGAAAGACTACAAGCTAGGGGACTTGTACAGGCAATTAATGTTAACAAAACAATCTTGCCTAATGCTCCACCTGGCAATAGGGAATCGGCTTCAAGAGTAAGACACCATTTTTTATAGCTTATGGAATCAATTTACTAAAACCATTGCTTCCACTCAATGCAATCTTATAGATAACGAATCATCTGGCATGGTATTTGTGATTAACACAGATGTTGGCGAAATGATATTCCTTTATAGTTTGAAGGAATGATCAAGTGTTCTACTATCTAATTTGGTTCTTAACCATATGAGTTCACACTTTATAGTTAACGTTACTAAATTATGTTCTTTACTCTTGTAGACAAGTATATCTCTGCTTTTAAAACTGAATCTCATGTGTTTTTATTTATTCCCGGTGGTTGAGTTCAACATGTATACTGCATCTTTTTATTTACATCTCCTTGCCTTAGTAGTGAGTGATTTATTGGGACGTGAGGTTATACTGGTCATATTGGACAAGTACCAATGGACTCAGGTACTTGGCGAATTGTTGGTTAAAGCCTGCCTTTTCTTGCTTTTTGGACAAATTTTCTCGACAAATGGTCCTATTAATCTCGAAGCCATTTTTCCTCACCATTCTCACCTTGATTCATGAATGCTTTTGGACAAGTACCAATGGACTCAGGTACTAGGCGAATTGTTGGTTAAAGCCTGCCTTTTCTTGCTTTTTGGACAAATTTTCTCGACAAATGGTCTTACTAATCTCAAAGCCATTTTCCCACACCATTCTCACCTTGATTCATGAATGCTTTCACTGAGATGGTACAATTGTTTTTGACCATGATTGTCATGTGGTTTTATGTCTAAATTGGCATGATCGCCAACCAATCTGTCTATGTCATAAAGGGCTTGATACTAAGAGCTCTTTTTGACAGGTTCTATCATCCAGGAATGTTCAACTTTTGCTCGGTTACTTTGTACGCTGTATAAGGAGAAAGGGTGATATTGAAACTTCACATGAACTCACCAATGTTGAAGCTGATCTTGATGATCCTGAAAGATTTGTAATGGAGTTAGAGCCTGCTGAAAGGGGCTTAAAAAGTCAAACAGTGGAAGCAGATTTAGTTCTATGGACCGTTGGATCTAAACCTCTACTTCCTCAATTAGAAACTGTCGATCAGCTGATTGATCTTTCTCTAAATTCTAGGGGCCAAGCAGAAACAGATGAAACTCTTCGTGTTAAGGGTCATCCTAGTATATTTGCACTGGGTGATTCTTCTGCTTTAAGAGACAGAAGTGGAAAATTGCTTCCGGACACTGCACAGGTAGCATTTATTATTTTCATTTTCGAAACATTTCTTACGGAAAGAATGCCTTGAATATTTAATTTCCTCTCAAGACATGTTTTCTGTTTTTCTTGACTTACTGACACTAAATTTGCTGTTATATTCTTCTCAGGTAGCATTCCAGCAGGCAGATTTTGCAGCTTGGAATCTATGGGCTGCAATAAACAACCGACCACTGTTACCATTTAGGTTAGACATCGATCACATTTGTGACATATATACACTTCTTTGTTGTTTTAGATCTATAAGAAGCATTTCATGTGGTGAATTCGACCTTTCTATGCAATTCTTGCTACTATTGAAGATCTCACAAATATGTTAATCTCAGTTAATTTCCATTTACAAACCTCACCTTTTACAGATCCTCTCTCCTGTCTTGATGTTATTTCCTTAAACAAACTTGTAAGTATATCTTTTATTCGAAACATGTTTGGATAAGTTACTTTTTCTATAGTTACGAGTAAAAAGACTCTTATTTTGACAGTAAACCAAGGGGTTTCTTTTAAAATATGTAACTCATTGCCAATTTTAACCATAAAAAAATAATTACTCTAGTCTACTTATTTACTTACAAATAAACTTACTTTAGAAGTAATTTTTTAAAATCATAGCCAAACACGCACTTAATAGTTTCTGTCTATTCATTTGTTTATGTATCGTGAGGAATGTCTAGGAACGTGAATATTATATGTATTTCACTCCCGTCTTAAACTACCCTGAGCGTTCGTGCTGCAGATTTCAGAATTTAGGTGAGATGATGACTCTTGGGAGATACGATGCTGCTGTTACACCAAGTTTCATCGAGGGGCTAACTTTAGACGGCCCAATTGGTCACACAGGTAGAACACCCTCAGTATATTATTTACACAGACAGTCCTGTTATTTATTTTGTTCTCCACTTCCATGGTTTGATTGTGTGACTATACTGTAGCCAGGAAAGTTGCATACTTAATCAGATTACCAACAGACGAGCACCGGTTAAAAGTAGGGATCAGTTGGCTAACTAAATCGGCTGTGGAGTCTGCTGCATTCGTGCAGAATACCTTAACCAAAGTACTTTCCGGGTCTTAAAATGATCAGTATCATACGCTGTACATTTTCGAGTTCATTTATTTTTCTTAGTTTCTATGTAATTGTAATAATAATTACTCAACCTAAAACATGTATCATATTCTTCCCATATTGTAAAAGTCAGTCCTTTCTTGTGATTGAATAATTGTGAAGTGAAATTCAAGAAACTAAAAAAGGTTGAAAGAGTAAATGGGAAGTCATCTCTGTTTCCTTGTCGATTCTACTTATATGGATTATTATGTGGGGTGGTTACCATTAACATGCCCCCGGCAAGTGCTCGAGCCGTCCCATTGGTTCGAGTAACATTCTTCCAATGTTACCACAGTATTTTATATTCAAGGAAGGATAAGATGAGCATTCTTTGTTTTCTTGACATGTGTACTTTGTGTATGAGAAATTTAACACTATTATAAATGTAACATTACGAAGCATGGATTAAATTAGCCCATGTTTGTTTCTCATTATTTGAAATTATAATTTTTGGAATAGTATTTTTTTTGGAGAATGTGTTGTTGAAAAAGAAGGAAAAATTTTGATTTACATGTAATATTATTTTAAGGAAAATTCTGTGGTTGAAAATAATAGAGACAATAAATTTTTAGGATAATGGGGACAAATGGGTTTTTAATTTCTATTTAAGAAATCATACTTAAAAAGAAGATTTTTCAAGATCTTTGCATGATTGAATCCACTACACTTGTCCATTCCCATTCAACATTTTAAATTAGTCTCGAACCCAGTAACAATGTGAGGGAATGATTTGCCACAACCCAAGTGCCAATATTAGTGAGGTTTTGGTGGAAAAATATGGTTCTATGATCTTCTCAATTTGAGTGCATTTATACGGTAGATGAAGTTTTTATATTCAAAATAAAAACTACTGTCTACCATATCAAAATCGTGTGGGTCGGTCCGTCCACATGTGCGACTCGCAACTCGCTTCCGACTCATTTTCCAACAATATTAATGTATGGAAATCAATATCAAGAAGAAAACGAATTATGGGTTCAATTCAAGTAAGTGAAAGTAGAAACTCAATGTAGTTCATCTTGTTAATAGAATGCATGGATAAGCTTAAAATAAGTTAAATTTACTTTCAAGTAAATCTTTTGTATCTAAATATGCAAGTATATGCTACTTGTAAAAAAATTACTTATTTTAACAAGGTGGATGTTGCTCTAGAAAAAGAAGAAGAAGAAATTTACTGATTTTTAACTGTTTTAGTTATTTCGGATTTCAATAGTAGGAGCTATAGCCATCATCAATAAAGAAGTAGAGATGGCTTTCAATCAAATTCTCCAAATAGGTTCTTGCTTGTATTCATTGTCGAAGGATGTCAAGTGGATAGACGGCATATGACACATTTCCTTGGACTCGACATATTTTAAGCAGGCTTCAAAGTGTGTCATCTACCATTCTATTCGCTTGATATCTTTCGACAACAAACACCAATGGAGGCCTATTTAAACAATTTGATTGGAACCAATCATTTCTGATTTGTTGACAACTGTTGTAGCTCCTACTATGTTCACGTGTTTAAGCACATGTTGTATTTAGTATTCTTGTTATTGTTGGGTTTTGATGCACAAAAATCTGGGGGATGATGTTACTTGTTGGAAATTCTCAGTCAGTTTTGACCAAATGACTAGATAATTATCGTCATATCTATGAAATGGCTCGACCCAAAAATTACTTAAAACTATTTGAAGTGACCCAATTTAATTGGAGACGTTTATGGTTTCTTCACTTCTTGGACGGCTTTTTGTGTTGGCCCACTTATTAGTTACCTATTGGTTTTCTTTTGGGGCTCGACCATTACTAAACCTAACCCTTACCTATATATATGTGCTGCCACTTTTGCAAGGCGTGTGTTATTTTCCTCCTTTTCATTGAGAGAAAAAACCGACAGTTTTTTCCTTGCTTTGTGCTTGCCGTCTTTTCCCTTTTTTCTTGCCTTTGTGGCTGTCTTCTGTAGGTGCCTTTGTGGCTGAAATTAACACTCCATTTTTGTGTCTTTGGTGGGTGCAATTGTTAGCAACCGAAGTGAAGAAGTTGTGTGGTTTTGGGTTGTTGATTGGAGGTGTTAGGTAAGGTCGAGATTGGTAGATTGAGCCCAAAAATAAACTGTGGTGGCCATTCTTCCTTGACAATTGGTATCAGAGCCACGTTAGTGTGTGAATTTCAAAGAAAATACAACCAGAAATATCCAGAAAATCGGCGGAAAGACATATCAAAAAATTTGTCCAGTTTTCTTCTCAAAAATCGTACTTGCAACTTTATTTTTCGGCCAAAACGATGTTCGGTTGAAGAATCCAAAACCACGGGCAGACTCTACAGGTGGAGATGCAGCCGACAGTTGTGCGTAAGGAAGTGATGACTAGCGACGGCGGCTCGTGAAAGCGCGTCCGGAGTCCACGAGCCGCCTAGGGAATATTTCTTCAAGCAGAATACTTCTAACGTGATTTCTAACGATTTGGTGTTGTTAGTTTTCTGTTTCAGGTTATACAGTAAAATCTAGCTAATTTTGCCCCTATGCGTTTGTCATTCGATTTTTGCTCGATTGGTTGTCGCAGTTGCTGGAGACTTAAAGGCAAAAAGTGGTGTCCCTAAAATGGTAAATTCCCATCTCTTGTTATTTAAAGACTTAGATTGGTTCACTCTGGTATATTGGTCTATCCCAATTTAAATTTCAATATTATCGCGTCATCGTGTAGGTAATAACTATAGGATTGGGGTTACCCATGGGGTAACTATTGCTTGTGCTAGAAATTTAGGAATTATTTGCTCTATTTGAAGTGTTGAATTTGATTGCAAGTTGGTAATTAATTTTGTGTTTTAATTGTCGTTTAGTCAATGTGTGAGACCGCATTGCGTGAAAATTTGAATTTTTTGTTGATATACCTTCGTATTGCATTGATTATTTTGTTAGAATATCTAAACTTGACCCGTTCGAACATTCCCTTGATAGTGAAATCTCGAGTCTCACGAAACCAATGGAATCTAGAATGGTGTATACTACGGCTTGAGATTACTTTGTGTGATCTATTTGTGCATTTTGGTTGTTCAATTTTTTTCAAAATGTCATCACACTTCGAAATTGGAAATTTTAATGGGAAATGAAATTTTCCAATTTAGCAATAAAAGATGAAGGTGATTTTGGTTCAACAAAAAGTTTCAAAAGTCGTAAATGAAACATATCTTGCAAATTTGACAAAAGCACGAAAAGAAGAATATGATGAATTTACTTACACTTCAATTATTTTATACCCGTCAGACATTGTTTTGAGAAAATTTGGTAAACTTTATACTACAGAAGAATTTTGAAAAAAATTGGAAGATCTATATCTATTTAAATCTACTTTTAATAAGTTGTACTTGCTTGAAATATTTTTCAATTTTAAAATGGATCTTGATGACATTCTTGATATTTTCAATAAATTTGTTCAAGATATCATTAATCATGATGAGAATGCGTATGAAATTTATAAGGTCATCATTTTGCTTAATTCAATACATGATTCATATAGAGAGGTTAAAAATGTGATTAAGTAGGGTAGGGATGCCTTAACACTTGATATTATCATTGTTTCTCTTAGAAGTGAAGAGATGGAAGTTAAGGCTGAAGAGGAGTGGTGAGTTGCATATGATGGGAGTAGAATGAAGTTTAAGTAGATGAATTTGAGTAGAGCTCAAGACAATAGTGATTCGAGTAGTGACTCGAGTAATGATTGTGGTAAGAAGAAGGCAAGGGATGTGACAAGTATAGTGGTAGACAGTGTTACAGTTGTGGTAAGACTAGACACTATATTAGGGACTGTCCCATAAGAGACGAGGCGAATGTGGTTGTAGGGTCGAGTACTGACTCTAGTGAAATTTATTGAGAGTAAACCTAGTTAATTTTGTTGCATGATTATATGTTTCATTTCGATGTGTTTGATATATGCATTTGCATGATTTTGAGAGCAATTTAATTATTTGGTGTAATTGTTTGCATGCATATTGGGTTGGGATGCATTAGGAGTATTTGTGTTGAGTGTCATTGATCATGTGGAGTATAGATGCCTATGGATACATTGGTAGTTTGTACTGTACATGTAGAGTGTGATATTTGGATCAAGAGTTGAGAGGAGATTAAATGTTGAAATTCTTTGTCAATGAATAGACTCTGATCAGCTAGAGTGTAAAAGAGACACTTCTATCACTTTTATTAGGTGGAGACTCATTATCCACTTAGATTAGGAGAAGTGATGTGGTGATAGAGGATTATTCCGAGGACTTAGGATTTACAGATATTTACCCGTTAGACATGGGTTGAGTGATTAGTTTAGTGAGCATGGTCAGCGATGAGAGGAGATATGTGTTTTCAAGGTGTGAACAACACGGAATGGGATAGGATAAGTATGGTAAGATCTTTTCGTAGGCTCATTTATGTATTTATTGCATGTGCTTTGAGTGTTTGTTGATTAATTTAGTGCTAATTTGTTGTTCTGTGTGAACATATCTTTTGATAAGATTTATGGATTATTTTGTGTTATATTTTCATTGCATGATTATTTGATCTTGCTTGTTTACCATTATTATCTGTTTCTACTAGGGATTTTTTTTACCTTAGCCCTGGTGAGTACATGAAGCACGTATGGTATATGCGTCGAGTCCGAAACACGAAGTAAGGTATGTGATTCCAATATTATTGGTTGCCTTGATTATGTAAGCATTAACTTTGTGTTTAGATTGTTTTCAGGTTGATTGGGTATAAATGTGGAAATTTGTTGGGTTTTGACACCTATTAAATCTCGGACGATGATGTTACTCATTGAAAACTCTCGGTCGGCTTTGACCAAATGACTAAATAATTATCGACATCTCTATGAAATGCTCGACCTGAAAATCACTTAAACCATTTGATGAGGCCCAATTTAATTGGAGACGCTGATGGTTTCTTCACTTCTTGGAAGATTTTTAGTGTTGGCCCACTTATTAGTTACCTATTGGTTTTCTTTGAGATTCGATCCATTACTAAATCTAACCCTTAACTATATATATATGTCCTGCCCATTTTTGCAAGACGTGTGTTATTTTCCCCATTTTCACCGACAGGGGTGGATCCAGGATTGGATCTAAGACTGGGCTACAAAATTTCAAACTGGGCTAATACGCGAAAAAAAAATTTTTTACACATGAAAAACTGTTTTTTTTTTTTTTAAAATGAAAATACCTTAATAAAAAAAAAAATTTGGGCCATGATGGGGGGGCTACAGCCCAGCCCAGCCCCCCCTGGATCCGCCTCTGTTCACCGAGAGAAAAACCGGTAGTTTCTTCCTTGCTTTGTGCTTGCCGTCTTTTCCCTTTTTTTTTTTTTTTTTGCCTTTGTGGCTGTCTTCTGTAGGTGCCTTTGTGGCTGAAATAACATTCCACTTTTGTGCCGTTGGTGGGTGCAATTGTTAGCAACCGAAGTGAAGAAGTCATGTGGTTTTGGATCGTTGATTGGAGTTGTTTGATAAGGTCGAGATTGGTAGACTGAACCCGGCAATACACTTTGGTGGCCATTGTTCCCGCAACAGTTATGATGTTCAATATTTTATTCTAACACCTCAAATTTATGACTCTTACTAAGTTAAATTTGTATTTTCTGGAAGTTCAAGATGAAACAGTTTATGATTTAATTTCAAACGTTTAGCAAAGTTTCATTCGAGTTACTCACTTAATTTGATCATTGAAGTTTTCTTTATGTTCGAGTTATAGCACTATCTTATCGTCCATCCACAACACTAACAACTTCACCCACAAGGAAAATGGGATACTGTTAACACCCAAAAAAAAAAAATTTAAAAATTTATTTGTTTTATATAGTATATTTCTAATATTTTGAAAAAAAAAATGACAAATATTAAATAAATTTTAAATTCCTATCTTATTTGAGCCAAATAATTATGTATCGATATAGTGATAAGTGTTGATTTTGATAATGATAATTTTTTTTTATTTAGATAGAGTTTGATTGCAATCTTAATTTGATAAAATTTAAAAGTAATCATAATTCTATCTTTCGAAATCAATTCTTATCCAAATTCCTTGTATACATCGTTTTAAAGTCTAGTTGTATACAAACTCAATTGAGAATTTCAACTATAAATAGTGTGCAATTGTCTCATAATTCACCACCAAAGAATTTTACACAGCAGCTTTCATATAAAGCAGTTGTAAATTGCTAGTATATTTTTTCAAAAGTTCATTTGATCAATCAATGTAAGATACTTTTGTGCAAGTGGTCATGCTTTTATATTCATTAATTTATGCATGAATTGTCATGGACCTTCGAGTTCTTTATTAAGAGATAAGAGATCCTATGGGAATTTAAGATAACCTAAGATGTGTGTGTCGTTGGGTCACCGATATACTGCATAAGAAAAGAGTGGTATGAAGTGTTTATCTTATTGTGATATAATTGTGTATGAAAACTGCATGTATCTTACTGGGTATTTTAAATACTCACTCTTACAAAATTTTACATGTTAGTTCTGGTCGATTGGAATAGTGGCGGGATGGTGATACGACTGCCAAGAGAAATCGAACAGATAAAACATTAAATTTATTTTTTTTCCTTTAAATTATTAGTCAGTTTAATTTGTTCAAAGACAATTATTTAATTTGTGATGGATATTTCAGTTATTTTTATTTAAAGAATATTATTTTATCGTTACGCAAAAATTGAATTTTGGTAGTACTTCAGTGTTTGTGAAATTTTGGGGCATTACATATACACGAGTTATCTATCATAGCTTGGTTGTTGGAGTAGCCAAAGTTCAATGATGGTGCTGGCGGGTAATGATTTTGGTGGTAATGCAGATGGTTTGGGTTGCTCAATAGCGATAATGTTTCTCTTTTCTTGTTTGATTTCTCGTTCATTACTTCGTCTTTTTCACATGAGATCATAGGCGGAAGTGTTAGTTTTATGGATGGAGAGTCGCTTAACTCAAACGAAGAGAACTTGAATTACTAAAATAGAACTTCAAAGAAAATTGAGCGACTAACTGTTGGAAATTGTTGTGTTTAGGCATAATTTTTAGTAGGACCTACTTCTTCTCTTTGGAATTATTAAAGTAGATTTGTGTTTTCGTCAGCGAGAACATCGAAATTGTATATTTAGATGTTCAAACATAGCTCTGATGAATGAGAAATAGAAACTTAAAGTGCACATATTGGAGTTCAAAAATGTTGAAGGAAAAGCTAAAAAAACTTGTCCCTTATATATGACCACATTTTATGAAGATTCAGCATAGATACATTCTCTTATGCACACATGCAAGGAAGTGCAAATCACAAATCGAATTAATACCTCGAACTTTTCTAAGTTGGCAAGCTAATAATAGTTGAAATATAGACAAAACACATCTATGAAGTTCATGTGGTATGTTAGTTTTAATCACGAGGAAAGACACAATGGTCGAACTAAATTAAAAAAAAAAAAAAAAAAGAGAGTGTGGCTACTCTTTTCTTGAATAAAAAGAAATAGGTGACTAAAATGGAACAATTGTTATGGATACAAAACTCCCATTCCGTTCCCCCACCAAGTGGTCCTGGCCCAATTTTGAGGAAATGGTGGTAGATGGTTGGTTGATCAGACCACTTTTCCACAATGGCCTTTGACCAAATTGAATTTAAAAAAAAAAAGTAAAAAATTTAAAGAAATGATAATACACATTTTACATCCATTTTGAACGTTGAGATTTTAAAAATCTTACCATTTCTTGTTCTTCAATGTTTATTCATCTTCTCCATTTCCATCGTCATTCTTCAAGGTTTTTTCACATTATTTGGTTAAATTCAAACTTTTTTGCTTATAATATTGATGGATAATGTGTTTTTAGTTTTAATATTCAAAGATTTAAACAAAAAAAATATTTTATTATGTTGAAGAAATCCAAATTTGTGAAGAAATCTGTTATATGTTAAGGAGGTCTGGAGGGTTCGAATAATCTAGGGGCCGGGCGGTCCATGGGTTCGGGGTGGTCCCGTTGGTTTGAGGGGTCCGGGGGTGGAGAAACCCCCATTTTTAATTTTGAAATGAAGGATATGTGTTGAATAGGGTGTTTGACATGACCATTTCCAGGACGCGGCCCCTATTTTAACATCTTTAATTGTCTACTTTTCCACAACTAGCTAACTAGTTTGGGTAATAGCAAGAAACCTTATTCGTTCGCTTATTTTACAACTGGGTTTCTAACATTTTTGAATTAGTAGGGTTCATCTAAATGGATGACTTCCATCCAATTTTTGGTAAGTAAATAGTTTGACCAGAAAATTCAAAAGGTTAAAAGGGTCAATTCACTTTTATTAATTAATTAAAATACTTAAATAAACTAAAATCAAAAAATAATAATTTAAAAAGAAAATAAAAAGAAAAGTGAAGAAAAATAAAAAATGTCACCACACTTGTGCCACCACCATCACCAAGGGCAGAGCCAACATCCGGTCAGCCCCTATGCCCTCCCTTGCTAGCTTCATCGAATTTTTTTTTTTATCTTATATTGGATGGTTGTTCGAGCAGTGGACCACTAGATCCGCTCGTACTCATCTGAATACCTAAATTCGTCACTGACCACTACCTTCGCATGCAGGCAACTCCCAACCCATATTCTACCATTTTGGCAACTTAAAGGCTTCTTGAGCTATCAAAATTAGCAGTACAAGGGGAACTTCCTCCTCCCATTTTCTTTTCGTTGTGGTGGATGGTGGCGCAGCTTTGTAGGAGGCGGGGAAGATGACATTTTACCTTTTTATTTTTTCATTTTCAAATTATTTTTCTTCTTATTCTAGTTTTTTTAATATTTTAATTAAGAATAATGAATTTATCCTTTATTCTTTCGAAATTTTGTATATTCTGATCAAAATCATTAACTAATGAAAAATTGGATGAAACCGTCACTGCACATTTCTTGAGGATAAGCTATTGTTTGGTTCGGTTAAAAATTGAATTAGAATTTAAGTCAAAGTCAATAATTAATGTTAATCATATATTTGATGAATCCACGATTTTTTAATCACATATTTCATCAACTTTTATAAAAGTTACTAAAATCTAATTTTTATCTAAACTAATCAGGGATTAAGTAAAATCCATTATGCTCATGTCATCAGTTTGGAGGGATAGCTCAAATACTTCAATGTTTGGTATTGACTCTTGAAATTATAATTAATTTAAGTAGCAGTTAACTTAATTGTCACTCAATGGTGCAGATATTTCTTAGTTTGACTATCCTTCCTTTTAATTCCTTTTATTTTTATTAGTCTTAATTGGAGCAAACTGCGAAGAGAAAAGTGCACCACAAAAGTTTGATTTTTGTAATTGTGATTTTTTGTGCTGCCAAAATTAGCAGCACAAGGGGAACTTCTTTCTCCCATTTTCTTTTCGTTGTGGTGGCGAAACTTTGTAGGGGGCGGGGAAGATGACATTTTACCTTTTTATTTTTTCTATTTTTTCATTTTCAAATTATTTTTCTTCTTATTCTAGTTTTTTTTTTAATATTTTAATTAGAATAATGAATTTATCCAGTTATTCTTTCAAAATTTTGTATATTCTGATCAAAATCGTTAACTAACGAAAAATTGGATGAAACCGTCACTGGACATTTCTTGAGGATAAGCTGATGTTTGGTTCGGTTA
Organism: Fraxinus americana; assembly: GCA_035079005.1. Taxonomy (NCBI): domain Eukaryota; kingdom Viridiplantae; phylum Streptophyta; class Magnoliopsida; order Lamiales; family Oleaceae; genus Fraxinus; species Fraxinus americana. The sequence goes on along the minus strand of CM068715.1, from coordinate 17,810,505 downwards.
AAAATTGAATTAGAATTTAAGTCAAAGTCAATAATTAAGGTTAATCATATATTTGGTGAATTCACGATTTTTCAACCACACATTTCATCAACTTTTATAAAAGTTACTAAAATCTAATTTTTATCTAAACTAATGGATTAAGTAAAATCCATTATGCTCATGTCATTATTTTGGAGTGATACGGTAAAAGTATGATTTCTTGTGCTCAAATACTTCAATGTTTGGTATTGACTCTTGAAATTATAATTAATTTAAGTAGCAGTTTACTTAATTGTCACTTAATGTTGTAGATATTTCTTAGTTTGACTATCTTTCCTTTTAATTCCTTTTATTTTTATGAGTCTTAATTGGAGCAAACTGCAAAGAGAAAAGTGCACCACAAGAGAGTTTGATTTTTTGTAATAGTGATTTTTATGTACAAAATATTTTATTGGAAAAGTATTTTATTGAAAATGAATTTCAAAAAATGAATTTTTAAAAAATGGGTCAAACAAGGGTTAAATTATCTTATTCTAATCTCTATAAAGTAATCTTACAAATAGCATGTCATAAAATATAGCATACGTGCAATTAATCGCCTTTTTTTTTTTTTGCTAAAATATTTCATAAGGAAACTAAAGCTTTTTGATCGTCAAGCATGAGATATATGTAGAATTACAATAAGAGAGTCTCCTACCGAGCATGTTGGCTTAGTAACAATTATGATTGTAAATTGATCGGATATGTTACTATGATTGTAAATTGATCAGATCTGCCTATATCCGATTCAATCCGATAAAAATAATTATCTGATTCGATCTGATAATCCAACGGATATTTGATTGTTAAATTCATATTCGATTTTCTATGTTATCGGATATCCGATCTGAAATTAAAGAAATTAGGGGAAAAAATCAATGTTGGAATCAATTTTTTTTTCCAATTTTTCCAATTCTTAAACTGGTTTAATAATTATAAATTTTTCAATTTTTTTATATTTTGAATTTGATGACTTTTTTATTCTATATTTATTTATTTTGTCATTTATTTATTTTAGTGACAAATAACATGTCATAAAAATATTTTACCAACTCAATTATTTATAACAAATCAGATTGGATTGACCTTATTCATATTTGATCTATTTAGTTAATCAACAATTGGAAGGGCACAGAGTAACATGTACAATGGTAAGTCTAGACGTATACGTCGTAGACACAATACCATAAGACAACTACTCTCAACTGAAGTTATGACTATTGACTATGTAAAGTCAAAGGATAACATTGCAGATCCGCTAACCAAATGGTTAAATAGAGAGTTAGTTGAAAAATTATCGAGAGGAATGAGACTTAAGCCCTTGAATGGATAAGTTAATATAAAGAAAAACCCAACTTAGTTGACTGGATATCCCAAGATCTAGGTTCAAAGGGACAACCTAATTGTAAAGACTTGATAGAATCACTGTGGGAGATATTACCTCCCGTCCATTCTTATGATGTAATAGTGATGCCCGTAAAGATGAAGGATAAGTAATAGGCTTTTAATGATTCTTATGCATCGGAAATCGAGCTAAGTAATGCGGGTTACTTGTAATAAGAAATCACATATGTGAGAGAGAAGTGGGGCCGCTTCTAAGGGAATTGTGTGGGGCAAAATTCTTGTGAACTCTCATAGAACCAGGCGTATGTTCATGGCCAAAACAAACATAATAATGAGAACTGAAATGTGTTAGGAAGAATCCTGTGTGGAGTATATCATCGTTTACATAATCAGCAGAACAGTTCAAAGATATCGCGTCTACTGTCAGCCAGTAAAGTAAATATGCTTTCACAAGGGAAGGTTCAAAGGGTAACACCTACTTATCCTATGAAGGTTTCAACCGTTGAACTATATCACCAAGTCGTCATGTGTCACATTCATGTGTCGCTCCCAATTTTCATTCATGTGAGGGATTGTTGGAAAAATTGAGTTTGTAGGTGACTTTAGCATGAATTTTGAGCGGGACCCGTTTGGCTATTTTGGAAGATGAAAGTTGATTTGTGTTCTCCTCCGTGAGTATATCGAAATCATATACTTGTCAAAAATGATGCTCGGGTGAATGAAAAATTGAAGCTCAAAGTATGCTATGTGAAAGGAATTTATGTTGGTGGGAAATCTAAAAATAAGTTTGTCCCTCATATGAAGTGGATGAAAACTAAAACCACTTTATAAATGATTGCACTTTAGAATGGTGTAATCATGTGTAGCATAGAGGCTTTCTCCACGTGCACGCGCGGGAGTGCAAATCACGGATCGAAATATGTACCGGACCTTGAACTTGTGTACGGGCGTGACCTGCATACACGAATGTCGGACCGAATTGACCAAAAATTGGCCCCTTAGAAGAGCCTACGTTTTGCTACATTTTATTTTATTTTTCAACTGACTTTTCATTTTTTGAGACAGTTGAAACTCCTAAAACTCCTGTTGTAATTGCCATGAAGTAAGTGGGCAAGTTACAAGATCCAAAGTCTATATATACCTCGATTTTTCCCAGTCTTGAGTACAAGAATTCATCTGAATATTCATCTGCATACATTTCAAGTTCTGTCTCTATTTTCGTTTCTGTTTGAGTCTGGTGGTGATATTGTTCGGGCTCTAACTCAATTCACCGGAGTAAAATCTGTGGTGCTCAGATTCTACCATTCCACCGTTGTATCCTTGGAAGCAGACGCTCAAATTACACCTCAAGCACGTACGGTGAGGGGACGAATCTGTTTTAAGAAAACTGTGTGTAACACAGGCCTTGGGTTAAAAGTTCTTTTTTGTTCCTTCTTGTTATTCGTTTTGCAAATTAGTATTTTGCAGTTCTCGTTTAATTATTTGCTGAAATTTATAAATCGTTTATGAATCTGTTACAGTCGAATTTGTATGCAAAATGATACGAGAAAATATATTGTTTAAGCTTATTGTATATACGGTATCTATTCTGCATATCCGGTACTCAATTCGATATTCTGTTTCGTGAAGTTTTGAAATAATTATCAAACGGTTAGTAGAACTGAAATACTTTAATTAATTTATTAAAATAAACTTATATATAGGTAAAATTACTTAAAAGTAAATACATAAGTTTTATAATAAGTTTTTTATATTCATTAAAGTTAAAAATAAATAATAAATAAGTTAATTATATATTTGATAGTATCGCTAGAATTAATCTTTAAAAGGTAACTTGTTTTAGTAAAAAGAAATAAGTTATTCAAATGTAATAGTGGGCAAAAATTAAATGTACTTAAAAGCAAATATAGTAAATAAGTTTTTTTATAATAAATAACTTTGTAAATCAATATTAAAAATAAGTACTTTTTTTATTTTTTTTTTACAATATCATACAAATTGCATTTAAATAAAAGTAAGTTTTAGAAAGAAGAGAAAATTAAGTTATCCAATATGATTATCTCTTTAAGGTTACATAAAAGTAGTGTCATAAATAAACATTTATCAATACTTCCACGTTTTTCTAATAGATATGGTGTAGCAGCAGAATCAATATTACAGCAATATATCATAATCCACCTTTATACAATTCCTCTAACATATTCTCCTTAATATTTTCCTTCCAAATTTTATCCTCATCAATTCTTTACAATCTACCAAACGCACCTTAAGGTAATATGTTCAGTAAAAAATTGTAAGCGTGCGAAATCGTTGATAAGTAATGATTTAATGAGAAATAGTATTGTCCCAGACTCCCACGAGTAATAAACTTTAAATTGAATTATATTAATCCGTTATCAAATTTGAATGTGAATGTAATAAAGGAGATTTGATCTTTTATATGTAAACTATCTACAAATTATGTAAAATTGTTTTAACTCAATATGCAAATAAAATGTTGAAATTTCAAATTCGTCTATTGTTATCATATATCTAATTCTTGACCTATGTATCTAGTATAATTTGTGGATTCTTAACAATCGATAATTCAATTTATTTAATTATCTTTCACGGGAAAAGTCAAACATATTCTAAACACGACCCGGTCATATTCCATTCTGAATTCATGTGCAAAGCAATGCTTTAATTATACAATAATCTATATGATTGCATGCACCACAAATATTATTCCTTACAACTATTGATCTGTTTGTTAATCTAGCAAAATTCTTAACCTCTTATGAACCTCCTGGAACCACAACTTGAGAAACGCAAGATTCGACCCTATTACACCTAGAGGGGGGTGATTAGGTGTAAATGCAGGATTAAAATTTAATTAATATGCAACAAGTCACAAGTTAATTATGTCTAGGTGATTAGTCAAACAATTCAATTTAACCTATCTTGAAATCCCAAAGTAGTAAATAAGGCAGTAAACAATACCATAATTGTTCACAGAGAAACCCAACGTGGGAAAAATTTCGGACACTTTGCCAGTCAAAGATCCACTATAAACTGTCAATAAAGCTTACAGACTACTAGCAAAGTTGACAATACAAGCTTTCTGATCTTCTGTCTGAAGTATGAAGCAACCTTCCTGGAATGTGCACACCAACACCAATCATGGCTCTTCTTTGTAAGTAGTCCTCCTGGAATGAGCACACGAACTCCAATCCTGACTCTTTACTCAGTTTATCTCCTGTAGATCTTCCCCAAGAACTCCTCGTTCTTCAAATCCTTCATTGATCTTTAATGCAGCACAGTTGACGAAATAATCTTGGAGCAGATCCAAGCGAAGAAACCAATTAAGTGCTTGATTTGATAGCTTTGATATTTTCAATGAAGAGGACTCATGAACAATGAATGATTGAACTTTGGATCTTGTGTAGGATGTATTCTTCTTGAATAATATGTTGTTCAATCCATCTATCAGAAAACACAACCCCTTCAATATATAGGTTGGACGAATTAGGTTATATGGACCGACTAAAAATCTCAGAAAAGGAAAATTAGGTTTTTCAGTAAATTACGTCGCTCGAGTGAAGAGGCTTTCTCGCTCGAGTGAAGGGTCTATCGCTCAAGCGACAGTGGGGCGAAAATGGAGCGAAGTAGGTTCTACTTTAGTCGCTCGAGTAACACTTCGGAGAGCAACTAGCGAAAATCCGACGTGAATTCTTCTTGTTCCAAACACATAACCCCAAACCCTAAGCTAACATACCAACTATGAAACTTTACAATTTAGTCCCTAAACTTTTATAAATGTTCAAGTTGGTCAATTTGTTCACAGAATTGCCAATACAAAATATAAACCTAACAAACTCCCTCCTTTGGCATTTTGTGACAAAACACAATACAAAGCAACAACAACCTATCCAAACTATCCAAGTCCAACAAAACCAACCGAATCCTGATTCTACTTTGTTAATCCTGTATCCTGAAATTAAAAACTCACATACCCGTATAAAAGCAAGTGATACAGGAAATAAACAATAAAGTACTTAGAAGCATAGTTATTGAAATAAGCAAACTAGTTTGAGATGCAGTATTAATGTTAACCAAGACACCATAACCACATTAATACCACAAAACATCAAGAAAAACTCAAACATTTATGTATGAAATGCAACACAGTTGCAATGCGCATGCTCCTCCTCAATGCATGATATGCAAAGCAAATGTAATATCACTACTGCAAACTCTTAAGTGTTAAAGTAGTAGAATATGTATCTATGTCTCTCCCCAACGACCCCATAAGATATATGCAAAAGATCAAATCAAATGTAAAGCATAAAGTGTCTATATAGTATCTATGTCTCACCCCAACGACGCCTCAAAGACATATGATAAGTATCAATATGTAACAAGCTGCTCTAGACATGAAATGTGTATATATCTTCCCCTTATTATGAAATTCTCCCCCTTTTTGTCACAAATGCCGAAAAAATGGAGCAAAAAACACACAACAAATGACAATGAAAATTCCAATAACTGAAGAAGGGCTACAAAAAGTTTATACGATAACAAGAATCAGCCTAACTACTATCAACACAAATATCAATGTCAACTATAGCAGTATCCCTATCTATGAGGCAGGAGCATCATCTCCATCCGAACCATCAGTCTCATCACTCTCGTACTCCTAGTGCTCTCGTATCCAACGCAAACGTCGCTGAACGTCTATAACCTCGCCACGCAGCGCAGTGACCTCTGCCCTCGTCTGAGTTACCTCTGCAAGCAGCTGAGCCTGCTGGTTGATCATAGTAGACATCTGGGCCATCAAGGCGGCCATGGGATCAACATCAGAAGAGGCATGAGGGATAGAAGAAGACGTAGAATGAGGGACGCCAGAAGTGGATGGAGCCTCAGATGGCGGAATGGAGAGCGGATAGCAAAAAGAAGATTATCGATGGAATCTGCTGGCATTACTGGATCAGTAAGCTCAACAGGAGCAGAAGAAGAAGAAGTATGAGATCGACTCCACGAAACGATAACAAGACTAATCGGTCGACCTAACCGACAAGAAGGACCCTCAGGAAAGACAACGCCAAGGGCAATGACTAATCGATGAATAAGACAAGAATAAGGAAGACCTATCCTATGACCAGGGACTTGAAAAGTGCGAAGAATATGCTGGCACAAAAAACTAGGAAGGTCAATCGAGTCACCGTGAATCAGGGCATAAATAAATCTAGCCCTATCAGAAGGTAAAGAAGAAGTGTGTGCGACCGGCCACAGGTTCGGGCTCACAATGCGCAATAGAACCTGGTGCTCGGTCGGAAGCGATCCAGTGCGAACCGCAGTCAAACCCCTTGCCAATGGGGTATCAAAAAGAGTAGAGTAAACTACTGAGTCAGAAGGGCTGGTTTCAACCGAAAGACAGGGAAAATTGGGTAAAAAAACCTGAGGAATATGAAAAGACGCAGCCGAAACATCAGGAAAGAGCCTAAGAGTAGTACCTCTAAGATAGACTCGGAAAGAAGTATCGCAAACCTCGTGGATGTTCGCGAAGAACTCCTGAACTAAAAGATTAGGAGGGGAAACCAACCCAGTCAACAAAGAATCCCAACCCCGAAAAACAAAAATGGCAGCAATTTTAGGGGATAGATCACCTAAAATAACATCACGCTGTACGAGGACTGGACGATGAGAGAACTGAGAAGAAAATAACCTCATAGGCAGTAGAAGAAATGAACCGCGACCGAATATACGAAAAGATCCACTGGGCTGCTGAGTGGTGATCCGGGCTCTCTTCGGCAGCATCTGGAACATGATTGCAGAACAAATATGTCAAGAGATGCTACAAAAGAGAATGTAGACCACACGAGCAGCCACGCAGTCAACTGCATGAAAATGCGTAAAATGATGTAACCGTGAAGCAAACACGTAAAACGACGCAAGAATGTGATAATGCATGCAAAACAATGCAAAAAGTCCACAAAGCATGCAAAACGATGCAAACATATGTTACATGCACACAAAATAATGCAAACGTGTTAAAAGTATACAGTGCATGAACATAGTGCAGTGACTGCAGTGTCATGTCACTAAGTCAAAACTTAAGCCATATCGACTCCAAAACGACATGTGAGTGCATAGATATGTTCATAGGATGGAATATGACTCGTGTGTGCAAAGTGATGCCCGAAAACACACGAACACTTCAATGAAACATTTTATCGAACACTTGGCGTGCAATGAAGATTCAACACATTCAATGCATAATCCAAAGCACCCATGGCCAACCCATCATCCGAGCATCACAACCTTTTATACCATCAACTAAACCTATCCCAATCTCCATCAAAATCAACAAAAACTGGGCAAAATGCAAGTGATATGAACCACATTCAATGTAATGTCCAAAAACCATCAAAGTTATGCACAAATCGAATTACATTGAAGAAATATCAATCACATATCATTAACCAACTCAAAACTTGTGGAGTGAAGTGAAGAATTAAAGCAATTAACAACGAAAATCACAAAACACCCCAAAAATATCGAAAACTAGAGTTTTAAGGATTTACCTTTGAATTTTTTGAAATGGATGATGAAATTGATGTTATTGTGGTCCAAGATTGATGCCCAAGCTACTAAAAGAGTGTTTATGCAAATATTTGACAATGGGTAGATCGAAATTTGAGAGAAAAATTAGAAAAAAATGAGTACAAATGAGGCTGCAATCGCGCCTAATACGTGACCTTCGCTCGAGCGAGGGTCGAGCGAAGATCGAGCGAGAGCTTTCCGAAAGGCTCGCTTGTGTGACATTCGAGCGAAAATCGAGCGAAAGCTCAAATGTCAAAAATAGTATCAGAAATTTGAAAAATTCAGTCTTAAGCACAGTTTTCTGAAATTGATAAAAATAGCACATTTTTCAAAACTTTCAGTTCTAGCACCACTCGATTTTTATTTTTTTAAAACTAACATATGGTACGCACTTCAACATGTTGGTCAACTAGAGAATGCAGTTGAACATAAATATGCCAAATTTAATATTATAAGTGCTGTCCCACACACATAGATCAAGTTTAAGTGAGATAAGTTGTATATGTGACTCACGTGTGTAAGGTGTCACTAATTCCAAGTAAATCAAACTCCAAACCTTAATTTAGTGAGAAGAGACATGCCAAAAATCAATGGCAATAGGTCTATTCCCTACTTATGGAAATCAAAATTTTAAGCACGTTAGGACTTATACAAAAAGCTCTCTTTAAGTCAATTATTTTCTCCCCCTGACTTACAGCATAAATATTTTTTTTTTTTTTTTTTTGGTATCACAACTTTCAATAGGAATGCTCATATATTATTTTCATCTCAAGTGCGGGCTGCTTTTCATTCAGCAACTAACATGACCCATGTAACGAGCTTTAAGCCGGTTAACCCAAGTCAGATGACCATAGGCACCAGGTTATGAGAAACCCCGCAGGCTTAATCACTCAAGTCAAGTAGGTTTCGAAAAGTAGCATTAAGATATAGAGCATATATCATGTTTAATCAATAGGGGTATATGCATGAGCTTAGGTCTAACACAATAAGTCAATTCACGTTCAGAGTCACCCTATCAACAAGTGACAGTCATCCCAAGTCTCACACATGCGCTCAAGTCCTATTTACTTGATCATAGTGTGTGTAGTGCAAAGAATACATGATTGGACATATACTAAATACTTCAGAGAAAACAGCAATCATGTGACGGAATACGGACTATTCATCAGATAAATGCATATTCATACTCAACATGTTTTATCAAGTTTCACATACATGATGCGGTAGTCCACAAAAACAACCTAAGCAAGGAAAACACACATTTTTGTTTTAAATTTTTTAAATGTTTTTGAATTTTTCTATTTTGAATGAAATACTCACATAAGCAAAAACAAAACAAACGAAATGTAGGCAGCAAATAATAAAACAAAACGCAAAACAATTAAACGCATGCAAAGTGTCTGATGAATGCAAGGTGCACCGTGTGATTGACAATACATGCAGATGCCCGCGCATGGGATTAGTGTGGTGCATAAGCACCAACAGCTGCCATACGGTCGAGATCAACTTTTTTGACCTATGCCTTCCTAGCCGTGGAAGTAGCCCTAGTCAATTGAGAGATCAACTCTGTCAGTTGAAGAACTTGACTAGAAAGATAATCTGACTGGGAATATCCTGATTTCTCTCTCTGCGCACATGCATAGGACATGTTGACCTAATGTGACCCAATACACCACAGTGATGGCAAGTGGGTACAAATCTAGGCTCAGACACATACGATTGTTGAGAACGAACTTGAGGTGAAGTGTTCTTACGGGCTCTAGGAGTTCTCTGTCTTATGACACACTCAGCTCTTAGATCAGGATTTCTAGCAATGTGTGGCTGAGTAGAGGCATGAACAAAAGAAGTCTTAGAGGTACTAGCAGAATTGAAATTGTTCTTAACATAACCTAGACCTTGTCTATCACCAACAGCCTTGTTCATACCTAAAAGACTATCAAGCTTCTTAGTCCCACTTGAGAAAGCTTCAAGTTGAGAATTGGATTTTTCTAGATCACTCGTGAGGGTCTTAATCATCCCTTCTAACATCTCATTGACACATCTCAACTCACTCAGGGAACTGGTCGACTCCTTAAGCTCACCAGTAAGTCTCTCTTTTTCACGCTCTAATGAATCAAGCTTCTTAAGTAGGGCATGGTTGAGTTTCTTAATCTTAAGACTCTCCTCGTACAGCTCCGGTACAAAACTTGAAGATTATCCTCATCATCTGAGGCCTCATTACCGATCTCAACCTCAGCTTTTCACTAGCCTTATCAGATTCACTATCTACTCGAGACACAAATGCCATGTACTTCCCTACTTTTTCACACTCAGACTGCACACTCGGTTTACTCTCACTAGAGTCACCATCAGACAGTGCAGCAACAAAGGCTCTACCTCTATCCTTTGTCGAACTCCTCTTAAGATTAAGACATTTATTCCTATAGTGCCCAAACCCCTGGCACTCATGACATCTAACTAACTAGAGTTCACCATTAGTCCCTTTATCACCACTCTTATCATGCTTTTCCTTATGAAATCTTCTAACGCACTTTCCAATAGGCATAATTACTGCCATCAAAATATGGTGTCACAGACAATGAACTACTCATCTAGACAATCAAATAAGGGTCACAACACGAGATTAGGCTCTGATACCAATTGAGAAACGCAAGATTCGACCCTACTACACCGAAAATACATAATTAGTGACCAAGCAATTAAATAATTCAACAAAATATACAAGATAAATCCAGAACACAAATAAAATAAACTATTTGGTTAAATAAAAAAAAAAGGTTTCATATTCATCCAACATAAGAAATATTTAGTATAATATGTTTATAATTAAATTACACAAATAAGATTGAAAAATCATTACCTAGAATGTATTACAAGAAGACGTGGAATCTAATTCTTGTTCTTGATTTTTAATTCCAAGTTTTGATTCTTCAAGTTCTTGATATTTCTTGCCTTCAAATTCGTGCTAAACGGTTTCTTCTCCTCAAATTACGGTTGATTGGCCCCTCTTAATTATAAGATTTGTATATTATGAATGATATGAGAGATATTTTCAATGTTTTGCCATGTTTTGTATTTAAAGAGGTTTGGAATTAGATCAATAGGTTTGGAATTAGATCAATAATTGCGTCAAAATTGGTTTCTAAGAAGAGTTTTGATAGAATAAAGAAACTGTCCATCTGGCTGGAATTAACCCATGCAATTATATATATGGAGATGATCACTTTGGTCCTTGTTTTCGCACTTAATGTTTAGCTTGAGTTCTTTCTTCATGCAATTATCACCCTTAGTCTTCCAAATTCATCCAATTAACTTACTCTTAAATCACCATTTCTTGGTCCGATTCGACTTTTAAATGTTTACAATTTAGTCCTTAAACTTTGAAAATCCTTCTTTTTCACAAATTTTCATTCATCTCTTCCAAATTCACTTTAAATCATTGAGTTTTACATAATAAACAATACATATAAGAGATTAAACTATAATTCATCGAAAGTACTCACAAATATACTTATCATAAAATCTTACAAATAATAAGTTATGATAGGAATTTTAAGTATGATAATGGTATTGTTTTTATTTTCTCGAAATGTTTTACGAAAAGAAGGGAAAAGTGTTTCGATAATAAGTGTGAGTTCTATATCCAACTTACAATAATTTTTAAATAAGAATATTGAAATTTAAAGAGTATCTTTTACAGAATATAGAGCATTTTAGTCCAAGATGCAGATCACTAAAATTTACAAGTTACGAAATGCAATCACTACAAAAATAAAATAGAGACTGAATTTGATTTTCAGAATGTAGAGAGCACATTAACGAGTTTGTAGGAGCTCAATTTTAAAAATTGACAATTTAAATTAAAGAAAATTTTACTTTTAAAGAGATGCTCTTAGAACACTCTTTATTTTACTTATTTATTGTTGACCTCGAAAAATGGCTCGGACACGTGGTCAACAGGATAGGTCTTCAAGTCAGCTCTTCCTGCACACGTAGCACGCCGTTAGTCACTCATGACCTTTCCCGGAGGGCTGAGAGCGGCCGCAAGCACTCCGACGGTCAAGTCAGTTATATATTCAACCAAAAAGGGGTTCACCGGCGGTGTAACACTCGTCGGGAAGTGGTTGATCGAATATGTGTGGATAAAGTGACAAGAATATGAGAGAGGATATTACTTGATTTTGAGTATATGGGGTTCCAAAATTCCAATCATTCTTCAGGCATATGGAAGGGGTATTTATACTAGGATGGAAAGAGGAGAGTCGTTGGATGAGGAGACACGTGTTGCCAGATCTTCAAGGCTCGTCCCATCTTAGGCATCAACCTGTCTCTCCATAGGTTGGCTGGCATTGAATGTTTCTGACATAGGCTGCTGAATTGACCGTTTGGGGACCTGCCACACGTCCCATCAGTCAGAGATTTGACTTTGGAAAGATCTTTGTACAAGAGATCTTTAGTGGAGAGGCGAGGCAGATGAGGCATTTGCAGCATTGTAGAAGCGGAGTGCGGGCCTTTGCATCCACTGCGTGCGGATAAGTCCGGTTTATTCGCTGACGCGTGTTTAGTTCGTTCTTCGTACAATCGCTTCAGTATGTACAGTCAGCTCGTCCCATGTATAATCACCTCGGTCGACGCGTGGCTAGGGCCACATATACTGACACGTGGCGGGCGAGGTGGCGAGTCTGACACATGCTCGTAACAATAGTCCCGTAAGTCCATGTATGGATATTCATATAGTACAAGGACTTTTAATTCCGAGTTGGGAGGCATGGGAATAAGCTGCTGGTAACGAGAGCTGCAGGAACGTGAAGTTGTTGTAGCCGAAGCGATAAGGGTTGGCAACTCTTTGGAGAGCTGTAGCAGCGCAGAGCTGTTGTGGCCGAAGCTATAAGAGTTGGCAACTCTTTGGAGAGCTGTAGCAACGCAAAGCTGTTGTGGCCGAAACTATAAGGATTGGCAACTCTTTGCAGAGCTGTAGCAACGCGGAGCTGTTGTGGCCGAAGCGATAAGGGTTGGCAACTCTTTGGAGAGCTGTAGCAACGTAGAGCTGTTGTGGCCGAAGCTATAAGGGTTGGCAACTCTTTGCAAAGCTGTAGCAACGTAGAGCTGTTGTGGCCGAAGCTATAAGGGTTGGCACCTCTTTGCAGAGCTGTAGCAATGCGGATGGAACGAAGTGACCGTTCTGAAGAGACAGCCTTGGGCCTTGTGTCAATGATTTGAAGGCTTTCGAGCCTTCCCAAAGCAATCATGGGTGAGGAGGGGATATTTGCTTGCTTCCAAGGTATGCCCCCTTTACCATAAATGGTAATGATGGTGACGGCCCTCTGTCTCCAAAGCAATGCGTTCGAAGCGCGCGTGGGTCTCACCGTTTCATCAAGGCCGTTGATTCAATTGACCTTTGGCTTTAACGGAGATCTTTGCGTCTTAGCATTGCATGGTCCAAATGTGTTATGGATGATCTAACGGCTGGGGTGAGTTTGAGGGGCCTATAAAAGGCCCATCCCTTTCATTTGGAAACCTTTACTTTGTGAAAATCTCTGAAGTTCTGAGAAAAGGAAACCTTTGCAACTTCCTGTCTTTTGCATTTTCCGACGACCTCTGCGACAAACTCCGGCAACACCTTTGAGTATATCAATGACAGAGACGTTTTTCCCTCGAGTTAGGTAATACTTCAGATTTTCAGTCTCTTCCATCCCTTTCTTATTTTTCTTTCTAAATTCGTTGAGATGTCGAGCGGGTAGATTGTTGAAAGGGGGAGTGAGGAGCGAGGCGAGGAGAGTACATCTATGAGGAAACCGATAGTAATCTCGTCTGACGAACTGAGCAGGACTATTAGGGCCGGGGAGAACATCTGGAAACGTCCAGCTTCCCCCGTAGATACGTCTATCCAGTGGGGGGGCATCAAAATACCAATCTAAAATCACCCCGGAGCAGATGGAGAGGTGCAGGGAGGTATTTAGGATTCCCCATAACATCCAGCTTATCCGACCCGAACCTCATGAGAGGGCCTGCTACCCTAGGCCAGGGTGCGTAGCAGTGAGTGACCACCTTTTTCGGGCCGGGTTGAGGCTCCCATTCCACCCTTTCTTTCGCCTAGTCCTTAGGTCCTTTGGGTTGGCCCTAACTTAGTTTAACCCTAACGCTTGGTCCCAGATGGTTGGGACGCGGATGATGTGGTGGAGGGCAAGCATCGGAGTGGACATGCCCTTCAGCGTGTTCCACTCCCTCTTCTTCCCAAAAGTTACGGCGGGGAGGGAGGCGAGCAAAGGCTGGTACTACCTGGCTCCCTGCGGGTCTCACTCGCCGTTTATGGTCGGGACGCCCTCCTCGATCAAGGGCTGGAGAAGTTCGTGGTTTTGGGCGTCAGGACGGTGGGATATCGTGGAGAACGATACATTGGCGCCTCTGACTGTCCCCCACTACCTATTCCACTTGCAGTAAGTAGCTTACCGATCTGAATTTACTTATCCAACTTTGCTTATGATTTTAATATTTTTGTTCTTTGTAGGCTCTCTTCCGAGGTGCGAGATAGCAGAAGAGGACTGGGATATTATCAGCCAGCTTTACCAAACGCCTCCACCAGAGAGGAGTTACAAGGAGCTGATCGACCAGAATCATCACTTCGTCTTAAAGGGACTCAGGTCGAATAGGGGTAAGTAGCCTTCACTTCGGTTCATATCACATCATGCTTCTGAGTACTTAAGTAATTTCCTTTCTTGCAGCGGACTTTGAGAAGAAGAGGCCACCAAAGCCTGACTTGGTTACGATCCGCCGGAGTGTGGTGGAGGCCAAAATTCTGAAAACCAGCTCTGATGCTTACAAAAAGTAGTCGGAGCATTTGCAGTCTTTGAGCAAGGTTGGTCAGCTGTCTGCTAACGAACACGAGTCGGAGGAAGGAACCTCCCTTTTACCGAGGAAAAGGCGAGCCAGCCCAACCGGGGCTTCTACCCTCGCAGCCAACGCTCCGGCCAGGAGCAAAGCCACAGACTTTTTGGGGAGTAAGGATGAGGATCTCTCTGAGGCGGTACTGGAGATGCTCCCCCCTGAGACCGCATCGATCGCCAGAGTCCACAGTAAGTACTGGATTGACGACTGGGCCAACCATGCCGCCTCGTGCGAAATCGAGGATTTACTGGTGGTGAACAACGCCTGCGTGGCTAGGGCGCTAAGTACTGGCGCCGCGGTAGAAGATTTGGTGCGAGGCCTCCGGAAGAAGAACGAGGATCTGGAGAAGAGGGTGGAGGCCTCTTCGAACTGGAAGGCCGAGGTGGAGAAGGCCAAAAAAGAGCTGGAGGAGGTAGAGGAGAAGTGGGTGACGGCCTCCTCGAAATTGCTTACTGCTGAGGTCCAGGCCAATCAGCTGAAGAATGAACTACACGAGTCCGTCTCCCAAGTGGCAACTCTGACGAAGAGGGTGGACCAGTCCAATGAGCACCAAAGGCTCACCTCTGAGGCCTTGGAGGAGGCAAATAAGGAAAGGGCTGAACTGAAGAAGCTCCTCTAGGCCCAACCTAAAGAGATCGACTCCCTGAAGGCTGAGGTGAAGACAGTTGGCGAAGTGGCGGTCCAGAACTACAAGGACAATTTTGAAAACACGCATGAGTATGACGACTTCGCCAACTACTGGGCCTCCTAGACGGCGAAGGAGATGATGTCTCACCTCCGTGAGAGGCACCCCGACTTGGACATTAACTTCCTAGAAGAGGAATTCGGGGGCCCCACTAGCGGCAGGCCTATCGAGGAGGGAGAGGAGGAGGAGGCTGAGGGTGGAGGGCCCCGAAGCTGCAATCAATGTAGATTAGCTTGTAATTTTTCAATTTCATGTAATGGCTTCGGCCTCTTCTCATCTGAATGAAATCTACTTTTTTCAATGTTGTTGCCTCTTACGTTGTTTCAATTACTACATCATCACATCTTCTAGAATAGCCTCGGATAAATGATTAACCAAGATACAAATCATATCGCATTGGCCTCGCTTAACCAAATAAACTAGAAGTAGCCAGTGAACAAGTAATATCGCATCGGACTTACTCAACCACTTAATAAAATGGAAGAAGCCAAAAACAAGTAGTATCGCATCGGACTTACTAGACCACTTAATAAAATGGAAGAAGCCAATGAACAAGTAGACGAAGTTCTCCTCGTAGGACATGGCGATCATACTAAGCTATGCCCGTAAGCTGCTTGTGGCTTTGGCAAAGATGGCACCTTTGGGGGTGTACCATTTGGATGAGCTTGCACCTCGCCAAGTCCGTTTGATGCACGAGTGCTGCTTCGGCTAAGATGGCACCCGCACCACCTCTGACTAGGCAGAATTCCTTGGGGGTATACCCTTTGGATGGGCTTGCACCTCGCCAAGCTTGTTTGCTGCGCGCTTGCTGCTTCGGCAAAGATGGCACCCGCACCACCTCTGACTAGGCAGAATTCCTTGAGGGTGTACCCTTTGGATGGGCTTGCACCTCGCCCAGTTTGCTTGATGTGCGCTTGCTGCTTCGGCAAAGATGGCACCTGCACCACCTCTAACTAGGCAGAATTCCTTGGGGGTGTACCCTTTGGATGGGCTTGCACCTCGCCAAGTTTGTTTGATGTGCGCTTGCTGCTTCGGTAAAGATGACACCCACACCACCTCTATCTAGGTAGAATTCCTTGGGGGTGTACCCTTTGGATGGGCTTGCACCTCGCCAAGTTTGCTTGATGTGCGCTTGCTGCTTCGGCAAAGATGGCACCCGCACCGCCTCTGTCTAGGCAGAATTCCTTGGGGGTATACCCGTTGGATGGGCTTGCACCTCGCCAAGTTTGCTTGATATGCGGCCGAAAGAACGAAGTGAACAGAACATCCATTTATTTGACTGCAACAATTACAACAGTACATACACCCTACTGATAATATTTTCTCAACTGTTCAATATTCCAGGGGTGATGCATCATCTTTCCATCTAGATCTTCGATTTCATATGTACCAGGCCTGATTTCTGCAGTGACGCGGTACGGACCTTCCCAATTTTGCCCCAAAGTCCCTGTGTCGGGGTCCTTGGTCGAAGGAAAAACTCTACGGAGCACCAGGTCGCCAATGCAAAATGTTCTTTTCTTCATTTTGGCGTTATAGTAACGATTCATCTTTTGTTGGTAAGAGGTGAGCCTAGCCTGGGAATCGTCTCTCTTCTCTTCAAGAAAGTCCAGTTCAAGCCTTCTTAAATCATCATTTATCACCTCGTTGAAGTGGACGCGACGGGTAGATAGAACACCAACCTCCGCAGGGCTCATCGCCTCAGCCCCATAAGCCATAGAGAAGGGAATCTCCCCGGTGGCTATTCTGCAAGTGGTTCTGATGGCCCATAGGACCTGGGGGAGCTCGTCAACCCAGGCCCCTTTGGAGGCGTCTAGCTTCATTTTCAGGGTGAGATTAATAGTCTTGTTGACTGCCTCGATTTGCCCGTTTGCCTGGAGATGATGAGGCGAAGAGAAATGTTTTCTGATTCCAAGCTCATCACATAAGTCCCGGATCTTCCTGTTGTCTAACTGTTTGCCATATCTGAAACCAGAGAGTGAGGTATGCCGAACCGGGATATGATATTCTTCTAGAGGAATTTAGAAGTGTTGGCCTCAGTGATTTTGGCCAGAGGCTCTGCTTCTACCCACTGGGTGAAGTAGTCAATAGCAACGATGGCGAAGCGAGCGCTCGCCCTCCTCTTGGGTAGGGGGCCAATAAAGTCCACCCCCCATTTGGCAAATGTCTAGGGGTTGGAAACAACTGTGAGCTCTTGAGATGGTTGCCTCTGCACATTGGAGAAGCGCTGGCACTTATCACATTTGCGTACGAATTCGATCACATCCCTTTTCAGGGTTGGCCAGTAATACCCTTGCCTAACTATTTTGTGGGCTAAGGCAGGTCCACCGGAGTGATTTCCACAAATGCCTTCATGTACTTCCCTGAGAATATAATTCGCCTCTTCGCCTCCTGTGCATCGTAGAAGGGGAGAGGAGAAATCGCGTTTGTATAGGATATCATCTCGCTGGACGAAGTGAGCAGCTCTCCTTCGAAGCCTCCGTGCTTCGGTTTCGTCTTTTGGTAGGGTCTGTTCTTGCAAGTATGCCAGGATTGGTAGCATCCATGGTGGCGTACTTTCAACCCACATCAGCTCTTCGCCTTTCTTAATAGACGGTTCGGCCAGGTGTTCAATGGGAACCACTTTGAGCAGTTCGGAATCCTTGCTACTGGCCAGCTTTGATAGAGCATCAGCATGTGAATTTTCTTGGCGAGGCACCTGGATCAGCTCAAACCTCTCGAAGTCAGAGAGGGAGCTCATAACCAGCTTTAAGTATGCTGCCATATGTTTGTCTCTGGCCACAAAGTTGCCATTAACCTGGTTCACCACTAACTGTGAATCACTGCTGATAACCAATCTCTTTACTTGCAGTTCCTTGGCGAGCTGAAGTTTGGCTAGGAGAGCCTCGTATTCAGCCATGTTGTTAGAGGCCTTGAATCCGAGCCTTACGGCACAGTTAAGCTTATGTCCCTCTGGGCTTTCCAACACAACACCAGCTCCGGAGCTTGTCTTTCCGGAGGAGCCATTGACGAAGAGATTCCAAGTGGGAGGCTCTGCCGGTTCCATATTCACTTCGATTTCAGGGGCCTTGGCAAATTCTGCAACAAAGTCAGCCAGGGTTTGACCCTTGATAGTTGTCCAGGGCGTGTACATTATGTCGAACTCACTGAGCTCTACTGCCCATTTCAGTAACCTTCCCGAGGCGTCTGGCTTCTGCATAACCTGCCTCAAATGGAAGTTTGTAAGAACGTGAATGCTGTGGGCCTGGAAGTAAGGCCTCAATTTCCGAGAGGCGGTCACCAAAGTAAGAGCCAATTTCTCCATATCCGGATAGCGCGCGGCGGGCAGCAAGGCCCTGCTTACATAGTAGATTGGCAATTGGTGCATTTTTTCCTCTCCCAAAAGTACTGAACTGATGGAACACTCAGCCACAGCCAAGTACAATAACAAGGGTTCTCCTTCCTTTGGTTTGCTGAGGAGAAGTGTTCGTCCCAAGTAGTTTTTCAACTCCTAGAACGCCTTTTCGCAGTCTGGGGTCCATTGGAACTCCTTACCTCCTTTAAGGATTTTGAAGAAGGGAAAGCACTTTTTAGTGACCCTTGAGATGAAGCGATTGAGTGCGGCTACTCAACCAGTAAGCCGTTGCACTTCCTTGGGCATCTGAGGTGACCTCATTTCGATTAGGGCTTTAATATTTTCTGGGTTTGCCTCTATTCCACTCTGATTCACAATGTAGCCCAAGAACCTTCCTGAAGCCATGCCAAAAGCACATTTGAGAGGATTCAACCTTATGTGGTATCTTCTCAGAGTAGTGAAGGCTTCGGCCAGGTGCCTGATATGTTCCTTGGCTATGAGGCTTTTTACCAGCATGTCATTAATGTAAACCTCCATTGTTTTGCCGAGCCGATCAGTAAACATTTTGTTGACTAGCCTCTGGTAGGTTGCTCCAGCATTTTTCAGGCCGAAGGGCATCACCTTATAACAGTAAAGCCCCCTATCAGTGATGAACGAGGTACTGTCCTCGTCATCTGGGAACATGAGTATTTGATTATATCCTGAGTAGGCATCCATGAAGCTTAATAATTCATGCACAGCAGTTGAATCTACCAGCTGGTCGATCCGGGGGAGTGGGAAGCTATCCTTTGGGCAGGCCTGATTGAGGTTTGAAAAATCGATACAGACTCTCCATTTACCATTGTGCTTCTTCACAAGCACGAGGTTCGAAATCCACTTCGGATAGTTGTCTTCACGAACAAAGCCATTACTGATGAGTCTCTCCACCTCTTCCTTCAAGGCCTCATACCTTTCGGCATTCAACGCCCTTCTCTTCTGCCTGTGAGGAGTACAGCTCAGACCGATCTGTAAATGATGGCAACTAACCTTGGGGTCTATCCCAATCATATCCTTGTGCCTCCATGCGAAGACATCTGAATTCTTTTGAAGGAAGTCCTTCAGTTCCTCATTTATCTCCTCGTCCAGGATAGTGGCAATTCCTCGCTCAGTTGGGAATTTCATACAGAGGTGATGGATAGAAGTGACTGCCCATAGCTCTTTTAGGGCAGGTCTCCCCAGAACTCCGTGATAAGCAGATCGTCGATCAACGACTAGGAATTCCATGAAGTGATGTGCCACTTGGGGCGAGGCTCCCATTTCAACAGCTAGGGTGATTTTATCCCTGGGAATGATGCTGTCTCCGGTGAATCCATAAAGGGGTGAGCTCATAGGTGTTAGCTCATGATCCACTGCCATTTTGTCCAAAGTCGTGCCAAATAGGATATTGACCGAACTGCCATTATCCACCAGCATGCGTTTCAGCCCGATGCGAGCCACCACGGCTCTGACTACCAGGGCATTGCAGTGGGGAAAGTGTACATTAACTGCATCCTCCTGGGTGAAAATAATAGGCTCTGCAGCCCTCCCACTTTGTGAGTGGCTTACTAGATATTTAGCCATATATGGGGTCTTCACCTCTCTAGTATAATTCCTTTGTGCATTTTTTGATTCACCTTCCACATGGGGTCCTCCAATAATGGTGTCAATTTCACGAACGGGCTGTTGTTCATTTGAGGGGGCTGACTTTCTCCTGGGGCGTTGCCTATTTCTAGGTGGAGGGGCTTGAGCCTCATGGCTTTGTGTTCGTCCTTGTTGGAGAGCGGTTTAGCGGGGCTGGTCCCTATTTCTGGGTACCTGTCTGATCTGATCGAACACACTGTTAGACCTCTGGGGTATGTTCCTCATATTCTGGAGGAAAATTGTACTCTTTGCAGGGGCGTTATCAGTCGGGGTGGCAGTATAGTTGGAAGTGTCCGTTCCCACCTCTCTTTCAAGGGGAGCTTCTTCCTGGGGACTCAGGTGAGTTCTCCTGCGGGATTCAGCCTCGGTTTGTCTATGGGCTGATTGTTGAGGGTATTGTGGGGCTTGAAAACCGCCCTGATTTTGCACTTGCCTAAGGAGCTCTTGCATAGTTGCATTTTGGGCGGCAATATTCCTCATGTTAGTAGCCATGCTGGACACTTCGGTAGTTAAACGCACGGCAGTTCGTCCACCTCTACGATAGCCGTGGTGGGGCCGTTGCTGCGTAACATTGGTTCTGATAATCTCTTCTTCAGAGACATCCCTTACTCTTGCATTCACCTCTTCGTTGCTGGAGCTCATGGTCCAAGGTGGGTTGATGATCCTTTTTCAAGGATCAGTCCATTTTTCAAGGGGGAATATCAACCAGATATTCAAGCAACTTTTTAGTGGAGAAACTCGTGGTTTAAGCAAGTTCCCACAGACGGCGCCAATCTGTTGACCTCGAAAAATGGCTCGGACACGTGGCCAACAGGATAGGTCTTCAAGTTAGCTCTTCCTGCACACGTAGCACGCCGTTAGTCACTCGTGGCCTTTCCCAAAGGGGGTGGGAGCGATCGGAAGCACTCCGACGGTCAAGTCAGTTATATATTCAACCAAAAAGGGGTTCACCAATGGTGGAACACTCGCCGGGAAGTGGTTGATCGAGTATGTGTCGATAAAGTGACAAGAATATGAGAGAGGATATTACTTGATTTCGAGTATATGGGGTTCCGAAATTCCAATCCTTCTTCAGGCATATGGAGGGGGTATTTATACTATGGATGGAAAGATGAGAGCCGTTGGATGAGGAGACACGTGTCGCCAGATCCTCAAGGCTCATCCCATCTTAGGCATCAACTTGTCTCTCCATAGGTTCGCTGGCATTGAATGTTTCTGACATAGGCTGCTGAATTGACCGTTTGGGGACCTATCATACGTCCCATCAGTCAGAGATTTGATTTTGGAAAGATCTTTGCACAAGAGATCTTTAGTGGAGGGGCGAGGCAGGTGAGGCGTTTGCAGCGTTGTAGAAGTGGAGTGCGGGCCTTTGCATCCATTGCGTACGGATGAGTCCAGTTCATTCACTGATGCATGTTCATTTCGTTCTTCGTGCAATTGCTTTGGTATGTATAGTCAGCTCGTCCTATGTATAATCACCTCGGTCGACGCGTGGCCTGAGCCACCTATACGACACGTGGCGGGCGAGGTGGAGGGTTCGACACAGGCCCGTAACAATAGTCCCGCAAATCCATGTATGGATATTCATATAATACAAGACTTTTAATTCCGAGTTGGGAGGCATGGGAATGAGCTATTGGTGACGAGAGCTGCAGCAACGTGAAGCTATTGTGGCCGAAGCGATAAGGGTTGGCAACTCTTTGGAGAGCTGTAGCAGCGCAGAGCTGTTTTGGCCGACGCTATAAGGGTTGGCAACTCTTTGCAGAACTGTAGCAACATTTGTCGTTGACCGGTTCACGTCCAGCTCATTTCCATTTGTATGGTTAAGTGTAGCATTGGCCTCATGATGGAGGCGGCCTATGTAAACGTAAAGGGCGTCATAGTGGTCGACTGCCTCATAGTGGTAGACGGTCTATGTGAACGTAGAGGGCTTCATGGTGGGACAGCCTCATGGGGCTCGACGGCCTCATGGTGGTTGGCGGCTCATAGTAGTAGACGACTTATGTGAAAGTAGAGTGCCTAATGGTGGTAGGCGGCTTTATGAGGTCGACGGCCTCATAGTGGTAGACGGCCAATATGAACGTAGAGAGCCTCATGGTGGTAAGCAGCCTCGCAGAGATCGACAAGGGGTAGCCTCTTCATTTCTTCCGTGTTGGTTAAAGTTTTTTTTATTATCTCTTATGTATAAAATCACCATTACCTCTTCATCCAGCGAAAGCGCGAGCCCGGAGGGGAGGGGGGGCAAGTCAATCGACTGACCCATCCTTCGATGGGCCAATCGAAGTTTTCCAATCGACCAGCCTTCCTAGTCGACTTCGATCGACCAATAATGCTGGTTGATAGTCGACCATGGCTGCTGGTCGAATAGAGGTTGGTCGATCTTCGACCAGCCTCATGTTTTGTCGCGACGGCCAGCCCATTGGGTCTCCTCTTCACGTCGGTGGACTTCTCCATGAGCTCGATATTTCGACACATTTGCACGAACCTCACACTTTTCAACTGAGTCTCCTAAAAAAACATATTGGCTCAACCAAATCTTTAAACCAAAATCTTGAAATCGAACGGAATTCGACGAGTAAATTAGTAGTTCTTGAGATTCCAAAGTGCTATAGTCTTTATAATTCCCCCATCTAAATTGGAAAAATCACTTAAAAAATTTGAGCGTGTGGACCACTATGTTTATAGAGCCCCTAGGCCCAAAGATTCTTTTTTTCTTTATATCTATCTTGTAGTATTGGTGCCGCTTACTAATGTGTGAGAGTTTATTTGCCCATCTTTTCACGACTCTTCCTATTTGATCGTAATAGCTAGAAGGCATGACAGTCAGCGGGTGGGCGCTTGGTTACACAGGCGTAAGTCGAATGCCACGCGGTTGACTCGATTGCGTTGGCGCCAAGCCCGGTTGTAATTTTACGTTTGGCATTTCATTTGTCGATCTTTGATTTGTTTTATTGGTATTACTATCCTTTGTCGAACAGCAGGATGCAAGGTCTAATGATTTGGGGTCTCAACCAATTCATAGCTTTGAAGGCCCCCTACCTCGACCGTAGAACTCAGTCGCGCTTGTTACAAATCTATCGGTTTCGTTGCTTTCCGCCTAACCCCTTAGGCTATGTCGAATGAGGAGCATGATTTTGGGCTTTAACCAAGTTTCAATTTTTGAGGTTCTTTCTTAGACTTTAGAATGATTTCGAGCTAACTGATCCTTTTTTGTCTTTGTTGCTCGTCGCTATATGTCAAACGATTTTGGGTTGTTGAATGCAGGGTCCAGTGATTTTGAGTTTTAACCATTTTTGGTTTTGAAAACTCACCACTAGCCTTTAGAGCGATTTTGAACTAACCAATTTCTTGGCTTTGTTGCTCACCGCCATGTGTTGAGCGATTTTCGAGGTAGTAGAGTATAGGGTATGGTGATAATCACCAGCCCTTCGAACGATTTTGAGCTAACCAATTTCTTGGATTTGTTGAAACAAACCCATACTTTCCCTTTCTCTTTATGCTCACGCCAAACCCTATCATTTTCCTTTCTCTTTCTTCTCATGCCACTCCCCCATTCCCATTTCTCACCCTCTCTGCCCCATTACTGGAATAGCCGCAAAATCAACCAAAACAATCTCCAAAAACCCTATCATTGAATGGGAGGAGTGTGTGGATTGTAACCAGGAAAACATAAAAGCTCTTGAAACTGGAAAACCCACAAGAAACCCCAATTTTAGACCTAAGGGTTACCGATTCGGGTTCGCTCTACGCCTCTTTCTCTCTACTTGTGAGCGTGAATGTGAATAATTACACATTTCTTCATTTTTTTTCTAACTTTTTACCTTGTCTGTCTTGCTAGAAATTATCATCTTGAAACTTGAACAGATTCCTCATTTTCTAATACTTATTCTTCTTTTAAATTTTCATCTATAGAGAGTTAAGAAATTTACGAATTTTATTTATTTTTAAGTAAAAACTTGTTTGATTACTTTTGAAGAGCCATTTTGAGTTGATAATTGGAGGTTGGTTAGCTCATTTTTACCTGTATTTTTGCATTGACCATATACGTATTCATTTTTTTTACGATGGTCATGCAAGCAATTGTAATATATAATACCATTAGGCGTCGTAATCGACAACTCCCTAGAGCCCCACATAAAAACTGGAATTTTGAAAGAGAAATGACACTTACACGGATGTTTGGTACGAGTGATAGAATTTGTCATGATATACTGAGGATTAAGATAGCTCTGTTTCAAAGATTATGTGCTCGTTTACGAACATATGATTTTGTTGACAATAGATTTGTCAAAGTAGAGGAACGAGTGGTTATATTTCTTAACACCGTTGGACATGACCACTGTAATCAAATTGGAAGTTTTACGTTCTTTAGATCTGGTCAAACAGTGAGTCACTACTTCCAAAGAGTTTTACAGGCTTGCCTTGGATTGTACGGAGATGTTGTGAACAATGCCACTGAAAATACGTAGGTCGACCCTAACAACACCTAGAAAGGGAGTGAATATGTGATAATGCGGAATTAAAAATTACTTAAAATTAAATAGCAACAGCTCACTATTAATTATTTTCTAGATGGTTAAGCATGCAATTCAGTTATTCCTATGTTGAAATACCGCAGTTAAGTAAGCAATAAACGAATACAAGAATTGATCACGGAGAAACCCAACTGGGTAAAAACTCCGAACACTTTGCCAGTCAACAATCTACTATAAATGATTTATAACTTACAATCTACTAGACTAGACGACGACACGTACTATCTGATATCCTGACTGTAATTCCAACAGCTCTCCTGGATTCTGTGCTCCTGCACCAATTCCCAGCTACAATTTTCAAAACTCTCCTGGATTGTGCTCTCCTGCAGCAACACTCATGGCATCTAACAAATTGAGTTGTCTTAATGGGAGTCCTAGAGTTATTTTTCTCACGTCTATCTTTCGAGAATCTATTCGGGATTTCATTTTTACGTTCTTGAGGCTTTCTCCTATTTTTCATCACCTTCTGAATTTTTTTAACTAAATAAGATATTTCGTCGTCCCTAACCGTCTTAGCATCAGTAGACTCACTATCTTCTTCTCTAATCGTATTCATGACTATGGATTTAACCTTTCTAGGTTGAGAAATTGTGAGTTCATAGGTTTGAAGGGATCCTACAAGTTCTTCAATTTTAACTGCGTCCAAGTCCTTGCTATCTTTAATCGCTGTGACTTTAGGTCTAAACTTTTCAGGTAGGGATCTAAGGACTTTTCTAACTATCTTTGACTCCAGAATCTTCTCACCTAGGTTAAAACTCGAATTAACTATGTCATTCAGCTTCGTCTAGAATTCATCGAATGATTTATCGTCCTTCATTTTAATTTCTTCAAACCTAGAGGTTAACATCTGCAGTTCATAATTTTTAACAGTTTTAGTTTCCTCGTGTGTGGTTTTTAAGATGTTCCAAACTTCTTTAACAGTCTCACACATCGAAACTCTCCTAAACTCTTCAGCAGACACAGTCATGAACAAGGCATAAATGCCCTTACTATTCCAGTTACACTCAGCTAGATCATATTTAGTCCATAATGAAATATCAATGGGTATAACTACATCAGCAACAATAGTTGAAGGTGGAGTCCACCTAGTTTGAACGCTAATCCAAGTACGTTCATCTAAAACTTTAAGGAATGCTCTCATTCGAACTTTCCAGTAAGTATAGTTGTTTCCGTCGAAAGACGGAGGTACAGATAATGACTGACTTATCTAGAATTTATTAAGGGTTAGGAATCGAATTAAGGCTCTGATACAAATTGAAAATATGTAGTTCGACCCTAACAACACCTAGAGGGGGGTGAATATGTGATAATGAGGAATCAAAAATTACTTAACAATTAATTAGTAACAAGTCACTATTAATTATTTTTTAGATGGTTAAGCATGCAATTCAGTTATTCTTATATTGAAATACCGCAGTTAAGTAAGCAATAAATGAACATAAGAATTGATCACGGTGAAACTCAACTGGGTAAAAACTCCGGGCACTTTACCAGTCATCAATCTACTATAAACGATTTATAACTTGCAGTCTACTAGACTAGACGACGACACGTACTATCTGATCTCCTGACTGTAATTTCAACAGCTCTCTTAGATTCTGTGCTCCTGCACCAACTCCCAACTGCAGTTTTCAAAGCTCTCCTAGATTGTGCTCTCATGCAGCAACTCCCAACTTTGTGAAATAGTCTATTTCCTGTGGATGCACGAAGAACACCGCGTTCTTCAACAACTGGAACTCCAGTCACCTTCCCTTGATTTTCAGAATCTCTGACAGATATGAGGGAAGCAGTTGCTTGGTATTTGGATTATAAATCTGATATTTTTCTCACCAAAAGCCAATAACAGGACGAAGGTTGAAACCACAATATATTAAGATGATTTCAATGGAATGTGTTTATCTCAATAATCAACCTTGTAAAACCATTCTGTGATGTTTGGATATTTATGTATGTTAGGAAATGAATGAGCTGGACAAATAGTCTTTAAAAAAGGAAATAAAAATTTCCTTATTGACACTGTCGCTCGAGCGAAGGGTCAGCGACAATCTAGCAACAGGTTGTCGCTCGAGCGAAGGCGAGGCGACAGTCGAGCGATGAAGTTTCTGTTTCTGACGCTCAAACCAAACTTTGGCGAAAAGCTAGCGAAATTTCACGCCGTTTTTCCTTCTTTCCTATTCTCGAACCCTAGGCCTAAAATATCGTAACTTTCACTAATTGCACACTACTCCTTGACTTTTTACAACATATCAACTTTAGTCCTTTTTGTTCACAGATTTGTCAATTACATTAAATACCTAGTAGCCAATATTCATAACTCACCATACGAGAAGGATAAAGTGAAGCCATGGTTCCAATATTTTCAGGTTATGTGGTAATATTTAACTTCGTTTATTTTTCCTTTCCTATCACTATTCCTTTTGTAACCAAACTTTCTTGTCTCGTACTAAGGTTTCTTCTATACTTGTTATGTTGTAACATTGTCTTCGATGCTTGTTCTGTTGTAATGTTTTCTTATTTCCAAGGATATCTACATTTGCAACTATGATATAGTTTCAAATCTCTGTGCCTCGTTTATATCGTTGTTAGATTGCTTTCAATAAGTACTGTTGTTCCTTCTAATTATGCTAATATTGACCTTTTTCTGTTTTCAAGAGACAACGTTGATGGCACAGAATCGACGAAGCTCTACGGGACATTTTCAAGTTCCCGACCGACCACCTCTTCGGAAGGGAATGACATTGATTTTGGTATATTACAAGTGGATCCTAATGCTAGGACTCGTCACTTACATTGGAGTGATGAAATGGATGGTTTTATGATCCTAATGTGTGCTTTGGTGTTTGACAAGTTTGGTCGTGATCCACCTCCACTACCTTAGATTGCAAATGACTTATGGCGTTAGTATGTATTAACTTGTATGTATTTGGCAAAATTAATCCACATAAGTAGTACTTAGAATGTTTTTTGTAACGCACACAGGTAACAACTAGTGTGCAGTGTTTTGTAACTTATGATGTGGATGTTTTTTTGTCAATTATGTATGTGGAAAACATTAGTCCACCTAATTTCTCTTTAGTTCACCTACTAGTGAAAAGTATGTATGTGTCAAGGGAGGAAAAACATTGTTTTTGCATTTTCTATTCCCAAATCAGTTCTTATCACAATGTACATTATTTTTCTTTACACTATTCAATTTTAAATCATTCGTTCGTCTTCTCTGCATTGGTTGCCAGTTACTTAAAGATTAGGAAAATTATTACAAATGACTATCAAACACCAATAATTGGAAAAAAAAAAATACAATTTTCATGGAAAACAAAGCCAATCAAACACCAAAAGATGAAAAATTTCAACATTCTCCAGATGAAAAACATCAATCAAACACAATCAATTCCTAGTAAAACAAGTTCTAGGCATTTCAATTTCCTGAAATTTGTTTTTTTTCCATCCAATTTCTATTCTTTCAATCAAATGGACCTTTATCAAAAATTGATAAATATCTTGTATGAAGATGGTATTGTTTGAATGTTACAAAAAAAAAAATATGAATTTTTTTTATTGAAATCAGGGGAGCAGTTGTACTTTTTTCTTAGCTCAAATTTTTACCCAATAAGTTATCTTAACAAGATTTTAACGAGACAACATTTTATTATTTCAATTTTGTTATAAATATTTGTACTATTTTTCCTTCTTTTTTTGTTTTTTTTTTTTTTTGCCCCATTGAATTTTTGCCAATTAAATTTTTAATGAGACATTTATTGTACAAATAATCATCAAATGGGAGTGTTGTGAAACTATGAGATAATTATTGATAATTATTCAGTTTTATCAGAATGTTTAGTTAAGTTTTATCTACTCTAAAAGAGATTATTCTACTTTAATTGTAATTCTCATTTTGAACTCCATAAATACGGGGTATTGATTTTCAATAAAATGCACACTTGAGTTTTGACTCTCTCTATCTTCTTTTATATTTCTCTTATATTTTTTTAGTTTTAAACCAGAATCAAATATTAACAAGGATATATATTTCTCCAACATTACAACTTTTATATATAGTATAAGTAAATTAAATCATTTTTCAGAGACTCTTTAATTATTTGCTCCACTTTCTTTATTTAAGAGAGTCAAACCATTATCTAAGTATGTTAAATGTATTTTATAGATTGCTATATAGGTAGTGTGCAATTGAAATACTTGTTGTTTATTTGATATTAATGTCTAAAGGTTAGATAGCCAAGTTCAAAATTAATATACAACGGATTATATCTACATTATAATATTGATGCTTAGGTGTTTTTTTTTTTATCTTCTTAAAAAAATAAATTCACGTCTAATGATGTAACATCTTGCTGAGTCACTATGTTTAATAGACACTTCACAATTTTTCGTTTGTTACATCACCTTGACAAAATGACCAACGAATTGCATTGGAAAGAAATTCTTTAAAAACTATTTATTTTGTTACATGAAAATATTTTTAACAGTCGACTAAAGCATTGGAGAAGCTTCTAGAATCCCCAACAATCATTCTATATGATAGCATTGGAGAAGCTCCTAGAATCCCCAACAATCATTCTATATGATACCGCAGTGATTTTATATATTATTTCACAAATTTTCATATACTATTGTACTTCTCTTTGTGTTTTTAGCTGGCCGCTCGAGCGAGACTGGTGGAAAACAATTCGAAAGTTCGTCGCCTACCTATCGCTGCCCTGTCGCTCGGGAGAGGGGCTGTTGCCTGAGCGACACATTTATCCGACCCAGGCCAGTTTTATTTTTTGACGCGATTTTGGACTTCTATTTTCCTACAACTTGTCTCTAAGGTTTATATATATATATATATATATATATTACGACTTGTAATGTATACATAATGACAAAAAAAATATTCTCATTATATTCTCTACATATTCAACAACATATAGAGAGATTGAGAGCTTAAATTTCAATTGAGATTATTGAAATCTTAATATTGTAAATAGAAAACTATTGATTATAGTGGATTGTTCTCCTTTGTCCGTGATTTTTTTCCGAATTGGGTTTCCACGTAAATTCTTGTGTTCTTATTTTTTTCTTTATTATTTCATTATTATCATTATCTTCTGATCCGTTTCACAACACTTAGTAACAGGAGGGAAAAGATAAAATGAAAAAGAGGGAAGCTAGAATAAAAAGAAGAATGTTATATAGAATAGTTGGTTTTTAGAAATTGATAGGTTGCATATGTATTTACAACTCATGCACATTCTCATTTTGTTGAATTATTTATTTATACAATATAATGTAATAATATTCTGAACCATTACTTACATAACTAAATTATCCAGGATACACGGTAGAAATTATTTTTCTCATATCGATGAATTTTTTTAAAAACAAAACTTATTTTTTATCTGCTCATGAATCTAATATCCTTATAATTTTTAAAACAAAATTACTCATTATTATATATCTAATATCTCAGAAGAATATTATGTCATTACTCCTGAAGAAGCATGAAATTTTCCATACCAATATTTTTGAAGATTTCGTGATTTTATATTCTTATGTAAATAAAGCGTGTTATCATTTTAGCCAAAAAAAAAAAAAAAATCCATACATGTGCCATTCAATATCTATTTACTGTCTAATGAGAGACTTTGTTTGGTAGGGATTTTTGGGGGAATAATTGATTTTTGAATAGTGATATGATGGGAAATGTGTGGTTGAAAAAAAAATTATTGAGTGATAGAAAATATTATTTTATTGAAGAATGTGTGGTTGAAAATGAGAATTGATTTCAATTCTCAAATCAAAAACAAACACCCATGCTTGCTTACTTAGACGTATTATTCTACATTAATGAAAAAATGCTGGGGACCGTGGTGTCAAGATTGAATGCTATGAAGATATTTGCACTAAATGTTAGGAATTTCTGTTGCAATGTTACTTTAATACTTTTAATTAATTAGTGTTTTGATAACAAATTATAGAGTAATGATATTCTTCATCGTTGATTTGATAAGTATAGTTTATACGCTTAATCCGTGTTGTTAAACTAGAGCAATTATTGTTATTTTAAATGAATTGAGACTTAACTTTGTATATATTTTGTTTGTCAGGTGTAACTCGTTGAAAAATGATAGAATTAGTCAATTGATTACGCACTGATAGTTTGCACAATCAAATGTGTAATTAAAGATGAAAATGCCAAAAAAATGAAAGATATAAACGTTTTTCGCAATAATGGTGAAAGGCTACATTATATACTAATTACCCTTTTAATAATTTATTTGGAACCGATTTGTGCTTTTTAAAAATTTTTGGGAATATGGTTGCAATTTTTTTTTTCTTTTTGTTTTATTTGAAAAAAGGGTATATTTGTCATTTCATAATTTTAAATTGAAAAAATAAATGAAAATGACATTTTGGACAATGAAATATGAAAATAATGGTGAAAATGCCAAAAAATGAAATGCATAGACGTTTTCCACAATAACAATAAAATGTGGGGACGTTATGTGCTAATTGCCCATTCTAAATTATACTCGCCTTTTAATGAGCATGTTGGCTGATAATCAACGATAATTGTGAAAATTTGCAGTTTGACGTTAGAATAAATTGTAATTTTAAAATTTTGTACGTTATCCTAGCATTATGCATACACTTTTTTCCTCGAAAATAGAAAAATAAATTAAAATGTTCAACCTAAGGCATCGTATTTAAAAATTTAATTAGAATAACTTCGTTAAAATTGGAGTACATAAATATAATTCTTTGCAATATCATAACAATAAATAAATCATGAGACTAAAATCATTACAATATCTAATTTTCATGAATTACTACAATTTATTTATCTAAATGAAATTTTCCATTTTAGTATAGTG
This sequence comes from Fraxinus americana, assembly GCA_035079005.1. NCBI lineage: Eukaryota > Viridiplantae > Streptophyta > Magnoliopsida > Lamiales > Oleaceae > Fraxinus > Fraxinus americana. Next base: position 17,778,588 of record CM068715.1, on the reverse strand, counting down.
TAGCATTTAATTCTTATTCAAATATACTAAACATTTTTTCCCCTGCGAATTCGTGTGTCAAATAAAATATAGAATACATGGGGTAATACTAAACACAATTAGCTAGTAAAATTCATGAGATTTTCATCTTTCTCATTAGTATTGTCCGATAGTACCAATATTATCAAAATTTTAATAAATCGGCCCGTGTGACCAGAAAAATAAAAAATCAGTCCGAAAATTGCACCAATTAACGTAAGGCGAAAAGGGACTCACTGAGTCCAAGAAACTCTTGGCCTAAGAACCAGATAGTTCAACATTAATTCGATCCTGATTCGATCATTGATCATTTCAGTTGGATAGCTAGGCCGTATACAATAGTAGAATAAATCTTACCAAACGGTGAACTAGCCGGTTCAACCTTATTTTGTTCCCGATTTGATACGCTTGAGCCAATTTTAAAAATATTTATTAGCACAATATATCTTTGAACATTTTCAATGCTAATGTAGATTGTACTAAAAAGGATTGCTACACAAGTGAAAATAGATATTATTTAAAAAAAGTTACTCTCCAATGCAACATAGGATTATGTCAATTACGTGACGAGGAAAAAAATAGACATGCTCAATATGACTGTTTAGATGTAGAAGTCCTCTAAACGAAGTGAATCACCATAAATATTTGAGAAATGCTATTCATCCCCACTGGGGATGCATCCACAGTCTATGTGGCGTTAATGTGGCATTAAATGATAGGTGAAATTAAATAAGTCATTTAATTTCACCTATCATTTAACTAATCATTTATATCCACATAAATTGGGGATGCATCCCCACTGAGGATGAATAGTATTTTTCTAAATATTTTTTTTTTCTCTCTCTCTCTCTCTCTCCCACCCCCTAATTATTATCTTTTTCTTTTCTATTAAATACATGTTTAATGAAATGTGAATTATAGATTAAGGGCGTGTTCGGCAGATTAAAATCGGATTAAAATTGAAAAGTAATCGTCATTGTTGACTTTTATTAGACGAGTGAGACCCAATAATTGCTATATTTTCAATTTTAATTGGATTTTAATCTTTATCAAACGAGCACTAAACTTATTGGAGATAATTTTTAATTAGACCGTCTATTCATTAGATATTAATAGTTCGAGATTGAAATTTTTTTCTGCATATACACACTTCTATTGCAATTCGTGAAATACATTGGAAAAAGAAATATATTTTTGCAGTCTCACCCACCTATTTTCATTATAGGAAGGGTGGGTTGTTAAAGCTATAGTAGAGTGTGTGATATACTCCCACCCACCCATCATTTCCATTGGTCACTCACACTTTACTTACGAACCCCATTTTACAGGGAAGTCCTACGTGTTTATGACTTTTCTTCTTGTTCTTGTCAATCCGTTGGTTCTGAAAATGACTCTGTCTCTGTCTCTCTCTCTGGTGTTGTTTTCCCAACAGCCTCATTTATAGGAGGTTACTGAAATTTTTTCCAATTGTAATTATAAATAAATTATTCTTCCTCGACTTCTCCGCCTCCCCCGCTATATAATTACTACGTCTTTATCTAATTCTAGTGTGCATAAAGTGCTTAGCTGTAGCTTCATAATTAACGTTGTTTTCTTCTGTAATCTCTCTCTTTATATACGTACATATATATACATACATATGAATGTTTGTTAGGACTGTCTGAAAGTACTTGTTTGGTCTAAAATGGGTTTTCTCAAAGTTAAAGGTGTGATTTACGAGCCTGTTGATCGTGTGGATCTTGGTCCCGACAGTGATGAAGTTTATCTCCAAGCCAATGTCAAAGGTTTGTGTAATCACTTGCTTCTTTTTTTCTTATGAGAAATTAAGGTTTTGATTTGACTTCAGTTTCTTGTTGTTGGGATACGCTGATGTACTTAGAATTTAGACCCTTTTTTCCATAATTCCATGCATGATCATCGATGCGGAATACGGGTATAATTAATGAAGATAGATTGACGATGAGTCGTGGACAAGTCTCCTCGATAAATTTGGATCCCTTTTCAATCAAGTTATAAAATTTGAGTTGGTGAAAGGCCAACTTTTGCCATCAGAATTTTATTAATATTTTTTAATTGGAAAAAAAATTATTTTTTTATTGGGGTGTGACAAGATTATTTTTTTTTGAATATTATTATTTTGTTAGACATTGATGATGAGAAGTCTTGTTCTGAATAAGTGTGTGTTTGGTAGGGATTTCGGGGGAAGAATTGATTTTTGAATAGTGATATGATGGGAAATGTGTGGTTGAAAAAGAAGAAAAAGTTATTGATGTGATGGAAAGTATTATTTTATTGAAGAATGTGTGGTTGAAAATGAGAATTGATTTGATAATTGATTTTGAAAATCACAACCAAACAGGCTCTAAATTCAAGTTTGATTACATGAATTCCTTTTCGAACAAGCTATAAAGTTTAGGAAAAATTGCAGTTGCTGTCCTTAACCTTTCACTTTTTTGCAAACTTTATCATAACCTTCACTTTGTGTCACCCACGGTCCCAAACCTTTTCAAAATATGCACCTTTAGTTGACAAAAAAAAAGTCAAAATTTAATCAATTTTGATCAAATTAAAAAGGAAAAAATGGTATTTTGTATTTTCCTTACATTAAATAGTTCAAAGATTAAATTAAAAAACCAAAAATAAAAATAAATCCAACTCCATCAATTTTGGGACTGTAGGTGACACAAAGTGAAAGTTAAGATAAAGTCTGCAAAAAAGTGAAAGATTAGGGACCCTTGCTGCAATTTTCCCTAAAGATTACGGGTTGGCAAAGGCCAACTTTTCTCATTTATTAATAATTTTTAATTGAAAACAATAATTTTTTATTTTTCAATTTGAATCTTGGGGTGTCACATGTTATGAAGTTATGAAGTTCGTGGGTTGGTGAAAGGCCACCTTTTTCTCATTAGGATTTTATTATTCGTTTTTTTTTTTATTTTGGTGTGTAACAAGATTAAGTTTTCTGAATATTATTTTTCATTCTGCTAATGAGAATCTCGTCTGCTGAATAGCTCCTCGTATGGCTGGGCTTCTGGTTAAAGTTTTTGCTTGGTTTTTAGAGTCACCAATATTTGGAGGCATATTATTGTACTTCTTGAAGAGAAATAATCTAATCCACAAGGTATATTCAATAACTTATTTTCTTGTTCAAAATGATTAGATTTTCCAAGTCATAGTATCTTTCTAAAGCCATTTTAATTTGTTAATTGATTTGAGGAAAATATACTGCTTCATCCAAAACTTATGCTACAAGCAGAAGCAGGAATGATATCAATAAAAGCATATCACAAGTTTTTCACGAAGCAGTACATTTTGTCCAAACTTATCTCGAATTCTAATTTAGCAGTATATTTGTGGTGTTGATCCTGTTTGAATGCCTATTTCAACTAGCATTTGTTGTCTATGTTGCTTAGAAATGTTTCTTATTTTGCAGCTTGTGTCATTTGCGGAGTTACAAGAGTCACCTCTGTTTGAACCTTTGCACCCATATAAAGGTCAGACAACGCCGTTTTATATTTAAATTACACCATTTTCTGTCAAATATTAACTTAACAAGACTTTCCTTGTAGTATGAAGTTACAAAGCAGTTACTCTAAGGCCTAATTTGGATGTTGACTTGATTCGCCTGTCCTCTTTACAATAGTCACATCGTTATTTGAGCTTCATTTTTCTTGTACTTTTGTTTACGACTTCAAATAGATGAATTCTTAAATGTGTCAAGTAAAATTTGATAGTTTTGCATCCCATTGTAACATGTCATGACAGGCAGTGAAGAAATGGAGGTAAAATGTGTAGAGGCTGATCTGCCCCCACCAGAAAAGGTTCAGCATGTTGTTGAATGTCTTCAATCTGCAGAAGATGTATCTGAGAGTCCAAAACTGAGCTTCCAACGTTGGACAATACTGGATTATTCAAGGGCTTATACATCAGGAGAAATAACTCCTCGAATGGTATTGAATAATTCATTTCTTCAGTCATTCCATTTGATTGTCTCATTGTTCGGAGTCAATGCCGTCATAGTTATAGTGCTTAACCTATGTTTTCTAAGTCAGGATTGTGTTCTGATGCAGGTTGCTGATCGATTTATAGCTGCTGTCCGTGAGTCGTCCAATCCTTCTTTGCAGATGTCTTTCTTTATTAACTACAGTGTCGAAGATATTATAAGGCAGGCTACAGAATCAACTCTTCGATATGAACAAGGTTCGTAATTGTTTGTCCCAGAAAGGCCAAAAATGAACAATATTTAATTATCCAAATTAAATATATGTTTGGGAAGTGTTTATTAACAATAGTACTTAGAAACATGTAAAAATAAGTGGTGAAAAAGTGGGTAGAACCTATGGATCCTATAAAATGCGTGAATGAAATGTGATTTGACCAAAAGTTTAGATAATTTAAAGTGTTTATAAGTACTTCTCCAACGTACTTTAGTTCCCAAGTTTTCGTGAAGTGATTTCGGTTTGACAGTAGATTAAAAGCAGTTCTACCACTTCTTGAACCTGTAAATACAGAAAGAATACATTTGACTTCCAATCAAATCAGTTACATTTGTTCGGTTTTCCTCATTCGAATTGGATGCAGAAGCATTTTCTGATTCTCTGTTTCATCTGTTTTCTTCCAGGAAAACCACTCTCAGTACTAGATGGAGTCCCAATTGCTCTTAAAGATGAAATAGATTGCATGCCATACCCAACAACAGGTGATAGCCTATTTTCTTATTCTCTTTGGGATTTGGTTCGGTATATTGATCCTTCCAATTCTATTACATGTTATCAGTTGCTTCTGTACTAAAAATTGACTCTTTGTAGGAGGTACAAAGTGGTTGCACAAAGTACGACACTGTACAGAGGATGCATGCTGCGTTAAGCGCCTGCGCTTATGTGGTGCCATAATAGTGGGAAAAACTAATATGCACGAGCTTGGGGCAGGAATTAGTGGGATAAATCCTCACTATGGGTATGCATATGTGCTCTTATCGAGTAATTAGTTAGTGTCTCCGGGATTTATTTATCGAATAATGCTCTTAATATTTTCCTCGTTAAAATCTATAAGGTTGAAGAGTAAAATTTATATAAATTAAAGCGTGTCATATTTAATAGTTTAAACTTTTAGATGAGGTGGTTCAATATGTATGTTGCTGTTTTAATCACAAAATTGGTCCGTGTAGATCAAAATTGATGCTCATTTTTCCTCCTTTGGTTACTGAAGAGCCACTAGGAATCCATATAATTCAAGAAAAATTACGGGAGGATCTTCCAGTGGATCTGCTGCTGTAGTAGCTGCTGGATTGTGCCCTGTTGCGCTTGGTGTTGATGGGGGAGGTATATTACATCTAGCACACTATTTCATTTAATCCAAATTTAGGAGACAATTCAACAACACAAGTTGACTTGTTGAGTATTGCTAGCCAGTCCTCGCCACTTGAAAATTATGCCAAAACATGTTAATTGAATCTAAACTTAATTCTTTCTCTTAGATTATGAGTTATAGCAAGTTAAGCTTTACTTAAATGAACTGTTAATGCATATCAGTCAATTTTAAGGTTCATGTTATCATCAAGTAACTAAAATATTTTATTTATTTTCTTTTCTTTATTAGGATCTGTTCGACTTCCTGCAGCCCTTTGTGGTGTTGTTGGATTGAAGCCAACTTTTGGACGTGTGCCGCACAATGGGTGCGCTACATGTTTTTTTTTTTTTTTAAATCCGAATATTATTGAACTTCAAAAGTTCCTCATTTCCTTAAAGAAGCAGTGCATGCAAATATTGACAACACAATGTCTTAATTTGCCAGAATTCTTCCCCTGAACTATACAGTCGGAATGGTTGGCATACTGGCAGCGACAGTCGAGGATTCACTCATTGTGTCAGTTTCTGTATTTTCTTGTTAATGTTGACACTTAGGCTATGTTTGGTAGAAGTACTATAGAATGGACAAGATTTTAACTTATTTTTCTTCCTTAATATTGTCAAGTGTTATCCAATTCTCCCTACCAAATATGCCATAGGAGATCTTGGCTGCAACTGCTATATGCTACTATGAGTTTAATACCAGTATAAATATGCAGATACGCAGCTCTCAGTGGCAACCTTTCATCGGATCCATCCAGCACGACAATGGTATTAGTTACATTACATGTTTTTTTGTGTGTTTCATATTCGATTGGAAATTTATGTTGGGAAATTTCTCATAAGAATTTGTTGAGAATAAATTTGAACTAATAAACACGTTGTCTCTAACTGAATAATTTTTGAGATGAGGTAGTTGAACATGATATTAGAAGATGCACGTGTCCTCAGTTTGAGTCGTGCCACATGAAATTTTTTTGTGAAAAATGCTCAAAACAGTTACAATGTTCAGTTTTATCTTTGTAGTAATCACATATCCCTCCAGGCTTTTTATGAAGACACGATGCCAATAATGCATTGTCAAAGAGAAGTGTTCGTAATTACTCATTTATCGAAGGGTCGTTAACCTTATTTACGGCTTAGCGATATTAGGAAGGTTTTGGATATTATTTTAGAAAATCTCAAAACGTCAATTCAGTCTCTTTTTAATTTTCAATGTGCGTCTCAAAACCTACTGACCTGTATTCATGTTGTGTCGAGAAAAAACCAGCCTCAAGTATGTCTGCCGCTGCTGAAATCAGCAAACTATATGTCTTTTAACATCAGAATGGCAAGATCTGGAAAGGTTTGTATTCACCTAAACTTTCCTTGGCCTTCCTTATTTTAACATTAAATGCTGTTGAATTACTTGCTTTGATGGATGTTATTTTAACGTATCTTCTTTGCTCGACTAGTGGTTTGATGACTGCACTGATGACATCAGAGATTGCTGCTCTCATGCTATTGCTAAACTATCCGATAAGTATGGCTGGAAGGTACAATAAAACCCGAAACTTCAAATGTTAACTCAAACTCGAACTTGCTGCGCTTGTATTTATTATACATGGAGCTTATATTCTATTTTCGTATACAAATTTCGACGTGCGTGCAAGAATGCTTGGATAGAGATAATTCAGTCTCATTTAAAAGCTTTTTCATGTTTAAGACTGTGGAAGTGACGATACCAGAGATAGAGGTCATGCGCTTGGCACATTATCTAACAATTGGATCAGAATGTAGTAATTCAATTGCTGCCCACCAAGAGAAGTACGCCGTTTCTTCCAAAGTATCTCTGTGTTATGTTTTTTCTTTTCAACGAAGTAAGAAATTAAATGAAGCTGGATATTGACAATAAAAAAGCACTAAATGGAACAGGATCCTGGCAGAAATGGGGTGGGACGTGCGGGTTGGACTTTCTGTGTACGGGGCTTTTGACAGCAAGGAGTACTTAAACGCACAGAGAATCAGGTAAATTATAAGCTGATTATCATGATATTTAAACTTGTACACTCTTCAGATTCCATTTCTATTTACCATTAAACATCTATAGGAACCGGCAGCTTCAGATCCACAACAAGATATTTTCTAAAGCAGACGTTATCGTTACTCCAACAACAGGGTATTCTGAATTCTCACTTCTTGTATTTAGGGTATTTTTGTAAAGATTTTCTTTACTTTATCTAATAAATTGGGATTCTTCACTCTACTCAATGAAGGGTTCTTCTGGGGAATATGGGAAATTTTTTATTCAGCAGGCTAATTTCTATTTTCGTGACTTTATTTCTAAATATTAATGAAGACTTTGTGCAATGTTTGTAACAGTGTCACCGCATACACAATTAAGGAAGATGCACTGAAAACTGGTGAACTCGACTACATTAATGGAGGTAAACATACTGCGAAACTGCACTTCGAAAATTTCTTGTATTCGTTACCTTTCTTATACTGTCCTGCATCATTTACTGTTTATAAAACTCTACTGGTCAATGCTTTAAGGCATTGAATAGAGGAAGTTGATTATTTGTCAATATTGCAGCTGCCCTGGTACGGTACCAGATAGCAGGAAACTTCTTGGGACTGCCTGCTGTGACTGTCCCGGTTTGTTCTCACAAATTGTCTTTTGACTTCTTATGTATTTTAACATTAATTTATAACCTTCCTTTAATAAACATATGGTGATCTAAACCCTTTGCTGATAGGTTGGATATGACAAATCTGGCTTGCCTATCGGTCTTCAGTTTATTGGGAAACCTTGGTCTGAGTCGTTATTGATTCATGTAGCTTCTGCATTGCAAGTAAGAGTTTCAGCCATTTTTTGTCAAATTAAAGCACAAAAAAGGTTCTGACGTCTAGTTTTGCAGACACGTATTAGGCCCTTCTACAAAAAATGAATCTGGCTTGCACAAGCCACATGACAGGATGTGTTAAAGACTCAATTTAAATAAAAAAGTTTATCTCCTCTCCAACTGCTTAAGCTTCGACTTTGATCTGATTTTCAGGCAATATGCACCTCAGGATCCAAAAGACCAGAGGTCTACTATGATATGCTTGCTAAGAAATAAGTTGTTACTAGGCTTCAGATATTACTCAAACTTTTAGGAGTTCCTATGGATGATGCCAATGGATGCAACAACAAACGAACGAGAATATCTATTTACATCTTTGTATGAAACAATGCTTTGTGGGTTTATTCGTATATATACTGAAGCAGTTGACAGGCTATTATGTTTGCTCTTTTAAAGGCAAAGAACGTTTCAGTCATGGGATAAAGATTGTCACCTTTGTTTTGAGATTGTTGAAATCGCAGTTGACAGGCTATTATGTTTGCTCTTTTGAAGGCAAAGAACGTTTCAGTCATGGGATAAAGATTGTCACCTTTGTTTTGAGATTGTTGAAATCAATTGATAAATGTCTTTGTACTCATGAGTTGTTTTCATTTGTGTTGTCCTACTATTGCATCTTGCTCCTTGGCATTTTTTTTACGCCGTCAGAGGTCCATTCATCTGTTTATGCGGAGTTTTCATTACTTCTTCATTTGGTTTTGCGAAGGGCAATAATACTAGAATGATGCCTGAACTTTTAGCTTTAAAAGCCATACATGAAAACGAAGATTACATAAAAACACAAGTTAGAGTAATGTCCTAAAAATCTTTAAAAAGAGTTCTTTAATTACAAGAAATTTCAGAATTTAGTGTTGTGGAGCCAAACCAGTGAGCTATTATTACTCATTCTTCAATTTATATATTTGAGATTTCTCTAAAGAAAAAGAGAAAACTGCTGAGAATCGTAAGCCCTAATTCTATCACACCAAGAGCAATCAATTTAAAGATAGAAAATAAACAATCGAGAACATACAATATTTTTAGAGGTTCAACTCAATGTGAGATTACGCCATCTCCTGTCACCACAATAATTCCTTATGATGAAAAAAGAGAAAATATCAATCATATCTCCTCTAATGCCTTTTTCGCTCTATTTGATGATAATCCATAAAGCTTAAGGACTGCTCCATATTTATAAGATAAATTAGAGCAAAATCAAATTTTACGAGGACTACTATTCCTTCATAGAATTTTACAAGAATGCAAATTCCTAAACAATACTTAATTAAAATTTTTATCCAAAAAGCTCCGCCCCCTCGACCACTGGGAGGGGGCAGACCTCACCGTGGAAGTTGATCCACGTTCAGCTCCGCAAAGTGGCAATAATTAGGGCTCGACAATAATTAGGTTCCACAAATTAACAAAAACAAACAAGATGGAATAACTAGAAAGCAAAGCATTTTCTTCTTTCATATCTCCTTATTTCTAAGTAATGAAATAGAGTAAGAACTTTACCTTAACAAGTCATGTACTCTTGAGAAGATTAAGGGAAAAACAAAATCTTTAATGAAGCAAATTTACAAATCATAGATAACAATGTTGTTCCAACTTCTTGTTCTACACTCATAAGTTTGGAGTTTTTACAACTTATATCTTATCTTTCTTTTGTCACAATGGACTCGGGAGGATAGTGTTGGAGTCCGATCTCATACCTTATTAAGTACCTGTTTGTTTCTGCTAAAAAGCAGAATTTCAACCGTTGAGAAGCAATAATCCAACCGTTGAGCCACTGTTCAAGCCGTAATGTTTGACCATGTGTGAGTGATGTGGGGACCGCCTGCCATAGTTAACGGTCAAAAAATCAATGTCCTGAAGGAGGAAAATCACTGCCAGACGGGCTAAATAAATATTTCAAAATACTGTTCTTGTAGTAATCTCAATATTGGACACCATAAAAAAAAGACCAAATCGAACAAATGGCTGCCGTAATTTACAGAGACATCATAATTTATATTCACTGCCACATTGTCCCACCTTACCAACAACAACCAATCCTAACATGACATGTGGCAATCATGATATCAGCACCTAATTTTCAACCAATTACAAGCAAATAATGATTACTCAACTACAAATCATCATTACCTGATGCCATAGTTGAAATGTAGGCATCATGATGACTTGCATGGCCGACCTCAACAACCATCAGAAAACCAAAATTCTAAGCGATGGTACACATTTCTAGGTCAATATTGTAGCTGAATGACATTGAAGGGGCAAGTAGTGTGGTCTTCCAACCTATAAATAAGGACAAATAGTCCCGTCCTAAAGCAGAGCTAAGTCACTTGACAACAAACACTCCCCAATAGTTTTTTTTCCTTTAAAAGCAATTACTTTATAGTTCTAATCTAATGCCGGTCATACTCTATACACATTTTTCCTAAGTTGATCCAATATTGCCACGCTATTTTTAGTTATCAACGGTTTGGTACTAGAAAGATGGCCTCGTAAAAAAATAACCCACATTTCCAATAAATTTCCCATTAAAAACACATTGTCCCATTCCAACAAAATCACGAGCCACAGCTCAGCCTCTAGAAATCGTTCTTGCACTAATCCCAATGAAACAATTGTCCCAAAAATTTTCCATAGGAGGAACGAGTTTGCTGAGGGCGACCACCTTTAGCTCACTACCATGAAAGATGTCATAGAACACCTCAGAACTGCTGTGCAGAGGGCAGAATAAAAAATAGACTACTATCCCAATGGCTGAAATCGAAGTGGAATTGCCTCACAGTAAGAAGCAGGCAAATTCCCATTCGAAAGAGCCTATACTTTACTGAGAAGGAATATTCCAAAAGTAAAATAGACAAAGCAAAATGGCCTATTTCCCAGGCAGAATGGACACCAAGAAAAACAGGAAGTGTGTTTTGACAACTTAGGTACTGAGCGTTCGCTTACGCCCAAAAATGAGCAACCTAACCGCACCTAAAACGAACCCACAAAAGGAGAATGCGACAAACGAGAAATAAGCCAACTAAAAAGGAGAATAGCTGACCTGGAGGCCAAGAACAAAGGGGTAATGGAGGAATACTTTGCTAATCTTCGCTCCCATTTCACGGATGATATACTGGCTGAATCCCTATCGAAAAGTTAAAAATGCCCCAGTTTGTAGGATATGAAGGAGAGGAAGACCTCCTCATCCACCTAGATAAGTGTAGTTACGGACAGAATTGCAATGAGCTGGCAATGCCATAATGTGCAGAGCTTTTTTCTTAACCTTGAGAGATAAAGCCTAAAGATGGTTGAGAAAATTGCACCAAAGATTGATTAGAAACTGGACAAGTCTAGCAATAGCATTTCTAACTCAGTTCATGGGCACTAGAGCCAGGACTATGCCCAAAGAAAATTTAAGACGATGTAGCCCTCGTGGCATCATTGTCCGAATTAAGACCAGGACGAGGATCTGGTGGTCCGTGCACGAGAATAGGCACAAAACCTACCATGAATTCCAGGATCGGGCTAAGAAACACATAGGAGCAAAGGAAGCGATCTCAAACCATAAGGAAGAAAAAGAAGATCCCCTTGATCAGCTTAGCCAAATGATAAAAGAACGGTCAAAAGACCCATGCCAGAAGGGATGTAGAATGACCTCGACCATACCAAGAAAGACCTCAATAGTACTACCCACCTTAGAAGGAGAATTTTATGCAAGTAGTGGATAAAGAGGTCTCCCGCAAACCTCACTCTAAAGAAGAGTTCAATGGGAACCAATCAAAATAGAAATTGTCGATATCGCAGAACAATAAGCCATAACATAAATGAATGTTGAGATTTGAAAGAGTAAGTGGATGCCTTAATCAGGCGAAGAAAATTGCAAAAGATTGTGGCTAAACTAGGAGAAACAACCCAAGCACTTTTTTCCCAGCCATCTTACCCACACCAGTAGGCAAATCTCCAATCAGCTATCCCAAATTCACAAGTAAAGAATTCCCAATCTAGGGCTGAAATCAGGATGCTGATAGGCGGAAATCATTGTGCATAAGGATCAAGAAAGGAGCATAAACAAGCCAAAAAAGCTCGAGTCTAACAGAATTACGAGGTAGGATAGGACCAATCTTAGATTCAAACAGTATCCTAAACAGTTTGGGTTTTCATAATAGAACTCTCATAGAATAATGTAGAACCAAAGTGATACCTTGGTGGTTACCACTTACCATGCTTGTCGTCGGAATCAATATACACTAAACTCTTGTAGATAATGGAATTTCTGTCAATATCCTATATTCCAAGACTTCAACATGGATGGGAATTCTAGAAAAATGTCTACAACCCTACACCAAAAGACTGCATAGCTTTACGTGTGACCCCATTGACGTGCAAGGTCAAATTTTCCTTATTGTTGAACTGGGATATGTACTCTACCGAAAAAAATCATCGCTGACTTTGTAGTAGTCGACCTACCATCTAAGTACAATGCAATTTTGGAGAAACTGCACGAATTAAAGGCAGCCAATACGATGGCATCAAGTCAAGGCTAGATCATACAATGTTGATCTATCTAGGCCAAGAGTAAATATGTTCCAAGAAAGGTTAATCAATAGTGCCAGAGAGGCCAGATTAAAAAGACCTATTTTAGCTTACCTAACTAAAATAGGTATCACATACAAGCATCACAAGAAGCCTGGGGATCACCATTTGTCTTTGATGAGGTAGAAGCTGATCCATATGGATGCATATTTAGGAAACAATTAGATTCCAATGTATAAGCTTGACCAAGAGCACACCTCATTCATCACCTATAGAGGTCTTTACTGTTACAAGATGAGATCATTCGGTCTTAAAAATGCCGGAGCCACGTACCAACGACTTATAACAATGTTGTTTCAACTTCTTGTTCTATACCCATAAGTTCGGAATTTGTCCCACTTACACCTTATCTTTCTTTCATTACAATGCACAAGGAACTCGGGGGACATAATACATGTATTTGAGCACATTGAATAAAAGGGCCTGTGTGATTGGAAAATACTAATGTCATTTTGGCTAATGTTCATAATCTGTTCATAATCAATCAAAATATTTTTATCTACACATTTTATGGGATCTATAATGTATATAAGGACGAAAAAATTATTTCGAAGATGGAATAGGTAACAGGGACGGAGCTAGGAATATTGTTCAATGCGGGAACAATTAAATCAACACCGAACTTTGAATATTTGGAAATGAATTAAATAATAATAAAAATATAAAGCAACATTACGCAAATACTAAAAATGACATAGTTTATAAATTACATTTATTTCTCACGAATTTTCATACTTTGATATTGTTGTACAATGACTTCGTTATTAATCTTCAAAAATATATCTCTCTACATAAACAATTATGCTATCATTCATTCACTAATCATCCATCCAATTTTGCAATCTATCCCTGTTTGAACCACATTATTTTTTTCATTTTCATTCTTCTGCTCATTTTTAATCACACATTTTTCAATAAAATAATATTTTATATCACATCAATAATTTTTCTTTCTTTTTCAACCACATATTCTCCATCGCATCAAACAAAAAAATGCATTCTTGAACAAATAATGTGCACCAAACAGGGGCTTATAATGCTCATTACACAGAAAATACTCTGTTCGTGCAAAAAATATTTTGCTTGTTACGGAAAGTAGAAAACGACAAATTAGAGTACTTCCATTAGTTGAATAAGGCCATCAACCTTCATCTAACCAAAACAAATTAGAGTACTTCGGTGATTGTTACCTGTTCCGTGCTGCCTATGATTATAAAACATCAGATTTCTGTAACTCTGTTTCCCTCATTGTAACAACTTTAATTCCTGCAATGGAGATAAAATGCAATCAATATAGCAAGTTGATTCATTTTTTGAACTTCAAAATGAAATAAGCAGACGTAAATAGGTGAGATATAGACAAGAATATTGCGCAAGTAACAACAATTTTTCAAAGTTCCAATCAAAATGAAGATCGATGCATCAAGAATCAAAAAATTTCATAAAGTAACAACACGCCTAATTCCTAAATAGGTGAGATAGACACAAGAAAAACCTCCACACACAAAAAATTTCTCAAACCTCAATATGAAAAAATGTGTGGCGGACTGTCCTCAGCCCATGCCCACCATTTGCTAAGCTCTAGAAGATTGTTGCTTAAATCCCAAAACAGAAAAAGAAAACACACTCACCAATTAGATTCCAAGAAACAACACTTTATTGCCAAAAAATCAAACTTCGTTCGCAAAAACCAAGAATCTAAAGAAGAAGTATATGAAGATGGAGACTGGCAGTGAGGAATGAAAGATGGCGGAGTCACGACGGAGAGGCAGAGAGCTGAGAGGAGTAAAATTTGTGGTATATATATGAAAGGGTTGGCCCAAAGTTCAGTGCAATAGGACTGCATTGGTCCCTATTGGGCTCCGTCCCTCGAGAGTGAGAGGCTGAGGCAGTGAGGTATTAGGGCGGAGACGCGGCGGTGAGGCGGAGAGTTGAGAGGAGTAAAATCTGTGGTTTTGAAATTGAAATGTACGGCCTCTGCGTGTTTTTTCTCTTACCTTTTAGGCTGCTGAATTGCGGGTGTACTTTAAAGATTGGTCATGTCAACTAACCTTTCCACTTAGACTTTACAATTATGCTATATTTTCACATTGACCTTTTAGATATTAAAAGACAAAAATATCCTTCAATAAATTATACAATTATAAAATATTGTTTTGTTTAAAAGACAATATTACCCTTTTAGTTAATAATTGAAGATCAAACACTTCCGACTTAAAATTTCAAAATCACTTAACTTTTCTTATTTGTCTATTCCAACATAGATAAAAACTCTCTCAACTTTCATTTGCTTCAACATCAAAATCTTTGAAATTTATCGAACGCTGAAAAGGAAGATATATTTTAATATCAATCAATTTGAATCGACAAGTATATTTAAGTATGTTTTATTTCGTTTTCGTTAAATTTTTATACGTTTTAATGATAAAAATAGTCGAAAAATTTTAATACGTTTAACAGCCAGAACAGCCGACTGTTAAAATAGCCGGCCGGCTGTCTTTCCGCCTTTCTTTTTATTTTTTAAAATTTCTCTTCCCTAGTCGAGCTGAATTTTTTACTGTATTTTCTTAAAAAAAATATGTTTCGCCTTGCAGATATGGTTGTAATGTCAGTTTGTTTCTTTGGTGATTTCAAATTAAATGAGAAAGATCAATGGGTATCGAGATGGACAAGTGATAAATGTGGTGGTATTTCAATTTTCATAACGGAGAGTGCAACATATGTGGCAATGTACCATGATTTACAAAATAAGGTGAATGTCGATTCCTCTCAGTACGATATGGAACTGAGATTTCGATTCAATGATGATTCATTTATTCCGATTCCACCTATGGAGGTTACTTCTGATGAAGAAGTGAATTATCTATTTGAATTAAACAAAATGTATACGACTTCTCTTTGGGTGACTTTAGTGAGGAAGAATGTCGTCGAAAGTGGACACAAAGATTCGGTCGGAGAGGAACACAATGCCAATTATTTTTGGGACACGGTGGAGATAGCTCGTGAGGATGATTTGATTATTCTCGAGCCAGTTGTTCCTCATTGTGATCTCACTATTACACACAAATTTTAATTGGTAGTTCACGACGAACGAGAATGACAATGAATTTATAAATGAGGATTCGATTGTTTTATCCTGTCAGAGGCATGAGTAGGGTGGTAGCGTAGGGGCTGGAATGAGTGGACCGTCATCTAATTCTTTGCGTGTGATTCCCGATGATGAGGATTTGTATGTCGATCAACTATTTGAAACAAAGAAAGATTTGCAGGAAGCTGCGCATTGAATTGTACTAAAATACATCTTTGAGTTCAAAGTTAAGAAATCAAACAAATCATTGTTGATTATTGTTTGCGACGACAACAGTTGCCGTTGGCCTTTTTGAGCGACAAAAATGGACATGAATGAAACCGAGTGGAAAGTTCCTGACCATATTCTCTCACTTAATAGTTTGTTGCCGCCGCAACTTGAACCGTATAGGTGCGGTAGGTGTGAAGCAACATGACATACTCATCAATTTTGTACAAGTCAGATTCTCAAAAATGACAATTAGACCAATGTATAATGGTATCGCAGTGAAATGAAGGACCAAATTATACAAAATCATAGTTGAGGGACCTAGAGCGCAAATATTTGATAAATGAATAAACAATTAAATATACAATGTTTACATGAGTTTTACAATATTTACAATTATTTCATAAATAATTGAACAAATAAATATACAATATTTACAAACCGTGGGCTAATTTATTCCTCCAATTTTGTATTCATGATTGGTTGATTCCATCAATATTATATCCTATACTCAAATATTCAATGTATTTTATTGCAAACATGCCACAATCGCCCCTGCAATTGAATAATAACGTGTTAGTTCGGTACCGTGTAGCTAAAAACTAAGTTTTCAAATTAAAAAAATTATAAATACTTACGTTCTCGACTATCTAGCCATCGTCATGTCCCGCACGATTGCTATTCTGTCCTTCACAATCACACTGGCTCGGGCAGCCATCAAGGGAACGATCACAGCCACTGGCTCCAAGTTATGTTCGAGCTGACCTTGTGTTAGACAGGAATGGTCAGAGTCATGCACATATATAGTGGAATCAACGAAAATAATCTCCACGGCAATGTAGTGATGATTCACGATCACTGTAATGTATATATGCATACAACCCTCCTATGGATCTTCCCCAACATTCGACCGCATCCCTACGACCTACTCAACCATATATTCAGGCAACATGTACTCATTACTCATAAGTTGACGCGACTTATGCTCAGGTATGTCGAATGAGTCGATCAGGTATGTCGAATGATTTTGGATATTTTCGAACTCGATCACGTCATAAGTCCATAGCCTGGTCGATGTGCTACATCATGAAACGCCAATAAAAAATAGAGGGAGTTATTTCATTTAATAAACAAAAAAATTACGTATACATGATAAATAATAATATGATTATTTCACTTACATCGTCGGCGAGCCAGTCCTCGAAGTGGTGATGTCGTGAAACCACATATAAGCCTTTGAGATCGTCTTCTTCCCTACCTTACGGCTATCTCTGAAAGATAAACAGAAAAAATGTTAAAAGAAGTATAGATGAGTTGGCGTAACATACTTCACTGAAATTTTAAAATACTTACCCAAGCATAATTCTTCTCCACTCAGTCTCGAACGATTTCCATTGGCTTGGTCCACCTCCCGGAAGAGATTGGGATACGTCTTGTAGATGAACGTTCTCCTCTTCGTCTCAGACGTGAAGGGAGATACTACATACTGTGACGGCAATCTCGGCCTCTTGCCGACCCCCGCTCCGGCACATCAACAAGTCTCTTACCCTTTGTCACAACCGGCACGCACACCCCCTCTGCCACCTCGGGCACCTTCACCTCCATCATCAGGGCCACCTCTGCCTCCGCCCAAAATGCAGTATCTCGCCACAACGGGGAGTGACCCCGATCTCCATTACCCTCTCCGTCGCCCCGTCTATCATCCCTTCGTAGTCTTGCTATATCGCCTCGGAGTGCTATGACATCCACCTCAAGGTCTAATAGATGGCCGCGGAACACTGCAATATCTTGACGTAAACTCGATATCTTGTCTCTCATCTCTCGTCGCAGCCCCCCTTGTAGCGAGCCCACCTCCTCCCTCATCTCCACCATAAATCTAGCCATAAGGAAATGCAGATCACTGTGTGCAAAAGATCCACGGGAGAGTTACCGGATAGAGGAGAATGAGATCTCATCGGCAATGGAGGTGATCCCATCGGGGGTGAAGGTAGTCTCATCGAAGGCAAAGGTGATCGTCGATCAACTGGACCACGCTCATATACAAATAACATTAAAAATTATTAACTTAGTTAAAATAGGCTATAACTCATACAAAACGATAATCAATAAATTATATTCAATTCTCATACCCGATCTCGGTCCAGAATAGAATCGGACATCTGGTCTCGTGGAGTATGCGGAACAACTAATTCACGCACAAAACCTTGACCCTCCTCCTCCATCGACGGCATCAACTCGATTAGGACCTCAAGCTGACATATTGACATTTCAACTTAATGATCATGTGATGAAGTTCTGAAACGACATACAATATACATTTACAATGTCTAATACTCACCTGAAGGTCGTCGAGGAGGGCTAATAATTGTTTGCCAAACGGACATCCGTCTGCTCGGGATGCTGGCCAATGATGCATCCGAGGGCAGCATGTCTCCCATCGCCTGGCAAATCGAATACCCAAGAGGGGGATCGTTTCATATGATCAGATCTGCAACACATACACTTATTATATATAAATTTCGTATACAAAATTTTTAACGTTGATTGTGTTAAACATTTACCAGCACTGCCAAGGCAATCCATATGTATCGTACTTACACTTGGACACATTGGGCTTCGAGTGTGATCTGGTGAAGATGTGTACGGTGTTCTCAAAACATTTTCGCCCCCACGAATAGTTGTTGAACGCATCGATGTCGTCAACAACTTGTAAATGAAAAATGTCGACGACAATTTTCTTGTGATGATACCTCATCACGCTCTCAAGTATGTAAAACGGCCCAAGCTTTAATCTATCTAACATCTTATTGCACTCCCTGATCGTGTCCATCAACTGGGGTAGAAGAACCATCCCCTATCCCTTGAAGTACGTCTCGTACAGCCTGTTGCTTTTCTCAGTGGCCGCCTCGTCGCCTGTAATCCTCAGTCTAGTGATCGGGGCAAACTCAAATATCGATTGGCCTAAGGAGCTGACATAGCAGTGCATCGATGATCTGTCCTGAGTACTGCACCTCTCGCAACTGGTACAGGGGCCATAAGAAGGACTGTCGTAGCATATCTCCGGCTGATCATCGAGTAACTCCAACACAGAAGTAAAACTCTCAAAGCTACTGTTCCAACTATCTTTCTCCGCCATCCGTCTCAACTCTGCACCTAAATGATACTACATCCTACAAAAATTCAAATGTTAGAGCATTTAACAAGAGATAATAAAATAATGCATAATCTTGATCTGAATTGTAACTATAATACGCAAGACATCGATGCTAATAAAACAATTAAATGATTTCATAAATTAAAGGAGAAGTACAAAAAATAAATTCAATACAAATTTACAAAATAATTAATTATATTAAATACAAATTACTGACCAAAAATAAAATAAATTAAAAATAAATTAAAGAAAATTAAAAATATATAAATATGAAATAAAGCAAGAATATTTAAAAGTATTTTAAATTGAAAAAAATTTATAATAAGAAGAAAAAAATTAAGTTATTTTTAAATTATTACCAAAACAAAATTAAACAAAATTAAATTATAAAAATTAAATAAAGAATATAAATATTATTTAAGTAAAATTGAAAAAAACTAAAGATTTTTTTAAAAATAATATTTAATTAAAAAGAATTTTAAACTTAAACAAAAGGAAAAAAAATGAATTTGGTAATTTGGTTAAAAAGAATATCTAATTTACTAATTTTCATTTTCAAATTATTTATTTAATTTAAAAAAGTAATATTTTTTTTAATTTATAAATTTTACCATATATGTAAATAAAGAATAAACAAAATAAAACAAAAAGAGAAAGAGAAAAATAATAATAAAATTAAAGAAAAAAATAAAAAGAAAAATTAAATACATAATAAAAATATTATTTAAAATTGTAAAAATTAAAAATTAATAAAATGTTAAAAAAAAAAGGGCCGGGTCGACTGTTAAACAAAATAAAATAAAAGGAAAAAAATTGAAGAACAAAATAAAAGAAAAATTAAATACATAATAAAAGTATTATTTAAAATTGTAAAAATTAAATAATTAATAAAATGTAAAAAAAAACGTAAAACTGATCTAGGCCAATTTAATAGCCGGCTCTTAACAGTCTGGGCCGACTATTAAAATAGTCGGTGATAACTGTAAATGGTTGGGGATCCGGGCTGACTGTCTAGGCCGACAGTCGACCCTAACTATAAATGGCTGGAGATCTAGGCTGACTATAACAGTCGGCCCACATTGTTTAAAAAAAACTGGGCCAACTGTTAAAATAGTCGACAACGATTGTAAATGGCTTCCGGCGATCTCTAGCAGTAAAATTGAAATCCCCCCCCCCCCCCTCCTTCCCCCCCAAAAAAAATCTCCAAAATCACTATTACTCAACCATCTACCAAATAATCAACAAATAAGATATTTTAAATGTTAAATTCAAACTATATCATTAAAAAAAAAAAAGGATCAAAACCATAATCGTAACAAAAAAACTAACCTTTTTAAAGATTACTTCGTCGATGACTGGTCGTTGGTGGTTGGGTTGACTGTGAGCCGTGATTTGGTCGACTGATCCCGACTAAGATTTATTTTTCTTTTTCTCTGTTTTTGATTGTGTGAGATGATGAGAAATGAGGGTATTTTTGGGTTTTGCTCTTAAATTTTCAATTTCTTTTGTTTTTTAAGTGGTCAAAGGCCAAAGTGAAAAAATGGTCGAGTCAATCAGCCATTTCCACTTATTTTCATCTTGAATTGAAAAGCCCACAATCCAAGACATAAATAATAATGGGAACAATACATAAATAAGGTATTTAAGTATCACCATTTCAAAATTAAGGATAGAAGTTTTAAATTTCAAAAATCAGGTTTTTATTAAAATTTACTTATGATTTAATTAAGTAATTATATATTTTTAAATATATTAAGGTCACAGATTTATACAATTTGGTCAAAATTAACTATTTAATTAATTACATATTATTTTTCGATCACAAATCATTACTTTTATGTCACAAATTATTTTACGATCATAATTCAAAAAAATTATAGGTTACAATATGTTCATCGGTTATAAATTAAAAATTTAAAAGTCACAATTTATTTATCGATCACAAATCTATCAAATTAATAAGTCACACGTTATTTTTTAGGTCACATATTATTTATTGATTACAAAATATCAAATTTATTGGTCACAATATCAATTTATCGGTCACAAATAGCAAATGTTAAAATCACAATTCAAATTTTTAGGTCGCATATTATTTATTGGCCACAATTTCAAATAATTGGTCACAAACACCCCCACCCCATGTGCATCCCACATACAACCAACGCACCATCGCCATGACCACCACTATCATCACCAACACTCACCGCCACCGCCACCGCCACCGCCACCGTTAGCAACTCCACTGACACCATCAACAAAAATCAACCCAAAACCCCCAACACCACCAAAATATGGAAACCACCACCACCACTCGAACAACAAAAATCAAAACCAACACTTCACCACCACAACCAGATCCACCACCACCTGTAACACCACCGTCACAACCTGTACCACCACCACCGCGACACATCACCGCACAAACATTCTCATCGTCGCCGCCGCAGATGAAAAAACGTATACACACAAAGCTTAATAATGATTAAGCTAGGAGCAAAACAACAGTTTCAATAGGGTTTGGGGGGGGGGGGAGAGGGGGTCATTAATGTCCATGAAGTGTGGTCAAATGTCAATGGTCATCAAATTAATAATTTTGATTGAAACTCCCGAAATGGCAGAGCTTTCGGGACCTGTTCTTGCAAAACGACAACACATCAGGGAGATATAGCTTCGTCGGGATCCTAATGTCGCTGGTGACCACCGTCTCCTACGGAAACCCCTTCTGATGCAAGTGCAAATTTGTGCTTGCACGGACTAAAGGACTCAAGCAAAATGCAAGACCAGATATATTCCCATAGTGCCCTTTAAACCCTCTGCGGTGTCGCGTTGTCGGCGTCCTACGCGGCGTCTGCTTCCAACCTTGGGAAGACTCCGAAGAGTATCCACTTAATCCACTGTGCCGGTTCCATTTCCGTCGCCCAACTCGACACCAAGACCACAAACACCACCTATCTACTCACCCCGCCACCAATTTTCTCCCCACCACCACCTGTCCAGTCACCTCCACCACCTAATCAGAGAAATCGTCGAAGAAGATCGCCGCGGGAATGAGAATAAAGAGCGTGAGAGAAAGAGAGAAGTGAAGGAGAAATAAATTAGGGTTTAAGATTAAAATTGAGATGAATGGGTGGGGTTGTGTTAGGTGAATATGTAGATTATTTTAATTTATATTATTTTAATTATAACCTGTTTTATGAAAAATTAAACTTAAAATATGATTAATGAAGTGTAAACTTTAAAAACAGGGCTAGGCGTAATTTCTTCAATAATAATAATAATAAAAGTAATTTGGTTTGGGCTCAAAGTTCAGCCTATCGAGCTCCATCCTTGTAGGTGAAGGAAATTTTATTTCGTCATTGCTTATAAAAATGATGGCCAATATATTTTTTTAGACATGATTAAAGATGAAGAATGTGATTAGAATAACAGTCTTGACTCTTGTGATACTATACTAAAAATTATGAATTAAAAATAATTAGAAGTTTGTATTAGTGGCTTTTTTTTTTTTTCCTGACTCGCAAAGACGATAATCTTTTTCTCAAAAAATTATAGGCCGTTAATGTCTATGTACAAATTACATAATTAATCTATATATCATAGCCTGCGGTAGTGTAGCAGTTAGGCAGCTAGCTCGTAGGCATCATAGCTAAATAGTAATCCTGAGGTCGCGAGTTCGAGCCTCTCTGAACCCCATATACTGTTTTTCAATTTTTTTTTTCATTTTTCTTTTATTTCCTCATTTTTCCCGAATTTGTTTTTATTTTATAGTCTAGTGTGAAATACAAATAAACTGTTGATATGATTGTCCTGGTAATCTTCAATGGGTTTTGTTGTTCTTATTATTAGGACATAGATTTGCATAATAAGGGAGTTAAAAAAAAAAAAAAAAAGATTTGCATAAGAAGGAAATATTTAAGGATTTACATACATAGAAATAATTAAAAAAATTCGAATGTCATTTACTACTATTCAAGATTTTAGCTTAATATCGTAATTTTTAATTATCGAAACGGAAATAGAATTGAATTATAATAACATCAACCCAACGAAATTAAGTTTTGTCTAAAATATATTTATTTTTCTTTAACAGCTGAATTTGAAGCTGGAACTTTTTAGTCTAAAAACAAATGCAATATGAGCGATATAGTTCTCCAAGAAGTTTTTACATTTTGAATTAAATGTGAGATTATTGTAGGAAAATGTTATAATTGTAATCCTCAATCTATGTGAAATAACAAAAGTAGGTCATCAACCTTCTATTTTTAGTAAGTGCATTCTCGATCTTTTATTTTTGTATCACCTAGACGTTCCATGGACGATTTTAACCTTGTATTTAATAAAAGGGTAGGTATATTACTTCCCATATTTTTATTAGATGCACTGCTTTTAATTGCAATAAAAGTCACCAAATACGAGTGGCAAATAAGTTTTTTATGTCCTCTTAAAAAAAATTTGAACGGCTATGGGAAGATGTATTAATAAATAAGTTTGAGGACAAAAATTTCATGAAAGTAAGTTGAGGACATAAGTGTGATAATGATAAAAATTAAAAACTATTAGAGAAATTAAAAAGTGGTGTAACTAAAAGAAATTGTGGTGGTAATATAATTACCCCCGATAAAAAAAGTCTAAAGTTTTATTAAAAATGACACTCTTGCTCCCATCTTTAATTAATAGAAAAGAATAAGGAAAAGGTGTAAACAACAAAAATAGAAGAATAAACAAAACCAAGCTCATCGATTCATCTCCTATTAACATAGATTCTGTTGACATCAAAAAATGACTAGATCGATTTTGTCAACTTAAGTGATAATTTGTGAGAAATGAATTGTGCTGAAATAGTAAAAACGAGAATGTATACCACACATAAGTTGGTTTGACATTACAATTCCTTTTATAAGCAAAAACGGCAAGTTTTCTTGCTTTACATCAAATCAGTTATAGTGCCGATCTTAATGTATATCGCAGACCTAATCCTGATTGGATATTGAGGTTGGCCTCCATATACGATGATGAGTCTAAGGTGAGAAGTCATTATTACATGATTGTGATTGGTCACAATTTGGGTGCATAATTATGATCGCCACTTGTCCAGAAATGATTGGTTAGGAGGAGGATGGTGGTGTCAGCCTTGAAGTGAGTAAAATCAGAGAGTAATGATGATGTTTCTTGTATGATGGGCGGTAGATTTCAACCTCAGATGGTGTGTCGAGCTAAGCTGAATGTGCCATCCTGGAATGGCGAGCTAGCCTTAAACTATTCCAATTACATTATTTTATTTTATTTTTTTCACTTTCTTTGAGTGTCTTCTTTATTCTATTTCTTTTTCCTTAAGATAAATTTAAAATTTCAGAGTATATTTTCCCACGGGTCAAAGCAAAAAAGATACTTCGAATATTTTTCTATTGAGTCTAGTTTCTTAGAAAAAGAAAATTTCCTATTTTTTAAGAGACGTGATTTTGGATATAAACTAGTTTTAGTATTTTAATAAATTTTTAATTTAGCGGAGGTCAATAAATATCCCTCAAGGTTCGTATTTCACGACAAATAAATTTTGGACCTTTGACCTGTTTTTTAAAGAATATGGAGAGTAAATGAATGGAATAAAATGTTTAAATGTGCGCTCTTCGCCTCTTCCCTTCCCCACAATGGCTTATAGGGGAAGTTTCCTCTATTAACGCATCACAACCCTTCATTTTCCTTCCCCCTTTCTCTTTAATGGTCTAGATTCATTAAGCCCATTATCTCTCCCTTTAAATACTCTATTTTTTTCCTTCATTTCCCCCACACTTCTGAAATTTTCAATTTTCTTTCTCCAAAAATTTTCCAGCTCATCTTTCCCTTCTTTTTGTTTTCAGTTTAGCCCCTGTTTGGTCCACTTTTGGACGAATAACCAAGAAAAGTCAATTTCTCCTAATGAGTCTTCATGTGAGTACAATTCGGATGAGAGGAAGGTGCTTTTTCCAGGGTACTTGTGAAAATGACCTAGTCAAAGGTCCTTAATTCCACTTTGACTTTTCCAATAGACAATAATCCCAAAATGACCCATTTGACATAAAAAGACAAAAACACCCTTAAGTGACGAAAACAATTACAAGACATGTTTGTGTTAAAAAGACGATACTACCCTTTTAGTTAACAAATAAAAATCAAACGGTCCCTATTTAAAATTACAAAATCTGCTCAAATACAGATAAAAACTCTCTTATCTTCTTGACTCTGAAAATCTCAAAAATATCGATAGTTGAAGAAAAAATTATTTTTGGTCCATTACTTCGATTCGGTAAGTATATTTACATATGTTTAACTTTATTTTCGTTAAATGTGCATACGTTTTTACTCGATAAATTAAGATCGATATAGGTTAGACCAGATCTAGCTATTTTAGCATATGTATAATTTTTTTTCAGCATAAAAGAAAAAAATTCATCTGCATTAGTTTTTGGATTCTATTTACAAATTTCGGCTGTAAAGGGCAACATTAAATTGTCGGCTGTGAAAACTGTTAACAGCCGATTTTGTTAACAGACGAAAATTAGACTGGTAACAGACGACAATACGACGTTAACAGCCTATTTTTCGGCTGTTAACGGCTAAAAAATTCGGCTGACGAAATTTCGGCTGTTAACAGCCGAGTATTCGTCTGTTAACAGCCGAACACTTAAGTTTGGACTTTACTGTTGTTAACAGACGAACAGTCGAAAAATCGACCGTTAACAGCCCAAATTTTCGACTGTTAGTCGATTTTTCGGCTGTTTTTTTTGTAATAATTTTTGTTCGGACTGTAAGTTAAATTTTTTTGAATATTCCGTTTATAAATTCTTTGTTTCTATGCCTGGCAGATATGATTATACTCCTGGTTTGTCATTTTGGTGATTTTGAATTGGATGAAAACAATCGATGGGAATGGAAATGGACGAACAATTTAAAAGGTAGTATGACAACACATATAACAGAGACTACATCGTAAAAGGAGTGTACCATGATATACAGAACAATATGGTATTGAGATATCAATTCAGAGAGAATTTGCCATATTCAATTCCACCTTTAAAGGTTACATCTGATATTGAAGTGAATTATCTGTTTGAATTGAACAAAACGCAAGTAACACTGATTTACGTGAGTCTAGTGATGAAGGGCGACGCGGAAGGTAGAAATGAACATTCGGATGGAGCCGATGATAATGCAAATGATTTTTGGGATACAGTGGAGATAGCTCGCGAGGATGACGCTAATATTCCCGAGACAATTGTTCCCCATCGTGACATCACCGCGACGCACATAATTCAATCGGTAGTTCAGGACAGCGATAATGTAAATGAATTTACAAATGAGGATTTAATTGCTTTATCTCGTCAGAGACATGAGTTGGGTGGGAGCTCAGGGGCCGGGACGAGCGGACCTTCATCTAATTCTTCACGCGTGGTTCCCGATGATGAAGATTTGCACGTTGAGCAACTGTTTGAAACGAAGAAAGATTTGCAGGAAGCTTTGCACAAGCTAGCATTGAAATTCAATTTTGAGTTCAAGGTAAAGAAATCAACCAAATCCTTGTTGACAATTGCTTGCATCGATGACAGTTTCCGTTGGACTTTGCGAGCGACTAAAATGGATACGAACGAGTCATTTGTAGTTCGCAATTATACACGAGAACATACTTGCGAATTGGGGATTCGTCAAAACAATCACAGACAAGCTCGGTCATGGTTTATTGGTCGACAGATAATACACAAGTATCAGGACCCACAGACGATCTACAGACCATCGGACATCATTAATGACGTTCGACGAGAGTACAGAGTGGTCATGAGCTACCATAAGGCTTGGAAAGCCAAAGAATGTGCGTTTGAGGATCTAATGGGCTCACCCGAAGAGAGCTATGCTAAATTGGCCAGGTACTGCCATAATCACGGTTCCACTTTTTCCATTGGGACAGAGGGTGAGAATTGCTTTAAGTATTTTTTCATGTCTCTTGGACAATGCACTAGAGGATTTAAAAATGCGATGCGACCCGTAATTTTAGTTGACGGTACAACTCTGAAATCGAGATATGGTGGAAAACTGATTATTGCTACATGTCAAGATCCCAACATCCAGATTTACCCACTTGCATTCGGCGTAGTCGACAGTGAGAATGATCTGTCAATGCGTTGGTTCTTTACAAAGCTCAGGGAAGTGATCAGCGAAGTCGAGGATTTTGCCTTCGTAACTGATCGGGGTCAGTCTCTAAAAAATGCTATCGCCGAAGTTTCCCCCGAGGCACATCATGGGTACTGCATGTGGCACATACAGGGTAATCTGAAGACTAGATTCCGGGGCCAAGGCATTGTTTCATTGTTCAGGAAGGGGGTCGAAGCTTACAGTGTCGAGGAATGTAATAAATTTATGGTCAAGATAGGAAATAAGTCGTTCCCAGCATGGGATTATCTTATGAAAATGGGGATAGAACATTGGGAGCGATCACGTTTTCCAGGACGTCGGTACAACTTGATGACGTCGAACAATGTGGAATCTCTGAATGCACTGTTCAAGACGGATCGAGAGTTGTCAATTCTCGCAATGATCGAGAACATCCGTACCTAGCTGAAGCAGTGGTTTCATGAACGACGCAAAAATGCTCGAGCTGGCTAACCCCGGCTCAAGAGGATAAACTTTTCAAGGCGGCAGAGGATGCGAGGAGGCTGATTGTGGAACCACTGGACGAGTCCCGTTTCTCCGTACACTGTGCACTTCATGTGGCATATATTGTGGACCTGACCGACAACATATGTACCTGTGCTCGATTTTAGCTGGAGAGTTTTTCATGCGAGCATGCAGTCGTGGTAGCTTTAAACAGAGGCTTTGCAGCGAGAACATTATGTTCTCCTTATTATACAACTGGATACTGGAGAGCTGCGTATGCTGAGACTGTATTTCCCCTACCGAATGAATCTGAGTGGAAAGTTCCTGACAACATTTTCCCGCTTAATAGTTTGTCCCCACCAGTAGTTGAACCGCGTGGCCCGGGCGTCCATGAACTTCTAGAATACCCTCTACTGGAGAGTTTCCTCGATCACGTCGTTGCGGCATATGTAAAGCAGTCGGCCACACTCGCCAAACTTATACGAGTCAGATTCCCCTGCATGACAATTAGTATAGTATATAATGGTATTGCTGTTTAACGAACAATATTTGGATATTGCTTATTGCGCAACTTTATTTGTTAATTTGATAAATTATATTTAATTATATAAATCATACACAAATAAATGAATACAATTAAATGTACAATATTACAAGTATAAATAAATGAATCAGAAAATAAATGATATTTACAAGTACAAATAAATGAATCAAAAAATAAATGTACAACGTTTACGGGTCACACTCGAATTCATACAAATCAGCCGCCAATTTATTCCTCCAAATTTGTATCCATGACTGGTTGATTCCATCAACCTTATGTCCTACACTTCAAAATTTGATATAATTTATTGCAAAAATGCCACAATCGCCCCTATAAATTGAGTGTTAGTTTAAAAACGTGTTATATAAAAACTAAGTTTCCAATTTAAAAACAATATATATATACTTACGATTGAGATTGTCTCGCCGTCGTCTGATCTCGCACGATATCTAGCATGTTATTAACAATAACACCCGCTCGGGCAGCCATCAACGGAACGATCACTGCAATCGGCTCCAAGAACCACTCGAGTTGGCTCTATGTCAGACATGAATGGTCGGAGTCGTACACATACATCGTGGAGTCAGCAAAAACAATCTCCACGGCAATGGTATGATGATTCACGATTGCTGGAACATATATATGTGTACAAGCCTCCCATGCCTTTCCTCCGAGAGTTGGTAGCATCCCAACGACCCATTCAGCCATATATTCAGGAAGCATGTACTCACTACCAATGCATCGCAGCGACTGATGCTCAATGGTAACAGCACCAAAAAACTCAGTGCTCAGTATGATCGCGGACATCGTCGAGCTCGATCTCGCAATAACTCCATGGCCAGATCGATATGCTGCATCAGGGGGGTTATTTAATTTCATAAAATAAAAAATAATGTTTACATAATAAACGACAATATGACTATTTTACTTACATCGTCGGCGAGCCACGTCCCCGAAGTGGTGATTTCGTGAAACCATTTATAGGCATCTTTGATCGTCCTCCCCCCGACGATGCGGCTATGTCTGAAATAAATAAGACAAATGTTAAAAAATATATATATGAGTTAGCATAGCATTCTTTAATGATAGAAATTTTAAAATACTTACCCCGACTTAATTATCCTCCACTCCGTCTCGAACGCTTTCCATTTGGCTGCGTCCACCTCCCGAAATAGATTGGGGTACGTCCCATCGATGAACGTCCTCCTCTTTGCCTCAGCTGTGTAGGGAGAAACGACGTACTGGGAATGCAACCTGACCCTCTTGCCGACCTCCTCCGGGGCGTCAACGGCATGCCTTTTCCCCGCAAGTGTATGCTCGTCGTCTACCGCCACGACCTCATCCGGGGACACCTCCTCCGTACCTCCCTCGGGGGCCACCCCCCGTCCTACCACCCTCCGGGCTCTCCACCACCACAACCTCCTCAAGGGACACCCCCTCCGTCCTATCACCATCCGGGGCCACATCCTCTGGGGCCACTGCCTCCGTCCTTCGGGGACAAAAGAAATGAAGCCAACGTAGCATCATTCGCCCAGAAATGACCCCCTCCGTCACCCCCACCGTCACCCCCTCCGTTACCCCTTCCCATACCTCTTATATCACCTCGGATGGCTGCAATCTCATCCTGAATATCTCCCACCTGGCGACGGAGAACTCCAACGTCATTAGATAAATCATCGACCCGTCCCCTAAACTCACATGCCATCTCTCCAATCTGTTCCGCCAACTCTCGGCACATCTCATCCATCTAACCCACTATAAATACTGTCAGGCGGTCACACAGATCAGTGGATGGTGGAAAATGTGACCTGATCGGAGGCGGTGATGCCCATGCCGACGGTGAGGACATCGGAGGTGGTGAGGCCCTCAATTGCAACGGTGGTGGCGGTGAGGCCCCCGACCGAGGCGGTGATTCTCTCCGAGGTGACGGTGATGCCCTCAGAGGAGGCGATAGTGATGCCCTCGGTCTAGGTGAGCTGCGATCTATTGGACTGTGCTCCTACACAAAAATAGTTATATTTAATGAAAATCGGCCGACGGATTCAAAAATAGTTATATTTAATAAAAAAATTATATTCAATTCACGTACCTCATCCCGATCTGCTTCGTCTGCGGAGCGGCCAATTCGCGCACTTATCAACGACCCACCTCCTCCATCGACAGAATCAACTCCGTTATGACTTGAAGCTGGCATACCAACATTTCGACTAGTTAATGATCACGTCATCATATTTTGGAGCTACTTATCTAACCAGTTACTGATCACGTCATCATATTATCTAACCTGAGGGTCGTCGAGAAGAGCTGATAGCTTCTTGCTAGTCTCCCCTTGCCTCGCAAACTGGGTACCTAGGAGGGGGACAGTCTCATACGCCCAAATCTGCAATACATACAATTATTATATTTATATAATAACAATTTTTTTATAATAAATTATGTTAAACATTTACCTGTACGGCAAGAGGCAATCCGTACTCATCGTATTTACGCATGGTCCCCTTCGGCCTCGAGTGTGTTCTGGTGACGTGTCCTAAAAACATCTCCGGCCCCACGGATATGTGTTGAACACATCAAGATCATCGACGATCTGTAAATGGAATAGGTCGATTCCAGTCCTCCAATGGTGACATCGCAACACGCTCTCAAGGATGTAGACCAAACCGAGCTTCAGTCTGTCCAACATATGGTCACACCGCGTGATTGCATCCATCATATCCGATAGCAAGACTAACCCCTGTCCCCCCAAAGTACGTATCGTGTAGTCTGCCTCTCTGAGTATCGGCACGAGCTGCATCATCTCCCGTAAACTTCAATCCAGTGATGAGAGCAAAATCGAACATGGAGAAACTGACGACCTTACCCCCAAGTTCGAAGTGGAGGGCATCGTCGTCGACTGGACTACGCAACCGACACAGTAGGGCATCGAGGATCTTTCCCGAGAACTGTACATCTCTCAACTCGTACAAGGGCCAAAGAAACGAACGTCGAAACATATCTGCATGCTGCTCATCCGACAATTCCAACACAGCTGTGTAACTACCAAGGTTACCGTTCCAGGTAGCCTTGCCCGACATCTGTCTCAATGTCAACTCTAAATGGTACTCCATGCTGAAAAAAAAAACTCATTACACATCTGCACTTCAAGCATAAGATAATGAAAATCATCTAGCATAATCTCAGAAAATTAAGTGAACCGAATTGTAACAACTAAACAAAACAAATAATTAAATTAAAAAATAAAAGGAAACAAGAATTTGTTAATTCTATCAGTAATTATCAAATTCAATTTTATTATTTAATTATATAAATGTTTTTCAATTACTAGAATTATTAATAAAATTTAATGGAAAAAATTAGAAGTTGCTAATATGTTAAAATATAAAATTTAATAATTAAAATAATTTATTTCATGATATTAGCAATTATCAAATTAAAATTAATTATTTAATTCTATAAATTTTTATTTCATATTCGATTTTTTCAATTATTAATAAAATGTAACGGAAAAAATAAGAAATTACTAATATGTTAAAATATAAAATTTAATAATTAAAATGATTTATTTAATGATATTAGGAATTATCAAATTAAAATTAATTATTTAATTCTATAAATATTTATTTCATATTCGATTTTTTCAATTATTAATAAAATGTAACGGAAAAAATAAGAAATTACTTATATGTTAAAATATAAAATGTAATAATTAAAATGATTTATTTAATGATATTAGCAATTATCAAATTAAAATTAATTATTTAATTCTATAAATTTTTATTTCATATTCGATTTTTTCAATTATTAATAAAATGTAACGGAAAAAATAAGAAATTACTAATACGTTAAAATAAAAAAAGTAATAATTAAAATGATTTATTTAATGATATTAGTAATTATCAAATTAAAATTAATTATTTAATTCTATAAATTTTTTTCGATTATGTAAAATAATTTGTTGACCTCGAAAAATGGCTCCGACACGTGGCCAACAGAAGATGTCTTCCAGTCAACTCCTCCCTGCACACGTGGCACACCGTCAGTCACTTGAGGCCTTTTCCCGAAGGGGTTGGGAGCGGCCGCAAGTACTTCGACGGTGAAGTTAGCTTAATGCTCAACAAGGAGATTCACCGGCGGTAGGTCATTCGCCGGGAAGTAGTTTAAATATGAAAGTGCCAACAATATGGGGGAGAAGATAAACTTGATTTCGCAATATGTAGGGGCGAATATATGAGATTCCAATCCCAATTCTAGCACAAGGAGGGGATATTTATACTAAAGATGGAAAGAGGAGGGCCGTTGGATGAGGAGACACGTGTTGCCAGATCCTCAAGGCTCGTCCCATCCTAGGTGTCACTCTGTCCCTCCATAGGTCAACTGGTATTGAATGTTCCTGACATAGGCTACTGATTTGACCATTTGAGGACCTGCCACACGTCCCATCAGTCAGAGATTTGACTTTAGAAAGATCTTTATACAAGAGATCTTTGATGGCGAGGCGAGGCGGGTGAGGCGTTGCAGCATTGTAGAAGCGGAGTGTGAGCATTTGCATCCACTGCGTACTGGTGGATGGGTCCGGTTCGTTTGCTGACGCCCATTCAGTTCGTCCTTCGAGTAATCGCTTCGGCATGCACAGTCAGCTCGTCCCATGTATAATAACCTCGGTCAACGCGTGGCCGGGTCGCATATACTGACACGTGGAGGGCGAGGTGGAGGGTCTGACACAGGCCCGTAACATATTTAATTCTATAAATATTTATTTCATGTTCGATTTCTTAAATTAAGTACAATATTTAATTATATAAATATTTATTTAATATTCAATTACATAAATCATTTATGTAATTATATTAATTTTAATGAAATGTAAAATATTTAATTATATAAATATTTATTTATTTTATTAAATTATATAAAAAAACATAAATAAATATTGGGCCGGCTGTTAACAGCGGCCCAGTGACAGCCGGCCCAGATTCGGCTGTCACTGGGCCAACAGACCAACAGCCGGCCCAAAAATGCTGTTAACAGCCGTTTCTGGGCCGGCTGTGGCCCAGATTCGGCTGTTAACAGCCGGTTTGGGCCGGCTGAGATGTGGGCTCCGAATCTGGTGACACCCGGCCCAGATGCTGTTAACAGCCCGTTTTTTTAAACCGGCTGTTAACAGGTTCCCTTTTTTAACACAGCCGGCAGCGTGCCGGCTGTGTTCCGTCGCCGGAAATGGCCATTTTCGACGAGCTTAAGCTCCAAAAATGGCCATTTCCGGCGAGTTTAAGCTCCAAAAATCCAAATACTTTTAAATCATCTCCACAATCACACAATACTAAATAAACTAACTAAAGTACATTAAATTCGACCTAAAAATTGGAACTAAATCTATGAAAAATCCATTTTAATGACAACAACCAACCTTTCAACTCGCCGGTGACGTCTTCGCCTATTTTCAGGTGGTCGGTTTCGTGATTTTCAGGTGGTCGGTCGATGGTGAGAGGTCGGTGAGAGCTTTCCTTTTGTCAAATGAGGGTATTTTTGGCTTTTTAAAGGTTAACCTATATTTTGTCCCTTTTTTTTTTTTTAATTTCATTTTCTAGTCAAAGGTCATTTTGGAATTAGACAATAATGGGATGGTCATTTCGTCCTATTTCCTTGCTTTTTCCAATCCTTATAGCAATTGCCCGACTTGTAGAGGCTTCCCGACCTAATACAAGGTGAGCTGCTCCTAGGACGCCTAGGAACATAGAAGGTCCTTCGGGAGGTGAGTCGGGTAGTATAAGTGTTGAAGAAGTAGATGTTGGCGGAGGAGGTGA
Source organism: Fraxinus americana (assembly GCA_035079005.1). Taxonomy (NCBI): domain Eukaryota; kingdom Viridiplantae; phylum Streptophyta; class Magnoliopsida; order Lamiales; family Oleaceae; genus Fraxinus; species Fraxinus americana. The sequence goes on along the minus strand of CM068715.1, from coordinate 17,744,346 downwards.
GGTCGGATTAGGAGAGAGTTGGGAATTTCTGAGCATTAGGTCCTCTGTGACATCTAGAAACGTGGAACAATGGAGAGGGACTTTTCATATTCCCAGTTCGGTGGAACTTACTTCCCCAATCTAACCAACGAGCCTGTGATCCTCCGGAGGATGGAGTTGCTCTTAACCATTCTTTTCTGTCTTTTGGCCCTGGGTTGCCGTTTCCTCCTGCAATTCGTAAATTTCTGCATTCTTGGGGAATCACACCTACACAGCTCCATCCTGACTTTTAATTCCGAATTGGGAGGTATGGGGATGAACCGTTGGTGGCGAGAGCTGCGGATTGGCGTGAAGTTGTGTGGCCGAAGCGATAAGGGTTGGCAACTTTTTGGAGAGCTGTAGCAACGCAGAGCCGTTGTGGCCGAAGAGATAAGGGTTGACCTTGAGCCTTGTGCTAATGATTTGAAAGCCTTTGTATCTTCCCAAGGCAATCATGGGGAGGCATTCGCTTGCTTTCAAGGCACGCCTCTCTCGCCATAAATGATAATGATGGCGACGACTCTCGAATCTCAGGGCGACGTGTTCAAGCTGCGCGTGTAACTCACCGCTTTATCAGGGCCGTTGATTTAAATGGCCATTGGTTTTAACGGAGATCCTTGCGTCCTAGTTTTGCATGGTCCAGATGCTTTATGGATGATCCAACGGCTGGGGCGAGTTTGAGGGGCTTATAAAAGGCCTATCCCCTTCATTTCGAAACCTTTACTTCGCAAAAATCTCTCGAGTTATTTCAAACTTCTTGGAGCCAAGTAACCGTTTCTATTCTCCGACGAGCATTCAAGACTCCGGCGACCTTCTTGCAAATTCTGGTGGGCGAGTACCTTCCAACGATTTTAGGTAACATTTCAGATTTCAGTTTCCTCCATCTCCTTTTCGTTTCTTATGTCTGTCCATTGTGATGTCGAGTGGGCAAGTTGTTGAGGGGGGAAGTGAGGAGAGGCGAGGCGAGGCGAGGAGAGCACCTCACTGAGGGGGCCTATAGTGATCTCTTCTGACGAGCTGAGTAGGGCTATTAGGGCCGGGGAAAACATTTGGAAGCGTCCAGATTCTCCCGTTGACACGTTCGTCCAGTGGGGAGCTTCAAAATTCCCATCCAGAATCACTTCGGAGCAGATGGAGAAGTGTAGGAAAGTGTTCAGAATCCCCCATACCATTCAACTCATCCGACCCGAACCCCATGAGAGGGCCTGTTACCCTAGGCCAGGGTGTGTGGCAGTGAGTGACCATCTGCTACGGGCTGGGTTAAGACTCCCATTTTACCACTTTTTTCACTTAGTTCTTAGATCGTATGGGTTGGCCCCCACTCAATTCAACCCCAATGCGTGGTCCCAAATGGTTGGGACGTGGATGCTGTGGCGGAGGGCCAGCATTGGGGTGGACATGCTGTTCAGTGTATTCCACTCCCTTTTCTTTTCGAAAGCTACGGCGGGGGGCGAGGCGAGCAAAGGCTGGTACTACCTGGCTCCCTGGGGGTCCCATTCTCCGTTTGTGGTTGGGACACCCTCCTCAATCAAAGGTTGGAGGAGTTCATGGTTCTGGGTGTCAGGACGGTGGGATACCGTGGAGAATGATCCGATGGCGCCTCTGACTGTCCCACCACCTACTCTACTTGCAGTAAGCAACTTTCCGGTTTGAATTTACTTGGCTAACTTTGCTTATGATTTTAATATTTCTGTTCCTTGCAGACTCCCTTCCGAGGTGTGAGATAGCGGAGGAGGACTGGGACATCATCAGCCAGTTGTACTAGACGCCATTACCGGAGAGGAGTTATAAAGAGCTGATTGACCGGAATCATCACTTCGTTTTGAACGGACTGATGGCAAATACGAGTAAGTAGCTTAGCTTCGGTTCACGTTACATCGTACTTGTGAAGAAAAACTAATAATTTCCTGTTCTGTTTTGTAGCGGACTTTGTGGGGAAGAAGTTACCTAAACCTGACCTTGCCACTATTCGCTGGAGCGTGGCAGAGGCGAAGATGCTCAAAACAAGCTCGGCTGCGTACAAGAAACAGTCGGAGTGTCTACAGGCGATGAGGAAGGCAGGTCAGCCTCCTGCCCAGGAGCATGAGACGGAGGAGGGAACCTCCCTCCAGCCTAGAAAAAGGCACGCCGGCCCGACCGTGGCCCCCACCCCTACAGCGTCTTCTCCTCCCCCGGCCGACGTGGGGGTTAGCGTGGCGGCCCCCCCTCTGCCTAGGCCATTGTGCCCATCACTGCGTATTTTACCGAAGGGACGACCAAGAAGAGGCAGAAGAGGCCAGCCAGTGCGATGGCCAGGGGCAAAGTCACCGATTTTTTGGGAAGCAAGGACGAAGATCTGTCCGAGGCGGTGCTGGAGATGCTCCCAACGGAGACCGCATCGGCAGCAAGGGTCCACAATAAATATTGGATAGAGGAATGGGCCAATCACGCCCCCTCGTGCGACATCGAGGATCTGCTGGCGACGAACAACGCCTGTGTGGTCAGGGCCCTAAGTATAGGCTCCGTGGCCGAAGACTTGGTGCGGGGCTTTCGGAGGAAAAACGAAGATCTGGAGAGAAGGGTGGAGGCCTTTTCTAACTGGGAGGCGGAAGTGGAGAAGGCGAGGAAGGAGCTGGAGGAGGTGGAGGAGAAGTGGATATCTACCTCCTCAAAACTGGATTCGGTCAAAATCGAGGCCAACCGCTTGAGGCACGAGCTGTATGCGTCCGTCTCTCATGTGGCGGCTCTGACAAAGAAGGTGGATCAGGCCAACGACCACCAGAAGCTCACGTCTGAAGCCCTCGAGGAGGCCAACAAGGAAAGGGCTGAGCTGAGGAAGCTTACTGAAGGGCAGGCCGAGGAGATAAACTCATTGAAGGCTGAAGCTAAGACAATTGGCGAAGTGGCGGTCCAGAACTATAAGGACAACTTTGAGAATACAGCGGAGCATGACGACTTTGCCAATTACTGGGCCTCCTGGGCGGCAAAGGAGATGATGTCCCGCCTCCGCGAGAGGCACCCCATCTAGACATCAATTTCCTGGAAGAAGAGTTCGGGGGCCCCACTGGGGGCAGGCCCGTTGAAGACGAAGAGGCCAATCCAGAGGAGGCCGAGGGCGAGGAGCCCGAGGCAATAATTAGTGTAGATTAGTTCACAACTCTTCTTTCTTTTTTATATGTAATGGCTTCAGCCTCCATTTTCATGTAATGGCTTCAGCCTCCATTTTTCGTTTGATAATGAAATTTAATTCGTCTAAGTATTGTTGCCTCTTTTGCTTATTTGCTGCATTACCTTATAGAATAGCTCCGAACGAAGAATATCACATCGGACCTTCAACCACTTAATAAAATGGAAGAAACCAATGAACAAGTAATAACGCGTCGGACTTATTCGGCCACTTAACAAAATGGAAGAAGCCAATGAACAAGTAATGGCGCATTGGACTTATTCGACCGCTTAACAAAATGGCATAAGCCAATGAACAAGTAATAACGCATCGGACTTATTCAACCACTTAACAAAATGAAAGATGCCAATGAACAAGTAATAACGCCTCGTCTATTTCTCGCTGTGCGCACTCTGCTTCATCAAGGGTGGCACTCGTACCACCTCTGACTAGGCAGAATTCCTTGGGGGTATACCCTTTGAATGGGCTTGCACCCCTCCAAGCTCGTCTGATGTGCATGTGTCGCTTCGCCAAGGGTGGCACCCGCACCACCTATCACTAGGCAGAATTCCTTGGGGGTGTTCCCTTCAAATGGGCTTGCACCTCTCCAAGCTCGTCTGATGTGTGCCGCTTCGCCAAGGGTGGCACCCGCACCACCTCTGACTTGGTAGAATTCCTTGGGAATGTACCCTTCGAATGGGCTTGCACCTCTCCAAGTTTGTCGGTTTGTCGATGCTGCTTCGTCAAGGGTGGCACCCGTACCACTTCTGACTAGGCAGAATTCCTTGGGGGTGTACCCTTTGAATGGGCTTGCACCTCTCCGAGTTTGTTTGATTTGTTCATGCAAGAACGAAGTAAGCATCACCCATTTATTTGATTGCAATATTTACATTACACTCTATTGACAATACTTCCTCAGATGCTCGATATTCCAGGGGTGAGGTATCACCTTTCCATTCAGATTTTCAATTTCGTACGTTCCAGGTCTGATCTCGGCAGTTGTGCGGTACGGTCCTTCCCAGTTCGGTCCTAAGGTTCCTATGCCAGGATCTTTGGTAGAAGGGAAAACTCTATGGAGTGCCAGGTCACCAATGCGGAACACTCTCTTCTTTACCTTGGCGTTGTAATAACGCATCATCTTTCGTTAGTAAGAGGCGAGCTTAACTTGAGACTCGTCCCTCTTCTCTTCAAGAAAATCTAACTCAAGCCTTCTCATATCATCATTCATCACCTCGTTGAAGTATAGGCGATGGGGGGATGGAACGCCCACCTCCACAGGGCTCATTGCTTTAGCTCCGTAAGCCATAGAAAATGGAGTTTCTCCGGTGGTTGTTTTGCAGGTGGTCCTGGGGGAGCTCGTCAACCCAGGCTCCCTTGGATGCGTCCAGCTTTCTTTTCAGAATGAGCTTGATGGTTTTGTTGACCGCTTCGACCTGCCCGTTCGCCTGGGGATGATGGGGCGAAGAAAAATGCTTTTTAATTCCAAGCTCATCACATAAGTCCCGGATCTTCCTGTAATCGAACTGTTTGCCATTATTCGAGACCAAGGAGTGAGGTATGCCGAACCGAGAGATGATATTCTTCCAGAGGAACTTGGAAGTGTTGGCCTCCGTGATCTTGGCTAAAGGCTCTGCTTTAACCCACTTGGTGAAGTGGGCGTTTGCTCTTCCCTTTGGCAGGGGGCCTATAAAATCCACACCCCATTTGGCGAACGGCCAGGGGCTTGATACTACTGTGAGCTCTTGAGATGGTTGCCTCTGCACATTGGAGAAGTGATGGCACTTGTCACATTTGCGTACGAATTCTGTGGCGTCCTTTTTCAGGGTTGGCTAGTAATATCCTTGCCTAAGTATTTTGTGGGCCAAAGCTGCTCCACCGGAGTGATTCCCACAAACGCCTTCATGCACTTCCCTGAGGATGTAATTCGCTTCTTCCCCTCCCTACATCGGAGAAGGGGAGAGGAGAAGCCACGCTTACAGAATATCATCTTGTAGGACGAAGTGTGCAGCTCTTCTTCGAAGCCTCCGCACTTCGGTTTCATCTTCTGGCAAGATTTGCTCTTTCAGATAGGCCAGTATAGGTAGCATCCATGGTGGGGTACTTTCAACCCACATCAGCTCCTCGCCCTTCTTATTGGATGGTTCAGCTAGGTGTTCGATGGGAACTATTTTGAACAGCTCTGAATCTTTGCTGCTGGCCAGTTTTGATAGGGCATAGGCGTGGGAAATTCATTGGCGGGACACTTGGATCAGCTCAAACCTTTCAAAGTCGGGCAGGGAATTCATGACCAGCTTCAGATACGCCGCTATATGTTTGTCCCTAGCCACAAAGTTGCCATTAACCTGATTCACTACTAACTGCAAATCACTGTTTATAATCAATCTTCTCACTTGCAATTCTTTAGCCAGCCGAAGCCCAGCTAGGAGAGCCTCATATTCAGCCACATTATTGGATGCCCTGAATCCCAGTCTTACGGCACAGTTCAGCTTGTGTCCCTCTGGGCTCTCCAACACAACCCCAGCCCCCGAACCTGTCTCCCCGGAAGAGCCATCGACGAAAAGGTTCCAGGTGGGGGGCTCTGCTGGTTCCATATCTACTTCGATTTCAGGGGCTTTGGAAAACTCTGAAACAAAGTCAGCTAGGGCTTGACCCTTGATGGCCGTCTGAGGCGTGTAAGCTATGTTAAATTCGGTAAGCTCAACTGTAAGACCTGTCACAGTGGGAAGTTTGTCAAAACATGGCTGCTGTGGGCTTGGAAATATGGTCTCAACTTTCGAGAAGCGGTGACCAAAGAAAGAGCCAATTTCTCCATATCCGGGTATCGCGCTTCGGCAGGAAGCAGGGCTCTGCTTAATAGCAGATCGGCAGTTGGTGTGCTGCTTCTTCCCGCACAAGAACTGAACTGATCGAGCTCTCAGCCACAGCTAAGTATAGCAATAAGGGTTCTCCTCCCCTTGGTTTGCTGAGGAGGGGTGCTCGTCCCAAGTAGTTTTTCAATTCCTGGAACGCTTCCTCACACTCAGGGGTCCATTGGAACTTCTTGCCTCCCTTGACGATTTTGAAGAAGGGTAAGCACTTTTCAGTGGCCCTTGAAATGAAGCGATTGAGTGCAGATATCCTGCCCGTAAGCCGTTGCACTTCCTAAGGCTTCTGAGGCGATCTCATTTCTATCAAGGCCTTGATCTTTTCTGGATTGGCTTCTATTCCCCTCTGATTCACGATGTAGCCTAAGAATTTACCAGAAGCTACACCGAAAGCACATTTAAGGGGGTTCAGCCTCATGTGTTATCTTCTCAGGGTGTTAAAGGCTTCGGCCAGGTGCTTGATGTGCTTCTTAGCCGCGAGGCTCTTCACAAGCATATCGTCAACATAAACTTCCATTGTCTTGCCGAGCTGATCAGCAAACATTTTGTTGACCAACCTTTGGTACGTCGTTCCGGCATTTTTCAGGCCTAAGGGCATCACCTTGTAACAGTAAAGCCCCCTATCGGTGATGAAAGAGGTGCTCTCTTCGTCGCCTGGGAACGTTGGTATTTAATTGTAGCCTGAATAGGCGTCCATGAAGCTCAACAATTCATGCCCAGCAGTCGAATCTACCAGTTGGTCAAATCGTGGGAGCGGGAAGCTATCCTTTGGGCAGGCCTGATTAAGGTTTGAAAAATCAATGCAAACCCTCCATTTGCCGTTATGCTTCTTTACAAGCACGGGATTTGAAATCCACTTCGGATAGTTGGCTTCGCAAACAAAGCCATTACTGATGAGTCTCTCCACCTCTTCTTTCAGGGCCTCATACCTTTCGGCATTCAACGCCCTCCTCTTCTGCATATGTGGAGAACAGCTTGGATCGACTTGCAAGCGATGGCAACTGACCTTGGGGTCTATACCAATCATGTCCTCATGCCTCCATGCGAAGACATCGGAGTTCTGTTGAAGGAAGCCTTTCAGTTCCTCCTTAATTTCCTTATTCAGTTCCTTTCCGACCTGCAAGACCTTGGATACGTCTTGGGGGTCCACTGGGAATGTTTCTATTTCCTCCATTAGGGCAGTTTGTGATTCTGATTCGATCACTTTGGGGTTCAGTTCCTCCAAAGATATTGCGGACCTGGCTTCTGTCATGACTACATCTTGCGTCGAAGGTTGCCCTTCTTCAGGGGCCTCCGTCATTTCAGTATCTAGCACCATGTTAACTCGGGGTTCTGCCTTTCTTAGGGAATTAAGATAGCATTCCCTTGATCCCATCTGATCCCCTCGGACAGTGGCAACTCCTCGTTCGATCGGGAACTTCATGCAGAGGTGATGAATGGAAGTGACTGCCCATAGTTCCTTTAGGGCAGGCCTCCCCAGAACTCCATGGTAGGCGGATCGACAATCAACCACTAGGAACTCTAGGGCTGTCCATGGGTCGGTTCGGTTCGGTTCTGAAGATACCCGAACCGACCCAAAACTTTCGGGTATTTAATAAATGGACCCGTCGGGTCCAAATATAATTATGGAACCGTTCGGGTTCGGTTCCGTTCGGTTCCGTACCATAATTAAATTTTTTAATATTTTCAGCAACACTACATAAATACAATTAATAACATTTCATTCGTAACTTTTACAAATTAACGTAGCCCAATTCAAAAAAATATACAAAACTAGCCGTCCAATAAGATTAATTCAATGCATACAAATACCAAAAAGTAGATATTAATATTACAGCAAAACTACATAAAGTATATTCATTTGCTTCAAATTAAAATGGGCTAATGGATTTTAAAATGATTTGGGCTTAAAAATTAAAATTATGAAATAATCTAATTTATTCAATTAATTTGCTAATTTGTATAGGAAAAAAATAAAATAATTTAATTAATTCAATATAAAAAATAAAAAAATTATTTAGTTTCGGTTCTTGTTCGGTTCTTCGGTTCTTGGTCTAGACCCGAGACCCGACCCAAACCCATCGGTTCTCGATTCGGGTACCCGTTCGGGTATTTAATTTATGAAGAACCGCTCGGTTCGGGTTCGGTTCGGTCCGGTTCGGTTCGAGACTTTTGGACACCCCTAAGGAACTCCATGAAGTGATATGCCACCTGGGGCGGGGTGCCCATTTCGACAGCCAGAGTAATCTTCCCTCTGGGGATGATGCTGTCCCCGGTGAATCCGTAAAGGGGCGAGCTCATGGGTGTGAGCTCGTGATCTACTGCCATTTTATCGAAGGTCATGCCGAACAGGATATTGACTGAGCTGCCATTATCCACCAACATGCGCTTCAACCCATTTCGGGCCACCACGGCTCTAACTACCAGGGCGTCATAATGCGGGAAGTGTACTCCTGCAGCATCTTCCTGGGTGAAGGTTATGGGCTCTGCAGCTCTTCCGCCTTGTGATTGGTTCACTATGTAAGTGACTATGGGTGGGATTTTCGCCTCCCTGGCATAATTCTTCAGTGCATTTTTTGATTCACCTCCCACATGGGGTCCTCCAATAATGGTGTCAATTTCACGAATCGGTTGTTGCTCACTTGAGGGGGCCGAATCCCCCCTGGTGCGTTGCCCACTCCGGGGCCTTTCCCTATAGCTATTTCTGTTGTTTGGAGAGTGTCGCCTCGTCTCACCCCTTCTGGGGGGACTACGCCTTGGATTATTGCTTTCATAATTGTATTCCCTGTTGTTACGATAGCTACTTGTAAGTCTGCCCACACCCACACAATCTCTTGTGTCATGGCCATAATGGTGATGAATGGTGCAATGGGGTCATATTTCTGGGGGCCTATCTCTAGGCCTCCCTCCTCTTCCCCTACTTCTAGAGGTGAATGGTCGTCCAGTACTTCTAACAAGGTTGCCTGTGCTTGGTCCAGCGTTTTCGTAAGCTAAGGTGGGGACCTCGTTGAGTGTGGCAGTGGCCAATACTTGTCCCGAGGTGGGAGCCACAGTGTGCCCAGCCTGAGTCCATTGCTGGCTCACTATCTGGGAGGTGGGTCCGCTGCCCATTTGCCTCTGAGGTGGTGGAAGTCCTTGGGCAGCCCTGTTCCTGTGGTCAATCATTTCCTCATTGACAATCTCAATCTTCATCATTTCCACCAACTCATCGTACGTCGAAGGGTTCTTGCTTCGGACATCCCTCCAGAACAAAGTATTCATGTTTAGCCCTCCTTTTAGAGCCGAAAGGGCCTCTTTGTCCGTGACCTACTCGCAGTAGGTTATTTCGTTGATGAAACGGGCGAGGTAATTCCTTAGGGTCTCCCCTGCTGCTTGGCTCATATCTTGCAAATCGGAGCCTCTTCCTCTTCCTCTTTCCTAGAGAGGTACTGATTCAAGAATGCCTTCTTCAGATCCGGCCAGCTCCATATGCTAAGCGGTGCCAGCATGCTATACCACACTTCGGCAGTGCCACCAAGGGTTAAGTGGAATGCCCTGCATTTCAAAGCTGGCGATGCGCCTATGAGGCTCATCTGTGTTTTGTACTTGTTGAGATGCTTTTCCGGGTCGTATTTTCCTTCGTACTTTGGGATTTTGGGAGGAACGAAGTTGTGAGGCATCGAAAATGTGCGGAGCTCCCTGGAGAAGGGCAAATTGTCATCGTCGTCGTCAAGCTCGTACAACCTGCAGGGCCTATCAGAATCACTTCCATCTGTTTGATGCCGAGGTGGACGCTGAGCTGCCTCAGCCCTGTTTCCCCAATCCACTTAACTCCGCCTCTCGCGCCTATTTCTAGGCGGGGGGACTTGAACCTCCTGGCTTTGTGCCTGCCCTCGATGGTGAGTCATTTACTGCAAGTGCTGGTCCCTATTTCTAGGTGCCCGTCCGATTCGGTCGAAAACACTGGCAGACCTCTGAGGTCGTTCATATTCCGGAGGAAAACTCTCTCCTGCAGGGGCATCATCGGCTGGGGCAACGGTGTAGTTGAAGTGTCAATTCCCACATCCCTCTCTACAGGAGTTTCTCCTTGGGAACTCAGGTGGGTTCCCCTACTGGACTCCGCCTCGGTTCGTCTATGGGCCGACTGATGTGGGGCTTGAAAACCGCCCTTGTTTTGGGCTGCGATGGTCCTCATGTTAGTGGCCATTTGGGCCACTTCGCTACAAAATGTGCTGCCATTCTTCTACCTCAACGGTAGCGGTGATGAGGCCGCTGTTGCGTAACATTGGTTCGAATGATCTCTTCTTCAGAGACATCCCTTGCTCTTGCATTCGTCTCCTCACCGCTGGAACTCATGGTCCAATGTGGCTGAAAATAGTCCTTTCTCAAGAAATAATCCCTTTTTCAAGGGGAGAATATCAACCGGATATTCAGGCAACTTTTAGTGGGAGAACTCGTGGTTAAGTTAGTTCCCACAGATGGCGCCAATCTGTTGACCTCGAAAAATGGTTCTGACACGTGGCCAACAGAAGATGTCTTCCAGTCAACTTCTCCCTGCACACGTGGCACAGTCATTTGAGGCCTTCTCCCGAAGGGGTTGGGAGCGGCCGCAAGCACTCCGACGGTCAAGTCAGCTTAATGCTCAACAAGGAGATTCACCGGCGGTAGGTTACTCGCCGGGAAGTAGTTTAAATATGAAAGTGCCAACAATATGGGAGAGAAGATAATACTTGATTTCGCAATATGTAGGGGCGAATATATGAGATTCCAATCCTAATTCTGGCACAAGGAGGGGATATTTATACTAAGGATGGAAAGAGAGGGCTGCTGGATGAGGAGACACGTGTTCCCAGATCCTCAAGACTCGTCCCATCCTAGGTGTCACTCTGTCCCTCCATAGGTCGACTGGTATTGAATGTTCCTGACATAGGCTGCTGATTTGACAATTTGAGGACCTGCCACACGTCCCATCAGTCAGATATTTAACTTTAGAAAGATCTTTATACAAGAGATCTTTGATGGCGAGGTGAGGCGGGTGAGGCGTTGTAGCGTTGTAGAAGCGGAGTGCGAGCCTTTGCATCTACTGCGTACTAGTGGATGGGTTCGGTTTGTTTGCTGACACCATTCAGTTCGTCCTTCGAGTAATCGCTTCGGCATGCACAGTCAGCTCGTCCCATGTATAATAACCTCGGTCAACACGTGGCCGGGTCGCATATACTGACACGTGGAGGGCGAGGTGGAGGGTCTGACACAGGCCCGTAACATATTTAATTCTATAAATATTTATTTCATGTTCGATTTCTTAAATTAAGTACAATATTTAATTATATAAATATTTATTTAATATTCAATTACATAAATCATTTATGTAATTATATTAATTTTAATGAAATGTAAAATATTTATTTATTATATTATATTATAAAAAAAAACATAAATAAATATTAGGCCGGATGTTAACAGCGGCCCAGTGACAGCCGGCCCAGATTCGGCTGTCACTGGGCCAACAGACCAACAACCGCCCAAACCGGCTGTGGCCTAGATTCGGCTGTTAACAGCCGGTTTGGGCCGGCTGAGATTGGGCTTCGAATCTGGTGACAGCCGCCCCAGATGCTGTTAACAGCAGGTTTTTTTAAACCGGCTGTTAACAGGTTCCCTTTTTGAACACAGCCGGCAGCGTGCCGGCCGTGTTCCGTCGTCGGAAATGGCCATTTTCGACGAGCTTAAGCTCCAAAAATGGCCATTTCCGGCGAGTTTAAGCTCCAAAAATCCAAATACTTTTAAATCATCTCCACAATCACACAATACTAAATAAACTAACTAAAATACATTAAATTCGACCTAAAAATTGGAACTAAATCTATGAAAAATCCATTTTAATGACAACAACCAACCTTTCAACTCGCCGGTGACGTCTTCGCCTATTTTCAGGTGGTTGGTTTCGTGATTTTCAGGTGGTCGGTCGACGGTGAGAGGTCGGTGAGAGCTTTCCTTTTGTCAAATGAGGGAATTTTTGGCTTTTTAAAGGTTAACCTATATTTTGACCCCCCCCCCTTTTTTTTTAATTCCATTTTCTAGTCAAAGGTCATTTTGGAATTATACAACAATGGGAAGGTCATTTCGTCCTATTTCTTAGCTTTTTCCAATCCCTATAGCAATTGCCCGACTTGTAGAGGCTTCCTGACCTAATACAAGGCGAGCTGCTCCTAGGATGCCTAGGAACATAGAAGGTCCTTCGGGAGGTGAGTCGGGTAGTATAAGTGTTGAAGAAGTAGATGTTGGCGGAGGAGGTGAGGTCGGATTAGGAGAGAGTTGGGAATTTCTGAGCATTAGGTCCTCTGTGAGATCTAGAAACGTGGAACAATGGAGAGGGACTTTTCATATTCCTATTTCGGTGGAACTACTCCTTCCCCAATCTAACCAACGAGCTTGTGATCCTCCGGAGGATGGAGTTGCTCTTAACCATTCTTTTCTGTCTTTTGGCCCTGGGTTGCAGTTTCCTCCTACAATTCTTAAGTTTCTGCATTCTTGGGGAATCACACCTACACAGGTCCATCCTAACAATTGGAGAACGCTTTTCGGTTGTTTGTTGTTGTGGCACACATTGGGGTTTCTTGAGCTAACTGTCGAGGAATTTAATGTCTTACACAATTCCAAAGAGAATGGAAAAGACTCGGGCTGGTATTATACGAGTGTGAAGCCGAACTTCGGGAGTCTTGTAGTTTTGGATTACTCTTTTTCTGTTAAGAAGTGGAAGGAAGAGTTTTTATGTCGATGGTGACTTGCAGTTCCACTCGTCTAAGGTAGAAATGGGCGAGGTGATCCCCACCCGTTTGCTGATTTTTGGTTTCTTTTGTATGTGCAGCGTACCATCGATTTGGCATTACCCTTGAGCTGATGAGTAGGTTAAGTGCAGTTAAAGCCCTTACTCGCCCACAGAGTTCTTGTACTGCCTTGATAAACGACCACAATCTCTTTCGTGCAGGTCTCTTCGTGACAGACACTCCTCCCCCGCTCTTGGTAAGAGCTGAATTTCGTTGTAAAACTTTTTGTCATTGTGTATTTTACCTTCATTTTTGCAGAACCAAGCCTCGAAATGAGGGGTTTTAACACTACGTGCCAGGCATTGGCGGACCCACAATGGGTCCCATGGGTTACGTGACCCACCAGCTTTCAACTTAAAATGGTTTGTGTGTGTGTGTGTGTGTGTGTGTGTGTGTGTGTGTGTGTGTATATATATATATATATATATATATTAGTCGTTGATACGTGCGTTGCACTAATTTTGTATTTGTTGTGTTTTTATTAGTGTAGAAATTGTAGATATTAAAAAAAAAAAGTTTAAGATTTATTGGATTATTCAAGAGTTTTGAGAGCATATTATTGTCTCGCTAATACTCTAACTAATAAGGTGATTATTTCAAAAGTTGATATTATTGCACAGAGAAACTCACCAAAAATAAAATTGAAAACATCACGTGTATGTAGAACATGACAATACATGACAATAGAAACGTTTAACATACATAAAGATTGTAGGTTTACAGGAGTAAGAAATATTTGATTCGTTAAATAATATAGAATGCATCGAAAAATGAAAATGCATAGCAAAGAAGTTGTAAAATGATACCATGCGGCATTTACAAAATATATAGAGTAATAGATCTGGAGCACCTAGGTTTGAGCAAGAAAGAGAAGTTAGTTTTAACATGTGAGTTAAGTAGACTGCTCTATATTGAATAATTGAAATTATTACAAGTGTCTAGTACATGTGCATTTGAAAAACAGAACTTGAGCACAATTTAAACATAAAACCAAAACATTGTACTGAAAAAATTGTTCAGCCAAACAAAGTCACATCTAGCAAAATTTAGAAACTTCTCTGATAGTGAGATGACATCAAGAAAAAATCATGAGATCAACCTTTATATTATGAACTTTATATGATTTCAAATGGTTGCATCTTAAGGGCTGATGCTTCTACAGATGAAAAAATGTAATAGATTATTGTTGCCTCAGTACGCAGAATTCAAATTGATATTTTTGCAATACAATAGACATGCAATTTAATCAAAATTGTGATCAAACTTCCACAACTTGCTTTCTATAAGAGAATTCATCTTTAACTACCTTAGAAAATAAAGGCAAACTTTTCTTAGATTCTACTGAATAAAAGAAAAGGATGATTTACCAAATTTAACATGCCTTTAAAGCACATTATGACAAAGTGTTTGAAACCCTATTTGTACACTCAATAGTCAAAGCTTGCTTATAATGAGACAATAATGTGAATCATTTCATATGACAGCACTTATATTGAATTGCAAGTGGAATAAAGAATTTTTAATTATTTAATGTTTAGAAATGCCATACTTACCTTAACTTTGCAGAGTAAAAAATGGCCCAACTTTTGTTAACACATCAATGGTGAACTTTTCAACTGGAATGCATCAATCGAGCAAACTATACCAAACTATACAAGTTTATATATTTCTAAAGTTATACCATAAGTAAAGGGTAAAAGTTAAGCAACAATAAAAACTTTAAAAGTGCCATAGATATAACATGGTTAAACAAATTCCTCGACTTAAAAGATCCAAAATCACACATGTAGTAGTCAAAAACCTATTTGCTAGTATTGAGTACGAAATCAGTCTAATACAAGAACTAATCAAAAAATGTCTAGAACGTATGAAACAGTAGTTCAAACAGATCACATAACAACGTAATCAGTGAGGGAAGTCAATATTAATGTATTGTATAGCTGCATATCTAACCTCATACGGATAATTTTTTGGTCTTTTTTCTTTCTTTTTTTAGGAAACGGCTCGTCTTCACACGAATGAAGGTAAGAAGAAGAGCTCATCTGCGTTGCGAGGAGAGTCTCTGTAGCGCCCCGAGTTCTGTTAACCCGGATTGCCACGTCATCGTCTTTTGCCCTAATTTTGTCAATAAATTTTGCGGAAATAACCTAATTTTTAAAATCACATTTGAAATTGAAAACTACTTCGGCAATTGAAATACATTGGATAATTGTTCAAAATTTAAATATCGTGTTTTTGGAATAGCGGAAACGAAAATACGTTAACAGTGTTTCAATACATAAATTCGGAAACTTAATAAATTCGATAATCAAATTTTATTTTGCCACCACTGCCGGATCAATCACGTTCGCCTCCGAAATCTGCAAATATTGTTAAAATAGCAGAATGAGTATTTCGAAGAAATACTCAGTAGACTCATCGCCGATAATTAATTTACAGAATAATTGAAAACACACTCATGCAATATACAATGTGATATCATCTTTGGTTCATTTTCTTGAAATCATAGGCTCTTTAAAAACATGGGTTGTGGGTAGTCTTTCTTTCTTGTGCGGATGAAGCACGTAAGTTATGCATAACATTCTTTCTTATCTCATAAGAGATTCTTTCTTTCTTTCTTTCTTTCTTTCTCATGCAATTAAGCATATAAGTTATGGCAAGCATAACAATATCATATATCGCATATGACACATTCTCATCCTATGCATAAAGCATATAAATCACGTAATTCACATAAAGCATGCAATTATAATTTAAACTAATTAATGGTGGCGAGTCTACCTCAATTGTTTCGAGTTGCGTGAAAAGTGAGCGGGAAAATAACTTCAAGCTCCTAATTGCTCGTACGTATCGTCTAGCCAATAGAAAATAAATTTGAATTAGTATTTCGAATTTTAAAGTTTTAAAGTGTTGAAATTAAGTTTAAGGGCTTAATTGAAAATTATTGGAATTGAAATAAATGACTTAAAATGATAAAGTAAAGTTTATGGGCTAAATTGAAAATTCATTAAAGCCTGAAAATAAAGTTGAAAGTATTTGAAATAATAACTTTTGAAAGTGCGGGGACTAAACTGTAAATCTTTGAAGAAATGAAAATGAAATTTAAAAAGTCGAAATAATTACTTTTAATAGTTAGGGGGTTAAAGCGTAAATATAATAAAAGTCAATAAAATTTAAATACTGAAATAATAACTTCTATAGCTTCGGGACTAAACAGTAATCATAATAAAGCGAAAATGAAATTAAATAACTAAAATGATGACTTATATAGATTAGGGACTAAATTAAAAGAACTTAAAACGTGGGGCTTAAATTAACAATTTCTATAATTAAAATAACTACATATATACTTAACTAAATAAAACAAAAACAAAACAAGATAAAAATAAAAATAGAAACGGCTCTCTCTTCTTCGAGAGAGAGCACGACGGGAGGGGCTTCGCCCTTCCCCCTTCTTCTTCTGCTGCCACCACCGACCGGCGGTGGTGGCGGCTGCGCCGCCGGCGGTCAAGGGCTGGGGGTTTTTATTTCGGCTCTTGGGCTCGAAAAAGATGGTTCAAACCGAGGCACAAGGGCTCGGGTTCTACATTTTCGAGGTAAGGTCTTGGGTTTTGATTTCTTTTCTTGGTTTGGGTTTTGCTTGGGGGTTTGATTTGATGATGGGTTGTGGTTTCGGGTTTCAAGCGGTGTGGGTGACGGGTTTGTTGGCTTCGGCTTGGAGGTGGTGTTCTCGGTTTTGGGGACTTGAGGTGGTTGGTGGTTTTGGTGGGTTGTTTTTGGAGGTGCAAAGAGTAGGCTTGGGGTTCGTTTTGGTGGGTGACTTGGGTTCGAGAGTTGGAGGTGCTCTCGGTTTTGGTGTTGTTACTTGGGAGTGAAAATGGTGAATGGGTGTTCGTGGTTTGAGCGGTGGTTTCGGGTTTGGAGGTTGTGTTTTTTTGGATGTGGTGGATGACTGCTTGCTGGAGGTTGGTGGTGGTGGTTTGCTGCCGTTTTTTTTTTTTGTTGGCAGTGAAGCTACAATACTTGGTTTTGGCTTTGTATGAACATGGTGACTGAAATGTGGAAGTGTTGGTCTCGGGTTGGAGCTGTTGCAGTGAATTGTTGGTTTGAGCTTGGGATGTCGAGAGTTGGGGTTGTGTCTTTAGAATTTGTGGAAATTAACAAGTTGTTGATACTAGAAATTGTCATTCTAGCATCATCGAGAGTTTCCGCATTGATTGTTGATGCTAAAAATTGGTTTTAGCATCCACTATAGTGTCCGGTGATGATGAACGGGTGATGATGAACGGTGAAACCGGGAGAGAACTTACTCGGGGTCAATTTGGCTTGTGGGAGAGTGAGTGTGAGTGGAGTGTAGTGGAATGGGGTATGAATAAGGGTGGAATTAGGGCACAAAACCCTAGACGGGTTATTGGGCCGGACTTTTTTGAGCTTTCGGGTTTAATTGGGGTAAAGGAATTAAAATTAAATCGGGCTCAATTGAATGGTCTTAAAAGATTGGGCTTACGTAATTGGACTAAAAATGTTAAATTTTAATAATTATTGGATTTAAATAAAATAAATCAATTGAAATAAAAATAATTATTCAATATTCGGTTCGATTCGAAATAATTTAAATTCATATTTATACGGCTAGACGAACGTGCTATTTCTTAAAAATTAGGGTTAAAGTCGAGCGACACGTTTTCGAGAATTAATTTATAAAATTTAAAAGTTCGCGGTCGCTACAACCTTACACCCTTAAAATAATTTCGTCCTCGAAATTTAAACTTACTTGATCTAATATATCCTGGATACTTGAGCCGAATCTCTTCCTCTTTCTCCCGAGGTAGCTTCATCGCTATCCCGTCTACCCCGATTGGACTTTGACTAAAGGAATCTCTTTGTTTCTAAACACATGGACTTTTCTTTCTATAATGCTCATAGGTGTTTCCTCATCATAGACGATTCCTCCGAATCGAAATAGTCTGAAAATTTACCACGTGACTTGGGTCGTGGTATACTTTCTCAATAGGGAAACGTGAAAAACGTTGTGTACGGCCGATAGCTCGGGCAACGCCAAACGATAAGCCACGTTACCCACTTTCTCTAATATCTCGAATGGTCCGATAAAACGAGGTCTTAACTTTCCTCTCTTGCCGAAGCGAATAGTTCCTTTCATAGGAGCTACTTTCAAAAATACTTTCTCTCCAATTTCAAATTCTAAGTCTTTTCTCCTTTGATCGGCATAGCTTTTCTGTCTATCTTGAGCGGCTTTGATTCGCGATGCGATCTTATCAATAGCCTTAGCTTGTCTTTTCAATCAATTCTCGACCTAAAATTCTTCTCTCGCCTACTTCATCCCAATAGACTGGTGATCGACATCGTCGTCCATAAAGTGCCTCATATGGTGCCATACCAATAGTAGCTTGAAAACTATTATTGTAGGCAAATTCCACTAATGGGAGGTGAGTCTCCCAATTACCACTCAAATCTAGTACACAAGCTCTAAGCATATCTTCCAGTATTTGAATAGTGCGTTCGAGCCGTCCATCGGTCCAGGGATGGTAAAGACTAAAATTTAACTTAGTACCCATCGCTACTTGCAAACTCTTCCAATCTTGATGTAAATCTCGGGTCTCTATAATACAATGGAAGCGGTACTCCATGAAGTCTAACAATCTCTCTAACATACATACTGGATAACTGATCCACATTGAGAGTCATTCTCGATTGGTAGGAAATGAGCGACTTCGTAAGTCGATCTACGATAACGAATAGCGTCATGTCCTTTCACCGATTTGGTAACCTATTACGAAATCCATGGAAATTTTCTCCCATTTCCATTCTCGGTATATCCAAAGGATTTAACAATCCCGATGGTCTCGGTGTTCAGCCTTAACTTGTCGACACGTCATCGAGAGACAAACTTTGCAATACAACCCTTCATGTTTCTCCACCAAAAGGTATTGCGCAAATCACGATACATCTTTGTCCCTCCCTGGGTGGCACGCATAAGGTGCTTGAATGAGCTTCACAAAATCTCATTACGGATATGTTCATCCTTCGGTAGCAGAGACGTCCTACGAATATAAGTGCCTTATCGCAGGCGATCTCGAAACCTATTCTCTTGCCGTTCCAACTTCGGTTACGATCTTTCCAAAAATTTATCTCCAACTTGAAATTTGTATAATCCGACCTCTCAAGTCCGGTTTAACGCTCGAATTTGCCAATCTAGAAGATCCGACTGATGGGTTCGCACTTCGATTCTTAGATTCCTTAAATCTCGAATCAACTCGATCTTGCGTCGTTCCCCAAAGTGATGGCCCGTCCGGCATCCTTTTCGCTCAAAGCGTCGGCAACCTTATTTGCTTTACCCGGGTGGTAAAGAATGGTGCAGTCATAGTCTTTTACCAGCTCTAGCCATCGACGTTGTCGCATGTTCAATTCCTTCTGAGTGAAGAAATACTTGAGGCTCTTGTGATCGGTGTAAATCTCACATTTACTCCCGTACAGATAGTGTCTCCAAATCTTAAGAGCGTGCACAACGGTACCGCGAGCTCTAAATCATGTGTCGGGTAATTCTTCTCATGTGGCTTCAACCGTCTTGAAGCATATGCTATCACTTTACCATTTCGCATCAAAACACAACCTAAACCATGTTTGGATGCATCGTCGTAAATAACGAAACCTTCGGATCCATCTGGTATAGTCGCACACCATTTGGTCTTGAAACGAGTCCTGTCCTAAGTTTACGAAAGCTTTGTTCACATTGTTCAGTCCATTGAAATTTAACTCCCTTCCTGGTCAACTCGAGTCATAAAACCTCGTTATTTTAGAAAAACCCTCTATGAATCGCCGATAATATCCGACTAATCCAAGAAAGCTTCTCACATCTCCAACATTTGCGGTGTTGGCCAATTCATTACGGTTTCAACTTTAGAGGGATCAACCTCGATACCTTTAGTAACAATATGACCTAAGAAACCTACTCTTTCAAGCCAAAATTCACATTTCTTGAACTTGGCGTACAACTTTTCTGCTTTCTCGGCGTTTCCAACAGGTCCTCAAATGTTCTTCATGTTGTGCGGAATTCTTGGAGTAGATCGGTATATCATCAATAAAAACAATAACGAATTTATCAAGATATCATGAAAAACTCGGTTCATCAAGTCCATAAATATTGCGAGCGCGTTCGTAAGACCGAACGACATCACCGTGAACTCATAATGTCCATATCGTGTCTGAACGCCATCTTTGGTACGTCAGTGGCGAAACCTTTGAACGGTGGTACCCAGATCTCAAATCAATCTTCGAGAAGGTTGCAGTACCTTTCAACTGATCAAATAAGTCTTCGATCCTGGGTAGGGGATACTTATTCCTTATCGTCAACTTGTTAAGTTCTCGATAGTCGATACACATCCTCATGCTTTCGTCCTTCTTCTTTACAAACAGCACAGGTGCTCCCCATGGAGACACACTTGGCCTGATGAAACCCTTCTCTAGCAATTCCTCTAATTGCACCTTCAGTTCTTGCAATTCCTTTGGTGCCATGCGGTATGGAGCTTTAGAAACAGGGGTAGCTCTTGGTACCAAATCGATGGAAAATTTCCACTTGCCTATCCGGCGGAGTGCCGGGTAGATCGTCTGGAAAAACGTCATCGTATTCGCATACTACTGGCATTGAATCCAGAGTAATCTCCTCTACGGGTTTGTCTTGAAGACTAACCAAATAGCCATGACAATTATCCTTGGCTAATAGCTTCTCCGCTTGTAAAGCCGAAATCAGGCGAGGAAGTGCCTTGATCCTCGTCCCATAAAATCTGAATACTTCTTCACCATCTTTACGAAAAATAACCTCCTTCTCGTGGCACCTAATTGCGGCACGGTTGGTGCTGAGCCAATCCATACCTAGAATAATATCGAAATCTTTCATTCGGATAATATTCAGGTCTGCCTCCAAAACTTGACCATCAAAATCTATTTGTACTGCCTTGACTATCTTATTAGTATCGATAGTTCCTCATGACGGCAAACTAACTTCAAGGGTACTACCAGTCTCAATGCCGATTAGGTTCAGTCTTTCTAAGAATGCATCAGCTATGAATGCGTGGCTCCCGAGTCTATTAGATCATACACGGGGATGCAAGAAAAAAAAAAGTAGTTCTTAAAGGTTGAACTAAGTATACCAACATCGAAGAAGATAACTCGAAAAATGAAAATTGGAAAACCAAGCATCATTTCATTTAAAACTCAACTTATTTTGATGAAGGTATATGGGTAGGAAGGCATGTATGCCGAACATTTGATTAGGACAAAATGTCAACTCTACTCTTAACTCCTATCCATCTATTTTCCTTCGGTCACGCATGATTCGGCGTCCGAGAATTCTCCTAATGCTGGATCAACGTCTTCTTCTGATTCATCTTCTTCGGGTCTTCTTCGGGTTCTTCTTCTTCTTCTGGGTCTTCTTTGGGAACTAACTCGTCCTCTTGCTCAATTTCGGGTTCGGGCAATGGCTCATGTTCTGGCTCCCCTTCAGGTACAACCCCAAAGCGGTCATCAAAGTACATGAGCCAATATGCCACAAATCTCACCTAGAAGGTATCATACTACATATCCACAATAGGTGACGTAAGAGCATCCGTGTATATGCTACGAACTACTTCCGCACAGTCGCCTCGAAAGTCGAGAGTAAGTGATGGATCGACTGGCGATTACAGGTCACGTAGCCATGCTGTATGGCCCGCTCCCGTACGACATTCAACTGCTCTATGTGTTGGGCAATTGTCCAATCAAGTCTAGGCCTGAAGCGGTCGTAATCTCTAACGGCTTGTTCTACTTCACTGGGTGCATTTCTACGAATGGGGCCATGTCCTAAACTAATTATGTAAAGTCCAATTATGCGGGGTTATTAATCTCTTCTTAGTTAAAATTAACGAGGACGTAAAAATTTAGAAAACTATTTCAAATTATGCTCAAACTCTTTCTTTCTTTTCTTTCTTTCTTTTCTTTCTTTCTAATTCGGATACATTTTCTTTCTCTTTCTTCTAAGTCTCGTAAATCGTAAAACAGTATCCGAAATAACATAACAGTAAACTTTCAATAACTTCTTTACCTTCGGAGTCGACGGATTGAATGGTAGCAGTGGCAACTTTCATTAATGATAATTAAACAATTTAGAACGTCTCTTTGAAAAATTTTATTTTTTTTTTTGAAAATTTTGCCAGTCTACAGAAACGTTGCACCACGGCTCGATACCAAGTTGTAGCGCCCGAGTTCTCGTTAACCGGATTGCCACGTCATCGTCTTTTGCCCTAATTTTGTCAATAAATTTTGCGGAAATAACCTAATTTTTAAAATCACATTTGAAATTGAAAACTACTTCGGCAATTGAAATACATTGGATAATTGTTCAAAATTTAAATATCGTGTTTTTGGAATAGCGGAAACGAAAATACGTTAACAGTGTTTCAATACATAAATTCGGAAACTTAATAAATTCGATAATCAAATTTTATTTTGCCACCACTGCCGGATCAATCACGTTCGCCTCCGAAGTCTGCAAATATTGTTAAAATAGCAGAATGAGTATTTCGAAGAAATACTCGGACTAAATCGCCGATAATTAATTTACAGAATAATTGAAAACACACTCATGCAATATACAATGTGATATCATCTTTGGTTCATTTTCTTGAAATCATAGGCTCTTTAAAAACATGGGTTGTGGGTAGTCTTTCTTTCTTGTGCGGATGAAGCACGTAAGTTATGCATAACATTCTTTCTTATCTCATAAGAGATTCTTTCTTTCTTTCTTTCTTTCTCATGCAATTAAGCATATAAGTTATGGCAAGCATAACAATATCATATATCGCATATGACACATTCTCATCCTATGCATAAAGCATATAAATCACGTAATTCACATAAAGCATGCAATTATAATTTAAACTAATTAATGGTGGCGAGTCTACCTCAATTGTTTCGAGTTGCGTGAAAAGTGAGCGGGAAAATAACTTCAAGCTCCTAATTGCTCGTACGTATCGTCTAGCCAATAGAAAATAAATTTGAATTAGTATTTCGAATTTTAAAGTTTTAAAGTGTTGAAATTAAGTTTAAGGGCTTAATTGAAAATTATTGGAATTGAAATAAATGACTTAAAATGATAAAGTAAAGTTTATGGGCTAAATTGAAAATTCATTAAAGCTGAAAATAAAAGTTGAAAGCTGAAATAATAACTTTTGAAAGTCTGGGGACTAAACTGTAAATCTTTTGAAGCTGAAAATGAAATTTAAAAGCTGAAATAATTACTTTTAATAGTTAGGGGTTAAACTGTAAATATAATAAAGCTGGCAATAAAATTTAAATACTGAAATAATAACTTATATAGATTAGGGACTAAACAGTAATAATAATAAAGATTAAAATGAAATTAAATAACTAAAATGATGACTTATATAGATTAGGGGACTAAATTAAAAGAACTTAAAACGTGGGGCTTAAATTAACCATTTCTATAATTAAAATAACTAAATATATACTTAACTAAATAAAACAAAAACAAAACAAAATAAAAATAAAAAGAGAAAAGGCTCTCTCTTCTTCGAGAGAGAGCACGACGGGAGGGGCTTCGCCCTTCCCCATTCTTTCTTCTGTCGCCACCACCGACCGGTGGTGGCGGCAGCCGATGGCGGCCGTGATCGAAGGGGCCGGGGGTTTTATTTCGTCTTTTGGGCTCGAAAAAGATGGTTCAAACCGAGGCACAAGGGCTCGGGTTCTACATTTTCGAGGTAAGGTCTTGGGTTTTGATTTCTTTTCTTGGTTTGGGTTTTGCTTGGGGGTTTGATTTGATGATGGGTTGTGGTTTCGGGTTTCAAGCGGTGTGGGTGACGGGTTTGTTGGCTTCGGCTTGGAGGTGGTGTTCTCGGTTTTGGGGACTTGAGGTGGTTGGTGGTTTTGGTGATTGTTTTGGAGGTGCGGTGAGCTTGGGGTTCGTTTTGGTGGGTGACTTGGGTTCGAGAGTAGGAGGTGCTCTCGGTTTTGGTGTTGTTACTTGGGAGTGAAAATGGTGAATGGGTGTTCGTGGTTTGAGCGGTGGTTTCGAGTTTGGAGGTTGTGTTTTTTTGGATGTGGTGGATGAGTAACTTCTTGGAGGTTGGTGGTGGTGGTTTGTCGTTTTTTTTGGTTGGCGGTGAAGCTACAATACTTGGTTTTGGCTTTGTATGAACATGGTGGACTCGAAATGTGGAAGTGTTGGTCTCGGGTTGGAGTACATTGCAGTGAGTTGTTGGTTTGAGCTTGACAATGTCGAGAGTTGGGGTTGTCTTTGTAGAATTTGTGGAAATTAACAAGTTGTTGATACTAGAAATTGTCATTCTAGCATCATCAAGAGTTTCCAGTTGATTGTTGATGCTAAAAATTGGTTTTAGCATCCACTATAGTGTCCAAATGATGATGAACGGTGATGATGAACGGTGAAACCGGGAGAGAACTTACTCGGGGGTGTTTGGCTTGTGGGAGAGTGAGTGTGAGTGGAGTGTAGTGGAATGGGGTATGAATAAGGGTGGAATTAGGGCACAAAACCCTAGACGGGTTATTGGGCCGGACTTTTTTGGGCTTTCGGGTTTTAATTTGGGGTAAAGGAATTAAAATTAAATCGGGCTCAATTGAATGGTCTTAAAAGATTGGGCTTACGTAATTGGACTAAAAATGTTAAATTTTAATAATTATTGGATTTAAATAAAATAAATCCGAATTGAAATAAAAATAATTATTCAATATTCGGTTCGATTCGAAATAATTTAAATTCATATTTATACGGCTAGACGAACGTGCTATTTCTTAAAAATTAGGGTTAAAGTCGAGCGACACGTTTTTCGAGAATTAATTTATAAAATTTAAAAGTTCGCGGTCGCTACAGTCTCCGTGCAGTATTTTTTTTTCTTTTAAAAAAAGTCGATGTCGTCTTTACACGAATGAAGATAAACTGTTGTCGTTTTCTTCTCAAACGGATAATTTTTTGTTTTTTTTACCTTTTTTTTTTAAAAAAAATGATGTCGGCTTCACATGAATGAAGGTAAGCTGTCGTCATTTTCTTCTCATACGGATACGGGGAAAAAATGAAAATATGAAAAGAGTAGGAAACAAGTTTATTTATATTATAATTATGATTATAGATAAATATTCGATTACATTAGTGTAACTGAGTTTTAAATTTTGTGCACTTTTAATAAAGTTTAATATAATTTAAGTTGATCAAACTTATAAAGCAAATATATTATTAACGTAACGTATCTTATTATTGTTAAGAGAAATATAAATAAATATTTTAACTTCAATTAATTTTGACTAAATCATGTAAACTTAGTGCAAGTTTCTCAAATTAACAAATATCGGATTTTTAACATATACCGGATATGCAATTTACCGCATATGAAACTTTATCGGATATGCAACAACATACCGTACCGAATATGTAACTTATTGGATATGCAATTAACATACCGTACCGAATATGCAACTTACAGTATAGTTAACATATTTTGTATTTGATAATAGCCTTTTATCAAAAAGTAATAAATAAAAGTGCGTAAAAATATTTTTCCTTAATTTCAAAGCATGAAAACAAAATATTTTGATATAAATCATCATCAAGGACGATACATACTAATTAATGGAAAGTTGAAGATATATATGAATTCGACGAAAAAAATTTAAAAAATAATTGCTATAATGAGCAAGGATTGAGTAGTTTAACTGTAATTAAAACGTGATATATTAAATAAAAATTGTGGTGACAATATAATCACCATTTAACAAATCTTCGATATAGGAATATTAGTATTTGGAGATTATGTGGTTAAAAAAAATATTTTTGGATTTACGTGTAATATTATTTTATTGGAGAATGTGTGGTTGATAAAAAGAGAGGGAAAAATGAATTATAATTTAATAGAGGAATAATGGGGTCAAACGGGGGCTATTCTGAGCCAGCTTATCATAATAACTCAATTGGTTTATACCAATTTCCTATTTTATTGAAATTTGCCACTTTGAAAGTAAAACCTTTAAGTGGAAGTTAAACAGAATGTTATATCACTGAAGAATTTCAAATTTGAGCAGGAGAATCTAATGAAATTCATTCAACTGAATTCATTTGAAAACTCATCTTAGTCGGTCATTTCAAATATATAAACATATAGGAAAATTGACACAAAAATTATATAAAACAAATCTGTATCGCAGTTCAAAATTAAAAAGAAATGAAAAGCTTTGAGACAAGCTAACAAAAAAAAAATTTGTTTTACAATCTTAAATAAAGCCTTGACTTTAGGCGCAATTTCATAATTTTAATCAATCAAGAAAACAATAAGCCATCTTTTTAAAAAATAAATAAATACTAGACTGAATTTAATCTAATAAATATAGCCTCAAAAGGAGACACTAAGTCTTGATTGCTTCATTTAAAAAAGGTGTAAGAAATGCAAACATTCAGGGCCTAAAAACTAAAGAGGAAAAGTGTCGTTAGCATTGCACAATGAAAAAAAAAAAAAGTCTTCGGGCAGCGCGAAGACTTTTTTTTTTTTAAACGGTGCTAACAATTAAGATGTCTGGAACCAATTTCCACGATAAAATCAAATTCTTCAAAATACAAAAACTTCTACCCAAAAATTGCCTTTTTGTACAGCAGTGAAAATTGGAGGATCGGAGCAGTGAAAACTGGGAAAATGACCAGCAACATCTCATTGGTTACTATTCCATCTACAGTTCCCCCAAAACTGCCCTTTTTATTCTCGAAATTTAAAGAAGAAGAAGAAGAAGAATGTAACGCAAGCATGCTCATTTCTCTTAATTATCATGTCTATCTAGATTATTTATTTATGTTATATTTATTTGCTTAATTAACAGTATTAATTAATTTGATTAAGCTAGTGGTTGGTGCACATTTTGTAGCCAAGAATGCATTTTTTTATGTGATGGGGAATATGTAGTTGATAAAGAAGGAAAAGTTATTGAAGTGATAAAAAATATTGTTTTAGTGAAAAATGTGTGGTTGAAAATGAGTAGAAGAATAAGAATGAAAAAAATAATGTGACTCAAACATGGGCTAACTATATTTCTTACTGTGGGATGTACCTTGGACGCTCTAAACTATCGACTTCCTTGCTAATTTAAATTTAATATGTTTATAGTTTTAGCAAACTTTGATTTATTATAGAATATATTAATCTTATCTAGTGCTTTTAACTTATCTTGTTTATGGATTGAACCAAGACACTAAGTTGAAAGATTTCTTTTTCTAAGAACGTTTTTGGCAGTGTTCTAAAAAGGCGCCTAAGTTCAAAACTCGGGCAAAACGTCTCGCTTCATATCTAAACACTTTTTTTCCAATTTATAAATGCCTGAATTTTTTCCTTCCTCTCTTTCGTCTTCCCTAGATGCGTTTTAATAGTTTTTTAATTTTTTTTAAATTCTTTTATTTGACTTTAGCTTATTAATTTTTTTTCTTTTTTTAAAAAATGTCATTTGACTTTAATTTCAAGTTTGTAAAATATTTTACCTATACAAAAGTTAAGAATGATTTTATCTAAATATTTAAATAAAATTTAAGTTATTGTACTATCTACATTATGTAATTATGATTTTGAGACTCATTATTTTGTTGCAAACTTCAAAAGTATGTATGAAATTCCTATAAATCTATAACTATGATTTGCCTAGTTAAAAAAAAATGAAATTATGAAAAATATTCTAATTTTTACATTTCAAAAACTTGAAAATTGTATAATTGACTAATAGTTTGAATTATTAAGTAAACATAGTATTTTGTAATTTTAGATGTATGATATGTATTATTTTATTTATTAAATAATTTATTAAATGATTAAAAAATTAAAAATAAAAAAAAAACTTTTTTTTACATCTAAACCTCGCTTAGGCTCACGTAAGCTCATAAAACTTGAAATTTCGCCGCCACGTCTAGTCATGCTTTACGTTTTTTATAACACTTGTTTTTGGTATAAGTTAATTAAAAGAATAATAACTAAGTTTTTTGATAACGGAAATTTATAACCTAATAAATTAAGTTTATGGCTAAATAAGTTAATGGGGAAAGATAATGTGTCTAATTACTTAATTAGCAGATTTCATGCCCCACTAAACATGGTTAAATTAAAATTAAGAACTTTATGTCGTAAATAGTAAGCTATTTGTGAATGACAATTGTACCCTTGCACCTCTAGATATTATTACCATAAATATCCCTATTCATTCCCTATAAATATAAGGTTTTGGTTCTCATTATAATACACAAAAGTCTATTAACTTTTATTCCCTCTTCTCTTTTTCTCTCTTTTCATAACATGTTATCAGGACGATTCTCTCAAAATCAAAATAAATTAGTTAGAAGTTAATAATTTTTCTAAGCATAATCATCTATCGCGTGTACCAAATTTAATTTGGTGACGTGTGAATTTTTTTTGTTTACATATATATGCATCCAAAAGAGGCGACTCTTATTCTTCTCCTCTTTTTATTTATGGTGCGTTTGATTGTAAGGGTGGAAAGAAAATGAATTCCAGGGAAAGTAATTGTTTAGAAATTGTTTTGCAGAGAATTGTTAATTAAGTGTGTTTGATTGGTATAATTTTTCACCTGAAAAATTTTTAAATTTTGTGTTCGTTTAGCTTTGTTTTACATGGAAATTGTCCATTAAAGTAATATTTTTTTTCCACAATTGGTTATAAAATTTGTTTTCATTGCCAAAAAGAAAAAAAAAAAAAACGAAAAAAAATTGTTTTCTAAAACAATCATTTTTTTATCAAAATTTAGTGTTCATTTGACTTTGTTTTATATGAAAATTGTCCACAAAAGTGAATTTTTTTATTTACAATTGATTATAAAATTTGTTTCCATTACAAAAAAAAAAAAAAAAAAAAGAGATCAGAACTTGGAAAACAGTTTTCCCACCAAAAAGGTAGGAAAACCATTTCATCCATTTCAAGGAAAAGGGGGTGCGTGGGTCTAGGGTGGGAAAATATTTGGGTGGTAAAATTTTGTCCATCAAATAATGCCTATCAAACATACCCTTATTCACATTAATTCGTGTTTTATTTAGTCAACTCATGCATTTAATACATGCAATGATTATGTCTTCCCTGTACTTTGTGTAAATTTTATATCGATATTCGTGTTTATGTTAATTTTGTGTCAGTATACATGTCTATTAATCAACTTCAATACTCTTATTTGTTTTGGTAAAAGAACATCATTATTGTATTCAACTTATATATTTATATAAATATTTTCATATGCAAGCGTATGTTATTGACCCGATCTTATGGATATTTAACTCAATTTTACTTGTACGTAATTCACGATAATGCTTCATTCACTGCCAGAACTATTCAATTAATATAAATTGCAATCACAGTTGCTGTATATAGGATATATGTATATGTATAATATAATTTATACTTGTTAACTGCTTTATTGTAAATTGCAATTTATAAATATTTTCTAAGAATATTTTGTTGTCACTCCCAAAGAAGTACAACGTGATATTATTCTAAAAAAATATTATGGGCTCCTAAAGATCTTATGTTTATCAAAAAAAAAAAAAAGTGTCGTTGCTACCGAAGTAGTACAACATTATAAAAATTACTTGCACTTGAAGAGCATGAATTATAATTTTCAACATTCCGAAAAATATTGACATATTGTTTTTGAAGAAGCAATAGTAAAATACAACGTACTCCCGAAATAGTACATGTTTCGAAGAACGTACTATTTTAAATTGGTGTTTATCCCTGAAGGAAAACACGTAACTTATGTCATATTGATATTGACTACTTGATGTTTAATCATATTCTTCGAAACTAATTGTATTTTCTCTTGCTTTATTGTGTAGTTAATCAAATGACAAATATCACAAAACCTGAGTTTGCTGCACTTGCCATATCTGGAAAAAACTATTTGTAATGAGTACTTGATGCTGATATCCATCTAATCTCAAAAGATATGGGAGAGACAATAAAAGAAGGAATAAAGAATCACTGCAGGATCGTGTAAAAGCACTCATCTTCCTTCTACATCATCTTCACGATGGATAGAAAATTGAATATCTCACTTAGAAAAAATTAACTGAAAGATTTGATCATTAGAGGACTATAGTCCTCCCCAAAGTTCGCTATGAATGGATGCATCTTCGTTTACAAGATTTCAAAACTGTTAGTGAGTACAATTCTTAACTATTTAGAATATGTTCAAAATTGACATTGTATGTAGAAAAAATCACCGATGAAGATATGTTTGAGAAAACTTTTTATACATTTCACATCTCGAATGTGTTCCTGCAGCAACAATGTCGTGAACGGGTTTCAAAAGGTATTCAAAACTCATACCTTGCTTGCTTGTGGCTGAACAAAATAATGAACTGTTGATAAAAAATCATGGGTTATGCTCAACTGGTTCTGTACCATTACCTGAAGCAAATGGTACTGCATTGCTTGAAGCAAATACAATAACTAGACAATGACGTGCACGTGGAATAAATCATGGACAAAATAATCAACAAAATTATCAGCAACAATGCAATAATTTCAAAATGCACAAAGCAAACGAAAGTAGCACATCCAAAAAGGAGTATGAAGAAAATTATTTTAGATGTGGAAAGAAATGACACTAGACACATACCTATCGTACGATAAAATACCTTGTGGATCTCTACCAAAGATCGATCAAGGGAAAGGAAAAAGTGGAGACAAATTTTGCTGATTATGATAGTCCAATTGATGTGACACATTTGGATGTCTCTGATTTCTTTGCTGATCCAAATGAAAATATTGACCAATTGACTTTGGGTGGTGTAATAGAAGATATAGATTAGTTTCATTTCTAGTATTTCCTTTCGTTTTAGAAATTTAATTTAAATTATGTTCTTATTTTTCCCCAAAATTTTTTTTTTTTAAAAATTGAAACTTTATTATGTATCGTTAATTTTATAATACTGAATTATGTTTAATCTTTTAAATTTAAATTCAAGTTTTTTAAACATATATATTTTTTTTAAGACATTCACGATGGATTACCAAAATACTTGTTTGATTGATAGTGCAACTACACATATTATTTTTCAAGATAAAAAATATTTTTTGGACTTAACATTAGCAGAAAATAATGTTAATATGATATCAGGTGTATCGAATATCGTTGAAGGCTCCGGAAGAACTTTCATTATTTTAGAGGTGTAAAAATGGGCGGGCCGGCCCGCAGGTGGAAAAGCCCGATAACGGCCCGGGGTAAAAAAAGACCGGCCCGTGCGGGCTTCGCGGGCCAATCCGGCCCGGACCGGGTGAGGAACTGCTGACCCGGCCCGGACCGCTACCCGGACCGCATGCCCACTAGCACTTTTTTTTTTTTATAAAAAATAGACGGTAAAAATAATTATAGTGAAAATCGATAAAAGTTACATAAAAATAAATTTTACATTGATTTATTTTTCGATAAATTTTACATCAATAACATAGAAACTTACAATTGTTCGAACAATATTTTGCCTAACTTGACAAATTAAACAGTTTTGAACTATTTATAAACTTATAGTTAAAGTACATCCCAACTAGGTTAGCACCTACTTAACTATAATTTCGTCATTATAAATCAGATTTTATTCATTTACGGTAAGATTTTTAAAGTCTTGAGCAATATCGTCAGCAACTTTATCTTGCATTTTTCTATCAACAAATAACCAGTCTTTCACGCAGATGAGATCTTCTAAAATATCTTCTTTAAGTCCTGATCTTCTTTCATCTAGCACTCTGTTACCTGCACTAAAAGCAGACTCCGATACCATTGTTGAGACTGGAACTGTCAGTATATCTTGGACCATTTTTGATAATATTGGATATGACCGTTCATTTACCTTCCACCATTGTAAAACATCTAAGTTGTCAACCTCATCTTGTGGAATTAAACTGTAGTGATCAAATTGATAATATCTTTATAATTCAACTGGTGTAACATTGTCATTTGAAAATGAACTAGTAGATAAAGTAAAAGACACATTGCGTTTCTTGGTTATTAAAGAAAAGAAAGAACGTTTACATTTAGAATTTGTAGCAGAACTCGTAGTAGAAGGAACATTTTCATTATCACCATATTTCATAACATAACTATTGTACATTTCATTAATAAAGCATTCTATTTCACGGTTTGTAATATTTATATTGAAAGATAAAGTTTCAGAAAGTTGGTCCATAGCACACTGAACTCCAAAAAATTTAATATGAGGATCCATTACAGTTGCAATTGGAAAAATCATTGACATATTTTCATAATATTTTTGAAACTTGTCCTCCATTGTACAAATAATATCATAGAAAAATGGATCGTCTTTATGACTTGAAAATTGATTAGTAATTTCTACAAATTGAGCGAGCACAAGATTACTTGTTGGATAATAAACTCCGGAACTAGTTTTTGTTGCCTTATAGAATGGTTTCAAATAATTCATGACTTTAAATGCAATGTTCCAATCATAATCATCTATGTGAAATTGATGTTGCTTTGAATTAACGAAAGCATTAATAGCATCTGCATAACCAATACACGATTTTAACATAAGAAAAGTTGAATTCCACCTATCTAGAATATCATCAATAAATTTTCTTCTCCTCAATCCAAGATTTTTACAAATTTTTCCAAATTCTTGTTGTTTAGAATTTGAACAAGAAATGTAGTTAATAACTTCTCTAATTTTATGTATTTGTGGTGTTATTAATTTTAAACCATCTTGCACTACTAAATTATATATATGACAAACACACCTCATATGAAATAATTTAGAGTCAAACGAGGAATTAAGAGTCATTTTCAAAAGTTCAATGCATGCAGTATTTGCACTAGCATTATCAAAACTAATGCTAAATAATTTGGTCAATACATTAAATTCATTAAAAACCTGCAATAAATTCTCACACAAATTTATTCCATTATGTGGATATTCAAGTAAGCGAAAAGCAATAATTCTTTTGTGAAGTAACCAATTATTATCAATAAAATGTGCAGTGACACATGCATAACCATTGTGATTACGTCCAGACCAACAATCAGATGTAAAATACATAACTCCATCAAAGTTGTTAAATCAGTTTTCAAATGTTTAGTCATTGTATGAATTAATTTCAAGATATCTAAGGGAGCAGTATTTCTACTTACTGATCGATAAGCGGGTTGAACATACTTTTACATAAACTCCTCAAAGTATCGATCTTCTGCTAAAGTAAAATGCATCTCGTTTGCTGCCAAAAATTCAGACATTCCTATTCTCATTCGATCCTACGAATAACAAAAATTAGAAAAAGTAATTGTTCCACTAGTATCAGTAAAAGAAGTAATTTGAGCTTGTTTAGTATCCAAATGTCCTCTTTCATTCATGTGTTTATCTTTGTGTCTTCGCAATGTGCCCGTGCCTTGACCTTTGACCCATGCATAACTCTTTCTACAAATAGTGCATATTGCTTTTTTGTTTGGTTCATCTACTGTAAAGATTTTCCAAATATTAGATGTGTGCTTTTTATTTCTTCGCTGTTGAGAAGATCCAATATTTGGATCATTATCATCTTCCAATTTATTGGAGAACAACTATCATATAAATTGACATTTCTTGAAAAAAAATAGTGAGAATCTATAAATTTTCAACAAAAATTTTTGAGATAATAAGATGAAAAGAAATCACAAAATATTGAATATGAAAAATACTTGCTGAAAATATTAAGAGAAAACGAGAAATAGAGATTTCAAAATTTCAAGCTTGTAGATTGTGAGAGTTTGCTATTTTTTCACTTCACAATACCACAATTTATACAAAAAAAAAAATTAAAAAAAAATTCAGAACGGTCTTGTGACCGTTCTGAATGCTGCAGGCTACAACAGCAGGCTATAGCATCTGCTGCTACAGGCAGCAGGCGCAATTTTTATTTTTTATTTTTCAAACAGGGCTAGCGGCGATACACCTTGAACTTGCTCGGACCAGTTCAAGGTGCGGGCAGCCCACGATTCGGCCCACACAGTTCGTGGGCCGGTTCACCTCTAGGTGGGCCTGGGCGGCCTACCCATCTTGACAAGCCTACATTATTTTACGAAATAATACAAAATTATATATTGACGATACACTTTATTCAAGCAAATTCAGAAGAAATTTGCTTAATTTTAAAAATATCTGTGCAATGAATATCCATTGAGACGATGCAAGAAAATAATATTGAATATCTCTGCATAACTTCTTTTGTATCTCGCAGAACCAGATAAAAGAAAAAATTTATGCACTCCCTTCTGGTATGTATTATACATTTATAAAATTGGTCGAATCAAATATTATCACGAACCAGAAGGTCATTGATCCACAAAATTTTATACTTTGAAATGATCGACTTGGACATCCAGGAGCTATAATGATGTGCCGAATAATAAATAACTCACATGCACATCCTTTAAAGAACCAAAAGATTCTTTTACCTAATGATTATCCATGTGTGACTTGTTCGCAAGGCAAGTTAGTCATTAGACCTTCGGCTATAAAGTTATAAATGTCAATATTGAATCTCCAACTTTTTTGGAAATGATTCATTGAGATATATATGTGGGCCAATACACCCACCATGTGGACCATTTCGTTATTTTATGGTATTAATTAATTCTTCTACTAGATGGTCACATGTTTGCCAACTTTCTACTAGAAATGTAGCTTTTGCTAGACTACTTGCTCAAATCATAAAATTACATGCGCAATTTTCCGATTACTCAATTAAGACTACTCGTCTTGACAATGTTGGTGAATTTAGATCACAAGCATTCGATGATTATTGCATGTTAATTGGGATTGTTGTTGAACATTCGGTTGTGCATGTCTATACATAAAATGGTTTAGCGGAGTCATTTATTAAATGTCTACAACTTATTGCTAGACCATTACTTATGAAAACAAAACTCCTAGCTTTTGTTTGGGGTTATACCATATTGTATGCTGTGTTATTGGTTCGTATCAGACCAACTGCATATTATCAATATTTACCTTTACAACTAGCATTTGGTCATGGACCTAATATTTCTCACCTTCGAATTTTTAGTTGTACTGTTCAAGTCCCTAATTCACCCCCACAACGGACTAAAATGGGTCCCAATGAAGACTTGGAATTCATGTGGGTTTTGATTCACCATCTATTATAAGATATTTCGAACCTTTAACAAATGATTTATTTACTGCACGTTTTGCAGATTGCCATTTTAATGAAATGATTTTCCCAATTTTGGGAGGAAAAAACTACATCCTAATAAACAAGGTAAAATTTCTTGGAATGAAACAACTCTATCTCATTTTGATTCTCGCAGCAATCAATGTGATCAAGATGTTGAAAAAATCATTCATTTGCAAAGAGTTGCAAATCAATAGCCAGATACATTTGTTGATACAAGAAAAGTAATAAAGTCATATATACCAGCAAAAAATATTCTAGCAAAAATTGATGTCCCTACACGACAATTTAATGTTGCAAATGAATCTCAAATATGCCATAAGCGTAGTCGACTAGTTGGTTCAAAAGACTCTATACCTTTAAAAAGAAAACTACAAGAGAAAAACCAACCAAAAAATTCAGAAGAAGTAACATTAGAGAAAATTGATCAATCAAATATTGAAAATATGGTTCCCGAAGAATCACGCGTGTCCGAAAATAATGAGATTTCAATAAATTATATGTTATCTGATAAATTATGTGAGCGAAATAATGTTGTTATAAACAATATTTTCGTCTTAGTGTTGATACTATGCAAAATGAGGATCATAAACCACTGTCTATTAAAGATTGTCAAAATAGAAATGATTGGCTAAAATGGAAAGAAGCCATTCAGGCGGAATTGAATTCCTTAGAGAAACGAAAAGAACTTGGACCTGTAGTTCGAACACTTGAAAATATAATCCCGGTTGGATACAAATGGGTTTTTGTACGAAAAAGAAATGAAAACAATAAAATTATAAGATACAAAGCCCAACTCGTACTTCAAGGTTTCCCACAAAGACCATGAATTGATTATGAGGAAACAAATTCTCCCGTAATGGACACCATCACTTTTAGATTTTTAATTAGTTTGACTGTATCATAAAAGCTTGATATGCACCTTATGGATGTGGTGATTGCATATTTGTATAGATCACTTGATAATGACATATATATGAAAGTCACTGAAGGACTTAAAGTGCGAGAAAAAAATGAAACATATCTGAGAACCATGTTCTCAATAAAATTGTAAAGATCATTATATGGATTGAAACAATCTGACACATGTGGTATAATCAATCGCCTTATCGAATATTTGTTGAAAGAAGATTATAAAAAATGACAATGTTCGCCCATGAGTTTTCATAAAGAAAACAAATATTAGATTTGCAATTGTAGCAGTTTATGTTGATGACTTAAATTTAATTGAAACTTATGAAGAGCTCAATAAAAATGCAGATTATTTGAAAAATGAATTTGAGATGAAAGATTTGGGAAAAACCAAATTCTGTCTCGAGTTACATATTGAACATTTCCCAGAAGGATTATTTGTTCATCAATCTACATATACAAAAAGAGTCTTAAAACGATTTTATATGGATAATGCACATCCATTGGCATCACCTATGGTTGTTTAATCACTTGTTATAAAAAAAGATCATTTTCGTCCACTTGAAAATGGAGAAAAGATTCTTGGTCTTGAAATACCATATCTTAGTGTAATTGAAGCATTAGCTTATCTTGCAAATTACACTCGACCCTACATATCTTTTTTTGTAAATCTCTTAGATATATCTCTACTCCAACACAACGACATTTGAATGGTGTTAAACATATTTTTTCGTTACCTAAAGGGTACTATTGATTTGAGATTATTTTATTTTCAAAAGTCAGGATCTGCTTTAGTGGGATATGCATATGCATATTATCTCTCTAACCTATATAAAGCTAAATCACAAATAGCATACGTGTTTACTCGTGGAGGAACGGCTATATCATGGAGATCTGTGAAGCAATCATTGACGCAACATCCTCAAGTCATTCTGAAATTATTGTAGTCCATGAAACATGCCAAGAATGTGTATGGTTGAGGAACATGACCAATCATATCCAAGCATCATGCAAATTAATTTCAACAAAAAATTTTCCAACAATTTTGTATGAAGATAATGGTGATTGTATTGCACAACTCAAATGAGGTTATATCAAAGGTGACCAGACGAAGCATATTTCTCCAAAATTCTTTCATACACACGAGCTTCAGAAAAATGGTGACATTGATATTCAACAAATTCATTCAAGTGACAATGTGGTTGATTTATTTACAAAAGCACTGCCAACATCTACATTCAAGAAATTGGTTCACAAGATTGGAATGTGTCGACTTAAAGATTTTTAGTGATCAACATCAGGGGGAGTAGCTGTACTCTTTTTCCTTCGCTTAGGTTTTATCCCACTGGGTTTTCCTAACAATGTTTTAATAAGGCAGCATTTATCTTTAATACTCCAAAATAGCTATACTATTTTTCCTTCGTTTTGATTTTTTTTGTCTCATTGGATTTTTATCAAACAAGGTTTTAACGAGGCAACTATTTTGTAATGTGTTATTCAAGGGAGAGTGCTGTAAACAATAAGTTATTGGTGAATGACAAATGTACCCTTGTAGCCCTAGATATTATTACCATATGTATCCCTATTCTTTCCTTATAAATATATGGCACTGGTTCTCATTATAATACACAAAAGTCTATTGACTTTTATTTTCTCCTCTTTTTTTCTCTCTTTTCATAACACTTTCCTATTTATACACTTTATTAAAAATTTACTCATACTTACCCAATCCCAAAAGTTCTCTTGGCGTCTCTTTCCGGATTTCAAATCGGCATAGTATGTTATGATAAAAGAATTTTACTCTTCTTTCATTTTGTGGACCTAATTAGCCCTGAGCAAATAAATAGAAAAATCGACCAAATCAATCAAACCGAACCGATTCAAGTCGATTTGACACAAGTAATGGGCTTGTTTTGATTTTCTTTTTTACAAGATCATGGTGAGTCAATTCAGTCATAGTTTGAAGTCTCAAGCTGCTGATTACACTTACACGTTGTCATTTGTTTTAAAGAAAAATAAATATCAAAAGATAAGTCCTAATCTCATAACTATATTTCGATTCCCTCCAATCTATGATGTTGCCAGTAAGTAATAGCACTAGAAATTTCATTTCACAAGCTACTTAGCCTTACTCAGGCACCCATGCTACATAATCATAAAAAATCAATAAAATTCTTATTTTTTTTGTTTATTTGTCTCTATTAAGTCAATAGTTCTTGTAATATAAAGTCATTTTGTTATTTAAGTTCTTGTAATCTAAATGGACCAAAAATTAAGACAATGTTTTTTTTAAAATCAATTTGGGAGTAACCATATGAATTTCAGAGGCATATTGGATGCCTACAAACTGATTGGGCCAAATTTTCTCAATTGGCATTGCAATTTGAGAATTGTTCTTAAGCATAAGAAAATTGGTTATGCCCGCCCTTTTCTGAGGTATCTACCGAGGACTCAACCGAGGAAGATATGGCTGCTTATAATAAACACAGTGATGACGATAATATTGCAGCATGTGTGATATTTGCAGCCATGTCACCTGAGTTGCGAAAGCAACATGAGGGTATGGATGCCTACACTATGATTTTTTATCTCAAGGAGTTGTATGATGAACAATAATACGTGGAAAGACGTGAGACTTCAAAGCAACTGTACCGGTACAAAATGGTAGAAGGATCTTCAGTCAATGCTCATGAGCTGAAGATGATTCGCTTTATCAATAATGGACCCTGAACTAAGTGTTGACTTGGTTCTACAATCTCTGCGGGAGAGTTATTCATAGTTCATCATGAATTTCAACATGAATAAGCTCGAGTGCACACGTCTTGAGTTGCTGAACATGATTAAGACTGTGGAGCCTAATATCAAAGCTAGTAATGGGCATGTGTTAGTCATACAATCCTCCAAGGGCACTAAATTGAAGTTTTAAGAAAACATCCAAGAAAGCTAAGAGCAATAACAAAATAGTTAAAGCAAACAAGGACAATACTAAATCTGATGACCAGTGTTATCATTGTAGAGTGAAAGGTCATTGGAAAAGGAATTACAAAGCTTACTTTGCAAGTTTGAAGGAAAAGAATTCTTCTGAAGCTTCTTCTTTATCTATACTTGTTATCGAGGTTAATATGTCTACTTCATTACCTTCTTGGGTATTAGATACCGGATGTGGATCTCATATTTGTATAAATATGCAGGGACTAAAGAAAAATAGAGCACTACAGAAAAGAGAAGTTGACCTGCATGTCGGGAATGGAGCAAGAGTTACTGCATTAGCTGTATGAACATACTTCTTACCATTGCCTTCGAACTTAGTATTAGAATTAGAAAATTATTATTTTGTTCCTACCATTACTAAAAATATTATTTCTATTCCATATTTGGACATAAATTATTTTTCAATTAATGTTAAGAATAATTGTTGTTATTTTATCGAAATGAGATCTTTTATGGTTGTGGTGTATTATAAAATAGTATTTATATTCTTGATACTGAGTTGTCTATTATGAGTATAGAAAATAAAAGGAATCAAATGATGATCTAAATAATACCTATATTTGGCATTGCAGGCTATGTCATATAAATGAGAAACGCATTTCCAAGTTACATAGAGATGGATACTTGGGGTCAAAAGATTTTGAATCATTTGACAAATACGAGTCATGCCTATTAGGCAAGATGACCAAATTTCCTTTTATTGGAAAGGGAAAAAGAGCCGCACAATTATTGGGGTTAATACATACTGACGTATGTGGACCCATGTCAATCACCACTAGAGGCGGTTTATCTTATTTCATCACATTTACTAATGATCATTCTAGATATGGTTATGTATATATGATGAAGTTCAAGCATGAAGAACTTGAAAAGTTCAAAGAATTAAAGCTTGAAGTAGAGAAACAAATAGGTAAAGGTATTCTCACGCTGAGATCAGATCGAGGTGGAGAATATCTAAAAGAAAAATTTTTAGATTACATAAAAAGAGAATGAAATTCTCTCACAGTGAACTTCGCCACATACACTGTAGCATAATGGTGTATCTGAACGGAGGAATCGCACTTTATTAGATATGGTACGATCAATGTGAGCCATGCAAACCTCCTAAAATCGTTTTGGGGTCATGAACTAATTGCTGTGTGCTACACACTAAATAGTGCTCTATCTAAATCGGTTGACAAAACTCCATACGAGTTATGGAAAGGTAAAGTGCCCAACTTATCTCATATGAAAGTTTGGGGATGTGATGCTCATATGAAGTGTACTGCATCGGATAAGCTTGAGACTAAATCCGATAAATGTATATTTATGGGATATCCAAAAGAGACAATTGGATATCAATTCTATAATCCAGTTGAGAAGAAGGTGTTCAACTAAAGACATGCCATATTCTTAGAGAAAGAGTTCATTCTAGGAGAGGGTAGTGGGAGCAAATTAGAACTTGAAGAAGTTCATGAATCCATAGATACTATTGACCAATTAGATGAACATGAGTCTGATCCTACACCTGCTGGGGATAAACTCTTGATCAGGACATAGAGACTCCTGATGACACTCTGGCTCAGCGTGAATTAAGTAGGACCATTCGACCTCCTAGAAGGTATGAATTCACGATTACTAATAAAATATTATTAATCAAGGATGATGAACCTATTAATTATGTAGAAGTAAGGTCAAGTGTTGACTCAAGGTGATGGCAGGAGGCCATGGAATCCGAAATGAACTCAATGTATGAAAATCAGGTTTGGACCTTGGTCAACCCTCCTGATAGGATAAAACCCATAGGTTGTAAATAGGTTTACAAGAAAAAGGTCGACGTAGATGGAAACATTCATACATACAAAGCAAGGCAAGTAGAAAAAAGTTATAAACAAAGGCAAAGTGTTGACTTTTATGAAACCTTTTCTCCTGTAGCCATGTTGAAGTCCATCTGAATTTTGCTTGCAATAGCTGCATATCAAGATTATGAGATATGTCAAATGGATGCAAAAACTGCTTTCCTTAATGGGAACTTGCAAAAGGAAGTGTATATGACACAACTTAAAGGTTTTGAATCCAAAGAACAACAAGGTATGCAAGTTTGATTGATCCATTTATGGATTAAAGCAAGCCTCTAGGAGTTGGAATCTCCGCTTTGATGAGACAATCAAAATGTTTGATTTTATCAAGAATGAAGATGAACCGTGTGTTTACAAGAAGACAAGTAGGAGCATTGTCATATTCCTGATTTTATATGTAGATGACATATTATTAATAGGAAACGACATCCCAATGCTTCAATCGGTAAAATTATGGTTGTCAAAGAATTTCTCCATGAAAGACATGTGAGAAGCAACTTATATTTTAGGAATTAAGATCTATAGAGATAATTCTAAATGATTGCTTGGTTTATCCAGTCTTCATACATAGATAAAATTTTGAGAAGATTTAATATGGAAGAATCCAAAAGAGGATTGTGTCCCATGTCACATGGAATTTATCTCTCAAAAGATATGTGTCCCAAAACACATGATGAGAAGAACCGCATGGATAAGATTCCTTATACATCAGCAGTAGGATCTATCATGTATGCGATGCTATGTATGAGACCAGATATTTCATATGGTCTAAGTGTTATGAGCAGGTTTCAAAAAAACCCTGGTGAGAAACATTGGGTAGTAGTTAAGAACATTCTCAAGTATTTAAGAAGGACTAAAGATGTGTTCTTAATATATGGAGAACATGCATTAAGAGTTCATGGATATAGTGATGCTAGCTTCCAGTCTAACAAGGATGATAGCAAATCTCAATTTAGATATGTGTTTACCCTCATCAACGGAGCGGTTAGTTGGAAGAGTCCCAATTAAGAGACACCTACTGATTCAATAATGGAAGCCGAGTATATTGATGCTTCTAAAGCAGTAAAGGAAGCCGTTTGGATCAAGAAGTTTATTAATGAACTTGGAGTTGTTCCTAGCAGTGTTGATCACATATTTCTGTATTGTGACAAAAATGGAGCCATCGTGCTAGCGAAGGAGCCAATGTCTCATCAACGATCCAAACATGTGCTGAGACGGTACCATCTTATTAGCGAGATTGTACAAAGAAATGATGTAAAGATAGAGAGAATTCCCACGAATGATAATATTGCAGAACCATTGACAAAGACGTTTTCGCAGTATAAACATGATCATCATGTAGACTCTTATGTTATTAGATACATAAGTGATTTGATCTAGTGCAAGTGGGAGTTTATAAGTGTTATGTCCTAGATCCAATCGATTTGGTTGTAAACACTTTTCATATGTTTAATGCATTTTTTCTAGAAAGATCTATTATTTATTTAAATTACTTTTCTAATAAATTATATTAAATAATAGAGTCCGTATATTTAAGTCTTTGCAATTTGTTAATCACAAGGAGTTTTGATTGTGAGATACAAATTGCAATACGACTAAATCTTAAATTATAGTGGTCGAAGTAATAATGAGATATAGATATCGTTATTAGGGATAGACCATCATATGTGGCATTTCTTACTTACGAAGTAAGTAGTTAATCTCACAAGTTAAAGGGTGGTGACACTTAAATAAACACGTGAATGTTTTGTTATAGAACAAAATATTAGATACCCACTGGGGAGATTCCACATGGATATCTATCTGAGTGTCAATGGTTAATCTTTAATGTTTGGTAGTGGAATTGATCATTTGAATTGAGGTCATCATAGTGCCTTATATGGGGATAGTCATACTTTGGTAATGTTGGATGTTACTCTGCCAAGGTCGCTAATACGACATCGTTCAGGTATGTCAAGAATCATATGAAGGTTGTGAATGATCAATAGAGGATTCATCATTCTTAGATAGTAATATATTATGATATATATTTCATTCAACTAAGTTGATAATGAAATCTTTGGCCAATGTGAACTCATAAGTCCAAAATGAGTTTTCGACTTACATTGACTTAATAATGGAATGAAAGATATAATCGATAATTGAGATTGACACACATTCATATCTCGTAATTGATTAGATAATATTGACGAAGGGATTATAGTTTCCTGGTAAACGAATAAGTTTGATTTTGTCATGCCACGTGACATTTTCCGTCACATGTATTGCCGTGACATATTGCTAGATGTCAATTTGGGACGACGAATGTGAACTGATGATAAATTAAACGGGAGTATTTTAATTTGTCGATTTTGATTAGATGATAATAATAATTAAGTCGTTAGACATAGTGATCGGAAACCTGATGAGTCACACACAAAAGGAGAACCAGAAGAATGCGAGGGCTGCAATTTTGATCAGTACCTGATTCAGTTAAGACCTAGTATGAAGTTTGAATTCATTGCTTACAAAAATAGTCATGTTGCAATACCATTTTTGAAGTTGAATTCAGCTAATAACATTAACATTTTCTTCATCAGTTTGAAGACGACGAGATTTTTGGAATGGTAGCTTTCGGAACTGGAATCAGAATGATGAGATTTTGAATCAGAATTTGAGTGAAAAGCATGAGAAGTATCTTCATAAGATGATGATGCAGATAACACTTTTTCAGAGTCCTTGATTTTAAGATGAACAACTTCCATCTTAACATCTTGCATTTGTTTTTCAAGATTAGAAATTTGAGATTTCATGGTTTTGATTTCTGATCTTAAATCAGAACAAGAAGTTTTTGAAAAATTTTCATTTTGAAATCTTTTCATAATATCTTGAATATTGAAAGCTTCAGGAGCA
Organism: Fraxinus americana; assembly: GCA_035079005.1. Lineage (NCBI taxonomy): Eukaryota > Viridiplantae > Streptophyta > Magnoliopsida > Lamiales > Oleaceae > Fraxinus > Fraxinus americana. The sequence goes on along the minus strand of CM068715.1, from coordinate 17,700,648 downwards.
GGAGTTGAGGGTGAAGGAAGAAGAGAATTAAATTTATTTTTCAATTTTCGATGAGGAATATGATTAATAATTTCTCTAATAAGTTCTTCTTCTTTTGTAAGGACATTTATGGTTTTACAACCACAAACTTCTTTACTTTGGCATGAAGATAAGGACGAATTTGAATTGTTTTCGAAATCAGAATCCTCTTGATTTTGAAAAACTTGTTCAATTTCAGAATTTGAGAAATCAGAATCAGAATTAATAAGATTGAGAAGTTCGAGCTTAGTATCTTCATCACATTGAAGATTACTAAAATCAGAACAAGAAGTTTTTGAAAAATTTTCTTTTTGAAATCTTTTCATAATATCTTGAATATTGAAAGCTTCAGGAGCAGGAGTTGAGGATGAAGGAAGAAGAGAATTAAATTTATTTTTCAATTTTCGATGAGGAATATGATTAATAATTTCTCTAATAAGTTCTTCTTCTTTTGTAAGGACATTTATGGTTTTACAACCACAAACTTCTTTACTTTGACATGAAGATAAGTACGAATTTGAACTGTTTTCGAAATCAGAATCCTCTTGATTTTGAAAAACTTGTTCAATTTCGGAATTTGAGAAATTAGAATCAGAATTAATAAGATTGAGAAGTTCGAGCTTAGTATCTTCATCACATTGAAGATTACTAATCTTTCCCTTAAGAGGACATTTGTTTGAATAATGACCAAATTCGTTACATTTCCAACATGTAATGTTTGAAGTTCTTTTCTTTGAAAACTTTCTTTTTGAAAAGTTTTTGGAAAGATAATTTTGAGAATTCTTTTTCTTATCAAAATATTTTTGAGAAGATCTTTTCTTAAAATGGGAAGAAACATTTTTCTTCTTTGATCTTGAAGGAGGAAATTTTTTTTTTTGAAATCCATATTGTTCACATAATGATCCTAGTTCTTTGCGAGCATCAGATCTTTCCGATTTCAATTTGGCTTTAAGTTTGAGATCAGTGCAGAGAGCTAATCCTTCTCGATTAACGAAACTGATTAATTCTCCATAAGTAAGATTATCATAAGGAATTGTATCATCATCATCATCATCATCATCATCATCATCTTCTCGTTTGATAGCATTTCTAACCTTTTCGGCAAAAAGCTTTGGAAGTCCAAAGATAAATCTTTCTTTCCAATAAGATTGTTCACAATCTATTCGTAATAAGACACGAGTAAGAAACATGTCTTTATACCAATGAAAATCTTGAAGAGTAGGACAATTAGATTCATGAGAATTTGAGAAAAATTTTCATGAATATCTGTAGGGATACCAATAAAATGTTTGATAATACAATAAATAAGGGTTGCAAAACTATTATTTTTACCATCAGATGTGACATCGTTTGCAATTTGATTTCAATCTTCAGTAGTAAGATAATTGAACCACCAACTTTTGAGTTGTCCAGAAAAATCGAGAACAAGATTATTTGTAGATTCATGAGCATCAGCACCATAAGTGACATAAGCATTATAGCAAATACCCATTTTTTCAAGAATTTGAATAATTTGATATTCAGATAATCCATCAATATTCCATTCCATGATAGAGTCTTCACTGAATTTGATTTGATGTTTGCTCTTTTCTTCAAAGAGTAAATCAGGAGCAATATAACTAGGATAGTAAAAGGAATCTTTGAATGTTGGACATTTGATCCATGATGAATTCTATTGACTGAAAATCAGATTCTTCAAGAAATTGATTCTCAATTTCGTCAATAGTATTAATATTATTTGAAGAAGAGGATAATTTTGAAAGCTGTGTAGCAAGCTCTTTGAGAACACTTTCTTCTGAATTTAATTTTTTCAGAGTAATTTCATGAAAGTGACACAAAGATGATATTGGTTTTACAATTTTCTTTTTGCCTTTGCCAATCTTTGAAAATTCAGAATGCTCAAATTCAGAATTAATTTCAATTCTATTAAGCAGAGTACACATAGATTGAAGAACAATATTGGTATAATTGTTCTGAGATTGAATATTTTTGATATCTTTAGTATTAACTAAAGATTCATCAGGACGTTCAATCCTTTTGAAAGGAGAAGCAATAATTTTTGTAGTTCCATGCGGAACAATGATTTGTTCAAAAGGAGGTTATGAAGATTGAATAGTTTTATCTGAAGAAGTCTTCCAGGTTTTCTTTGAAGATGATGTATTTTGAATAGTCTTAATTTTATTTTTGCAAGAAATTTTTTTGAAAACTTTGAAATAAGTCCATTCATAAAAACTAATATTTTTTTGGGAATTAAAAAATTCTTCCCAAAAAGAATCAATTTGTTCTTTTGAAAAAGATTTTTGATAAGATGTTAAAAATTTTTGACTTCAGGAGTTTGGTCAGTTTTGAACTCATTTCTTTCGTCTATTGTAGAAGAAATAATGTTGCACTACCGACCAAGCTTCTCAGATTGAGGAGGAGGTACCATATCTGACAAAGTAGGAGAAGTAGGAGGTTCTATTTCTTCTTCTTCTTTTTCAGATTCTTCATTTTGATTAAAAGGTTTTGGAATTTTTGGATTAAAATTTATACCTTTGATAGAAGATGTTGAAAATCTGGCAGATTGAAAAGAATTCATTTTAGATCTGTCTTCAGATCTAAACATGACTTGTTATGGGCGAAAATTTTGTTTGCATCACTTTTTAATCAATGTAGCGCATTCGATCGAACATAATGATGTAAAAGTTTCGGGTACATGGATCTTAAATGTATTCATAATAGGAGTTAGTTTATTGTTGTATTTAAAATGTCCGCCAATGAAAATTGAATTAGAAAAATATTGTCATTTATTAAGTCGTTAACAACAAAAATATTGTCATGTTATTATCTATAAGCTTTACTTTGGGAACATGTGTCTAAAGATCAACAAATACAATTCACAACAACTCAACAAGCTCACATTTGTCGTTACATACCTCTTCACTTCTTTTCTTCATTCCTTCATGATTCCTAATTCTTTGATAAGTACATATTAGTGGTAGAATGAGAGTTTGATTACATATTTTGAGAAAGATATATTTGATAATATTGAAAATGATGTAATTATGAAACGTTATTAAAGTATGAGAACGCGCAAAGAGCACTTGTAATAAAACATTAAATGCTTTAATTTTTTCATAACTTTTTTGGAAGTTTGATTGTGCCCCCAACTCAAAATGTCTACGCCTGCCACTGGCACCAGGACTACAATCCTTTAAGAGGCAAAAGAGGAGAACTAATATTATTAGCTTAGATGAGTGCAAAATAATCCTGTATTGTTGTCGGTGTTTATGATCATTGTTCGATACTTCATTTTTTGCGATCTTATATGACGTAGGACCCTTCTTCCCTTGTGCTTTTATGATTACTGAATATTGTTCTTAGCCCCTTTTTATGTTCTTGTTCAGGTGAAATTGAGGTAAAGGCCATTGACAAAGTAAGACAAGAGGCGTCACTGTGCACCAAATGTTGAAAGGGAAAAAAACCTAGTTTGAAGAGGTTGAAGGGAAATGGAATGAGGAGAGAGCTACTCTCACTATCTGTTTGGAGACTCAGGTTGTTGCTATGGCCCAACTGGAGAAGGAGATGGTAGAGGTCAAGGCGAGAAAAGAGCACTTTAAGGAAGAGCTCGAGTAAGAAAGTTCCAAGGTGGCAGAGGAGGTGAAAAAGACTGAGGTGGAGAAAATCCGTGCTCATGAACTGGCGCTAGGTTGATTGTAGCAGTTGATGAGTGGAAGATCTACTCGAGGGTCAAACTCATAACCAAAAGGTCTATGTGGTGGCCATCCATGAACTTATTGGCTTTATTGAGAAGAAGGTTCCAAATTTTGACACCAATTTTCTTCATGGGCCTTATCTCATCAGGAGGCATTTGTGGCTTACCTGACTGGAACTGGTCCTTTTGGTTCTCAGGATGATGATGAGCTTGCCCCAAACCAAGGTGACCTCCTAGATCAAGTTGGCAATCAAGATGGTGGTGATGATCCTCATGTTGTTTAGAGGATATAGATCCTTTTGTAACCCTTAATCTATTTTTATGCTTTTGAAATGAAGAACTCTTTTGACACAATTCTCATTGTTTTTCAAGTTGAACTTCTTAGTTTTGAAGTTATGAAAATATGATGAATTTAAGAAAGTCCGACTAAATATGTAAACTAAATATTCCTAGAAGCTAGGGTGGACTTATCACAACTTTTATTCTGGAATTTGACTAAGTGTTGCAGCTAAGACAAACTTAGCTAGGACTGAGTTCATGAGCTTGTCAAGTTTTTCTACAAAATTTTGTCTAAATGTTGTAGTATTTACAACTTTAGCTCATCCTACTGAAGAGCATGATTTGAAATTTTGTGTTGGAAATTTGACTAAATGTTGCAGCTAAGGAAAACTTTGCTAGGATTAAGCTAAAAAGTTCATCCAGTATCTATATGAAATTTTGTCTAAGTGTTGCACCACTTTGAAACTAAGCTCATGCTACCGAAGAGTAGGCTTTAGAATTTCTTGTTGGAAATTTGACTAAGCATTGCAGCTAAGGTAAATTTAGCTAGGATCGAGCTAAAGAGCTTGTACAATATTTCAACAAAATTTTGTGTAAGTGTTGAAACACTTACAACCTTAGCTTATGTTGTTGAAGAGCAGTCTTCGAAATTTCATGTTGGAAATTTGACTAAGTGTTGCAGCTAGGGCAAACTTAGCTATGATCTAGCTAAAGAGCTCGTCCAGTGTTTCTTGGAAATTTTGTCTAAGTGGTGCAGTACTTACAACCTTAGCTCATGCCAATGAAGAGCGGGCTTTGAAATTTCGTGTTAGAAATTTAACCAAGTGTTGCAGTTGAGGCAAACTTAGCTAGGATCGAGTTGAAGAGCTCATCCAATATTTCCACGAAATTTTGTTTAAATGTCGCAGTATTTACAATCTTAGATCATGCTGCTGAAGAGTAAACTTTGGAAGTTTGTATTAGAAATTTGACTAAGTGTTGCAGTTTAGGCAAACTTAGCTAGAATTAAGTTGAAGAGCTTGTTCAGTATTTCCACGAAATTTTTTCCAGAGTTGTACAACATTGAAATAGTTGTCATAAAATTTATTTTATTCAAGCTCATTTACATAAGGCAGTACAAATGATTATCTATTGATAATATTACTTGAGGTGCTTAGCGTTCCATGGATGTAGGAAGGGTATCCTTATATATCTTCGCGCTTATTAGATCCCTCGGATAGGATTTTGGTGATTTTGTAGGGTCCCTCCCAATTAGGTTCCAAGGATCTAGCGTTAAGCTCCCTTATGGCAATAAAGATTTTTCGTAACACTAAATCACCAACTTCAAACTTCCTTATCCGCACTTTCTAGTTGTAGTGTTTGGCATTCCGTTGCTTATAAACTATTGTCCGAAGTTTAGCTTCATTTCTTTTTTCTTCCAGCAGGTCAACTCAGCACGCAGGTCAACATCATGCTAAAAATATTCGTCAAAGTCGACTCGAAATAATTTCATTTGAAATCTTTCATTGGGCCCTGACCCACCTACTATACACTGGATAAAGTTCTGCATAATATCAACATCAATAATCAATAATCAAATTACCAATCTGACATCGACACCGACGAGTGGACCATCCTCTTATGATCACTAGAGGCCCATCCCCTAACTGTCCCTATGATCACCTAAGAAGTATCCCACCCAGTAGCGCCAATAATCATAGTATCACAAAGGTACAGTCGAGTAGTCCACCCTCCTGTGATCACCAAAGGCCCATCCCCTATCTGCCTTTGCAATCAATCATGAAGTATGGGTGGTGCCAAAACATATCATATAAGCACGCCTCACATGCCTCGGTGCCCTAGTAGTGGTCAATGAAATTTTTTATGAGGAAAACTCAATTTTACAATCATGTTGTGCATGCTAGATTTTCAACCATGGATGTATGTCGTGCATGCACATGAAAATGCTCATAAGTAACATACTCAATGACCATAACCATCATATGATACACAATTAGCTCCTTATCAAAGTTATGTTAATATTCCAACTATACTATATCACAAACACTATGTTCTTGAATCGTAGTTGCAAATGGATTTCCATTTACCTTTTTGCCTTTGTGTGTGCGCGCGCTTCTACGGAGTGTAAATCAATTCTTTTTTTCACTTAAAGTCAGAGAATCACCTGTATAACCATCTAATATTAAACACAATCATTAATTTGATAATCTTAACACACACAATCCCGTGCTACGTCCATTCATGCCAAAATAATTTAGATGACATTAACAATTCAAGTTACCAATTACATTGCAAATTAGTCCATAAATCACATTATTTATCGAGTTAAATTATGAACGTCAACGTCATCCAATTGTTGTTAACAACCTAGCACTCCTTAAAATGTATTTTTCATGCCTAAAAGATAATTAATGAACATATAAATATTGAATCTAAGTTAAATACACAAATGGACAAAATCTGTTTTTAGGTTTCTGTCGCTGTCCAAGTATTTTTCTATCATTTTTCACACTTTTAACAGTATCCAATAATTCTCAAATTTTTACCACACTCTTATAGCACGTATGTAAAGGTAATCATGCCATAAATTTCCCACAAGTGAAAGGTTTACAGTTTCGAAGGCATTCCTTTTTCCAGACACCAAATCAAACAATGTCCCTCATAGCTGTTTTAAGTTTCACTTTAATTGGTTAGATTCTAACCTATTAAATATCATTTCTATACTTCCAACTCTTGTATAAAATCATTCATATTGATAAATATAAGTTATACCCAAGGGATTAGTTTAACCCATTCAAGTCTAGCAATCCATATCTCGGTCTAGGTTGTTTTCTTTCAAGTTCTTGCAATTAATTGCCCCTATTTTTGCCATCATAAATCATCAAAACACTCCCAATACAATTTTAATCAAGTCCAAAGGTTCAATAGGCTATAAAACTCTCAAAAACAATAAAGACATATGATAAGTGCAATTTTACATACTTATTTTATTGTCAAAACATGAGCAATTGTTGATTAATATGTTGGAATATAGCTTAATTCTATGCAATTTATGTTTTGTAGGATAAGTGATGAATGTAGCGAAAATAAGGAGAACCAAGTGAAAAATGACCAAAATGGAGGAAAATAAAAGTTTGGGGATTAAAGTGCAAATACTCTAACTTGTTTCTAACCTTGTGATAAAGATTCGAGAGTGTTAGAGGTCAATTGAATGAATGAAGAAGTCAAAGTGATGAAATATAGCCAAAACATTATCACATATCAACTTTCAAACTGAAAAGGTTGCACCAGTTTTTAGCCTCATATTGAGACCAGTGTTTGATATAGAAAACGATCGAATTTGAAGATGGTATTTAAATAAAAGTTGTATCTTCTTGAGTTATCTTTCTAACGCATTTTGAATCAGCTTAATCGGATACCTATGGAGAAATTTATGACCAAAATACCGAACGCTATTCATAGATAAACCTATGCGCGCGCAGACAAATTCTCTCGCGCGCGCACGGGCATGAATTTCACTTACCGAGCCTAAAACTAATGAACAATGTGTGGGTAAGGAAGTATATGGCGCACGCGCATAGGCAATTTTCACAGACGAATCTTTAGTTTCCTTCTACGACTCAAACTCCTTTGGTAACATATCTTGCACGACCTTTCAACCTTAAATACATTCCAAAAACACCCCAGAACGCCTCATTCTTCATTCTACACCATTCATTCATTGATTTGGCTCAAGAAACTCTTGAGAAACTAAAACCTTAGGTGAAGCAAGGAAGAAACTCATTGGATTCGGTGATTTCGCATCAATTTATTCATGTAATTGCTCTTTTCATTGCTAAACAATTCTGGAATTTAGACTTTCATTCTTATAAATTTACATTGAAATTGGTTTAATTCTTATTAGATTTCTCATGGATTCGGTCATGCTTTTTCCATTGTTTAATTGAAATATTTGTTGAGTTTCAATTTCATGAACCTATGTTGTGTTTGATTTAACTTTTACTAAATTAATTATAGATCCAGTCAGGCTTTTTTATCGACGAATTGAACTAATTTTTGAATTGTAATCTCAATTATTTTATTGATGTGATTTAATTACTGCTTTATGCTTGAAATATATGGTCGATCTTTGAATCTGATTTCAATAAAATTGTGCAAATGCGTTATAGAAAGTCTAGATTTTAGAAGTACTATCGAATTAAATTGATTTGTAATGATATATCTTCCGATTAGAGTGTCGGGACGAAAGCCTCTAATTGAGTCATAAAATTGAATAGTTGATGTGAATTATCCGATCCAGTTGAGGGAATTCCGACGCTTCACTAACTCAAATTATTGATTTTAACTTTGTTACTTCAACATTGAATTAACTACAAATTTAAGAGGACAAATTCATTCTTTTTGGAACCTTTAAGCATTTTTCCATCTCCCTTGGATACGACACCCCAAAGCTACACTATAACTATTGCGTTACACTTTGGGCGTAATCAAATTTTGGCGCCATTGCCGGGGAGACGGTATAAAATATGCAAGGATCGACTATAAAAGAGTGACATCGTTCCTTTTTATTTATTTTTAGTTAGTTTAATTTTCTTTATTGTATTTTTCATATTTTCACTTTATTTTCTTTTACTTTTTCTATGAGCAGGTATCGAGAAAAACGAGGACGATCTGTGGATAGACCCGACACAGAGTTTGAATATTTTTTTAACCTTGCATTTGATTCTATATCTGTTAAAACTGACACTTCATCACATAACATAATGTCTGACAATGAGCATGATGTATCGTATAGAACGTTGCATGATTATCTGCACCCCATGCGTACATCTACACCTTCATGTATTATGTTCCCACCTAACATGCAACGTGTAGATTTTGAACCTGGAATGATTCGACTTCTTCCTAATTTTCATGGATTTGAGAATGAAAACCCATATGTGCATGTTAGGGAATTCGAGGAGGTTGTAGCAACCTCCACAATCAACATGGTACAATGGATGGAATTAGGCTTAAATTCTTCCCATTTTCTCTTAAAAAAAGGGCTAAAAGCTGGTTGTATTCATTGAGACCACGTTCAATTGGAACTTGGGCTGAAAATGACCCAAGTATTCTTTAGCAAATACTTTCCCCACCATAAAACTATTGCGTTGAAAAAGCAGATCTCTCCTTTTATCTAAAAGGAGAGTGAAACTTTATATCAAGCGTGAGAAATGTATAAAGTTCGCACATCGTGAACTATGTCGATGAAGGGTTAACATCTAGAGAGCGTCAGTTTGTTGAAATGATGTATAATGGTGATTTCCTACAAAAAGATCCAGAAGAGGCTATAGGATATTTAGATGACTTAGCTGGGAAAGCCCATGCCTGGACTGGCCCTAGTACCACTGAGAACACCAATAGGTCACAAGCCGTAGGAAATCCTTCTAGTGCAGGCATCTATCATCTTAGGGAAGAAGACAATCTTAGAGCTAAGGTAGAAGCCCTGACTAGAGAAATTGAGAACCTACGCACTAGTAGTTCAAAGCTTACATCTACTGTTGCTCGTGTTGAGTCTTCTGGATCGTGTGGTGTGTGTGGTAGACTTGATCATCCAGTGCAAGAGTGTTTTGCTCTAGTTGAGATTATGGGGGTTTATGATCAACACTGCAATGCTTTAGGTGTGTACAAAAAGCCTTATGCCCCATATTTTGAGACCTACAATCAAGGGTGGCAGAATCATCCTAATTTCAGCTGGAAATCTGATAACCAGCAACCTACTCAGCCACCTAGAGTTTTCAATACACCATTACATCAACCCTCAACTTTTCAGAATTCTTTAGATGACACCCTACATGCTTTTATTGAGGCTCAGGGGAAAACAAATCAGAAGTTTGAAACCATGATCAATCAAGTTGTTGAGGAGAGTAAAGAAATGAAAAGCCATATAACCAAATTGACTAATGCCTTAGCAATAGGGGAATGTGGAAAATTTTTAGCTCAACCTCAACCTAATCCTACAGGGTAATACATGGCACAAACCTCTGGATCTAATGTAAACAATTTTAGGGAGGTAAATGTCATAACCACTAGGTCAGGGAAAGTCATAGAACAAACCTCTAGACCTATGGAAACTGAACAAGAGTCTAGTGAGCCTGAAGAGAGTAGCCCTAGGGAGGAAGTGATGACAAATCCAGTGAAAGCATCTTTCCCACTAACTCTTAAATCCACCTCAAAATCTGCTAGTCAACATAGTGAAGTCTTAGAGTATTTAAAGCAGGTAAAAATCAATTTAGCCTTTTTGCATGTAATTTCATAGATTCCTACGTATGATAAAGTCCTTAAAGATTTATGCACTATCAAAAGGAAACACAATGTCAAGAAAATCGCTTTCTTGACCGAGCAAGTGAGTGCAGTGATTGAGCAAAGAGTCCCACCTAGGACCCTGGTTGTCCTACTGTATCTTGTATCATTGGGAGTCACGAGTTTGGACAAGCTCTTCTTGATTTAGGGGCTAGTGTCAATCTCATGCCCTATGCTATTTACTTGTCGTTAGGTTTGGATGAGATGAAGCCTACATCTGTGGCTTTACAATTAGCTGATAGGTTTACTGTGAGACCTAGGGGAGTGGTTGAGGAAGTCTTGATTCAAATTGATAGATTTTACTATCTCGTGAATTTCTTGGTGTTGGATGTAAAAGATGATGTGAGTGTTGACACTAAAATTCCTATCATTCTTGGTAGATCTTTCCTCGCTACTGCTAATGATCTTATTAATTATAGGAATGGTCTCATGAAACTTTCATTTGAGAATATGACTTTAGAAGTCAACATTTTTCATGTCACTAAGTAGTTAGAAGAAGATGACGGGTGTCATCAAACACACATGATTGATGCACTCACTCAAAAAGTTGCTGATAGTATGTTCCTTGGACCACCTCAAGAAATTCTAGAACCGGATGGAGTAGACTTCATCATCAATAAACATCTTGAGATAGATGATTAAGAGTCAGGTAATAGTTCTTATTTTACATTGCCAGTTTCTAATGAGAGAACTTTACATTTTGTCTTGCAGGTCTCTACTCCTGATTTTGAGCTCTCCTCTGGTTACCCCACACATGTATTTGATGGAGGCGGAGGAACATCACCAGTGCTTATGTCCAAGGAGCTTAGTGCATCGCAAAGAAGATTGAAACCACACTTACTGGATGCAGGCTAGGGAGGAAACATTAGGTCGAGCCAAAGATAATAAACAAAGGCGCTGCTTGGGAGGCAACCTAAGGGGAGTTCGTTCTTTTTCTTCTACCTTTTACTTTTCCATTTTTATTCTAGTAATTTTGTCATTTTCTTTACTTTACCATTCCATTGAGAGCTTTTGGCTCTTACACTTTAAGTTTATGTTGATTCACTCACTATTATGTGATATTTGCCATTTCCTTCATTTGTCTTTCATGTTTATGCATTGAGGACAATGCAAAATTTAGTTGGGGGAGGATTCTGTTGGATTTTGTTGTGAATTTGCATAAGTAATATCATGGAGTTTCAAAAATTTTGAGAATTTGTTTAATAATTGTGACAATTATTATGTGATTATTGGGATAAGTATCAGCTGTGAATGATGAAATAGTGCATTATTGGATTAGTTTAGACCTGTTTATGTAAAACTTGACATTTTCTATGCACATTACTTATGTTTGGCAAATTGAGTTAGTGATGCGGTTCATTATGTATAGGATAGTTGAACATAGTAATTTCACCCAATTACCATCTAGTGTATTATTCCATAATTCAATTATAGGTTAGTTTGGAGATGATTGAACTGTTACAAGGGAACATTAAGATGAGAAGGAATTTCGAGCATGAAAATTTTGTGTGGATTGTCTAAAACCTGATAAGATGAAAACTAGGTGAAAGTTTCAAGTTAGAGGTTAGTTTAGAAACTGGATGTCTAAAAGAACCGGGCATTGCACTAACCTTTGAGTACATTGAAATATCTTTTCGAGCCTATATAACTCGGGTGATTAAGCCTGTGAAGGTGATTTAAAACCTGATGCCCTATGGTCATCTGACTTGGGAGTCATCGACCTAAAACTCGTTACAAGGGTTATATAGAAAGCAAATGAGATGATATTCAAATAAAAAAATGAAAAAAAAATGGAGAAAACACGGAAGAGAAAAAAAAAAGCATACACTCAATACATTGATTATGCCCTAGTTATCTAGTTGACAAAACTACATCTTTGATGAGAAGCGGTAACTTAGTCTAGTCTTCAGGGTTAAAGCAATCAGAAATATAGGAGAATCTCGACTTGTTGAAATATGAACTTGTAGGAGTAAGGTCTATCCAGACTACGAAAGGGTAATGAATAGAATTGAAAATTTGAACCGATGACGCACCCCGGGAAAAATGAGTGAAAATCATAAATTTGGGGGTGTGTGTACTCTCAAGTGAGGAAATGATATATTTGATTACTTTGGGTACAAGTGTTGAACCATTCACAATCTTGATATGCTAACATGAGTTTTCACACATACACACACGTCAGGTTATGCATGTAACAGGTGGAGACTGATTTAATTTTTGGAATGTTGTAATTGTTCATTTGTTTGACTACCAAATTTCAAACCTGAGACACGACATATTGTTAAACCATGTTGTTTGTAGAGTTAAGTTATATTGTTGTTGTTTGAGGACAAACAATAGTTCAAGTTTGAGGGAGTTTGATAAGTGCATTTTTACATACTTATTTTACTGTTAAAATATGAGCAATTGTTGATTAATATGTTGAAATATAGCTTAATTCTATGCAATTCATGTTTTGTAGGACAAGTGATGAATGTAGCGGAAATAAGGAGAAACAAGTGAAAAATGACCAAAATGGAGGAAAACAAAAGTTCAGGGACTAAAGTGCAAATATTCTAACTTGTTTCTAACCTTGTGATGAAAATTCGAGAGTGTTAGAGGTCAATTGGATGAAGGAAGGAGTCAAAGGGATGAAATATATCCAAAACATTATCACATATCAACTGAAAATGTTGCACCAGTTTTTAGCCTCATATTGAGACTAGTGTTTGACATGGAAAACGATCGAATTCGAAGATGATATTTGAAGTAAAGTTGTATCCCTTTGAGTTTGTTTTCTAACTCATTTTAAATCAGCTTAATCGGATACATGTGGAGAAAGTTATGACCAAAATACCGAACGTTGTTTAGAGACAAACCTGTGTTTGCAAGGGCATGAATTTCACTTATCGAGCCTAAAATCAATAAACAGTGCGTGGGCAAGGAAGTATATGGCGCACGCGCACAGACATTTTTCACATACGAATCTTTGGTTTCCTTCTACGACTCAAACCCCCTTGGTAACATATCTTGCACGGCTTTTCAACCCTAAATACATTCCAAAAACACCCCAGAACGCCTCATTCTTCATTCTATACCATTCATTCATTGATTTGACTCAAGAAACTCATGAGGAACTAAAACCCTAGGTGAAGCAAGGAAGCAACTCATTGGATTAGGTGATTTGGCATCAATTTATTCATGTAATTGCTCTTTTCATTGCTAAACAATTCTGGAATTTAGACTTTCATTCTTATAAATTTACATTGAAATTGGTTTAATTCTTATTAGATTTCTTATGGATTCGGTCATGCTTTTTCCATTGTTTAATTGAAATATTTGTTGAGTTTCAATTTCATGAACCTATGTTGAGTTTGATTTAACTTTTACTAAATTAATCATAGATCCAGTCAGGCTTTTTCTATCGACGAATTGAACTAATTGTTGAATTGTAATCTCAATTATTTTATTGATGTGATTTAATTACTGCTTTATGCTTGAAATATATGGTCGATCTTTGAATCTGATTTCAATAAAATTATGCAAATGTGTTATAGAAAGTTTAGGTTTTAGAATTACTATCGAATTAAATTGATTTGTAATGATGTATCTTCCGATTAGAGTGTCGGGACGAAAGCCTCTAATTGAGTTATAAAATTGAATAGTTGATGTGAATGATCCGATCCAGTTGAGAGAATTCCAACGCTTCACTACCTCAAATTATTGATTTTAATTATGTTACTTCAACGTTGAATTTACTACAAATTTAAGAGGACAAATTCATTCTTTTTGGAACCTTTAAGCATTTTTCCATCTCCCTGTAGATATGACACCCCAAAGCTACACTATAACTACCGCATTAAACTTTGGGCGTAATCAACATACCTCAAAACAGTGTACTAATTCAGTTGCCTAGAACTCCCAATTCCCAACTTTCTGTTTTCTATTTTCCTTTAGCTCTTTTGCTTTCTCTTTCACTTGGGGATAACTTGAGGATAACTTTGGGGTTAAGTGTCCTATTTAGGGGCTATATAAAGAGTTTTAAGGGTTGGGGTCGTGCTTGACACTTAAGGATGAAGAAATTGGTGATTCAAGGACAAGTATCTCTAAACATAAGGTGTCTAAGCAGGATGTGGCTTCATGCAACTATATTTGACTTTTCCTTTCTCATATTTGGATTTATATGTGACTTATAAATTATATATCTCTCCAATATAAAGTGCTAAGGCTTTAGAAGACGTGATGGAGGCCTTAAGATTGAAGGAATTTGATATTAAAGTGACAAGTCATCACATGTTAAGTAGGCGATGTCTCTTTCTAGTTAAATTCTTATTTTGTACTAATCCTTGGACGATTGTATGAAATTTAGGGATAATATGTTACATATTTGAAGTCTTAAAGGAGTGATGGATGTGGCTAATGCTTAAGGGTGAAGGAATTTACCATTATAAGGATAAATCAATAGGCATGAGATATACTAAGCGTGAGATGGCCTCTTGGGGTTAAAATTTGATTTTGTACCTATCATTGCTGGTAAAAATCAAGTATCCTTAGCTTATTTTAATGTGTTTACAATCCACTTTACTTGCCCTAAGATTCCAAAATATTTTATAGAGCTAATTCCTTAACCGTTCATTCATTACTTACCCGATTGACAACCAATTCTCAACCGATTTCCACGATTTGCACCTCAATGTTTATAACGTCATATAAACCTTATCTTATCACATTGTGATCATGTTAATTCATGCCTCATGTCCCAAATTTACCAATTATATATCTAGGGTTAAGGTTACCTTGATCAATCGAATGGAGAACTTGCAACTTTGTCGATACTAATTCTGGCATTTTCAATATTTTCATTGCTTAGCAAGTATATCTCCAATATCCATATTAATATTTTTCTCTACCATATATTAATGTAAAATTCACCATCTAGGTCGAGAAGTAAAGGGCTAACACCATACCAAAGTCTTAAAATCTCAATAATCGAATGCATCATTTTAGAAGAAAGCAATTAAGAAAATTGATGCAAATGATATTATAAATAGCATGAAATGCATGAATCATATTGGCCAAATGTGATGTGAAGTTTGGGGTATTGCAAAATGCTAGGGAAAATAAAGTTTTCCTAATGCTGGTACGTGAGGTGGTATGATAGGACCATAACACGCAAGGGAGTTTTGTTAGCCCATGCGCCTTTGAGAACATCTAATTGAGCTTTTAGAATACGCTTGATGATTTTACTGATTGCATCGACTTGTCCATTAGCTTGGGGTGGTTTGTGATGGAAAAATGTTTTCGAGTGTTTAGCTCTTCACAAAAGGTTTTCAAATTTGCATTGTGAATTGCTTTCCGTTGTCGATGACTATGGAATGGGGATCCTAAATCTTCAAATAATCAATTTCCAGATGAAGTCCGTAGTTTATGCTTGATTATCTTTGCAAGAGGCTTGACCTCGGCCCATTTGGTGAAATAGTCAACGGAAATGATAACAAATTTAGTTTCACCCATCCAGTAGCCATGGGTCCTAATCAAGTCTATCCACAATTTTGAGAATGGGAATGGACTAATTATGGGGGCGATATCTTTCGGGGGAACTCGAATGATGGGTGCAAATCGTTGGCATTTATTGTACTTCTTTATAAAATTTAGAGTGTCTTTCTTAAGGGAAGGCAAAAAATATCATTATCTCAAGATTTTGTGGGCCAAAGATTGTCCTTCAGTGTGATTTCCATAGACTCCTTTGTGTACTTCCAGCAGAGCATATAAGGCATCCTTTTCGTTTGGGCATCTCAATAGCGGGACCACATATCCCATCTTGTAGTGGGCATCATCCAGGAGTATACCCAGTTGACCTTATTCTCAACTTTCTGGCCTCAACTGGGTTAGGGGACTTCCCCAGTTCTTAGGAGTTGCATGATCTCATTGTCCAAGAAGGTTTAGGGTCTATGGCCATTAGTGTTATAACATTTTCCTCAATGGTAGGATATCTAATTCTTTCCAAATGGATGCTCCAGACTTCGTTCACCCATCTGTTGGTCACAAGTCTTGCTAAAGCATCAGCGTGGCTATTTTGAGATTGATGTATTTATTTTACCTCCATTATTTCAAAATTTCTTAATTCATTCTGGGCAATTATAAGATAGCTACTTATCTTATCTTTTTAATTTGAAAGACCTTGTTGATCTGATTAACGATGAGCTGGTAATTGTTGTGTGCTATTAGCTTGGACACTTTTAGTTGTTTGACCATCTTCAGGCCAGCTATCAATGTTTCGTATTTTGCCTCTCTAGTGGAGGCTTTGAAATCTAAGGTTAATGCATGACAGAAATAGTGGCAGTATGGACTAACCAAAAACTTCAGCACCCGATCGGATCTCAGTTGAGGATCAGTCAATGAACCTATCTTCATGTGTTTCTTTTTTGGGATTTAAACTGAACTCAGCCACAAAGTTAGCTAAGGCTTAGCCTTTTATAGCTGTTTGTGGCCTGTAATATCAAATTGGCTGAGCTTGATGGCCCATTTAACTACGCGTCCTGAAGTATTTGGTTTTTGTAGGACGTGCCTTAAATGATAGTTGATAAGTGTATTTTATACACTTATTCGAACTCTAAAATATGAACATTTTGTTAATGAAATTATAGTCTAATTTATTATATAACAAGTTATTATTTTATACACTTATTAGTCAAAGTTTGGGGACTAAAGTGTAAATGCTCAAAAGTTGTGTCAGACTTCATAACGAAGATACAAGAATGCTAGGGGTCAATTGAATGTTGTTGACGTTGAAATCTGTATAAACGTTATTCAAGCCAACTTTAGGAAAGAAACGTGGATTTCTTATTAAAGTAACCAAGGGTTTACAAGAATACAATATAATCCCCTTCTTTTCCTAGTAATAGGAGACATTTGAAGTATGAGAATATGCTAAGAATTTGGGTATGCTTGTATTCATGTTCTTCCATATTTTCCAACTCATAGGCTCCTCTGAGTAATACTTTATTTACTTTGTAAGGACCTTCCCAGTTGGGTCCTAGGGATTCAGAGTTGAGCTCTCTTGTGGCCAAAAAGACCTTTCTTAATACAAGGTCGCCCACTTCAAATTCTCGTTTTCTTATTTTTTTTTATTATAGTACCTTGCATTGCGTTGTTTGTACACCGAATTTCTGATTTCTGCCATGTCCCTTTTTTCTTCTATCAAATCCAGTTCACCTCGTAGCACTAGTTCATTTTTATCTTCCCTATATGCCAGAGTTCGAACTGATGGAATTTCGACTTCAAGTGGGATGACAGCTTCTGCTCCAAAGGCTAAGGAAAATGGAGTTTCTCTAGTACTGTTTTTGGACGTCATGAGATAAGACCATAGCACACTGGGGAGTTCTTCTGCCCATCCTCCCTTAAGATTATCAAGCTTTGCTTTCAGCGTATGCTTGATGATGTTATTGATAGCTTCAACTTGACCATTAGCCTGAGGGTGATTTGGCGTGGAGAAATGCTTTTGTATTCCAAGTTCTTTACAAAAATTTGTAAAGTGGGCGTTGTCGAATTGCTTCCCATTATCCGATACAATGGAATGGGGTATTCCGAACCTGCATATGATTGACTTCCATATGAATTCTGTGGTTTTGTGCTCAGTTATTTTGGCTAATGGTTCGACTTCAGCCCATTTGGTGAAGTAATCGACTGCCACAATTGCAAATTTGGTGCCCCATTTTTCGGTTGGCATATGATCAATTAAATCAACCCCCCATTTAGCAAAAGGCCATGGTGCCATCACATAATTCACTTCCCTAGGTAGGAGTTTGATGTTGGGAGCAAATCGTTGGTAATTGTCACACTTCCTGGTAAACTCCAGCGTATCCCTTTTCATGGTTGGTCAAAAGTACCCTTTGCGTATAATTTTTTGAACCAATGACTGTCATCCAGCGTGGTTTCCACATATTCCTCCGTGTACTTCATCCATGGCGTTGAGTGTTTCTTCTTCATTTAAGCACCTAAGTAGGGGCACAGAATATCCTCGTTTATACAGGACACTGTTAATTAGCGTGTACCTTGCCGCCCGTATTCGTAACTTTCTTGCCATGCTGGGGTCTTCGGAGCATGCACCTGTTTGTAGATACATGATGATCTCATCCATCCAGGTCGGTCTAGGGTTGGTAGTCATGTGAATAACCTCAGATTCCTTAATAGTGGAACAGAAAATCCTTTCTATTGGGATACTATCGAACCTCTCAATCGCTTTGCTGGTTGCCAATTGAGCTAAAGCACCAGCATGTCCATTTTGAGTTCATGGAACTCGTTCTACCTAGACATTCTCAAAATTCTTTAGTTTCTTTTTGACGAGCTGAAGGTAATCATTCATTCTCTCTTCTTTTGCTTGATAGATTTCGTTGACCAGATTTACTACTAGCTAGGAGTCACTGTATGCAATTAGTTGATCAATTCTCATTTCTTCGGCCATCCGCAAGCCAGTGATGAGGGCTTCATATTCGGCCTCGTTGTTGGATGCGTTAAAGTAAGGTAGCACTTCGCAAAACACTTGTTGGTCTGGACTGATTAGCACAATCCCAGCTCCAACTCGTTCATCTGTGGAGGATCCGTCCACAAAGAGTTTCCAAGGCATACATGGATGCGATTTTTCTTTGGGGTCCGAGCTGAATTCGGCAATAAAGTCAGCCAGGGCCTAGGCTTTTGCCTTTATGAAGGTACGTGGCTTATATCTTATGTCGAATTGGCCGAGCTCAACTGACCACTTTACCATCCATCTAAGGTATCGGGTTTTTGCAGCACTTGCCTTAATGGATAATTGGTTAAGACCTCGATTGGATGTTCCAAAAAATAGGGCCTTAATTTCCGAGCTGCGGTAATAATCGCATAAGCCAACTTTAGGAAAGAAACGTGGATTTTTTATTGAAATAACCAAGGGTTTACAAGAATACAATATAATCCCCTTCTTTTCCTAGTAATAGGAGATATTTGAAGTATGATAATATGCTAAGAATTTGGGTATGCTTGTATTCATGTTCCTCCATATTTTCCAACTCATAGGCTCTCTGAGTAATACTTTAGTTACTTTTGGCTTGAATAACGTTTATACAAATTTCAACGACAACAAATGTAATTAGAAGTTAAAACAGAGTGAAATACGATCAAAATATTTTTACAAAATTAATTTTCAACCGTACAAGTATGTTCCAGATTTTTATTTCGAGTTTAATACCTCTTTTTAGCTTAGTAAACATTTGAATTGGAAAACTTCTATTTCTAGTGAAGTTGTAGCTCTTTAAGTTATCTTTATAACCTAATTTCAATTGCCTCAATTAGATTTTGAGAGAGAGAGAGAGAGAAAGAGATAGAGAGAGCTATGATAAAATACTAAAGGACGTGCAGTGCTATTTATTCCAGAGAAGAGGTGGCTCCTCGACACCACCATCATGGCGCCTATGCGCTGTAAAAACTAAAATTCTAGCAGAAAGGTGGTGCCACTATGGCATCGAGATGCCACCATAAAATGACGCAGCATCGCGGCGCTACTCCAATGGCCCCGAAGTGCCACCTGAAGCTTCTAAGTTGCGTTTTTTTTACCAGTTTTGAAACCTATAAAAACTCTACATCCAGCACAAACGTGGAGAGAAGTATAAATACAAGAAATAAGGCACTTTTGGAGGGTTCCAGACATTGAGATACAAAAAATACAACTTGAGAATTAAAGAACAAAATCAAGGGAGAATAATAACAAATCAAGATTTGGAACAAGAAGATGAACTTGAAACAAGATTCATCCACTTCTTTACATCTCAATTCACAACCCGGTGATGTACTCCATTATTGTTATTTTTTTTTTTCATATAGCTAAACTCTTTATTAGGGCGAACAATGTAATCTATGTGAGACCCTTTATTTATTTTATTCAAGATTCTAGTTTTTTTTTTTTTTTTTTTATCATATATGTGTTGATCTTTATTCATGTATCTAATGCCTTGAATTACTTGATCACTAATTCAATAATTTTGTGAATCTTTTACGAATCGAGAAGTGAGTTTTTTATTTAGACTACATATTAAAATTCGATAATTTTATCTAGCATGTAGAGATACCTATGCTAATTATTGATGTCGTTATATGAATTCTTAGAATAAATAGTGTGTTTAACTAATATTGATTCACATAGAGATATGAAATTGAATTAGTTCAATAGACTTAATGAGAACTTGAGAGGGATAAATTGAATATAATAGAAGAATTCGATTGAACAGTACATTAGGTTATGAATCTTGAATTAAGACTTAAAGGTAATTAATAGATGAAATTATTATACCCCAATTTATCATTTATATTTGAATGTTAAATCAATTTTCATGTACACCCTGCTATTTTCAAGTAGTTAGATAAAAAATCACAACAAACCATAATTCTTTGTTTGTTTTCGTCAAATAGGAGTTAGAAATATTAGATTAAGTATTAAAGTATAGTCCTTGTGGGAACGATAATCTGAACTCAAAGGTCCATTATATTACTTGTTACGATATCGTACACTTGTAATATAAAAAACACAATAATAGTTGGTCAAGACCTATATGGGGTGATCTAGGAAATATGGTCGTAATTTCCTTGCTAACATGACTAAGTTGTAAGCGAGTTTATCTATGGGAGAGTAACATTGCTCAGCATCGTGAAGTGTCTTACTGACGTAATACATCGGGTATTAAAATAACTTCTTATTTGATGAGTACGGTGATCAAGGCATGCTATGATACGGCTAGGTATAGTGACAGCTTCTCATTGGCCTTCAGCTTGAAAAGGAGAGACAGTTGAGATAAGCATGTTTTTAGTTCTTCAAAAGCTTTGTGGCATTCAACAATCCATTCAAAGAAAGGCTTATAGCGGTCAGTAGATCAAGAGTCGAATCTACTCAATGCAGCAATTCTCCCAGTAAGAGTTTGTATCTCTTTACGTCGAGTTGGAGCCTACATTTCGAGAATGGATCAGACTTTTTCGGGATTAGCTTCTATCCTCCGATGGTTCACCATATAACCTAAGAACTTGCTAGAGCTAACCCCAAATGCACACTTGAGAGGATTGAGCTTCATTTTATATCTTCGAAGGATTTCAAACATATCTAACAGATGCTGAATGTGATCCTTGATGGTGACGCTTTTTACCAGCATATCATTACCATAAACTTCCATGAATTTACCGATATGTTGGGCAAACATTGAATTTCACAAGTCTTTGGTATGTTGCTCCAACATTCTTGAGGCCAATAACATCATTTTGTAGCAATATAAACCTCGTTAGATTATGAATGAGATATGCTCTTGAGCAGGCCAGTACATGAAAATTTAGTTATAGCTGGAGTAGGCATCTATGAAGCTGAGAAGCTTATGTCTAGCTGTGGCGTTGACCATTTGGTCTATCCTTAGCAATGGGAAACTGTCCTTAGGACATGCTTAGTTGAGGTTGTTAAAGTCTATAAAAACTTTCCAATCTCCATTTCTCTTCTTCACTAGGACTCGATTAGCAACTCATTTAGGATAAGTTTCCTATTTGAAAAATCCGTTGCAGAGTAACTTCTCCAGATCTTTACGTAGGGCTTCATATCTTTCGGCATTGAGTGGTCTCCGCATTGATATTTTGGTCAGACTGATGGATCTTTATTAAGCATTTGACAAACAATTCTTAGGTTGATTCTTTCCATATCCTAATGGCTCCAAGCGAACATGTCCAAATTATTGCTTAAAAACTCCACAAGTTTGGAACAGATAGATTGTTACTGTTCATGTCCAATTCGCAGCTCTTTCGGGATATATTTGAGCTGACCTAAATTTGATCCAATTCTTTAATAGGTTTTGCTCTTTTATCTTTAAGCTCGATAATGGGATCCAATTAGATGAGTTCAGGCTCTACCAAATATGACATACTTATGCCATGTTGGAACAAAATATTGGGGACTTCGGTTGTCGTGGGATAGTGAATAACGCGACACCCTTTAGCGGCTTCCTTGTTACTTTTGATTTTCCATATGTCATAGAGAGTTGGGAAATTGATAGAAAGTAGTATACCGATATGATGGCCTTCAAATTGAATATGAGAAGTTGTCTCATGATTGCATCATAGGGTGAGGTGGAGTCGAATAAATTCAGCATTGACATGAGCTCGATGGAGAACATCTTCGATCTCAACAGAGAGCTTGATTTGTCCCTTTTACAGGGCTAAGACTCCGTTCAATCCAAGAACTATATTTGAGTACAGTTATAAGAAATGAAGTGGGATTCCCATCCATGATAGTGTACTAACGTAAAAAATATTAAGAGCACTACCCTTATCAACTAAAACTTGGGGAATGGTTACATTAGCTATGGGTAGGGCCACTATTAGAACACCTAGAAAAAGGATCTGAGCTTGTTTTCTTTGCTTTGGCCGGTGGGTAGCTGTCTTCAGGTCTTCTATAATGTTTTTGAGTAATTCATATCTCAATTAGATCGGCTAAGATATGTCTTTTCAATTGAGACTCCTTAGATCTGTCGTATTGCTCTTCATGGAACATATGTACCCCTGATCTAGGTAGGTCAATGTCACAGGATCGAGCTTCGGCTGGATCTCCTCGTACTACACCTACTCCATTAGAGGTAGGAAACTTTATGCAGTAGTGATAAATTGATGTTGTAGCCTTTAGCTCATGGAGTATGAATCATCCCAAGATGGCATTGAAATTGGATGATAGGTTGACTGCCATAAAATGTTGTAGTTATTATTCTCGACAGGGTACTTCATCAAGCTCAACGTTCAGGGCGATCTGGCCTCAGCTTCAATAGGATCTCCAACAAAGCCTTGCAGCCTTCTATGGTATGGCTGTAAATATTTTTCCTCAATTTCCATCCTTTCCAAGGTTTTTTAGTATAATATGTTGACATAACTTCCATTATTTACGAGAGTTCCTCTTATGTTGATTCCAGTAACGGGCATGGATACATCCAAAGCATCACTTTGATTTTGCATCACTCATTAGGAATTTTCTTCTAAGAAACCGAATCATTTTAGGCCATTGGAGACAGTAATGTTGGGTTTGTGATGACCTACTTCATAATTCTACCATACATGGGCATCTCTAGCTTGTCTCCAATGTTCTCTTCGGGAACCTTTTGCACATTGGTTTCCTGCAACCAGCATTCTGATCTCATCTCTTGCTTGATGATTTCTAGCTGGCTGACCTGGCAAGGCAGGTGGCAGGTCGATATAAAGCGCAGAGGTAGCATGAGTCACTTTTGCAGGTTTGGCTATGAATTCATTTTGCTAACCTCACCTGACTAATGATTCCACTTGTTCTTTTAGGTCTCGACACTTATCCATATTATGACCTATCGACATGTAAAACATGCAGTACTTGTTTTGATTTGTTCCTGGAAAGTTTTTCTTCATGTGTTGAGGTCAGCGGAAGACCTCATGGTCATTATCTGCATAAATGCTTCCTCCAATGAGGTGTTTAGAAGGTGTTACTGATGAAACCTTTTAGGATAGCGATGAGGTTGATCTATGTCTCTTTTCTCTTTTCTTCGTTTAGGTGTAGATTTCTTGTTCACCCTTTTGTCTTTAAGATGAACTAAATAATTGAAGTCAGCCTTTCCTTTCTCTTGATTTGAGGTTGCCTCATATGCTCCAATATGCTTTTCTACCCAACTTAGGAATTCATGATAGGTCATAAGCAGGGGCGGAGCCAGGATTTTTGGTCAGGAGGGGCACAATTTATCGATGTTGAACGTCAAATTTTTGTCATGAATGTAATGATAATAAAAATATAAAACAATAATATGACAATATTAAAAATAACATAGTTTATAAATTACATTTGTTCCTTTTGAGTTTTCATATTTTGATATTGTTTTTTTTTAACAATTTCAATTCAACATACGCCCAAATTTCAACCATTTCAATTCAACGGACACCCAAATTTCAACCATTTCAATTCAACAACTCCCAAATTTCAGCAATTTCATTTCAATAATACCCAAATTTCAGCAACTTCTACTCAATAATACCCAAATTTCAATTCATAACCGATAACAAACTTAAGAGTTGAATCTCTACACGACTACACCACCAGAATCGCATATAATCATTCTGTACGTATAGGAAAATAAATAAATTTCCATCCATTCATCAAGTAAATAAAAGTGTCGAGCTTACTTACGGAGATAGATGATTCTCTAGAGAAAGAAGCCAAAAAATCCGAGGTCGGGTGCTTCACAATCGGGCACGAAATCGATTAATCTACTAATCTAGTACAAAAAATGTTCAAATTAGTGTTAAAAAAGAGCTTCGTTCAATGAAAAATGTCGAGAAAATTAGTGGGAAACTGAAAACTCTACCTTTGTTCAACCATATCCTCTGCTGCCACTGTTCATTTGTTATTTTGTTTGGAATAAAACTATAATTTTAGCAACGGTAAGGGGAACGAGCCACACCACAACCACAAGGACTCGAGAGATTGAGAGGGTCGGAGGTGGAGGCGGTGCGGTCGCGCTGAGGCGGAGCAGATTTGGGATTTCAGATTTGGGAATTTCAATTGTAGAAGGGTCACGGGTGGGAACGGGTCTGTCGATGAGTAAATCAGTTGCTCCGCCTCCGTCTTCCATCTCATCAGAATTTTGTTTAATTTCTGAAGTTTTCGTGCAATTCGAGCTCGAGGAGATTCAACTGCAGATGAACTTCGCGTTCGATTCTTAATGGCTAAAGCTTAATCTTCTACCGAATTGAATTGGGGTTTAATTTTTGGGGATTGGGCTGGAAGGATGGGCCTGGGATGGTGGGTAGTTATTTGGTGATTTTGGGCTATCTTCTTGGCCTGGACTTAACATATAACTAAAAAAAAACTTTGAGCCCAAAAGTCCAGTGTGGGCCTGTGCCCACACTGGACCATAGCTGGCTCCGCCCCTGGTCATAAGCCCATCCTCATGAACTGACCACCAGAAGCGTGTTTTTGGCCTTAGTTTGGAAAAGACCGCTATAAGAGCGGCATCATCTGATATCTTTTCTACTTCAATGGGCTGTTTATTGAGGGTGTGTTTGAGCAACATTATTTTGAAAGAATGTATTTTTGAATAGTAGATTGATGGAGAATGTGTGGTTGAAAAAAGAAAGAAAAGTTATTAATGTGATATAAAATATCATTTTATTGAAGAATGTGTAGTTGAAAATGAATAGAACAATGAAAATGAAAATTTTAATGTGACTAAAAAGGGACTGAATCTGCCAAGGTAACACTTCAAAGATTCATTGCCCCATTGTTTAATACTTACTTGGAATTCCTTGGACATGGTCCTCGCTTTGGAGCCCAAGAACTGAGACAAGAATTTTGTAGCTAAGTCGGTCCGATTTTTTATAGACCTTTGGCTTTGCTCTCTAATGTTAAGGGAAAAGATCAACACATGATGGTATCCCTGACTTCTTGCAATTCTATCCAGGACGTTTGTTTTTCCAAATGGATAATGGGATCTCCTTCTCCTTCGTAGCTGGTGAATTGAGGCATTTTTAGGTAGTGGCTATGTAACGCCCCAAAATTTCATACATTTTGAGGTATTACCAAACATAATTTCATGTACTTAAAATGCGGAACTGTAAAATTCTATTTTTCTAAATAAACAAAACATTTATAAATTTAAATTCGAATCATAAATCATATCTTTAGAAACAATTTAAGCATTCTCAACTACTGTTATTGGACAAAAAAAACTAATAAATTTTAAAAGGAAAGAGGTAAAACTTAATATTCTCGTAGGGTGAAATCCTTTGGCAGTCCGCTGCACCATCCCGCCACATCTCCAATCAACCCGAACTAGCCTGTAAAAATGTAAGAGTGAGTATTTTGAAAACACCCATTAAGACACGTGCAGTTTCCATACACAATTATATGTAATAAAATAATATTTCATACCACTCTTCTCTTATGGAGTATCTCGGTGACCAAGCGAAACACCCATCTAGGTCATCTTAGATTTCCGAAGGATCTCTTATCTTTTTCTAAAGAACCCGAAGGCCCATTGGTAATTCATGCATAAATTACCGAACATAAAAGTATAAGGAAACAAACAACTTTGTATAGAAGTATCTTACCTTGAAAGATCAAACGAGCTTTGAGTAAAGAAAATGTACTTAGAATTTACAGCTGCTTTCTATATGAAAGCGACTGTGTAAAATTCTGAATTTACAGCTGCTTTCTATATCAAACGAGCTTTGAGTTACCATTGATGCTAGAACATTCATTTCCAGCATCAACAGTGAACTCCCCAGCTGCAAACTCACACACCACCAACACCAACGTTGCACTCACAGAAGCCACTGCAACTGCAAGACACCAAATCCCCAACTCACCAAACCAACAACCAGCAGCTTAGACCATCACTAACAACACTACCTCCAGCTCACGAGACCAACAACACCACACGACCATCGACCCAGAACCACTAAACCGAAGCTCACCTCAAACCAGACCACCCAACTCGCAGCTCCAAATTGAGAACCACCACATTCCACTACCAACCAAGCCATCTCCTTAGCTCAAAAATGAGAGCAAAACTGCTCAACACCACCATCCAAACTCCAGCAGAAATCGCACCACCACAGCCACTGCCAAAACCGCACACCGAAACTGCCACTCCACCACCTCCCAATCGACAGCCCCCCTCCCATTCCATCAATAGCCACATGAATCGAAAACAACCAAAACCCATCTCAAATCAACCACAAAACCAAGAAAACACAACCCCTTAACTTACCTCTTACCCGAAATGAATCGAGCCTCCAAGTTTCGATTTAGCCTCGAATCGCGTTTCAAAAACCCCCAATCGCCACCCCCACACTCTGACGCCACCACGACAGTGGCGCTGCCATTGTTCGCCGGTGGAGAATCGAAGGAAGGGGCTGAGCCCCTTCCCCCTCGTCGCCTCTCTTTCTCTCTCTCTCGATTTACAGAGAGAGAGAAATGAGAAATAGATTTTTGTTTTATTTTGATTCTAGAAAATTTACCCCTTTAGTCCCCAAGTTATAATAGTTATTATTTTAGTCCCAAAGTTTTTAAATGTTTTTATTTCGGTCCTTAACAATTTATTTACAGTTTTAAAGAATTTCATTTTGGCCCCTAGTTTCTGTAAAAGTTTATTTCAGTCCTTAAATTTTGTTTTCAGTTTTAGTAAATGTTTAATTTAGTCCCTAATTTATAAAATGTTTAATTTCAGCCTTTTTGTTTTATTTTCAGTTTTAATATATTTACAGTTTAGTCCCTAACTTCTAAAAGTTACTATTTCACCCCTAAACTCTTATTTTCAGCTTTATTAAATTTACAGTTTAGTCCTTAACTTATAAAAGTTCAATTTCAGCCCTTAAACTTTTATTTTCAGTTTCAATAGTTTCCAATTAAGTCCCTAGAATTCCTATTTTTCACATTTAGCCCCAATACTTTGAAAATAGTATTTTCAACCCTTAGATTTGTCAAATTCAATTTCAATAACTTCCAATTTAGTCCCTAAACTTTATTTTATCACTTTAAAGCCTTAAATATTCGAAATACTAATTCAAACTTATTTTCTATTTTGGTTAGATGATATGCACGAACAATTAGGAGATTGAGATTTCATCATGTTCCACTTTTCACGCAAATCGAGACATTTGAGGTAGACTCGCCACCATTAATTAGTTTAAATTATAATTGCATGTCTTATGTGAATTTACGTGAATTATATGCTTTAATGCATGAGAAGTGAATATGTCATATGAGATATATGATATTGTTATGCTTGCCATAACTTATATGCTTAATTGCATGAGAAAGAAAAGAATCTCTTATGAGATAAGATGAGAATGTTATGAATAACTTATATGCTTAAATACACGAGACGAGACTACCCATAGCCTATGTTTTTAAAGAGCCTATGATTTTCAAGAAAATGAACCAAAGATGATGATGATATCACGTTGTATATTGTATAAGTGTGTGTTCAATTATTCTATAAATTAATTATCAGCGATGAGTCTACTAAGTATTTCTTCGAAATACTCACACCGTTATTTTAACAATATTTGCAGACTTCGGAGGCGATCGTGATTGATAGGCAGTGTGGCAACAATTTAATGAATTTAGTTATTTATATTTGAAAATTTCGTATTTGAACGCTATTAATGTACTTTATTATTTCAGTATTTCAAAAACTCGAGATTTGAAGTTTAATCAATTTTCTTAAGTTATTAAAATGAGTTTTGTTGTCGATGAGATTTTTACCGTTATAAATGCGAAGTTTGAAATTCAGTTTTTTTCCGTAAAACTTTTTAGTTAAATCAGTTACAAAAGACGATGATGTGGCAATCCGGGTTAACGGAACTCGGGGCGCTACAACTTTGACTTTAAATATAATTCTAGTAAATTAGTATTTTCACATCAATTCTCTACCGTAACAATCTTCATCCAATTTCGATTTTATTAAAAATATATAAATAAATTACAAATTTCTTTACATTTTAATATCTTGAGATCTACATATCTGAATGAACTTTTTCTCCAGCTTATTTTCATGATTAAAGACAAGCTATCCAACGAGACCCATATTGATATAATTTTCGTCACTCTATCAAAAATTAAATATTTGACCTGAAAATATAAGAATTTAAAACTTTATTTTAGTTCATCAACTTTCATAATCATAAAATATAATATATAGAACTATAATTTTATTCTAAAATTTTCTGGGTGCTATTGCCCAATTGGTACCAAGTTTCAACTTAAGTCTCCCATATGATAGAGGTCTTGGGTTCGAATCCTGGGGGACGCGTCAGAAAGTCGTGAGGGGATAAGTAGGTAGAAGCCCACCTAGAGTGGACAGTACATAAGATAACGGCTCCAGTGAGAGGTCGGGTCGTTACAAAAAAATGCGCATTTTTTTGTAATGATCCGACCTCGCGTCGGAGCCGTTATTTTACGTACTGTCCGCTTCAGGAGATCCTAGGCCCATCTTACCCCTCAATTGGTATCAGGATTCAACTTAAGTCCCCCATATGATGGAGGTCTTGGGTTTGAATCTTGGGGGACGCGTCAGAAAGCCGTGAGGGGTAAGATGGGCCTAGGATCTCCCGAATCGGACAGTACGTAAGATAACGGCTCCGACGCGTGGTCAGATCGTTACAACGCCAGTATATCCTCTATGAAAGGGAAATAGCGGGCAATAAAGTATTCTTCGGAGCTTTTGTGTTTAGCTTCCAGTTCGGCTATGCATTTTTTCAACAAACTCATCTCAAGTTCATCATTTTTTGGGTGATCCTCTTTGAGAAGATTGATTTTTCCACTTTTAGGTGATGGTGATCGTTGGGAATTGAATTTGTCAGATACAATTCCAACTTTCTTATCAGTCCTTTCTGTTGGGGGAGGATTGTTTCTTACCTTATCCGTCTTACTCTTGGACGATTCTCCCCCTGAGAAATGAAGACTTTTTTTGGCAGGAGGTCGGCCAGTTCTTTCCCTAGCTGGCAATTACAGCTCAATTCAGTTAGGGGAAAGGTAAAGGCTTGGTTTTTCTCCATTCTTCTACAATATTAGTTAAGCGTTCTATCGCTTCTCTTATTGTGGCGAGCTGGGATTAACGCCCTCAACAAGGTCGCTCTTCTTTTGGAATTCATGAGGGACATCTGTGTCATGAGGGTTAATTCGAGCTGGATTTTTGGAGGTCAAACTATTGTTCATGATAGTACTTAGGTTGTACATGTAGTTTTTTGAGGATTTTTATGGAAGATGTAGGGCTGTATCTTACAAGGCCATCCTTCTAGTGCCAAACTATTAATGAAAAAAAAATGACTAGGTCGATTTTATCAACATAAGTAATAATTTGTAAGAGGTAAATTGTAGTAAAATAATAAAAAAAAAATTAAGTAGAGAGAATGAGAAGTGTATACTGCACATAAGTTAAGCTCAATCTTTAAGGAAGACCATTACAATTCCTTTTATCGGCAAAAATGGGCAAGTTGTCTTGCTTTACACCAAATTAGCTACAACGCTGATCTTAATGTGTATGTCGATTAGCCTCTATACACCTTGATGAGACTAAGGTGGGAAGTCAACATTGTATGCTTGTGATTGGTCACAATTTTGGTGCATAATCATGATCCGCACTTGTCTTGAAAGCATTGAATAGGAGGAGGATGGTGGTGTCACCTTGAATGGGTGAAATCAAATAGTAAAGATGATGTTTCCTATATAAAGACGATAGATTCTGACCTCAGATGGTGTGTCGAGTTGAGCTAGATGCCTCAGATGGTGTGTTGAGTTGAGCTAGATGCTCCGTCCTGAAGTAGCGAGCTTGCTTGGAATTTATACTCAACTTGCGAGACGTGATTTAGGATATAAGCTGGTTTTAGTACTTTAATAAATTCTTAATTTGATGAAGGTCAACATATTCGAACCATAAACCAACCCTAAAGAGTCATATTGGTCTCAAATTGATATTTCAATAACGCTACAAAGTGATATGTTATATTTTAGTAGCTGCAACTTCTGTGGCATTACAATCTCGAGTTGTGTGCAATATAATTTATCATTGAGATGACAATAAGTGAACTTGTTATGAGGGTTGCAGGTAGGGCTGGGCCCCAATAACCCGAAATCGCTGATCCGACCCGATTCGGGTCGGGTCGGGTCGGATCAAGGTTTAAACCTTTTCAAACCGACCCAACCCGTTATCAACCTTATTTCCAAAGTCCAAACCGTGTTTTCCTCTCTTCAAAACCTACATCCCTCCACTGAGATCTCCTATCCGGCGATTCTTCCAGTCGATGATGAGAAATCAACCTACAATGTTGCGAATGAACTCCTTTGGGTTATGAGGTACTCATGCTTTAACAACCTTTTGTCTACTTATTCTTCCCTAGTTTTTGTGCATCTTTTTCTTTAATATCTGTGTTAAATTTTATGGGAAATTTGAAAATTTTTGAGTAGGTCAAAACTAATTGAAGAACATAATCAATTCTATGATATTACCTCGAGATTTCAACATCAATTTGAGAAGATGCAGTCCAAATTTGATGAGTTCTCGATAACTGTAGAGGAAAGAAAAAACAGGATTTTTACTGCTACAGATGAAATTGATTATCTTTGCCCATCTCCAGTTTTTGAATTGCTGTTTCTGATTTTAGAAGAGTCATAGGCGTAATCTTTGCTAGATTTAATTAGATTTCAGTTACAAAATGTTGTTTGTGAGATATTTACAGAAGTTAGTATTTTGTTATTTAGCTTTTTTTTATGCTTTGCTCTAACTTATTGATAATAAGTATTTGTAGAGCTGCTAGAACTAGATTCATGAGAGGAAGTAGTTAATAAATTTACTTGGCTTCATGACCAATTGCGGGAAACAAGAAAATGCAAAGAGGAAGAATTTATGAAAAAGGTACAACAAATGATAACTATGTTAGGTATGCGTCATGAGCTATTCTCTTCGTATTGACGGGTGTTCTAAATTCTTATTTACTGTTAGATATGAATGTGGACATGTATATGGATAGTGAAATTGAAGCTATCAATGAAACTCTTTCAACAACAAATTTAGAAAAAAGTGATACGTCTCTTCCTTCACTTCCACAATCATGTTTAGGGAAGAGGAAAAATAGGAAATCTTCAGATGTATGGGAACACTTCATTATTATAAGAGATCCAAAAGATGAAGATGTTAGGTATACGTGCAACTATTGTGGGCATAATTATACTTGTGGGGCTAGGAAGTTTGGGACTAGTACCTTAAGGAATCATTTGGTTCTTCATTGTAAAAAGTATCCAGGAAGGATAGAAGATAAAAGGCAAAAAAGTCCAATTGAGGGTGATGGAACAATCTTATAGCTATTGGCTTTAATAAAGAAGAATGTAGACTTGAATGTGCTAAGATGATAATAATTGATGAGCTACCTTTTAGCTTTGTCTAAGGTTGGGGGTTTAGATAATTTTGTCAAGCAGGATGTCCGAATTTTGATCCTCCTTCTCGTAGGACTATTGTTAGAGATATTTATCAATTGTATTTGGATCAAAAATTGCAATTGAGAAATATCCTCCACGTCAAAGATTTTCTCTTACTACTGATACTAGGAGTTCTATTCAAAATATTAACTATATATCTCTTATTGCACACTTTGTTGATTCTGATTGGAAGCTTCATAAACGGATTTTGAACTTTTGTGTGATTGCTAATCATAAAAGTGAAACCATTGGTAAAGCTATTGAGAATTGTTTGCATTTATGGGGTATTGAGAAAGTGTTTACAATCACGGTTGACAATGCATCTGCAAATGAAACGGCCATTTCTTATCTCAAGAGGAAGATGATTGATAGGAGTAGCGATGGGTGTGTTTTGGATGGAAAATATTTGCACATGAGGTGTTGTGCACATATTGATAACTTGATTGTATGTGAGGGATTGAAGGAAGCACATGCATCAATTATTAGTATTTGCAATGCAGTAAAATATGTTAAATCTTCTCCTGTTAGAGAACAAAAGTTTAAGGAGTGTGTGAATCAAGAAAAAAATTGATTGTAAATTACTTGTATTTTTGGATATACCAACTAGGTGGAATTCCACATATTTGATGTTGGAAGCCGCTTTAAAATTCCAAAAAGCATTTGGAAGGTTAGAGGAAGATGATGTGCAATATTTTAATTATTTTCAGGAGTATGATGGTGGTAGAAGAAGAGGTGGACCTCCGGGAACTTCTGACTGGGAAACGCTTCTGTTTTTGTGAAGTTTCTCCAAGGCTTTTATGAAGTAACTTTGAAGTTTAGTACTTCATTGCATTTGAGCTCTAATGTTTATCTTCATGAAGTATGTTCATTTATAAGCGAAATGGAAGAATGGAGTAAAATTGGTGATTATCTTTTGAGTGATATGACCATTAACATGAAGAAAAAAAATTGACAAGTATTGGGAAAAAATGAAAATGTTAACCAGTTGTTGTTGATTGCTACTGTACTTGAACAAAGATATAAATTGGAGTATGCTGATTTTTGTTTTGGTGATATTTATGAGGATAAGGAAGTTGCTCATAATATGACAAATATTTTGAAAGACAAAATGATGTCTATTTTCGATTGGTATGTGAGATGTGAAGCAAGTTCTAAGAGCAATCAAGTATCTAGTGATATGAATTCTTCAAGTGTGGTTTCTTCTACTAAAGAAAGTCCTACTTCAACGGTCTCTCTTAATCGTGTTTCTAGGTTTAAGAGAAAAAATGCAGCGGTTGAACTTAAAAATGATGTTGATAGATACTTGTTGGACGCTAGTGAAGATATAGAGGATAGTGATTTTGATGTTCTTAACTGGTGGTGGGTTAATGGAAATAAATACGGTACTTTGTCCAAACTCGTAAAAGATGTTATGGCAATTCAAGTGGCTTCAGAAAATGCTTTTAGTACTGGAGGAAGAATCTTTGATCCATTTCGTAGTTCTTTAACCCCTAAGATGGTGGAGGTTTTGGTGTGTACCCAAAATTGGCTAAAAGAGTTTTCAATAATGGAGAGATTTTATATGGAAGATGTTGAGGTATATAAAAAATTGGACAAAGGTAATATAATTATAATTATTCCATGGATTATATTAAATAAATGTGTTTTATTTAATTTATTATTAATTTAATCATTTTTTTTTGTAGAGCTTTTAGAAATAGATAAATCAAATGAAGGCTAAATCCAAGTGAGTCGTGCATTTATGATTTTTTCAGGTAGATGTACAATGTATTCAATGTGCACAACTGACTTTGTCATTATACTGTTAATCTTTTTCTTTAAACGTTTATATTATTTTGTAGGAATGCTACTTAGGGCTATGCGAGAATTGAAGATTATAATGCTCTATTTTATTATTTAATTTTTTAGAAGTTTGAATTTTGGATAAGTAATATTTTTCTTTTTGTTTATTTATTAAATTTGGATTACTGTATATTTTTAAGTGTTGGTTGACTGTAATATTTTAGTATTTATTTCTCGTGCTTAATGATAATTTTTAATATGTTCAGTTTTAGTAGTATGATATTAACGTGCATGCAAATAATTATTTGAGATGTAAGCTTTAATTTTTTGTTTGTGAAGAAATTCAAATTATAGACCTATTTTTAGTAAAAAATTGTGATTTATTCAATTTTAGTCGATGGTTTTGTATGAATGACAAATATTATTTCATTGAAAATTGTTTATTGAGATGGTAAAAATATTATTTATATTTAAGCCAATTAATGGATTGAGAAGTCTCCAATAAATTTAGTGCTTTAAAAAAAACTTGAAAAGTCTCAAATAAATTTAGTGACTTAAAAAAAAAAATTGACCCAGTCGGACCCGACCCGATTAGGGTTGGGTCGATTTAGGGGTAGGAATCGGGTCGGGTGGGTTCAGGTCATGAAAAAGACCAAAACTGAGTATTCCTGATCGGGTCGATTTTGGGCCAAGCCCCGACCCGACCCATTGCCCACCCCTAGTTGTAGGTGGGGGTGACAGCAAATCACATGCACATACTTATAGAAGCACCAAATATAAGTAATATATTTATTTTATTTATCTGTAATTTTTGTATTTGAAGAATTTTTTATTGAAGAGATATTTTTTCAGGTTAATGGACACAATATTTAGGGGGAAAAGGTATAAAGAATTATAAAAAATTATATCTAGAAGAATGCATATTTCAAACGACCCAAAGATTAAGAGAAAAGTTTTCAAGAGGTAGAAACATGATTGACAATAACACCAATTTTAACCGTCCCAAATAATACAAAGGGTTTTCCATCTAGATTGAGGCATCTAAGAATGGATATTGTGGTGTTCTCATCCTACAAGGAGATGTGATAGCATATGCGTCACGAACAATTGAAACATTGTTTGAAAAATTATGATATGCATGATTTTGAGTTTGCTGCCTTTATCTATAAGCTTAAAAATATGGCGACATTATTTTTATGGGAAAAAGTGCAAAACATTTATTGTTCAAGACTTATTTCATTGTCCTCTTCTATTGCATTTTGTGCATAACTAGCTTTGACTTCAATTCATTCACCTTTTCGTCACATACAAGTATCGAAGAACAAGAATTAGACCAAGAACAATAAAAAGTGTACTCATCTTGCTATGGAAGAAAATATTTGGAATAATATAAAACTCGAAGAATAATAAGATTGGTCCAAAATATAAATGCATCAGTTTAAAAAACCCAGATCCTAATCTCTAATCATCAAACAATAGAGTGTGGCCTTGCTTCTTGACAGCATACACGGCATCCATGGCAGTAACAATTGGTTCTTGAGACATCCATAGAGAGTTGTAATCTATGATTTCAATATAAGGGTTTGTTTGATTGCGAAAGTGGAAAATGGGTGGAAAAAAAAATGTTTTATAGGGAATTGATTTGCCTAAAAATTGTTTTATTGGGAATTGTAATTAATTGTGTTTGATTGTTATAATTTTTCACTTGAAAAATGTTGAAAGTTTGGTATCTGTTTGACTTAGTTTTTCATGAAAATTGTCTATTAAAATGATAATTTTTTATACAATTGGGTCTAAAATTTGTTACAATTGCAAAAAAGTTAAAAAAAAAAAAAATTATCATCCCGAATATCATTCATTTAGCTTTGTTTTGCATGAAAATTGTCAATAAAATGGATACATTTTTTTACCATTGTATCTATAATTTTTTTTTTTTTAAAAAGGAAGCTAGAAAACAAAAAACCACATAACCAATGGGAAAACAAATTCACCAATTTGAAGGAAAATAAGGCGCGTGAATGGCGGCTGAGAAAATGGATTCCAAGTTAAATTATGACAATCAAACAATCATTTTTGTGTGGAAATGGAAAATATATTCCATTTTCCTTGGAAAGGAAAATGGAGCTCATCAAACAGAGCCTAAGATACAAACCTTTTCTTGGTTCTCAAGATAATCAAATTCACGAGAGAGAATCGAAAAGTACAGCGTCAATTGAAGATTTGTGAGATTGTGAGAGATAAGGTTTGGTGGGAGAATAGTTTTGTGAAACCGTGATTTGTAGAATTTTACGGAAAGTGAATTTGGTAAATATATTTGAAAATAAATTACAATGGAATATATACACGTTTTCTCTTGTTTTTCAATTTGGTCCTCCACTTCCCTATTTGTACAACTAAAGTTAAATTGCATATAATTGATTAATAACAACAACGAAATTTTTGTAAGTAATATAAATTACTTTTACGTAAGGAGTTTCCATTGGTGAAGAGGTTGAAACAATTTTTTTTTTTAAAAAAAATTGATTTACATTACTTACTGAATATCCGTTGATAAAAAACTATCACTTTTAACAACAAAATTTCGTTGTTGATTACTATAGTTGAAAGTCACTTACTTTTACAAACAGATAATTCGTTTCTGATTACCAATGGATACGTTGGTAATTATCCATTGGTGAAAAACTATTTTTTAGTAGCATGTGCCAAAAGATCAATAAAGTTGGATAACCCGATGACATGAGAACTGATGATCAAACTTGCAATGTACAACAATCGTAACTTTGAGAACCTAAAGTAATGAAATTAGTTGTTTGATGAATTTTAATCCACATGAAATCGCTTCAATTACATGGAGAGTCGAACCTGAAGCATGGGAGAATAAAGAGTAATTGGGAAACACACCTCCCACATCATCTGCAGTCTTACATATATCGGGATGAGTATTGTATTTGTCTTATCTAGGCCTAGGCAGGTTTGGATTAGGTTGATTTTAAGTCAAATCCGAAAACAAAATCGACTGGGTTGGTTTGAATAAATTTCAAACCAAACCGTCCCAATCCAACTGTTGAAATCGAACTAAACCAAACCAAATCGACTTGGGTCGATATGCCAGTTTGAGTTTAAAAAAAATAAAATTAACTACCTATTTTGGATTAAAAAATTACCTTATATATATAATTTAAATGATAAAGGGTCCATTTTTCCAAAATCATTTGTTTGACACCCATTTTGGTGAAAAATAAATTCTGGAATAGTGATTGATGGAAAGAATGTGTGGTTGAAAAGTAAGAAATTTTTTTGGGTTTATGTGTAATATTATTTTATTGATTAATGTGTGGTTGAAATGAAGAAAGAGAAAAAAAATGAGAAAGAGAATGGGAAGAGAATGGATGCCAAACGGGGGCTTTATATATCCAATAGTTACGAACAAGCAATTAAACCAAAATAAAAAGTAAGGTTACACTATGAATTTGGAGTTTACAACAAACAATTTTTCTCATTTCTTCTTCTTTTTTTTTTTTCCTTTTTTTTTTTGTGAAATTTGGAACTTTGGTAAAAGAAATGTATATAGTAAACAAATTATTTGAGAAAGAATTATATTTTTATTATTTTGTTTTTTAAGTTTAAAATATATGAAATAAAAAAATAAAAAAATGTATTAGTGGGTTGGTCGGTTAATTGATAGGTTGGTTGCTTAAACCACAATCAACGTGACCTGACTTTTTAATGATTAAAATTAATCAAATCAAATCCATTTTTTGGTTCAAATCGATGTAACTCAATTTGGTTTGTTCGATTTTTTTTGCCCACGCTATTCTTATCTTTACCAAGGTCTATTGTATTGACATGTAATATAATTCTTTAGTTAGAATTATTTTTTCAACAAGATCATAAATAACATTTATATAATCCACGAGGTGTAATTGCAACCGCCACCCAATCACTTCTCATTTTCAACCCTAATAATCAAATAACGAATAACAATATATATTCGAAATTCTCAAATAATTCAATTTCTGTCTCTGCGCTTAGGAACAAAGGCAGAACAAGAAACAGCAAAGATTTCAGAGAGGGGGGAGGGCATCTGAATTTATTCCCTCGTTCAACCAAAGCCCTAACCTCTCCAATTCTATCCTCCGCATAAGAAAGAAAAAACCCAATAATCTTGTTATATGTAGAAGCATATACGTCTCTGTAGATGCAATAATTTGGGGAAGAATCAAAGGAAAATGAGTGGTCATGTGGCTACGAGACGGAACAGTATGGTTCAGAAGCGGAATCCGTCTACCCTAAGGAAGTCTTCAGCTCCTCCTTCCGAGAATGGTGCCGCCTCCAATGGGGTGCAAACAAATCCCACCTCCCCTCCTCACTCGTGAGTTCCCAGCATGAATTTGTATTTATGTATATATTTGTGCGTGAATGGTTTTTTTTTTGTATTTTTATGGTTGGGGTGCTAGTGAGTTTATTAAGTATTCAGTTGGATAAAAGTGTGTGTTGATAAGATAAGGTACAATATTTACTTGAAGCTTCAATACTTGATGTTTGTGAAATTCGCTTTGTGAATGCGTATACATGTTAATGGGCTGGTGTATATGTGTATTTTTGTTATGAGATGTTAGTGAATTTGTCAAGAATTGAGTTGGAAAACATTGAGTTGTGCAAGTGAGGTAAAATATTTACTTAATATAATCATTAGTACTTACTCCGTCCCATAAAGATAGTCTTGCTTTTCCAAATTACAGGTCACTTTCCTTTTTGTAAGTATAGTTGATTTCTTAGTTTTTCAATATGCCTCTATTTAATGTGCCCCGATATCTACAAATATGAACTACTCCTATTTAAACCATTATTTAATGTAGGGGTATATTAGAAAAAATATAAATAAATTTTATATTTTCAACTATATGAATTATATTTTATTAATCCGTGTGAAAATGGAAGCAAACCTATATTTATGGGACAGATGGAGTATTTTTGGAATTCTCTTTGTGAAGATATATGTACAGTTATATGTGTATGAACTCGTGTATGTCTGTTTTTTGTATCTTTTATATTTTTTGGTTTTTTTTTTAATGGGTGGGGTGGGGTGTTAAGAATTTAGGTGGGTAAACAGCGAGTTGATTAACTAAGGTACAATGTTCACTTGAAGGTTCAGTTAGTCTTTGTTACTTATGAAATTCTCTTTTTGAATATGTATATTATGTGTATAGACTAGTGAACTTATTTATGAGATGCTATTTATATTTATGTGTTTTTTCTTTTTTTGGGATGTTAATGAACTTATTAAGAATTGAGTTGCGTTGGATAAAGAAAAATTTTATAAAGTATAATATTTATTTGGATGTTCAATCTTATGAATATCTATATAAATGTGTGTGTGTGTTTTTGAATGGGTGTATATTTGTATTTTGTTTTGAGGTGTTAGTGAATTCATAAGAATTGAATTGGATAAACAATGAGTTGATAAGAGTAAGTTTCAATATTTACTTGAAGATTCATTCTTATGAATATGTATATATGTATACATATGTATGTGTGTATGAACGTGTGTATATGTGTACTATTTTATTAGGTTTTAGTGAATTTATTAAGAGTCGAGTTGGATAAACAATGTGTTGATAAGTAAGGTAATTTGGATATGATACGATAGGGTACGCGATCTATGATGCTCGGACTCGGGTATGAGTATTGGGTACAGGTACGTATCAAAGTGTCAGATCTTTTATTTTCTAAAATATAGGATACAGAGATATGGCTAAAAAAAGTCCAAATTTCGGACACGGGTACGTGGGCACGTCTTTCAAACTTCATTTTTTTACTAATTCAGGATGTTATTTTGAATAGACCAAAATTAATTATTCATAATGAAGAAAATGAGTATTTAATACGAGGTTAAGACGAATAAAATAAAATTTTGGGGTTTAGTTTTTAATTATGAGAATTACTAAATGTTATATAAAATAGAAAATAAGGGACTTGACTGTAATTTGACTTAGTGGAGCACTAAGTAGCACTATATGGAACCCATTTTCATTTTATACAAATAAAACCCTAAACCACTGATACAAAGAGAGAAAGAAGGAAAAAAGAAGAAAATGGAAAGAAAAAGGAAAGAAGAAGAAAAAGAAGGTAAAACCTAGTGTCGCCGCCTTTCTCCACCCTCTTGGCAACGGCGCTAGGTTTATAGAGAGCAAAGTGGGAAAGAAGAAAAGGCATAGAAAAGGAAAAGAAGGAAGAAAAGAAGGAAGAAGATGCCAAAACGACGAAGTTGTCCGGTTGAAATTTGGAAGATACGACACATATCCCATACCCATGCCCATGTCGTGTCGTATCCGACACGGGTACTTCAATTATTTCGAAGAGTCCGAGCATCAGAGATGCCGATACATCTTTTTAAAAAAATTAGGATACGCGAATATAGGATAGGGTATCTATATATAATATATGTGTGTAGCATTTTTAGTTGGTTAATTCAAAAATTTCAACATCGATTTATATTATAAAAAAACAATAAATGTATTAAAAGTTTAAATACTATTGTCTATTTTTAGTAGTAAATAAAGCTCTAGTTGTCAATTATTTAGTACCATATCTATTTCAATAATAAATGTAAACCGTATACTTATCTATTATCTTAAAATACATTTATTTTCTTTGAAGTTGACCCACTTAAAAAAGTATTGACCCATTGATGTACTTAAAAAAATGTTTCCATTTTTTATTTAAAAAAAGAAAATATAAAATCATTTGCCTAGGTTTTGGCTTTCAACTTTCAAGTATCATCTTCGTGTTTGTGAAAATAAAGTTTAGGATTTGGTTGTCTCCCTCTCTTCCTCTCTCTTCCACTACACTCGCCGATGATAGCCTCTTTCGCTTAACTTGCCTGCGATGGCCTTTTTCATTGGCTTTACTGGCCGTTCTCTTTGCCGTTTTCAAGTTCTCTGTTTTCGATTTTCCAAAATAGTGAAAACGCGTTCATTTTTCTATTTTCGAAAACGCTTTTTTGAAAACAAGTTTAAAATTTACAAAGAAAATCCAAAACGATAAATTTGTCATTTTGGGTGTTTTCAGTTATAATTTGGCCAAAATTTTCAAAACATGTTTTTATTGTTTTCAGTTACTATCATCCCCAACCACCACCATTGCCGGAACCACCACCACAACCACTACCACAAAAACCACCACCACACAATACACCACCACCACCACACAACCGACAGATCACCAACCATAGCCACCACCACAAAAACTGTAACAACCGAAAATAAATTTTCATCTATTTTCATTCTTGACATGTTTTGGTTTATTTTGAGGTATCGAGGGACTAATTTAAAAATAATTCTTTATGTCAAATTTTAGCTTTCGGTCAAATAATCAAGTATTCATCTAGCTAGAAATTGCATATCGATATTAGGCTTGTTTCAAAGCTTATATTAAGGGGCAAATTTTGTATTCGAGAAAAAGTTATTTCGGATAAATTAGGCCCATGATATTGATGTTCAAAGAATGCACATGATTAATTAAAAGCCAATTAAGGAATTAATAAGTTTTGAGCAACCAGGTGTGAATGAGATTTGGTATTTTATTATTTTTGGTTTAGATGCATGCTATTTGGAGGTTGTTTCATTAGATTAGGCAATTTAAATTAGATTTGGATTTAGATTTGGATTAAGTCAATGTCATGGAGATTATATGCTTAACCGATGGTCGCAAAGGCTCATCAGAACTTTAAGAGATTATATGTTTATTGATGGTCGTAGAGGCTCATCAAAACTGTAGATCGTTTGATCATCGATTTACTTATTTATGAAGGCAACATGTAAGAATGCATGATTGAATGTATGATTGTTATGGATGGCATGTGTTATTTTTTTAGAAATTTATTTCTTAAGATTTAGATTATCACTTTCTGTTTAATAATCATTGGGGGCGTCCCAAAAATGTAGTTTAAATTCATGTTTGAAATGGAAAATTTTAGTGTTGAACCACTGTTTCTAGAAAAATTTCCAGAATTCTGCCTCTGTTCTTACAATGGTGTTACGGTTGGTATATTTAGAATTTTAGCCTGTGTTTAATTGGAAAATAAACCCTTGTGAGTTATTTATCATATGCAACTGGAAATAGGTCGATTGGAGTCCTGTAGAATTTTTTGTAATAGTTTTAGTGATATTGTGGCGGTTAATGTTACGCGAAAATCTCGCAAGCGTACGAGTTCGTTGTACAAGTAATAATTGTGATGAGTGAGTTATCGTCCCATAGGGAATAAGGCTCAATTTTAGAGTATTCGATATATTTAAATTCGCAAATGTAACAAAAGATGGTTGATTTTTAGTTGACTACGTTCTATAACTACGAAAGTAATAAAAAAATGGTTTTAAATCAAATGTGGGTGAGTGTATTGGATTTTCGACTCCACTAATCAAATCTTAATTTCAATTCTCAACCAGTGATAATTAATTCGATTCATGCAATTGCGACGATCGATAATTCCACTTTCATTTACCTTTCTTTCCCAAAATATAATAAATCTATGATTGCCACGAGACGATCCTATTCCTAGTTTGAATTCATATGACAAGCAAGCATTGACGTTTAGGATTATCACACATGACCGCACACGCCATAGATATTATTTTTAATATTTATTGTCCGTGTGTTCCATAAACAGTGTTTTACCTACCGTGAGTTTTCCAACACTACGAATAAGCAACTAATTGTCATAATGGTGCTCAAACATTAAAAACAATAAATTCATATATGTTTATGAAATCACAATGCAAGAATTAAATTAAAAACACATGATATCGAATTAAAAACTAAAAATTAATTAGCTTCATCATCCATCCAATACAAGGGAATTTAGCATAGCATATTGTAGAAATTAAATTACACAAAAATAATTGGAAAAATATCACCCGGAAATAAGAAAGATGGAAGAAGTTGGAAAAATCCACGTTCTTGATGTGAAACTTGAATCCGGATGAAGAATTTTCAATATCCTATGCAATTCGCCTTGATTCCACGT
The DNA here is from genome assembly GCA_035079005.1 of Fraxinus americana. Classification (NCBI taxonomy): domain Eukaryota; kingdom Viridiplantae; phylum Streptophyta; class Magnoliopsida; order Lamiales; family Oleaceae; genus Fraxinus; species Fraxinus americana. Next base: position 17,657,547 of record CM068715.1, on the reverse strand, counting down.
TGTTAGCCACGTTCTTCGCCTCCAAAATATGTATAATATAGAGATTTTTAGGTCTAGGGAGGTTCTCCATATGTATTCTGCTGTTCTCTCTTTATAGGAGCCGAAAATTGGTTGAAAATCACGTCCAAATTGGTTTCCAAAAGAGTTCTAATCGAATAAGGAAAGTTGCCTTTGCGCGCAGATTTTATCTCTACACAGCAGTCCGTATTTTAGTCATAACTTTCTCTTCTGATATCCGATTGATGCGATTCAAAGTGCGTTGGAAAGATAACTTAAAGGGCTACAACTTTGATTGAAATAGAGTTTTTCCAATTCGGACGTTTACTATGCCAAAAATGGGTCTCAATATTCGGCTAAAAATCTGGAATATATCTTAAGCGATTGGAAATTGATTTTGATAATACTTTGATCATGTTCCATTCCTTTTTGAATTCTAATTTCAATTCAATTGTCTCCTAGTAATCTTCAAAGTATTTTCTTGAGTATTTGTAATTTGATCCTTGATCTTTGGATTTTACCATTTTTCACCATATTTTGCTTCTTTTCTCCAATTCTTCATCAAACATAAAGTTTTACCTACACAATGCAAAATAACATAAATTATGTAAAATTTTGTCAAAAAATCAATAAAATTCTATAGTTTTAAGCTCCGAATAAGTGTAGAAAATATACTTATCAGTCAAATCCGGGAAAATGCATATCAGCTTGTTCAGAATAATTTTGAGCTTCAAACGTAGGCTTCAAGACCCCGAATTTTTATACGTTCTTATACGAGTTATGTACTTCCCTGTAAAATTTCATAAGTTTTCGTGAAGGTTTGCTAGGTCAAATAATTTTTGCAAACTTACTGCACAACCGTAAAAACTGTTTGTGCTTGCCTCTTTTTTTTAAACCTCTTTCAAAAACTTCTCTGTTCCATAAATTTTCTGAGTTTATATGTTAAAACAAAAGTGTTGTGATTTTGTAGTTTGAGTAGATAAATTCCATTTAAAAAAAAAAAAAAAAATCTTAAATCCTGTTTTTTTGGAAATTAACGTTAACGAACTCATGTTTGGTAACGCGCTGGGTTACTAGAACTTGGGGCATTACAAAAACCGCCACCACACGGTGCCACCACCATCATCATCACCAACCACAGTCGCCACCACCACAAATTTTCAACCCTAAGTTCACCTATAAAATCAGCGAGTTGTGGTTGAAATTGGGCTTGACTCATGGTTGGGTTAGGTGCGCCACAGGAAGAGGAAGGTGACCCATGTGGTCTGCGACCATGGGTTAAATAGACGTCGCTGGAATCACAGATTTCTTCGGACTGCGCGAAATGGGATCATGACCCTCATTTCGATTAATTGTTGTTTGGACTAAATTGAGGGTTGTTTCTGAGTCGCCCGGAGGTGGGCAGTCGACCGGTGGTGGTCCGCGATGAAGACGGTGGTCGGATGATGGGATTTTGGCAGGTTACAGAGAGTAAGGAAGAAGAGAGAGAGACAAGTGAGAAAATTCAGGAGAGAGAGTAAATGTATCTTGGGATTTTTTATTTTTCAAAACAATTTTTAAAAATGGCAAAAAGAATACGTTTTTAACAATCTCAAAATAGACACTTAAAACACAAAACCCAAAATGAATTCAAAGCTAAAAACACAAAACTGAAACACGAAGAGAACAGTTCCTTAGTTTTTCTCTGTTTTTCAGAGCACTTGCCGTATTTTTCCGTGTCCACAAACGTATGGGATTTGAAAAAATAAATTAAAATGGGACACGCGTTTTCGAGATTTGTCGGAGCGTGTCTGGTGTGTGTCGGTGTCCGATACATATGAGACACCGACATGTCGGCTCTGGCAAATTGTGAGTGCAACATAGCATGAAGGTTTGAATCATATGAATATGTGTGTGCATATATATGAACGGGTGTCACAAATTAGGTTCAATCTTTGATATTTATGAAATTTGGTTCGTGGGAATTGTACTGTAACTACTGTTTGCATCTGTCTATGAAGGTGAATTTTGGAAGCAATTAATTAGATTTTGCAGATCATTTTTCTTACCACTTTTGGCACTTCTTCTGAAGAGATGAAGTGAAACAGTATTAGAACTAACAATTGATAATTTAACAGATTTAACTATGCTTTAAGAGAAAATGATATTGGATTGCGTGTGTTTTTTCAAATATCATGATTTCTTTGTATAGAAGATTCATGTGTCCTTTCTTCTAGCTTTCTTTATCATTTATTTCATAAATTAGATTGTGTTTACGTGTTAACTTGTCTGAATGCAGATGGATTAAAATTCGTTCTGGTAATTTAGACGACTTATCTCGTGTGACCTGTCAGTGGTTGAGAGGGTGATAGATACAGTGACCAAAATAATCTGTATTTGGTACTTGGTTTAATTCCTTGCAACTTGCAATGTAGTTGATTTTCTTTTACACCTCTTTTCATGGAAGGGTGAAGTTAAACAGTAACTGAAGCATGAGAAAAACCATATGAAAGACTAACTCTTCTCTCACGTAAATACCCTATTGAAACAGTTGTTTAATGTGTTAATGTTTATACATCTGTGTGTGTTGACGCTCGCGTTTTGATTGGATTGGGTTCGTGTATCTTTGGATCTATTACAAATTTAAGGTACAATTAACCGTTGTCCATTGTGCATATTTCCTTGTATCTTACTAAGAACAGATGAAACTGCTATGGTAATTTCCGGATTTTTACATCTTTGATATTGATTATTTGTGTATGACTAGGTCTGTTGCTGGGGAGAGGACAGTGAAGAAGCTTAGGTTATCGAAGGCACTTACAATTTCCGAGGGGACCTCAGTGTCGGATGCCTGTCGGAGGATGGCAACCAGACGTGTTGATGCTGTTCTGCTAACTGATGCTAATGCCTTGCTCTCAGGCATTGTCACTGACAAGGTATTTATGTAATGATTATGCAAAGCATAACTATTGTGTGCAAAATGTTGTGTTGTTTGGTTTTTAGATTCAAGATTTGATCTGTACGTTTAGGGAAAGCAAGAAGAACTCTTAGGTAATGTAGCTAAATATTCTAATGCAGTGAGCACGAAATGGTACAGTTACCCTCTATCATTACCCTTCCCGCATCTCCCCAAGTAAAAGGTTCAGATATTGAGCGCTTTGATAATATTTTAGGAATGTTGATATCTGAGTGTCAAGTGTTCTTTGTTTAGGACATTGCAACTAGGGTTATAGCTGAGGAGTTGAGGCCAGAGCAGACAATAATTTCCAAAGTGATGACGAGGAATCCCATTTTCGTGACTTCAGATACTTTGGCCATTGAGGCCCTTCAAAAGATGGTCCAAGGTTGCCTTTCCTATGGCTTCTGTTTTGATTATATTTTGTTATGCTTGGAAATACTTGTTTGATTTGGGAGTGAACATAATTTTGTGAAGTTGTGCATGAATTATGATATAATAACACCATAAGCATAATTATTGTGGAATGAATTTGTAACTTCTTCTGAAGAGTATGATGGTACTAAATTTGCAATGACACCATTACAAATTTACAATGCTGCTTTAGCCTCAGAAGGTAAGTGTCTATTGAAACATTTGACAAGCAAATTGCTTAATATGGTGATATTGGTGTTGGAGATAAAGATCTTACATTGTTATGAAGAACAAAAAGAGATGGAGATATGAATATGATTTCAAGGATACAAATCCCTATAGTTTTGTGCCTTGAACATGCATGATTATTCTATTTTTAAATCTCCAAGCTTCAAGGTTAAGATTTCTGGCTACGTGTAAGATAATATTTTAATAAACTGGTTTTCTCTGTTTTTTCATCACCCTTTAAGTTTTTATCAACTTAATTTCCCAAGATATTATTCCTAGATTTATCATCTATCAACTCTCGATGTTTGTGCTAGTTACTGATAAATGACATCAACAAACTTTCTGGGCATTCGACCTTTTTGGATGTATTTTTTTACTTATAATTACCGCCAAATAGTTACCCATGTTTTAATTTTTCCCTGTTTGTTTCTTTTAACTTTAACAGGAAAATTCAGGCACCTTCCTGTTGTTGAAAATGGTGAAGTTATAGCTCTGCTAGATATCACAAAATGCCTTTTTGATGCTATATCAAGAATGGAGAAGGCCGCAGAGCAGGGGAGCGCCATTGCAGCAGCAGTTGAAGGAGTGGAATGCCAATTTGGAAGCAATTTCTCTGGTTAGTTCATACTTAAATGGTTATTGGCTTTGAACTATCGATTGTGTGCAAGGAATTTTAGCTGTAGTGGTGCTAAAATGAAATTTATTATCTGTGTTTTGAGGAATAATTTTGATTTTATGTACATCTGTTTCTTACATTCATCATTACCCTGAGAAGTGAGGAACAAACACACAAAATTTAATATGCGTTTCGCCAGTTGCTTTTATTTGGTTAATTAGACTGCTATGCATATTATTTTTGTAATGAAGTGAAATATTAAAAAAAAAAAAAATGTAAAACATTATGTAGTTTCTTCTGGTGGGATATTCTAGTGAATCTTTTTACCCATTAGATTAGGATTTATTTTTTCCCCTTATGAGATGATATGGTTTCCAAATCTGAGTCAAAATTGCTGAAGCCCTTAGAAACTGCGCAAAAGTCTTAACATTCACACTGGTCAAAGTAGTACCTATTAAAGCCTTTTAGAGCAACTTAAAGTAGCAACATTGTCAGACAATCAACGTAAGGCCTTGGCACCTGTTCAGTATGGGCCTTCTACCTAAAATTCATAGTTCTATTAGGAACTTTTTTTGATGTGAATGGATAGAGTGCCCTTGTTTGAACTGTTCGCCTTGGCAAGTTGTTTGGGCCAAGCCTTTAACCTGAAATCTGAAGCCCATGTTTCCATGTTGTAGCTGTGTAGTCCTTATAAGTTATAACCACTCAAAGAGCATTTAATCAATGTATACTTCCACAGTGTTAATAGATATTGAAATTCTGCAGGCAAGAGGCCTTAACGAACTTATTAAGGGCTTGTATGGGAGGGATTAAAATCAGATTAAAATTGAAAATATAGCCGTTATTGTTGACTTTTATTAGACGAGTGGGACCCAATAACGGCTATATTTTCAATTTTAATTTGATTAAAAGCTCTCTCAAACAAGGCCTAAGATTGCCATTACTTCAGTTCAACTACAACACATCTTGTTTATTTGCGTAATTAAATTTAATGTTGTCATAATGTTTCACATTCTTTTGGCTTTCTTTTGTATTTCAGCACCATCAGCTTTTATTGAAACACTTAGGGAGCGCATGTTCAAGCCTTCTTTATCTACTATTATTTCCGAAAATTCCAGGTGCAATTGAACTGGCCTAATGGTTATTAAATTTTTGATCTTCTTGAAGTCGCAGAATGTGTTACTAACTTTGTATTATTGTAACATTGCCAGGGTTGCAATAGTATCACCTTCAGATCCCATTCATGTTGCCGCTAAAAGGATGCGTGAATTGCGGGTTAATTCAGTTCTTATTATGACAGGAAACAAGATTCAGGGGATACTTACGTATAGTTTTTTCTCAGAAAGCTTCGTTTTTAAATTCATGTAGCTTATATAGAATATTACTAATGTGCCTATTGGAGGGTTTAGTTTTCCTGCATTATCCTACCTTGTGATAGCTCATAGTTGTCTTTTGGGATTTCATTGCAGTTCAAAAGATATTCTTATGCGAGTTGTGGCTCAAAATCTCTCTCCTGAGCTGACTCTAGTGGAAAAGGTTTTACATCTCCTTTGATTTAGATGTTAAGAGTTCTGGAAACACACTATATTTTCTTTCCTTTGTGTACTTCACCTTGATCAACTGAGGTCCCTTATTACTACTTTTTAGTGATCTTATGATACATGAAGATATTTATCATGAAACTGTACTTGATCATTTTTATTATAATAATTACAGGTTTGATGTGTATTACGCTTGACAAGCTATTTGATGTGTTCTTTTAATTTTTAGAAATATATATATACCTTTTGGTATAGATGCGTGATTATAAGCCAGCTATCTTAGGCAGGTTTGACCTCTTTCTTGGTGGTTACTTTTAACTGTGTATTTAATACTATAGCAAGTACGGAATCTTCTAATGTCACACTGGAAAAATAAAATAAACTCAAATATAGTAGAATCACATCTTTTAATTTTCATCTCATTCATCATTGTTTGATTAAAGATGTTTGTGATGCCTTATTACATCTCTGCAATTTCTCTATCTAAAGGTAATGACACAGAACCCTGAATGTGCAACACTAGAGACAACAATACTCGAAGCGTTGCATATAATGCATGATGGGAAGTTTTTACATCTTCCCGTTGTAGACACAGGTGATTACTGCTTTTTAATAAAAAAATTGTGAGTACACAGCTTTCAAATCCTTAATACTATTTTTTTTGGCAGATGGAAGTATTGCTGCCTGTTTAGATGTTTTGCAACTATCACATGCAGCAATTTCTATGGTAAAGTTAGTTTCACTTCGAATCTATAGAGATTTCCAGATACAATTTATGGTGTTTTTCTTTTCTCTATGTTTTGTTTGGCTTTTAGGATGCGACCTATGAATCTTCCCTTGAATTAGATATATTTCTGGAAGCTAAAATATAACTATTATTTGAGATTTCATTTGGAGTACATTATTGAAAGCATGTGAATTTCCTAGATATGATCTGTTAGACATAATACAATGAGAACTGTCTTCATGCTTGTTTATTTGTTTATATTTTTTCTCTAGATGATGACACTTTTCATCTTTGGTATCCTTGGAGGACTTCGGGACTCTCGAGGTTTTATGTTGTCTTCCAGGAGCGGAAGATAGACAATATTATCAGTATATTCATACAATGGTTGTAAAGGGTTTTTGTTCATTTAGTTTCTAATTTCTACTGATAAATGAAAATCTGTAAGTGGATTATATACTGGTTAAGGATATAGTATGTAATTTTGTTATACCATCCTATGTAGAAATTACATTTTTCTTTTTGCACAATATTGCTAAGTTCTTGATGAGTGCATCATTATTGGATAATTACTCAGAAATGTCTCCAGGACTGTTTTGTTCTTTGTGTGGTCTCCACCTGTCAACAATTTGGTTGAAAGTTTTTTTCTTAGCCCCTGTTTGACAACTATTAAAATGAGTTTTTTTTAATGAGTTTTGGAAGAGTGACTTTTTTGAGAATATGTGGCTAAAAAGTAGGAAAAAGTTTTGGGTTTACATGCAAAATATTTTATTTTGAGAATGTGGTTGAAAATGAGTTTAAGAAAGAAAGTGTTATATTTTAATGGTTGTCAAACCGGGGCTTAATAAATTTGTAAGAATACTTTCTGGAAAATCCTAACATCCTAAGGGAAGTCATTCAAATGATTTACTAAATGACACTGGTCTTGTAACTATGCGCGATTAAAATCTGATAGGAGACGGCGTTAAAAGTTTCCCCAAGTATGAATCTTCATTTTCAGGCCTGCCCGTCAAATTATGAGCTTTCGAAATGTACCTTCTTGTATTTAAAAGTATTGGCACTTGCATATGGGGTCAAAAATGTGTGAACATGTTAGTTTATATGCACTTGATTTCTCAAGGGTTTTGGGGAGAAATAAGTTTTTTTTAATGCCTTTCTCAAGGTTGAAAGTAGCTCTGGTGCTGTTAATGATGTGGCAAATACAGTGATGCAAAAGTTCTGGGATTCAGCACTTAATTTAGAGACATCAGATGATTTTGACACTCACAGGTCACTTTTAATTTTCTTATAAATAAGTTATCTTGATGAGCTGGGTGTGTAACTACTACTCATTCATGCTGTTTTATACAGTGAGATGTCAATGTCTCAATTCATGGCATCAGATGGGATGGAATCAGGGAAGTCTGCCTATCCATCCCTTGGTCTTGGAAATTCATTTGCTTACAAATTTAAGGACAATAAAGGACGTGTACACCGATTCAATTTTGGTGAGTACATAGTGATTGCATGACATGCTGGGCTTTGATCTAGATTTATATTTCATTACTTTTCTCTATTTCACGCATGTCTATTCTCATTATTTATAGAACTTAAATACAAGCTATTGAGTTTTAATGTATCAGATACTACAGCAATCTTGAAATAATGATGTGACAGATGGGATAGTTATACTAAATACAGCAGCTTTGGTATTAGGATGCATTGAGTTTTGGTCTATAGACTAAGAAAAAATGCATTTAGGTCACGAGCAGCCGTAATAGAGCTTACATTTGTAAACCTGCTAAATGCAAATGGTACCTATTAGTGCTGTTGATTTCATCAAGCTAAGTTTCCAGGCAGCTAATGGTCCTGATCTATGAAGCATTGACTCCTAAAGTGGTGTCTTTGTCTGACATGTGTCATGTCGTGCTCAACTCCTACACTCCCAAGGAACTCTAGGACACGTGTCTGACGCACCATGTGGCATGTCCTATTTTTCATGTATTACTTAAATTTCCAACACTGGAGGGTTACTTAAGGGACACTCGGGCACTATAAGACGTGCCATGGTGTGTTTTGTACTGTTCATATTCTTTATAGTTCTAACTTCTAACAGGCAGTGAACATTCCTCGACACAAAGGACAAGGAAAGTCCCTTTTTGTGAGTTTTGAAGTATAAAATTGAAGAAATTTTTAATTAGAACAGTTGTCCAAAAAAGTCAAAATAATTGAGAAAAGTTCTAGGAACTGCATGTTGAATTTTTCACGTCTACTATATGCATTTTTCTTTCTTCGGTACTATTTATATAGCTTAACTCAGTTACTTTAATATAACAAATAGCTACTTTTCTCACTTTAAAGATTTTACTAAATGGAAAATCAAAACGAAAAGAAGTATGTGTTACCCCCCAGAATTGGAAGCTCCAGGTCAGCAGTCCGCGTGGACAGCCACGTATTCCCTTTAGCCAGGTGGACAGAAAGCCAGTTGAAAAGTCAATGGGGGAGCCAACACAGGCAAGGTCAACAAAGGCTCCTAGGTCCAAAGTATTAGAGAATATTTACTTTATTTACTTTCCATTTATATCCCGCATATAATCCGGGATTTCTTTGATTGTATAGCATACAATCTTTCCTTGTATATTCTTGTAATATTCTATAAATTAACGGAAATACATACGGGAAACTCATTCAGCCAAAACTTGTCATGGTATCAGAGCCCTAAAATTACTTACTCGTGCGTGTGTGGTGGTTCTCTGTTCGTAGTTTTCGGAGGTCAGGATCTCAGGCGATTTTCTGCCAAGCTGTAATCCTTTCTTTGATCATAGTAATCGACGGCTGTGGGTTGTGTTTCACGCATCTGCTCGCTGTGAAATTGGAGTCGGAGCCTTCTGCGCCGCATCAGTTCACTGCTCGATTGGGGCAACGCTTTCTGGCGTCTCAAGCGTTCTCGTTGTCAAGTGTTTTCTTCGAATTTCAGGCTATTCGAGTCTTGATTTTGGGTTGAATTTCAGTTTTCTTCGTGGGCAGCTCCGTTCCCGTTTCTTCTTCCCGCCTGTGTCGCCAGTGTGAGTGCGTTTTTTTTTTTCTTGTTGGCCAATTTGTGTTTTATTTCAGTCGAATTCGACTCGTTGGGCCATCGGGTCGATTATTTAATTTAGTTGTACTCGAGAAATTTTTATTGGGCTTGGGCATTTTAATTCTTCAGCTGAACCTTTGTTGGACTACTTGTTGGGCTACTTTGTTGGTCGGGTAGCACTGGGTTGATTTTATTTTGGCGGCCTATACATATTTTTCACCATGTCAATTGAGAAGACAGACTCCATTTGTATTCGTTTTAATGGGAAGAACTACTCGTCATGGGCATTTCATTTTCAGTTATTAATTGAAGGGAAATGTGATTTGTGGGGACATATTGATGGCAGCATTCTACCTCCTGATCAAGAGACGGAAAAGGAGAAGTATCTTGCCTGGAAAACCAAGGATTCCCGAATTATGGCCTGGATTATCGGTACTGTTGAGGCTAATATTGTTCTTAATCTCAGGCCCTATAAATCAGCCTCGTTTCTATGCGGGAATACTTGAAGAAAGTCTATACTCAAAATAACAATGCTCGACGTCTTCACGGAATTTGAATCGCGCAGATTTTTTCAAGAATCTCGCTCCATCAAGAATATTACTCCTCGGCTTTTGTAACCTTTCGGGCTGAATATGCGTATATCATTTATGCTTCGATTTCACCGTAAAGTTTGGAGGCGGTACAAGCTGTCCACGATGTCACCAAGAGGGATCAATTTCTTATGAAATTGAGAATTGAGTTTGAATCAGTTAGGTCCAACCTTATGAATCGCGAGTCTATTCCTACACTGGATAATTGTTTGGGTGAATTACTGAGGGAGGAACAACGTCTTCTCACTCGTACCGCGTTGGAGCAACATCAAAATTCCGCTGCCCCGGTTCCCGTTGCATATGTGGCTCAGGGAAAATACAAACCTCGTGATATGTCTAGTGTGCAATGTTACAACTGTAAGGGGTTTGGTCACATGGCTCTTCAGTGTCCACGAAAAGTTTGCAATTATTGCAAGAAACCAGGCCATGTTATTAGAGAGTGTCCCACTCGTCCTCCACGCAAGATTGGAGCAAGTTATGTTGCTGATGCCACTTTAACCTCTAGTTCGGCTCCGCCATCCGCTCCCACTCGAGCTCCAGCCTCTTCTAGTTCCTCTCAAACTCCCATCACTCCTGAGATGATCCAACAAATGGTTATCTCTGCCTTGTCAGCCTTAGGTATCTCAGGTAATTCATCAACTGCTTCTTTGTCTTGGTTATTAGACTCGGGTGCTTCTAACCACATGACCCATAATCCTCTATTGCTTGATAATCTTAGACCATATACTGGACCTCTTACAATCCACATCGCCGATGGTAACGCACTCCCTATCTCGGTTGTCTGCGATATATCACCCGATTTTGCCTAATGTTTTAGTCTCTCCACATTTATCCACTAATCTTCTATCTCATGGCCAACTTGTTGATAACAACCGCAATGTCTCTTTTTCTCGCTTCGGTTGTCAGTGCGCAGATCGGGTGTCTGGGAGGACGATCGTGAGGGGGCCTAAGGAGGGATGTCTCTTTCCTATTTCGCCGAAGCTTGTTTCGAATTTTCCTATTGTTTGTAATTCTGCAATTTTTAATAGTTTTGATTGTCACAAGAAATTGGGACATCCCAATTCTAATGTGTTACAACACTTGTTAAACTCTGGTTTGCTTGGTAATAAGAATTTCGCTTCTAGTTTCATCTCGTTCTCACTTGATTGTGCATCTTGTAAACTTGCTAAGAGTAAAGTTTTGCCATTTCCATCCTGTGTCTCTCGCCTTATATTTTCGATATTGTTCATAGTGATGTATGGGGTATTACCTCTGTGGTGTCTCATGCTCAATTTAAATACTTTGTTACTTTTATCGATGATTATAGTCGATTCACCCGGGTTTATTTTCTTCATACTAAGAGCGAGGTGTTTTCTGTCTTTCAAACGTTTTCGCTTTTATTGAAACTCAATTTTCCTCCACAATTAAAATCTTTCGATCCGATTCCTCGGGGTGAGTATATGTCAAATGCGTTTCAATCTTTTTTACAAACGAAAGGTATTATCTCTCGCCGATCTTGTCCTTCTACTCCTCAACAAAACGGGGTCGCAGTAACGCAAAAACCGTCTTCTTGATATGGGTACGAGTCATTAGACGACTTGTGTTCCATCTCGTTTTTGGTGTGAAGCATTATCTACCGCTGCACATCTCATAAATCGGTTACCTTCTCCCACTCTTAATAATGTTTCTCCGTTTTATAGGCTATTTGGTCACCATCCCACATATTCCCATCTGCGTCCTTTTCGTCATGTTTTGTTCACTTACCATCTCATGAAAGTGACTAAGCTTACTCCCTCAATCTGGCCAAGTGTGCATTTTTAGGATATGGTGGAACCCAAAAAGGGTATCTCTGTTATGACCCTACGACACAACGTATCCGGATTTCTCGTAATGTTATTTTTTTTGAGAAGCAATCCTTCTTTCCATCCGACGTTGAGGTTTCCCCCATGTTTTCTGTCTTACCTGATTTTCCTACGTAATTTTCCTGCATGGGCCGTGTTTACACTCGCAGGGATGTTGCATCTACCGCTGGTTCCACAGTTTCTTCCCCGACGACTATCCTCCCAGACCTCCCTGATCGTCCACCAACGACATCCGATCCTTCACCGGATGATCTGCCGCCTCCTGTCCCCCCTCGTCGTTCTTTTCGTGTTCCTCGACCACCTGATAGGTATGGTTTTTCTTCCCATAGCTCTATGTCTGCTACACTTGCTTCGATTTCCATTCCTTCCTCCTACGCATGCTTTGGAGCAAAGAGTGTTGGCAACAAAGCATGACAAAGCAGAACTTGAGGCTCTTGAGGCAAATCATACTTGGGATGTTGTGTCATGTCCACCGACTGTGAAACCCATTGGGAGTAAATGGGTATATTCTGTCAAACTTCGTTCTGATGGTTCTCTTGAGCGCTATAAGGCTCGACTTGTTGCTTTAGGTAACCGTCAAGAGTATGGAATCGACTATGATGAGACTTTTGCTCCGTAGCTAAAATGACCACCCGTACGCTCTTTTGTTATCACTTGCCGCTTCCGCCTTCCTTGGTCTTTACATCAAATGGATGTGAAGAACGCGTTCCTCCACGGGGACCTCAAGGAAGATATCTATATGAAACTTCCCTCTGGTATGCCTCTTCCTTCATCGCATTCTCGTTTCAGTAAACTCGTACGCTCTTTGTATGGTCTTAAGGTGCTCCTAGAGCATGGCTCGACAAGTTCCGCCGCACCCTTTTGGACTTTTCCTTACTCTCGTAGTCGCATTTGACGCATCACTATTTCTTCACAAGAGTAAGGATGGGATAGTTTGTTTGTTGGGTATATGGATGATATTATTATTTCGGATCCGATCACATCCTTATTCAAAACTTCAAGAAGACCTTCACTCCGTTTTCCATATGAAAGATCTTGGTCATCTTACTTACTTCCTTGGATTAGAAGTCCATACTCGCACCGCACGGTATTTTCTTGAATCAACATAAGTACATTCAAGATCTTGATCGCATTAGCTCATTTATCTCGAAGCCTCGTCCGTTGATACTCCGTTGGAGCTTAATGTTAAATATCGTAAAGATGAAGGCAAAATTCTTTCGGACCCTACTCTATATCGTCGGTTGGTGGGAAGTCTTATCTATCTCACTATCACCCGTCCTGATATTTCCTTCGCAGTTCATACCGTCGCAAATTTATGGATGCTCCTCGTCATCTACATTCGGGAGTCATCGTTTCGTATTATTCTGCACCTTATCGGGACTCCTCATCGTGGTTTGTTCTTCCTTGCTGGACATCTCTGAGCTCACCGCTTATAGTGATGTCATCACGGGCTGGCTGCCCTGATTCTCGTCGTTCTACCACTGGGTGGTGTATTTTTCTAGGTGATGCTCTCATTTCTTGGAAATATAAGAAGCAGGATTGTGTTTCTAAATCTTCCACTGAGGCTGAGTATCGTGCTATGTCCGCTGTTTGTTCTGAGGTTGTATGGTTGCGGAGTCTTCTTGCTGAACTTGGTGTTTCTCAATCACGGCCTACACCACTCCATGGTGACAACACTAGTGCTATTCAGATTGCGGCTAATCCTGTGTATCATGAACGCACCAAACATATTGAAGTGGACTGTCATTACATCCGAGATGCCTATAATTCCAATATCATTGCTCTTCCCCATGTCTCCAGTGCTCAACAGGCTGCCGATATCTTCACTAAATCCTTGACTCGCCATCGTCATAACTTTCTTGTCAGCAAATTGATGCTTGTGGACTCACCAAAGATCCATTCGAGGGGGCTATTAGAGGATATTTACTTTATTTACTTTCCATTTATATGCCGCATATAATCCGGGATTTCTTTGATTGTATAGCATACAATCTTTCCTTGTATATCCTTGTAATATTCTATAAATTAACGGAAATACATACGGGAAACTCATTCAGCCAAAACTTGTCACAAAGCTCCTCCATGTGAAAGTAGAGGCTCCTAGGTTCGAAGCTCCTTCGTGTGAAAGCAGAGGCTCCTTGGGTTCGAGGCTCCTTCGCCCAAAGGCAGAAGCTCTTGAAGAACGAAGTACTGAAGCTTAACGTAGATGTTTCCTTATAGCAGATTCGAAGATCTCTCAGAACTGATTGACGTGACATCTACCATAGAGTGTCCGTAGCATTAATGTGTGTCAGTAAGTCAGTCTACAACGTAGAACGGCTGATCACGTAACCAAGAAATGAGTTCCACTAATGAAAATGCCCCTAGAAGGACGAGGGAACGCCTTGAAGAAGGAGAACCCTCACGAGTTGTCCCGATAGCCCAGCCGAGACCTTCAATGCGCAGAAGAGGAGGTTCCAGGGGCGGAGGTGGAGTTGCAGCCAGGTTAACTAGAGAAATGGCAACAATGGCTGCCAACACGAGGACCATCACTCAGCAGAACCAAGCCATGCATGAAATGTTGATGCACATGCAAGAACAAGGAGGCTATCAGGCTCCACAACATACGGCTCCCGAAGACGTATTCCTCGACGCTCAAGCCTATTACCACGAGGAGGAGGTCCAGAGCCAAATGGCAGGACATCGCCTTTACGGGACTGGAGCTCCTCAGGAAGACGAGGACGAAATGGATTCGTCTAACAATCACGCTTCGGAAAGGCTGTAGGAAGAGAGACCCCAAAGGTCGAGAAGCGTCTTCGACCTAGAAATAGGCGAGCCAATCCACCTCCGGCACCTAGCAACAGGTATGACGATGATGTACCTCCTGTCCGTCCCCCTAGAAATAGGCGCGAAAGGCGGGAACAAGCTAGAAGCGAAGCATGAACTTCCCAACCACCTTCCTTGATCAATCCAAGGGAAGAAGAGAACCCTGATGAGCCTCAGATGTCTTGCGACCTCGATAATGATAATGAGCACCTATGTTGCTCGGACTCTTCATTTTGGTCGGCATACCCATGTCGACACGACACGGGTACGGGTACGAAATACGGGTCGGACGCGGCAAATTTCAACCGGACACGGCCAGGAGAGGAACCTGTTGAACTGCCAGAATCGCCATCACAGAGCCAGAAATCGCGTAGGGAAGAAGAAGAAGAATGAGGAGGAGGAGGAGAAGAAGGAGGATGTCTGCTGCCCATTTGCAGATCTAAAATCTGGAACTGGAAGTCGTGAAGAAGAAGACGACGAAGAAGGAGGAATGGTGTTGGATTGGGCTTTTTTTGCTTTTTAAGTTTTGGGCTGGGCCTTAAAACATTTTTAAAAAAAAAAAAAAAAACATTACTTTTTTTTTTAAAAGGAATTTATTTATTGTAATTAAAGTATATTTATTGATTGAATTTATTTATCTTTTTTTTCTTCGAATTTTACAACTTTATTAGTTGAACAAATTACACGATGTTTATTATTTTTTAATTATGTTTTTGATTCTTTTGATCTAGATAAGATCATTTTAGTTTAAAAAAATATCATGATTAATGTTTTAAAATTTTAAAACAATTTAAAATATGATTTTTCTTTGACCAAAATGATTGACAAATAATTATAAAATCAACATACATAAATTTTTTAGAACAATTTAATAGCATTTTTTGAAATTAATATTTTTTCAAAACTTGACAAAATAGAAATAATCAAATAATATTTTTGATTAATTTTTTGGAAAAAAAATTTTAATTGAAGTTTCAAAGACGTACCCACGTACCCGTGTCCGAAATTTGGACTCTTTTTAACCGTGTCCCCGTATCCTCCATTTTAAAAATTAAAAGATCCGACACTTAAATACGTACCCGTATTCGATACCCGTACCCGAGTCTGAGCAACTTAGATGAGCACTCCCCTTTCTCCGAGGCCATAAGGAGTGCACCCATGCTGAGCAACTTTGTACTCCCAAAAATTCAAAAGTACGATGGGAGATGTGACCCCGCCAAACACATGGATAATTACAAGACACATATGAATCTGAAGGGGGCCACTCCGGCGATGAAATGCAGGGCCTTCCACTTAACCTTAAGTGGAGGGGCAAAGATCTGGCATGCCAGGCTACCAGAGGGGAGCATCCGAAGTTGGCCAGAGTTCAAGACAACTTTTTTGAAGCGCTTTGCAACCAGCAAAGAGAGGGAAAGACTCATCCAATGGTTGCAAGATATGAGGCAACAGCAAGGTGAGTCACTGAAAAGTTTTACTTCGCGATTTACCGATGAAATGACATATTGTGTGCAAGTCACGGATAAGGAAGCTTTGACTGCCTTGAGAGGAGGCCTAGACATGAACTCTCTTTTCTGGGGAGATGTGCAAAATAAAGATCCCGCCACCTATGGTGCACTGTTGGAGATGATAAGGCGCGAGATCCTGAATGAGGAGCTCAAAGACCACAGGAACAGGGCCAGTCAAGTCTGCCACCTCCGCAAATGCGAAGGGGAAGAGGTCCAACCTCCTATTTGATAGACAATCAAGCCCATATGAATCATGGACATGAGCTTGCTGCTGCAACACTCAGTGCAGTGCCAACACTGGCCTACGAAAGGGATGAGGTGCTAAACCTAGAAATATGGAAGAAGCATCGCAATACTGCTCATATCACCAATCTTACGGACATCGGACAGAGGATTGCCGAGAAGCCGTGAGATTCCCCCCGAGGAATGCTCCGAACAGGCAAAACCAACAAGCTCGGAACAACGAACAGCGTCGGCCTAACAGGAACGACCCTTCGCGAGGAAGGGACAACAACGCTGAAGAACCCAGGCAGGGTTAGAGGCAACGCCGAGGCCCTCCACCAGGTAATGAATACGAGCCTATTCGAGAAATCGACACGATCATAGGCGGTCCTCATGTGGGTGGAGATTCCAGAAATTCTCAAAAGAATTACGCCAGGGAAGCAGTCTATCCAGCTATGGCAAGCTACATAGTGAATCAATCCCCAAGTAAGAAGGTTTTACCTCCTATCACTTTTACACATGAGGACACTATGGGAGTGCATTATCCGCACTGTGACGCCTTTGTAATAAGGACCGTTGTGGCCTGTAATGGCCTGAAAAGAATGTTAGTGGACTTCCTTTTTCAGAGATTCTATCTTTAACAGCGCGGAAGCCACCTTGGAAGACTCTTCAGCTTCCTTCTTCTTAGTGGCCTCAGCCTCGGCACACGCCTTTTTGGCCACCTCTTCAGCTTGGGTGGCTTTATTGGCAAACTCTCGATTACTTCGTCGAAGAGATGCAAAAAGGGCCTCCACTTCTATCATAATCCCATAGGACCTTGTGGCCTGGGCTAAGGCAGTGGCCATGACGTCCACCGCGTCACTGGTTTCTACAAACGACTTCCATTTAGTGGTTTAGAACCTGTGGAAGGTCGCCGTGGCAGTTTGAACATCGGGGGGAAGAAGAGAAAGGATCTCCGTGGCTATCTCCCCTGTTTGGCTAGCAGGGACAGGTTTCCCTTGAGAAGTCTCAGAAACGGAGTCATCACCGTTGCCTTTGGCTTTCTTGATTGGAGGCTGGCCCTCAGAATCCGAAGATGCTCTTTTCTGGGCCCCAGTAGCGGCCACTATCGAACTACCCAAAAGCTTTTCCCCCGTAGGGACGTCGGACCGCAGGGGCGACGTGTCTCTAGAGCTACCCACTCCACTAGGGGTTGGAACTCGGAACTTTCTTTTGGGCTCCTCTACTACAACTTTCTTCCCTCGGTCCGACACAGGGGGACGAACCTCCTCTTGAGAGGCAGCCTTCTTGCTGACCCTTTCCAACTTCCCTTTAATTTGTCAACCCCCAGCAGACGTGCCTTTCACCCCCTTCCGGCCTGCAGTGGAGGTGGCAGCCAAGATCGTGGCCATGTCAGGGGTAGGCACCTTCGTTTTCTCTAAATTTTCTGCAAACATAAGTGCCACATGGTGAGACGGGTAAAGGAAAGTTGTAAGCAGGCAGGTGAAGAAAACATTTTCGTAAAATAAGCTTACGTTTGGAGGCCATGAGGGACAAATCTTCGTAGAATTGCTGGGGAGTGACCAAATTGTCAAAATGTCGAGCTGAGGAGGGTTGGTGATAAATGTCAGCTAAGATTTCCCAATGGCTCCGATCAGGCTCGAAACGTTCGACGGTTCCTGAGAAAGAGCAACAACTATTATATCAGTAACAAGGTTCGGTTAAGAAATTGAAGTACAAAGAATAACTAACGGGATAGGAGGTTCGGTACTCACTGGGTTCGGAGTAGGAGGTCGGAACCTTAACAAAAGGTACCGTATCACCCTCACACTCCTACCACTTCCCCCGAACCCAGAACCATGTCTCTTTCCACCCTTTAATGGAGAAAGGGAGACTAGACAAAGGGAGCATTCCTCCCCAGGGGCACAATGAATACCAACCCTTGGAGTCCCCCTTGCCTAACGACCTAGGTTGATAAATGGTTTGAAAAACATAAAGGGGCATATCCTCGCCTAAAGAAGTCTGCTTCCAAAGAATATAAGACCCAACTAATTGTGCCCAAGCGTTGGGAGAGAGCTGGGTAGGAGCCAGTCCGTATAACCTAAGGACCGCTCGAAAGAAAGGGTGAAAGGGAAAACGAAGCCCTGATTTAAGGAGGTGTTCGCTTATGGCTACGCATCCTTACCTAGGGTAGCAGGCTCACTCACTGGGAGATGGGGATAGTAATTCGATATTATAAGGGATCCTAAACTTTTCCCTAAGGTCAGCTAGTTTGGTTGGGTTAACATTAGAAGGAACTTTGGCTGCCCCCCAGGTTATCCCCTCATCTTCGCCATCCGACTGATCCCCTGAAGTTGCGTCGCCTTTGCTAACCTCAATGGCCCTGATAGGTTCGGCAGCAGTTGCCAACTCACTCCCTAACCCAACAGCCAGCCTATCAATGCCTACACTCTCCTCCTCCTCAGAAGAAGACGACGCCATGGATCCGGGGACTTAAATAAAATTCTTGGTGAAATACAGCAAAAGATCACAACACTTACAGAAGAATCTTGACGAAGAAGGAAAGAAATCTCGAAGAATATACTGAGAAAAGCTCGTAAGGAGAGATTCACGTAAAGATATCAGAGGAACAATCTCCTTTTATAGACGGACATACCCAACCCTAGCCGTTGGATCTCGATCTTTGGCATCTAACCGTTCATTCCAAGGTTCTGATTTGAGCCATTCATAGTGTCTGACGCTCCACATTCAAAGGTCCAGATCCGAGCGTAGATTGCACGCACCCAAGCACGCCTGGGGTTGGCAGGAAGAGCGTGGGCACCAAACCATCATTTCGTATTAAATGCGGCGGCTCTAGCGTGTGTGGGAAGTTGTACTAGGATAATTACCTTCCCTTGGAAATCGGATACGGCATCAAATCATTGAGGGGGCCTAGGGTCTCCCAGAATTCTTGGAAACATATCATGACAGCTAATCAGTGACGATCCTCCAATATTATTATACCAACCTTCGAAACGAACAATGGTACTTCGAATCGAAGAAGGGATTACGACCAACAATCCGACTTCGAAATTGAGCTTACGAACCTCAGCATACGTTACCTGTTCTAAGCATCCCTAAAAAGACTCATACCTCTGCCCTCAAGCAATCCACCTCGGAAAATGCTGATAAGAATGCCAATGAAAATTTACAACTCCCTTGCTGGAAAACATGAAAGTCCATGCATTACATGAATAACCATGCATAGACTTGGGGGAATTGGAAGCTCCAGGTCAGCAGTTCGCGTGGACAGCCATGTATTCCCTTAAGCCAGGTGGACAGAAAGTCAGTTGAAAAGTCAATGGGGGAGCCAACACATGTAAGGTCAACAAAGGCTCCTAGGTCCGAAGCTCTTCCATGTGAAAGCAGAGGCTTCTAGGTCCGAAGCTCCTTCGTGTGAAAGCAGAGGCTCCTTGGGTCCGAGGCTCTTTCGTGTGAAAGCAGAGGCTACTTGGGTCCGAGGCTCCTTCGTCCAAAGGTAGAAGCTCTTGAAGAACGAAGTACTGAAGCTTAACGCAGACGTTTCCTCATAGCAGATTCGAAGATTCTCAGAACTGATTGACGTGACATCTACCATAGAGTGTCCGTAGCATTAATGTGTGTCAGTAAGTCAGTCTACAACGTAGAACGGTTGATCTTCTGCAAAACAATAATTGTAAAGATTGGATATTGATGTGAGGTTTCAATCTAGGGGGTGTCGCCATGTGGATTTGATCTAACGGTCACCACGTCAGCTAGATTAGTATAAATAAACCCCTCATTGTATAGAAGAAGAGGAGGGAAAACATCACAAAAGAATATATTTATGCACTTTGCTTTGCTGGATCTTGAATAATATAACTTATATTGAAATCATAACACATTACAAGGCATGGGCTTTTATCTATCCTTCCACATATTCCATTACAAAACAGATATTCATTTTAGGGAAATCGATCGAGCTCTTGTAGATAGCGCAAGAGCCGTTTAAATCAAATCACAGGAGCTTGAACAGTTGTGTCTCTTGTCGGAAAGCACTTCCCGCGTTCCATCCAATCATCGTACCTCTCCTGTTCCGGTAGAAACGCTCCGGATCATTGCTTGACGTGGCAAGGGTGGGCCCGGTATCTGTTGAGTTCATTTTTTGGGGTCAACAGTATGTATTTTATAAAAAAAAGTAAAAAGTATTGATTTATATTGACGTGGTGCCATCGTGCCTGTGTTCGACTGATTGTCCCCCAGTACGAAGGAAGTAGCAAGGGCCTGGTTGATCAACAAGGGAAGTGCTGGATGGGACACCGGACACCTGCTCACACATGAATATTTCCATGACATGTTAATGCTTTGTGGGGTTAAATGGGGAAATCTGTTGAATAATGTTTAGGAGCCCAATTGTGAATAAAAGGGGTGGGTAGTCTGTTAAATTCATTTGGAATTTGAGAGTTGTGAGAGAGAGCCAACCTCCTGAAAGCTTGATAATCTACTGTAATTCATTCCCATTTCTTGTATCTTAATGTTTTCTATTCAGTACAAAACTATACAAATGCATTCCGTACATTATTTCATTGCATTCATTCACTCAAGAAATAAAAAAAATACACATTTCAAGTCACAAATACAGCATCTGTTCTTATCTTCTCCTTCACTTTTGCATGATCTGTTGTTACATCCAGTCTTCTATAGCAGCAACAAAACTAAGTTACTACCACATACTTGTTTGAAAATTCACATGTTGACTTGTCCATCTCGCGTGTCCGTGCTTCTTAGATCCTGTAAGCATGTCCTTGTTCGGAAACATCGTTGGGCTGAAGCTGGTATAGGTGGTCGTACATTTGTTAGCTTATATTTATATTACGCATTGAGGCTCTCAAGCAATATTCATTTTGTTGTTTTCTACTCTTAGCTTTCTTGCTCTTATCTGCATGCCCAGTGGAAAAATTCCAATGAAGATGCTAATTTACTCTTCTATTTTTATTGTCCCCAATTCCAGGCACAGAGAACTTAGATGAGCTTGTTTCTTCAGTTATTCAAAGGGTGGGCGGCATCAATGAGCAGCGCCCTCAACTTTTGGTGGGTGCAAAAGCATTTTGCGAAGTTATCTGTTTTATTATTATTTTTTTTCCTTTTGATATATAACTTTTTAATATTTCTTCCAAACTATATTACAGTACGAAGATGATGATGGCGATAAAGTTCTACTCACAACAGATGGAGATCTTATTGGTGCAGTTAGCTATGCGAGATCAGCGGGCCTAAAGGTGTGATAACCACTTCTTGTCTCATCATAAATTTCACAGGCTAATATATTGTCAGGGACAATGCATTTGGTTTACTTCTTGCTTGGCAAAATATGAGAGGCACCTATTGTTAAGAGAGATTCATGATTTGATGCCTCAAGTTTTTCCCGCCATCCTAAGAGGGAAATAATTATAACTGCCCAATAATGATTATATGGTGAACATATTCTATGATGAATCTGTAAGATACAAGGTCTATGTTTGAAACCCCACTCATTTTATTCGTGGAATTTGACATGTTCTTTGAATGATTGAGCTAACATGAAATAAAGGTGCATAAACCAATATACATTTCCAAAATATCTCATTCCAATTTAACCATCTTTATCTCGAGCATATTCGGCAAGCACCTTCTAAGCTGAGCCGAACATGCTACTTGTCATCAAATCTTCAATCAAACTCCGATTCTTTAGGGATGGTCCATTGATAAGCACTAAGCAATTGACTCTTTAAATCCTACAAAACAGAGACTAGCATGTATAGCCATCAAAAGTTTATTGTAATTCTTCATAACCATCAATTTCTCACCACTTTCGGCATTATAGTACTTGTTAGCCTTTCTTTAAAGAAAATTTAATTTATCTCAACACATCATAGAAAGCGAAGCATGAAATTTATATACATTTACTATAGTAGATGAAATAGCTGCCTATTGTTTAACAAGATCCATGGAATTAGATGTCTTTATTACGTGCAGAAAAGAAGAGATGGAACAAAAATGAATTTTTCATTAAATTACTGAACTATGCAGCTGTCTATAAATAGCAGTCCAAGTGGAATCTTACAACAGAAAATTAGTTACAAAATCTAGCTGTGTCAACAGCTTAACCGAAAGAACTATCTAGAGAGTGGTTATATAGACTCTAATATGCCCCCTCAAGATGTACTGTAAATGTTCTTTATAGACATCTTGGCCAAAAAAGGAACAAGTCTGAAGTTGGAAGAGGTTTTGTAAAGACGTTGGCTAGCTGATGTTGAGAATGAATTGGAAGAAGTTGTTAAAGGGTATTTAGGCCTTTTATGTAATACCTAGGGTTTCCTAAAGTTTTCCTAACTCTTATTATAAATAGTGGGACAGGCTAACACTATTGTTAAGCCTTCTTGTTCTTTTACTCCAACATGGTATCAGAGCAAGATTATGGGAGATTAATTTCATAAGATTTGTTCAACTTTTTTTTTTAATTCTCTGCCTACTCTCCTTACTTCAAAAAAAAAAAATTAAAAAAAAATCGCGGTTACTGTTCATCCGCGCGGTACTGTTCATCCGACGGAGTTACTGTTCATCTGGCGGTTTACTGTTCAAAGTTCTTAGTTCTGGTCAGTGTTCAATTTGTTGATTTCCGATCTGCTTCGGTTATTGGTTATTGTTCGTATGACAGTACTACAAATGTTCGTAAGTCTGGTTATGATTCTCACGTTCTTCGTTTAAGCCCTACAGTTGTTTGTATTGTTGGTTTGTTTCCCTTGTGCGAGCTGTTTATTACTTGTTGAATTGGAAGGTAGTAATATCGATGACTACACCTCAACCATTAACAACCCGTAAGTTGAACGGAACCAATTATTTAAATTGGTCTAAAGCTGTGAAAATAGCCCTAACTGGACAGGGAAAATATCGTCACATCACGGAATCCGCCCTGGCAACAGATGATAAAAAGTATGACGACTGGATTCAGGCTGATGCGCAGATTGTAACATTGTTGTGGAATTCGATGGAGCCTCAGGTGGCTGATCTCTGTACTCATCTAGATACGTGCAAAGATATATGGGAGTATCTCCGTGTATTATATTCTAGTAATCTCACCAGGATGTATGATTTATCAGTGGAGTACTTCCAACTTCAGCAAGGCATGCAATCCGTTACAGATTATTTTGCCACATTCAACCGCCTCTATGAGAAGATGAATATTATCCTACCACTGACTATCGATCTGAAGGAAATGCAAAAGCAACGTGAGCAGATAGCTGTCATGAAGTTCTTGGCTGGGTTGCGTCCAGATTTCGAACCAGTCCGATCTCAGATTCTTTCAAGTGCTACTCTCCCCACCATCACTGAAATGTATTCTTGCGTTTCCCGTAGTACTACCAAGGACAATGTTTTTGGCTCGGGTTCGTCTACGTCATATGAGCATTCGGCACTTGTTACACAGATTCCCACGCGAAATCGAGATGATCCACTTAGTGGTGGTCGTGGTGGTTTCTCTCGTGGTCGCCGTGGTAGTGGCCCTCAGGGTGGACGTAGTGGCCGTGGTCGTGTCTCCGTTCGTCAGTGCTCCTTTTGTGGGTTGGAGAATCATAATCGAGACACATGTTGGGATTTGATTGGCCGTCCACCCAAATTTGCCAATGCAGTGACATCTGATCCAGATATTCCTACCATTCCAGTATCTCAAGCGGCTAAGGACATATCTGATGAGGAATATGCTCAGATCCTTCAGTATAGGGCATCTCAGCAGGCATCTCTTCCTATTGCTTCTTTAGCTCAACGAGGTACTTCTTCTGCTTGTCTTTCCATTCGTCCATCCCCTCCCTCACCCTGGGTCATAGATTCCGCAGCCACTGATCACATGTCAGGTACATTTTCTTTATTTACGTATATTCAGTCCACTTCTTCGTTGTCTCCTGTTACGGTTGCTGATGGTTCCACTATCCCTATCCGTGACATTGATACAGTGGACCCCTCACCCTCCTTATCTCTCTCCTCTGTCTTGTATATTCCTTCGTTTTCCTTTAATTTGATGTCAGTTAGTAAACTCACCAAACATCTTAATTGTTCTGTCTCATTTTTTCCTGATTCTGTCATTCTCCAGGATTTGAGGACGCGGAAGACGATTGGCACAGGGCGTGAGGACAATGACCTTTATTACCTTGATCGTGATGAGAGTCCTGCACACCCTCCTACTGCATGTCTTGCTGTTGCATCTGCTCACCAAATCCATTGTCGCCTTGGTCATCCCTGCCTTGGCAACCTCAAGTTACTCTTTCCTAGTTTCAGTCATTTGTCTTTTTTAGAGTGTGAGTCTTGTCAATTGGGTAAGCATTGTCGTGTTTCATTTGCTTCCCCTGCTCATGTTCAAGCATCGAGTCCTTTTAGTTTAGTTCATTCAGATGTTTGGGGTCCTTTTCGTGTTACTTCTACAATTGGTTTTCGTTATTTTGTCACTTTTGTGGATGATTTTTCAAGAGTTACTTGGCTTTATTTAATGAAAGATCGTTCCGAATTATTCTCTATTTTTCGTGCATTTTGTGCTGAAGTTCAAACCCAATTTAATGTACCCGTGCGTATTCTTCGTAGTGATAATGCTCAAGAATACTTTTCTCAGCCTTTTACTTCCTATATGTCGCACTCTGGTATCCTGCATCAGTCTTCTTGCCCTCACACACCACAGCAAAATGGGGTTGCTGAGCGTAAGAATCGACATCTCCTAGAGGTGGGCCGTACTCTCCTTTTTGAGATGAACGTTCCCAAACATTTCTGGAGCGATGCGGTTCTTACAGCTTGCTTCCTAATCAACCGGATGCCATCCTCTACCCTGCGAGGCACGATTCCCCATTCCATTCTTTTTCCCCGTTCACCCTTATTTAGCATACCTCCTTGCATATTTGGGTGTGTTTGTTTTGTTCATCAGTTGACCCCCGACAGGGACAAGTTAGATCCCCGTGCTTTAAAATATGTCTTCCTCGGCTATTCTCGCACACAAAAAGGTTATCGATGTTATAGTCCATCCTTACGTCGCTCATTTATGTGTGCCGATGTTACATTGTTTGAGTCCACCCCTTACTTTTCTACCCCATCATCTCATGTTGATTTGGATGTTACACTTCCTTTGCCCATTGACCCTACCCCTACGCTATCTTCCTCCGCTCCAGATCCTATCCCCTCCAATCGTTCTTCGGCCCCTTTGCAGGTATACTCTCGTCGCCGAAGGACGCCTTCGCTGCTGTGCCCATCGATTCTGTACCCTCAGATTCTTCTCCAGCAGACCCGCCCATGTCTGACATGGACATGCCCATTGCCATCCGGAAAGGTAAGCGCGCTTGTACTACCCATCATATTTCTAACTTTGTCTCATATGCGCATCTATTTCCTTCATACTTCTCTTTTGTTGCTTCTTTGTCCTCTGTTTCTGTTCCTAAGTCCGTTTCAGAGGCCCTTATTCTCCCTGGTTGGGCAAAAGCAATGGAGGAAGAAATGACTGCTTTACATCAGAATGGCACTTGGGATCTTGTCTCGCTTCCGCCTGACAAAACTACAGTTGGATGTAAATAGGTGTACACTGTTAAGGTTCATCCGGACGGCACCGTTGATCGACTTAAGGCTCGCTTAGTTGCTAAAGGCTATACTCAGGTCTGCGGTCTTGATTACTATAAGACCTTTTCTCCCGTTGCCAAGCTCGCTTCTGTTCGTTTGTTCATCTCTCTGGCTGCCTCTTTTCTTTGGCCCTTACATCAGCTCGATATCAAGAATACTTTTTTAAATGGCGATCTGACTGAGGAAGTTTATATGGAGCAACCTCCTGGGTTTGTTGCTCAGGGGGAGTCTGATTTGGTATGTCGTTTGAAGAAGTCTATTTATGGCCTCAAGCAGTCTCCTAGAGCATGGTTTGGAAGATTTAGTGAAGTGGTCACTGAATTTGGTCTTCAGCGTTGTGGAGTCGATCATTCTGTCTTCTACAAGCACAGTAAAGTCGGCAGAATATTGTTAATTGTGTATGTGGATGACATCGTGATTACTGGGGATGATCACAGTGGTATTCAAGAACTCAACAAAGTGTTTGCATAGTAAGTTCCAAACCAAAGATTTGGGGCACTTAAAGTATTTCTTGGGAATTGAAGTTGCTCGATCAAGTCAGGGCATTTACTTGTCCCAGAGAAAATATGTCCTTGATCTATTGAGCGAAACAGGTATGCTAGGAGCAAAACCTATTGACTCGCCTATGGATCCAAACACCAAATTATTGCCAGATCAGGGTATACCACTGGCAGATTCAGCTCAATATAGACGGTTAGTTGGAAAGTTGAACTACCTGACAGTTAACAGACCAGATATCTCCTTTGCTGTTAGTGTTATTAGTCAGTTCTTAGATCGTCCAATGATTTGTCACTGGGATGCAGTGATTCGTATTCTCCGATATCTGAAAGGCGCTCCTGGTTGTGGTTTGCTATATCAAAATTTTGGACATACTCAAATAAAAGGCTACACAGATGCAGACTGGGCTGGATCACCCCTAGATAGGAAATCTACTACTGGGTACTGTGTGTTTGTTGGTGGTAACCTTGTTTCTTGAAAGAGTAAAAAGCAGACGGTAGTGGCGCGGTCGAGTGCAGAGTCAGAATACAGGACTATGGCGCATACCACTTGTGAGTTAACATGGTTGAAACATTTGTTGGAAGAACTTGGATTTGAACACACTTCACCGATGGAACTGGTATGTGATAATCAAGCAGCACTTCACATTGCATCCAACCCAATCTTCCATGAGAGAACGAAGCACATTGAAGTTGACTGTCACTTTATTCGAGAAAAATTGTTGCAGAAGCAGATTGAGACTAAATATGTAAACTCAGCTGATCAGTTAGTTGATATATTTACTAAACCGTTAGGGGGCTCAAGGATAAAGTACATTTGTAACAAGTTTGGAGCACACAATATATATGTTCCATCTTGAGGGGGAGTGTTAAAGGGTATTTAGGTCTTTTATGTAATACCTAGGGTTTCCTAACTCTTATTATAAATAGTGGGACAGGATAACACTATTGTTAAGCCTTCTTGTTCTTTTACTCCAACAGAAGTTTTATGATCCCAGCTTCAACCTTGTCACGGATGAAATGATAGTCAATTTCTATATGTTTAGCCCGTTCATGGAAGATGGGATTGGACGCAATTTGAATTGCAGCATGATTATCACAAAAGAGGAGCAGGTGATGAAACTTGTATTTGGAAATCTTTCAACAACTATTGGATCCATGGGATTTCACTAGTATTGGCAGCAAGTGCACGATACTCAGCTTTAGCAGATGATCGAGAAATGGTGGCTTGTCGTTTAGCTTTCCAAGAAACCAAAGAATCACCAATGAAGATATAAAAACTTGCCGTGGACTTTCTTGTGTCAACACAAGATCCCCAATCAGCATCTGAAAAAGCTTGGAGTTTAACATGATTCATGTGCGTTGCTGAGAAGAATAAACCTTGGCCAGGATTGTTCTTTAAATAACGAAGAAGAAGATGTACTGCCTTCAGATGTGGCAACCTTGGCTGGGAAAGAAACTGGCTTAATTTGTGTACAATGTAGGTAATATCTGGGCGAGAGAGAGTTGGGTAAATTAAACTACCAATGAATTGTCTGTAATGAGAAGCATCAGGTAATAACTCTCCTTCATGGAGGCTGAGAAATGTTTTAGGATCCATAGGGGCAGCAACAGGCTTACAGTCCAAGTAACAAGCATTCTCAAGGAGTTGTAAAGTGTAATGTCTTTGAGAGAGTACTATGCCTGAGTTTGATCTAGCAATCTCAATTCCCAGAAAATATTTCAAATGTCCAAGATCTTTCAACTTGAATTGAGCACGTAAAAACTTCTTCAAAGAATCAATAGCATGAACATTTGGACCAGTTATTATGATATCATCAACATATGCTAATAGGGCAACAAAATTAACTCCAAATCCTTTGGTAAACAGAGAGCAATCAGACTTAGACTAACAAATTGAAGCAGAGCATGAGAAAAATTTGAGTTCCAATGTCGTGAGGCTTGTTTGAGTCCATAAATGGACTTGTGCAATTTGCACACTAACTTGCCCCCTGATGTTACAAAATTGTTGTGAATATCATATCCAAGTGGAAGGTCCATGTATACTTCTTCAAATAAATCGTCATTTAAGAAAGCGTTATTAACGTCTAGTTGAACTAGGTGCCAATGTTGACAGGCTGCAAGAGCCAATAAGACTTTGACAGTGACTATTTTTGCCACTAAGGAGAAAGTGTGAAAATAATCCAGTCCGTCGGAGAGTTACAATGAAAATCTTTGAGATAGGCAGGAGGTTTAATATCCCTTTGTGATCTTTGGAGAACAATAGCTGGTGGCAAAGTATTTGACTCATGATCAGGTGTGTGAGAAGTTGGAACTAAATTGAGTGAATGTTGCACAGGAGAAAGACTCTCTGTCTGATGAATTCCATTAGGATCAGTTTCATGGTCAGAGGCGTCATTACAAGTGTCCTGATGAGGACTCAATGAAGGTATATACTAAATCAGGGAAAGGATCAACAAGCTGGTCCGCCTCTACAATGGTGTGAAAAGGATAGACCTCTTCATGAAAAAATCTCGGGGATATGAAAACTTGCTTTGAAGCAACATCATATAGTTTATATCCCTTGACTCCAGGTTGATATCCCAAAAACACACACCCTAGCTCGATGTTGAAACTGGGTCCTATTAGCAGTCAAAGTGGATGCAACGGCCAAACAACCAAAGACCCTGAGGAAGAGTAATCTGCAGAGTTATTGTATAGAATTTCATACGGGTTTGATGTTTCAACAGAGGAGAGGGAGTTCTGTTAATTAAGAAAGTAGCTGTCAACATGCAACCTGTCTACAATTTGACAGGAACTCGAGATTGAAAATATAAAGCCCTTGTTGCATTTAAAACGTGCTGATGTTTTTGTTCCACGACTGAATTTTGTTGTGGCCTCTCCATACAACTAAATTGATGTAAAATTCCCTTTTCAGCAAGGAAATTAGTGAAGGCAAGTTCTGGAGCATTGTCAGATCTAAACACTTTTATTTGAGTGTTAAACTGAGTTTCCACCATATTGAAGAATCTTGGAATAAATGTGGATGCATCAAATTTATGTTTTAATGGGTAAACCTAGGTGAATTTGGAACAGTCATATCCACTAAGGTGAAAAAGAACCTATGTCCTGTGTAAGAGGTCACATGTTAGGGTTCCCAAATGTCACAATGCACAACATCAAAAGGATTACTTGAAAGATGATTATTAGATTCAAAAGACAGCCCTCTCTGTTTGGCAAGCGGACAAATATAACAAGGAACCGATTTATTGAATTTTTTAAGATCACACATCAATTGAGATTTCTAACTATCCAACGTTTTAAACGAAAGGTGGCCAAGTCTATTGTGCCAAATATGAACTGGAACATTGTTTACATAAGCATTGGAAACTGAATTTAGAACTTTAGTGCCAAGAACATAGAGATCCTTCAACCGATCACCCTTGTCAGTCATCTTCTTGGTGTTGGCTTCCTGAATAATAAAGTCATTAGGAAAGAAGCTAACAGTGAGCTTCGAAACATATGTTAGAGCACTAATAGATAGTAAGTTGAACTTGAATTGTGATACGAACGGAACATTTTGAAGCACAAGAGTTGAGCTCAATCTAACATCACCACACAGTCTAACTGGAATTTGTGTGTGATTTGGTAAAGTGGCCGTAGAATTCTCAATGATTTTCATTGATGTAAAAGCACTAGCATGGGAACATATGTGTCCTGTATTGCACCAGAATCAACTATCAAAATATTATTGGAAGAAAAAATTAGGTGTGCTAACACTGAAAAACATGTACCTATGAAGTGCCAGTGTTGTTATGTTGATCAGTGGGATTGAAACTTGATGTTAAGTGAGTGGACAACATAGACATCAATTGTTGATACTGATTGGAACTCAGATTTTGAATGAAATTCCCAAAACTTGGCTGTTGAACCTGCTGCTTCCTTTCACTCTGTGGAAAAATGAATCAGATACTTGATTCACTAAATTGAAGCCAGTAGAATTGTGAGGATTCTCTCTGTTTGGATTTGTAACCCTGTGGATATCAATTGAATGACCACGATAATTGCAGTGAGAACAAAATGGCCCGTCCTTACTGTTTTCATCATTTCCAAACTTCGAGTTGATATTATATGTTCTAGAACCACCAAACCCTTTGTTGTTATCAATTTTTTTTTTTTTAAAAGCAAAAGCCATGGCTCCATTTTGGTCAGGACTAGGACTAGGGGCAGCTTGTGTACCTATCTTCCTTTGATGTTCTTCTTGAGCAATCAAGGCAAATACCTTATTAATTGGTGGTAATGGATCCATAAGGAGTTGTCCTCTGACTTGGGAAAATGACTCATTTAGTCCTATAAGAAACGACATTATATATTCCATTTGGTAGTGTTTAGTTAACTCCTTCACACCCCCACAAGTGTACTTCCCACATGAACAACTAGGTCTGTAATTACTCAATTCTTCCCAAATGGTCTTGATTTTGGTAAAATAAACTCTGGCATTGTTCTGATCTTGAACAAGATTCATCAATTTTTTCCTTAATTGAATGATATGTGGTCCATTTTTCTGTTGAAATTGATCCTTGAGATCAATCCAGATTTCATAAGCAGAAGTTGCGAAGATTACACTAGCATATATCTCTTCGGATACGGAATTTAAATTCCAAGAGATGACAATGTTATTGTTTCTAGTTCAGGAATTAAGTAAATCGGAATCATCACCTTCAGATTTGTGGTTATGAAACCATCAATGAATCCAAGTTTATTATTCACAGACAAAGCTATCATCATCTCACGACTCCAACTCTCCAAGAGTCATAGTTATCTCTTGTAAGTTACTGAGAAACAAGTATCAATCCTGGACTATTAGACTGATGCAAGAAATATGGGCTAGAAGGATCAACAGAAGACTTGCTTGCAGATGACTTTGGATCAGGAAAGTTTTCTGACTGAGTGGACTCCATTTGAAGCTCAGAATAGAGATCAAACTAATCTTGCAGAATTGTGTCAATATCGATGAAGAAGATGAACGTAGCACGCTTGCTCTAATACCATATTACATACAGAGAAGAAGAGATGGAAGAAAAATGAAATTTTCATTGAAATACTCACCTATGCAGCTGTCTATAAATAGCAGTGCAAGTGGAATCTTACAACAAAAAATTAGTTACATAATCCAGATGTGTCAACAGCTTAACCGAAAGAAGAACTATCTAGAGACTGGTTATATACGCTCTAATGGTCTCTTTCTTCCGTGAGTAGGGGGATTCATCTAAGAAGGGAAACGAGATCTTTTCTTTTGATCTAAGTGCTTGTTTGGGAAAATTATAATGAGATTATAATGAAGAGGATTAATGAATCCCACGAAATGTGTGATTAAAATTAATGCTTGATTTTGACTTTAAATTTTATAACGTGGTCATAATGAAATCCAAACAAGCTCTAAAGGGTCCCTCCTGCTGAAATAGCCCTCCATCCACCACATAGCGGACCCACAGGGCCATAGGCAATAGCTCAGACTCTTGAGAGTATCCCAAAAGTTCTGGCACGCTTGATTGGTAATTAGTTATACTCGTAAAGCAATCCATCTAGGAGGAGCTGTAGTTTAGAAGTGAGGTTGCTTTCTCCTTTTTCTTAAAGCAAAAAGTCAACAATCGACCATACATTAATTGGCACTTTGAACATCATTTTACGGCCTGCCACTGCTATTGTTATTTCTGTGATTGTGATATCAAAATTACTATTTCATAGTGTCTAACTAAAATTCTGAAACTTTATTGCATGTGTTCCAAATTATCTTCTAGTGATGAGGATATTGGCATCAGTCGTACAAGTTTACAACTGTTGGTCTTAGGAACTTAGCTTTGTGAATTTGAACTTCAGTTTGCTTTCTAGGACTTCTGAAATTTAATTGACTTCTAATAATGTTCTGTG
Source organism: Fraxinus americana (assembly GCA_035079005.1). Classification (NCBI taxonomy): domain Eukaryota; kingdom Viridiplantae; phylum Streptophyta; class Magnoliopsida; order Lamiales; family Oleaceae; genus Fraxinus; species Fraxinus americana. Next base: position 17,625,064 of record CM068715.1, on the reverse strand, counting down.
CCTTTAGACATTCTTCGACGTCACTATTACTTTCATATATGCTAGGTTCTGAGATTGCATGTGGAGTACCATGATTCAAGTGGTGTTATGACAAAGCCACAGTTGGAAACTGCCACTGTGGGCAGAGCTGGACAGATCGCTCTTGGCTCTGGGATTTTTGCAGGAGCATTTGTTCTTACAAGCATCGGTGTATTGGTCTACTTAAAGCGCTCAAAAGCATGATGTCAGTGGAGAGATGTACTCGCCAGGATATATGATATCCCACAATGTGTATGTATTTTGCCAGTGGAAAGTTTAAATTATGATTCGGGAGAGCGGCTTAGTTCTTATATTCATTGACTGATGGAATATTCGACCAAGTGGTTAACCACATGGTGGAAGAACAAATTATGTACATTTCGATCTGTCTTGAACACTTACAAGGATGATGAAAGAGAATAAATGATATTTGAAAGGTTGTAAGTAGAATATAATTCAAAGATGGTGAGAATGGAATAGTCTTAATAGTCATACTAAAATGTTGCTTCTTTGGAGGGCTAAGAAAGGATTTTTACATTAATTTTTGTGCCAAAATTGTCGAAGTTGGTTGCAGATTAGTCAAGTTGGAGTATTAATTTTTATTTATCTTTTTTAAATTTCACCATCTCCGACGAATCTAATTCGAACCTAGGTCATTTTCTTAATAATGTCTCTCTTTTACTATTTGAGTTAGGCTTTGATCTCGTGAAGTTGGAGCTTTGTTGTTTGTCCTTGGGTGATGGGCAATGATTCATGAGAGAATGTTAGGTATGCAGTATTGAATTATGAATGGAGGGTATTTTAGGGAAGTCACTCTGACAAGAAAAGAAAAATACTAATCTCTTTTAAATAAATGTATATAGTGTTATAAAATAAAAGGAATAAAAGAGAAATATAGAGAATAAATAAAGAGTTAAAACTCAAGTGTATTTTATTGAGAATCAAGATATGAATTTATAGGGTTCAAAATGAGAGGTACAATTGGAGTGAAATAGATTTTTTAAACTATATAAGACTTGTTTACGCATGTTGATAAAACTATAGAATCATCAATATTTATCTTATAATTTTACAACACTCCCATTTGATGATTATTTGCACAGTAACTATTTTATTGAAACATTGTTGAGCAAAAATTCAATGGGAGAAAAATGCCAACAAATAAAAAAAAAGTACAAATAATTTGGAGTAATAAAATGTTGCCATGTTAAAACATTTTCAAGAAAACCCAATGGGATAAAATTGGATCAAAGGAAAAGAGTATATATACTCTCCATGATTTTAATTCTTATATCAAGCGATTCATGTCTTGTATGTTAGTCTTCAATATTAATATCTTGTCCGTCAATATCTTCAAATAATATCGTCTTCATACGAAATATTTATTATTTTTTTATGACTATAGTAACATGATGATTCGAAAAATAGCTCTTTTCGATCTCTTCGAGGGTTTCGTGCATATCAGAGTATTATTTTGATGGTAAATGTCTCGTAGGTTATGGACATTCATTGTACAAAGAATATGCCTAGTTAAAACTTTATTAGAGAAAACCCCGTGAGAAAAATCCTAATAAAGAAAAAATAATGCATTATTCTTTTGAATATGCTACAAAAGTTGTTTAATTAAAAATATTGTCAGGAAAACCCAATTGAACAAAATCTTGGTCTTCAGGCATAAAATTCTTCAAAAATAGTATTAAAACCATACAAGATAAATTGTTTATTTATTTATTTATACGAGTCTTTGCGAAATTCATTATGTAAAGAGTCCTACATTTAATATTGCGATTTTACTTTTTCTATTTTCATTTCGCATAACTATATACCTTTAGGTATTTAGACTGTAAATCCAGAAACTCTAGGTTTCTCTAATAAATTCAATTTTACTAAGGTCGCTTCTAGAAACATCAGATTTCTCTAGTAAATTCAATTTTAGTATGATCACGTCATTTTATTTGGCCAATCATTATTTGGATAGATATGTTTCGACGAACTTATTTCGAGTCCTTGCTATTCATAATATGATGCAGTGCACATGTGAAAAAATGTCGTCGACAACTTTTTCTTTTCTATTTTCGATTCTAGTTTTTTTCCCATAATGACATAACTTATTGAATATCTCAATTTTCAATATATTTGGTACCTGAACCTCTTCCTGGGTTTCATAGTTTGTTATGTCTAAATACTCATCAAGAGTACTCCTTAATGAGACTATCCTTTCTAATTGCTTCATTTTCGTTTAGAGAATTTTTATTTTAGAATTGAATATTATTACGCTTTAGGTGTGCAGTCAAATATCATATTAATTAAGTGTCTTCTAGGACGTGTGAGATATTGTTGATTCATTTGGTTAGTAAATGCATCTAAATGAATTTATCTTTCGAACTTCTAGTTCGAATGATCTTTTGCGAGGATTTAGATAATGATGCATTTGTACATTATTTTTAGCTTTTTTAGTCCTCCCTCTAATGCTGAGTGAATTGTCTAATCAAATTGACAATCATTTTTACTGCGTTTCAAAATATTACCCATTTGGGATAGGGGTTCAAACTACGCGTTTATTCTCAACATTCTCAACATTCATACGTCATAAAATATCACCTCCCAAGTTTCTTCTGTGTCTAGTGCTTGCATTTCCTCCAATACAGTTTCCCTCTATTTTGGAATTTCTAAGGCTTCCTGAATATCTCTTGAATTTTTTATACTATGAAGGTGAGATGTAAAAGCACGAAATCCTGTAAATAGAGTATTATAAGACATGAATTTTGAAATAGGGTAGAGAGTACATGACCAGTTTGTTTTCTGTGAACAATATTTAAGTTCCGATTCTTTTGGTGTTTCAGGTGTGAGATTCTCCTTGTACTTTGATTTTGACTTTCTTGAATAAACTAGTATCTCCTTATCACTTTACTTTCCTACATCTTTTCCTAAGTTTAAGTTTTCTTCTATTAAAAGCATACTAGAATTAGGTGGTGTGATAGATTTCATGTTCATGGTAGGCTCGGGAGGAGAGAGATCAAAGTCAAAAAACGATCTTCATGTAGTGTCTACCCTTGAAGAGAGGCTTTTTGAAAGTAAGGAGTAGTTTCAAAGAACGTGACATCTAGTCTTACAAAAATTTTATTTGTGGAAGGATATAGCACTTGTAGCCTTTTTGAGTAGGAGAATAACCAATCAAAACACATTTAATTGCTCTGGGATCAAGTTTACTTCTGTGCTGAGGATGAACATGGACGAATGCAGTACTTCCAAATACTCTTAGGTATAGATCGGAGCTAATCCGAGAGGTAGGGAAGACCCTTTTAAATTTTTGGATAGGGTTTTTGAAATTTAGAGTCACGCTAGGCATTCTATTAATTAGGTGTGTGGATGTCAGGATGGCATCTCTCTAGATTTTTTTTTTTTTTGGCATGTTTGTGGTGAACATCTAGGCACGAGCTACTTTGAGAAGATGTCTATTTTTAAGTTCGACAACCCCATTTTGTTGGGGAGTGTCGACACATGAACTTTGATGAATTATTCCATATGTTTGAAGGAAGTTCGCCGTGATTTTATTGAAGTGCGTTGATGTTTAGCAAATACACAAATTTCATATTGAAGATCAACCAACTCTTTATTTGAGAAGTTGAAGGAAGTACACGTTTCAAGTATTGAAATTTGGATAACCCATTCTAAAATACCATAACACAATTTCACTATTTCTAGGGGCAAAAGTAGAATTACAAAATGTAATTGGACATTGTTTACTTACATCAGCCTCTTCTAAATAGTAGTCCTTCACACTCCATAGCATTGTCAATCATCTTCCCCAATGATAGGTTCTGAAAAATACAGTGAGATAGGAGGAAGTTAGCAGAGCAGTTGGAATTCTTTGTTAGTTGGCTTATTGATAATAAATTATAGGATAAATTTGGAACATGAATGACTAATTCTAAGGTTATAGAATCAAAGATTTGAATATTCCATTTTCCTACGACTGACGAGAGTGACCCATCTGCTATTTTACCTTAAGATTACCAGCACAGGGTGAATATGAGGAAAGCAAGTGACAAGAGTCCGTCATGTGATCATATGCTCTAGAGTCAATAATCCATGGAATTTTAGATTAAGTGGTTGATTTCATGGCTCTTAAAAAATTACCTATATATCTTCTTTATGTCCTGACTTACGGCAATGTTAACTCCAAGGTCGTCCTTTTTGCTATCTTGGGCCCGACTCGCTTGCTGTCCCTTTTGAGTAAAGGCCCATTATTTCAGGCCCAACACCACTAGAATTCTTCAACATTTCATATGTGTTTTTAGACCCACTTTGAAAGAAAGGAAATTATACCTACGCCTGGTTTTAAAATATCATTTTCATAAATCAGGTATCTAATTTCATAATACAAAAATCATGTTTTAATTAAAGATTTTAATTATTAATTATACATTTTTCATCCCCAATTTTTCCTCCACCTTCTCTATTATTCTTGTATCGATTATTGTCGCTTGGACATTCCCAGTCTTCTTCGGTGCTCAAATCAAGTTCTTATCAGAGTGCGGTCATCTCCAAGTAATAGTCCATAACATCTCTGTCTCCTTGCTTAGTCTGCCACAATCGGGCCTTAATTTCAAGAATTTGAGACATATTTTCGACATCGGAATACATATCTCGAATCGCATCCCAAACATCCTTTACTATTGGTAGAAATAGGTAGGTTTTTCAATAGAAGGTTTCATAGAATTTACCAGCCATGCTGTCACCATAGAGTTTTCTGAATTCCACTTTTTGGAGAAGAGCCATATCCATTGGCTTCTTTGTTTGGCCGGTTAAATACCCAAGTTTTCCCTTTTCGTCAACCACCAATTTTATGGACTGAGCTCATTCACGAAAATTCCTTCCATTCAGTTTCTCCACTGTAAGATGAAAGGATGAATTCTTAGTTCCAATCGAACCCATGATGGAAACAACTTCTGTCTCGCCGCTTAGGGATTCAGAGGTCATTTATCCCTTACTGTTGGTTGCATCTTCTGTCATTGAAGGCTAGGTTTAGATGAACCTAGCTCTGATACCACGAAGAATAGAACAATATTTTTTATATTGCTTAACTATTGTACAGAATAAGAGCCCTATTTACAGTACAAGAAAGGTAGAAAAAAAGAAAGTACATATATTCTTCAATCTCTGCAATCAATCAATATTTTCTATCTATGAAAGATGAATCCTCAACTATTATTCCTTATTAAATCCCAATAAATTTAGGATTTCAATAGTTGGCATGATCGATAGCATTCCCTAAACAGAAATGGGAAGTACTTTGTTTTCAATTAAATTAATTAGAGGCGATTTACAAGCAGTAGTGTTAAACAATTTATCGACATCCCAACTGACACTTATCAAAATATTGAGATTTAGGACCACTAACATTAACAAGACATAATGTCTTGATTGTATAATATGAAAATTATACCCATAATTTAAAATTTGAATAGTAATTTCACAAGTTTCAGGCTGCGAACACCATACAATCATCTAATATATGTATCAAATCTATTTGATACAAATAATATTTAGATTGTCAACATGGAGAATCATGAGCCCCATTTATCGTCCTAATTAATTTTCAGAAATATAGGGAATTCGGTCCCTATTTAAGCTACTAATATTTAATCATCAATTGTCGATAAAGAAAATAAATAATATGTAAAAATTCATTGAATTGAAGAATCTTTTGGTTTTTTATTGAATATCCATTCAAATTTTTAATGTCACATCATTATTGGTCCAGTGAAGGTACAACTGTATATACCAAACAATAATACATTCAATAATTGAACTCTTACTTTAATATAATATTTTTCATTTGGATAACTGTCACACCCCATTCATATAGATAACCATACTCTAGACGCTGTCAAAATCACCTATTTTTTTTTTTTAAATGAAAGCATCTCCAAAAGTATAACCGAAACCAAAGATCATAAAACTATAGTCCAACATATTTATTCTGACGTTATAAAAATATCTACATGTCATTTCAAATGTCATACAGGATTTCCAAAATATAATACAACTGAAACCCCCAAAATAACCCTACAGGTCGTCATCCATGTACATCGAAATCCGGAATCCCGTAAGAGCTCTATAGCTAGCCACGCTTTCTCTGAAGTTCCATGCTCACCTACAATGTAAGAACTACATAAGCTAATGCTTAGTAGGCAAAAATCATGCATGTCATGAGTGTGGGTAATAATGGTATATGACATCATGCCGTGCTAAAGTTGCATCATGTTTAAACGTTCATCAAAGTCCACTCGAAATAATCTCTTTTGAAATCTTTCATTTCATTGGGCCCTTGACCCATGTACTATACACTGGATAGAGCTCTGCGCAATATCAATAATCAAATGGCCAATATGACAATGACACCGGCGAGTGGACCATCCTCTCGCGACCATTAGAGGCCCATCTCCTAACTGCCCCTATGATCACCCAAGAAGTCTCCCACCAGGCAGCGCCAATAATCATAATATCATGAGGGCACGGTCGAGTGGTCCACCCGCCCGTGATCAACAAAGGCCCATCTCCTAACTACCTTTGCAATAACCTAGGAAGTATCACCCGTAATGCCAAAAACATATCACATAAGCATATCCATATGCATCGATGCCCTAGTAGTGATCAACAAAACATTTATGAGAAAAACTCAATTTGAAACCATGTTGTGCATGCTAGATTTGTGCATGCACACGAAAATGCTCGTGAATGACATACTTACTCAAAATCGATGTCAATGTATTCTGAAACCACATACTTAATGATCATAACATCATATGATATACAATGAGCTCCTTATTAAAAGTATATAAATATTCAACATTACTATATCACACATTCTATATTCTTGCATTGTAGTTGTAAATGGATTTTTACTTGCCTCTTTGCCTTTGTGTGTGATCTTTCTATGAGATGTAGGTCAGATCCCATTTTTTACCTAACGTCTAAAGGCAACCTGTATTACCATCTTATATTAAACACAATCCTCAATTTGACTACCTACCACACTCACCATTCCTTATTATGACCATCACTGCCAAAATAGTTTAGATGACACTATCACTTCAAGTTACTGATTGCGCTAGAACCTAGTCCCATAAACCTCACTATTTTCCAATTATGAATGTCAACATCATCCAATCATTGTTAACAACCTAGCACTCCTTAAAATCCATTTTCCAGGCCTAAGAGATAACTAAATGGACATGTAAAGGGTGAATCTAAGTTAAATAGGCAATTGGACAGAATCTGTTTTAAAGTTTTAATGCTGCCTGATTCACTTTCCGACCTCCTTTTTGTACTCTTAATCACATCAATAAATTCCAAAACCCCTACCACACTTATATAACATATACATGCAGGTAAATGTGTCATTAATTCACCAGAAGCAACCAATTTACAGCCTAAAAACTAATCGCTTTTTCCAAACACCGAATCAAGAATTTTTATCATGGCTGCTTTAAGTTTCACTTGGATTATACTTTCAAAAAAATGGATTCTAACCTATTAAAGATCATTTCTATACCTATAACTCTTATATGAGAACATTCAAAGTGATACACATACATTCCTTTCAATGTATAACATAAGATTAAAAGTTATATAATTAAAATCCAGCAACAATAACTTTCTATCCTTATTGAGTTCGCTCAAGTTCTTGCAACCAATTACCCCGATTTTGTCATCATTAAATCATCAAAACACCTCCAACATGATCTTAAAGATGTCCATATGTTCAAGAGATTATAAAACCCACAAAAATAATAAAGAAAAACCTCAAAATAGTGAACAACTTCAGCTGTCCAGAATTTCTAATTCCCGGCTTTCTGTTTTCTGTCTTTCTTTTGCTCTCTTGCTTTCTCTTTCATTTGGGGATAACTTGAGGAAAACTTTGAGGTTAAGTGTACTATTTAGGGGCTATATAAAGAGTCTTGAGGGTTGGGGTCGTGCTTGATACTTAAGCATAAAGAAATTGGTGGTTAAATGACAAGTATCTTCCAAGCATGAGGTGTCCAAGCATGATGTGGCTTCTTAAAGCCATACTTGACTCTTCCCTTCCCATATTTGGATCTTTATGTGACTAATAAGACATATGTCTATCCAATATAAGGTGACAAGGCTTTAGAAGACGTGATAGAAGCCTTAAGGTTGAAGGAATTTGATGTTAAATTGACAAATCATCACATGCTAAGTAGGATGTGTCTCCTTCTAGTTACATTCTGATCTTGTACCAACCCTTGGACAGTTTGTATGAAATTTAGGGATGATAAGTCACATATTTGAAGTCTTAAAGAGGTGGTAGACGTGGATAATGCTTAAGAATGAAGGAACTTACCATTACAAGGATAAATCAACAAATAGGAGGTGACTAAGCATGATGTGGTCTCTTGTAGTTACATTCTGATTTTGTACACATCATTATCAAGTATCCTTGGCTTATTTTAATGCGTTTACAATCCAATTTACTTGCCCTAAAATTCCAAAATATTTTATAGCATTAATTTCTCAACCGTTCATTTAATTACTTACCCGATTGACACCCGATTATCGGCCGATTTCAACAATTCGTACCTCAACATTTATAACGTCATATAAAAACCATATTACCGTGTAGTGATCATGTTACTTCATGATTCATGTCTTAAATATGTCAATTACTCATTTAGAGTTTATGGTGACCTTGATCAACTGAATGGAAAGCTAGAACATTTACCGATACTGATTTCGGCCTTTCAAGATTTCAATTGCTTAACAAGTCAATCTTCCACATCTAGATTAATCTAGCTTCTCTATCATCGCTCAATGTAGAATTTATCACCTAGGTCGAGGAGTCGAAGGCTAACACCATATAAAGATCTTATGCTCTCAATAATCAAATATACAATTTTAAAAGAAAGCAATTAGGGGAATGGATGCAAATGACATTGTAAATAGCATGCATGAATTATATTGGCTAAATAGGTAACGTAAAGTTCAGAGTATTACAATAACTACTCAATCAAACAAAAGATATAGTCAATTCTTGAAAATATATGATTAACCATGATATAATCATACAAAAATCAATGTCCACATGACATGAGTTGTATGTTTTCCTTAAGGGATAAATACTAATTCATAAATTACACATGATATATTTTTCGAAATATGTGCTACTTCAAGAACACGTATTTTACTTTTGTTTCTTCAAGAGCAATATATGAATATTCTTTTGAAATATTGAAAATTATAATTCATGTTCTTCAGGAGCAAATAATATTTTTTGAAATATTAATTATATTATTTTGCTATTTTAGGAGTAATAACAAATTATTTGTAGAATAATATTCTTTTAGAATAGTAATATTCTTTTAGAATATTAATAATGTTGTGCTACTTTATGAGCAACAAATAATAAATTATCAACATAAAATTTATAAAAGAACATCAAAAATATTAAATCACATTGAGATAAGATAATAACAAATTATATATATCAATACCATAAAACAACATTTAATCAATTTATATAATCACATATTTTTTTTTACAAAGATAATAATCTACATCATTAGTTTCATCACATAATCAAAAGATAATGTTTAACTTAATTTAATATGCAATTAAAACTACTATAAAACATTACTTTTAACAATCACTATCATAATGAGACGTAAAGAAATTCAATGGAATATGCATCTCAAGACTTACATATTAATTTTTCTACACAAGGCCCATGCAATTAAATTTTAATGGAGGAAAGAAATTATTATATTACAAGTTATACATGCAAATTCCATCATAACATTTAAGGAAATGACACATATGGGGATTTTCAAAATTGAGTGAAAAGAATGAAATATTCTAATTGAGTACAGAATTAGACATTTGGGTGCAGAGAGTTTCAATCACTAATTTTTTGTTCTAAGAAAAAATAGTAATTAGATAAAATTATTCGTGCTGATAGCATTTTATAAAATTAAAGAAATAAAAAATAAATATAGAGAAAATTAGAGAGAAAAGCAGAGAGTTAAAACTCCAGTGTGTATTTTATTGAGAATTAAGACCCGTATTGATAGGATTCAAAATGGGTGTTACAATTAGAATCAAATAGACTCTGTGAACTGGATAAGACTTATCTATGCATGTTGATAAAATTACATAATCATCAATATTTATCCTTTAGTTTTACAACATATAGGATATTTTATTGATTAAATATTTTACACTAACTTGAATGAAAAATGAAGTAATTTATAATTTAAAACAATATTTAGAAAATAGAAACATCATCAAATAAGTAATACTTGGTTACAATTACAAAGAAGAAAAACTTTAGTGTGGTCTTTAACGTTTTCAAAATGTGCAAATTATTTTCAAATATAAATTAACATATTTGTACAATCGTACTCGACAATTATGGTTGACAATCTTGGTGTTGTCAATATTCAAACCATTAATTTTAAAACAGTTTTTGAACTGGACGAATGTGATGTTACCAAGTGTGAATTGTCAATCAAAATTGTCAAATAAAATTGTACAAATAACATGATTGTTCAAATATTTAAATTTAGAAGTGTCATCCCAAATCTTTTTATAAATATCAAAGCTTTAAAATGTGCAAGATGTGACAAGGTTAAGCCTTTTGAGCTTAGGCGAAGATTTTTTTTTCTTATTTTTAATATTATTTTAAGAATATTAATAATAATTCAATTTATTTAATTATTTATTTAACTTCAAAAATATTAAAAAATGTGCGCTCAATTTTACTCCTAGGCCCTCATTATAGATAGTCAAAAATAGGATTGATCACGTTTCTCTCTTTTTTCATATGAGGGGTGTTTTTTCACACCTCACGCTTATGTCCATCAGACATAACCTTTTTTTTTTTGCATTTACAACTTGTACTATTCTATCAATGATCTCGAATCCTAAAATCCTTGTCTCAAACCTCATCCTAGTAGATACAATATCTACTCTTCGTGTCATATGATGCCTCATAAGGTGCTATGCCTATAGTAGCTTGAAAACTATTAAGCAAATTCCAAAAATGGTAAGTACATTTCCCAACTACTGTCAAGATCAAGTATACAAGCTCTTAACATATCTCCGAGTACATGATTAGTCCTCTTAGATAGTCCATCGGTCAATAGGTGATATGCGGTACTAAACTTGAGTTTTGTTCCCATAGCATCTTGAAGAATTTTGACATGAATCTCGAGTATTTATATGAAATAATAGAAACAAAATTCTATCCCGACTATTTCTCTCTCTCTCTCTCTCTTTCTCTCTCTCTCTCTCACACACACACACACACACACACATATTGTTCCATGGTGAATGCCATCTTAATTGAAAGAAAGTGGTCCGACTTTATAAGACGATCCACTATTACCTAGATACAATGGTTTCCTTTTGCAGATATTTGAGATCCTACCATGAAATCCAAGATTATGTGTTCCTATTTCCATTCTGGTATGTCCAGTTGTATAAGAAACCTCAAAGGTTTTCGATGTTCTACTTTCACTTGCGACAGGCATACATTTACTTATGAAGAGTTCTATTCCTCCTTTCATATTTTTTTCACCGAAATGTATATTGAAGACCTCGATACATTTTTGCACCGCAAAAATGTGCTACAAAAGGGGTGGAGTTTTCTTTTTCAAGAATTTCGTTCCTTAATTCCCCATCTTTAGGAATATACAATCTACCTTTATACATAAGTATCTTATTATCAACCATTTCAAATTCCTTACACTTATCTATCCCAACTTCATCCGTGATCTTAAAAAAAATGGGTCATTATTTTGGGCTTATCTAATCCATTCTCTAAAAGTGAGTTGAACTATTAAAAATGCGATAAGAGCTGACTTTTGTATTGAAGGTGTAATAACCTCTAGCGTCAAATTTTTGAACTCATTAACTAATTCTTAAGTGGTTGGAGATGCCAATTTTTTGGTTGTTTTTCTACTAATAGCATTAGCAACTACGTTAACTTTGCCTGGATAATAAATAATAATGCAATAGTAGTTTATGACAAATTTCACCATCACATCTACCTTATATCTAACTCCTTTTGGGTAAAGACGTATTCGAGACTTTTATGATAGGTATAAATCTCACATTTACCACCTTAGGATATTGAAGCCATATCTTTATAGCGTGAACTAATGCTTTGAATTCTAAATCGTGTTAGATAAGTTTATCATATATTTTTAAGTTTTAACTGCCTAGAGGTGTAGGAAACAACATTTGCATGTTGCATCTACACATGTCCCAAACTTGGTTTTAATGCATCATTGTATGCTATAAATCCTTCCCAACTTAGGGTATTGTTAATACTAGTGATGAACCAATCTTTGTTTCAATTCTTAAAACTATTTTCAAATTTCTCAAATGATGGAACTTTACTCCCTTACTATTCGTCTCTATTATTGGTCTAGCGATCTCAAAAAATCCTTCAATGGATCTCCTGTAATAGCCAGCCAATTTCAAGAAACTACAAACTTCACCTACATTGGTCCATCTAGGCCAATTTTTCACAACTTCGACTTTAGTTGGGTTTACCTCAATCCCTTGTGCAGCAATCGTATGACCAAGGAAGTCAATTCAATCAACCCAGAATTTACATTTTTTGAATTGGCACGCGGTTTCTCTTTTCGAAAGGTGTTAGTACCATTCTCAACTCTCTTCATATTGGTGTTTATCTTTTGAGGATACCAATATGTAGTCAATGAAGATCATAACAAATCGATCTTAAGTATTGGATGAAAAATTTGTTTCATTAAGTTCATGGATACAGTCGATGCATTTATTAACCCAAATGGCATGACTATGAACTCATGGTCCCTGTGTTGAGTTCAAAATGTCATTTTAGAGATATTGCAATCCTTTATGTTGAGTTGGTGATATCTCAATCTCAAATCGATCTTTAAGAAAACTCTTTTCAATTCATCGAAAAAGATCATCTATCCTTGGAAGTGGGTGTTTATTCTTTATACTTCGATTGTTTATATCCCTATGTCGATACACATCCTCATTGACCAATCATTTTTCTTAACAAATAACACTAGTACTCTCTACGGGATGCACTAGGTCGGATGGAACCTTTATTTAGTATTTCCTATAGTTGTATCTTTTTCATGCAATTCTTTTGTTACCATCTTGTAAGGGGCTTTAGATATTAGTACCGCCCTAAGGTTCGAGAATGCTAAGGGTCGATTGGAAGAAATTAGAAGTCAAAAAGGAATGGAATATGATCAAAATATTATCAAAATTAATTTCCAATTCGCACAAGATATATTCCATATTTTTAGCCAAAAATTGAGACCCATTTTTGGCATAATAAAAGTCCGAATTGGAAAATATCTATTTCTAACAAAGTTGTATCTTTTTGAGTTATCTTTCTAACTCATTTTGAATCTTCTAAATCGGATATCAGAAGAGAAATGTATAACCAAATTACTGACTGCTATGCAGAGACAAAAAAATCCACGCGTGAAGGAAACTTTCCTTATTCAATTAGAACTCTTTTGGAAACCAATTTGGATGTGATTTTTATCCAATTTTCGACTCCTACAAATATTTAACAGCAAAATACATATAGAGAAGGCCCCATATACTATTTTTCTCCTCTTTGACTCAAGAAACACATGAGAAACTAAAGATCTTGGTGAAGCTACGAAGGAACTCAGTTGAAATTGGTGATTTCATGTCTTTTATTCATTTAATTTGATCTTTTCATTGTCAAATAATGCTAGAATTTAGATTTTCATTCTCTTGAATTTATATTGAAATCGATTTAATATTAACAAGATTTTCATGGATTCAGTCATGTTTTTTCATTGTTCAATCAAACTATTTATTGAGTTTCAATTTCAATTATTTATTGTTGAGATTGGTTTAACAATTATTATATATTTCATAGATCCAATCATGCTTCTTCTATCGTTAGATTAAACTAGTTGTTGAATTTTAATCTCAATTTCACTTTATTGGCGGATTGATTACTGCCTTATGCATAGCTCGATCTACATGTGTGCTCGAGCATATACCGTCGAATGCTCGAGCCATCGTATCAATTTTTTGGGAGACTTGGCGAAGGAGGTCCTCGAGATACCACTATGTGGTCGTTTGTGGAGTCATCTCGAGCACGAGGACTTCTAAGTGCCCCATTTTCTCAACTAAGGGCCCTTAATCCTCGGGCATGTATGGTCCTCGAAAATCACATTGGCCCTCCTCGGGTGGTAATGATCTGGAAAATCACTCAATCGATGTCAGAACACTCCGTAATCAAGCCTCATTAATCCTCATCCAGAAAGAGTCCTAACCCAATCCAATTGCTGTTGTTCACGAGTTCTAGGTCAACAAGGAGTCTTTTCGTACTGGTACTTCATATAAGAAAGGAGACTTCTACACAACACTTATCTCAACACTATTTCCTAAAAATAAGGAGAAGAGTCCTTCTAGAACTCCACTGCCTACCTCTATAAATACATTATTCTCATCCATTATTCAGGTACGTTTTACATATACTTTTCAGCATAAATTTCCTCGCTATTCCCTCTCTGACTTAAATATCGGAGGGGCGACGAGGACACAACTCGATGCCTTTGTTTCAAGTACCGGAAGATCACGTTCGTGTTCATTCTCAATCGTCAAGCTCAGGATCTACCAAGTGCGATTTTTGGTAGCATCAATTGGAATTCTTCTTCCCTAGGCTTTCAAAACAAAACCCCTCCTCGCGGCATAAGATGTTTGCTTAATTTCTACCTAGCCACTCCATATCCATCAAAATCTTTCATTCTTAAGAGGTACAATTCAGCCTTTAATACCTTTCCCTCGATTTATAACTAAACTTTTTTACTATTTGATTGCATTGATGACTTCGCCATGAAGGGCTACTAATGTCTAAGGTGGTGTTTTAATTTTTTTTCACATTTATTTCCAATCTTATCCGTAAAAACAGTAGAAATAAATGAATGTTTAGCTCCACAATCTATGATGACAATAACATTATATCAAATATCGGTAACATACTTGTTATCACATTTGTGTTCAGTTAAATTTAAGAGATAAAATAAAACAATACAAAGAGAATAGAATTGTATTGAATGGTGTAATTTGTTTACAAGAGAGGCATCCTATTTATAGTTTAACTTGATAAGAATGTTTTACTTTCTAATCAATGTGGGATTAACTAACATGTACATTGTGTATATATGTATATACATTAACAGCCCCCCTCAAACTTAAGGAGGTAAAATGGAAACCAACGTGTGTTTGGATACTAAATCCTGAAAGAGTCCAGGAGGATGTGTTTTAGTGAAGATATCAGCAGTTTGATCGGCTGAAGAAACTGATAATAGTCTAACAGTCCCACGAGTGAGATGATGACGTATAAAGTGACAATCAATCTCAATGTGTTTTGTGCGTTCATGAAATACATCATTGTGAACAATTTGGATATCACTTTGATTATCGCAGCTTATAATAGTGGAAGTAGAATGAGTGACGCCCATGTCTTCAAGTAACTAGCGAAGCCAAAGAAGTTCCTGAGTTGTATCAGCAAGGGCTCGATACTCAGCCTCCGTACTGGATTGAGCGACTACTGTTTGCTTCTTGCTGCGCCAAGAAATAAGAGAATCACCAAGGAAGAAGCAATAACCAGTGGTGGATCTACGATCAGTGGGGTTACCTGCCCAATCTACATCTGAGTAGGCACGAAGCTCAAGTGAAGATTGGGATGAGAAATGGAGACCATAAAATAGGGTCCCTTTTATATACCTGAGAATCCGAAGTACTGCGGCATAATGGGATGTGCGAGGAGCAGAGAGAAATTGACTGACAATGTGGACAACATAAGAGATGTCAGGGCGAGTAACTGTAAGATAAACAAGACTACCGACTAACTGGCGAAACAAGTTGGGGTCATCCAAAGGTGTACCATCCATAGGAGTGAGTTTAGAGTTGGGGTCTTACTATCTGTGAATCCGCTCAAGTAAGAAGATCAGAAGCATAATTTGTTTGTGAAAGATAATATCCCTCAGAGTTAGAAGTGATCTCAAGTCCCAAAAAGTAACTAAGCTTTCCAAGATCTTTCATCTCGACATGTTGGCTAAGATAAGTCTTGAGATCCAAAATTCCGGATGTGTCATTACCAGTGATGATCATATCATCAACATAGAGGAGAAGAAGGATAATACCCTGGTCTGTTTTGCGAATGAAAAGAGCAGAATCATGTGAGCTAGAAGTGAACCCAAAATCTCCAACAATGGTGCTCAACTTGGCAAACCAAGCCCGAGGAGCTTGCTTGAGACCATATAGAGCCCGACGAAGTTTGCAGACTTGATGTGGAAGATGATGAGAACCAGGAGGAGGGCACATATAAACTTCTTCACATCCATCTGAAACAATTCCCAACGACGAACGGCGGCAACTGTAATTAGGCTGCGAACTGAAGTAAGGCGAGCAACCGGGGTAAAGGTATCCTCATAGTCAATCCCATACTTCTGGGTAAACCCTTTAGCTACCAAGCGAGCTTTGTACCGATCAATGGACCCATCAGAGTGAGTTTTGATCTTGTAGACCCACTTGCATCCCATAGCATGTTTACCCTTTGGTAGATCCACTAGATCTCAGGTATGAGTGTTTTCGAGTGCCTGTAGTTCATCATTCATTGCTTTTTGCCAAAGAGGATTAGAACTAGCTTCACGATAAGACTGAGGTTCATGGTGAGAAAGAATAGTAGAAAATACAACAAAGTCACGAAGATTAACAGAAGGAATTTTTACCCTGTCACTTCGTCGAGTAGAGAGATCAGAAGCTGTTGGAGCGGATCCATCGGAAGAGACAAGTTCTTCAGAAGAGGGTAAGATGGATAACTCAATTGAGAGATTTGTAGACATGTCAATTGGTAATGACATATCTGAGAGAGAGAGAAGATGTGTTGGTGGAGATGTTGACTCAGAGGAAGAGTTTGTCTCAGGAGTGTTAGGAAAAAGATATGTGGAGAGACCGGTGAATAGGAGAGAGGTGTTGTTATGTGGCAGGTGAAACTTGGATATGGAGGCGAACATCTTGTGTTCCCAGAAAACAACATGACAAGATACTCGGAGACGTTTGGAGTAAGGATCCCAACATCTGTAGCCTTTGTGTTCAATACCGTATCCTAAGAAACAACATAATCGAGTTCTAGATTCCAATTTGGTACGCTCATGAGGCTGAAGAAGAACAAAACAGACACAACCAAATACCTTCAGAGTGTTATAGTCAGGAGGGTGACCATAAAGACATTCAAATGGTGATTGATTCCCAGTGATGGGAGAAGGCACACGGTTCTTGGTATAAATAGCTGTAAGAGCAGCTTCACCCCAAAAGCGATCAGGACATGAAGAGGATATGAGAAGAGCACGGACGGTATTGAGAATGTCTCAATGTTTTCGTTCAGCACGCCCATTTTGTTGAGAAGTGCTCGGACATGAACGATGAGGAAGGGTGCCATGTTGTTGAAGAAAGTTAAGGACTTTGGAGTCTGTGTATTCAGCAGCATTGTCAGCACGAAACACTTTGATATTGCAAGAAAATTGAGTTTTGACCATGGTAGCAAAATTAAAGTACAACTAAGGTAATTCAAATCGATTGCGCATAAGAAATATCCAAGTGTAACTAGAGTAATCATCAACAAAAATGACAAAATATCTGGAGCCTCTCATTGTGGGAGTGGAAGACGGGCCCCAAACATCAGAGTGAATCAAATCAAATGGTGCAGAAGAAAATGAATCACTTTTGTAAAATGGCAATGCCGATTGTTTTGCAAGTTGATAAGGAAGACAATCAAATTATTCTTTAGTAATAAGTCCTAAATGACCACTAGATGCTAAAGATTGAAGACGACCAACAGAAGCGTGACCCAGACGAGAATGCCAGAGACTGATGGATGGGGTAGATGAGACCGGAGCTGCTGTTTGAACTGATGAGGAGAAACGGGATGGAAGGTGAAGATTGATGAGCTCAAAGAGTCGTCCAACCTTACGGCCTATCCCAAGAATTTGTGTAACGACTCGGGTCCCACTTAACGGGCTGTCCCGACCGTTAGATCGACGACGTACTGTCCCCACTGTACCAACATGAGTCTTTTCAGCATGCTTTGTCCTCACTCGCACGCTCCCCGAGAAAACTTCTCAGGGGAGTCACCCATCATAGAATTGCTCCAAGCCAAGCACGCTTAACTGTGGAGTTTCCAACGATGGACTTCCGGAAAAGAAAGTGCACCTTGTGATATGAGTAATACCTATCAAATCTCTTAAACTTTCTTGGTCTGGGGTATTACAATCACCCCCCGTTAGACTCGCGACGTCTTCGTCGAGCTTAATCCATTTGAGGATCTGTTGCCAGACGTTGGGATTCTAGAGGTGGCTCCTACGAGTTCAAGAGGTGGCTCCCGTCCTATGGCGTAGCACTTTGTCCCGCATAGCACTTAGTTCTCGATTTTCGACTGGCAAACGGCTCTGATACCATTTGTAACGATCTAAATTTTTAAAGTTTGTTTCGTTACCAAAAAGGATATACAAAATTATATAAAATTTAAAATGGTAATTTACACAAAGTTTTGTAGAAAGATACCTGTAAAAAAACATTTAAAAAGGAAATCTAAATATTTTGACGACATATCTTAAAAGTATACATTTGAAATAATCACATAGAAACTATCTGTAAATTAATAATTAGAGGCAAAATCAATTTACACGTACATACAAATTCCTATTTGTCACAGTTACTTATGCAGTAGATAAATCACATCACTTGGATTCTCAACTTCCTAGGCATGACATATTTTCTCACATGTCTCAAGATTTGCCCATTTTAAAAATTCATGCTAGTACAATACATTTAATAGACATGAATGGAAAACAATAAATTAATTCCCAAACCTGCTCTATGTTTCTCTGTATATGACGTGATTACTACCCAAAACACAAATATCAAAGGAAAACACCACCATCTAAACAAATTAAAATATCTCAAATCATTAAGAGATTTAATGTCAAGTAAATTTGTTCTGGGTCTCAATAAATGAACAATTTCCAGAAAATTTAATAAGCTAAGGTTGTTGCTAAAACTAAAATTCAAGGCACGTTACACCGGATTTGCTTTATTAATTCCAAACATCTGGCACAACGACTTCACCTCATCGCCTGCCATCCAACGTCCCGATCTAATCTGTGAGATGTAAGAAAATGGTGAGTATATGTGAATACTCAGTAGGACATAAACATATGGTGCAATCCCGAATAAAATTATTCAAATCATGCGTCAAGAAAAATCATACCGTCATCATATCTTTAGGAACCTGTAAGAGCTCATATCATATCATATCATTTGTACCGGAATGGCCATAACATAATATCATGAAATATCATATCATATCATTAACTTTCATAAGCACGAAATTCATCAACATGAAGAAATAAAATTAAATGGGACAAACAACTGCACTTCTTTTCCTACCTTGTTAAACTTGCTTTAATTTTGGAAACAACAAAAATCACGTTCCAAAAAAATTTCCTTTTTCTGCCTCTGCTTGTGCCGTGCAAGAATTCTTTTTTTTTTTGTGTGTGTGTTTCTTCTATCAAGTCATACATTTAGATACCTAGTAAATAATAACCTAAACTCTAAGAAGTTGGTGCATAGTGGGTAACGTGTGGGAGTGAGATAGGGTAGTTGATTGGAATATTTGAAACTAAATTTGACCATATCTTATCATTTCAAGATTCTCACCCATGTCAAATCAATCCCAATTCAAAAAAAATATATATAATATAGAATAAAATAAAATAAAAATCAAAACACAGTACACGTGCTTAGCCATAAAAAAAATATTTCAATTCATTAAATTAACCTAACTAATTTACATTTTATGGCAAAATCTTTCAACCTCGATAACTTGGGCTCTGATAATGTATTCTCTACCAATTCCGATTCTTCCAATTCTGGGTCCATATAATGCACACATGGTACACATACTGACATACACACAATCTTTGGCCATCTATTTATGTGCACAGATATATTGTTGAGCAATACTTGATGTACATACAGACAATACATCAACAAGACTTATTCTATGTTGTTTATACGTGCAGACAAGACATGTAAAAATCTATATGCGTGCATATATAATAAAATATACACACATATATAAAATCGTACACGCACAACAGTGTACCCTACCATGATTGACAAATGTTATCTTGATGCTATAAATTGAAATACAATACTCACTTTTCAATTTAAAGAATATAGTAAATTAATTCAAGGAATAATTTTTTTTTTTTTAAGTCTACAGAATCGATTTTAAAACTCTTAGCTCTGATACCAAACTGTAACGACCCAAAAATTCAGTTTTCAAATCGCTACTAACAATAAATTTTAGCTTTAAAGGTGTAAAAACATGGAATTTATACGAGCACAATTTAATTGATAAAATCTAATAATAAATAAAAACATGCATATCATATTTGATTAATGAAATAAATAAATGCATGCTCCACTAATAAACCATAACATAGTCTTGAACTTAGTACTAAATAAAAACAATTTTAAATTCGCAAGTAAAAATCCATAAAACTAAGAATTGTTGAAAAAAAAAGAAATAAGGACTTGTTACACCAGATTATTTTTTTATTGAATTCCATAAATCTTGGCACAACGACTGCACCTCACCACCCGCCAACCAACGACCCGATCTAACCTGTGAGATGTAGGAAAAGGGTGAGTACTTGGAAATACTCAGTAGGATACGATTAATGGTGCAATCCCGAATAATATATCAAATCATGCGTCGAAAATATCATACCGTCATATCATATCTTTAGTAACCGGTAAGAGCTCATATCATATCATATCTTTGGTACCGGATGGCCACATCATATCACATCATATCATATCATAACTTTCATAAGCATGAAATTCATCAACATGAAGAAATAAAATTAAACGGGACAAACCACTTACACCTCGTAATCCTACCTTGTCAGATGAAATAACTTTCACGTAAATAATGAGTTCACGTTCCAAAACTTCTTAATTTCTTGACTGCGTGATGAATAAAATTAGCCTGCTCTCTCTCTCTCTCTCAACTGTTTCTTATTTTGTTTGATAGTTATTCTGACTTCATGGGATAAATATGAAAGGAATTTGGCAAAAAGTCATAATCAAAATAGGATACGTGCACTGCCATAACCAAATCCCAATTTCAAAGCAATTAAATAATATCTAAGTACAATCAATTGACACCTATCCCTATCACACTCCAAAATCAAAGCAAACAAATCTTTTTAAATCAAAACTACCTTATCTATCTTTACCAACACATGCTTACCAACCCAAACAATTCAAAATCAAAATAAACACCTCATATACATGACACGTGGCAGACAACCTTTTAAAATATAAAACTAGTTTTTCTTCAACTTCTTCAAACTGCATATCTTGGAGCTTACTTATCCGAATCGATTATTTCTCGAGCTTAATATGTATAATTAATTACTGTCTATCCAATGAGATCAATATTGATATATTTTCGATAACTCCATCAATATCTAGATTTTTGACCCAAATAAAATATAATTTGATAAATGTATCATTTAATTCCTAACTTTCAAAATATTAAAAGATAGCATACGAACATTAAATTCTATTCTATGAAAATATTCGGGGCATTACAATCTTCCCCCCATAAAATATTTTCGTCCTCGAAAATTTACCTTGGCTAATCGAAGAGTTCTGGATACTTGATTTTAAGCTCTTCTTCTTTCTCCCAAGTTGTCTCATCAAGTCCATGATTTCGCCATTGGACCTTGACTAAGGGGACTATTTTGTTTCTGAGTTGGTGCACTTTCCTGTCTAAAATCATTGTCGGAACTTCTTCATGTGATAAGTCTTTTTGTATCTCCAATGTCTGATAATTTACCACATGATTGGGATCATGAACATATTTTCTGAGCATCGAAACATGGAACACATTATGCACTGCTGCGAGTTCAGGTGGTAAGGCAAGTCTGTAAGCCACAATACCAATATTTTCGAGAATTTCGAAAGGTCCAACGAATCGTGGTCTCAACTTCCCATTCTTACCAAATCTCAAAACACCCTTCATTGGTGCTACTTTCAGAAAAACTTTGTCGCCCACAACAAATTTCAAATCTTTTCTTCTACCATCGGCATAACTTTTCTGTCGGTCTTGTGCTGTCTTGATTCTGGCTCTAATCTTGTCAATTGCTTCAACTGTTCGTTCAATGATTTCAGGACCCAAAATTCTTTTCTCACCGACTTCATCCCAATGGATAGGAGATCTGCATTTCCTACCATAAAGAGCTTCATATGGGGCCATACCTATAGTAGCCTGGAAGCTATTGTTGTAAGCAAACTCCACTAACGACAGGTGTGTTTCCCAACTACCGCTAAGGTCCAAGACACATGCCCTCAACATATCTTCAAGAGTTTGAATGGTTCTTTCTGACTGTCCATCTGTCTGAGGATGATAAGCAGTACTAAATTTCAGCTTCGTCCCCATGGCCGCCTGCAAACTTTTCCAAAATTTAGATGTGAACCTCGGGTCTCTATCTGAAACAATGGTGACTGGAACTCCATGCAATCTGACTATCTCTCTGATGTATAATTGTGCGAACTGTTCCATGTTGAAATTTACTTTGATTGGCAGAAAATGAGCTGACTTCGTCAGACGATCAACTACCACCCAAATAGCATTATGACCCCTTGCCGACCTCGGAAGGCCTACCACGAAGTCCATTGCTATGTGTTCCCATTTCCATTCTGGAATATCCAACGATTTCAGTAGTCCTGATGGCCTTTGATGTTCTGCCTTGACCTGCTGACAGACAATACATTTCTCTACGAATAGACCAATTCCTCTCTTCATGTTTCTCCACCAAAACGTATCTCGAAGGTCTCGGTACATTTTGGTGCCACCTGGATGTGCAGCATAAGGGGTGGAGTGAGCCTCTTCCAATATCTCGTTCCTTATGCTCTCCATCCTTAGGTACACATAACCTTCCTTTAAAAGTCAGTGCGTTATCTGCAGATACTTCAAATCCTTTATATTTGTTTGTACCAACTTCAGCCTTAATCTTCTGCAAAAATGGGTCCTTATCCTGTGCATCCTTGATTCGATCCCGAAGAGTAGGTTTAATCATGAACGCTTTTATTATTGCTGTAGTCTGGGTTGGCGGAGTGATGACTTCTAATCTCAGTTTTTCAAAGTCGTTTATCAAATGTTCCTGCACCGTGGGTAAAACAGCTAACTGGGATCCCATCTTCCTGCTTAAGGCATCTGCAACTACGTTGGCCTTACCCGGATGGTAATGAATTGTACAGTCATAATCTTTCACGAGTTCCAACCATCTCCTCTGTCTCATATTTAGTTTCTTCTGTGTGAAGAAATATTTAAGGCTCTTGTGGTCTGTATAGATTTCACACTTCCCACCATAAAGATAATGACGACATATCTTTAAGGCGTGCACTACCGCTGCAAGTTCCATGTCATGTGTTGGATAGTTCTGTTCATACAGCTTCAACTGTCTCGAGGCATAAGCAACTACTTTTCCATGTTGCATCAAAACACAGCCCAAACCCTGTTTGGAGGCGTCGGTGTAAATCACAAATCCTTCAGAGCCATCAGGTATTGTCAATACAGGAGCTGCAGTCAATCTCTGCTTGAGTTCTTGAAAGCACCTTTCACATTTTTTCCGTCCACTGAAATTTCACACCCTTTCTTGTCAACTGAGTCATCGGTCCTGCTATTTTTGAGAAGTCTTCAATAAATCTTCTATAATAACCAGCCAACCCTAAGAAACTACGAACTTCTCCGACACTGGTTGGACTAGGCCAGTTAGTTACTGCTTCCACTTTAGCTGGGTCTACCTCAATTCCCTGGGCAGTAACCACAATAGCAGTTCGCCAAAGTTAACAATATAAATATGAAAGGAATTTGGCAAATTCTTCCTTTATATTTTATAATAATAAAATACCTGCAATCACATTCGGATTCTGATCTGCCTCCTGCTGATTCAGTGCGAAAACTCGAGCCTTCACATTTTTGTTCTGGTCCTGATCACCATCCCTCTTCTTTGGAGGCTCTGTGCAGTTTGGAGCAATGTGTCCAGGCTTACCACATCGAAAGCACGCGTTCTTTCCAAATAAGCATTCATCTCTGTGGAGTCTATTACATTTAGGACAAGAGGCAACACTCCCACTCGTCCCACCGATATGAATTCCAGTGCTTGGTCTTTTATTTTGCCAATTGCGTCGGTCCTTACCCTGATCGTTCCACTTCCTTTTCCGAAACGACTCCGTGCCCTGCTGGGTATACTGTTGGAAAGTAGTCATCTGATAAGAAATAGCATGAGCCCTCTCTAACATTTCACGATATGAGGTGAAACGATGGGACATAATGATCATCCCGATCTCTGAGCGTAGTCCGTTTTCGAACCTCCTGATCTTCTTAACTTCAGTATCCACAAAATTTAGAATTTGTAATGACCCGGGTCCCACTTAACGGGCTGTCCCGGCCGTTAGATCGACGACGTACTGTCCTCACTGTACCAACATGGGTCTTTTCAGCATGCTTTGTCCTCACTCGCAAGCTCCCCGAGAAAACTTCCCAGGGGGGTCACCCATCATAGAATTGCTCCAAGCCAAGCACGCTTAACTGTGGAGTTTCCAACGATGGACTTCCGGAAAAGAAGGTGCACATTGTGATATGAGTAGTACCTATCAAATCACTTAAACTTTCTTGGTCTGGGGTATTACAATCACCCCTCGTTAGACTCGCGACGTCCTCGTCGCGCTTGATCCATATGAGGATCTGTTGCCAGGCGTTGGGATTCTAGAGGTGACTCCTACGAGTTCAAGAGGTAGCTCCCATCCTATGGCGTAGCACTTTGTCCCGCATAGCACTTAGTTCCCGATTTTCGACTGGCAAACGGCTCTGATACCATTCGTAACGACCCGGGTCCCACTTAACGGGCTGTCCCGACCGTTAGATCGACGACGTACTGTCCTCACTGTACCAACATGGGTCTTTTCAGCATGCTTTGTCCTCACTCGCACGCTCCCCTAGAAAACTTCCCGGGGGGGGTCACCCATCATAGAATTGCTCCAAGCCAAGCACGCTTAACTGTGGAGTTTCCAACGATGGACTTCCAGAAAAGAAGGTGCACCTTGTGATATGAGTAGTACCTATCAAATCTCTTAAACTTTCTTGGTCTGGGGTATTACAATCACCCCCCGTTAGACTCGCGACGTCCTCGTCGCGCTTGATCCATCTGAGGATATGTTGCCAGGCGTTGGGATTCTAGAGGTGGCTCCTACGAGTTCTAGAGGTGGCTCCTACGAGTTCAAGAGGTGGCTCCCGTCCTATGGCGTAGCACTTTGTCCCGCATAGCACTTAGTTCCCGATTTCCGACTGGCAAACGACTCTGATACCATTTGTAACGACCCGGGTCCCACTTAACGGGCTGTTCTGGCCGTTAGATCGACGACGTACTGTCCCCACTGTACCAACATGAGTCTTTTCAGCATGCTTTGTCCTCACTCGCACGCTCCCCGAGAAAACTTCCCAGGGGGGTCACCCATCATAGAATTGCTCCAAGCCAAGCACGCTTAACTGTGGAGTTTCCAACGATGAATTTTCGGAAAAGAAGGTGCACCTTGTGATATGAGTAGTACCTATCAAATCTCTTAAACTTTCTTGGTCTGGGGTATTACAGTTTGTCCCGTCTTTGGATCCTGCACACAACAACCAGAAGCAGAAAAGATGACAGTTAGACCGAAGTCACATAATTGACCAACAGATATAAGATTGAGAGTGAGTTGTGGAATACAGTAAGTATCAGGAAGAGAAGTGTTTAATGTCGATATTTTTCCGATATGACTCACAGTCATAGAAGAACCATCAGCTGTTTGAATAGTCGGAGCATGATTAGCAAGATGTTTGGTGGCAAATATAGTGGAATCAGGTGTCATGTGATTACAGCATGCAGAGTCTAAGAACCAGGATGAATTACCTGAGGTGACTGACATAGCAGTAGAGGGTATATTACCAGAATGAGCAAGGACTTGTTTGACAATTTCCTCTATGTTAGAGGCAGAAAACGTCTCAATGGAAGTAGTGAATGATAAACCTTCAGCAGTAGTGGCGGCAGATCTAGAAGGAGTACCGCGAGACATGTGTTGCTGGGAGTGTCTGTTGGGGTTTTCAAAACAATCACGCTGAAGATGGCCTGGGGTTTGCTTCTGACAGAATTGGTAAACTCGAATCGGGCATTCCAAGAGAGTGTGTCCTGGTTTCTTGCAGTAATTGCAGAATTTTGAAGATCCAGATGGTTTGCCATTTGTGTTGAAAAGATCCAGATGAATGCCCTTTGTTGTTTGGTTGAGGTCCTCTGGGAGTGGCGAAGACAGCATCTATAGAGGTTGTTTTGCGAAGGGCAAGACGAGTTTCCTCTGAAAGAAGTTCGGTAATAGCTTGATCTAAAGTAGGTAAGGGATTGCGATGAAGGAGAGATGCACGAACATGCTCAAACTCATTAGTGAGGGCCATGAGAAAGAGAACAAAGTGTTGCCGATCTCGATAGTCGAAAAATTTCTTAGCATTTTTGGCATCTGTAAACTCTGATTCTGAAGAAGGAAGTTGATCCCAAACATAGTGCATCTCAGATAAGAAACTATTGATGGATTGCCCAGGTTGTTGTTGCATAGGATGTAGAGTGTATTGACGAGACAGATCTGCGGTGGTGTAGCATTTCTGTAGAAAATCCCATAATTACTTGGCAGTCTTGAATATACCAAACTGGAGACTGATGGAGTGTACACACGTGTTGCGAATCCAAGTGATAATTTGGTGGTTCTTGCTATCCCACTCTTCGAGACGATCTATGTATTTTGTGTTGTCTTCTCCAACGACTTTCTCTGGTTCAGTGATATCACAGTGACATAGGGCCATAGCTTTTTGCCCTTAAGAAAGCTTGACATAGCCTGAGCCCATATGGTGTAGTTGAGTCCTTTCATGATAATAGCAATGAGTTGTGAAGCCTCAAGATGCTCCATAATGTGAACGAAACTAGAGGAGGAGCAAGAAAAATAATAATAATAATAATAGGAACCGAACCGAACTGATGGAGTGGTGGCTGAGATGACGTCGATGGAGAATAAGACTCCGACTATAGTGACTACCCAACAAGTATGACGAGGATATACAAGAAGTTTTTCTGATGTGAAGGATCCACTAATAGTGGCAATCACAAAGCATACTCAACCCTTTATATATCGAAAACCACTAAGGATAGTAGCTCTGATACCAAGTTGAATTTAAGAGAGAAAATAAGACAATATAAAGAGAATAGAATTGTATTGAATGATGTGATTTGTTTACAAGAGAGGCATCCTATTTATAGTTTAACTTGATATGAATGTTTGACTTTCTAATCAATGTGGGACTAACTAACATGTACATTGTGTATATATGTATATACATTAACATGTTCTACTCCTCTTCTCCCGTCTGAGCACAAATGTGGGTCATCATACCAACATTATCTCAAACCTAAGGGTTTTGGAGTAAGATTTTGGAATAATTAATAACAATGTCCATTTACATTCTAAATGAAAATGAGACTTTCAGATTCAGTTTTCTATTTACGGTCATAGCAAGTTTATTTATGGTTACTACTTTGTCTAATTCGCTGTTAGTTGACTACTCCAGAGTAAACTTGTTACCGTTCCAGTACTAATCACTTGATATGGAGCACCACTGGTGAGTTTTTCAAAACAACGGGAGAACTCAAACTCGAGTACATAGAGAAATTAAATTAATTCTTAATATCATGTTGACCTCCTAACGATCATGAATACTTACTAAAATAACAAAGAACTTGAAAATTAATAATTATAACAAAAAATAAAATAAAATTATATTTACAAAACAAATGCAATAGGACGTACCACACGAATGCCAATACCACTGAAGAAAGCCAAAAGATAACAGAAAAAGAATATCTAAGGAAGGAAAAATTGAGAACCATGATAGACGATGGATTCTTGCTAATGTTTATTGCTATATAAAACAAATATACAATTTTTTCCAGTATATTTTATACATTTCAGCTTCCTTAACTATCTCTTTATTCTAAATTTTCAATCATTCTCCAGTTATACATAATGTTACAATATATTTCCAATCTTTCTGGTATATGGTCTTAAAATTTTTAGAACAGTTAAATGCAAGTCAGCTCAATCATCTAGAAACATCATATATCTACAGGATAAATCATGTATAGACCTTGATCATCAGTTTATACAAATCATATATTTGTATTTTTTACTCAATCCAATTTATGTCAAATTCTTTTAATTTCATGAGCCACTTCTGTGTATCTTGAGAAACATAGGTTTTAGATGGCGTCTTCTCCTGGCCATTTACATCGTTAGATTCCAAATAATCAATCTTCTTTTCTTTAGCAAGTGCAGCTTGTCTGTTGGGGTGCCTCACCTTAAGCGACAAAAGACGAGATACTTCATGAAGGCCTCCCCATTTCTCCAATGCACGCGCAATGTCGTAACGACCTATAAGATAAAAACGTTCACTAATAACGTTTAAAAGCATTTACTGAATGAATGAAATAAGCAATCATATTTGTAGAACTTGAAACAAGGTATATGGTTGGGCCAAGACAAGAAAATCATGAAGTGCTAAGATAAATTGATCTTCTGCAATTTGGAAAAAAATTACTGTGTTCTTCCATAATGTTAATGAATAAATATAAATGATTTCCAAGCTAAGTCTTCCAATATCAAGACTTAATAGGAGTTTCATACCTGCACGCTCGAAAGATTTTCTGCTGGGCATGAATGATGGATCCATGCCCCAGTTCCTCTGAAACCGACTTATCTACAACATACAGAGCGCACACATTACATGTTTGCATTATGAGATGTTTGAAGCAAATCTCATCCACTATTTAGCTTTCAACTAAGAATGCAGATATGGAAACGACACGACACGACACAAAGAGGACACGGCAACACGTGATTTTCATAAAAGTAGGACAAAAACACGGACACGGACTCGTTGATTTAAATTCTTTAAAATATTAAACTTATATATTACATCTTTTTTTTTTTAATTACTTTCTAATGCCATGTCGAACACTTGCCTAAGGAATGTATCTAAAGTAACTATCTAGCTTTTGAAACTTAAAAACATATAAAAAATAGGACACAATATGTGGTCTGTTCGACCATGTCATGGAGTGTCCGAGAAATGCCGTGTCCGACACAACACAATACATGTTGGACATGGACACGACACCCTAGTAGGAATGTCCATTCTATGTAGTCTTTCAATTTAGGCAACTAACCTCTTCTTGCAAGTTTTCAAGGTTGTCCCAGTAACCTTTCGGTTTACGATGTTTGTAAGCGAGGGAAAGATTCATCAATGTTGCAATTCTTCTAAATCCACCCATGCGTGTAATTGCCTTCTCAATGTCTACCCTCCCATGCTTACGAAGTTGCTTTCTCATTGGCATAAATCCTTCCTGTCCATGTTTGGAAATGAAATTCAGAAGTTCTGATTTAAGAACTTCAATGTCCCTCTGCAAGCCTGGAACCTTGGGTCTTTGGCTAGATGAATTTGAACTGCTGCTATCAGAATGATCTGCTGGCTTACTCAAATTATAGGAACAGCCGGTGCTTGATGAAGCTATTTGTTCCTCTGCATTAGCATCGTGTTTGAATGTCTCCCTAGAATTTTTTATTTCCCTTTTCTCGACATGATCTCGAATAGCACATAAGTTTGAAGGGAGATCTTCGTATATGACCTAAATGTCAATAGTATTTATCCCAAAAGAATTCTTTAAACACTAAAATACAATTTAAATTCAATGAAAAATTTACTTTGCATAACTCAGGAGGAATTTAGATCCAAGAGATTTTACTTCCGTATGCTTTACTGAACTATGCATAAACTGATAGATTTGACAAGTATCCTTAGACAAAAGCTACGGATGAGAGCAAGATTATGAAGCTATAAAAAAATATAGTATTTATTTTACTCATATATAGATCAAAAGGCAAATTAAGCAGAGATCATGGATTTGGGCTAATTATTTGTGAACATATGTGAGTAATAAGAAGACAGACAATAAGTTATCATAAACAAATATGCATAGTTTTAGAGAATGACTTTCAATTGAAAATAGGGTTAATTTGGAAAATTTTCATTAGAGTATACTCTAATAAAAAGAATCTGGATTCAAGAAATATCAGCCTGAATAAAATGAATAGAAATAGGAATAAACCTCTTCCATAATAGCTTCAGAAAGAAATGAGTTCTTGTGCATTTTTGACTCCACAGAGTACTTTAAAAGTGTATGGTGACTCCCTAATTTCTCCAGGCTCCATCTCCCTCGAAATGAATCGAAGTCTCCCTCAACCTGCTCAAAGCTAATCTCTTGTTCAAGACATTCACACAAATCTAGGACAACACGTGCATGGAGAACCATATACAGTAGGCCCTTGCATCCTTCCTGAACAATCAAAACACAAGTTTCTTAAATTGATAGAACATTTCAACATACAGTTCAATATACCAATAATATAATGATAAGCTTCTTTCAAGCAATGTTACACATAAATAAGAAATGATAGGAAAAAAATGAATAAACCGAGTTTACAAATGGTATTCTCTAGAAAAAAAAACTAAATTTTCCCTCACATGAAATAGATTATATTTCTTTAGATCAAAGTTATGAAAATGATCGAAAAACAAATTTCCGATGTCCGAAACAATAATTTGACTACAATGGAAAGCCAGTAACTAAAAACTCAAACTTCCTTCCATCATCAGACTAAATGAGAACAGCATTCCAAACTGGAGATGTAAAAATTTTATATAGAAACCAAGTTTTTAGGTTATCAGAAATCAAAGGGAGTTTTCTTTATAAAAGTAATTGTATCATTAGAATCATGATTATTGCCATTTCAACTTTGTATAACCAGCAAATTAGTAAAAAAAACACATAAATTTTTTTTCAAGATATTACTTTGAAATTAAAATTAATAAAAAATTTTAGACATAGCAATTGTTTTCTATCTTCAGTGGTAGAAAGATAAGAGTCTTTCAAATGGTAGATAACCAAGTTACGCCCTTCTTTAACTAGTATTTTGTGCAACATTTGCACCCCTTACTCATTTTAATCTCTTGTTTACCACATTTACAGACGAAACAGCTACTGCCTAGATGCTAGGACACAGCTATTTCAATCCTACAAAGCAGAGAATAAGTCACAATATATATAATTTCTCTGCAGGATTCTTTTTGTCTGCAAACTGGTCCGTAAATAGGGGTGGAGGTTAGTCATATATTCTCTTCATTAGATATGATAATTAATAAATCAATTCACATCTGCATAATGTAGCCTTAATTTTTAAGCTTTCTAATTGGCGTGTTAGCATGCATTACATGCTATATAACATTCACTTGATATACTTCTCTGAGGCCCGTTGTGCATGATTATAATAGTAAGACTTTGATATTGAATAAACTGATATTTTCTCCATCTAAATTCTATCTATTCTCTTCTTCTCTTCTCTTCCTCTTCTCCTCTCTCTTTCTCAATCTCATTCTCGTCCATTTGTGTTCTACGTCAATGCAACTTCCAGTTTCCACGATGACTAACATATTCATCACTTCCAGTATTCTTGTGGAAATACTCATACAATAGGTTCTTTTTTCTGCAAGTGTTAATCAAATATTGAGCACATTTTTTTGATGTCTAAAGCTCACTTCTTCAGCGAAATATGATATGACAACCTCAAAAAAAAAAAAAAAAGATGATGGGAGAAATTGCTTTGAGGTGCCATCATTTTTTTATGTTTTGTGTAGATTCTAGAGTTCCACAATGCCTATTTCCAATGAACAGAAAACTTCCTTTCCTATTTAATTTTCATTGAGGAAAAGAAACCAGTGGATTCATCATGAACAAGTATATTCTATATAGATAAAACCTTGATGGAAAGCACCAATGAGATGCAGCAAACATTTACTAAAATGTAGCTACCAAAGAATGTCAAATCAGGTATGTACCTGAAGAATGCGAACTTTGTTGTTTTCTCGGGATAGAACCTTGCTGATAGCTAAATTTGGAACTATCCTGCAGAGTTTTCAGAAAACATTGTCATAAGTAAGAATCTCAAATTTATTTACAGATGACAATAGCCTACTAAAACAATTGCGCATGTGTAAACTCTTCACTAAAAAGTGCATCTCAATTGCTCTACATTTGTTGCAATTCAAGAGTTTCTATGATTGTTTAAGATAGAAACAAACAAAAAGTAACTTCAACAGGAATAAAGATTAAGCATATAGAACAATTAAATAGAGTTTCAGTCAAGTTAAAAAAGAAAAGCCTAAGTTACTTACTCGGGAAGACTCTCGTAAGCAGTCAAAGTATTCCACACTTCACGAACAGGAGCTTTTACTGTTATACTGGCAACAACGCAGCGATGAACACCTCCATCTTCCTTCAGCCCAAAATGAATTCATCAGAAAACTGATGAAAAATAAATGGTTTTCTCAGGGAAAGGCAATTTATAGTGTAGAGTCAATCGGTTACCAATAAGCCATCAAATCTGCGGAGATGAACTTCGTCCACCAGGCATGGTCTGTCGAGTTGACAGGATTTTCCAAATATTCCCCAGTTACTATTCAACTCTCTCGTAGAAGGGGACAATGGACCAAAACTAGCTTTGACAACTTTTTCCTCAATCTCTCCAGTGGAATGTTTATTAAGTGGAGTAATTCCATTAATTTCTACACTTTGAAGAGGAAGAGAATCTAGGGATAATGAACTTAAGGACCCTTGAGATATTAATATATTCTGGTTCCCCTCAAAATCACTTTCGGATCTGCAGGCCAATGCTTGAAGATTCACGGGAAGATCTGATCTGATAATCCTCTCAAGAAATATAGCAGGGAAGTTGAACCTTGGGATGACGTTAACTTCATAGCTCAAAGTAGTAGGTGAAAACCTGCAATAAGAAAAGTGTATATCAATAACTTAAAACCAGAAACTACCAATTGCTATTGTTAAGGTATTCAATAAATTTGATAGAATTGTAGAAATATTGTTCCCTCCAAGAGTATCTAGACATACAGAGAGATGATTGTTTTAGCTTACAACATTTTGATTCAGAATTAATGGTAAACGCACATGAAATATGCCTCCTGAAACGTGCAGTCGCTTGTTCAAATGGATAACTTCTACACTTCAAGATCTTTACGTGAGGAAAAATTGGCATTTTCTTCTCTTGGAAGTAAAAATGGAACTAAAAATGTCATTTAGTGAGTGAAACTTCGTGCTGATGTTAAATCCCTACTCTGAGAAAAATCAGTGTATCAACAAGTTATTTCGAACTTTGATGTAGGTAATATGTTTGAAAAGATAATTGGAAAGAAATGAGTCAACATTGAAATAGTTGAAAATCGGTGTCTAGCTCATGTAGATATGAATTTTGCAAGCAATGGGTATTGTAACGACCCGGTCCCTCTTAACGGGCTGTCCTGGTCGTTAGATCGACGACGTCCTGTCCCCACTGTACTAACATAGGTCTTTTCAACATGTTTTATCCTCACTCGCACGCTCCCCAAGAAAACTTCCCAGGGGGTCACCCATCATAAAATTGCTCCAAGTTAAGCACGCTTAACTGTAGAGTTTCTAACGATGGACTTTCGGAAAAGAAGGTGCACCTTGTTGATATAAGTAGTACCTATCAAATCTTTTTAAACTTTTCTGGTCTGGGTATTACAATCACCCCCGTTAGACTCGCGACGTCCTCGTCGCGCTTGATCCATCTGATGATCCGTTGCCAAGTATTAGGATTCTAGAGGTGGCTTCTACGGGTTTAAGAGGTGGCTCCCGCCCTATGTCGTAGCACTTTGTCTCGCATAGCACTTAGTTCCCGATTTTCGGCTGGCAACCGGGCTCTAATACCATTTGTAACGACTCAAGTCCCACTTTAACGGAGCTGTCCCGACCGTTAGATCGACGACGTACTGTCCTCACTATACCAACATGGGTCTTTTCAGCGTGCTTTATCCTTACTCGCACGCTCCCCGAGAAAACTTCTTAGGGGGTCACCCATCATAGAATTGCTTCAAATCAAGCACGCTTGACTGTAGAGTTTCTAACGATGAGCTTCAGGAAAAGAAGGTGCATCTTGTTGGTATGAGTAGTACCTATCAAATCTTTTTAAGCTTACCCCCATCATAGAAGTGCTCCAAGCCAAGCACGCTTAACTGTGGAGTTTCTAACGACAAACTTCCAGAAAAGAAGGTGCACCTTATTGGTATGAGTAATACCTGTCAAATCTTTTTAAGCTTTCCTAGTCTGGGTATTACAATCACCCCCCGTTAGACTAGCGACGTCCTCGTCGCGCTTGACACGTCTGAGGATCCGTTGCCAGGCGTTGGTATTCTAGAGGTGACTCCTACAGGTTCAAGAGGTGGCTCCCGTCCTATGACGTAGCACTTTGTCCCAAATAGCACTTAGTTCCCAATTTCCGACTGGCAACCGGGCTATAATACCATTTGTAACGACCCGGTCCCACTTAACGAGCTATCCCGGTCGTTAGATCGACCACGTACTGTCCCACTGTACCAACATGGGTCTTTTCAGCATACTTTATCCTCACTCGCACGCTCTCCAAGAAAACTTCCGAGGAGGTCACCCATCATAAAATTACTCCAAACCAAGCACGCTTAACTGTAGAGTTTCTAACGATGGACTTCCGAAAAAGAAGGTGCACCTTGTTGGTATAAGTAGTACCTATCAAATCTTTTTAAGCTTTCCTGGCCTGGGTATTACGGGTATCTTCTCAATGAAGTAAAATGCAGAGAATATATGACCTGTAAAAGATATGGCAATCCTGCATAAAGTGCAACTAGTAATTTCCATAAAATAACATACTATTTCAATCGACTAGATTTGGAGCCACTTTTTAAATATTGACTTGAAAATTTTCAGTACAAACGAAATAATTTGTCTTAGAAGCAATATCGATATTTAAGTTCTTTTTTGACAGGAGATATTTTGGTATCTTAAAGAACTAAATCTGATAATCAATGACTGCAGTACAAACATAAAGTTCTGTCTTTCTCAGCAGCACACGAGTTACACTCTGTTAGACCCTTGTTTTTAGCACATTGACACCAGAAAACAAGACAGAAAAATAGATCCTTAACAAGGGTTCAATAGAAGTATCAAATGAAATTGTATATTCAACTAGAAGTTCGTTTTTAAAATAATTGAACAAAGAAAATTGAGAGAAGAAAAAGGAAGTACATTACCCTTTGCCAGATTTAACAGACCATTTGCCCTCAAACTTCTTGAAATCTCCATCAACCATAGAAAAGCGGAGTTCCCGATCATTTTCCTGAATAGAAAACAAACGCTATAGATAAAGCTAATGCATACAAAAGCTGAGTTTATTCTCAAATTCTTAGATTCCTACCACCAAATACATGTACAATAGCCACTAGTTATAATTCAAATGACTAAATATTTGAATTAAAAATCCTTACAGAGTTAGCAAATTCTTGAAGATCCAACACAACACGAGCTTCTATATGCCAGTACAGTGCCCTTTGCAAGCCTCTCTGTTCCAACCATATCCGGCCAGGATGCGGGCAAGGAATTCTACCACTAACATATGAATAACCAGAATGCACTCAAACATCAGTATTAACAATACTAGCAGTACAAATTCTTTCCCATTACCATCAAAAAATGGATACAGCTATGTTAATAATCGCATAACTTCTCTGTTGTTCCAAAGTTACTACTTTTTGCTACTTCTCCACAACATATATAATTTGATCCTAGTACCATTATATTCACAATTAAAATGCCTCCATCTCTTAACCAAAATATACTATGGCTCCAAATAATGTTCTTGAATTAATTCCTGAGGTAACAGTTTGCCTTACATGAAAGTTCAAATTGTTCAGGGTAAAATCCCACATCAGTTAAGTGTAAAATAATACCCTACATATAAAGGTCTGGGCAGCTTAATAAGCTTGACATTTTGAGATTGAACCCAAGTCTTAATTCGGTATGAGAGCCCATTAAATTCAAACCAGCATTCTCCTAACAATTTCACAAAATTCTGAACAATGAAATGTCGAACTGCCTCATCTGATTCAATAAGGCATCATTACATGCTATGATCAAGTCTCATGATCATCTATTTATCCAAATTCTGCAAATCTCCCCTCTACGAGGGCGTGCTGATACCAAAATTTAGTCAACTAAATGTATTTTTCTCATGAATCAATTAAGTAAAATTTCCACATAAAGTGTTGTAAATATAGAGAAATCACCTGCTAACAAGATTAGGAATGAAATCAGCAAGCCTTTCATAGTCAGTAAGAGCATTCCAGACGGACTCAACATCTGCATTAACTGATATTTCACCCTTTATTCTGCGTTCTCTCCATGAAGCCACTTCCACAGCACAGCGAACCTTTCTGTCTCCTAAAATCACCACTTCTTCTCCCACTTTTTCTTCTGTCTCTTCTTCATTATTCTTGTTCTGGGCTCTGTTTTTGCTGTGATTTTTATTACAAAACTGAATCTTGGAGTCCCATTTCGGCCTTTCTGCACTGGAAGAAGAAGATGATGAAAAGGCAATGCATGTGTGGCGTAGAAAAGACTTGCATTGGTGAAAACTTAGATACTGATTATGGGCGGTTTTCAAAGTGGAATTGAAACTCGGTGATACACAGTATTTTGAAGAGTTGCTCCTGATCATGGAGGGAGAGACTGTGTTGTGTGTGGTGGTCTGGTGGAGAGGATAGTACGGTGAAGGCGAGTGGAAGTGGGAGTGGAATGGGGGTGTTGAAATATTTTCAGACAGTTCGATTCTTGACCACGGATTCTGGGTTTGGCCTTTTTTGTACTGAGATATGAGTGGTTCAAACAAATACAGCAAATTTTTTATTTTTAAATTTAAGCCTTTTTTTTGTTAAAAGTGATTTTTTGAGAATTGTGGTTAAAAATAAGTGAAAATTATGAGTTTAAACTTATTTCGCCCCTATTTGACACAAATTATTTAAAAATACATTTTTTCAGAATTTATTTTCAACAACTTAATAAAATAATATTTTTTATCACATCAAAAAAAATTTCTTACTTTTTAACCACATATTTCTCATCATATCACTATTTAAAATAAATTATTTACTCAATATTATTCATCAAACACACATTTTATTGAAAAAGTGTGTGATTGAAAATAAATTTGTATAAAAAAAAAAAAGAATGTTTGAAAATGGAGGCGAATCAGAGGCTAAACTAAAAATAGTTAATCCTTTTGGGGAATAAATTAGATATATATTTTAAATACAAAATTAAAATAGGAAAAAATTTCAGGGTGACCCCAAATAAAAAAATAAATTCTGAAAATACTTATACCGAGATTTCATTCCTAAGTTATTAGATACTTGAGGAAAAGTTGAGGATAAGAATGCATAAAAAAAAAAAAACAAACTAATGACTTATGTCTCACAGTGACCAAAGATTGTAGACCTTAAGTACAATTAAAATATAGTGCAAATAATAAAAAATTTGGTTTAAATATAATTACCCAAAACTTTAAATTATTGAATAGAGCTCCTCACGTAACAGAAGCTTATAACAAAAAAATTTAAAATATAAAAAAAAATAAATAAATCTTTAATTGCTCATGAATGTCAAGAATGAGACAATATTTGAAATAAAAACTTCCTACGAATTTTATTATAATCAAAATCAACTAAGGCCATTAAGGCTTATAACTCATATTTAAAGCAATAACTAAAAGGGAAGATTACATATTCAAGAGTATAAGTTTAGTCTATTTCAAAAATAAGAACACAAGTTTAAAATTACCAAAATTAGATTTTTATTAGATTTTTTTAAATTTTTATTTATGAAATAATAAATTATTAAATTAATTTATTAGTAAATATTTAATTATAATATAATATAATTAACCCATCCCACCTTCACCACCCCTACCTCTCGGCGACCGTTCCGATCACCGCCCTACTCCGACAAACTTTCCGACAACCGTTCCGATGACTACTCCGATTCCGGCGACCGTTCCGCGTGATTGCTCTGATTACGATGACTCAGGTCACAAGTCACAGCCCTAGGTCATAACTCAGGTCACAAGTCACAGCTCAAGTCACAATTTAGGATTTTGTACATAGCCACGGGTTATTTTCAAATGATTACAATACAGGTTACAAAATATTTTTGCACATGGCTCAGATTAATATTTAGTCACAAATTGTCGAATTTTAAGGTCACAGTTAATCCATTATGTTGTCACAATTAGTCCATTATGCGGTCCCAATTGGTTACGAAACACAACATAGATTCAAACAACTGCCGCCCACACCTCGCCACGCCACCACAACCACCGGACCATCGCTTGTATCGCACCACCATTAAAAAAAAACACCGCCTCCACTGCTACTGCACACATCAAACACCAACACTGCACAACACCTGTGACCACCACTATGCAGCACCACCGAACACCACCACCACTTCAAACAAATCAACAGCAGGAAAACACCACCACCACTTCGTCACACCAGATCCACCACCACCTCCCATCCCCACAAGATCCACCACCATCACCTACCTCCACCGCAGCTAGAAACCACGACGACCACACCAAAAAAATAGATACAAAACTTCCAACACCCCACAACCACCATCACCACCAAGGCTTGGGCACCCCTTCCACGCAGATCACGCCCACGTCCACACAAATCACACCCACCTCCACACAGAGCACACAGACCAGTGGCCACTTTCTCGGAGGCTATGGCGATGATGCTCTTCGGGGACAAAAGCTTGGGCAGCATCGCGACGCTGATGCGAATTCGGGCAGCAGCATCGCGACGCTGCTGCGACGCCGACGGTAGCAGCATCAAAAAATCCGACAGCAGAAGGGGATGGAGGGGGAGGAGAGGAAGGAGAAGGGGAGGGAGAGGAGAAGAGAATTCACCGGCGGCAGCAGCATAGTGGAGAAAGGTCGCCGGCGGCAGCGGCGGCACCAGCACGGTGGGGAGAGCGAGATACGGGAGGAGGGGGTGAGGGATTTAGTGAAAAATTGGGGATTTTATGGTGGGAACAGGAGGAAATTGGAAATAGTTATCTATTTAATATTTAGAATTGAAATATCTGATTTTTGGAAAGTGAAACTTCCCATCTGGTTTTGGAAAAGTAAAGTTGAAAAGAAGGGTTTTGTGTAATTACCACTAACTAAAATCTAGATAATAACTAAATTTTTAGATGACGATTAACTTTATATAATGATGAGATTTAAAGATAACGATTAACTCTAAACGTAATTAAAATCCTAATTTCAAGTTATCTAGATTTCAAGGTTTGAATAATGTTTATCTCTTTTGTAGTTTATGACAATTTAAAAGGCATTCACTCACTTTTCAAAAATTTACGCAAACTCTCATATTCAAGTTTTTGAATGACGTCACGTCCCTTGACCACATTCTTTCTTATGTTAGCATAAATAATAGTGGCAATGCTTTATATACTCGTTGAAGGATAATGTAACACGTAAATTATACTTTTAAAACTTCAAATTAAATCAACACCAAAATATTTCTCATATTATTGATTCTTCAAAAATAATTAACAAATTCTCTTATTTGAGATCCTTAAAATACATTTACGTATGGTAAACTAATCAGCGCAGTTCATTTCAATTTCCCCAATCAGAAGATAAGATAATATTCTAATAAAAATAAAAGTACTAGACATTTTATTTTGACTATAAAATCAACCATTCTATACAAGATATAGAAAATATTTTAGAAGCAAAAACATATGTAGAGTTCATTTATTATTGAAATGAGAAAATGAAGGAAGGATGAATTACCTGATGATCAGCAAAGAGAAGGGCAAAAACGTCCATTCAATGGAATGCACATGGAATCCCCTTTTCTGTTTTGCTTTGCTGTAATTTTTAGTTGGATAGATTTTATTCTTTTATTGATTACCCTGCCAATTCTATTAATAGGTTCTAGATCATTCCTACCAACATTATAAATTGATGTAAAGGTGAACGGGTGTAATTAATCAATTTTATTCAATACAATTTTCAGCTATTTTTTGTCTCCTTTTTATTAGTGTGCACTTCATCTGCATTTTCACTTCCAATTCTTATATGGTATCAGAACCATAAACTATGGCTGATAATCAAAGTGCCATTGTGGAAACAACAAACCAGAATGCAAATATTAAGCAAAGTTCAAGCGCCAATCCAATGTCAAACATTCAACTTAATGATCCTACCAATCCCAGCAGCCCTTACTACATTGATGGAAATGACAACTCGGGCACTATACTGGTCACTCACGTGCTCGACAACACCAACTATTATGCTTGGGCAAGATCCATTAAGAGAGCACTTCGAATTAAAAACAATGGAAGCCTCTCTGAACCAGGATCTGAACCAGGAGATTCCAACAATTTTTTGATGGAACATTGGCTACGGTGCAATGATATTATAATCGCTTGGCTATAAAACACTATGTCTACTGATACAAAACTCTATGCTGATATTGCCCCGTGAACTCTGGTTGGACCTGGAGCATCAACTGGGACAGCAAAATGGCCCACGGATCTATGAAGTGAAACAGTCCATTGCTACTCCGATGTAGGAAGAAGATATTGTAAGTGTGTACTTCTCAAAGAATAGGACACTTCTTGATGAATTAATGAATTACGAATCGATTCCCAACTGCACTTATGGGGGTTTTAAATTAGTCATTGAGAACGAGCAGAGGGACTGGGTAATGAGGTTCCTAATTGGGTTGAGTGATTCATATAAGACAATTAAAGCTCAAATCCTCTTAATCAAACATTTTCCTACCTTGAATGAAGTCTACTCCATAATTCAATAAGAGGAGAAAAGGAGGCAGATCTCAATGAGCACTTCTGCCCCAGACTCTATGGTTTTTGCAACCAGAGGAAACTCTTACAGCTCAACAAGGAAGGGAACGAGAAAATATTATTGCACTTTCTGCAAGATGGCTGGACACTCACTGGAAAGATGCACCAAGGCCAATCCCAACAAATCATTTTGCAACCATTGTCACATGATAGGACATTCAGTAGACAAGTGCTACAAAGTTCATGGATACCCTCCTGGATGTAGACTTTATGGAAAAGGAAATACCTATGCTAGCCTAGTTTCTCTGCATGAACAAAGAGATGCTGACAATAACCAAGCAATGTTCACTCAAGAGCAGCATGCTCAGATTCTGGCTTTGTTACAGTCACAGAACAACAAAGGTCTTGTTAACACCACCCTTTCAGACACACAAAATGTCAAACTTTCTGGTATTTTATCTTGCTTATCTGCCCATGGCACCAAAATTTGTAAAAGTCTTAGCACACCATGGGTGATTGACACAAGAGCAACAGACCATATGGTCTGTTGCACTTCATTTTATAGTAGCCCTCCAGCCAAAGTAGCTTACTCAGTCTCCCTTCCAAACGGAGACATAGCCAATGTCACACACAGGGACTGTCAAGGTCACAGAGAAGTTGATTCTGAACGACGTTCTCTATGTACCATCCTTCACATTCAATCTCATATCTGTTAGAAAGTTAACAAAAAATCAAACAATTGCCTAATATTTTTTCCCGAAAAATGTTTTGTGCAGGACCTTTCAACCTTGAAAATGACTGGAATGGGTATATCATCTGGTGCAGTCTCGAGTCCCTTCTACAACATTAACAGAAGCTTTCTCTTCCAACAGAACCCCTATGTCTGTAATTACATCTAGTAGAAATAAAAATTTTGATCTCTGGCATTATAGGCTGGGACATCTTTCCTACTCTAGATTAGATTTGCTGAATGTTGATCACAATCCTAAAATTGTTAAGGAACAGTGTCTTGTCTGTCCTTTGGCTAAAATGCATAAATTGCCATTCTCCATCAGTCATCATAAATCCAAGAAAATTTTTGATCTCATACATTGTGACCTTTGGGGTCCTTGCACTAAAATCAGTTACGATGGATCTAAGTATTTCCTTTCCATAGTTGATGATTTTAGTAGGTGCACCTGGGTCTACATGTTAAAAACAAAATCTGATGCTACTGTAGCCTTGCAAGGTTTTTGTGCCCTCATTAACATCCCAATTTCAGACTCAAGTTAAGGTAATCATGACAGACAATGGAGGGAAATTCGAAATGAAGGAGTACTATCATAAAAATGGAATTATTCACCAAAAAACATGTCTCGAGACACCACAAAAAAATGCCATAGTGGAGAGAAAATATCAACATATTCTCAATGTCGCAAGAGCCTTGAAAATTCAGAGTTCCATTCCCATGAAATACTGGAATGATTGTGTTCTTACAGCAGTCTACCTGATAAACAGAACTCCTTCACCCTTGCTCCAAAACAAGACTCATTTTGAGCTCCTATTTAAGCATAAGCCAGACTATTCACATCTTAGAACTTTTGGGTGCCTTGCTTTTGCTACTACATTAGCAAATCACAGAACTAAGTTCGAACTAAGAGCAAAGAAATGCATATTTTTAGGATATCCTTCTGGAATAAAAGGATACAAGCTCCTTGACCTTGAATCTAAAAAGATCTTCATCTCCAGAAATGTCGTGTTTTATGAGAATCAGTTTCCTTACAAGGACTGTAGTGTATTTGAAAATAATGACATGAAATCATCACAATCCAGTCCAAATGCTTTTGAAATAGAACACCATACTAATCCTTTTCCTATTAAGGTCACAGATGAAATAATAGGAGACAGAGGTATCCATTCCTCTCCTATTAATGTCACCGATGAACTGATAAGAGATGAAGCCTATCATGAGGATAGTAATCCCATCCATGAATCAAACAACTATCCTGAAGAATCTTCTTTGCCATCTAACTCTCAAGAACCTCAACAAGAGTCCATTGATAATACCACAATTAATCAACATGTAACACGCAGATCCTCAAGAACCAAGAAGACACCTGCCTATCTTAAGGAATATATCTGCCAGCAAGCCTCAGTTTACCCATCACAGGAATTGGAAAGGGACAAAGGTTTTCACACTCCAGGTAAGTTTTTTCCTCTGAGTACTATCATATCAAACCATAAATTTTCAGACAAACACAAAGCTTTCATAACCTCAATTACCACACACTCTGAACCTAACACTTACCAAGAAGCACTAGCCTCAGCTGACTGGTGTAAAGCTATAAATGATGACATTGCTGCTTTAGAGATGAACAACACTTGGGGTTATAACAGATCTTCCTCCTGACAAGAGACCTATTGACTGCAAATGGGTATTCAAAGTGAAGTATAAGTCTGATGGGAGCATTGAAAGATACAAGGCTAGGTTCGTGGCAAAGGGCTATACACAACAAGAAGGCTTCGACTACCATGAAACCTTTTCTCCTGTAGCGAAGATGGTGACTGTCAGGACTTTACTTGCCGCAGCAATAAAAGGATGGTATTTACATCAATTTGATGTAAATAATGCATTTTTACATAGGGATCTAGATGAGGAAGTGTACATGGATATGCCTCCTAACCATCCAAATTCAAAGAACACAAAAGTATGCAGGCTGTTGAAAAATATATATGGGCTCAAGCAAGCATCTAGACAATGGTACTCCAAACTTTTAGCTTTTATTATTGAGCAAGGTTTCACTCAATCAAGGGTAGATTATAGCCTATTTACAAGAGCTGATAAGAGCTCACTCACTGCCATCCTTGTCTATATGGACGATATAATTATAGTCAGCAATGATATAGGCAGCATCAACTCACTTAAAAGCCTACTTGATGACAGATTCAAGATCAAAGACCTAGAGACACTGAAGTATTTTCTGGAATTGAAGTGGCAAGGTCTGATAAAGGTATTCATATCAATCAACGAAAGTATGCACTGGATATTTTATTAGACTCGGGAATAATAGGATGCGTGCCAACAAAAATTCTTTTAGATCAGAACATGAGATTGTCCAA
Organism: Fraxinus americana; assembly: GCA_035079005.1. Lineage (NCBI taxonomy): Eukaryota > Viridiplantae > Streptophyta > Magnoliopsida > Lamiales > Oleaceae > Fraxinus > Fraxinus americana. The sequence continues at coordinate 17,580,884 of CM068715.1, read as the reverse complement.
GACAGATGGAGAAGGCCTCACTGATCCTACTATGTATAGGAGACTTGTTGGGAGGTTGTTATATTTAACAATCACAAGACTAGACTTATCATATTCAGTACAATTATTGAGCCAATTCATGAGTGACCCTAGAACCTCACATTTAAAGGCTGCCAATAAAGTATTGAGGTACAAAATGGAGCTCCAGGGCAAGGGTTGCTATTTCCTACCAATTCAGAACTACAACTTAATGTTTTTTTGTGATTCGGACTGGGGAGCTTGCCTGGATACACGAAGAAGCATCACAGGATATTGTGTGATGTTTGGGAAATCATTGATATCATGGAAATCAAAAAAGTAAAGCACGGTGTTGAGGTCTTCAGCAGAAGTAGAGTTCAAGGCAATGGCGAATGCTTGCTGTAAACTCACTTGGCTTAGGTACTTATTTAAGGATTTGAGAATTGAACTTCCGCAAGCAGCTAACTGTACTGTGACAATAAATCTGCTCTTCACATAGCGACAAACCCAGTTTTCCATGAAAGGACTAAACATATTGAGTTGGATTGTCATTTAATAAGAGATAAGATCCAAGAAGGGAATGTAGTTACCAAGTACCTTAGTAGTAACTACCAAATTGTTGACATCTTGACAAAATCATTAAACTCATCACAATTTTATCAACATATGGACATGATGGGAGTTATTGATATCCACTTTCCATCTTGCGGGGGAGTATTGAAACGAGAAAATGAAGGAAGGATGAATTACCTGATGATCAGCAAAGAGAATGGCAGAAACGTCCATTCAATGGAATGCACATGGAATCCCATTTTCTGTTTTACTCTGCTGTAATTTTTAGTTGGATAGATTTTATTCTTTTATTGATTACCCTGCCAATTCTGTTAATAGGTTCTAGATCATTCCTACCAGCATTATAAATTGATGTAAAGGTGAACGGATGTAATTAATCAATTTTATTCAATACAATTTTCAGCTGGTTTTTGTCTCCTTTTTATCAGTGTGCACTTAATCTGCATTTTCACTTCCATTTCTTATGTTTATACTATAGATCTTCAAAACTAATCAACAGATACTTTGATTTGCGATACTCCAAATACATTTGAATATACCAAGATTAAAAAATTATAACGACGTTTGACCCAACTAGCACCTAAAGGGGATAAATAGTTGTATAATTCGGAATTAATATTTACCAACGATTATTAGCAAGAAGACACTATTAATAATCAATCTATATGAATTCACATACAAATATTATATTACATGAATTGCCACATTTTGCATAATTACAGAAAAGTAAATAGCACTACAAAATTGATGATGGAGAAAATCCCTCGCGGGATGAAAAAAAACTCTAGGACCAAGCCAGTAAAATTCACTACGGACAAAGACTTATAGTACGATCCAAACTAGACAACCTTTAGACTATGTGTTCCTCACACCAGCTCCCTACATTCTGAAATTGTTTATCTCATGTGAATCACCAAAAACTCCTCGTTCTTGTCCTCTTCTCGGATTTCGGTCTCCTTCCTGAATCAGTAGAGCACTCTCTGACAGATATTTAGGAAGTGGGTGCCTTGATAATGTGGTTGCTGTTTTCTCCAATCTGTGGTCGATTGATTTCAAAGAATGGATTCGTTATAGGATCTCCAAAGTTTGTTCTATAGGTAAAATAATGTGATCAACCACTAGTTTTACGAAGTGAGGCTATTGTATTTATAGTAGAGAGGAATTGGCGTAGTATATGATATATAAAACTTTTGAAAATCGCGAATTAGGGTTTTACAAGAAACACCATCGAGCGAAAGGTGAGCGATATTGATTTTGTTTTGGACGCTCGAACATCAGCTTGACAACAGACTAGCATAATTCTGGGGACTCTTTCTCTTTATTCCATACTCGAACTCAAAAACTCCTAATTCATCTAAATAATATATCAATAGACTCTTTGACTTTTATAACTCTTTTATTAACATTGATTTTGTCTAAAGCTACAACAATAAAATGAAACCTAACAAACTTCCTCTTTGACATTTTGTTTTAAAATTAAGTATTACAAACCCAAGTAAAACATACCTACTACCCAAAACCCGACGAAGCAATAAATGTTTGCTTTCCTCTTTAAACTTGTTTCCTAAAATCAACAACTCAAATACCAAATATAAAATTGCGTGAAACAGTCAAGCAAATATAGTAATTGAGACACAATAACATCATGCTAGCTAGATTGAGATGTAATATCAATGTTAATCAAAATACCAACTAAAATATTAATATCAGAAAATATCAAAACTCAAAAAAGATGAGCATTCAAAACGATGTTGAATCTTCCCCTTAATACAGACTTACTCCCCCTTAACAATTACTCATTAATATCACAAAACATTAAAATTCAAAAAAGATAATCATTCAAAATGATATGGAATGATGTGGAATCTCCCTCTTAATATAGACTTAGCCCATCTTAATAATTACTCACTCCCCCTTGTCGTATCAATTGACGAAGGGAAAAGAACAAGAATCTTTCTTTTCTCCCATTTTTTGTTTAAATATCTTCTTAAAATATCAATAACAATATACATGATAATTCAAAAATGCAATTGATAGATGTATAAGTATAGTCAATGAACGGTAAACTTTTTATATACTCAATTCAAGTTTAAATGGAGCAGATTGTATAAGTGACCCATGTGTATAAGGTGCCACTAATTCCATGTGAGCAAGACTCTAAACTATAAATTTGTGAGAAATGATATGCTAAATATCACTGCATAATGAGTATTTTCCTCTATTAATGAAAATCAAACCCAACACAACTAGGGCCTACAAAATAATGAAGCTCATCATATATAATTTCTTCTTTTTCTCCCTGAATTTAAGCATATGTAATTTTCTATTTTCATTTCTTATGTGTAGACTCTTTCCCATTAAGCAACTAAGATGACCATTGTAATGAGTTTTAGACTTGTAACTCCAAGTCAGTTGACCATAGGATATCAGGTTTTGAGAAGCCCCTGAAGCTTAATTGCTCGAGTCAAATATGTTTCGAAAAAGAGTATAAGATAAATCAAAATTTCTTTTTAGGGAATTAGTTAAAGGTCAATTCATGTTCGAGGTTACCTCACCAACAGATGACTATCATCCCAAATCTCACACATGATATCAAGGCTCACCCACATGATCTTAGCTTGTGCGATACAGATGGTACATGAAGATAGCTATATTTTGTACTCCATATCAAGCCTAAACAGATCATTAATAGTAGTCATACTTGATAAGAATAAACATATTAAAACAAATTGATAGGAATGTAAAATGTATATTTTTTCTGCCTTATTTTATGCGCTCGTATGTTTATTTTGTACCAAAAATGTACTTATTACGTTAATATTTTGATTTAGGTGAAAATTCTATGGATATGGCGTAATGTGAAAGAAAATGAAACTTCGGGGACCAAAATGAAATTATTCAGAACATGACCCGAATGGTGAATCAAGCATGTAATTGAGCTAAGTAACACATTGTGATATCATGGAATGTTAGAAGAAGAAGGAGAAGGAAGCAAGGCCAAAGGGTAAATGAGATAAAGTTTGGGGACCAAAGTGAACCAAATTGAAAATAATTTCTACCATGTAGTCGCATGGTAGAAAGTTTATGCAGTCGCCCAAGTACCAACAAGAGATGAACAGTGTAAATTTTTATAACTATGTTGTCGTATGGGTTTATACCATCTAGTCGGTTCATTCTGAGAACGAATTTTCTGGTTTGCTTATTCAAACCAATATATTATGGTAGGGTATTTGGATGACCTATTTAACCCTAAACTCGTCCAAAACTAAGGGAGAACACCTCCAACCTATTTTCTCTCTATTTTTCTTAGATCTATCATGTGTAACTAACTCTTGGTGTTTGATTGAAGGATACCGAAGCCTTGGAAAATATTATAACTGTGAGATCTACCTATTTTCAGTGTTTAACTTATATTTTCAGTTTTGAATATTCTTCTATACATAATTTTATGATTACCATATTTGATTGCTAATAGATGTATTAGTTTTTTATATATTGCAATCTATAGCTAAATTAAATCTCAAATCCGTAATTGTTTTAATCATTTAACTTGTGAAGCACTAGGATCTGATAATTATCTGCGATAGATGTTATTGAATTTTAAGAAGAATGTTTAAATAGATTGAATAGTTCATCGATTTCTCTATTATTTAAACATGTTATTAAATTGAATCTTTAGCGCTGATTTGAGATTATTTGATAATTAGGATTAATTAGAACGCTGGTTTCTGATTAACTAAAATTAAGGAGAAATATGAATTTATTCCAACGATGAATATTGTAAATGTGGGTTGATTATTCTTTGTGAATTGATGAATTGTTATAAATCTTCAATGGTGAAAGTTGACTTTGATCAAGACTTATTTCATTAATTTAATAACTCGTTAATTTACATTGTCATTTGTTATAAGATTGATTTCGTTATAAACAAAACCCCCCAATAGTTATACGAATCATAAATTGTTGAATTACACACTTTTCGTGGGATCGACCCTTACTTCCATTACTACATTGGTTTTAGAGGTTTAAGGACTATTTTTGGGTGTCTACGACAGCACACGCCAAATTTTGGCTCCGTTGCCGGGGAGTTGTGCTAATTTATTTTTGTGTTTCTTTAATTATTTATTTCGCTTTTGAAAAAAAAATCGTAATCTTCTAGGATTTTTAGGCTTTTATTTTTTTTTAGGAATTTTAGCACACTACAACAAAAACTACCTATGACAACGCGCGAAAAACGTTGCCATAGACTTTTGGCAACATTCGGGTGCACGTTGTTGTGTTTGACGTTGCCGTAAAGTTTCAACTTACAGCAACGTTCATAGAACGTTGCTGTATGATCTACGGTAACGTGCAATGCACGTTGCTATATGAACGTTGCTGTAGGTCCTACGGCAACGTGCAAATGCACGTTGCCGTTGATCATACAGCAACGTGCATTGTATGTTGCCGTAGATTACAGTAACGTTTAATGCACGTTGCCATAGGTCATTTTACATTTATTTTTTTAATTCTTATATTTGTACAATGATTTACATAAATCAACCACAAAACAAGATAGAAGACAACAATATCAAATAACTCCAATAATCATCATTAATTGAATTCCAAAATGTAACAATATCCATACAAAATTCAGATCAAAAATTTTGAAACTTCTAAAAATCCAATACATTTCAAAAAAAAAAAAAAAAAGGAACTACCACAAGGCCAAATGACCCATAACCTGTGGAGTAAAAGCACATGAACCCATGTCATCTGCACTCTTATTTTGAATCTGTACAATAATACAAAAATAAAAAAGTTATTCTACGTCCTAAGTTTTGTAAAGCTATGTTATCATATTATATATAATGATAAAGTATAAAAAAGAGTGTTACAATTATTCTCGCAAGGGAACACATATCTTCACAAGTATAAAAAAACACATTTGCCTGAGCAAGGTAAGTCCAAGTCCAACACCATCGATCCCTATAAACTCCAAACAATATTTAATATTGCAAAATAGAAAACTAAAAATTGATTTGTAAGGTGATACTAATGAGCTCAATACAATCATTACAGAATATATTACCATCAAACCCATAAGTATTTACGATTAGTTTATTCCATTAAGAAATTACTGCTTATAGTGTTTAGTTCCAAATGAAAACATGAAATAAATGAGTGAAAAAAACATAATTCTTAGCGGAGAGCTGAGTACCCTCGAGGATAAGTTAAGGGAAAGATGACTTGAGTTGTTGGACGTCTTAGCGGAGACCAAAGAAGCTCCTTCTATAAGAATGATGTGATCTCAGTAGTACAGGTTAGTAGAGAGGGGTAGACCAAAACTAACATTACATGTTGTCAAGTGCCTAGTAACTATAAATATTTCGCTAGATGTAAAAATGAACCAAAGTGACCCTAAACTTATAGTGAACAAGGGTTAGCTGTTGTTGTACCTATACATGAACCACAGAAGCTGGGTTTAACATACAAAATAACCACAGACGTTTAATTACTTATGATAGATAACCCAAAATTATGAATACAGGCTTTCACTTACTTTTCTCTGAATCGCCAGCTGACCTGCTAGGAGATGGTTGTACTCATCCACAATCTATTGCCACAAGAATAAACTTTAACACGTTAATCCAGCACTCAATACCCACAAGTTGATAGAATAAAGTAGAAAATGCTGCTCATAGATAATAATGATTTTTTATTTCGAAGCTTTTGATACAGGGTAATGCTCAAAATGATAATTTCAACCATGGGCAGAAGCCTTAATAAAATCTCATCCAAACACACAACTTCTCCAACATCAAAATCACTAAAAGCAGTGTTGAGTGCCGGAACTTAACTCTTCACGACGTCACCGGAGCTAAGGGCGGAGCTAGGATTTCTCCTCAGGTGGGGCACAACTTATCGACATTGAACGTCGAATTTTTGTCATGGATGAAATGATAATAAAAGTACAAAACAATAATACGACAATATTAAAAATGACATAATTTATAAATTACACTTGTTCCTTTCGAGTTTTCATATTTTGATACCCAAATACCCAAACAATACCCAAATTTTAGCAATTTCAACTCAACAACGGGACAACACCCAAATTTCAACAATACCCAATTTCAACCTACAACAATACCTAATCTCTACTCAGAAGTCAGCAATACCCAAATTTCAACCATACCCAATTTCCATTTCAACAGAGTCTACTCTACTGACTGGCTACTGCCTACTGCAATTTCAATTTCAATTTTCAACCATACCCAATTTCCATTTCAACCATACTCAGCAATCTCTACTCTACTGCACATAGCAAACAACAATACCAAAAACATAGTATTAATTAAAAGAACAATTTCAGATTTTCGGTCTCAAGACTGCTATCGCCAAATGCCAATTATCCAAATATCAAATTACTAAAGCCTAAAGAAAATACCTGGCAGAGTGGCAGTCAATAGAGGCGGAGGCTGAAGGTGGTTCGGTGGAGGAGGAGAGCAGAGGAGGCGACTGCGACGAGAGCAGAGGAGGCTGGAAGTCTGCAATGGAGGCGACTGTGGACTGGCATCAGTGGCGTGGACTAGGATGGAGTTGTTGAGGCTGAGACTTAGAGGAACGACTGTCCAGAAATGGAGGCTTTGACTTGCCAGAGGCAGAGGCTTCACTGAAGTGGAGGCTGAGAGGCGAGAGCAGAGGAGTCGATTTAGAGGATCGAATTCGTTTGGCTTTGGCTCGAGGAAGGAAATGAAATAGGTTATAATGTTTGGGCTTTCTCCCTTGGGTTGGGCTGGTTGCTGGACTTAAACTTAAAAAAAAAAAAAAAAAATTTGAGCCCAAAGTTCAGGATGGGCCTGTACCCATCCTGGGCTGTACTGGGCTCCGCCCCTGACCGGAGTAGGCGAGCAACGACAACCAGAAGACTGAGAGAGATCAGAGAGGATTGGGCAAAAACACTACCTAAAAGGGCAAAAACAATCTGTATAAATCAAGAATGTAAATCAAGAAAGAAATTAATTTAATCGTGAATCAAACTGAGTCACCTTAGTCTTATGTCAGGATTGGGCGGTGGCGATCGATCGATGGGCAGTGGGTGGCGCCTAAATTTATATGGTGGATGGCGTCTAGGAGAGTAACTTAAAAAATTTAGGGCTTAAAAGATTTCAGGGATTGTGAGATTATAGGTTGGTCGGCGGTGGGGGTTTGATCGAAGATGGTAGGCTGCGGGAGCTACGGGAGGGACAGAGACTGGTGCCTTGAGTGGGTGTGGCCGTGTGCGGCGTGTCAGTGTGTGGTATGGGAGAGAGGATGGGTCACGGGAGAAGAGTGGTGTGCAGGGGTTGAGAGTCGGGAGAGAGGAAAGGGGAGGAGAAATGAGGTGAGGGTGGGGTTTGAGTTTCACTATTTTTCATTTTATATTTAATAAAATAAAATAAAAAGTAACAGCAACGTGCACTACACGTTGCTAAAATATTAATGGCAACGTGCAATGAGCGCGTGTTGCTAAAACTATTAATAAGAACGTGCAATGAACGTTGTTATTAATAGTTAATGACAACGTTCATATGAACGTTGCTAAAACTATTAATGGCAACATGCAATGAACGCGCGTTGCTAAAACTATTAATAACAACATGCAATGAACGTTGCTAAAAGGTTAATGGCAACATTCATATGAACGTTGCTAAAACATCTAATTGCACGTTGCTAAAATTAATCTACGGCAACGCGCATTTCACGTTGCAAAAGGACCGCTAACGTTGCAAAAAGGGTATATTAGCAATATTCATTAAAAAAAGTTTCCAAAACTCAATTTTGTCAACCAATAGCAACATACACTTGCTGAATGTTGCCATAGACCCCTTCTAGCAACATGCAATTGACGAATGTTGCCTTTTGCATGTTGCAAAAGGCCTTTTTTCTTGTAGTGGCATAGGTTTTTTTTTCTTACTCTAGCTTTTTTTTTAATTTATTTTTCATTTGTTCTATTTGTTTATGCCCACAACTCGATCTTCTAATTAAGGTGATTTGTAGTACGATCCGGAATTAGAAAGAACCTTGCGCAAGTTAAGGAGTGACATTCGATAGAATCTTGAAGAAAGCAATCTCAATCCCAACATCTCATTTGCAAGCAATTTTGAGTTTGAAGGAGAAGGAACTATGACCGAAAATAGGACTTTGAAGAAGCTTGCAGCACATACATTGAATCAACAACCTTTATGCATAATTTTTCCTATTTTAGATGCTACTACTACATTTGAGCTTAAATCTAGACTAATACACCTTTTACCCACTTTTTATGGTCTTGCAGGTGAAGATCCTCATAAACATCTAAAAGAGTTTCATATGGTCTGCACGAGAATGAAACCCACTGGAATTACTGAAGAACAGATTAGATTGAGGACCTTTCCATTTTCTCTGAAGATTCGGCTAATGATTGACTCTATTATCTACCATCAGGAAGCATTATCACATGGGATGGAATGAAGAGGTTATTATTGGAGAAATACTTTCTAGCTTCGAGGGCAGCAAATATTAGGAAAAAAATTTGTGGTGTCAGACAAGATCATGGAAAATCTCTACATGAGTATTGGGAGCGGTTCAAGAAATTGTGTACAAGTTGTCCCCATCATCAGATCAGTTAGCAACTTCTCATCAAATACTTCTATGAAGGTCTTCAAGCCATAGAAAGGAGCATGATTGACACTACAAGTGGAGGAGCTTTGGTTGACAAAACTCCCAAAGGAGTGAGGAACTTAATTGCAAACATGGCAGCCAACTCTCAACAATTTGGCGCTAGATTTGATCCCCCTTCTAGACAAGTTAACGAGGTAAATGTCTCATCCATTGAACAACGAATAGCTAATCTAACTACTTTTGTTCGTCAAATGGCCAGAGGTTTGTAGACAGTGAAGGTTTGCTGAATTTGTTTAGTAGTGGGACATCCAACTGATGCATGTCCAACTCTTCAAGAAGAACCCACAGAACAAGTTAATGCAGCGGGTGGTTTCCCTGGGCAACCACAGAGGAATTATGATCCTTTTTCAAAGATATACAATCCAGGATGGAGGGATCATCCCAATCTTAGCTATAGAAGTTCACAATCAAATCAACATGTTGCTCAAAATCGCCCAAACTTTCAACAATATAGGCAGCCATACCCGCCAAGACAACAACAGGGCCAATCTTCTAACTCTAAAATGTCTTTAGAAGATATTGTCAAATATCTTTCAACTATCGTTTTACAATTTCAACAGGAGACTAATTTTAGCATTCAATGTTTAATCAAATGGGTCAAATGGCTAGCGCGGTCAGTCGGCTGGAATCACAAAGTTCGGGAAAGCTATCCTCTCAAACAATGGTAAATCCAAGGGAGAATGCAAGTGCAATTATATTGAGGAATGACAAGGAAGTGGAAATCCCAGTAAATGAAACTCCTACATCGTTAGAACAAGACAAGAAGAAATACATGGATATCACTGCGGAAAAGAGTAACACAATTGAGGATAATGTACCAAAACGTAAGTTTCCTCCACTATCCGATTATAAACTAGCAGCCCCATTCCCTCAAGCTTTGGTAGAATCTGGGAAAAATGATAGAAATAGGGAGCTTTATGAGACTTTTCAAAAATGTGAGGTGAACATTCCTTTGTTGGATGCTATTAAACAAATACTCCGTTATACTAAATTTTTAAAATAATTGTGTACTATATTAAGAGAAAGTAGAAACTAAAGGGGTGTGAAAAGGTGAAAGTTGGAGAAAGCGTATCTGCAGTTATTCAAAGGAAACTTCCTACAAATGCAAAGACCCAGGTACGTTTACTATCCCTTGCATGATAGGTAACACCGGATTTGAGAAAGCCATGTTAGACTTAGGAGCCTCTATAAATGTCATTCCATATTCCATTTATACTTTTTTGAAACTTGCCCCCTTAACTAAAACTGGTGTGATAATTCAATTAGCTGATAGATCAAATGACGGTGTGTTGAGGATGTCCTTGTACAAGTTAATGACTTGGTTTTTCCTGTCGACTTTTATGTGCTTGATATCGAAAACAGTGATCAAACTAGCTTTATCTTGTTAGGAAGACCATTCTTAAAAACATCCAAAGCTAAAATTGATGTTCATAGTGGTACATTGACCATGAAATTTGATGGTGAGGTAATTACATTTAATATCTATGGTGCCATGAAATTTCATGTTGATGATAATGCTGTGTATTCTATCGATGTAATTGATGATCTAGCACATGATGTTTTTGAACTTGATGGGAAGGATGAATTGGAGGTTGCTATTTGTAAGAGTATAGAGAAAAAGAGTGATGAATTAACTTTGAATCCCAGCTTGCGAGAAGCTGTTGATATGTTGAACACTCCTCCAAAGTCACAACAAGTAGGTAGGGGTTTATATGTTGATTTGTCTGTTTCTAATGAAAAGACTCTACCTTCTGTTGTGCAAGCCCCAGTTCTAGATTTGAAACCTCTCCTTACTCACCTTAAATATGTATTCCTTAGAGATGACAACACATTTCCAGTGATAATTTCCAACGAACTGACTACATTGCAAGAAAAAAAATTGTTGTAGGTCCTTAAGGAGCATCGAACAGCCATTGGTTGGACAACCGCAGATATCAAGGGAATCAGTCCATCTACCTGCATGCATCGTATTTTGCTTGAAGAAGGTGAAAAGCCTTCCCTTCAATCTCAACGAAGATTGAACCCACCCATGATGGATGTTGTGAAGAAAAAGAGGTCCTCAAGCTTTTAGAAGTTGGCATTATTTATCATATTTCTGATAGCAGTTGGGTCAATCCAATTCAAGTGGTTCCTAAGAAGACGGGAATAACTGTGGTGAAGAATCAGAACGATGAATTGGTTACCACCTGTGTTCAAAATAGGTGGAGGGTTTGTATAGACTATAGGAAATTAAATGCTGTGACCTGAAAAGATCACTTTCCTTTACCGTTTATTGATCAAATGCTTGAAAGTTAGCATGTCCTTCATACTATTGTTTTCTTGATCTCTATTCAGGTTATTTCCAGATTACAATTACCCCAGAAGATCAAGAAAAGATAGCCTTTACATGTCCATTTGGAACATTTGCATACCGACGCATACCCTTTGATCTTTGTAATGCTATAGCTACTTTTCAACGGTGTATGGTAAGCATATTTTCAGATTATGTTGAGCATATCATAGAGGTCTTTATGGATGATTTCACATTCTATGGGGATTCATTTGATAACTGTTTGCATAACCTTGAGTTATTCCTTAAAAGATGCGTGGAAACTAATTGTTTTGAATTCTGAAAAGTGTCACTTTATGGTAGAACAAGGTATATTTCTAGGGCATGTTATCTCATCTAAGGGCATTGAAGTAGATAAAGCTAAAATTGATATTATTCAATCTCTATTGCCCCGCTAGTGTGCGGGAGGTTCGCTCTTTTTTTGGAATGCAGGTTTATCAAGGACTTCTCCGAAATTGCTTTGCCCTTATGCAAATTGTTACAAAAGGACGTAGCTTTTGAATTTGATGAGGCATGCAAAATGGCATTTGACAAGTTGAAAGAACTGTTGACTTCTGTACCAATCATTCAACCCCCTGATTGGAACTTCCCATTTGAAATCATGTATGATGCGAGCAACTTTGCAGTAGGATTAGTGTTAGGTCAAAGAACTGGAAAAGCATCTCATGCCATCTATTATGCGTCCAGAACTCTAAATGATGCCTAGAGAAACTACACCACAACTGAAAATGAACTTTTGGCTATTGTTTTTTGCTTTAGAAAAATTTCGTCCTTATTTACTTGGTACTAAAGTGATTATTTACTTTGATCCTGTAGCTCTGCGTTACTTGATGACAAAGAAAGAGGCGATGGATACTTCCCCTGAGTGAATTCAACCTGGAAATCAAAGACAAAAGAGGAACAGAAAATAGTGTTGCAGATCATTTGAGCCGTTTAACTAACGTGAATGTCGAGCTCCAATTGCGGGAAACCTTTCCTGATGAGCAATTGTTCTCTGCAAGTACAACGTTACCATAGTACGCAAACATTGTAAACTTTTTGGTTATTAACACATTGCCCTCTGATTTGTCTAAAGCTCGAAGAGATAAGCCAAAGAGTGATGTAAAATATTATGTATGGAACTATCCAAACTTGTGGAAGTATTGTAAAGATCAAGTGATTAGAAGGTGTGTTCCTGAAAATGAGATTACTTTCATTCTCACCTTCTGTCACTCTTATGCTTGTGGAGGACATTTTGGAGCAAAAAGGACAGCAAGAAAAGTGCTTGAATATGGCTTCTATTGGCCATCCTTGTTTCGAGATGCTTATTCCTTCTGTAAGTCTTGCGAAAACTATCAAAAAATAGGTAATATATCCCAAAAGACTGAAATGCCACAAACCGCCATACTTGTTTGTGAAATCTTTGATGTTTGGGGAATTGATTTCATAGGACCGTTTCCTGTGTCTTTCGATTTTTCTTATATTTTGCTTGCAGTGGATTATGTTTCGAAATGGGTGAAAGCCAAAGCCACCAGGACTGATGATTCTAAAGATGTTGCAGATTTTATGAAGTCTAATATATTCTCCAGGTTTGGGATCCCGAGAGCTCATCAGCGATCGAGGCACTCATTTTTGTAATCGAACCGTGGAAGCTCTGCTGAGAAAATACCATGTCATCCACAAGGTGTCAACTGTATATCACCCACAAACTAATGGTCAGGCGGAGGTGTCAAATAGGGAAATCAAATCCATTATTGAGAAAATGGTCTGCCCAAATAGAAAAGATTAGAGCTTGCGCCTAGATGAGGCTTTATGGGCGTACATGACTGCATATAAAACACCCATCGGTATGTCACCTTACTAGTTAGTGTTCGAGAAACCATGTCACCTTCCAGTGGAGTTAAAACACAAAGTTTACTGGGCCTTCAAGAGTTTCAACATGAAGATGGACGAGAGTGGAAAACACAGAAAGTTGCAATTTCAAGAGCTAGAGGAAATTCGCAATGATGCCTATGAGAGTGCAAGGATTTACAAGGAGAAGACAAAGGCTTTCCATGATAAGATGGTCTTTAGTAAGGAATTTGAAGTTGGTCAAAAAGTCCTCCTATACCAATCGTGGCTTCATTTGTTTCTAGGTAAATTGCGTTCCCGTTGGATTGGACCATTTGTTATTATAATGTCTTTCCTCCTGGTGCAGTAGAAGTCCAAAGTCTAGAAACCTTAAAGGTATTCAAGGTGAATGGTCATAGACTAAAACCTTTCTATGAAGGTCTTCAGGTGGAAGACGTGACACAATTGGATCTCGAAGACCCATTCTATACCGGTTGAAGGAAAAAGCAATGAGTCTAGCCAAAGATAATAAAGAAAGGCGCTTCCTTTATCCTTTTATTTTTGTTTTTCGCATTCATATTTTAGTTATCTTTATCTTTTTCTTTGCATTGCACTTTACATTGGGGACAATGTAAGTTTTAAGCGTGGAGGAGGAGATTCAGATTTAGGTTGCATTTAGATTAAGTTTAAATTTCAGAAAATTTTTTACATGATTTTTCAAGAAGAGGAGTTGAGAATAAATGATTTTTTTGGTTGTGTATGCTATTTACAAGAATTAGTTAGGCTTTTGAAAAACTCATAACATGATTGAATGAATAATCTTACAATTTAGAGTTAATTAGTTCAGTTATTTTTTTTTGAGGATTGTAGTAACTAAACGGTGTAGACAAAAAGCTGGTGAGATTTTGAGGCTTTAGACTGACATATCCATAACAGTCTTATTATTTCTTTCATGTGTGATATTCTTCTATGGTTTTATTTCTCTAGAACTTTTTTTGATTCTCTTCAAGATCACATTGACACATGCATGCACGAATATGATTAAGGCAATCTTTGTTACATAAATTAGCCACCTTATCCAAATAGCCTACCTTGCATTAATTTTGCCCTTTGTTGAGCCCCTTTGAGCTTTATTGTCTTTTCTTTTGTAAACCTACGTTACAAGCTTTAAACATAGAAAACAATATCTTTACCCAAGCCTTAGAGCTAGTAGAGTATTGTTCATCATCATTATATGTGTGGATATGCAAGAAAATGAGTGTGGAGGTGTCAAAAGTTTTGATAGAGCTATGATTGGTGAAAGAGAACATGATTCAATTTCAATTCATAACATCCATTATGGTGTAACATTTGGAGTTTATTTTGCGTAGAAAAAAAGTGAATGATAGAAGAAAAAGAAAAGAAAAAGAAAATACGTGATGGAGGAGAGTGATGTCAATGTTACAAAATATCTATGCTCATAATTCCTCCTATATTTCAAGAAAGTGTTCGGTTTCTGTGGGATAGATGTAAAGTAAAGGAACCATTGTGTGGAGTGGTTGGTTTTACATGTCTTATGTATATGTTTGAGTTTAGTCTATTCATCTTTGCTCTATTAGTTCGATGGCTCTTGAGTCACATACCCAAATATTTCCCACCTTGACCCTAAGCCACGTTACAACCCTTGAAAAGTTCTTATAATTCTTGTAAAACATGTTATTTAAGTGGTGGCGAATGAGAAGATATTCAAACATGTGGTAGATCATCTCCATTGGAATGAACTTGAGCGAAACACTTACCTCTTAAACACATGAGAGTTGAGTGCTTATATTCGTGAGGGTCTACATGTTTGGTTTATTCCATCTTCATATGAAAATGCTAGCTAATTGATTATGAGTTGTGTGAGCATTTTAAATTTATGATTTGTTGTGTTTTAAAGAGTTCGAGTGTTCTATGTTCATGGCATTACGACCTGGGTTTTTTTTAGAGAATTAAATTTGAGTTTTGCCCGATGACGAGTAAAAGCTAAGTGTGGGGGAATTTGATAGGAATGTAAAATGCATATTTTTTCCTCCTTATTTTATCCGCGCGTATGTTCATTTTGAGCCAAAATGTACTCATTATGTTAATATTTTGATTTAGGTGGCAATTCTATGGATATGACGTAATTTGAAAGAAAATGAAACTTCGGGGACCAAAATGCAATTATTCAAAAGATGACCCGAATGGTGAATCAAGAATGGAATTGAGCTAAGTAACATATTGTGATATCATGGAATGTTAGAAGAAGAAGGAGAAGGAAGCAATGCTAAATGGTAAATGAAATAAAGTTTGGGGACCAAAATGAACCAAATGGAAAATAATTTCAACCATGCAGTCGCATGGTTGAAAGTTCATGCAATCATCCAAGCACCAACAGGAGATGAACAGTGTAAAATTTTTATAACCATGCAGTCGCATGGTTCATTCTGGGCGATAATTTTCTGGTTTCCTTATTCGAACCAATCTCTTATGGTAGGGTATTTGGACAACCTATTTAACCCTAAACTCGTCCAAAACTAAGGGAGAACTCCTCCAACCTATTTTCTCTCTATTTTTCTTAGATATGTCATGTGTAACTAGCTCTTGGTACTTAATGAGGTACACAAAAGCTCTTACCTTGAAGAGCACCATGATTATATTGATAATCTCTCATATCACTCTTCTTAACCCAGACATTACTAGAAGTAGAAATAGTTATAATCAATTGTGTCAGCATCTCAGTTAAGTGACTAACCTGATTAGTAAGGAAGTCAACCCTACTAGAGGATATCTGCTCATTTTCAAAAACTTATGTCACCTACGCCTTGTATGGCCTAACTCATTTCAATTAAAACATGTGGGAATAAACTTATGACCAAATCTATGTGGTTCCTGAAATAGATTTCAGAGCTGATTGGTCCTATAATGTCCAGTAGGAGGTCTTGAGATACATTTGTTCTTGGGTTTAGGATATGCAACATACCTAAACTGATTGGTGGCGGGGACAAAGATGGTTTTGGAAGTACTAACAGTAATATGATAAGTTGATGAGGCCAAAAGAATAACGTTGTAATTGTAGCACAGTTTTGGGGTGTCGATTCCATAAGAAGATGGAAAAATATTCAAGAATTCAACAAATTAGGATTTTTGGTAAATTGTTTGAAAATAATTTTTTTTTTTGGAAATAAGATTTAAATATCAATTGATCAAGTAATGAAATTAAAATCAATGAGTAAAAATAGTGAAGTGTCGGAATTTCCTCAATTGGATTGGATAATTCAACGTCAATTATTCATTTTTTATAACTTAATTAGAGGCTTTCATCATGGCACTCTATTTGGAAGATATCGTTAAAAATCAATTTAATTCAAATGTAACCCTAAAATCTTGATTTTATCTAACAATTTCCCAAAAATATTTATTGAAATTAGATTATAAATCGACCATATACATCAAGCATAAGGCAGTAAATAATCACACCAATAATATAAATGAAATTGAAATTCAACAAGTATTTCGATCGTTCGATAGAAAAAGTATGACTAATGTCTATGAAAAATCTAATAAGAGTTAAACCAATTTCAAAATAAATTTATGAATAGAAAATCTAAACCTATAATTATTTAACAAGAAAAATAACAGATTACATAAATAAAAGACGCGAAATCACCATCGAGTTCCTTCATTGCTTCACCAAATTGTTTAGTTCTTCATGGACTTCTTAGCCAAAAGATGAGAGAAAAGTGTATAGAGGCATTCCTAATATATATTCTGATGTTAAGTATTTGTAGGAGTCGAAAATTGGATGAAAATCACGTCAAAATTGGTTTCCAAAAGAGTTACAATTAAATAACGAAAGTTGCCTTTGCGTGCGAATTTTTTGTCTCTGCACAACAGTCAATATTTTGGTCATAAATTTCTCTTTCAATATTCGATTTAGGTTATTCATAGTGAACTAAAAATATAACTCAAATGGATACAACTTTGATAGAATAGATTTCTTCCAATTCGGATGTTTACTATGCCAAAAATGGGTCTCAATCTTCAACTAAAATCTGAAATATATCTTGTGCGAAATTGAAATTGATTTTGATAATATTTTAATCATATTCCATTTCATTTTGAGTTTCAATTACATCCAATTATCTCCTAACAATCTTCATAGTATCTTCTTGTAGTCCGAATCAACTATTGAGTATTTCTAATTTGGTTCTCAAACTTTGGATTTTGCCATTTTTTGCTATTTTTACATTCTTTTCTCAGATTCTTCATCTAAAGCCTGTTGTCTTCAACCAATTAGCTTCCAACTCTTTCAAATCCCCATTTAGCCTTCCGAACCAACTTTTGGATATTTACAATTTAGTCTCCAAACTTTCATTTTCTTTCATTTTGGTCCATTTTTCCTTATTCTTCCCAATCCACTACATTCATCATGTTGTCCTGCAAAATATAAATTACATAGAATTAAGTCATATTCCAACATATTAATAGACAATTTTCCATGTTTTGACAACAAAATAAGTGTGTAAAAACGCACTTATCAAACTCCTCCAAACTGGAACTATTGCTTGTCCTCAAACAAAAATGTAGCTTAACTCTACACAAAACATAGTTTGACAACTTGTCGTGTCTCAGGATTGACATTCAGTAATCAAACAAATGAACACTTACAACAGTGCAAAAATTAAATCAATCTACACCCGTTACATGCTTAGCTCGACGTGTGTGTATGAAAATTCATGTCAACATATTCAGATTGTGATTGGCTCAACACCTGACCCATATCAGTCAAATATACCCTTACTTCGCTCGAGAGATACACTCCCCCAAACTTATGCTTTTCACTCAATTTTCCCTAGGTGAATTCTAAGTTGAACTTTTCAATTATATTCCTTACCCTCTCTTAGCTTAGATAGATATCACTATTACAAGATCACATTTCAACAAGTCCAAATTCTCTTATAGTTTTGATTGCTTCAACCCGTAAGACTAAACTGAGTTACTTGCTTCTCATCAAAGGTGTAATTTTATCAACCGAATGTCTAGAGCTCAATCAATGTACTTGTGTATTTTTTTCTTTTCATTTTTCATGTTTTCTCCATTTTTTTCGAACATCTTCTCATTTACTTTCTATATAACCCATGTAGCGAGTTTTAAGCCGATAACTCCCAAGTCAGATGACCATAGGGCACCAGGTTTTAAATCACTCTTACAAGCTTAATCACCCGAGTTATACATGCTCAAAAAGATGCTTTTATTCACTCAAATATTAGTGCAATGCCTATTTTCTTTTAGATATTCAGTTTCTAAAACGAGCCTTTAACTTAAAACTTTCACCTCGTCTTCGTATCATTGGGTTTTAGACAATCCATACAAAATTTTCATGCACGGAATCCCTACTCATCTCAGTGTTCCTTTGTAATAGCTCAAACATCTCCATACTACTCTATATTTGGATTATGGATCAATACTATAGAGGTTGTTCAGTTTCACTTACTATGTTCAACTATTTTCTAAACACTGAACTACATCACTAACTCAATATATCAAACATGAGTAACGTGTATAGAGAATGTCAGGTTTCACACAAACAGGTTTTGACTAATCTAACACTACACTATTTTCATTATTCATAGTCGATACATATTCCAATAATCACATTATAGCTGGTACAGTTATCAAAACTGTAAATAAATAAATACAAAAAGCTATAAATAAATAAATAAAAACTGCAAAATTTTTTTGTAAACGCACACAGTCACTAAAAATATTGCAGACAAAATGATGAACGCATGACCGCCTACCCCCAACTTTATTTGGAACATTGTCCTTAAAATTTAGAAAACCACAAATAGCGAAATTGAAAAGCACGTAAAGAACAGGACAAATGTACAATAAGGTAAAGAAAATGGGGTTTAAAGTACTCTCTTGATCAGTATGAAGGTGGGGGATGAAAATCGGCAGCATAGACTACCAGAACCCTGGAGCAAATCACATAGGGTCAGAATGATGGTAAGCCTGAAAAGTACTCAACTGGAAGAAAATAAATGAAAAAAATAAAACTAATATACAAAAAAAGGAAAAATGAAAAACATACTTGAGGAATATCAAGGATGGTAAACAGGGTCTGCAAGAAGAATATCCTCCACTGCAAGCATCTGTTGTCCATAAACGATCTTAAGATGTTTCCTATTCACTTTAAATACCCCACCATCATTGGGATCCTCAATTTCAATGACCCCTTGATCGAAAACTTGTTTCACCACAAAAGGGTCCGTCTATGTAGATATAAGTTTTCCTGTGTGCTTGTGAAGTCTAGAATCATACAAGTATACTTTTTGATTTTGTTCAAATGTCTTTCCAAGAATGTTTTTATCATAAAAAGCTTTCATTTTTGCCTTGTAGATTCTAGAACTCTCATAAGCATCATTCCCCAATTCTTCCAACTCATTCAATTGAAATTTTCTAAGCTTGCCGCCCACATCCAGATCGAAATTAAAATGTTTAATAGCCCAAAGGCTCAGTGTTAAAGCTCTACAGGTAAATGGCATGACTTTCCAAAAATAAGGTGATAAGGTGACATGCCTAGGGAAGTCTTGAAAGCCGTATGGTAAGCCTAAAGTGCATCGTTCAGTTTTAAAGACCAATCTTTACTATTAGGGTTCACCATTTTCTCCAAGATTTGTTTAATTTCCCTATTAGCCAATTCGACATGTCCACTGGTTTGGGGTGATAAGTAGTAGAAATTTTATAAATGACACCATACTTTTTCATGAATATTTCGAATGAACGGTTGCAAAAGTATGTGCCTCTATCACTAATAATAACACGTGGTGTGCTAAATCGAGACAAAGCATTTTCTTTCAAAAATTTAACAACCATTTTATTGTCATTAGCCCTGCAAGCTGATGCTTCTACCCATTTAGACACGAAATCAACTGCCACAATAATATACAAATAACCAAAAGAGGATAAAAAGGGTCCCCATGAAATCAATTACTAAAATGGGATTTAGGGGCATCATGTTACGCCGGGACAAAACACCTAATTTTTGGCATCTATCACAAGATATACAGTAGTTACTAGTGTCCTTAAATAAAGTAGGCCAGTAGAAACCACATTATAAAATTTTCATAGCAGCCTTTTTTTTTTTATAGAAAAGTAGCCTCCATATACTTAGGAATGACAAAAATTTAGCACACTAGGTATCTCCTCATTCGGAACACAGCGTCTTAAAATTTGGTCGGGGCAGTATTTAAATAGACATGGATCATCCCAATAAAAATTGCGTACCTCAACCAAGAACTTCTTCTTGTCCTGTACGATCCACTCTCTAGGAATCGTACCTACAGCCAAATAATTCACAATGTGAACAAACCATGGTAAAGAAGAGACAAAAAACAAATTCTCATTTGGAAATTCATCTCTGATTGGTAATGTGATTGTGTTGTCCTCGAAAGTTAGTCTTGATAGATGGTCGGTTACCACATTCTCCATTCCCTTCTTGTCTTTAATGGTGATGTCAAATTCCTGCAAAAGTAAGATCCACCGTATTAATCGCGCCTTAGCATCCTTCTTTGTAAAAAGGTATTTAAAGGCTGCATGATCTATGAAGATTGAAAGCCGATCAAATAAGACCTAAACTTATCAAGCGCAAAGAAGCACAAAGACTACAACTAGTAACCCTATTTCAGTAGTGGAATAGTTCATTTGAGTACTGTTAAGAGTTCTACTAGCATAGTAAATCACAAAAGGCTTACCTTCTCTACGTTGCCCTAGAATGACAGCTACCGCATAATCACTAGCATCACTCATGATTTCAAACGGTAGTGTCCAATCAGGTGGTTGCATGATGGGTGCTAAAGTGGTTTGTCAAGTAGTGTTTTAAATGCATTTTGACATTCGAGGGTCCACTCATAAGTGGCATATTTATTTAGAAGGTTACACAACGGTCTAGAGATAGATGAAAAGTTTTGTATAAACCTTCTATAGAAACATGCATAGCCTAAAAATGATCTAACATCTTTACTGTCTTAGGTATGGGCAATTTAGATATTAGTTCAATTTTAGATTTGTCAACCTCTATTCCTCTAGTTGAAATCACATGCCCTAATATAATTTTCGAAGGTACCATGAAATGACACTTTTCCCAATTTAAAACTAAGCATTTTTCCTCACATCGTATCAAAACTCTCTTCAAATTTAACAGACATGCATCAAAAGAAGTTCTAAACATAGTCAGGTCATCCATGAACACTTCCATACAATTCTCTACCATGTCACTAAATATACTAGTTATGTATCTTTGAAATGTGACAGGAGCATTCCAAAATTCAAATGGCAACCTACTAAAGGCATAAGTACCAAAAGGTCAAGTAAATGTGGTCTTATCTTGGTCCTCCAATACAATTTCAATTTGATAGTAACCAAAGTAGCCATCAAGAAAATAGTAAAATGGATGGCCAGCCACACGCTGCAAGATTTGGTCTAGAAAGGGAGAGAAAAATGATCCTTATGGGTGACAGCATTTAGTTTCCTATAATCTATGCACATACGCCAACCAGTCACTGTTTTTGTGGGAACTATTTTACCTAAGTCATTTTTCAAAACAGTGACTCCCGACTTTTTAGGAACTACCGGTGTAGGAATAACCCATTTACTATCTGCGATATGATAAATGATACCTGCATCTAACAATTTAAGTACTTCATTTTTCACTACCTCTTTCATTGTGGGGTTTAGCCTACGTCGTGGGTCTTTTTTAGGATTAGTTCCTTCTTCTAAATTTTTTTAGTGGAAGGAGGGCGATACTTCTGAAATTTTATTAATATGTCCTCACTTGTGGTGGAGGAATACCATGGTTACAAATGATATCAATGAAATTAATAAATAAGGAAGTACTACTTCCCTTACAAAAAGAACAAGTTAAAGCAAAACTAAAAGTAAAAGCAAAATACAAATACCTAAACTCTAGTGCTGGGCAAACCATACCTGTCAATCTGAACAAGCGCTCTGTTATGTCATGGTAGGTCGGCTGGTCTATACTCCTAGTATCTACGATGATGCCAACCCTCGGTAGCAAGTGCATCTGCAACTTGTTTCCTCTCTCTGAAGATGCGGGAGATGATATCTCTGTCAAATGAAACGATATCTGCAATCTGTTTGAGTATCCCCTGGATAGGCCATGGTCCGCCACCTCTGGTGGTGCAGTGAATGGCAACAGTCGAATCTGCCTTAACCCAAATATCTGACAAACCAAGATCTCTAGCCAATAGTATCCCATCACAAATAGCCCTGAGTTCTGCCTCTAATATCATACATTGTCCATATGAAGCTGAGAAAGCCCTGATACAATTTCCTGCGTAGTCCCTGATGATGCCTCCTCCGCTTGTAAACCCATCTTTGACACAACCATCAGTATTGATCTTGACAGATTCAAATGATGGAAAGCACTACCAAACCATGATAGGGGAGGAGATGGAGGGAGAGTCAAAGAAATGCAAAAAAGTATAGCAAGCTGCATGTCATTACGCCAATGTAATGGTAGGAATAGTCCACCAATATGGAGACAGGATACCATACGGTAAACTCTTCAGATAATACGTCTCGAGCTCATACGTATGTTCATGTGCTTTACATTACTCCTCTCAATCCAAAGAAATCAAAAAATCAGTAGAGGAATAATAATGCGAATGTGTTCGGTCATTGCAAACTGTCCAGAATACCCCCATTTCAGAAATCTCTGTCTGACACTCTCTCCTGTACTCATGGTAATCTGAAATAAAGCCCCAAAATGTTGCCAAACGTGATTTGAAATACTGCTACCAATAAAAATATGAGCGATGGTCTCAATCTCAGAACAACACTAACATCGAGAAGCCAAATGACTGCCGATCCTCATTTGGATAATGACATCAACTAGTATTAAATCCTGCCATAGTCTCCAACAGAAGAACGAAACGGTAGTAGGTATGATAGGACTCCACAATAGGAGAAATAAATCTTGAATTAACCTACTAGAACGGATCAGCTACCATGCTGATTTAGTATTAAATCTACCATATGATGTGGCCGTCCAAAAAATACGATCCAAGATATCAAGACATAGTGGAATGGTCACGATCTGCTCTGCCATAGCTGATGGAAAAGCCTAAAATAATCGCCCAAAATCTCATCTAGTCTCCTCGAAAAAGTCCTGCACCCTCGCAGATGTATGCTATCTGTGTAGAAAAATGGATGCCAATGTAAAATTACCCATCCAACAATTATGCCAAAAGAAGCTCTGCCTTATCCCAAGGCACTACGCAATGTGTGTCTCGGCGCATGGTCCAAATTTCTTCAGTCTCTTCCAAATAGGCGAGGCTGAATAAGGAACTGCTGCAAATGAAGGATGTGTCCCTCTACAATATTTTTCCATTAGAACCTGTGCCCAAAGAGAACTCAGAGACCTAAACAACCACTATAGCTTCAATGAAAATGTATCCACCGTATCCTGTAATCATCTAAATCCCAGACCTCCCTAGTCAACAGGAAGGAAAATCGCCTTCCAACTACGCCAATGTAGACGACTCGTATGATCTTTAGAATCTCATAAGAATCGTGCAAATATACTTTCTAACATTTTCAGAATGACCTTAGGTGGTCGCATAATTTGGAATAGATACAGTGGTATAGAGGGAAGAATAGACCTCAATAGAGTAATCCTACCACCAGGAGAGAGAAGACGTGAAGCCCATCCAGAAATCCAACTCCTGACCTTCATAATGATATCATCATACAAAACGCTCCTCTTAGCCCCTTTAAACATAGGGACTCCCAGATATATGAACGGTTGTCTCTGATGTGAAAATCCAGTTAAATTTACCAACCTCCGTATCTGAATATCAGATGCCCGCCTAGGCAATATAAGACCAATCTTGTCTCTATTTACCAATTGGCTAGAGACCCCTTTGTAGTGCTCCAAACAGTTGATGACCCTTCTGATAGAATTTTTCTCTCCATTGGTAAATATAATCCTATCATCAGCAAAAGCAAGATGAGAGACAAAAGTACTACCTCCATGTCGGTACTGCATACTAGGATATGTCTGAAACCTCTGAATAAGTAATCGAGAAAAGTAATCCGCGCAATAATAAATAAGGATGGAGAGATAGGATCTCCCTGTCTGAGTCCCTGCGATGAAGTAAAGAAACCACATGGTCGTCCATTTAGAAGTACTGAGAATCGACACTTTGATATACAACGTCTGATCCGATCAATCCACAACTGGTCAAAACCAAATGCATCCAGTATAGAATAAATGAATCCCCAATCCATATGATCATATGCTTTAGCCATGTCAAGTTTCAGCATAACATTCCCTCCACGCATTCTATTATCCAACGTGTGTAGAAGCTCCTGGGTCAAAACATTGTCCCCAATAAGTCGACCGGGGACAAATCCACTCTGCTGAGGGGAAATAATACAAGGCAGAAATGAACTCAATCTGTTGTTCAATAGCTTTGCGATAAGCTTATTGAACACCGTACACAGGCTAATAGGTCGGTAATCCCTCCATCTACAAGCATTCTCCCTCTTCGGAAGCAAAATAATAGATATAGCAGCAAATCTTCTCGGTAAATGACCACCCTCAAAGAAATCAATGATTGTACTATATACATCATCTTGTATAATATCCCAACAGTGTTGGCAGAACAATGATGAAAATCCATCAGGGCCCGCAGCACTATCAGCATCAATACTGAAAATAGCCTCCCGCACCTCATCAATTAAAGGGAGACGGTTTAGCATCATATTGTCTGCCTACATTAGTATCCTAGGTATGACATCAGGATGAATATACTCCAGAGGCTGTGAAGGAGCCGATAATAATTCCTGGAAAAAATTGATTGTTGAGCTCTGAATATCCACTGGAGTGGCAAGAACTTTCCCTGCCTGAGTCGTAATGGTCCTGATACGAGATTTGATTCGTCATCTCTGTACCAGCGAATGAAAATATCTGGTGTTGCGATCTCCTTCACATACCCTCCTCAATAGCTAAGGTCCTGTTCAAATCAGCATGTGCATGATGAAGTGAGTCACGGTGCTCCGGTGTAGGATTAACCTCAAAATCAATCTCTACCTGGTCAATCCTCTCCTCAGCGTCTCTAACTCTCTGGAGCATATCACCAAATACCCATCGATTCCATCACCTTAGTCCCTGTTTCGGCCTAAAGAATTTCTCCCATAGGGCAGCCATTCCTGTAAGATGAGTAGGGAGTGACCACTTTTGAGAAACACAGGCTGAGAAGTCATGATGTTTGGTCCAAACATTGAGGAATCTAAATGGTCTAGGACCTAAATCATCATCAGAAATCCACTATAAAAGTAGAGGTGAGTGATTAGATGAAGTACGATTCAGATGAGTCACGGTAAGCTGTCTACAAAAATCTGCAGCAAAAGAGTTAATCAAAACTCTATCCAATCTCTTACTAACCCTGCCATTCGTCCAGGTAAACTGAGACCCAGAAAAGCCATCATCCTCTAAGCCACAGTCCAACATCATATCAAAAAAATTAGTAGAACCACGATCTTGACGACTATGACCAGTATGCTCACCATCATGTGTGATGACGTTAAAGTCACCCCCAACAAGCTAAGGATCATCCATAGAGAGGGAAATGTGGTAAAGACCCACCCACAAGTCCCTACTAACATAGGCCTGACAAGTAACATAAACAGAAGTCAAGTAAATAGGTCGTGCTAGTTTAGGATCCTCAACTCTGACATGCAGGAACTGGATATGATCATCAATAACAGTAACGGTAGTACCCACATTCCAGAACACCCAAATCTTATTCGACTCATTATGAACCCCAACGTTGAAATGTAGATAATGACGAACAAAATCAAACATCTTCTCCAAAACCATAGGCTCCAGAATAGCCAAGATATAAACCTGATGAAGCTAAATAAGTTTTCTCAGGCACCTGCGAGTAGCTACACCGGCTACACCTCTCACATTCCATATAATGGCACTCATAGGGACATGGAATGCGAGGAGGTACTCTGTGACTGACTCCTAGTGACCCTCCTACTCGGGAATGAGATGTTAGTAGTTTGTGGATGTCTCTTCCGCAGAATAGTGACAAATCCATCATCCTCTGTCCTCTCACTCAAACCAACCAAATCATCACAAGAAGATCTACAGAAGGGGCCCTGCTGGTGAACCTCAATTTGAGATGAACTATCTGTATCTGACTGAGCTAACTGTAAAAAAAGAATAGATGCCTCCACATTCTGATGACAAATGGAAGGAGGAGATGTAGTAATGGGTGCTTGAACCCTACCAGTAACGGGCCTGGAATATGAGCAGCCCTGGTGACAGTGTCCGATGGATAATCAAATATCTGTGGCCTTTGCAATGTCTCATCTGACATCGGATCATAGAACAGAGTAGAAGCCAATGTCGGAGTAGATGTAGCAGAAACTGGATGCTGTGCAATCATGGTATAAGTAGACTGTAGTAAAGTAGATAATAAAGTATCTGGAGGTGCTGTGGAGTCAGAAGGGACCTCAGGAGGAGCTTGAATCACATAATTCACAAGGGAATTAAAATATAACTATAAGAATATCTGGCAGTCTGAGAATGAGCTAGAGTACAAGGAATCGAAGTAGAAGTAGGCGGTAGTACTGGATCAACTTGGAGAGCTATTGTGCTGGTAATTGGCGAAACTGTTACAATGGGAGGAGGGACTGAAGGAGGAACTGACTGGTTCTGAATATGAGTTTGGTGAGCAATTGTGCTATTAACTGCTGGAGTTGTAACTGGAGAAAGAACCACAGAAGAAATGACTAACTGCGACTCAGTACGTGTAGAAAGCATAGCAGTAGGATCAACAGTGGTAGTTGGTGGTGGTACATGGTGTGCTGTCGTAGGCACCCAAAAATAGTCCTTAAAACTCTAAAATTAATGTAGTAATGGAAGTAAGGGTCGATCTCACGAAAAGTGTGTAATTCAATATTTATGTTTCGTACAATGATTGGGGGGATTTTGTATTCAAACAATTGTAAATAACTAAATTAATAACAATGCCAATTAAATTAACGAAAACAATCAAAAGACTAACATTGGTCTAAGTCCACATCCACCATCGGAAATCCACAATTGATCATAGATACAAGGATAATTCAATTCATATTTCAAATATTCATCGTTGAAATTGATTTCTATTTCTCCTTAATTTTAGTTAATTAGAAACCAGCGTTCTAATTAACCCTAATTATTAAATAACCCCAGACCAGCGCTCAAGATTCAATTTAACAACATCTTTACACAATAGAGAAATCGATGAACTAGATAACACAAACACCAGCGGTTGCATTCAATCTATTTAAACATTTTTCTTAAAATTCAATAACATCTATCGCAGAAAATAATCAAATCCTAGTGCTCACAAGTTAAAGGGATCAAACAATTACGGGTTCGATATTTAACTTAGCGGTAGATTGTTACAATCAATAAACTAGCTGGCCCTCTAGCAATTAAACGCAACAAATCATAGAAATAAATGCAGAAGAACATTCAATACTCAAAATATAAATCAAACAATAAGAAAAACTATTTAGATCTCACAATATGTGGTTCCGAGGCTTCCGTTTCCTTCAACCAAGTGTAAAAGTTTAGTTACAATTCATAAATCTGAGAGAAAAATTGAGAAGAATGAAGTTGGAGGCGTTCTGGTGTGTTTTGGGGTGTTTTTAAGATTGAAAAGCCATGCAAGATATGTTGCCAAAGGAGTTTGAGTCAATTTAGGAAACCTGTGATTCGGCATCAGGGAACAACCATGCGATCGCAAGGTATTAAGTCATGCTGTTGCAAGGAACAAATGAATTCAACCCTCAGACTCTCGGTAATGGCTCGTACGATCGCGTGGAATTAAAGCCATGCGATCGCAAGGCTTTACAAAACTTCCTCCGGACAGCTTTCAGTATTTTGGCCGTAACTTTATCTCCCGATAACTCAAAGAGCTACAACTTTTATTCAGATCACATCTTTGAATTCGATCGTTTGACATGTCAAAAATTGGTCTCAATATGAGACTGAAAACCGGTGCAAAACTTTTCAGCTTGAAAGTTGATATGTGATAATGTCTTGGCTATATTTCACCTCTTTGACTTCTTTCTTCATCCAATTGGCCTCTAGCACTCTCAAGTCTTCATTGTGAGGTTCGATACAACTTTTGAATATTTGCACTTTGGTTCCCGAACTTTCGCCTTCTTTCATTTTGGTCATTTTCCCCTCATTTCTTCCAAATTACGCCATATCCATCGAATTGCCACCTAAACCAAAATATGAGAATACTAAGTACATTTAGGCATAAAATAGTCATATGAGCGGATTAAATAAAGATGTAAAATGTGTATTTTATATTCCTATCAAATTCCCCCACACTTAGCTTTTACTCGTCCTCGGGCAAAACTTAAATTTAATTCTCCAAAGACACCAAGTCGTAATGCCAAGAACATAGAACCATCAAACTTTTTCAAAACACATAAAATATCATGAATAAACGTTCCACACAACTCATAATCAATTAGCAAGCATTTTCATATAAAGATGAAGTAAACTAAACATGTAAACCCTCACGGATATAAGCACTCAACTCTCATGTGTTTAAAAGGGTAAGTGTTTTCCTCAAATTCATTCCAATTGAGATGTTCTACCATATGCTTGCATATCTTCTCATTCGCCACCACTTAGATCACATGCTTTATAAGAATCATAAGGACTTTTCAAAGGTTGTAATGTAGCTTATGGTCAAGGTGAGAAATATTTGGTTATGTGACTCAAGAGCTATTGAAATTAGTGGAGTAAAGATAAATAGACTTAACTCAAACATATACTTAAGACATGTAAACCAACCACTCCACATGATAGCTTCATCATTTTTGCATCTATCCCACACAAATCGAACTCTTTCTTGAGATGTAGGAAGAGTTATAAATATAGATCTTTTTCACATTAAAATCACTCTCCTTCATCACTTATTTTCTTTTTTTTTTCTTTTCTTTTCTTTTCCTCAATAATTCATTTTTTTTCTTCATCTTGTGTTTTTCTTGCACAATGTAAACTTCAAATTATACACCAATAATGGAACTCCCTGAATTGACATAGAAAATTTGTTCCAATTCACCAATAATAGCACTACTATAAATTTTGATACCCCCACACTTATTTTCTTGTATATTCACACTTCTCATGACATTCAACAATACTCCACTATCTCTAAGGCTTGGGTAAAGACATTGTTTTTCCAGTTTAAAGCTTGTAATGTGAGTTTATACAAAGAAAAGGTAATAAGGCTCAAATGGGCTCAACAATGGAAAATTCAATTACAGGGTCGGCTATTTGGCTAAGGTGGCTAATTTATGTAACAAAGATGACCTTAATCATGTTCCTGCATGCATGTGTCAATGTGATCTTGAAGAGAATCAAGGCAAGTTCTAGAGAGACAAAACCATGGAAGAATATTACACATGAAAAAAAATAATGAGACTGTTATGGATGTATCAATCTAAAGGCTCAAAAATCTTACCGACTTTTGTCCACATAATTTAGTTACTACCATCCTCAAAGAAAATAACTGACTAATCAACTCTAAGTTGGAGGATTATTCATTCAATCATGTTATGAGTTCTTCAAAAACCTAATTAGTTCTAGCAAATAGCATACACAACCCAAAACAATCATTTAACTCTCAATTCATTTTAATGAAAAATTATGCAAAAATTTGTGAAATTAAACTCGCTCAAAATTTAAATGCAGTAAATCTAAATATCTAAATCCTCTCTCCCACACTTAAAACTTACATTGTCCCCAATGTAAGGTGAAATGCAAAGAAAAAGACAAAGATAACTAAAATATGAATGCGAAAAACAAAAAAATAAAAAGATAAAGGAATGAACTCCCCTTGGGTTGCCTCCCAAGCAGCGCCTTTGTTTATTTTTTTGGCTCAACTTATTACTTTGTTGTTTAGCCTGGGTCTTGGCTTCGATCTTCTTTGCGGTACACCAAGTCCATTGGGAATGATAACTGGTAGTGTTCCTCCACCTCCATGGAATGTATACTTGTAGTGATTGGGGTGAAGCTTCAAATCCGGAATGGAAATCTGCAAAAAAAAGGATAAAGGTTTCTCATTAGAAACTGGCAATACAAAACAAGAACTATTACCTGACTTTGAAAGATCATTTAATGCTGCCACAGTTCTTTGTAACTCAGTGTTTAAGGTCACCTCCTCTTTTCCCTTCCCAAGATGCTCATTAATGACAGATTCCCATTCATTTGTACCAACAAATTTGAAAACATCCTGTGCTAATTGATCAATTACATCAATAAAATGAACGTGATTATTAATATACGAATGTTTCATGGAATCATAGATATTAAACTTAATGATCTTATCATCAAATTCCATGGTCAATGTACCATTATTAAAATCCATTTTAGTTTTGGATGTCCTTAAGAATGGTCTTTCTAACAAGATAGGGGTAGTATGATTACTACTGCTCACGTCAAGCACATAAAAATCAGCAGGAAAAAACAAATCATCAGTTTTCACAAGAACATCTTCAACCACCCCCTTAGGATATGCATTAGATTTATCAGTTAGTTGAATTATCACACCAGTGTTATTTAAGGGTCCAAGTTTCAAGGAATTGTATACAGAATATGGCATGACATTAATAGATGCTCCTGAATCTAGCATGGCCTTTTCAAACTTAGTGTCGCCTATCATGCAAGTGATAGTGAACATACCTGGATCCGTGCACTTTGCTGGAAGTTTCGCTTGAATAATTGCAGATACATGTTCTCCAACTTTTACATTTTCAATTCCCTTCAGTTTCTGTTTCCTCTTACTTGTGCACAATTGTTTTAAAAATTTAGCATCACAAGGCACTTGTTCAATAATATCTAAAAATGGAATGTTTACCTCGCATTTACTAAAAATTTCATGCAACTCATCATGATCTCGTTCATATTTTCTACATCCTACTAGAGTTTGAGGAAAAGGAGGTACAGGTTTATAATTCGAAGGATGTGGAAACTTACGCTCAGTTACCTCATTATCGTTGGGAGCAGTCTTGTTTGTAACAACGTTTTCTTCCTCTTTTTGCTCAGATGATGTAGGGGTTGCCTTCACTGGAACATCAACCTCTGTGCCATTCCTCAACGTGATTGCACTTACATTTTTCCTTGGATTTACTACTGTTCGAGAGGGTAATTTTTCCGAATTCTGTGACTCCAATCGACTGACCGCGCTAGCCATTTGACCCATTTGATTATCCAAATATTGAATGCTAGCCTTGGTCTCCTATTGAAATTTTAAAGTGTTAGTTGCAAGAGATTTAACAATATCTTCTAAAGACATTTCAGAGTTAGAAAATTGGCCATGTTGTTGTCTAGGAGGGTATGGCTGATTATATTGCTGGAAATTCTGTCAATTTTGATTCACTTGTCGATTCCCATAACTAAGGTTTGGATGATCCCTCCATCCTTAGTTGTACGTGTTTGAATAGGGATCATAATTCCTCTGTGGTTGTCCAGGAAAGCTACCAGCTACATTTACGTATTCAATGGATTCTTCTTGAAGTGTTGGACACATATCAGTTGGATGGCTTACCAATGAACAAATTCCACATGCTTTTGCTGTTTACATAGTACCTGCAGCCATTTGGCAAACAAGAGTAGTTAGACTCGCTATTTGTTGTTCAATGGATGAGACATTTACCTCGTTAACTTGTCTAGAAGGGAGATTGAATCTAGCGCAAAATTGTTAAGAGTTAGCTGCCATGTTTACAATTAGGTTCCTTGCTCCATTGGGAGTTTTATCCACCAAAGTTCCTCCACTTGCAGCATCAATCATACTCCTCTCTATGGGTAGAAGACCTTCATAAAAGTATTGAAGCTCACTGATTTGGTGATGGGGGCAACTTGCGCACAATTTCTTGAACCGTTTACAGAATTCGTGTAATGACTCTCTGTTGTCCTGCCTTATGCCACAGATTTCCTTTCGGATGTTAACTGCCCTTGAAGTTGGGAAATATTTCTCCAAAAATAATTTTCTCATCTCATCCCATGTAGTAACGCTTCCTGATGGTAGATAATAGAGCCAATCCTTAGCCGAATCCTTCAGAGAAAATGGAAAGGCTCTCAGCTTAATCTGTTCTTCAGTAATTTTCGTTGGTTTCATACTCGTGCAGAACACATGAAACTCCTTCAGATGTTTATGAAGATCTTCACCTGTAAGACCATGAAAATTTGGCAAAAGATGTATTAGCTCAGATTTAAGCTCGAATGTAGTAGCAGCATCTAAATTATGAAAAGTTATGTATAGAGATTGTTGATTCAATGTAGGGGCTGCAAGTTCCTTCAAAGTTCGATTGTCCTCAGTCATGATTTCCTCTTCCTTTGATTCAAAATCACAAGGGAATAAGGTCTCGGGATCAAAATTATTCACTAAGAAATTCCACCGATTGCTACTCTTGAACCTGCGTAAAGTTTTTTCTAGTTCCGGATCGTACTACAATTTACCTTGATTAGAAGATCGAGTTGCGAGCATAATCAAATAGAACAAATTAAAGAGAAGCTAGGGTAAGATAAAAAAAAGTCTATGCTAAAACTCCTAAAAATAATAAATTGCCTAAAAACCTAGAAAATTATGATTTTTTTTTTCAAAAATAAAATAGAATAACTAAAGAAGTACAAAAATAAATTAGCACCACTCCCCGGCAACGGCGCCAAAATTCGGTGTGCTATCATAGGCACCCAAAAAGTTCTTAAAATTCTAAAACTAATGTAGTAATGGAAGTAAGGGTCGATCCCACAAATAGTGTGTAATTCAATATTTATGCTTTGTACAATGATTGGGGGGATTTTGTATTCAAACAATTGTAAATAACTCAATTAATAACAATACCAATTAAATTAACGAAAACAATCAAAAGACTAACCTTGGTTTAAGTCCACATCCACCATCGGAAATCCACAATTGATCATAGATACAAGGATAATTCAATTCATATTTCGAATATTCATCGTTGGAATTGATTCCTATTTCTTCTTAATTTTAATTAATTAGAAACCAGCGTTCTAATTAACCATAATTATTAAATAACCCCAAACTAGCACTCAAGATTCAATTTAACAACAGTTTTACACAATAGAGAAATCGATGAACTAGATAACACAAATACCAGCGGTTGTATTCAATCTATTTAAACATTCTTCTTAAAATTCAATAACCTCTATCGCAGAAAATAATCAAATCCTAGTGCTCACAAGTTAAAGGGATCAAATAATTACGGATTCGATGTTTAACTTAGCGGTAGATTGTTACAATCAATAAACTAGCGAGAGAAATTAAACGCAACAAATCATAGAAATAAATGCAGAAGAACATTCAATACTCAAAATATAAATCAAACAATAAGAAAAACTATTTAGATCTCACAATATGTGGTTCCGAGGCTTCCGTTTCCTTCAAACAAGTGTAAAAGTTTAGTTACAATTCATAAATCTAAGAGAAAAATCGAGAAGAATGAAGTTGGAGGCGTTCTGGTGTGTTTTGGGGTGTTTTTAGGGTCGAAAAGTCATGCAAGATATGTTGCCAAAGGAGTTTGAGTTAATTTAGGAAACCTGTGATTCGACATCAGGGAACAACCATGCGATTGCAAGGTATTAAGTTATACTGTTGCAAGGAACAAATGAATTCAACCCTCAGACTCTTGGTGATGGCCCGTGCGATCGCGCGAAATTAAAGCCATGCGATCGCAAGGCTTTACAAAACTTCCTCCGAACAGACTTTAGTATTTTGGCCGTAACTTTCTCTCCCGATACTCGATTGAGGTGATTCAAGATGAATTGGAAAGCTAACTCAAAGAGATACAACTTTTATTCAGATAACAACTTTGAATTCTATCGGTTGACGTCAAAAAATTGTATCAATATGAGGCTGAAAACCGGTGCAAAACTTTTCAGTTTGAAAGTTGATATGCGATAATGTCTTGGCTATATTTCACCCCTTTAACTTCTTTCTTCATCCAATTGGCCTCTAGCACTCTCAAGTCTTCATTGTGAGGTTCGATGCAACTTTTGAATATTTGCACTTGGGTTCCCGAACTTTCACTTTCTTTCATTTTGGTCCTTTTCTCTTCATTTCTTCCAAATTACGTCATATCCATCGAATTGCCACCTAAACCAAAATATGAGAATACTAAGTACATTTAGGCATAAAATAGTCATATGAGCGCATTAAATAAAGATGTAAAATGTGTATTTTATATTCCTATCAGTACAGAAGGGTCTCTTGAAGTGCTGGGATGGTGCAGCCTCCTCTAATCTCGCTTAACTGGTGTCACTCTCTGACGAGGCTCCACAACTATCTCCTTTCCGTTACCCTTGTCTTTGGACTGTTGAAGAGGCTTAGAAATAGGATTAGTAGGGGATGGTGCAGTGGGTGGTGGTGGTGCAAGGTGTGATCCAATCATACAATGCTCATCAATGTGCCCAAAGTGTCTGCACCGAAAACAATAATCTGGTATCTTGTCATATACAACAGTCTACCAGTATCCACATCTTTTATTCCTCTCAATCCATATCCCATCAGGGAGCTTAAACTCAAGATGAACCTCAATACAAACTCGTGCCTCACTAGTTCGTCGTAAATCAGAAGTAGCTTCATCAATACAGAGCGGAAGTCCAATAGCCTTAGAAATAGAAAACAAACTGCTTTATGCTCTAAAGTGGATGGGTAGTAGTGGAAATGAAACCCAAACAGGGACAACGGGGGTCTCATGCTGAGGGCTGAAACTAGGCGTCCATTTGTTTACACTTATGGGACACCCGTTAATGTACCATGTGGGCTTAAGAAATAATCGAGAATAATCGTCATCGTGTGCCAAGTGAATCAAAATATGATAAACATCTATCAATCTTATCATATAATCACCTTGAAATCCAAAGTACAAAAGAACTATCACGGACTTTAATCATAGAAAGCTTACGATGAGAGAATTTGCCAGCAGGTGTGAATTGTATGAAGAAGAAAGATGCTCCTCCTCCTCTTCTGTAAATAAGACGGCCGGCTCACCATTATGTATATAAGGGTCTTTAGAGACCATCATGTAATCAGTGGTGTCTTGCGGAGCTTGAAGAGCCGGTGCAAATAACTTTTTCTGACTTCGCTCGGTCTGAGATATAACAGTCTTGCTTGAAAGGCTAGCAACATACGACTTCCAAATTTGATTTTTCAACTTAGGGATCTCAGCTGGTGAATCCGTTGATGGAATTGTGCGTAGATTAACTGGGACTACATTCTGCCCAAAAATTGTTGGGGCACCACCAGTAGGTCGCGGTGGCTACGTCTGGCGGCCAGGACCTCCGAACTCAGAATTCGATATTTTTTACATGGTGGTGTAGAATTTCATACTGAACATGGCCATCAGGCGCGTGGTCGGAGATGAGGTCAGGATTTGCAAGAATTTGAGTTTTTCGGACCTGCTGGGCATTCACGTTTGGGTCGATTCCGGGCGCGTCCAACCTTAGATCAGTGGAAGTATTTTTCAAAGCATCGTCCTATGGGAAAGCTAAATATATGGCATGTGTAGCAAGGTGGGTCTCACAAGAGGAGGAATAGAAAAATCAATCGCGAATGGCACAGAATTCAAAGTTTTGATTTCGACCAAATTGGTCATCTCCGACACTATCCCAAGGGTTTTTAGGCCTTCTGAGATCAATGGCGGTGGTCCCGTCGACAAATTCAGAGCCAAAGTGGGTGAAATAAGTGCATTGGGATGCGTGCCACTCTTTTTTGGTTGAAACCAGATCTGATTTCTTCAAATATTATTGCTGATTGTTGAAAAGTTGTATGGGAAGGTGTTGGAGGTGTGTTGTCATGGGTAGTGGTGGTGTTTTTCGGTGGTTTTGGTGTTGGGTCAAACAGATGGATTTGTCTTTATCTCCCATTCTAGAGAGAATTTATTGTGTAATGTATGGTTAAAAATAGTTCTTTCTTCTAGATGAATCCTATGTGTATAAATGAAAGGGCTAATAATTTTTATGTCAGCTATGGTCTAGCCTAATGCAGATCGATGCTCATTCAAAATGTTCAAAAGTTGCTTGCATTGCCATGCATTCAATTCCGAAAAAATAATTATAGGAAATGTATCACTTGGTCTAAGAAATTCATGTTTTAGTCCTGAAGGCAGTGGTTTCAACTCTGGTTTGGACTCTCAATGCTTGATGACTTCTGTCATCCAGTCCTTTCTGGCAACTCTTCAAACTTGGGCTACCATGATGATGCTCCGTAATCTTGAAATTTTGCAAACACGTCACAAATGTTAGTATACTCCTCATCATCAAAACTAGCTGGGATTTCAGAATTTAAAAGAAAAGAATTCAGAGGGTTGAAATCGGTGTTTGCAAGTGTTTGCTCCTGAGTGAGTGCATCGATCATGAATGTTTGATGACACTCATCATCTTCCTATGGTTGCCTTGCTATGTGGAAAATATTGACTTCTAAAGTCATGTTCCTAAAAGAAAGTTTCATTAAACCATTCCTGTAGTTTATAAGAGTGTTAGTTGTAGCAAGAAAAGGTCTATCAAGAATCATAGGGCTTTTGGAATTAACATTTACATCAACCTTCACATCCAAAACCAAGAAGTCAACAGGATAGTAAAATTTTTCAATTTGGACCAAAACATCCTCGATTACCCTCTAGGCCTAATGGTAGACCTATCAGCTAATTGTAAGACCACAAAAGTTGGTTTTATCTCACCTGAACCTAAAAACAAGTAAATTGCATAAGGCATGAGATTCACACTCTCCCCTAAATCAAGAAGAGCTTATGCAAACTTATGATTCCTAATGATACAGGACACGGTAGGAAAACCATAGTCCTTATACTTCGGTGAGATCCTTTGCTCAATCATCGCACTCACTTGTTCAGTCAATAAAGTAGTGTTCTTGACATGGTGCTTTCTCTATACAGAGCACAAGTTCTTAAAGACTTTAGCATATGCAGGAACTTGAGAAATCACATGTAAGATAGGCAGATAGGATTTCTTTATGTTGACTGGTAGACTTCGCTGTAGGCTTAAGAATTTTGAGGAAAATGTACTCTAACTGGGTTTTCCACCACTTCTTCACTAGGATCGTTCTCCTTGGACTCACTAGACTCGTTTTCAGGTTTTTTAGGCTTGGGGATTGGTTCTATGATTTTCCCTGATCTAGTGGTTATGGCTCTCACTTTCCTAAGGTTGTTTTCTTCCAATCCTATGGTTTGTACCATATGTTGCCCTTTAGAATTTGATTGAGCTTGAGCTGGAAAATTTTCATGCTCCCTTACAACTAAGGCATTAGTCAACTTAGACATAGGATTTTTTTATCTCATTGTTTTCCTCAACTACCCGAGTGATCATAGTCTCAAACTTTTGATTTGTCTTACCTTGTGCCTCTGTAAAAGCATGTAAGGTGTCTTCTAAAGAGCTCCTAGAAGTTGTGGGCTGATATGGGTGTGTATTAAAAATCCTAGATGGCTGGACAGGTTGCTGGTTTTCCAATTTCCACCTGAAATTGGGGTGATTCTGCCACCCAGGACTGTAGGTTTCCGAAACCGGGGTGTAAGGCTTTTTGTATGTGCCTAAGGCGTTACAATGTTTCTCATAAACCCCCTCATGTCAACAAAAGTACTACACTCTTACGCTAGAAGATCAGCTCCACCACACACAAAACAAGATCCTAGAGACTTAACACGGGATACATTCTGTGTAGATTTCAAGTCCTTAGCACGTATGATCTCTAGTTCTCTAGTGAGGGTTTCTACTTGTTAGCCCAAGAATAACTAACCAAGAGGGGGTGAATTGGTTATTGAAACTTTTTCGTTAATTACTCAAAATTCTAATATAGTAAATGCGCAAATATTCTAAACACAAGTAAATGCGTAAATAGAACAATATAAGTTAGTGCGAAGTAAATGCGTTAAGTAAAAGGGATAGAGAATGCAAACGATATGTTATGGAGGTTCGATCTAATGCAATGATCTACGTCCCCCGTTACCAAGCTCTCTGTCACGAGCAAGGCCAAATGCACTATAATGGTAACTTACAACAAGAAGTACCAATCCTTAAGTGACTTAAAACAAGGGGCACTTATCCTTAGGTGACTTACAACAAGTAGCACCTACCCTTAAGTGACTTATAACAAGGAGCACTTATCCTTAGGTGACTTACAACAAGGAGCACCTATCCTTACAATCGAGTTTTCACAAGGCTCTCGAAACCGTCAAGAAATAAGTGATAATTTTACAATGAAAAAACTCTCTTAACAAATGATATAATCAAGTTAAGTATTAAAGAGTTAGGTAAACACTTCAATAGATAGCAAATAGTGAAACTCAAATGTTGATGTTGTAAACTTTGATGAATGATGAATAATGAAATAGTTTGTATCTTTGTATCAAAGTTTTTCAACCAATGATCTCTCTTAACAAATAATGCAAGTTAAGTATGAAGAGAGATTTACACTTTAAATCAAAGTGTTGGTAAAGAAAACACTTATTAAGAATTGAAAAATAGATGAGATTGAGAAAGTTTCTTAGCAAAAAGAATTTTTGATGAAATAGATAAAACTAGTTTTGATCAATCAAGAAATTCTTTGTATCAAAGTTTTCAAACAAATGACCTCTCTTAACAAATAATACAAGTTAAGTATGAAGAGAGATTTACACTTTAAATCAAAGTGTTGGTAAAGAAAACTTTTATCAAGAATGAAGAATAGATGAAGTTTGTGAAGAGTTCTTTGTTAAAAAGATTTCTTGATAAAATGAATAAAATATGTTGGAACAATCAAGAGATTCTTTGTAATAAATGAAATAGAATTTAAAATCAAGTAATATCAATGATTTCTCAATAAAAAAGCTCTCAAAAATCTCTTCTAAGTTTTTGAAAATGAATGGAGAAGAGATGGATATTTATAGAGCAAGAAAGGAAGGTTGCAGGAAGTTTCAGTCGAGTGAACAGTACCTTTCGGTCGACCGAAAGTGTCAATTTTGAAAATCCACCCGTTGGAAATCAGGCCGTTACTTTCGGTCGACCGAAATGGTTTCGGTCAACCGAAAAGGGTTTCGGTCGACCGAAGTATTTTGATCATATCTTTCTCTCTCAATATCCGATTAAGGTGATTCAAAATGGGTTGGAAAGCTAACTCAAAGGGCTACAACTTCACTTCAGAAATCATCTTCAAATTAGATCATCTTCAGTATCAAATATCTGTCCCAATATGAGATTGAAAACCGGAGTATAACTTTTTGATTGAAAGTTGAAGTGTGATCTTTTGAGGGACATTTGAAAATGATTTTTCAAGGTTTTTGATAATGAATTTATGAGAAATATTTGAGCTTATGCACTTGCTAAACATTGACGAGTTATATCTTTACATATATAAACGAGGTTCGATAAATAACTCTATCTTCAACGTTCTTGATCTCTTCGAGCCTCTCTTTGACTTATATCTTGATTTGCAATTCTGTTAAGTTCCAATTTGATTGTGGCATGCAAATCACTATTGTCTCGAATGAATTATCTTGAATGCTCGTTTAACCTTCACTTGTACTTCATTTGAGTGTGAATAATAGTCTTTATAACTTTGAAGGCTTAAACACTCAATTCAATTTGTTAGTAAACAAGATGGACTTGTTTGTTATAATCAAAATATTAAGGTCATGATCAACCATAGGTCAACAATTTCCCCCTTTTTGATGATGACAAACAAGATAATTTGCAATATAGACAGTGAACAAATTTATATAAAGTTTAAGCAAAAGTTCCCCCTGTCAATATGTATATATCAAGTTTGAGCATGAATTTCCTTATTTACAATTAGCA
Organism: Fraxinus americana; assembly: GCA_035079005.1. Lineage (NCBI taxonomy): Eukaryota > Viridiplantae > Streptophyta > Magnoliopsida > Lamiales > Oleaceae > Fraxinus > Fraxinus americana. The sequence continues at coordinate 17,540,568 of CM068715.1, read as the reverse complement.
AGCATAATTATCCACATCTCTTCCCCCTTTTGACATAAGCAAAAAGGTAGCACATAGAGGAGCAAGGGTATGGTATTTAGGATCACAATTTTTCAAATCAACCATAGGCACATGTATTTCAATTGTATTCCCCCTTTCATTTATACATGTATTCCCCCTTTCAATAATTAACTTAAGCATATATCAAAAGTATAAATTGCTCTTTTGATATTCCCCCTTTCAAACATAATCATTTAATTGATCTTCTTTCTTTTGGCATAGGTTAAAAGAATAGCATTTAAGATCAATCATAGCATGCATTTCCATATTAGAATTCATAATCATATTTCATAACATAATTCATGGAAATAGTGGAAGTGATCAAGTTATACTTCATAATTCAATTCATAATTCATAGAAATATTTCACAATTCAAATTGATTTGATCATGCATTTTAAAAATAAATTTAGTCACAAATTTTGAATTCATCATATCATTATATTCCCCCTAACTTTTATAAATTGATAATCAAATTTTAAATCAAAGCATGCATAATTTAAAATACGAAAGGATAAACATAAAAGCATATAATAGAGGAATCGATATTAATTAAAATTTAATCATATGAGTATTTTTCGATACGATTTACCTTATTTTTGATAGCCATGAAACACATGTTGAAAATTTCTTCTTGGCTATTATTTCCGTCATCATCATCTTCATCGCTTTCATCCCACGTGGCTTGAAGAGCCTTCTTCTTGAAAAATTTCTTTTTATTTGGACATTCGGTACTCTTATGACCCGGTTTGTCACAATTGTAACAAATGATTTTCTTGCCCCTTTCTTCATTCTTTTCTTCATTCTTTTGGAATTTTCGGTTGCTTTGAAAATTTCTCCATTTCTCCATAAGGATGACCAAATCATCAAGCTCTTCATCAGTCACATCATTACTTGTTGTGCCTTCATCAATTACCGATTTTAGAGCAATTTGGCGACTTTCCTCTTTTGATTCTTCTTTGCTCTTTCTTGTCTTTTTCTTGACCTCGTCGTTGTTGAGTTCATAGGTCATCAACGTTCCATACAATTCTTCCAAAAGATATGTATTCACATTCTTTGTGTTTTCTATAAGCATTCGTATGGGGTTCCATTCCTCCGAAAGTGACCTAAGCACTTTGCTTACAAGCTCACCATTAGTAAATTCACGATCAAAGCCTTTGAGACTATTAGTAATGTTGGTGAAACGAGTAATCATGTCAACAATAGGTTCATTCTTCTTCATGAATTTTTTTTCAAAATCTTTAACTAAGATATTTATCTTAGTTTCTTTTACTTTGCTAGTTCCAACATGAGTAATCTCTAAAGCATGCCAAATTTCATGAGCCGAATCACATGTACTAATACGATTAAATTCATTTCTATCTAATGCACAATAAAGTATGTTTTTTGCTCTAGCATTTAAAGATAATTTTCTCTTAGATGAAATAGATGAAACTAGTTTTGATCAATCAAGAAATTCTTTGTATCAAAGTTTTCAAACCAATGATCTCTCTTAACAAATAATACAAGTTAAGTATGAAGAGAGATTTATACTTTAAATCAAAGTGTTGGTAAAGAAAACTTTTATCAAGAATGAAGAATAGATCAAGTTTGTGAAGAGTTCTTTGCTAAAAAGATTTCTTGATAAAATGAATAAAATATGTTGGAACAATCAAGAGATTCTTTGTAATAAATGAAATAGAATTTAAACTCAAGTAATATCAATGATTTCTCAATAAAAAAGCTCTCAAAAATCTCTTCTAAGTTGTTGAAAATGAATGGAGAAGAGATGAATATTTATAGAGCAAGAAAGGAAGGTTGCAGGAACTTTCGGTCGAGTGAACAGTACCTTTCAGACGACCGAAAGTGTCAATTTTGAAAATCCACCTGTTGGAAATCAGACCGTTACTTTCGGTCGACCGAAGTATCCAGACTAGACAGCTTTCAGTATTTTGATCATATCTTTCTCTTTCGATATCCGATTAAGGTGATTCAAAATGGGTTAGAAAGCTAACTCAAAGCGCTACAACTTTGCTTCAGAAATCATCTTCAAATTAGATCATCTTCAGTGTCAAATATATGTCCCAATATGAGATTGAAAACAGGAGTATAACTTTTTGATTGAAAGTTGAAGTGTGATCTTTTGAGGGACATTTGAAAATGATTTTTCAAGGTTTTGATAATGAATTTATGAGAAATATTTGAGCTTATACACTTGCTAAACATTGACTAGTTATACCTTTACATATATAAACGAGGTTCGATAAATAACTCTATCTTCAACGTTCTTGATCTCTTCGAGCCTCTCTTTGACTTATATCTTGATTTGCAATTCTGTTAAGTTCCAATTTGATTGTGGCATGCAAATCACTATTGTCTCGAATGAATTATCTTGAATGCTCGTTTAACCTTCACTTGTACTTCATTTGAGTGTGAATAATAGTCTTTATAACTTTGAAGGCTTAAACACTCAATTCAATTTGTTAGTAAACAAGATGGAATTGTTTGTTATAATCAAAATATTAAGGTCATGATCAACCATAGGTCAACACTACTTTGGCTCTAAGGCTATCCCCCTCCCTAAGATATAAATACCTATGCTAGTGGGATTTCCTACGGTTCGTGACCTATTGGTACTCTCAGTGGCTCTGGGTACAGTCCAAGTATAAGCCTTTTCCACTAGGTCATCTAGATATTCTATAGCCTCATTAGGATCTTTTTGTAAAAATTCACCGTTACACATCATCTGTACGAATTGACGCTCCCTAGGTGTTAATCCCTCATAGAAATAGCTCACGATACGCCAACTCTTATAATTGTGGTGGGGACAAAGGGCTTGCAATTCTTTATATGTTTTTCAAGCTTGGTATAAAGTTTCACTATTATTTTGAGTGAATGATGAGATTTGCTTCTTAAGGGCGCTAGTTTTATGGTGGGAAAAATATTTATTAAAGAATGCCTGAGTCATTTCATCCCAACTACTAATAGACCATGGTCTCAACGAATACAGCCAGGTTTTAGCTCGTTTTTTAAGTGAATGGAAAAAATATAAGCCTGGCTGCATCCATTTTACCGTGTTGATTGTGGAAGGTTGTCATCACCTCCTCAAATTTCTTAATGTGCACGTATGGATTTTTATTTTTTAGTCTGTGAAAATTGGGAAGAATTTGAATAATTCTCGGTTTAAGATCCATATGTGGTATATTAGGTGGAAACATTATGCATGATGGCGTGGATGTGCGTGTGGGGGGAAGATAATCATGTAAAGTCCTAAAAGGCATATCTTCATGTTCACTATTAGTCATGGTGTTGTGTAGTTTGCTGTTTGTGGCAACAGATACAGTATCAAAGATATGGTTAGAAATCGATCCAAACACTGGAAAATGTCCTTATGTAGAGCTTACTTGCTCTTCTTGATCTCTAATCATAAAACACGAATAAAAATAGAATTATATGAGAATAAAATAAAAATAACAAATAAGAAAATTAAATTAAATAAAAACAACAGTAAAGGAACTATGTCACCATTTTTCAGTCGATCCCTTAGTGTTTTGTAAACGGTGCCAAAATTTGATTACGCCCAAAGAATAATGTGATAGTTGTAACATATCTTTGAGGTGTCGATTCCACAGGGAAATGTAAAAATAGTCAAGGGTTCAACAAATTAGGGTTTTTGGTGAATTGTTTGAAAATGATTTGTTTTTCGAAATAAAATTTAACTATCAATGGATCAAGTACTGAAATTAAAATGAATGAGTTAAAATAGTGAAGCGTTGGAATTCCTTTAATTGGATCGGATCATTCAATATCAATTATTCATTTTTTATGACTCAATTAGAGGCTTTCATCTTGACACTCAAATCAGAAGATTTATCGTTAAAAACCAATTTAATTCAAATGAAACCTTAGAATCTAGATTTTCTCTAACAATTTTCTACAATTATTTATTGAAATCAGATTATAAATCGACTATATACATCAACCATAAGGTAATAAATAACCACACTAATAAAATAAATGAAATTGTAATTCAACAAGTATTTTGATCGTTCGATAGAAAATCCATGACTAATGTTTATGAAAAATTTAATAAGAGTTAAACCAATTTTAAAATAAATTTATGAAGAAAAAATCTAAACCTAGAATTATTTAACAAAAAAAATAACAAATTACATAAATAAACGACGTGAAATCACCAAATTCAATGAGTTCTTCCCTTACTGAAACCAAATTGTTTAGTTCTTCATGGAGTTCTTGAGCCAAAGATGAGAGAAAAGTATATGGAGGCATTCCCAATATGTATTGTGCTGTTAAGTATTTGTAGGAGTCAAAAATTGGATGAAAATCACATCAAAATTGGTTTCCAAAAGAGTTACAATCGGATAAGGAAAGTTGTCTTCGTGAGCGAATTTTTTGTCTCACACAGCAGTCAGTATTTTGGTCATAACTTTCTCTCTCGATATCCGATTTAGGCGATTCATAATGAGTTGAAATATAAGTCAAAGTGATACAACTTTTATAGAAATAGATTTCTTCAAATTCAGATGTTTACTATGCCAAAATGGGTGTCAATTTGAGGCTACAAATCTGAAATATATCTTGTGCGAATTGAAAGTTTATTTTGATAATATTTTGATCATATTTCATTCCTTTTTGAGTTCCAATTACGTCCAATTGTCTCCTAGTAATCTTCAAAGTATCTTCTTGTAGTCCGAATCAACTATTGAGTATTTGCGATTTAGTTCTCAAACTTTGAATTGTGCCATTTTCTCTATTTTTGAATTCTTTTCTCTAATTCTTCATCCAAAGTTTATTTTTTTCAACCAATTAGCTTCAAAATTTTTCAAATCCTCATTTACCCTTCCGAACCAACTTTTGGATATTTACGATTTAGTCCCTAAACTTTTATTTTCTTTTATTTTTGTCCATTTTTCTTATATCTTACCAATTCCGTGACATTCATCATGTTGTCCTGCAAAACATAAATTGCATAAAATTAAACCATATTTCAACATATTAACTAGCAATTTTTCATGTTTTGACAGTAAAATAAGTGTGTAAAATCGTACTTATCATCAGTCTACTTATATCCTAGATCTCTCTATTCGTAGCAGGTTTGTTCAACCCTAAAAGATTATCAAGTTTCTGAGATCCACTCAAGAACGAATGGAGTTGTGCATTAGATTTTTCAATGTCACTTGTTAGGGGTTTAACTTAAGTCTCTAAGTTCTCATTGACTAATCTTAACTCACTAAGGCTTTTGATAGACTCCTAAAGGCCAGATATAAGTCTTTGTCTTTCAAGCTCAAGTTTATTAACCTTTTTAAGAATGACTTTATTTTCATTCTTAATCTTAAGGCTCTCCTCAAATAACTGACTATTTATGAGTGTTCTACACTTATGATATATTACACTTTGCAACGGTTAAAAAACACTGCAAAAAATCTTTTACAGCGTTTCAGGGTGTGTTGCGAGGGTCAGTGTTGCCGTTGAGGAAGAGATACACCAATGTTTTTTCAATGTTACGAAGAGTCTTTCGCAACGTTGAAAAAATGTTGCTAAATGGGTCTTTCGCAACGTTGGAAAAACGTTACAAAGACTCTTTTGCAACGTTTAAAAAACGTTGTTCTATTCTCATCCTTTGGTTTTGGCAACATTTTCGTTGTCGTTGGTCTTTTTAATATTTTTTAAAATTAATTTGCATTTTTATATATGCCTGCCTTCCTACGCTACCGGAATAAATATCCAATATATAATGAGAAGTGACAAAAATATCAAAATAAATATAAGAAATCAAGATTAAAATGGGAAAACAAATTGCATTGAAAACCATGCTAGCATATACATTGTGCAATATTCACTCCATTATACATGTTTTTAAATATTAACCCAGCATCAATATCATCTTTTCCATAATTCATCAAACAACTCACAAAAGGTACAATAATTCATAACATATTTTCAGTACATTGCTCTGTTTGGATTGATATTCTGTAGCATCAAAAAAAGAAGTTGCTGCAAAAAAATGAAATGAAACCCATGTTTGAGCCCTATGGGAACCAGGTACCTCGCATAGCCCTGCATACAAGATTCGAACTCAGTTCCTTTATTTCAGAAGTTAAAGTAAGAATCAAGGAAATAATATATCATCGGAAAGTAAATTAAGAGTTCAACTTAAAAAAAAAAAGGAATGCAATTCAAAATTATGGTTTAAAAGTCATACGTGCTTGAATTTTAACAGCTTAGCAAGCTTGAGTTTTGCCGGCATACTCGAGACGTTCACACCAAACTCGATATTTACATAGCATAATTGACTTTTTGCAAAGCAAATTCAAGATTTTTATAGTAAACTCGAGATTTAACCTACTAACTTGACAGATGTCAACAAAATTCAATATTTGACAAATGAAAACTCGACATTTTACCCGGTCTATAGTTCAACGTTTAGACTAAATTTTCTACGAGGCATTATAGAGATACTAATTTCTATTTGGTAAGTTCATAGATTTCAACTATTTTTTTCCTCTTAGGCCCCGTTCGGGAGGGATTAAAAGCCAATTAAAATTGAAAATATGGCCGTTATTGGGTCCCACTCGTCTAATAAAAGTCAACAATAACGGCTATATTTTCAATTTTAATCTGATTTTAATCCCTCCCACACAAGTCCTTAGTATTATTCCTGATGTATCACTAAAGCCATGTTTGATAGTCATTCTTTTCCACAGAACTAGGAAAAAATTTTCCATTTCCATGCAAAGTAGGTATTTGACAGGAAAAATTTGGCCAAAAAAATATTTTCCCCCCCACCCACCCACCCACGCACCTATTTTCCTTAATTTTGGTGGTGGGAAAGCATTTTCCAAGTTCTGGCAAAATTTTTTTTTTTTTTTTTTTTTACTTTTTGACAATGTTAACAAATTTTATAACCAATTATAAAAAAAATTTCACTTTAATGGACAATTTCCATATAAAACGAAGCCAAACGAACACTAAATTTTGATGAAAAAATAGTTTTCGAGCAAATTTTTTTTTTTTTTTAAACTTTTTGGCAATGTTAACAAATTTCATAGTCAATTGTAAAAAAAATTTCATTTTAATAGATATTTTTCATGTAAAATAAAGCCAAACGTGAACAAAAAAATCCAAAATTTTAAAATTTTTCCGGGTGGAAAATTATACCAATCAAACACACTTAATTAACAATTCTCTGTAAAATAATTTTTAAGTAATTACTTTCCCTGAAAATCATTTTCTTACCACTCATTTTCCACCATTACAATCAAATGCACATAACAAAACTTCCATTGAAAGCTAATGGCTTGGCCTCAAAATTTGTACACTGACCATTTGTACTATGTAAACCTAGTCATAAAATGAATTTGACCATTTTAAAAGAAGGATTTTCTGTAATTGCACCTCAAAAAATGACCAGAGTTCAGCACTCAAACTTTTGCTACAAATCGAGTTTCCCCTTAAATTAACAATGCACCATGTAGAACACAAGTAAATATTCAGGCACCGTTTGGTAACCATTCTTTTTTTCATTCTCATTCTTCTACTAATTTTCAACCACACATTCATCAATAAAATAATATTTTCCATCACATCAATAACTTTTCCTTCATTTTCAACCACAAAAAAAGTGTGATTTGACACAAAGAATACATTTTTTTCTAAAATAATGGTTACCAAACGGTGCCTTCAATATAAGAATGAAAAGCATAACACAAGTTCACCGCACAAATTGTAATTGCAGTTTCGAATCCTTTTTCTATCACCATCAAAACGGGACCCTCTCGGATTGCAGCCAAAAATTCAAAAATAAAAAAGGTTTACAATGGACACAAATATAAAGACAAGATCCTCACATTCAAATCCACCAAGAAAGCATCCCCACAACCAGCAGCACTAGCCTCAGCAATTTTCACAAGAAGAGGCCAGAAAATGGTAGGTCAATCATAAAAAAATGTGACCTCAAGTCTCATGGAAGGACATCGAACAAGTAGTGTTGTGAAAGTTATATTGTCTCACATGAAGATAAACAAGCCAAAACATTATCATGCGCGAGAAAAAAATGAAAAAGGAAAACGGGGTCAATTTATTCGGAGTTTTGTCAGAGAGGTTTCATCAGTAACTTGACCCTTCACTGCTTAAACAGATATGTCACATTGAAATGAAGCCCATGTTTGAGCCGCCGATAGGTACCTGATGAATTGAGTGAAATGGCTGCTGAAACCCCCGATAGGTACCTGATGAAATGAGTGAAATGGTTGCTGAAAGGAAGAACTCCTCACCTGCCTGTAGTCTGCTCAACCATGGACTGATGCTACGAAATGGATCTATCAATGTCAATAGAGCTGCAATTAGCACTTATACGTGGGAAATTTCAGTAACTCAGCTATGTATCCGTAATTGCTAGTAGGACAGAAGAATGTAAGCTCAGAAATGTAATTGTTATTCAATGAAAGTGGAAATGAAATGAACAATTTACCTGGGTACTTCGAGAGACCCAAGAGCTCTCCTACAAACTCTAATGCTTCTGAATAATCCATTCTAATTTCCCAATCCCCCCTCTCATACACTCTTACAAGCTCTAGAAGGACCGAGAAGAATTGAAAAGTAGTTAATAGTAACAAATTAATACTTGTAAATAAAGAAGAGGTAGAATGTATTGGGGGAAAATATTGAGTAGTTGGTTGGGCCAATTAGGAAAGCTCCAAGCCTCTCGAAAGCCTTGGAGTCGTTCTTTCAATTTCTGTTTTCATTTCATCGGTTCATCTACAGTTGTAACTTCTTTTAACAATTTAATAAATAATATATTTCATCACTTCTTCTCTTCTATAATCCTTCAGCAAAATGATCACCTATAGAGCCAACAGCAGCCATCAGGAACCTATCAAAATGATCAGCCATCGGGAACCTAACAAAATGGTATTAGAGCAGTTGAGATCTGGGAAAATGCATCTTACAGATCGAGTGGTAGCCTTGGAGGTGAGAATTGATGGAATTCAGATGGAAGTGCAAGAAGGTCTAGGCACACTGAAATCTGAAATGAAGAGGGTGATGGCTAGGATGATGGAGAAGCTCGACTTAATGATGGAAAAAATGGGACGAGCAGGGGCAGGAAAAGGTCAGGCAGCTGCACTGCCTGAACCGGATGAAATTGGGAAATTACTGATAGCCGTAACCACAGAGAAGAACCAGGGCAGGCAGACGCACGAGGTTGTAGGCTGGAAATTCCGATTTTAGAGGTACTTCCGTACTTGCAACTCCATTATTGGCAAATTCTGAAGCTTTGATGGAAGACATCAGGAACCTATCAAAATGATCAGCCATCGAGAACCTATAGAGCCTAGAGAACCTATAATCCTTCAGCAAAATGATCACCAATAGAGCCAACAGCAGCCATCAAGAACCTATCAAAATGATCAGCCATTGGGAACATAACACCCTCCCCTAACTAAAGTTACTAAAATGACCCTGACTCACAATATCAAAGTAATGACTCAAAAATAACAACAAACAACAAAGTAACCACAAGCACAGAATTAATTCCCCTGCCCCGTCACTTCTCCCTTCTTCTTTCTCGTATATGTAAACTTGATAGGGGATCTATCAGCCCCATGTCAATTTATGCCTATTTACTTATAAAATTAATCATGTCTCTATTCAACAAAGTATCTATCCAAATCACATTATAGTAACAGCCCCTGTAGGAGACGAAAATTGTTTAAACATGCCTTACTCAAAGAAGTCTAATATCGCTCTTTGGCCAAGCAATAGTACTTCTCATGGCTTCACTAAGAGTTTGTAATTCATATGTAGGTATGTATAAAGCCAAATTGCTCATATACACTTCCTCAACCCAAACCTTCCAACAGTCTCTACCGAGTAGCAAGTGATGCACCTTTGCACTTGGGTCTGTTGCTGCAATTTCCCTTCTACTACGACTTCTTCCTCTTCAAACATGTACCAATGCAACAATTGACATCTTGCATTTGTCATAGGTACAGTACTTCCTTGGTGTGACTACATTTTTGGTAGAAGTCAGAACATATTTTTTTAATAATTAGAATGCTACAAAATGAATATATGCTGTATAAACATTTAAGAATGTATGATACAAAAACCTGAGGAGTAACGACATTTGAATTCATGTCGTCTACACTCTGTAAATGATACAAAAATTATGCAAGTTATTCTACATGTAATTAGATATAAACCTATATTATTATAGTATATATAAAATGTAACTACGTACAACCTGCTAAGATAACTTGAGAAGTGCTTCCACTTTTTCTTCTAGTGCTCCCATAATTTGTTCTTGAGTTTGTAATTAGGTTTCAACTCTCCCACTACTTTGTATTTGTCCATCCACCTTTGATGGTACAACTCCGAATCCGAGTTCCCTAACTCTCCCAAGACGTTTAGAGCCTAAAATGCGAGCGACAGCATCATCGCGGATGGAATCTTCGGCAGGTGTATCAAAAATTGATGCGGAACAATCTTCAATCCTTCTCTGCACTTATGGTACTCAAATTTTATACTAGTAAGTGATACAACTAATAAATCAAATTACAGAGGTTAAACGTTGACATAATACACATACCAAAGCATCGGTAACTGCTTCATTTATTGATTTTTCATCTTCCTAAGATGTCTACAAGTCCATACTCTTGTTCTTAACCTTTTTAAATCTGGATTCTTTTTCCTCTGCAGTATAAATTTAGTTATTAGATGTATTAGAATTAGACAAGTCACGTGAGGCAAGATGAGTTCCTCAGATGTACCATTTCATGAGCTACACGTGGATAACCCTTTCGACCCATTGTATGGAGAAGCTTCTGATTAGTTCTCATGTTGCTAAACTTGGAACTTTTTTCCTATTACAAGAGCAAAAAAGTTTAATACAACAATAATTTATAAAGATTTAAGCTTCAAAAAGTCATTTTATACTCACAAGAAGATCAGCAGAAAGAGTATCATTGACAAATTTTACCAAATCTTCTTCGGAGTCGACATTCTTTAGTCTAAGAAAGGTAATAGTGCATTTTCTATTCACAGATGATTCAACTTGAGCTCTAATTTCTTTTCTCAATCTAGATTTGAATGTCCTTCAATACTTTCCTATATATTAAATTTCATTCTTTGATGACAATCACTGACTTTGAACCTTTGCTGTATTTATGTACAAACATAAATTTAAGACTCGAGGGAATGGTGTTATGAAGAAGAAAAAATATACAATGTAATAATCTTAACTAGTAGTTGAGAAATAGTACCTGTATGAAAGCCCAAAACTCCATTTTCTTCTTTCCATACACTGAATGCTAATCTTTAATTACAACATGCACATGTTCTCGAACCATGCTCCAAATTTATCTGAGTTAAGGCCAACCACTTGGCCGTATTCATTGAATTTGAGATCTATCTTCTGATAATTATGTTCTGGAATCATCTTTACTTGTGTTGGACCTCTTTTCTTCTTCGAAGCATTTGTAGTTGTTGGAAACGTGGTTTGCTCATTATTAGTTGGACTAGTTATATTATCTCCTTATTCACTGGAGTTTCTTATTCTCTTACTGGTATCTCGAATTGCATTAGCAATTGCAGCTCTTCTTCTTTTGGAACTCTTGAAAGTTTGTTTACTTGACTAAACGAATACAATATGAAAGCAAAATATAAAAGCAATTATTTTCAGAACTTAGCATATATCTCATGTATTACAAGAAAACATAATTACCTGAGCCTTGTCCATCATACAAAATATACTTCTCGCTGCAAAGAATCCTTAGAGCTAGAACAAAAATCTGCGACATCAAAATAAATTATAGTTAGAGATCTTAATAAATTCAAAGCATTCGACATATCATTGCAATATGTAAAATATAGTACGACAAAATTGATCATTATGTAAAAAGTATATTATCTACAAATAAGTGAGTTAGCAAACTACTCTACGTATTACAAAATACGCCTTCAACATCTATCCTTGTATAATTCTCATCATCATCATGGTTGTCTGTAATTGGCTGTGATATATCTAGTTGAATAGTTACCTCATAATTAGAATCTTTTGTCATGTGTGATGCATCAAAGTCTCTTTGTGGTGCTTGCAAAACAACATACCAACTAGATGTTTCATTTTCCCTAGAATAAAAGACTTGTTTTGCTTGTGTTGCCAAGATGAAAGGATCATTTTCAAATTATCTGTGTCCCTCCTTAAGGTTAACCAAAGTGAATCCATCTTCGTATTTTATTCCGTTCACGATATTTACCCAATCACACTTGAATATTGGAACATGAAAGTATTATAATCAAGCACTATCACATCACGTTAAACTCCATAATAAAGAACTTGCCCAACTATTTGCGCATTATCTTTTGCACTAGATCTACATATGGTCGTTGCTTCAACTAAAACGCCACTATTTTGGTAAGATTTTTCCGCATCTTTAGTGTGAAATCGAAGACCATTTATGATAAATCTAGAATATGACATGGATTTATATCTAGGACCACGTGAAAGCCACTTCAAATTGTTCAATACTTTGTCCGTCAATAGCTCACCTTTAATCTGTTATTATTTTAAAAATGTTAGAAAGAAAAAAAAATAGCACAAATAGACATTTCTTTTTTTGATGTGTACTCCAAACTTATCATCCAACCAGGCAGCAAAGCATCAATGTGCTTCTTATGTAATAAATTCTCATTTCTTTCCAATCGTCTATCGGCACTCTTTAGTTCATCCATATGCATCCTAAGGTAAATGCAATATATTAAAAAGTAAATATGGTTGAACTACTTAAATGTTTTGGAATTTGATATTTAATAAACGTACTCTATGTATTGTTGACCTTCTGTACTATTCAGTAACATATAGCGATGAACAACTTTTAACATCTCATTAGATAGTACAATTGCCTTCCCCTTAGAAATTGTACACCCACCAACTAGGAAATCAGTCTCATAATCTTCATTACGTACATGCTTAGAGCCTATTTCGGATGCTTGTTTTAAGTATTTACTACAAAACTTTGCATTTTCTTCAACAACATATTGCTCAGCTATGCACCATTTTGGCCGCGTACGATTCATAACATACCCTTTCAACACTTTCATATATCTCTCAAATGGGTACATCCAACGATATTGTACAGGGCCACATAGACGAACCTCTCTCCCAATATGGATTGTCAAATGAACTATTATATCAAAAAAGGAAGGCTGGAAATACCTTTCGAACATGCATAAATTTTCCAAAATGTCTTCCTCTAATTGTTCAACCTTATTTCTATGTACAATTCATTGACATATTTCCTTGAAAAATGAACTCAATTTAAAAATGGAGTTCCTTGTTCCTTTAGGTAGAAGTCCTCTCAACGTAACTGATAACAATTGTTGCATTAAAATGTGACAATCATGCGACTTCAGTCCAACTATCTTACATTCTTCCACTGATATGCAATTTCTAATATTAGATCCATAGCCATCAGGTAATCTCAAGTTAGCAAGTCGTCTGCAAACAAATTGTTTTTCTGCTTTTGATTTCCTATACTATGAGGAGCACCTGGTAGGTAGAATTTATTTCCTATACTATGAGGATGTAAATCATGCCTAAGTTCATTTCTTCTATGTCCTTACAAGAGTTAATGCCATCTTTAGATTTTCCTTTGACATCTAAAAGTGTACTGATGATGCTATCACAAATATTTTTCTCCACGTGCATCACATCCAAATTATGACGTACAAGTAAAGTATGCAAATCAAACATTTATGGAGTCATGAAAAACTACACGCAATTGGAAATATGAAATAAAAATGAAGGAACTATTACAAAAATTACCTTCCAATATGGTAGATCGAAAAATATTGACTTTTTTTTCCACGTTACAGTAGATTGAGTTGTATTCTTCTTTCTCTTTCGTTTACCACTTTTTCCCCAATCATTTGTAATTTTATCAATTTCAATAGAATCCTCTTCACCGTTTTTTATCTTCAGCCTAATACCATGTTCAACGTGTCCATTAAACCAACCATTTTTCATGCGAAATGGATGATCAAAAGCAAGAAATCTTCTATGTCCCATGTATGCAAACTTCCTACCATGCTTCAACCATAGTGAACTTGTATTTTCACGATAGATATGGCATACAATTTTTCCTTTAACGGGCAACCTAGATATATTTCCATATCCAGGAAAGTCATGTGTTGTCCACATCAAAATACATTTTAAGTTGAACGTAGACTTTGTAACTGCATCATACATATCAACCCCATCACTCTATAACAACAATAAGTCATCGACAAGTGGTGCCAAATAAATATCTATGTCATTACCTGGATGTTTCGGACCCGAGATCAATAAACTCAACATCAAACTTTCCTTTGACATGCAAATTGAGGGAGGCAAGTTATATATAGTTAAGATTACTGGCCAACAACTGTATTTCGAGCTAAGATCATTGAAATGATTAAATCCATCAGTAGCAAGACCTAATCTAATATTTCGAGGATCGGATGCAAAATGTGGCCATCTTCTGTTAATCATTTCCCAACTCAATGAATCAACTAGATGCCTAATCATTATAAAAAATAACGCAAGACTTTTGCCGGGATATTTTTCTAAATTTTTTTTGTTTGATGGTTAATTTTCCATCTCGAGCAACCACATTTTGGATATAATTCAGCATGCTCAAGCTCCTTTCTATGTAGACAACAATCGTTGAGGCCAGCACGTATCTTTTCATGGCCAAGATCAAATGTATTGACAAGTTTTTCATCTCAAAAATGAGTTTGAAAGTGTATTATTCTCTGGCAGCATGTCTCAAACAAGATTTATAAGTTCATCAAAACCATTGTCTGATAAGCCATGTGAAGCTTTATGCTTAAACATAGCAATCGAAGCTAACATCTTTGTGAATGCCTTGTAACTAGGATATAAAAGAGTTTCAGCATCATTAGCTAACTTTCAATCTCTTTGTCTTTTCCATAAGGATGATTTTCAGGATCTACATCATGTTGTGCATAAAAATCCTTAAACATCCTACTCGACTTAGGTATTTCTACATTGACCAAATTTGATTCACTTGGTTGCTCTCCATGAAATACCCAAACCGTATATGTAGGATCCATACCTTTAATAACCAAATGTTCATAGACTGTATCATAATGATGATGCATTAGATTCCTACAATTAACACAAGGGCATGCTATCATTCCTGAATTGTGATTCTCACGAGCCCGTTCAACAAAATTCTGTGCTCCATCTCTATATTATTCTGAAAATCTACAAATTAAACTTTATGATCATTATATGTTATTTGTTTATTGGATAACCTAACTATAAGATTAGTTTCAGATTATAAACTTGATAAGTGCAGCCACTATTTGTCCATTATAGGCAGTGGCAGATCCAAGAATTTAAGTAAGTCAGGACAATCGTTGATCGTTGTCCTTCAATGCCTAAATAGTGAGATTATTTATTAATATTGTAACTAATTGATTGATGTCAACATAACTCTTAATACTTGAATGTGTCAACAAAATTCTTATTACTTGTGTGTCAATAGGACTCTTAAGACTTGATTGAAGTCTTCAGAACTCTTACTGCACTGCTAAATTCCATAAATCTTAATAAACAACCCAATTCGGGATGATAACATATAAAAATAGAAATTGGAAACATATAAGGAAAACCATATAAAATAAGGCAAACAGATCAACAACTTATTTAAATAATTACATAAAAAAGTGATGGTTCAACGTAAATCCTGAAAGCCATTATATGAAAGCTCACCCAGTGTAATAATCCCATGGCAAATAGATGTCCTTTAAAGGGCCAAATTGTTCAAAGGGCCCCTTTAGGTCTTTTGGCCTTCATAGAGCAAATCAAACAGTTAGTACTATACCATGTAGAAGTTGTAGTAAATGGACAAGCAAAACACCTTGATTTAACAAGAAAGAAAAAAAATAAAACTCCACAAAGGTTACACAACCACTAAAAATAGTAAAATTTAATCACCAATTTTGAACAAGTTATAGGTCACTCATAAATACGAAATGCCTAGATGCAAAGCAAATAAATCACACATAGTTTAAATTGAAAAATGAGGCCTACATGCGAAATGACGTGTTAAACAAAAAACTTAAATAAATAAACTTCTCTAGATGTTCTAACTTCTCAAGTTATAGGATTGAAAATTGTAAGAAGAATACATAGGATTACAAATAAGAATATAGCCCAACAAACAATGGAGGGTAAAGAAGAAGACTAAAGTGTCAGTTGTTCCAATTAAGGTATCTAAATTATTCTTGTTTTTTAAATGGCAACATTAATGTCAAATTGTTTGTGTTTTATGAATTGAAGTTAAAACTCACTAACTAGTGTAAAATCTCAATTAAATTCGGTGATTTTACTGACTTCCGCTCAACTAGGATCGATGTTAGACCTGATCAATTATGTTACAAGCATCTTAGCGTCATCAGTGTTGTGTTATTTAAGTATGACCATATTTTTCTTAGTTAAATGAGTTGTCAACTAGTCATCAACTCGAATACGTATAGATATTGATGGGACTGTATGCTAGCACTAGTAGGGATAGCTATATAGCAAAACCCATTCAAGACTAGATCTCTCCAACTGTGAGTGCTACACACCAAGCTATCACGACTGCCATAAATTGTAAGGTTACTTACTAAAGTTTTGATGTCTGGATATTCCAAGGAGATTTTTTACTCAGTACATTGGCATTTCCCTAAGATAGTATCAAATTTCTTCAGGAAGCCTGAGAACAAAGATTGATAATGAAGTGCTTACGGTAATTAGGGAAAGCAGGTCAAGAGAAAAGTTAAAAAACTGAAATCATATCGACTTTTTAAACTTTCCCAAAGTGTAATCCCCATAGTCAAGAGTCTAAATCCAACACATAAGATGCATTGTTAAGATTTGAGAGTGATAATTATGTTTATCAAGAATTAAATAGGTGGCTAGTAATAGAACTAGATGAGAAAAATGAAAAAAAAATAATAAAACATCAAAATTAAACTCATTTGCGGACCAGATAATCAATAAATAGAAGAATACTGTATTCTGATATTTTTTAGTGAAACATTCTGAAACATCAACTGAAAGGAAGGTAAAAATGGTAGCAACCACCAACTTGTTTCTTTTCATGACTGATATGAACTCCTACTGAATCTCAAAATACTGGTTGTCGAAAACTAAAATACCCACCAACAGATTGCCTCGTAACACATAGAAAAAATGTAAAATACATAATCAAATACATAGAAAAATGCAAAAATCCATAATAAAATGCACACATAAACAAACCTTAATTCTGTTACAGATGGGAGTCGGAGTCGGAGTCGGAGTCGCGCGCTTTACCTTCTAATTAGAAATGAAAAATTGGGAAAGGTGTTCACTTTGACGGAGTCGGAGTTGCATGCTTCAGCTTCTAATTGGGAATGACGAATTGGGAAAAGGCTTCACGTATTGGCGCCAAAATTGGAAATGATGAATTGGGAAAATGGTTCATGCTGTCGGTTTATGCCATTGGGTTTAGAATTGGACCTTTCCTATTGGGCCTAATTTTTTTACACAATAATCAGCCCAAGATCCAGCTCGCCTAATCCTTCTTACTTTTTGCAGCGTTTAATAAACGTTGCTAATGTCACCTTTCGAAATGTTTATTAAACATTGCAAAAAGTTGATCTATTACAACGTTTAATAAACGTTACAAAAGGATAAACTTTTCGCAACGTCCCAAAAACATTGTGAAAGGTGACATTAGCAACATTCCCTTATCAAATGTTTCCAAAACTCAATTATATTAACCCAATAGCAATATTAACTTATTAAAATGTTGCGGTAGACCCCTTTAGTAACACTTAACTACTGAATGTTGCCGTTTATGTGTTGCAAAATCTCATTTTTTGAGTAGTGATATTTATGTCACTTAATTCGTCACTTTGTTATCCTTGAGAGATTTTTAGGGCATTTTAATGTTTGTTTTGATGTTGTGATATAGGTTGATGGAATTGAAGAAAATAAGCAAAAGTTGGCAAATTGGAGAAACATGCTAAATTGTAAGAGATCCAAAGCTCGAGGACTAAAGTACAAATACTCAAAAGTTTTGTATGACCTAAAAATGAAGATTCGAGAGTCCTTGGAGTCAATTGGATGAAGAAAGAAGTCAAATGGATGAAATATATGAAAAGTATGATCTCACATAAATTTTCAACCGAAAAAGTTATGCTCTAGATTTTTAGTCTTATATTGAGACTCATTTTTGACATAGTAAACGTTTGAAGTGGAAAATGATATCTGAAATAAAGTTTTACCCCCTTGAGTTATCTTTCCAACTCATCTTGAATCGCCTCAATCGGATATCGGGAGAAAATGTTATGATAATAATACTGAAGGACGTGTAGTGCAGTTTTTCCAACTGAAACGAGCGCCGCAGCGCCGAAATAGTGGCGCCACAGCGGCTGAAAATAAACAGAATCATGGGAGGCGCATCGCCCATATTGGCGCCACCGTGCGAAAAATAGGTTTTTTTTGAATTTTTTGGACTCTTTTCTTGGCCAAATACAATTTCATCCCGCCCAAGATTTCAAGAGAATAAAAATACAACCCTAAAGACAACTTTGGGAGGGGGAATTCAACACACAATTCTTTAAGAAGCAAGGAGGAAAAACATCAAGAGATTCAAAAACAAGACAAAGAAGAACAAGAGAGAAATTGAAGATCTACATCCTAATTTTTCTATTCTCTTCCCTATGTCATTTTATATGAATTTTACTATTTTCATATATTATATCATGAGCTAAATTCATCATCTAGGGTCTGATGTAGCCAAACTTGATATTATGATTTGATTTTGTCATAATTATTTCTATTTGATTTTTCATATATGTTTGATTGTGTCATGAAATTAATTGCCCACTAATTAAATGAATAGATGCTAGTCAATTTCGGTACTCGAGAGAGAGAAATTTAGGCGTGATCAAGGAACAACATAACCTAGGTTTCGTAGATTTCGAGAGAAAGTGTGAATCTTTGAGGTTATTTGAATCAAGAATCACGTTGAAATCTCTATACATTTAATTCGGAATAGAGATATTGAAATTAAATTATAGAGATTAGTTTTATTCGGTACTCGAGAGAGGGAATAGAATTATATTTAGGTTCTTGCCTATAATTTAAGAAAAATCCGATTGAGTTAAAATTATATAGGAAGAAAAGCATTGTTGATAGTATGATGGAATCATTCTCTAGATTTTTATAATCTGATAACATCTTTAAGATTTACTTATGTGACTTGCCAATTTTAGTCTATATACATTAGATCACAATCACAACATTGATTAAATTTTGAACATCTGAATAAAGTAGAAACTAAACAATTATAATACTCGGTAGAACTCAAGTATCAATCCCTGTGGGTTTGACATTTCACTATATTACAAAATTTGTCACCGTACACTTGCGGTATAAATCACGTTATAGAAAATGCATGACAAGTTTTTGGTGCCGCTGCGGGGGAGTGTTTTATTTGATTTTTACTATTATCATTACCAATTATCTTTTATTTTAATTTAGATTTTAATTTTTTTAATATTTTTGATAGTTTCTTGGTTTGTTAATTTCAGTTGTGTATGCGAAGAGTGAGGAATTTGAAATTATTACATGTTGATCCTAAACCAGAACGCATATTCCGCTTTCTAAGGGGTAAATAGAGGGATGGAACAGCAAATGGAAATATTCAATAACGGGCTATTCGGGACAATGTCAGACTAGTTGTTAATGACAACTATTCCGGTATAGCATGCCCAGCTATTACTGCAAATAATTTCGAGCTGAAGCCGAGATTGATACACATGGTACAACAGAACTAGTTTGGGAAAGCTCCAACGAAGACCCAAATGTTCATCTTGGTTCCTTTCTCGAAATCTGTGATGCCGTCAAGATGAATGGTGTTACTGAAGACGTCATCAGACTTCGCTTATTTTCCTTTTCCTTAAAAGATAAAGTCAAAGCATGGTTCCAATCTTTCCCATATGTATAAATTTCTAACAAAATATTTTCCACCCTCCAAGGCAGCTCAATTGTGGAGTGAAATTGGTCAATTCAGAAAATCTAACTTCGAGCCATTTTATGAGGCATGGAAGATATTCAAAGATCTATTTAGAAGGCGTCTTCAGCATGGTTATCAGAGTTGGCTACAAATCGAACCCTTCTACAATGGACTGAATGGTTGAACAAGGACAATAGTGGATTCTGCAACAAGAGGAACTCTGATGTCCAAGACTCCAGATGTGGCTTATTCATTGCTGGATGAGATAGCTACTAATAGCTATCAATGGACAAGTGAACATGCAAGTGCTAAGAAAGTTGTTGGCCTTATTGAGGTGGATCCTATCACAGTCCTTGCAGCTCAGATGTCATCTTTCACAACTCAAATAGTTACATTAACATCACAAGAAACTCAGAAGAAAGCAGATTCCATCATGGTAGCTTCCACTTTATACCATGATTCCAAGTTAGAGAAGGAGGAAGTCTAGTATGTGAATGGCAGAAATTTCAATCAGAGAGGAAACTACTTAGCAAACCAGTATCAACCAGGACTGCGAAACCATGAGAATCTCTTTTATGGTAACAATGTGAACGTGTTACAACCACCGTCTGTGTTTAATAATCAAGCTTCTTCTGAAGGGAAGCCATCACTGAAGGATATTCTGGGAACCTTTATTTCAGAGATTAGATTGAGGTTCAACAAAGATGAGTTAAACTTCACAACATCGAGACTCATAAGACCAACTTGGGAGCCACAGTGAAGAATTTAGAGGTGCAAATTGGTTAGATAGCAACTGTAATGCAGTCCCAACAGAAAGGAAAATTTCCCAGTGACACGGAGGTTAACCAAATGGAGCACTGAAATGTCATCACATTAAGGAGTGGTAAAGAAGTTGAAGAAAAAAAAGGTTGTAGGGCCTACACCGAATCCTATACTTACAGAGGAAGAGCAGATTGAAAAGCAGAAAACCAAAGTAGAAGCAATAAAAGAGATTAATAAACCTTACTCAATCTCATTTCCAGACAACCCATCTATCTTGAAGCCCCAACTACCATTTGCACAGAGATTCATGAAGAAGAAATTTGATGAACAATTTGCAAGGTTCCTGAAAGTCTTCAAGAAAATCCACATCAACTTTCCTTTTGCAGATGTTTTGGCCCAAATGCCCAACTATGCCAAGTTCTTAAATGAAGTGATGTAAAAGAAGAGAAAATTAGATGAGTTTGAGACGATTAAGCTGACAGAAAATTTTAGCGCAATTCTTCAGAAGAAGCCTCCTCAAAAATTGAAAGATCTACGCAGCTTCAACATTCCTTGCAATATTGGTGGTATCACATTTGATACAGCATTGGGT
Organism: Fraxinus americana; assembly: GCA_035079005.1. Classification (NCBI taxonomy): domain Eukaryota; kingdom Viridiplantae; phylum Streptophyta; class Magnoliopsida; order Lamiales; family Oleaceae; genus Fraxinus; species Fraxinus americana. Next base: position 17,519,117 of record CM068715.1, on the reverse strand, counting down.
GACCTTGGAGCTAGTATTAACTTGATGTCCCTATTAGTGTTTGAAAAGTTGGGTCTTGGAGAAGTGAAGTCCACAATCCTCACTTTGCAACGGCAAACAGCTCAAGTACATATCCTAAGGACATTATTAAAAATGTATTGGTGAAGGTCGATAATTTCATCTTTTCGGTTGACTTTGTAGTATTGGATATGGAGGAGGATGAGAAAGTACCATTGATTCTTGGTAGACCCTTCTTGGCTACTAGAAGAGCGTTGATTGTTGTATAAAAAGGAAAGTTGACACTGCGGGTTAATGAGGAGCAGGTCGTCTTCAGTATACATCAACATAAAAAATCTTAGAAAAATTTAACACCTGCCATATGGTCCAATCAATTGACAAAGTGAAGGGTAAAAATTGTAAAAGAACATTGTTCCATGACCCTCTAGAGCAATGCATGGCAACCAATTACTCAAAGATTGCTACAGATGCTATCAAAAGCTATACAAGGACCAAGGAAGTAGTGGATTTCATTTTAACTCAAGAAGTCGATCCACCTGACAGACTGAAGAACTACATTAAAGAACCTCTGAAACCTCCCAACATTATCAAATCAAAAGTGGTTTTAGAAGCGATACCGGAGTTAAAACTATTCAACTCTATTTGCCATGCTACGGTGAAGAAGAATATAAAGCCAGGGTAAAGTTTAGAAAGAAGAGAGAAGTACCACCTGAAGATCCAACGTAGACACCTCGGTTATGTCAAGCTAATGACGTTAAAGAAGCGCTTATTAGGAGGCAACCCAAGCTTTCTTTCATTTTTATTTATTTTGTTTTCGAGTTACAAGATAGTTTAGTTTATTTTACAGTTTATTTAGGAATGATGATCCATATCTCATCTTCTCCTAGGTTCTTAAATAGTTAAGTTGGTTATTAGATGTTTGAGCTAAGTAACCCTGTTCCAGATATTGTTTTTCAGGAACATGACGTCGCAGAATATTCAAACCAAGATTGACAAGGATAAAATGGGATAATTCTCAAGTTTGGGAGAGAAGTATGACAAATATCCATCAAATCCAACATCATAAGCACCAAAACGTCATAGGTAATACAGATAATTCACGGAAGTTCTCCTCACTTATTTCTTTAATTTTATATTGGGGACAATGTTCAATTTAAGTTTGGGGGTGCATTATAAATTGTCTAATTGCCTAATATTTTTATTTTGTATGATTTATGTACGTTTTTTTTAAGAGAGAAAAAAAGATAATTTACTTGTTTTGTATGCTTGTGTGAGTTAGATAGCCTTGTCGGCAATGATATTATTAAGGACATGTTAGTTTATGGATCATGAATATGTTATTTTTTTAATTAAATTTTTTGCTTATTCATGCAGAACGTAAAATATTTGTGCACGTGAGTTGATTGTGGTGTTGTATATGAATAGGTTGATTTATATTTATAGGTTCAAATAGAGAATTTAGACGATCAATCCCAAAACCGAATATTCACTATATCCTTAACCTTGTATAATATAATTTGGGATTGTGGTGATTCCATGCATGCTGAAAAAAATATTGTGTGGAGTGTCTTCACCTTTCAATTATGCACTAAGTGATGACTATATGCTAGGAATCTAGCCCTTTAATTATTTTTGCTTTCCTTTTAAAGAAAGAACATTGCACTTGTTAACTCATTGCTTCATGTCTGCGCCTTTTTTACTCGAGTTAGTAAGTCCTTTGGGGTCTCTTAAGACCTGGTACCCTTTGGTATTTCAAAATTGTGGAGTTACCGACTAAAAGCTCGCTATAGGGGTCAAGAAGAGAAAGAATGGGTGAGGTTAATCTTGAGCTGAAAAAAAAAAAAAAAAAAAAAGACAACATCAAAATAAGAAAAAAAAAATCGTGCAATTATGAAAAAAAATGTTGAGGGTTTAGATATCTAGTAGGTTTGAATTACTTAGTATAAGCTTGATTTTTGAAACACTCATAAATTGGGAGAATTATCACATGGCTTGAATTGTTGACATTGCCAGCTAAAAAAACCAAATTTGAGTGGTGTAAGAATTTATTATTGAAAATTAAATTTAGAATACACATTGGGAAGTGAAAAGAAAACAAGTTTGGGGGTATTTGATGAGTGTTCTACACTCATGATATTTATGTCACTCAATTCGTTATTTTGTTATCCTTAAGAGAGTTTTAGGGTGTTTTAATGTGTATTTTGATGTTGTGATATAGGGTGATGGAATTGAAGGAAATAAGCAAAAGTTGTGTCGGGCCTCAAAATGAAGATTTGAGAGTGTTTGGAGTCAATTGGATGAAGAAAGAAGTCAAAAGGATGAAATATATGCAAAGTATGATCTCACATCAATTTCCAACCAAAAAAGTTATGCTCCGAATTTTCAGTCTTATATTGAGACTCATTTTTGACATCGTAAACGTTTGAATTGGAAAATGATAACTAATGTAAAGTTGTATCTCTTTGAGTTATCTTTCCAACGCATCTTGAATCGTCTCAATCAGATATTGGGATAAAACATTATGATAAAAACAGAATCGCGACCGTCGAAATAGTGGTGCCGCGGCCTTCGTTGAGGCCGCAGCGCCCATATTGGCACCGCCGTGCGAGAAATAGGTTTTTTGAATTTTTTGGACTCTTTTCTTGGCCAAATACAACTTCATCCCGTCCAAGATTTCAAGAGGATAAAAGTACAACCCTAAAGATCATTTTGGGAGGGGGAATTCAACACACAATTCTTTAAGAAGCAAGGAGGAAAAACATCAAGAGATTCAAAAACAAGACAAAGAAGAACAAGAGAGAAATTGAAGATCTACATCCTAGTTTTTCTATTCTCTTCCCTATGTCATTTTATATGAATTTTACTATTTTCATAGATTATATCATGAGCTAAATTCATCATCTAGGGTTTGATGTAGCCAAACTTGATATTATGATTTGATTTTGTCATAATTATTTCTATTTGATTTTTCATATATGTTTGATTGTGTCATGAAATTAATGCTTTCAATTAATTGGCCACTAATTGAATGAGTAGATGTTAGTTAATTTCGATACTCGAGAGAGGGAAATTTTGGCAGGATCATAGGATTGACACGACGTAGATTTTATGGGTTTTGAGAGAAAGTATAGGATCTATGAAACTTGCTCTATAATAGAATTATGAACTTGATACAATCTTTGATTTTAATTCGGAATAGAGATATTGGATTTGAATTCTAAGATTAATTTCTAGCCGACACTTGAGAGAGGGGAGAGAAATACATTAGGATTCTTACTTTTAAACATGAGAAAATTGACTAGAATAGTTAGACATAATTGAATCATAATTGAAAGTTAGGTGAAATCATTCCCTAGGCCTTTCTTATATTGAGTCATTCGTTTACATTGTATTTTTTGAATTCGTTACAAAAATCATCATTAGATTAGTTAAGATTATTGATTATAAAATTCATTCATCTAGATAAAATAAAGGCTATATAATTATAGTACTTAGTAGAAATTTGAATTACAATCCCTGTGGGTTCGACACTCTTACCCCAATACTATATTACAAAACTTGACACCGTACACTTGCGGTATCATTCACATTATAAAAAACGCAAATATAAGTCTCTCTCTTTCAAGCTCAAGTTTATTAACCTTCTTAAGAATGACTTTATTTACCTTCTTAATCTTAAGACTCTCCTCAAATAACTGACTATGCGCCTTACAAATTTCTAAATCATCCTCAGAGTCTTCCTCAGAATCCTCACTTTGTTCTAAATCCTCATGCTTCTCACTTTCCTCATCAGATTCACTTATAACAATAGAAGCAAAAACCATATAGTTATGACCCTCATACTTGGACTTCTCACTTTGATTGTTCGAGTTAAACTCGTCATCAGAGAGAGTTACATTCATAGTTTTACCCTGGTTTTTCTTATTGTTAGGACACTCACTCCTATAGTGACCAAAATCTTGAAACTTATGACATCTCACAGACTGTGATTTCTTTCTAGACTCACTAGGGGCACCTCTATTTCTCTCTTGAGACTTCTTCCTAAATATTTTTCTAAAGTTCTTAACAAAATAAGCTATCTCCTCATCATTGGGGTTTTCCGAGTCAGTAGAGTCATACTCTTCATCCTTGATAGTGTTCAAGGCTATAAACTTATTATTTATAGGTTGAGATATGGTGAGTTCATAAATTCATAGATATCCAACTAATTCTTCTATTTTAACCGTATCTAAGTCCTTGTTTTCTTCGATAATTGTTAGTTTAGGTCTAAACCTCTCGGGTAAGGGACTAAAGACTTTTCTCACAATTTTTGTTTTCAAATTTTTCTTACCTAGGTTGAAGCTGTAGTTTACTATATCATTTAACTTCACATAGAATTTATCGAATGATTTATACTATCATACGTGATTTCAAGAATATCACATAACTCTTTGACGGTCACATATCGATACTTTCCTAACTCTTCGGTGCACACACTATAAATAGGGCATAAATCCTTTTACTATTCCAGTCACACTCAACTAGTTCATCTTTAGTCTACTGGAAAATGTCCATAGGGGTAACTACATTGAAAACAGACATAGATGAGGTAGTCCAACCTTTCTCAACACACACCCAAATTCACCCCTCTATAGAGAAATTTCTCATTCTAACTTTCCAGTATGCATAATTGTATCCATCAAAATACGGAGGTACAGAAAAAGACAGACTCGTCTAGATAAGTTAGGGTTCGAAATTGAATTGAGGCTTTGATACCAATTGAAAAATTATATCGAAGTTTGACCCAACTAGCATTTAGAGGGAGGTGAATAGGTGTATAATGAGGAATTAAAATTCACCAATTATTATTAGCAACAATTCTCTATTAATAATCAATCTATATGAATTCACATGTAATTACTATCCTACGTTGAGTTACCTTAGTTTTCATAATTATAGAAAAGTAATTAACACAACAAAATTGACGACAGAGAAAATCCCTTGCGGGATAAAAAAACTCCGGAATCAAACCAGTAAAATCCACTATAGACAAAGACTTATAGTACGGTCCAAACTATACAACATCCCAAAAGAAACCTTGATTTTTATAACTCTTTTATTGACATTGATTTTGTCTAAAGTGATTAATCTAACAAAAATAATTAATAAATTTCATTTAAGTTCTAGAACCAGAAGACAAAATAGTATTCTAACCAAAAAAAAAATACACTAAACATTTTATTTTAGCTATAAAATATCACTAGATACAAAATACTTAAAAAGTATATCATTCGTAGTATTCATTTTAAATTTACTTGATCGATCATTCAACAATTTCATTTTCTTGCCAACTCTCCAAACTTATAAACATTTTGAAAATATAATTATGCTATTTATCATGTTCAAAGAAAAAATATTTCTCTCTCAACTTTCAAATTTCTTGGTACTCATTTAAGATGAAATCAATATTTAGAATCTCTCCATTTGTATACCTAAATATAATTATTCAAATTGTTAGGTTTTCAGTATGGGCAATTCGGTGGACAAAATGACTAATTTGTAACGTATTGTAAAAGTCAAGGACCTAGGGTACAATTTGTATAAATTAGGTTATAGGGTGTAGTGTTCGAGCATGAAAAGAGGAAAAACAAGACGTCACATTTTCGCTAGCTTCTCACCCAGTTGGCTCTCGAGCGACAAAAAAGAATGCCTGTTGCTGAGATCACATTCGAGCGACAGTGTGTCGCTCGCCTATCGCTAGCCTCTCGCTCAAGCGACAGGTCGATCCAGAACTTTCTATTTTGTTGTTTTGAAGTATTTTTCTGGCTCATTTAACCTAATTACCTTCTCCTATAAATACCCAAGCCTATGCACATAAATGTGTGGGGGTTGTTCATTGTGCCTCTTCTCTATAACATATTCAAGAGACTATACATACACTGATTTCATCATTTCACTCTTGATTTTATACAACCACATATTTTGGAAAACATCAAACCCATTGAATCTAAAACACCACCTACTTCTTATTGGTCATAGGAACTCACTTTTTCTGTTAAACTTCTGAGGCTGAGAGAGACTGAGAGAGGTTGGACTACAAACACAAGAAGAGCACAAGGTCTTGGAGCAGGTTCTTGGAATTTCGCTGGGAAGAGACAATTGCAGAAAATCTTGGAGCAAGTCTTGGAACAGACCTTGGAGTTAGCATGAAATAGATCGAAAAGTCTAGTGGAGTTGGATAGATAGCATCTGACTGTAACTCACTGCGTATTGTCTATAATGGAGATAACTAGCTTGGTCCCGAAGTTTTTACCCAATTGGAATTTCTCCGTCATCATATCGGTGTTTATTATTGCTTTCCTTATTTTGCGGTAATTCAACATAGGATAATTGAACTTGTATGCTTAATCATCTAGAAACAATTAAATGTGACTTGTTGCTTTTGATTGATTAATTCCGCACATAAGGTCAAAACTAAAAATGATTAAGTAACAACCATTTAGTAACACTAAAAATCTTTAAATTGGTAATCCGTGAACTATTAAGTGGTATTCAGTGCGACACCCATGATTTTTCAATTGATATCAGAGCCCAAATTCGTTTATTGACCCATATTTTCTAGATGAGTAACGCATTATCCATCTCACCATATTTTGATAGCAGTAACTATGCCTACTGAAAGGTTAGGATGAGAGCCTTTTTGAAATCCATGGATGGGCGTATTTGGCTTAGTATTGTGAATGGTTAGGCTGCACCTAGTTCTAGGGTTAATAATGAAGTAATCCCATCCCCTGTTGCTAATTGGACTAGAGCGAACTTAGATGAAAATAACTGGAACAGTAAAGACTTACATGCCCTATTTATGGCAATATCACTGGAAACGTTTAGGCAAGTGTCTATGTCTGTGGAAGCCAAAGAGGTTTGGGATATTCTACAGACCACACATGCGGGAACTCAGGCGGTTAAGAACTCTAAATTGCATATGTTAACCACTAGATTTGGAGAAATTCAAATGAAGGAAGATGCAACTTTTGATGATTTTTATATGAGCTTAAATAACATAGTAAATTCTAAATTCAACTTAGGTGAGAGAATCCCGGAGTCTGAGATAGTTCGAAAAATTTTTAGTTCCCTACCAGAAAGGTTTAGACCTAAAGTCACGGCAGTAGAGGAGAGTAATGACTTAGATTCCATTAAGATTGAGCAGTTGATTGGGTCTCTCCAGACTTACGAACTTACATTAGCTAAACCCACAAACGATAAGTCATTGGTCTTAAATACTGTGAGGAATAGTCATAGAGAGTCATTAGATTTAAATTCTCCTAATGAAGATGAGTTAACTTTGCTTAAAAAAATTCGAAAATTGTTTAGGAATAAACAAAACCTCAAGAGAAGAATAGAAGTGGTCATACACATCTAGGAAAAGTTCTAAACCTGTGAGATGTCATAATTGTAGAGGTTTTGGCCACGTTAGGAGTGAGTGCCCTAGCAGTAGAAGAAATCCAGATAAGGCTATGAATGCTACTCTCACTGATGACAAGTCTAACTTAGACAATCAGAGTGAGAAATCCACTCGTGAGAAAAGTGGAAAATATATTGCCTTTAATGCTAGAATTAGGAATGGATTTGATAAGGAGAGTGAGAAGGTTGATAGCATAAGTAGTAGTGAAAATTTAGAAGAAGATTCTGATAGTGAGGGAGATATTCATGAGGCTTGTGATAGAATCTATGAGGAGAGTATTAAGATTATAACAAAAAATAAAGCCTTAAGTACGAAAGTTACGAAACTTGAGTTAGAAAACAAGAACCTCGTAGCGTACTTTAAGGAATCTACGTCAACCCTAAGTAAGTTGAAATCCATAAATGAATCTTTAGATACTCAGGTTAGGAATCTCACTAGTGAGCTTGAGAAGACCTCTAGGAGAGCTAATGAGCTGAGAGCTAATGAGCTGAAAGTTGAAAAGGAAACCATAAAAATTCATGTTAAAAATCTTTTGAACGACCCAGAGCATTCCAAGTCTCAACTTCTTGCCTTTTCTAGTGGTTCTATAAAGCTAGATAATATTCTAGGAATGGGCAAGCTTGCTGGTAATAAAGGAGGTCTAGGATATAATAAAAATGATCATAATGTCGCTGGTACGTCGAAGACCATATTTGTCTCGGTATTGACCATCTTAAACCCTGAACCTAAGAATAAGGGATATGTAGTACATAATTCTACTAGACAGGGTAGGACATGCCAACCTATAAATAGATGTCAATGATCACATACCTTTGGTCCTATGTTTATCCCTACTTGTTTTCTTTGCGGTGCGTTAGGACACGTAAAACCTAGATTTCCTCATTTCCTGAACAGAAATAGAAACCAGAACTTAAATAGAAATAATAATCAAGATTATGTTAGTCGGATTGACTTTCTTACTAATCAGGTAAGTAAATTGACTAAGTTAATGACACGGATAATAGAAAATATTCCTATCACTAGGCAAGTTTAGGTGAAAAAAAGTGATTTGAAAATTTTTGAAATAGATCACGGTGCTTTTAAAGGTAAGAGTATTTGCATACCTAAATGATTAGGTATTTTTGGTTCATGCTCGTGCTTTATCATTATATGACATTGATACATGCAACGTATTTGTTTATTTGTTTTCTATGTAGAAAATTTATGCATATTTTTTTATTTATTTTTACGTGTTTGACATTTTTGTGTGTTTGATGCATTTATGCTTTAAAATAAAAACAACAAAAAAATTGAAATTTGAAAAAAAAATGTGAAAAATAATTTTTACAGCATAATATATATAATATACTAGAATTTGTTTATTGTGATCAAGTATGAGTTTAATCGATGAACTGTAACATAGTATCCATTGTTGGCTTAGGTTATTATGGGGTACTTAGCATAGATGTCTTCATGTACCATTTGCACTGCACACACTATGATATTGTTAGTGGTGTGAGATTTAGAATGGAAACCACATGTTAGCAATGTGACTTTGAACATGAATTGACCTTATTTATTAGACATAAGCTCAAGTTTATCCCCGGTAATAGAAAGCTCAATATCTTATGTTCTTCTTCGGAGCCTATTTGACTCGAGCAATTAAACTTGCGAGATTTCTCATAACCCGATGTCTATGGTCAACTGACTTGGATTAACCAGCCTAAAGCTCGCTACATGGATGGTTTTAGCCACTTAATGGAGAAGAACTTGCACTTAAGATGTGAAAAATAATAATGAGCTTAAAATATTGAAAGATATGAAAATAAAATATACTCAAAGTCAGGAGGAGAAAAGAAAATTTCAATACAAAATGAGCTTTTATTTAAAAGTCCTAATGCACTTTAAATGGTTTAACTTTCATAAGTAGAGGAATACACTTATTGACAGTGATGTTTAGTATGTCCTTTCTCACAAAATTAAGGTTTGAAATCCTATTTACAAAGGATTAGTGACACTTTACACACATGGGTCAATTATACAATTTACTCCATGTTAACTTGAACTAAGTATGTGGTAAGGTTTATTGTACATTGATTGTGCATGCTAACAACAGCTTTTTTGAGTTATTATATGTTAATATTAGAAAAGGGAGAGTAAAGTATTTTTTTGATGTTTTTAATTATTGGTTCCTTCATCCTTTGTGACAAAAAGGAGGGGAGTAAAGTAAATGTTGGGAATGGGAGAATGTTGTGAATGTGAGAATTTTTAAATTTTTAAAATTTTTGACGACAATGTAGATTGATAGGGAGAGATTTGTTGCTTGCATTGCATTCCATTCCATATCTACCTAACTGTTTGAGTTTTTTATGTTTGTGTGATGCTAATGTTTTTGTTGTTGTTTGGATGAACATTAGTGTTACATCTCAATCTAGCTAGTGTTGGTATCATGTGTTTAATGATTTTATTATTTCCTGTATCACGTGCTTTTACACGGGGTATTTGAATTGTGAATTTCATGAAACAAGTTTAAAAAGGAATGCAAGAGACATCAGTTTGATGAAGCTTGGGTAGTTTAGATTTTGTATTTAGTTTTCTTTGACTTGTATAGTTTTGTCACAGAATGTCAAATGGGGAGTTTGTTAGGTTTTTAGTGTTGGCAATTCTATGGACAAATGAAGTAATTTGTAATGTATTATAAAAGTCGGGTTATAAGGTCTATGATTCGAACATGAAAAGAGGAGAAACATGGCGCCACATTTTCGCTAACTTCTCGCCAAGTTGGCGCTCGAGCGACAAAAATAGAATGCCTATCACCGAGATCTCGTTCGAGCGATAGTGCGCCGCTTGCCTGTCGCTAGCTTCTCGATCGATCCGAAAAACCCTATTTTTCTATTTTGAAGTATTTTATTCGACTCATTCAACCTAATTACCCTCTTCTATAAACACCCAAGACTATGCACGAAAATGTGTGGTGGTTGTTCATTGTGCCTCTTCTCTATAACATATTCAAGAGCCTATTCATACATTGATTTCATCCTTTCACTTTTGATTTTATACAACCACATATTTTGGAAAGACACCCATTGAATCTGAAACACTACATACTTCCTATTGGTCATAGGAATGCACATTCTCAATTGAACTTCAGAGGCTGCTGGAGGTTGAGAGAGGTTGGACTACAAGCACAGGAAGAGTACAAGGTCTTAGAGCGGGTTCTTGGAATTCCACTAGTAAAAGAGAATTGCAAAAAATCTTGGAGTAGGTTTTGGAGCAGATCTTGGAGTTAGCAGAAAATAGATCGGGAAGTCTAGTGGAGTTGGCTAGATAGCATCCATATTGTTTATAGTGGAGGTAACTGGCTTGGTCCCGAAATTTTTACCCAGTTGGGATTTCTCTGTCATCATATCGGTGTTTATTATTGCTTTTCTTATTACTGCGACAATTCAACATATAACAATTGAACTTGAATGTTTAATCTTCTAGAAACAATTAAAAGTGACTTGTTGCTTTTGATTGATTAATTTCGCACATAGGCTCAAAACTAAAAACGGTTAAGTAACAACCATTTGGTAACTAAAAACCTTTAAGTTGGTAATCCGTGAACTGTTAAGTGGTATTCAGTGCGACACCCATATTTTTCACAAATCAATCAAATGTTGAAGTATTTTTGTAGAATTAAAAGGGTATTTTTGGTATTACAATATTTTTAAATGGAGACTTGTTTAATTTTTGACAGGAAGGGGGTGTCTCTGAAATTGTCATAAATATTAGGAGAGATATGCGTTATTCAAAAATTGAATAAAGGAAGCCTGTATAATTTTTTTTTAAAAAGAAAGGCGTCTCTAAAATTGTCATAAACTTTGGGTGCGGGGGGACGCATTCTTGAAGTAAGAAAGGTTTTCATGAGCTGCCTATTTTGATTTGTATTCAGCATTTTTATCTTTTGTACTTTATTTCTTCTCCTTCTCATATGTTACGCTTTGAAAATTAATTAAGGGTATATTTTGATGTAGACTTCTTGAGAATATTTTTTGTGAAAGTGATACTTTTGAAAAATGTTGTTAAATTGTGGATTCTAATTTTTGTCAATCCTAATTATTGTCGCTTCGAGGAATTGATCACGGATTGATTTTCACGATGAGATCGTCATGGGAGTTGAAAGGGGGACAAAAGGCAACCCTTTCGTGGATGTGGGGGATGGAACACCTGGACAAAATTTTAATCTAAGGACTGTTTGAAAATTTGTATTCTTGTAAAATTCTATTAAGAAATTGAAGTCCTTGTAAAACTCGATTTTTTCCTAATGTATCTTATAAATAGGGAGTTGTGGTTAGAATTTATTATTATCATAAAAAAGAGAGAAATAGAAGTTAGAGAAGACAAGAGTATGATTTTTTTTTCTTGTAAACATGTTTTTCATTATAGTAAATTACTACAGTAGTTGGAGAGGATGTAATCTTATATTGAAGCGAACTTCTATTAGTCTTACTAGTTTTGAGTGTTTTTCTCTCTGAATTGATTGCTCTTGGTGGAATAGAGTTGGAGTTTATAATTCTCAACAAATATGTAGTTAAAAAATAAGAAGAAATTATGGATTCACATAAAAAAAATATTTTATTGAAGGAATGTGATTGAAAATAAATTTTAAAGAATCCATACCAAAATAAGGGCTAAATTGCAGTCTCTGGGTGGAGGATAAAAAGTTTTTTATAATATTATTGTCCGTGAGAAAGCTAACATCTGCACCAAAATTACGATAACTTTTTTCGAATTTTATCTAATAATTTGCTGTTGGTTTTGTATTTAACTGTAAGCATGCTACTGTTATTGGTGCAAAGAAAGGGATTATATTTGAAATATGCAAGCACTTGGTATCTCATGGAATTACAGTGGTATTTGATTGCTAGAAATGACAAGATGGGTCTTGAAAGCTGTTGAGAAACTCAAAAAATATGGATTTAATTTGCTTATTTTTATATAACTATTAGTTACTCGAATCTCTATATTTTTTGTTCATTTTTCATATATTGGAGTTCAAGATTTTTTGTATTTTGACGATGCTAGTGGTGAGTGCTGACGAATGTGGAGGAGGAGGTGGCTTTTCATATGGTATTTAATTTTGAAAAGATTACATGTAGAATAAAAAAATTACACATACAATATGCTACAATTTCAAAAAATTATGATCATTGCAACAGAATTTGTTGGAGAAATTCTAATAATAGAAAAATGGAGTTACAAAATAAATAGGAAAAATAACAAAATCAAAGGGACTGAGGGACATATATCTCGCTCTCTTTAAGGATATCCAAGTCCTATGCAGTTGGCAAAGCCTATAACATAGTGTAGGAAAACTTTCCCCTAGGATATGACATTCTGACTGTCTGCACAAGCAGTTGAGCCCATAACTCTATTAAAAGAACACCCTTTTTTACTCAATAATCTCTCAAAGAAAAATGGGTGAAAATGTAAGAAGGGAAGATGAGAAAATTGTGATTGCTGTGGTCATAGATGAATGATCAAGGATGATCCTATTTATAGGTAAAATAGGCCACCCATATTAAAGAGGTATCATAAAACACATGAAGGTTACATGACCATACATATTCAGCTCCCACATTTTCACTTTTCATTTTCCAAACCTCCAACCTCTTCATTTTTCAATTTCCTAACTTCAAAAACCTTTAAGACCTATTAAAAGAAAATGCAATGAACGAATTTAAATATTAAAATGCACCAACATTCTCACACTCATTTCAACATAAAACAGACAGAAAGATTACCAGGCAAAGATGGACTATTATGCATCATAAATGGTGCCATACATTGAACTATCACTTAATGAAACAGAAATCTCTACTCCAATGTCAATAGTGTCCACACATAACAATTCAGGTATTGACATGAGCTTTAATAGCTAGCATGTTATGACCTTGTGCTAATCTCAGTTTCATGAGAGTATTTAAGAATAAGCTCAATTCTCATAGAAAGCCGCCCCTACTCCACACTCATATAGAAAAAATCTATTAAGAATTCTCCTATAATATTTGCACCCCTCATAAAATCTATAGATCTCATTAAGATTTTTTTTAAGAAAACTCAACCTCCAAACAACATTACAAGATAAATGCACTCACACCATATGGACGGAAAGAATAAAATAAATAGTACACTTCTTGCGACCACCATATGATTCGTTTTTACTATTGAACCCAATTTTCAGGATCTCCTAATACAGGCTCTCGTTTATATGGGCTTCAATCCCATCCCCTTGATGTGTTCCAGTTGATAAGGTCTTTATTAATATGCAGGATTATCAAAAGATTTCACATAATCAGCATTAATAATGCCATTACTTAGATAAGATCTCAAAGTGTTTTGTTTTCTCCTAATAGGTCTGGATTTACCATTATAATAACAATTATGTACTCTGTTAATTGCTGCAGTGCTATCGCAATGAATTAACATAGATGGAACTGGTTTTTCCCACAAAAAAATTCACATAATAAATCCCTTCACCAGTTTGCTTCCTATGCTAAAGTTATAAGCTCAACTTCCATGGTTGAATTAACAATAATGGTTTGTTTATTAGATTTTCAACATTTAACACCACCACCCAATTTAAAAATACCAATTGGTATAGAGAAAATCTTGTGACAAAGTATTTTAATTGGCAGTACTGAAACCCTCAAATATAGCAGGATACCTTTTATAAAACAAATAATAATTTTGGTACCAGATAAATATTTCATTAAACGCTTTATGTCATGCTAATGATCTCTCCCCATCTTGTTAGTAAATCTGCTAAGTATTCCTACTACATAAGCAATGTCAAGGCCCTTTTGCTTCCAGATCCATAACAGAAGGAATGTGCATAACAGAATGCTGGTAAAACAATGTTTCTAGGCCCTTTTGCTTCCAGATCCTTCCTTCCTTGTTAGATCACCGTTGGATGCTGATATAACTTGAGCTGATGACTGTGTTGACAGCTCACTTGCAAGCTAATTAGGTTGCTCTTTAGCATTTAACAGCCTCCCACAAGATGGAGAGTAGATATCAACTACTCCCATCTTTTTCATGTGTGTACTTGAAGAATTCAAAGCCTTGGTTAACATGTCCGCCACTTGAGAACCAGTGTGAACATGCTCAGTAGTGATGCTTCCATTTTGTATTTTGTCTCTAATAAGATGACAATCAATTTCTATATGTTTAGTTCTTCCATGGAAAATGGGATTTGTGGCAATGTAGATGGCAGATTTGCTATCACAGTATAACGTTGCTGCCTGTCCTTGTTCAATTTCAAATGCTTCAAACAAATATCTCATCTATGTCAGTTCATAACAAACTTGTGCCATTGCTCTGTATTCAGCTTTAGAGGATGATCTTGATACCATATTTTGCTTCTTTGATTTCCATGATACTAGTGATGAACCTATGAAAACACAATGACCTATTACAGATCTTCTAGTATCCGGACAGGCCCCCCAATCTGAATTTGAATAACCCTTCAGCTGGAGATCGAAGTAGAAGAGTAAAACAAGCCTTGACCTGGCACCCTCTTAAGATATCTCAATATTTTGTGTGCTGCATGTAGATGTGGCATTCTGGGCTTGTCCATATATTGACTCAATAACTGAATTGAGTAGGATAAATCTGGTCTTGTTATAGTCAGGTATAGCAATCGCCCTATCAACCTCCTATAGATAAAAGGATCAGCAAGTATATCTCCTTCATCCTTAGTTAATTTAAAATTTTAATCAAGAGGTATTTTTGATGGTGCTGAGCCTATGGTTCATGAGTCTCCCAAGACATATAGTGTATATTTTCTCTTACATGTGTATTCTATGTACCGATCTTGCCATATCAATTCCCAAAAAATACTTCAACTTTCCCAGATATTTGATTTTGAATTTTGCATAAAGGACAACTTTTAAGATTATTGATAGTATCTATACAATTTCCAGCTAAAATAACATCATCAACATACACCAAAATAGCTGTGAATGAGTCTCGAGTGGTCCCAGTGAACAAGCTATAATTTGCCTTTGATTGAGTGAAACCATGCTAAATTATAAAATAGGATAGCTTTGAATACCACTTTAATAAGGCTTACTTAAGTCCATTATACTCTTGTGAAGTTTGCACACTTTTGAACCTCCATCAGCAACATAACTAGGGGTAATTGCATATACACTTCCTCATCCAAATCACCATGTAAAAGGCATTATTAACATCCAATTGATTCAAGAACCATCCCTTTATGGCTGCAATAGCAAGTAAACTTCGAATAGTGACAAATTTTGCCATAGGAGAAAAGGTTTCATGGTAATCTAGATCTTCTTGTTGTGTGTACTCTTTTACAACTAGCCCAGCTTTGTATCTTTCAATACTTCCATCAGCCTAAAACTTGATTTTGTATACCTACCTACACCCAATTGCCTCTTTATCAGGTGGCAAACCAATAATAAGCCATGTATCATTCAACTCAAGTGTCTTAATCTATGTCCTCATGGCTTCACACCATTCAGGATGATTGATAGCTTCTTGATAGTCTTAGGCTCAATTTGTGAAGTTATGGAAGTGACAAAGGCTTTATGAGAAATGGACAACATACCATATGCTATGTTATTACTAAGAGGATAATAGGTACCTAAAGGAATGAGTTCCTTTGCCTTGTTCGAGTTCTGCAATGGAATGAATGAAGTGGTGTGTTGACATATGAACTCCTGTGGATGCAATGGAGCTCTCCTAATTCTAGTTGATCTTCTTGGTAAATGAGGGGTGATTTGATCTGTTTCTATGTCTGCAGTATGCAAATCTGTTTGCTAAATAGTTTGTGGATCAATTGTATTAGTGTATTCAATGTCTACCATAGGACTAGGAACAGATGGAGGTAGATTATTGGACTCTGTGGGGTTTATAGATGTGTAATTTTTTGGAATAGAGAGAGGGATTTTGATGGAAGTACAAATGTGTGAGACTTGGTACATCATTAATCTTTGCAGCATTTGCTTCCTTGAAATGGAACAAAGTTTCATGAAAACCCACATTTCTAGATATGAAAACTCTTTTGGTTTCTAGATCAAGAAGCTTGTTCCCCTTAATTCCAAATGGATATCTAAAAAAGACACATTTCTTGGCTCCAGAATCAAATTTATGTGTGCCTTGTATGTAGCAAAGGCAAGACAACCAAATACCTTTAGGTGAGAATATGTTGGCTTTGTTTGAAACAAAAGTTCAAAGGGACTTTTGTAATCTAAAATAATTGAAGGGGTTCTATTAATGAAGTACACTATTGTCATAACACAATCATTCCAGTATTTTAATGAAATGCCAGTTAAAAACCTGAGAGCCCTTGCAACATCTTCCTCTCAACTATGGCATTTTGTTGAAGAGTTGTTTTCTGATGTATGATCTCTTTTCCAAGATAAATTTGCCTCATATCCAATTCTCTCCCATTAGAAGCCTCAAATTTTAGTCTCAGTATGTATACCCAAGTGCATCTACTAAAAACATCAACTATTGTTAAAAAATAATGAGATCTATCATAACTAATTTCATTGCAAGGTTCCCAAAGATCACTAAACACTTTTCTGATTTTTGTTGATTAATAGGAAAATGGAGCTTGTGAATTTTAGCTAGAGGGCAAACATAACATGGCTTGGAACTATTTAATTTGGGAATAGCATCTTCAAAAGCAAATACAGAATGTGATGGGTATCTCATTCTATAATGCCAATTATCAAAGTCTTCAGATGGATTAATTACAAAGGCTGAAATAGAAGGAGTTCCAGCAAGGTAAGTTAAGCTTTGCTGAAGAGCTGTAAGAGACACTGTTCTTTGCAGGATATGATAGAGACCAGACTTCAATTCATCCATGTCATTGTCCAAGTCAAAAGGTCCTGTATGTAGCAACAATTAGAGAAGAAAACAACACAGCAATGCAATTCTTTAGTCAATCTTCTAATAGATATGAAATTGAAAGAGAAAGAAAGGACACAACGTACATCATGAAGGATTAAGGGCTTTATGTCTAGGAAGGCGACAATTTGAGTCACAGGCACTGTATTTCCATTTGGCAAAGCTACAAAGCATGTAGCTTGCGATTTAATAGAAGAAAAATATGATGGTGAACAAACCATATGATATGTTGCACCTGTGTCCAGAATCCAAGGAAAACTGAAATTGTTTTCGGGCTTGGTTTTAATGGTTGACAAGCAATAGGATATACCAGAAAGCTTTGGAATAGCATTGTCTGAGGTCGAATCATCATTTTGGACTTGGTTTGCTGATGGTTTGAGAATGGCCATGAGTTGAGTGTACTGTTCTTGAGTTAAAGATACTTGCGCTTTGTTATTCTGCTGTTCCTGATTCAGAGACAAGAGCAGAGACTTGGTTTGCCACTGGTTTGTATTTGTTCTTTCCTTCTTGTTTGTGGCCTGACGGATAGCCATGCAATTTGAAGCATTTGTCTGCCATATGGCCAGTCATTTGACAATGAGAACACACGTCTATAATTGGGATTGGCCTTAAAGAACCTCTCAAGAGAGTGCCCTGCAATTTTACAATAAGTACAGTAGTAGTTATCCTTCTTCTGCAATAAAGAATTATGCCTCCCATTTTCTCTCAAGTGTCCTCTAGCAAGGAATGATAAGGACTCGTTGATAGGCCCTTCTGTAGATATTTGCTGCTTTTTCTCCTCTTGCTGTATGGTTGCATAGACTACATTCAAGGTATGAAAGGTTTTCATCAACAGAATTTGGGCTTTAAGATCGTTATATGATTCATTTAATCCCATTAAAAACTTTATCATCCAGTCTCATTGCTGATTTTGGACCACCACTTTCAGAGACCTCCACAAGTGCAATTGGGGATAGATTCATAGTTCAACAACTCATCTAAAAGAGTTTTGAACTTAGGGTGCGTTTGATTGCAAGGGTGAAAAATGGGTGGAAAGAAAATGTTTTACGCGGAAAAGATTTGCCTAGAAAATATTTTGCAGAGAAAATGATTTCAAGTGTATTTGATTGGTATAATTTTTCATTCGGAAAATTTTTAAATTTTCTATTCATTTGGCTTTGTTTTACATGGAAATTGTCCATTAAAGTGATATTTTTTTCCACAATTGGATATAAAATTTGTTTCCATTGCCAAAAAGTTAAAAAAAAAAAAAAGGAAAAAAATTGTTTTCTAAAAAATCATTTTTTTCTTCAAAATTTAGTGTTCGTTTGACTTTATTTTACATGAAAATTGTCTATTAAAGTGAATTTTTTTTACCATTAGTTATGACATTTGTTTGCATTGCCCAAAAAAAAAAATTTCTGCCAGTCGAGAAAATATTTTCCCACTAAAAAGGAGGGAAAACATTTTCATCAAAAACCCGAAAATTGCACACATGTGGGGAAAATCTGAAAAATATTTTCCGTGGAAAATTTCGCCTATCAAACAGCCAAAAAAGTGAAAAGTGGGAAATATTGTCCTACTTCCCCGAAAAATATGGCCTATCAAACACGGCCTTAGAGAAATAAACACTTACATCATCCTGATTTTGAACCAGAGTTACAATGGATTACTTGATTTCATAGATCCGGGTGCATTTTACTGTGCAATCGTTGTTCCAGCTCCACCCACAACTGATGTGTTGTCTCAGCATACAATGTATTGCACTTGATGTCTACTACCATGGTATTCTGGGGCCAAGTAATCACAATGTCATTGCATCTAAGCCAGTGCTCCATAAGAGGATCATTCCGATCGTTTGGCTCGCAGAGACTTCCATATATGAATCTCAGTTTGTTTTTAATCCTAAGAGCTCGCTTCATGGATCTGGCCCAAGAATGATAGTCCTCTAACATATGTGTAACTAACACAGCTCCAGTACCATCATTTCTACCAATGAAATAAGGGTTGTCTGGGTGTGTTGGATCATAAGTTTTCAAATATCGGTTTTTGAGTTTTGATTTGTATTTGTATTTGGAGAAGTATTTAAGATTTCAACATTTTATTCTACCATGACCAATCTCTAATACCATATAAGAAGAAGAAATTAATAATAAGGAAGTTTGTTGTATGACCAATCTCTAATACCATAGCTATACAATGCTTGTGCAAAAAGAAAACAAAGAATCTATCTGTTACAAAAAAAAAAGGACCAGAAGGAATGTGCATAACAGAATGGTGGTAAAACAATGCTTCTAGGCCCTTTTGCTTCCAGATTCTTCCTTGTTGGATCACCGTTGGATGCTGATATAACTTGACCTGATGACTGTGTAGTCATTAAGATGGTGCCTATAACGAAATAGATCTAAAGTCTGGGGCGTGTTAATTGTATCGCACGAGATAGATTAATAGCCAAATAAAAAGGTATAAAATCCCGATCAAGAAAGATTTATGTAGTTATTATAATTGTAACATCATTACAATTTTTTTTTATGTGTATATAATTTTAGACAATATTTGTAACTTGTACCGTATTAAATACTGTTGGTTCATTTTAATATATAAATTCATTCACTGCATTTTCTTTTAATAGGTTTTTAAGGCTTTGGAAGTTACGAGATCAGAAAATGAAGAGATTGGAGATTTGAAAAATGAAAGGTGAAAAGATGAAAGTTGAACATGTATGGTCATATAACCTTCAGGTATTTTATGATGTTAAATGCTGAAGAGCAACCTGACTATCTTGCATATGAGATGTCAACACAGTCATCAGATCAAGTTATATCAGCATCCAACGGTGATCCAACAAGGAAGAATCTGGAAGCAAAAGGGCCTAGAAACATTGTTTTACCAGCATTCTGTTATGCACATTCCTTCTGGTCCTTTTTTTTTTTTTTTGTAACAGATACATTCTTTGTTTTCTTTTTGCACAAGCATTGTATAGCTATGGTATTAGAGATTGGTCATACAACAAACTTCCTTATTATTAATTTCTTCTTCTTATATGGTATTAGAGATTGGTCATGGTAAAATAAGATGTTGAAATCTTAAATACTTCTCCAAATACAAACACAAATCAAAACTCAAAAACCGATATTTGAAAACTTATGATCCAACATACACAGACAACCCTTATTTCATTGGTAGCAATGATGGTACTGAGCTGTGTTAGTTACACATATGTTATAGGACTATCATTCTTGGGCTAGTTCCATGAAGCGAGCTCTTAGGATTAAAAACAAACTGATATTCATATATGGAAGTCTCTGCGAGCCATAATGGAGCACTGGCTTAGATGCAATGACATTGTGATTACTTGGGCCCAGAACACCATGGCAGTAGACATCAAGTGCAATACATTGTATGCTGAGACAACACATCAGTTGTGGGTGGAGCTAGAACAACGATTGCATAGTAAAATGTACCCAGGATCTATGAAATCAAGCAATTCATTGTAACTCTGGTTCAAAATCAGGATGATATCACAAAACTTCCAACTGATCCTGGACTAAGGATACCCATATTGGATTACAATCAGAACATTCGAGATGAAGTTCGAAGAGCATATATGCTAAAGGGTCCTTGTCAACCCCAAGATCACGACTTTCCAAAACGACAATTTGGAGTAATCGCTAGACGGTTCAATTCTTCTTGATTTAAAGAGTTCGGTACTTGGTTGGAGTACAGTGTAGAAAAGGATGCTGCTTATTGTTTGTATTGTTATCTTTTTAGAACAAGTTCTGGAAAGTAAGGTGGAGGTGAGTCTTTTGTTGGTGAAGGTTTTACATATTGGAAAGATAAAAAAATACTTCACACTCGTGTTGGAGTTCATGACAGTGCACATAATCAAGCTCGCATTAAGTGCGAAAATCTGATGAATCAAGAGCAACACATTCAGTCAACTTTACACAAACAGTCAGAATAAGTAAGAATTTCATATGTTACACGTCTTAATGCGTCTATTTATTGTGTTCGAATTCTAATGCGACCAGAGCATTCATTTCGGGGTCATGATGAATCTAAGGATTCTCTCAATCCTGGTAATTTCTTAGTTCTATTGCAATTTTTGACTGCTCATAATGAAGATATAAATGCCGTCACATTGGGGAATGCACCTCAAAATTGCAAATTGACGTCACCTGATGTTCAAAAGGATATAGTAAGTGCTTGTACTATTGAAACAATCAATGTCATTATCAAAGATGTTGGCAATTCACTATTTTCTATTCTAGTTGATGAATCTCGTGATGTGTCAATGAATGAGCAAATGTCAATTGTATTACGTTATGTAGACATAAGTGGACAAGTGAATGAACGTTTCATTGGGATTGAACACGTTACAAGTACACCGACTCTATCACTTAAAGCTGGAATTGATAAGGTCTTCTCTAACTTGAGCATGTCTAGATTGAGAGGACAAGGTTATGATGGGGCAAGTAATATGCAAGCGAAGTTTAATGGTCTGAAAGCACTCATTTTGAAGGAAAATTCATGTGCTTATTACATTTACTGTTTTACTTATCAACTTCAACTGGCTCTTGTAGCTGCAGCAAAGAAGAATATTCCTATTACTAACTTCTTTCGTGTGGTTGGTGATGTGGTGAATATTGTTGGTGCATTGTCTAAACGTTGTGATCTTCTTCGAGAAAAACAATCGGACTTTATTGTTGAGGCAATGGAAAATGGTGAGATTTTAAGCGACCGGGGACTTAATCAAGAAACAACCCTTCAACGTTCTGGTGATACACGATGGGGTTCACATTATAATTCGTTGGTCAGCTTACTTGCCATGTTTTCTTCTGTTAGTGATGTGCTTGCAATGATTGTTGAAGATGAAGCTTGCTCTTGTGATCAAAGATCTGATGCAACAAATTTATTGGAGTCGATACATGCATTTAATTTTGCATTTAATCTACAGTTGATGAGAAACGTCTTGGGGATATCAAATGAACTGTCGAAGGCATTGCAAAGAAAAGATCAAGATCTTGTGAATGCAATGCAATTGGTGAAATTATGACGACTCCAAATAATGAGGGACGAAACGGTGGGACTCTTTTTTTTTTTTTTGAAGAAGTATGTGCTTTCTGTCAACAACATTATATTGATGTACCTGACATGGATGATATGTTTGTACGCCGTGCACTTCGTGGTCGCCTTCAGTGTAATCCTCCAGGAATTACAAATTTACATCATTACCAGGTAGATTTATTCTACTCTATCATTGATTTACAACTTCAAGAATTGAATGATCGTTTTTCGGAGGTAAACACCGAGTTACTCCTTTGTGTAGCGAGTTTATGTCCACAAGATTCATTTTCTTCTTTTGACAAGAAATGCTTGATTCGACTTGCTGAGTTATATCTATCAGACTTTTCAGTAATTGATCTCCTTGTACTTAATGATCAATTTGAGACTTATATTTTTGACATGCGCTCACACAAAGACTTTGAAGGGTTTAATGACCTTGGTGATCTTTCGAAGAAGTTAGTCCTCACAAAGAAACATAAGGTATATCCATTGGTTTACAAACTTTTAACTTTAGCATTGATTCTACCGGTTGCTACCGCTACTGTGGAGAGAGTCTTTTCTGCAATGAGCATTGTTAAGGATAGATTGCGTAATTGGATGGGTGATCAGTGGATGAACGATAATACGATTGTTTATGTCGAGAAAGATATATTTTTGAAGCTCGATAATGAAAATATTGTACAGCGATATCAAAGTATGAAAACTCGCAAGGAACAAGTGTAATATATCAGTTATGTCTTTTTAGTATTCTCGTACTGTTGTTTTATATTTTTATCATCATTCAATCCATGACCAAAAACTCGAAGATGTTTGGCGTCGAAGAAAAAATGCCCGCACTGAATATAAATCCTGGCTCCGCCCCTATTAATAAGAGTCGAATAAAATCTCAATCAACCTCTGTTAAGCAACAATAGATAAGTGCTTTGAATGATGTTTTCATATCTATATCCTTCTCCTCCATTCAGAACTACTCATCCTTAAAAGAATTCGTCAACTCCCACTTAAATTCAATTACTAGTATCAATCAAACTTGAGAAGCGAATGTGTTTTCAATAGTTCGACTCATCTAAGCAATTGTGGCCTTTCAAATGATGCTTGGAATCCTTCGAGAGATGCATATGGTTGAATATGCTTGATGTAGACACTAATTTCAAACATTTGAGTCTAAACAAAAATATTCCCTTTTTTGTGATTAAATGATTTTAAAAAATAAAGGATAAACTCAATTTCAAAGAGAACTAGAACCAAACTGAACCAAGAAATCAATGAATTTTTTCATAATAGTTGGAGCCGACCAGAACAAAAGTCTTCAAATAATAAATGCAAAGTGAGAACCATGAAATTCGTTTTTCTTACCATAAAATCTGACAATTATAACTAGTTAAGTTTATAGAAAAGAAATGAAAATGAAAATTACTTAGGGATCGTCAAATAATCGATTATGCCTGATACCTATGGTCCCGCCCCATTATCCCAGCCTAATTAGGTATATGGGACAAGGACAGGACTAGAATTGTTGCCCCGTGACAAAGGGGAGGCGGGTAAAGGGAAACATAGTCCTCGTCTTATTACCTGCCTCATTTAAAGCTATTTTCCAACTACAAATATTTTTATCACACGAAAAGGAAAGAATCATTATCATTCTTAGAGGAAACAAGAAGTTTTCTATAATTTGAAATAAAAAGCAATGATTTTCATCAACTAAAAATATAAAATAAAAGAAAATAAATAAATAGTGGGATAAACTGACCCGCCCCAGCCACCTTATATGGGTATAGAACAGTACAAGAAGACAAAAATACCCAAATGAGATGAGAGACAAGGTAATGGCTGCTCGTCCGGCCGTCCCACCTTTGTCATCCCTAAAATTACTTAAAGTTGCATGAGGAAATATTTTTTTTTTTAATAAAAAAAAACCTCAAAAAAGAGGAAAAAAATAAATAAATAAAACCAATACTAGATTCTCGTTTCTGGTTCTAGAACCAAAATTGGAACCAGCCTCTTCTAAGTTCCAAGAACTAGAACAATTTGAAAACATAATCAGACATAATCGAACCAACCAATTTTGATTCGATTTTGATGGTTCCGAATTTTTTGTCCACCCTCAAAAGTGAGGTGCTTAGTTTAGTGACACATGGAAACATGGGCGGACCCACATGGGGTCATGTGGGGTCATTTGACCCCACAATTTTTTTATTTTTTTTTTGAGTTTTTTTTTTTTTTTAACTTTTTAACCCCACAATTTTATTTTTATTTTTTTGAGTTTTTTTTTTTTTAAACTTTTTCCCCATTATTTTTTTTTACTTTTTCCCCATTATTATGTGTGTAAAATTTAAATCACCTAGCGAGAAGAATGATGCCAAAAGTAGTGTCAGAATTCTAGATGACGAGTGTTGATTTGATGAAAAATGCGACTTTATTTTAAACAGTCAATGATAGAATGTCATGTAATATTATGTTAACTATTATGTCAAGTATTCTAACACTGTAGCATAGTTCAAAATTTAATCCATTGATTACTCATATATTCTAACGATTACCTATTCATCAATGATTTGAAATTCATTATTCTCAAATTGGCCAAAATCATCGCGTGCCAGACAAAATTGACTGAAAAAATAGTAGGATTTATCGTGCCAAGTGTTTCCACGACCAAAGGTCAAGCGATCGCTGAAAATTAATAACAGTGACTACTATATGGTCACTGGTTGGGTGTCATATTCATCGACCACCTTCTTTGGTCGGTGAAAATGTTAAATCTAAGTGAAAAATCATGCGTTATTTTACGTATCAAGTGTAATGGCTTTGTCAGTTTGTCTAACTTGGTGATTTAAAATAAATTTGTTTGTAAGTATTTTTTGCAATGAAAATTGTCAAGAATCGACTGCGTAGTCAGATGGGAGATCAATTGTTAAGTAATATTTTGGTTGCATATACTAAAAACGATGTACTTAACAATATTGATAACGATATAATTATACGACGTTTTTAGAGTATGAAAACGCGTAGGCTACAATTGTAATAGCGTATTGACTTATTTTCGTTAATGATATGTAGTTCTAAATATTTTTGAATTCTCATTTTTGACCCCACAAGACAAATGGTCTGGGTCCGCCCCTGCATGAAAAATATTAGTTAATTCCCTAGTGCTCATTGCTACAACAATAAAACTATATTTTGAGACTGAGATTCTATCGACTCGAGTAAGTTTAAACACATCTAAACAGCTGATTTTTAATTATACACAAAAACTAATAAAATAATTTGTAGCAAACAGGGACAACCCTTTACCATCTTTAGTAATTCTTACAATAGCCAATTTCACATAACACATGTTGACCTAAATGTATGGTCACTTATCACCTATCATCTAGGAGTCGACTAAGTTCAAGTCCATGTCTCGATGTTTAAGTTAAATATACAAGCCAGTTCAAATGAAAGGAGTCAAGCTCGTATACTTATCAGACACCAAGCATTTTCAATGCAAGAAGGCCTCCACTAGAATTGAGAAAAACTGTGTACAAGAGGCCAGAGGTCATGCACTAGATCTCGACATCAGCCATATACAAAACCCCATCATATAGAAACTACATTCTGAACAATACACAGAAAACATTTATCATCTTAAGTTATGATACAGATACACTTTCTTTAAATATGGCTGTCCTTTATTTTTTAGAAAATATCCATTGACACAAAATATATATCATGCACCTCATTATGTACTCTGCTTTTTCCCTTTAGTTCTCTTGACGAATATAACAAATGTTGGGTCGGTCAAATCTTCATCTTTAAAGAATTAACAAATAGTGCAGAAATCTTCTGCAAAATCACTTGGCAGAAACAGAACGATGAAAAGGACTAAATGTCACGGCTATTATTCAGATATATTCGAAAAGGCCACCCGTGTGATTAAATCCGCAAGATACTTGCAACGCTTTTACGTTCTTGTTGAAGTCGAGCAAAGTAGGTTCCATGTAGTCAACATCATCACCCTGACCCTGAATAGAAATGCAATTTAATTCAGTTGGAGATAAGACATTGCTAACACAAAGATAATAAGATCCTGAGCGAGCAATTTATCCAATGCAAAGATAATAGGGACAATTCACAAGGCAGGACTGAGATGATAAATCAATATTTTAAAACGAGCAAATGGACACGATAGTTTTAAACACATTTAAAGAATTTTAGGCATGATTTCTGATAGTGCATGAAACCCAATACAAAAAACGAATGTGCGTATGTTTAGTAAGAACATACTATTTGTTAGATTTCTGCAGATATTTGTAGTTACTAACCAAATACTTACCATCTGTTCCTGGATGGACAGACACAATATCATTCTTCGACCAGTACCAGATAAAAATAAAGATGGAATATCAAACAATTTAAGCCACACAAAGTAAAAAGATATAAACAAACCAATTGTCCGCCTGGAGAGTGTCCATCTTCTGAAAATGTTCCATGTGAACCACCCCAGCCCCAAGTGTATATATTGCCCCCTAGATGTCAGCAATTAATTCGAGTCATGTCAGAAAATAAAGAATGGATGCAAAATTACTAAAAATATAGCACTTAAATTTCAATCTCTATCAACAATAAGTTGGGCCAATGAGGGATGAAGCCTGCTTTCTTTCTTTTTCAGTTTCCATATAACGTTTCTACTTTCACTATATTGTGTTCAAGTACTAGCAGATTTTTCCAATTCCAAATTAGTTTCCTTTTTTATTGATCTTTTATAGTTGTGGTTGCTAAGGAACCATCTGCTTTGCTCCTTCCAGCAGATGTAGCACTGAATCTGAGTGACGAAAAGGATTGAATTAACTGACTCTAAATTAATCCGGAATAAGGCTTAGGTGGTGGTTGTTCTTGATCTTCCATTGTTATGACAATAAATAAAAATTGGTAAACAACTTTCCATGTTTATTTTCTCCTCTAAATATAGATTATAAGTGTCTTAATTTGATAATTTATCATAATGGTGATATGGAGATCACATATCTTAATTCTTTAATCTTGATGCTCTAGTGCACCAAGACCCAACCCAAGCTTCCTTATGAATTTATGACTAGGTCCTTGGTTACCTGTAGAATGTGTTATGCGAGGTGGCACAGCTCACTAGCCAATATGAGGGCACTTAAAAATAAAATTAATGTTTTCCAATTAGAAGAGGTAGAAAAAATTCTTCAAGAACTCTCTTTTCATTGTCCTTATCTTCTACTATTCTCCACTTGAGATTTCACCTTGTAAGGATGCCTATTAAAGAAACAACTCAAATAAGTGTTTCCTAATTATGACTACAATCAAATTCAGGGGATTGGTTTATTTCGAGGAAGGAAGTGCATATCAGCCCAAATACATCTTGAACTCGGTGCAATTGACGAGTGTTGTAAAGTTCCAACATACATTAAAACTTTGTCTTAATTTGTACATACGCACATGACAAATCCATACTTATTAGGCAAATAAATAAATGCTTCTAAGTAATTAGGAAAGGAACACCGCAAAATGAAAAAAGAGCACGACGATCATCAAAAACTTTTTTGATGAAAAGGGTATATGCCAGAGTATTCCTATCATGTAATTCTTAAAAAGATCAATTTACTTGACCAGAATGTATACATTTTGGAGAAATGACCTGCTACTTTAGAATATAAAGTAATCACATTTAGGATTTGAAGTGCACAAAGACTTCCTTTGAACCTACCTAAGAACAAACGAAAAGCACAGGAAAGTAGTTTCACGTGCTAATGCATACAAAAAATGATTCAAAATGCACTTCAGAACATCTATATGTCAACACTTCATCTTTTATTTGTTTAGGTATGGCAGAAGATTATCATCAAATGGATATTATTTAAGACAGATCAGAAGTCACGTGTTATGTATATTTGAAGTTACCCAAGACACGAGAACAAAAATATTTATGCCAAAACAGTTACCAGAAACTGCTGCTGTATGCTTCCAACCACAGGCCACCTGTTAAAACAAAAATGTATTAACAAATAAGAAAGAGAACGATTATATAATTAAAGAAAAAAATGTAGTCAAATTTACAGCATTGAACTTCTTTTCTGTTATCATCATATGCCCATCACACGAGGTGGGCAAGGAGATGGATGGAACATTGAATCACAATTTTGTAACATAGATTACAGCAGAACAACACTCAAAAAGTAAGAACCCTAGTCTACAAATTCTTAATAGAGGGATTGCCAACCTTGCTAACAGGTTCCCCCAAAAATGGACCTTCGACTCTTTCAGGTGAATGAGCAACACCTGAATAGCTGAGATAAAGAAATATGTCAATCAAACAATAAGTTGCCTCTGTGTATTTAATTTAATAACGTGTTTATGTGAAAGGCGTATACCCAATGCCAAGACAGCCATTCTCATTGGAACCCCATGTGTACAGTTCTCCACCATCTATGTGATGAAAGGACATCATATACAAAAATTAACTTCTTAAAATCCGCGAGGATTAAAAAATTATGCAAGAACACCTTGGAGATATGCAGAAAAGTAAGAGACCTATTAAACTATGCAAGACAAGTTCGAAAAGATTTGGGTTCAACAATCCTAAAAGAAGGCCTTACATATGTAAATAAGTACGAGAACAATAAGTTAATGAAGAGTAAAGACACATTCAAATAATTTTATTTTTTTTTCATTCCATGATACGTGGTTAACAAATCAAGGGATTCAAAATCTTAAATTCTTCATCTTGACGATTGTAAACTTGATGAACTAGTATATGAGGGGGGGGGGGGGGGGGGGTGTTGAAAATATGGAATCAAGTTTGGACAAGATTCATTAGGCATAGTCATTAAGCATAAAGACCTGAGGCGAAATGATTTCCACTTCCTATCTGAGACTAATGATTTGAATGTTATAGACATTGATTTGCAAGTTTATAATTTCATGATCAGCAACCCCAGTAGGAAATCTACTGACATTGGTCACGTTTTGTTACAAAGAGCCATGTAGCAAGGTTATCCAAGGGTTTGGAAAACTTGTGAACATCCTTAATGTCTTTTTTATGGAAAAGCCAGTGCAATAGTATTATACTTAGGGATCATGCCAATTTAATCACTAGGGTATATTGCAACAATAAATCTACATATTTCGATGTTGCGAGAATTTTACAAAGAGCAGCACAAACTGGGAATTCTTATTTAGATTACAACAATATAGTGATTGAGCTTTATGCCTTCTCCACAGAAAGAAATATGGAGCTTGGGATCATTTTTCTAGTTTACAACATGAACCCACTGAAGATAAACATCCATGATGCCATTTGGGGTAGGTTTTCCTTTTTTTTTTATTTTTAAAAAGCATTATTCTTTGTTGACATGAAGTAACGCTGCCACAAGACACCTGATGAAAATATGGCAAAAGATTCGAGGATGAAGATTCGTCAATCCAGAGAGAACGATGAAGATGAGATATGGATATGACGTAGACCAGAGACGGATGACTTTAATTATAATATTATGTCATTTTTTTAATTAAGAACTTCTATTAAATACTCATTAGTAGGGGTTCTTTTCATTAATCTTAAGAGTCTTGGGACTAGGAGCCAATTTCAATTGATTGGCAACTAGGTTTTCACTTTGATCCAAATGGTATTCGTACACAGATCAAAGTTTTGTCTATCATGTGTTATTGTTCTTGCACGCTTCTGTCTGTGTCAAACTCCAATTTCAGTTCAGGATGCCTAGGTATTACAACTTTATAATTCTTCTGAAGCTATCTATATTGGAGAAAAGTAAAGACTAAGATGTGGCATCATAATGCTAAGAAATCAACTTATTCTCATGATAAAGGCAGATCAAGTTACAATATTGAACCAGATAAGAGATTACTTGTAATAACACAGGTGTGATAACCACCGCATGCAACCTCTTTTGAAAATGGTAATGAGCTGATCATGGATGGTGTAGTAGCATTGTTTGCCTTGCCAAAAAACTTTGTTTACACAAAAAACAAAAGTCAAACATCAATCTGATAATTAATCTCTCACAACAGTACCTATAAAATGAAGTTTCATAGCATTGCTAAAACTTGAAAATTTCACATTTAACTTACCATTTTCTCCAATGCTCTTTCTCCAAAAAAATATACAGCACCATTCTCTGTAAAATTCACACATATAATGCTGGAAATAAATAGTTATAGGATGCAGGTATATTGAGCAGATCAGCTGGAAAACCGTAAATGACAAACCAGAAATGCAGGCAGAATGCAGCATCCCAGCAGAAATACTTTTGACCTATATTTTCATAAATAGTTTTCAAGAAGAACAAAAAACAATTAGCATCTCTGTAAATTTGAGAGTTTCCTTGAAAAGGAATTTGGAACTAAATGATGAAGAAACATGTTTCTACAAGTGAAGCACCTTGACTCCCTCAAGTTCTTTGATAAGCCGTGGTGTATATTCACTGCATTTGGAAGCAGTAGGGAAATATAAATACAGAATTGAGCATTAGTAAGAAGAAAAACATATTGTAGTAAACTTCATAAAAGTTTTTCTTTCGCAAGTAATAATCAAACACTGGGACAACAATGATCATGTTGTTAAAAGAAGATTGAAAGAAACAACCAAACAAAAGGAAATCCAGTTTTTTACTTTTGCAAAAGGAAAAATATGAACAGATTTGGGTTTGCATCTTGTAATGATAGTGTTGGTGAAGAAACGAGGCTTTCAACAAGAAGATGAATTCTTGTGGGTCTATGATTCAAATCTTCAATTGTGTTCACTCAAGCAGTAGAAAAAGTAAGAAGAATATTTTGAATAGGACTTATTAGTTTTGAATTCCAATACATAAATTGTTTACATCAAAGCAGAACCTGTTTCCCGATTTATCTACCGACCGATAACAAAAAGAAAAGGACAGAAGGTGGGAGAGGGGGAACAGAAAAGGACAATGAATGATCATAGAATGTGAGTTTTCAACACAATTGGTAATTTTAAGCAACAGCAACGTTTACATTAGATTGCCTAAACTATACACAAAATACAAATAAGCCAGGTCCAAACAAACCCAAGAAAATCAGCATATAGATATTCAAAGTTTTAGTAGTTTATACAAGGGCACTAAATTTATTTATCTTATTAATAATTACCTATAAATTAATATTAAGTAAAGTTATACTTCAATTATTTAACCCTTGTTTGGTCCCCATTATTTCCAAATTACATTTTTCTCTTTCTTATTTTCAACCGCATATTCCTCAATAAAATAATATTACATGCAACCTAAAAATTTTCCTTATTTTTTAACCACATGGTTCCCCATAAAAATAATATTTCAAAATGCATTTTTTGCAAAAAAGAGGGCTCAAACATGCTCTTAATAAGCACTTTTTCTTTTATATTTTGAGCTTTAGAGTAAATTTCTCTCTAATACAATACTCTTTTATCTAAAACTTATTAATACATTATTATACTTTACTAGTGGGATAGCCCAGCCCGAGCCTTGCCCAAAAAGGGAAGCCCTTTGGCGAAACAATTAGGCTTTGAGGTTGGGCCATGGTGAACTACCATGAGCTTATTTTTTAATTTAATGTAGGCTCGGCCTAGCAATGATCTAGTTGGACGTAGGTAATTGTACTCAGCTCGAAGTTAGGCCAGCCAACCATAGATCCAAGTAATCTCTATTAGAATATAGTGTGGACTCACACAAGCCTAGTCCAAGATGACTAATTGGCCATCAATCCACATTTATCTTGTTCCCAAAACATGGAAAAACACCCACTTTTTCTGTCCCCATTATTTTGCTCTTGTTTACTTTTTCAAAAAAACATAGTAGAAAATTACAGAAGTAATCTTTGGCAATTTAGCATTCCCTCACACTTGGCGCCAATGAGGTTTTTTTTATTTGAGAGAAAAAAGAAGACTATTCCCTCGCCATATGAATATTAAGTAATAAAAGCATGGAACTTCGAATTCGATATGCAAAATTTTTGTATTTTTTTTTTTTTTTCAAAAGATTCGATTAGGATTTTCGACTTCTTTTCAAGAGTGAAAAATGTGCAAGAGAGGCCAGGAATCATATTAGCCATAAATAAAGTTCCCCTTTACTCATCTTAAAGTTTTAAGCTTAAATTTTTAAAGGAGATGGTTATTGAGTATACTAACAGAAAAGGTAATGGTCATTAGACCAAGCAACGTCATCTCATATTAATAAGAAATAAGAAGCACATATGTGGACAAAAGATATCCAACACCTATAAATTGCATATCAAAAAAAGTTAGTAATGGGTTGGACAACTGGAAATGAATAAAAAGTTTCCTTAAATGGTAATATTGAAATAATTATGAGCTATAGAAGAATGTTAGGGACTATAAACCAACATAAAATTGAACCTGCTACTTTTCAGAAATCCCAAAATGCTTGATTCATGTCCATGACCAAGTCTTCCCAATTCTCCTCCTCCCCAACTCAAGGGTTCACCTCCATCTGGGAATAAGGTGTACATAAAATACAGTGAAAAACAATGAACCAGTACAAAAGTAATTCCACATGATGCTGAAAAGTGATTATTAAGCCAAAATAGAGAACGCAAGAAATGCTTCCAGATTAAGATTTAGACCTGTAACAGCAATTGAGTGTTCAAATCCCAGGGATGCCGTTGAAATTGTGACTCCATCCAAGCATTCAACTTTACTGGGTAAAGGAACGACCTGTTCCGCTTCTGCAGACCAGGACCGAAATTGAGGGATGAAAATTGTGTGTGTTGAATTTTATGGTCGTAGATCCAAATTCTAAAGCATGTATTTCAAGAACATAATTATCATAACTTCAGTGACATGATTGATAGGCTTCATCTAACACGTTAAAATATCTTTCCCATATAACCACATTTGTATTGGTACAGCTGACTGTTATGTTAAACCAATGTATTAATGAACGATTTATTTTACAGTGACAAGTAACCAAATTGAATTGCTCATCCCCTTTTCCAAAATCTCTCAAGTAACAACAATGATAACAGTAATGATGTCATATAAAATTAACTGCATAAACAAAATCATTATCACACAAATTCTACAGTTACAGATTAAAAGTGACTTAAAGTATAATTTCTAATAGTGAAAACAAGAAAATGGCTGATGACTAAGAAATATAGATCCTGGGACTAATAATTACTTTTTCCAAGGCCTAGTTGTCCATTGGCGTTTTTCCCCCACATATAGAGCTCCCCATCCACTACAAAAGGGCAGAAAAACATTATAAGATCAAAAATACACATAAAAGAGTAAGGCTCAGAACTGTAAGTGTCAAATAGCTAAAAATAAAAGTATACATATCAAGTAAAGAAGACAATAGCAATCAAAAGAATACATCTTATTAACAAGTTAAAAGGAGTAACTGAAGCAAGGGTAATCAATTGTTGTATCATAGGTGATATATTAGTGAGTAGAAGAATTCAGAGCTATGCATGAGTATCACATGGTATTTGTTGTCAAATATTATTGATTGCTCTAGGCCTGTTATCAGAAAGAGAAAATCTGGATGATGGGATAGAAGTAAATAGAAATTGTGCAGCCATGGAAAAATAAGAAAACCCTGGGCTGCGAGGATACTTCTCAACCATGTCATATGCAAGTTCACTGTCATCAGGATGAAGACTATGTCCGGATTATAATGACTTTTGAACCAGAACCAGATGAACCATACTGATATACTACGAGTCATTGTATCTCATAGCTCTCCCGATCGGGAAATTGGAATACCATTACAAGGCTCCTCTAAGGGAGATTGATACCATCAACACAGAGCTCTGGGATTGTATTCAAATTTGGTTTATTCTTAAGTTTGCAAATTCTTTCTTTAATCATTCGTTGCTGGTTTATAATGACTGTGCATTACTTTATTCGTCTATAAAAATTGATGCCTATTTAGCTTTACAAGACTTGGGTTTGTTTACTGGGCTATTCATCTTACTTCTATAATTGCCATTCCAGATATTCAGGATCTTAGTCTGTGTGACAAATTTGGTAGAATGTGCAATCCTTGCTTAAAATCATGAGAGCAGCGGATACTTCTATTGCAATTTAGGGAGTGGTTCCAATTAGTTCTGCAGGTGAAATTAATGATGATTGGAATGTACCGGATACATATTGAGGTAGGAGATTCATTTTTGTATGTCATATTATGTGGATATATTTAGAGTTATAGTATAAGTTTGTAAATATTGAGGGAATTTTAGTTCACAATTCTATAGAAGGATTATATAATCACAATAATGATTGAACAACAGCAGAAACTAGAATGCCAAAGAACTTTGGAAAATGATGCTAAAAACCATAATCTACTTAGCTAGACAAGAAATGAAAATCTAAGCAGAAATGAAGCTTGAACATGGTTCTAGTAAGAAACCTGTGATTGCAGCAGAATGATGGTAGCCAGCTGAAATCTTCATGACTTCTTTAGGAACTCCTGAAACTCTTAGAGGATCCTAAAACAATTACTCCGAGTGAACAAAATGCTCGGAAAGTGCAGCTTGTGAGTTAACACAAGCCAGTAAGTTGATCCAATATTTTGAAAATTAAATAGTTTAGTATATAACATAAAACAAATTTGAATAGCACTATTTTAGCCGCAGAATTGAAAGAAGAAAAGCAAGCTAATCGAGCAGAAGATTGATGATTTTACATTTAATTCCTTTACCACCTTCAACTAAACCATTTAATAGAAGAAAAGCAAGCTAATCGAGCACAAGATTGATGATTTTGCATTTTATTCCTTTTCCACCTTCAACTAAACCATTTAATAGCCCAAAGTAAAACCCATCCCATACAAAACCCTGCTTGTTACACTAGAAAAAGAATTAGTGTGTGCAATATCTACATGACTTGGATGTCTCTATGAGTTGAAACAACAATTTGTCCTACCACTCGTTGAGTATTGTCCCCATGCATCAAATGAAAATGTAATCCAGGGAGCTTTTGACTGTAAGAAGTTGAAGGATGTAATATCCTGTGAGGCACTTTCTACATTTGATCTTTGTAGTTTCTAGTTGTTGCTACAGTTACAGTGTCATTTCACATGTACTTCTTCAGATTTCCAGGTAGATGCACAGCTCTCTCTCTCTCTCTGTGATGGATGTTGAGTTTTTTCAACATAGTAATCACAGATAATGTACCCTGGTAGCACGTTAAACATGGATGTATAGGAGAATACTGACACGATTTAAAATATCAATTTTATTAATGCTTCTGTGCCCTGCCTTTTTTGATTAGACGCCTTAGCTCTTCCCAGCCAAAAAAGAAAAAGTAAATCTTAGAAAGAATCAGAAATAACCAAGTTATAAAGAATGTTTCTCACTAAGCTATAACATACAAGTAATTTGACCAACAGGGAGTGCTACAGTCTGATGTCGATTTGTCACTAGTGACATTGCAATTGACAATCAGCCACAGCTGACCTTAGCATTTACTAATATGCGAAGATGTAGAGAGAGAGAGAGGAAATGTGCATTAAGATGTTTAATTAAAATAAACCACCACGCTTGCAAAATGAAATATGGCTGAAAAAGCAAGCAAAATTTTCAGCAAATAACTGCACCTTCAAATATGAAATATGTATTCACGTTGCATATACTTTACAGAACATTCAAGTATGAATCAAGCAACAAGCAATCATTTGCTCCTGAATCCATTAAAAGCAACAGAATCAAAAGCAAGAGATAAAAGGGTTCAAAATTTAGAAAACTCAAAAGCCATTGGACTATCAAACAACCATTTCACAGAATTACAGTGTAGTGTATGGATACTTGTCCCATAGACCTTACATTCGTATAATTAAGCATGATCACATAACAATCAAGCATTTACTTCTGAATCCTTAAAAAACATCAAAGCAAAAGAACTGGAAAGAGGATGAATATATAGAGAACTCAAAATGCCAATGGACCATCAAACTAATGCTCCAAAAAATAAGAGAAACGTTGAAAAAAGTCTGAGGTAGCGTACAGTTGTATAACTTTTATAATCTGATATTCCTAGCTGTCCAAAATCATTGAGACCAGTGGCATACACATTTCCATTTTCTGCCAAAAGAGGATGATTAATTTATGAACCTAAGCAAATACACAGAGAATCTTCAATAACTTGACAATTATATAAAATATCGAATTAGATGTCCTGTCATAACAGCCACTTTCATTTTTCTTGTGAATTTTATTTTAATTTATTGAAAAACCATAAACAGATTATTTCTTTTTCTTTTCTAAATTTTCTACAAGCTCTTATCATTACCAATCTACAAAATTAGTCTTTTGGCTTCGTAAATTTTGTCTCTTTGATGCTTGTATGTGTGATCCATACTTGAACTTTCGTATGGATACAATAACATTTCATGTTCTCCCAAAATGAGAGAAAAGCTGATAATCAAGATGCAAACAAGGATTACACAACATCCTGTACACTTACTGAGTGAGTGAGTGAGTGAGTGAGACAAAATAACTCAACATGATAGAACTGAAAGAATATATTATTCTGCAGACAGCCGAATAACCTGTGTAACAAATTCTCAGTACTCAGGGAACTAATTTTAGAAAATTAGTTCTCAAATTTTATAACTTTTGATTAGCTTATATGAAATTCGAGTTCAAAAGCTTCAGATTCAGTCAAGCTTGAGTTGCCAAGTTCCTAAAATGTCCCAGTCCCACCACCCAAAAGATAAGGATAAAATAAAAGAAAATATATCCTTATATAAAGGCAAATTGGCCTTGAAACCGTGAAAATCAACAATTCATCCGATTCAGAAGACAACAATTGTGATATTTAAATACTCTGACATTAAAAAAAAAAAGAACTTATAAACCCACAATCAATTCAATAATTAATGTAAAAAATAACCTATCAAAAAATTAAAAATTAGCATTTCCACAAAAATCAAGCACAGAAAAGGAAAAATAGAAGAATGTTGAGTTCACCGGTGAGGAAAAGAGTGTGAGCACCACCACAAGCTATCTCCTTAACACTCTGATTATCAAAAGCAGAGGAAAAAAGAGGCATAGGCCTCCACTGAGACTGTAAATTCCCCAATCCCAGCCTCCCATAATCACCGTTTCCCCATAACGCCACGAATTTCTTGCCTTTGTTCAATTTCCCGAATTGTTTCTCTTCTTCATTCCCAAATTTAACCGAAACCAATCTCCTAAAACTCGATCCAAAAGCAGATTTTGCTTTCTTAGCCAAATTTTCTGCTGAAGATGATGATGTGAGTTTCTTCATGCAAGCATAAGTTCTTGGTATCGTCATGCTTGTAATTGTGGGGATTCCAAATCAGGTTCATGAGAAAGTGAAGGATTCTGCTTACTGTTTGATTAGTTGATTTATGGCTTGAAATATTGCAACGTCTGTATTCGATGTATGGAGGTGTTGGGTCTTTTATAACCGCAGCTAGAGACTTGTTGGTGGCAGACTGACGAGTTAAAGCATTTTCTAGAGGCTGTATAGAATCTCTCTGAGTCGGTTTCAAGGGTATTTCTATATGGAAAAACGAATTCTATTCGAAATATTTTTAAAAAAAAGTTTAGGTATTTTTAATTAAGATTTCATTATATTTCTGACTTTTAAATAGTTCTTAAATCTTAAATTATTAAATTAATATTTTTTAAAAGTCAAAAAGACACTTAGGCCATATCCTAATCCTATGCTGTTCCCAAAATACCATTATGCACCAAAAATGGTGCAAACTCTCTTCAACCTAAAGCCATATTTTGCACCATTTTGGAAAGTGAATATTGTTGCACAAAAAATGATTAAATATAATTTTGCCCTTCTCATTCTCATTCAAAAAAAAAAATTGATTTTAAGGGTATTTGTGTCCCTTTTTGTTATACATTTTTTAATACAAAAAATTATTATTGTTGTTGTTATTGTGTGCATTTGTAATAACTTTTAATAATGTAATCAATAATAGTCAAGGAATAGTTAAAATAAGAATGCTAAAAAAAATTAAAATGTAACAAACTTGATTATTTAAAGTTAACACGAAATATATCACAACAACCACATACATCCATTACTAGATTTATTGAAAGATAACGATACATAAAATAGGCGAATAAATTGCAACACTATTTCGACTCCGTAATATCATGATATTAGAATTCAAAATGCACTGTACTATTTTTTAATGACATGATTTAATATTTTCTATTTCTGTTGTTTCTATTAATTGTACTATGCTTTTAAATT
The DNA here is from genome assembly GCA_035079005.1 of Fraxinus americana. NCBI lineage: Eukaryota > Viridiplantae > Streptophyta > Magnoliopsida > Lamiales > Oleaceae > Fraxinus > Fraxinus americana. The sequence continues at coordinate 17,480,511 of CM068715.1, read as the reverse complement.
TATTAATGAATTTAATATTTTTGTTAATTTAACGTAATTAGTTATTTAGTAACTTATGTAGTTGTAAAATAAATTAATAAATAATTTTTCAAATAAATAAATTGTTAAGAATAAGAAAATAAAGAAAATGATTAAACACCATTCATTTAGTGTATGTTTTGGTTTAATGGGTTGGAAATAATTTTTAGTTTGGTGCATGATTTGGTACAAATGGTACAATCTTATCTCAAATTTTGGTGCAGAGTTGGAGATTGTCTGAGCATTGAAATTTCAATGATTTTTAATGTCTTTTATATAAAATCCTCCACTTAATAATTTTTAAATAGAAAATACATATACAAAATTATGTTAGAAGTCTCTCGCTCACCTCCAATATTTTGAAAGACTTTCACACACAAAAAAAAAAAATGAAACATGTATTTCCATCTGTAATTTCTCTTTTATCTTTCCTTCGAGGGGGTTTAGCTTGCTCCCTTCGTAGTCATTCTTTCTAAAGGAACAACGTCAATACCATGATACATTCCATATACAAAAAATCAATATTTTTCTTTCCCATCAAAATGTTATTATTGTTATTCTCTTTTTAATACTCTCATTTCTTTTTTGTCTCTCTTCTTTTTTTTTAATAAAAAAATTTATAAAACTTTTATTTTTTTTTCATGGTTTCCTCAAATTTTTCGATAGAGAAATATCAGTTTTTAATTGATAAAATATTTAATTTTTTAATTATTTGTTTAATTTAATAATTTTGTACATGTTTGAACATACTCATAAAATGAACCTTAGAAATTTCTTTTTTTTTTTTTTTCCATCAAAGAGTATTGAAATATTACAATTTTTTTATTGCATTTTGGTTGTTTATTTTTTTATTGCATTTTGGTTGTTTATTTTATAATTTTTCATATTGTTCTAATAAAAAATTTATTTACATGAGAAATATAATTTTGTTATTGTGTGTTGTGGATCATTTGTTCATGCAAATAACGGTTCAAAAGGATGTGCAATAAATCATATAAAAGATAATTTTTTCTAAAATGAAAGTTCATAAAATTCAAAGGAATTCTAAAAAAGTTTTAAAGTAAAACTCTACAAGAGTCTGCGAAAACCTTCATTGATTCTGTAAAAAGTCAATAAAAGTTCAATAAATTGTACGAAAGTCATTTACTTAAAAAAGGTAAAAATTCTTTAAGAATCCAAAATTCGTCTCCTAAATTGCACAAATATTGAACAAAGGGAACAATACATATATAATGTGTTTACTATATACCATTTCAATTTTAAGAAACAAGCTTTAAATATTCAAAAGTCTAGTGATAAATAATATATATATATATAATATATATTGCCCTTGCTTGATTCTCATTATTTTTAAAATATATTTATCTCTTTTTTCTTTTAAATCATGTATTTTTCAATAAAATAATATTACACGCAAATCCAAACTTTTCCTTATTTTTCAACAACACATTCTCTATCAATCTATTATTCCAAAATGAATTATTAAGAAAAAATGGGGCTCAAACATAGAGTTAGTATATATATTAAATTAGGTTCTAATAAATATCCATCCTAAAATATGGCATTTTTACGATATGTTTCCATTCCAAAGAGGACTCTACATTTTAACAAATTATGACAATCAAACAAAAGATAAAATCTACAGAGAACTCTTCGGAACAAATAATCTCGTCGAAATTTGGCTCATTGAAAATCGTCGGACTATTGAGATTACAAATTGAAAGTTATCGATATTGTATAGCTAATTTTCTTAAGGCAATGGTCACAAACTGATGGGATAATAAAAATAGCAAATTGAGATTGGTGATCATCTAGAAGTAGGTTTGAAGGGTTTTTAAGTCACAATTGGTGGTGGATAACATTGTATTTTTATTGGATCTTTCTATTTTTGAATTTACGAAACAGTGTTGAAGCTTCGGTCGTGAGTTGCTATGACGAAAATCAAAAAGCTCCATTTTCGTGGGTATGTAATTAATGTGATTATGAGTTGATGTCACAATTTACTACACCATGGAAGATCTTTTACTGTCTTGTGAATTTGATCTGGTCACATTTTCTCCATGCATAATTGTTATTATTTGTCACAATTACTTATTGGGTGTTGGGATATTAATTAGTTGTTTGGCATGGTCCACACTGTGCGTGAGGGGGCGTATTAGAATCTCACATTATTTGGGAAAATATAAATGATTCACTTAATAAGGTGAGGACAATCCTCCCCTAATAAGCCGGTTTTATTAGGTGAAGTTAGGCCCAATATTCCTAACATGGTATCAGAGTTAGGCCCAATTATGCAATGTTGGGTGCCACTCAATATCGATTTGTTTACAATTGTTTGGCATGGTCCACGCTGTGCGTGAGGGGGCGTATTGGAATCCCACATTGTTTGGGAAAATATAAATGATCCACTTAATAAGGTGAGGGTAATCCTCCCCTAATAAATCGATTTTATTAGGTAGAGTTAGGCTCAATATTCCTAACATTGGGTGAATTGATTTTGACATCACACGGTCACAAACTCTTCGAATTCAATACATTGCAACATTGTTTTACATTTTATAATGATTTACACAATTCATAATATTGGTCACATTCACAAATTGTGGCTTATTATTTTATACATGTCTCAGTGACCTGAATTCTATCTCTTTGTGTAGTATGTAAACCTTGTGACCTGTGAGTTATCCGCAATTGTTTAAATCTTATTAGTTCATGCAAGTATCTATGACCTGAACTTTATCTTTGTAAACTGATATTTACAGTACTTAATCTCTTAATGCAAATGTTATATAACATCTAAGTGGCCATTAGTGTCCATTCTATGACATGTAGTTAAAAGTTGTGACCTATATTTAAACCCTATAACCTATAAGTATGTCCACAATTGTTTAAAGCTTATTACTGCATTTATGTCTCCGTGACCTAAAATCTATCTATGTGATCTGATATGTGCAATACTTAATCTCTTGATGCAGATACCATAGAACATCCATTTGATTGTGACTCGTAATTAAAAGCACTTACCTGTATCAAATTGGATTGTGACATCATGTCCGCAAATATGATAATTGTGTCTTGTAATGGTAGTTGTGACTAACTTATTTTTTCTTGTACATTTGCATAAATGGGTTATGTAGATGTTTCTAAGTTGAATGAATCATATTCATTGTTGGTGTTGGTTGATCATAGTTGCAGTTATATGAAGTTTGCAGACATCAATATGCCCGAGTTCGGTTTAGAACCTACTAATATAGCAATCACAATTAAGTACATATTAAACAACGATCTCTATCTCCAGTCAGAATAAATAGTGACAATAGTGCATTGTTGCACATGACGTTAAAATGTATAGATTGTGACCCTTCCAAATACCCCATAAGCATTGATTTCACAACTATAGAAAGTGAACAACGAACTATCAATTTTCCATTTATACTTGACATGCTTGCCATATCTTGCTAATTAATGGATATAGTAGAAACGTAAGTCCATTATTGTCGCAATACAACATACAACAATTATTAAGTCACATAAAGTGTCAAAGAACAGTGAAATCATAAATAGTATTTATCTGTGATCTATGCACAATGAGTTGTGACCTATAACTTGTGACATGTGACGTATTACATATGAATAGAAATCAGTTATCTGTGAATATAGATTACACATGTGAAATGTGATCTTTGCACGTTGATCTGTAATATGTACAAAATAATTTATGACCAGTTCTCTATGATCTGTGACCTGTGTATTTTAATCTATGACCTTTGTACATTGTCTTATGACATGTGAACAATGTCATGTGACCGTCACTTGTGAACGTATGCACAATGCCCTATGACATGTGATCTGTGACCTACAGGAATTTATAAATTGCATCATATTGTGCTACTCAATAACGACTCTGAATTTCTCGTGCCACCATAATTTAAATCCTATAGGGATTGAACCAAAACAAAAGGTAGATGAATAACATCATCTACATCATTAAAATTTCTTGTAAATTAAAATGAAAAAATAAATAAGTCTATTACAATTAATTCTAAAGAACATACGTTGAAGGCCACAAAATTCAAAACATATGTACTTGTTCTTTGGTTTGTACCTCTATTAAACCAGTTTTGAAATGCAACAATATCAACCTCTTCCATGTGTTATTATATTTTTCAAAAACTATAACACTGTCTGAAGACTTATTTTATTTTCCTGCACAGGCAACGAATGGAGACTATAGTATCCTTGTCGATCCGGGAGCCCTCTTCATCGACAATCCAAATGTTGGTTCAGAAGAAGGTAATCCATGTATAATAATATAACATTAAACATGTTAGATAATTTTGTTCATCTCACAGATTTGTGACCTTATCAGATACCTGTAACATCCGATTTCACTATTTCTGACTTATCATAAACTGAACATGACCTGATATATTAAATACCATTGTGACTGAGATTGAAACTTGTACGTACATTTGTGACTAAATATATGTGAAATGTGACCTATAATATGTGAAGTGACTTGTTCTGACATGCAACAATTAGGTGACTAAATTTTATGTGTAACGCGTGATCTATATGTACAATACAAAACTGTGACTTGTTATCTCTATGGGACCTGTGACCTATATTTGATCTGTGATTTGTAATGTATTGATAATTTTATATGTAAATGTATTTGTAATTACCTCTCAATCAGCAATTTCAAATTCCTTCACTATCCAAGCTATTACATCATCCACCTGTTGATGTACTTCTTTGGATTTAAGCAAACTAGACAAGTTGCCTAAATTTGAAGTTGACTACATTGATTCAACACCCAAATCAAATAAGGATATTTCAATAATATATGGATATTGAAGTTCATTAGTAGGGTCCATCTTACATTTGCCTTTCTTATCCATTCTTTGTTCAATATTCTTTCCCCGAATATGAAAGAAATGTAAAGGTCAAATGTCAACTATGGCTCATGAAAAAGGGTGGCAATATCATGAGCTTACTTATCAAGATGTAAAATGTAAATTGTGACCATTGCACATTGACATGTGACATATGACATGTATTAGAATGTAAAATGTAACATGTGACCAGTGCAAACTCGAATATTGAGAATCGGCCTACGTTATCATCCCCGGGCCCAAATGTAGAAAATCGTCATCGACTGACTTAAACAACTGAATAATATTGTATCAACAATCTAACCGGAGAACTACATGTTGCTCAATGGATACAGCTTCCATAGGCAAGATTGGAGTAATATAGTTGCTGCTCATCATTGAGCCCCTCTGTAACCGTCATGAAGCCGAAAAAGTTACAATTAGGTATAACTTTTTTTAGATGCTCAATCTGGCGTCGAGAACGTACTTCTCCTACAATAATTTTAATTTTTAAAACCTTATACGAGAAATTGTGGAATAACGCATAATATCTAAAAATTCATTAAACCAAATTGTATAATACTCTACCCAAGAAATCAATTCATTTCATCATACATTAAAAAAATAAAAGCAAAGGGAAAAATAAATAGAAAAAAAAATTAAAGGGAAAAAAGGAAATTATAAAAAAGAAATGAAAATGAAAATTAAAGGAAAAATACTTAAAAAAAGAAATTGAAATTGAAAAGATAAAAAAAGAAAAAAAATTAAAATTAAAGCGAAAAAGAGGAAATTGTATATAAAAAAGGAACAAAAATAAAATTTAAAGGATAAATGAAAATAAATTAAAAATGAAATTTAACTGAAAAAAATAAAAATTAAATTATAAAAAAGGAAAAAAAATGAAAATTAAAGGGAAAAAATAAAAACGAGAAATTGAAATTGAAAATATAAAAAAGGAAATAAAAGTAAAAGAAAAATAAAATTAAAGCGAAAAAAGAGGAAATTATAAAAAAAAAAGAACAAAATTAAATTTAATGGGGAAAAGGAAAAATGAAATTAAAATTGAAAAAATAAAAAAAGAAAAGAAAAGAAAAGTAAAAGAAAAATGAAAATGAAAATTAAAGCCAAAAAAATGAAATTATGTATAAAAAAAGAAACAAAAAATAAATAAATAAAAATACGGTTTAGGCCGTTCATGCCCCAAACCCCAGACGGCCAGCGCAACGAAGCTCCCAATTTTTTATGAGCTCCGCCTCAAAATTTCACCAAAAAATGCCCTAAAATAACCTAAATCCACATATTCTTCTATTTCAACCATATATTAAAAGCATAAATTACAAAATTTATCTAGATTTCATGTAAACATAAAAAATTGTAAACTGTCATGGAATATTAGGCTTTAATAAAAGAACTAACCGTGAATATGATGAAGAATGAATAGCAGTTCATCGATTTTCATATGATGATTGACATAAATCTCTCTCTCTTCATATGATGGTATATTTGAGATTTCTTCCTTTTAATATTTTCACCTTTTTTTCTTTTTCTTTTTAATTTAAATCTGGTGAATGGCCATCGTAGAAAATGAACTAGGTCAATTGGCTATTTCGCCACCGTTACATCTCACACTTCCCTACCAAAACCAAACCCACAACTTAGCAAACCATCATCTGCAATCATCTCCACCATGGAAAATTAGCTCTGATGACTCCTAGGAGATTCCCGATCTCTAGGCCTGCAATGTATTTCAAAAAGGTGTACGGTTCTACTCCTCTATTTTCTAAGATTTGATTTCTAACGGCATTTTGAGTACCAGTTTTAAGATCATGTACACATGAGATCGAGTATTTTAGAGTCGAAAGATATTGGAGTTGAGAATTCAATTGGAAGTTTTAAGAAAGCTTCTGAGCCTTTGGTGATCACAAGGCAATGCCTAAAGCTGCCTTTCAATGATGAGATTTTGATTTTTTATTTTTCCACGGTGGAGTTGTTGAGAAATCAGCAAATCCAATTAGATATTGCTTTGTGTTTGTGTTTTGGGTCTGATCTCACTGTAAAGTTAATCATCTCCACCTCTTCTTAGTTTCTTTAAAAACACAAATAGTTTGATTTCTTTGGAATTCAAAATTGATTCGGATTTCTATTGGTGTGAGTTGCACAATTGAAAATGGGGCCTAAAAGAGTAAAATATCATGTTTTTTTGTGGTGGTGATGGTGGTGGAAGATGGCAACAGTGAAAGGTGGAAGCATGTTTGTGGGTTTGGTTTTGGTGGGGATGTGGGAAGAAAATGAAGATTTAATTCAATTTTTTAAGGGGGCCTTTATATATTTATTCATATTAAAATTTTAACCAATTTATATGTCTTTCTCACTATAAATTAATCTCTATTACAACTTGAAAATTTAAATAACAATATATTCATTCCCATTATATAAATATTAATCTTATCAGAGTTCAATAATTAATTCTATAAATCAAAATTATAAGATAAGATTCCATAAACTATGCACCCTTATAATTATCACCACTCTCAATGTCAGACTATTATTTCAGGGGAAATTGCAGCAGCGGTCCTAATCTTTTCATTTTTACGGACTTTACCCTAACTTTCATTTGTGCTAGACGAGGTCCCTAACTATTCATAAATGTGCAACTGGGGTCCCTTTGGACTAAAATCGTCCAAAACACAGTCATTTGACCTGAAAAATTAAAAAATCAGGTATATTGACCAATTTTAAGGAGAGGCAATTTCGTCCAATCACTATTCCACATCGTGAAATAATAATATTCTCTCCCCCTCCAATAGCAGTTAGACGCTTTTCAGAAAGGAGATGGAGATGAATGTCTGTAGATGTGAGCTCCATGTGAAGATGAAGACTTTATGGATGAACTTGAACTTAAGATAAAGGTTTATCAGCTGCCCACGATGTAAAGATGCGGGTGGATGTAATTTCTTTGACTGGGTTGACACACCAATATGTGAGAGATCGAATGAGCTGATTCCTGGACTTTTATGGGCTAGGAGGAAGATGGAACATGAAATAAACACTCTTCATTCAAGAGGTCGTACAGCATGGAAGACTTGGCTCATTGGATTTGTATGTGGAGTTTTCGTGAAATGGGTGAGCTAAGATGTTAGGATTTTGTGTTGTGATATAGGTCCTACAGTGAAAAATCATGTGGTCTGTTGTCTTCTTACTTATTTCATATTAATAAAACATATTATTTAATTGTACTTTGATGTTTTATTTCTCCTATTTTTCTTTTCTGTTGAGACTGAATGATTCATAAATAGAAGGGAAATTTTGTTTGGAAAACGTTAAGATGATGGTGCAGCAATGATCTCCAATCAATTGCATAAGTCTCATAGGCAGTCACAAACATTTTTTAGTTGTTTCAGAAGAAGTCCCAAACTTTTTGAACTAGTTGCAATAGAAGTCTCAAACATTTAAAATAAGTTGCAGTGAAAGTACAAAACCTTTCACTCAATTGTATATCAGGTCCTTAAGTGTTTGTAAAGTTCCTAAACAATGTTCAGTGTAAATACAACAATTTCCACTTCACACACACACACACACACATATAAGGATTGCAATGCTGAGAATTCTTTTCATCTTCACTTAAAATGTACATCATCAAAAGATCAATTCTAATTAATCTATTGCAAAAGATCATATACAACACAAAAAGTAGTCTAAGAAAACACAGAAGCAGTACAAGCTAAGTTCTTTTTTCCTTGCCATTCTTCTTCGCCCGTGCCTGAGACTCATTTGATGTGGATGCTTTTCTCTTGCCTTATGATGTTAGCTGTGATTGTTGCTGAGTATCTACTTGTAAACTTGGTGGGAAACTTATATCTGTTGGCAATCAGGTTGTGCATGTTCTCCTGTTATGGCCTATTCTTCCCCACATCTTCTACATGTCATCTTCATACCCATTCTTAAAATTTTTGTACCTAAAGGTGGTTCAATTTGTGACCTTTTTCTCATCTTCTTTGGTCTGCATGCCTATTGCTTTTTCATGGGCGGATTAAGAGGATGCCTACCAAATTTTGGCCATAACTCCGGACTTACATTGGTTGGATTACTGGGCTGTAGGTCCTGAGATAAGATTCATTGGTGTAGCATGCATCAACTTACTCATATATGCCAATTTCCTAGAAAACATACTAGAGATTGGTTGAGCACAGGAAATTCCACTAAGATACCATTTTCTACATGCACATTCCTTTCTTGCCAAGTCCACATCCATCGCATACCATCTCTATTGCCAACCTCAAACTTCTTACTACGACATAATCTGCCTTCAAGTATTTTGCATCTTCCTTTGCTTTTTCAATTTTAGTCATAATTCTAGGACCAAAAGCACGATCTCATCTTTGTGATGCTTTTTTTTTGTATTAATCCTCATCATTTGTTGGTGTCTAATCTTCTTCAACAATGATATAATTGGCTTTTCTCTTGCAACAACAATGGAAGAGTTGAATGCCTCAGATAAGTTGTTAATTAGGATGTCACAATTACTATGCTCCTGAAAATGTACCGTGAGGCTGGTTTCTCATTGAACCACTTGAAGACTTCTTCATTAACTTCTTTCATTTCAGTCATTGCACTCTTCCACTCTGGCATAGTTGTTACCCTAGCTGTAGACCATAATAGACTTTTCAGCGTGAGGCCCTTATGCATCAAAGTGAAGTTATTATACAGGTATTTTGCATAACACCTATGCTCAACTCCTTCACAGAATTTGTTAATGGATTCCATCAAAACCTTCTGTTTATCTGAAATAAAGGTCCAAGCGTTGCTGTTATGCATCCCAATGTCAACAATCAAAAGTTTTATGTACCATTCCCAATTTCTTTTGTTCTCAACATCCACTACAGCCCATGCAACAGGGAACATGTAGTTTTCTCCATCAATACCAACTGCAGCCAACAGCTGTCTACCTTGTTCACTTTTTAAGAAGCATCCATCTAAACCAATAACTGGCCTATACCTTGACCTAAATCCTTCTTTGCAAGCCCCCAAGCATATGTAACATCTTTTGAATGTGGGCCCTAACCTTCAATTTGAACCGTGCTACCAGTATTAGTTCTTTTCAATTCTTCACCGTAGTCCCATAATATCTTATACTGCTCAGCTATAAGACCATTAATAACCTCTAAACATTTTGCTCTCGTCCTATAAAACTGATGCTTTGATATCTCATACATACTGTCCTTTTTCACCGTCTCAATGAAACAGCTCATGGACAATTTTCGATCTGATCTGAACTTTCGTATGTATTTCTTTGTCAAGTACCTAACATTTACTCTTTTGTTCTGTCACACCATTGTACAAGTAAGTTCATCCTTTGAAGGTATTAATCCTGAAACTCTTATCAGATTGTTAGTGGGCATATAACTCTCCTGAACAATTATTTTACACCGCACCCTTAGTCTAGTTCCTTCATTCTTCACATATGTTATCTGCCTTGCATTTTTTATTGAATATTGTACCACTGCATCCCTCAGTATCTTTATGTTGTCAAATCTCATGCTTGCATGGAATAATGCATGTCAATTGTTTTTGTTATACCATTATTACACTGTATTATAAGAAAGGAAAGACGTACAAAAGATCATTACCTATATGGAATTTTAGATCTTGCATGTCAGTTGCATGGTTAAATCAAATCTCATTCCTAGCTCTTGAGGATGGACCCTCTTCTTCGGTGCCACTTGGAATGCTTCTCAGGTAATTGGAATCATCATAGTCGGTTCCATCACCATCTGTAGGCCATGCGTTGCCCTGAACTTCATCCCCCATATTATCAATGCCAATATCAAGAGGTTTAGTCAACCTAAAGAATGCATCTTCATCACTATTGTCTTCAGCAACATTTTCCTCCTAACATATTCTAGATCACTAAAGTCCTCCAAGTATCATTCTTCAAATTCATGGTCCCTATCATGTTGAACTTCAGGTTCAATCATAAGTTCTTCAACTTTTGGGCATTATCAGCAAGAGGCACCACATGTTCCCTATCACTTGGAAAATCCACCACCACATTTTCCTCACCAATTGGTGCATTATCAGCCATTTCAACTACAGGTTCATCCTCAGCAGCCTCCACTTCAACTTCAACTGCAGGTTTATGTGGAGTATCACCAACAGTGGGTACATTATCATCAAGATACACTACATGTTCAACTGTAGCCTCCACTTCAACATCTGCTAGTTTTTCAACCTCATCAACTGTATAATCTGCAGGTTCATCAATTGTGGACTTTACTTCAACATGTGCAGGTTTCTCAACCCCATCCATTTTATAATCTGCAGGTTCCTCACCTGTTACCTCCACTTCAACATCTATAGGTTCATTTTCTATAGGCTCCACATTTTCAACAACTGACATACCAAAATCGGTATCACCTACAGGTTTACCCATTGTAGCTCCTACATTTTCCCCAACCTCTTGAGCTCCTGTCTTAACATGAACATCTCCATTAGTATTATCATCAATGTACTCTTCCACTTCAACATGAGCTTCATGATCACTATCTGTATCTATTTGCATTTCATCTAGTTTACCTGCAATCTCAACCTCATCCACTGTATGCACATCAGTCCCGTCTACAAATTCATCATACACCTCCACATAGTATTGTATATGGTGCCCAAGTTGACCATCATCCTCTGCATTCCCTATTTCTTCTACCTTCTCCAAAACCTCACATGTATCAACATCCACAACTGAAATATCATCTTTCATCTTTTCATCCTAGGCAATTCCACACTTTGACCATGAGCAAACACTACAACTCAGTAATCTTCTTATCCCTAAGCAATCTCACTAAATTCATGAAGTCTGTATCCCTCACCAACTAGAAAGATGTCTCACTAAATCTCTTCTTTTCAACCTTATATAAATACCTCATTATTTGGGGGTATCCCAACATCTTTAAGGTATTGTCCAATAGAAATCTATTACATCAATTCAAATTCACATAGTTAAGATATGCTACCTTACCACGCTCGTATACAAAATTGTTTATCTTGACGAATAATATGCCATCATGGTATAGCTTTATGGTGAAATAAGTATAATTTTCTTCTGTAAAGCAAATTCAATTAATGTGATTATCAGGCACAAACCCTAGTCTCACAGTACATAAATGCATAGTGTGAACCCATAGTTATTGCACATTCTATGGTACACCCAAATCTATAAAACAGTAAAAAAAATGCAATATTGTAGTAGAAGAAATCACATCACGGCTCAATGCGTAAAATGAGCCTGATTATTTTCAGAAATTTGAAAAAGAAAAAGAAAAAGAAATATTCACCGTAGAAAGGAGCATGAAGATGGCCTCATATGTGACAAGCAAAATCTTCAACATTATCAGCAGATTCATGGCTTTCTTCACTGGCATTGTAGATGATGATCGTCTCTCTCTCTCTCTCTCTCTCTCTCTCTCTCTCTCTCTCTCTCTGTGTAACGTGAATATGTGAGTGAAAAAGAATTGGTTATTTTTCATTTTTAAAATCAAATTAGGAATATTGTGTCACACCCCATTCACATAGATAACCATACACTAAATTCTATCAAAATTCCCTATTTTTTTAAATGAAGACCTCTCCAAAGGTATATTCGACACTAAAGATCATAAAATCATAGTCCAACACATTTATTCTGACGTTATAAAAATATCTACATATCACTTCAAACGTCATACATGATTCCCAAAATATAATACAACTGAAACCTCCAAAATAACCCTACAGGCCGTCATCCATGTACATAAAATTTCGGAATCCCATAAGAGCTCCACAGCTAGCCATGTTTCCTAAGAAGTTCCATGCTCACCTACAATGCAAGAACTATATAAGCCAATGCTTAGTAAGCGATAATTAAGCAAGTCATGAGTATGAGTGATAATAGTATATGACACCATGCCATTTACTTTAAACAATATGCTAAAGATGTATCATGCTTAGATAGTCATAAAGTCGACTCGAAATAATCCTATTTGAAATCTTTCATTGGGCCCTTGATCCACCTGCTATGCAACGGATAGAGCTCTGTAGATATCAATATCAATAATCAATAATCAAATGGCCAATCTGACATCTACACCGGTGAGTAGACCATCCTCTTGTGACCACTAGAGGCCCATCCCCTAACTGCCCATATGATCACCCAAGAAGTATCCCACCCTACAGTGCAAATAATCAGAGTATCACAAAGGTATAGAGTGGTCCACCCTCCCGTGGTTACCAAATGCCCATCTCCTATCCACCTTTGTAATCAACCAGGAAGTATCACCCGTAGTGCCAAAACATATCACATAAGCATGCCTCACATGGCTCGGTGCCCTAGTAGTGGTCAATAAAATGTTTTATGGGAAAAGCTTCATTTTACAATCATGTTGTGCATGATAGATTTTCAACCATGGACGTATGTCGTGCATGCACATGAAAATGCTTGTGAGTAACATACTCAATGATCATAACCGTCAAATGATACACAATAAGCCCCTTATCAAAGTTATGTAAATATTCCAACACTACCATACTATATTCTTGCATTGTAGTTGCAAATGGAGTTTCACTTACCTTTCTTCTCTTGTGTGTGATCTTTGTATGAGGTGTAAATCAATTCTATTTCCCACTTAAAGTTAGCAAATCACATGTATTACCATTTAATGTTAAACACAATCCTAAATTTGATAATCTTAACACACACACAATCCCGTACTACGTCCATTCATGCCAAAATACTTTATATGACATTAACAATTCAAGTTACCAATTGTATTGCAAACTAGTCCCATAAATCACACTATTTCTCGAGTCCAATTATGAACGTCAACGTCATTCAATTGTTGTTTAACAACCTAACACTCCTTAAAATCCATTTTCCACCCTAAGGATAATTAATGGACATGTAAAGGTTGAATCTAAGCTAAATACACAAGTAGACAGAATTTGTTTTCAGGTTTCCATTGCTGTCCAAGTCTTTTTCCAATCCTTTTTCACCCCAAACTGTGCTATGGGTACACGGGCATTTATATGCCTGTGTACCTGACCCCACGCTCCCCTCACAATGGGAAGGGCCGACCATTTTTAAATTCACCTCGGGCCCCCCCTCATTATGAGGGGGGCGGTGGGGCCGAAACGCCAGGGTACAAATGGCTTTGTCATTTTACCCCCTTAACATTATCCAAAAATTCTCAAATTTTTACGACAATTCTATAACACGTAGGTAAAGGTAATCATGCCATAGATTAGTCATAAATGAAGGATTTACAGCTTTGAAGGCATTCCTTTTTACAACCACCAAATCGAACATTTTTTTCTCATGACTGTTTTGAGTTTCACTTGAACAAGACTTCCAAAAATTGGATCCCAACCTATTAGAGAACATTTTTGTACTTCTAACGCTTATATAAGAACATTCAAAGTGATACACATACATTCCTTTCAAGGTATAACATAAGATTAATAGTTATAAAACTAAAATCCAGCAACAATAAATTTCTGTCCTTATTGAGTTAGCTCAGGTTCTTGCAACCAATTACCACGGTTTTGTCATTATTAAATCATCAAAACACCCCCAACATGATCTTAAAGAATTCCATAGGTTCAAGAGACTATAAAACGTTCAAAAATAATAGAGACAAACCTCAAAACAGTGAACAACTTCAGCTGTTCAGAATTCCAGCTTTCTGTTTTTCTATTTCTCTTTAACTCTTTTGCTTTCCCTTTCACTTGGGTTCATTTGGGGATAACTTGAAGGGATAAAATACCTTAATATGGGGTATTTATAGAGTCCTAAAGGGTTGGAGTCGTGCTGGATACTTAAGCATGAAGAAATTGATAGTTAAATGACAAGTATCTTCCAAGCATGAGATGGTGTCTTGCAGCCATACTTGACTCTTCCTTTCTCATATTTGGATCCTTATGTGACTAATAAGACATATGTCTATCCAATATAAGGTGACAAGGCTTTAGAGGACGTGATAGAACCCTTAAGGTTGAAGGAATTTGAGGTTAACTTGACAAATCATCACATGCTAAGTATGATGTGTCTTCTTCCAGTTACATTCTGATCTTATACCAATCCTTGGATGGTTTGTATAAGATTTAAAGATAATATATAACATATTTGAAGTTTTAAAGAAGTGGTAGATGTTTCTAATGCTTAAGGGTGAAGGAATCTACCATTACAAGGATAAATCAACAAGTAGGAGGTGACTAAGCATGAGGTGGTATCTTGGAGTTACAATCCGATTTTGTACACATCATTACAGGTAAAAATCAATTATCCTTGGCTTATTTTAATGTGTTTACAATCCAATTTACTTACCCTAAGATCCCAAAATATTTTATAGCATCACTTCTTCAACTGTTCATTTAATTACTTACCCGATTGACACCAGATTATCGGCCGATTTCAACAATTCGCACCTCAACATTTATAACGTCATATAAAACCCATATTACTATGTAGTGATCATGTTACTTCCTGCTTCATGTCCTAAATATGTCAATTACTCATTTAGAGTTTATAGTGACCTTGATCAATCGAATGGAAAGCTATAACCGTTATCAATACTAATTCCGTCCATTCAAGGTTTCAATTGCGTAACAAGTCAATCTTCCACATCTAGATTAACCTAACTTCTCTATAATCACTCAATGTAGAATTTATCACTTAGGTCAAGGAGTCGAAGGCTAACACCATATAAAGGTCGTATACTCTCAATAATCACATATACCATTTTTAAAAGAAAGCAATTAGGGGAATTGATGCAAATGACATTGTAAATAGCATGCATGAATCATATTGGCCAAATATGTAACGTAAAGTTTAGGGTATTACATCATCCCCTTCTTATAATACCAAAAAGTTCAGGATATTTAGCCCGCATTTCATCTTCTCTTTCCCAAGTGGTCTCTTCTGTTGACTAATTTCGCCACAATACCTTAACCAATGAAATTTTCTTGCTTTTAAGCTACTTTATCTCTTGTTGAAGAATCTCCACCGATTTTTCTTCAAAAGTCAAATCTGGTTTTACCTCTATCGGTTCGTTCTTCAATATATGAGAAGGATTTCCAATGTATTTTCTTAGTATGGATACATGAAATACATTGTGCACCTGAGACATTGATGAAGGAAGATCAAGTTTGTAGGCAACGTTTCCAATTCTTTCGACAATAGGAAAATGACCAATATATTTTGGGCTTAGCTTTCCTTTCTTTCCAAATCGCATAAATCCTTTCAGTGGTGCTACCTTAAAAAATAATGGGTCTCCAACCATGAATTCCCCGATTTTTCTTCTTCGATCCACATAACTTTTCTATCGGTCTTGAGCCATTTGCATCTGCTGACGTATTTGCATCACAACCTCAACCATTTCACGAACCATATCTGGTCTCAGTAGTTTCCTTTCTCCAACCTTATCCCAACAAACCGGAGATCTACATTTCCTACAAAATATTGAAAAACAGGTTTTCTTTTCTTTTCTCGCCTTCTGAAGAACATTAAACGCTAGAAATAGTATTCAAAAATAAATAAATAAATAAATATTATATCACTTTGTTCAATAAATTGTAATAATTTATTCTACGGAATTGGATTTAACATAAGTGAACGGCAAAGTTGATATTTATGCAATTCGAATATATTTATAATATGAAGTTCCTAAAAAGTAATCGTTGATTGTACTCTTGGAAAGATGCAATTTTCCATTTTCTACAAATATACACGAACCTGTAAGGTATGGAACCAGCCTAAATCAAGTCAATGATGAAGTTTATTTCTGGAAAGACTTCATCAAACACTACCGTCATCCAATATTAAGTTGAATACACCTGTGGCCTTCAAATCCTCCAAGTTATAGGTGAGCGAACTTAGCACTTCAAAAACAGTAATAACTAAGTTTCACCAACGAATTTTGATGTAACCACTACATTTAAAAACAAAAAGAAAAATCCAAATCCCAATAAAATATTGCGTTGTTATATGGCAAACACTCCTACAAATGACTCTTGTAAGAAACTTTTAAATGCATATGGTACTACTATCTTCATAATCATGTCATATTTTAAGTCATTGCCATCAATAAGCACGGTCAAATTTCTTTACTCGTTTTGTTAATCCCAGCTAATTAGTCACCATTGTTTTGAGTTCAACAAAAAAAAAAAAAAAACGATAATCATAGTAGAAAACTCAAATTCTTGTTTTGATAATCCTAACAAAAAAGATAGCTATCAATATTTTCAATTTAAGAAAGTCAAGAAAATAAAAGATAATCTCAATAGAACACTCAAATAATTCGGAATGAAATTTCTTACCGATACTACTTGAATTCAAAATGTACATTATCAAATAAACCCAAACACAAATCATGAATCATCCACACACTAAATTCATCAAATCCACAAAAAAAGGTAATTTTTCCCCATTCTTCATATAGTTTCTTTATAGGTGTATTTTTCATTGTTGTTTTGACTTTAATTGAAGATGATATTTTATGAATATTAAGATTTCAGTTAAACATAAATTCTTAAAGAATAAAAAAAAGTTCAAAAGAATTTAATAAAAATAAAATATTAATGGATTTTTATTTAATTTTATATATGTCTATTTATGTTAATTTACACAAGGATAAAAATATAATACAACTTTCTTTTTAAAAGTAGAGATATATAATACTGGTGGATGTAAAAGTAACTCCCTTTTTTTATTTAATTATTTTATGTGTAAAATGTAAAATTTTATCATTTTAAAATTTATCGAAGTCAATTTTATTGGTCAAGTGATAGACACGAGGAAGAAAACCGTTCATATGTTCTTAGGTCGCACATAAGTAAAAGGTTCAAGATCATGGATGCAACAAAAAAAATGTTAGGATAAAAGCTTTCTAAAAGGTGAAAAGTTCGGGAATGTGTCCATAATTATCCCTAATTTATATGAATTTGCAAGAACTATATTATTATGCATACATAATAATTATAATTCTGTCGGTTAATATAGAAAGGTGGACATTTTCACCCAAAATCACCATCCAACTCGAACAAAAAAGGGAACAAACCTTTAAAATCTGTCAAGTTCTAAGTTTCAGATTGAAGAATCGAATGGATATGGTCCGACTCTCGATTAGCGATGGATATGGTTCGACTCTCAATTTAGCAATTCCAAAAAAAGTATTTTTTGTAACCTCTCAAACAAATCATAATTTATATGAATTAGCCCTTATTTAACCCCCATTTTCGTGGAAAAATGTATTTTCAAATAGTGGATATACTAGAAGAACGTTTTTACATATTAGCCCAGTTTGACCCTCTTTATTAGGTTTTAACTGATTTTATAATTGGCAATTATGTGTACAAGGGGACTTAATTTGATAGGATGTAAAAGTTCAAGAAGTAATGTGCAAGTCGTTCAAAAGTTAGTTAGTAGGTCTAGGGTTTCGAGTTTGGAACAAGGAGGAAAACGATGCGAATTTTCGATGGGTTGTCACCGAAGGTTGGCTCGAGCTACAAAAGCAGAAACATCGTAGCTAGAGCGTCGCCCCTACTTCGCTTGAGCGACAGCCTGTCGCTCGACTGTCGTTGGGCCATCCCTCGAGCCAGTCGAGCGACAATGCTGTTCGAGAAATTTTTATTTCTTGATTTCAAAGCTTTTTACCCGACCCATTCGTTTCTTGACCTACCTATAAATATCAGAACTCACCTGCACATTTTTTTATGAGGTTGACCATAGAGAGAAGAGGCTACAGAGTGATTCCTTTATTTTTTGATTCTTTCGACCTTCATCATTGAGACTATTGGTGTGAAAAAAATCTGTTCATTAATCCAAATGCCATATTACTACTTTCTCTACATCTGGTCAAAGTTCTGAAAATCGAAGGAAGTTGACAAGAGTTCGTGTCTATGAAGGACGGGTCGTTCTTCGGTGATCCACGAGAGATAAACGAATTCACAAGATTAGGAGTGTTGTAGGTAGCAGATTCCATGGAGAGTTTTGGCAACAGCAGCTAAGGATTGGTGCATGGGAGCATAGGATCTACGGAGAGCTGTAAGGAGTGCAGTCGATAGATCAAATAGTACGAGTCGTCTAGTCTGGTAGACTGTAAGTTGTTAAATTTGTTTATAGTAGATTGAATGGCAAAGTGTCCGGAGTTTTTCCCAGTTGGGTTTTTCTCTGTGATCATTCTGGTGTTTGATTTACTGCTTTACTATTCATTGTTCATTATACAACTGCGATAATTCAATTTAGTATAAATTGACTTGAATATTGAATCATCTAGAAAGAATTAAAAAGTGACTTGTTGCTGTTTAAGTCGTTAGTAATCTTAAATTCCGCATGTTACACCTATTCACCCCCTTTAAGTGTTGTTAGGGTCGAATTGCGTAACTTTCAATTGGTATCAGAGCCTTACATCAATTCCTGACCCTTATTTGTTAAGTCTAGATGAGTCAGTCATTATCCGTACCTTCATTTTTCAATGGAAGCAACTATACCTACTGGAAAGTTCGAATGAGAGCCTTCCTTAAATTTTTGGATGAACGTATTTGGATTAACGTTCAAAATGGGTGGGCTCCACCTTCAACTACTATTGCTGGTATAGTCACACTCACTAGCATATCTCTGTAGACTAAAACTAAACTTGATGGATTACATGCCCTGTTCATGGATGTATATGCTGAAGAGTTTAGACGTGTATCGATATGTGAAACTGCTAAGGATTTTGTGATATTTTAGAAACGACACACGAGGGAACTAAAACTGTTAAGAACTCTAAACTGCAGATGTTGACCACTAGGTTTGAAGAGATAAGGATGGCTGATGATGAGACGTTTGATAGTTTCTATTCTAAACTAATGGCATAGTCAATTCGAGTTTTAACTTAGGTGAAAGGATTCCCGAGACCAAAATTGTTAGAAAAGTTCTTCGATCCCTGCCCGAGAGGTTTAGACCTAATATGACTGTAATAGAAGAAAGTAAGAACTTAGGTGCTGTTAAGATTGAAGAACTCATAGGATCACTTCAAACTTATGAACTCATTATTTCTCAACCTAAAGGGTTAAATCCATTGCCATGAATACCATTAGAAAAGAGGAGAGTGAGTTAACTGATACCGAGACCTTTAGAGACGAAGGAGAAAACCTCAAGTACAAAAAACTGAATTTCCTAGAAAATTCATCGAAGATAATCGTGAAGAAAACGACTGTAGAAATGCTAATAAGAAAACTCAATTTGTTAGATGCCATGAGTGTTTGGGCTATGGTCACTATAGGAATGAATGTCCTAACTTGAAAAAGAGTTTAAATAATGGCAAACGTAAGGCAATAGCTGTGACCTTAAGTGACGATGAATCAGATTCTAGTGCTCATAGTGACACATCTGGCGAAGAAGATAATCAAAGGCTTATAGCCTTCGTATCTATAGCTACCATAGCTACCATAGAATTCGATAAAGAAACTGAGATGGTTTGTGTTAAGAAGATTGATGTATCTAGGTCAAATGATCAAGTGAACTGCTATGTTGCCCATGTTGCACTTAAGGCCCAAAATGTCTCTATGTGGTATCTTGATAGTGCTTGTTCTAGACATATGTGTGGAGACAAGGCCTTGTTCTCTTCTCTAGATAAGTGGAATGATGGTATAGTTACTTTTGGAGATGGAGCCACAGCATCGATCCAAGGAAAAGGTACTGTATCGATATGTGAAACTGCTAAGGATTTTGTGATATTTTAGAAACCACATACGAGGGAACTAAAACTGTTAAGAACTCTAAACTGCAGATGTTGACCACTAGATTTGAAGAGATAAGGATGGCTGATGATGAGACGTTTGATAGTTTCTATTCTAAACTAATGACATAGTCAATTCGAGTTTTAACTTAGGTGAAAGGATTCTCGAGACCAAAATTGTTAGAAAAGTTCTTAGATCCCTGCCCGAGAGGTTTAGACCTAATATGACTGCAATAGAAGAATGTAAGAACTTAGGTGCTGTTAAGATTGAAGAACTCATAAGATCACTTCAAACTTATGAACTCATTATTTCTCAACTTAAAGGGTTAAATCTATTGCCATGAACACCATTAGAAAAGAGGAGAGCGAGTTAACTGATACCGAGACCTTTAGAGATGAAGGAGAAAACCTCAGGTACAAAAAATTGAATTTCCTAGAAAGTTTATCGAAGATAATCGTGAAGAGAACGACTGTAGAAATGCTAATAAGAAAACTCAATTTGTTAGATGCCATGAGTGTTTGGGCTATGATCACTATAGGAATGAATGTCCTAACTTGAAAAAGAGTTTAAATAATGGCAGACGTAAGGCAATAGCTGTGACCTTAAGTGACGATGAATCAGATTTTAGTGCTCATAGTGACACATCTGGCGAGGAAGATAATCAAAGGCTTATAGCCTTCGTATCTATAGCTACCATAGAATTCGATAAAGAAACTGAGATGGTTTGTGTTAAGAAGATTGATGTATCTAGGTCAAATGATCAAGTGAACTGCTATGTTGCCCATGTTGCACTTAAGGCCCAAAATGTCTCTATGTGGTATCTTGATAGTGCTTGTTCTAGACATATGTGTGGAGACAAGGCCTTGTTCTCTTCTCTAGATAAGTGGAATGATGGTATAGTTACTTTTGGAGATGGAGCCACAGCATCGATCTAAGGAAAAGGTACTGTCAAATTGTTGGACTACCTACTATATCTGATGTGTTTTATGTGAAAGGGTTGAAGTCTAATTTGTTGAGCATCAGTCAAATTTGTGATGCTGATTTTGAGGTTAGCTTTGTCCAGAAAAGATGCACTTTTTATGACTCAACTGGTAACGTTGTTCTCGAAGGTTTAAGAACTTCCGATAATTGTTATGGAGTTTTACCTAATTCTATCTACGTTTGTAGTAGTGCCAAGATCAATATTACTGAGTTGTGGCATCAAAGGCTATGTCATATGAACCATAACTGTTTGTCTAAGCTTGCTAGAAGGAAATTGTCAATGGCCTACCTAAGCTAGAAAATACTGATACCACTGTTTGTGGTCTGTGTTAACTAGGTAAACAGATTAGAGTGCCTCACAAACGAACTTCTGAGATCTTGACAAGTAAGCCTCTTGAACTACTCCATATGGATTTAATGGGACCATTTAGGACTGAAAGTCTTGGTGGTAAAAGATATATTCTGGTTGTGGTAGACGATTTTTCTCGATATACGTGGATTGAATTACTAAGGAACAAAACTGATGTATTCAGTCTTATCACCTTATTGTGCAAGAGATTTAAAAATGAGAAATGATATTCTGTTTCCAGAATTCGTAGTGATCATGGAAAAGAGTTTGAAAACTCTAACCTTGAGAACTTCTGTTTGGAGGAAGGAATTCAGCATGAGTTCTCATCACCGATCACTCTACAACAGAATGGGGTAGTTGAAAGAAAATATCGTGTGCTTCAAGAAATGGCAAAAGTCATGCTTCATGGTAAGGATCTTGTCATGCATTTCTGGAGGGAAGCCATCAACACAGCTTATCACATTGTTAATAGGGTGTATTTGAGACCTAAAACTGATATGACACTATATGAGATCTGGAAAGGTAAACGGCCAACTGTTAAGTACTTTCGTGTGTTTGGGAGCAAGTGCTACATACTTAGAGACAGAGAAAGTTTGGGGAAGTTTGATTCTAAAAGTGATGAGGGAATTTTTCTAGGTTATTCCAGGAATAGTCGTGCCTATCGTGTTTTCTACTCTTGTACATTGGTTGTGATGGAGTCCTCAATGTAGTGGTTGATGATGTCTGTAGTGAGTGGGAGACTGGAAGCATGAGGTAGAGCTGGAACACCTAAATGTTGATCCTGTCATGGTAGTTGAACCTAAAGAGACCCCCGTTCACAATTCTTCACGTGCTTCTAATGGTTTTGATAGTCCTATTAAGGAATCCACATCTGATGATAAACCTGGACTTCCAAGAAAACCCTCGTCTCTTGTTAAAACGAATCATCCCAAAGTGAATATTATAGGGGATTTGGATAATGGAATGAGACTCCGCAATAGGGTTTTGAATAATCTGACGTTTGCTAGTTATGCATCTCAGATTGGGCCTAAGAAAGTGGAAGAAGCACTTAACGATGAACGTTAGGTTAATTCGATGCATGAAGAGCTAAATCAATTTGTGGGAACAAATTTTGGGATCTAGTTCCTAGACCTGATGATTGTAATGTTATAGGTACTAAGTGGATATTTCAGAATAAAACTGATGATCAAGGTACTATAACTAGAAATAAGGCTAGGTTAGTAGCTCAAGGATATACTCAGGTTGAAGGAGTTGATTTCGATGAAACTTTTACCCCGGTTGCTAGGCTTGAATCAATTTATATTCTTCGGGCTGTTGCATGCACTTTAGGTTTTAGGTTATATCAAATGGATGTCAAGAGTGCCTTCTTAAATGGTATACTTCACGAAGAAGCCTATGTTGAACAACCTAAAGGATTTATTGATCCCAAATATCCGCATTATGTTTATAGGTTGAATAAAGCCTTATATGGTCTGAAACAAGCTCCCACAGTTTGGTATGATAGGCTTACTACATATCTCATGGAACATGGGTTCTCAAGAGGTAGTGCAGACATAACTTTATTCATAAGACATATTGAAGATACCATCACGATATCTAAGATCTACGTCGATGACATTGTCTTTGGTTCTCCTGTTATTCTCTTGCTCATGATTTTGTTGAGTGTATGAACCAAGAATTTGAAATGAGTATGATTAGAGAATTAAATTACTTCTTAGGGCTTCAAGTCAAACAAACTGATGATGGTTTGTTCATTTCTCAATCGAAATATGCCAAAAACCTTGTCAAACGATTTGGTTTTGACAGCAAGAAACACACTAGAATCCCCATAAGCACCAGTGTCAAGTTAGATCATGATCTTACAGGTAAGAGTGTTGATCAGTCTCTTTACAAAAGTATGATAAGTAGTCTACTTTATCTTACTGCTAGTGGACCTGACATAGCTTTTAGTTTAGAGGTTTGTGCAAGTTTTCGGGCTGATCCCTAGGCATCTCACCTGAGCGCTGTCCAACGTATCATCAGATATGTTAATGGGATTGTAGATTATGGGATTTTGTACTCTCGAGACTCTAAACTTGATCTTGCCAGTTATTCTGATGCCGATTGGGCAATGCGGATGATAGAAAAAACACGTCTAGAGGTTGATTTTACATTGGAGCTAATCTTGTTGCTTGGATGAGTAAGAAACAAAATTTTATCTCATTGTCCACTGCAGAAGCTAAATACATTGCAGCAGGAAGCTGCTGCACTCAACTGTTTTGGATGAAGCAGATGTTGAGTGACTATGAGATTGATAAATGAACTATGACTGTATTTTGTAACAATACCAGTACTATTAATATTTTGAAAAATCCTTTTCAACACTCTCGAACTAAACATATTGATATTAGGCATCATTTCATTCGAGAGCTTGTGGAAACCTAAATTATTAATCTTGAACATATTTCTATTGAGAACCAATTAGCTAACTTGTTTACTAAATCGTTGAATGGACTTCAGTTTAAATCTTTTAGAACAGCTATTGGTATTTGTGTCCCTTATTGATTGAGTATGTTTGATGTATGCTCGTATTCTATTATTGTGTGACATTCAGTTATCCATGCATCATGTTTATTTATTTATTTCTTCTCATGCATTTCTACTTTTTGTTTGTGTGTTTTGTTTGTATGAATTTTCTTCTATTTTGTGTGCTTGATGCATTCATATTCCTAATTTTAAAAAAAGGGAAGGGGGGGGAGGGGACAAGAAGTTTTTATGTAGGAAGTTGTTTTTACAGTATGATATACAATACACTTGATTCTGTTGGTCGTAATCAAGCATGCATTTATTCAGTAAGCTATAATATAATTATCATTGCTGGCTTATGATACTTTTGTAGTATTTAATATAGGTCTCTTCATATACCATCTGCACTGCACACACTATGAACTTGATAGTGGGACTCTATCGCGTGTATGAGATTTGGGATGCTAGTCACATGTTAGTAGGATGACTTTGAACATGAATTGACCAACTTATTTAGACCTAAGCTCGAATTTATCCCTGCAATAATATATAGTCACATAATGAAAATTTTAAATTAAAGGAACTCAATATCTTATGCTATTTTTCGAAATCTATTTGACTTGAGTAATTAAGCCTGCGAGGTTTCTCATAACCTGGTGCCTATGGTTATCTGACTTGGGTTAACCGACCTAAAACTCATTACAGTGGTCATGTTAGTCGCTTAATGAAAGGAAGCATGCACTTAAGATGAATACAATATATATGAGCATTCTTGCTTACTACTGCGATATAAGATAATTGTATTGTGCAACAAGTCAAGGGGAGAAAAGACACTCTCCATAAAAATGAGCTTTCATATGTAAGTTATAATGTGTTTTACTGGTTTGACTTTCATAAGTAGAGGAATATACTTATTAGCAGTAATGTTTTGCAAGTCCTTTTTCACAAAATTAAGGTTTGGAGTCCTACTATCAACGGTTTAGTGGCACATAACACATATAGGCCACTTATATCATTTACTCCATGGGTAACTTTATTGTTCATTGCATATACTTATGACTACTTACACTTGCATGGTTAAGATGTTGCATGTTAATGTTAAAAGTTTTTTTTTTTTTTTTTATCCCTTAGTCATTTGTGACAAAAAGGGGCAGCAATACCTACTGTTTTATACACAGGGGGAGCATTACCTACTGTTTTAAAATCTTTGAAAGTTTGCAGTAAGGGGGAGTATTTTCATATTTAACTTCAGTTTCGCTAGGTTAAGTTTTTGATTTTTTATAGTGTTAATGTTTCATATTGGTATGTTGGATTGCATTGATACTATGTCTTAGTTTAGCTTGTGGTATAACACAGAAACATATGTTTTATAAGTTACAATTGCATAAGTGGTTCTTACACTTAAATTGTTTGAACTATGATTGTCATTGATCCTGTTTTCCACACATTTTACACTGATTTTTGAGTTGTCTATTTCAGAAAACAGGTACTGCAGTGTTCGTTCAAGACAGTTGTTATGTGTAGGTTGTGTTATTGTTTTGAGTCTGTAACTTTTATTTGATTACTGCCTTGATATAGATTATTGTTTTGTCACAAGATGCCAAAGTGGAAGTTTGTTAGGTTTTAGCTAATTTTGTAATTGGCAAATTCTGTGGACAAAAGGACTTAATTTGATAGGATGCAAAAGTTCAAGGAGTAATGTGTAATTCGTTCAAAAGTTAGTTGGTAGGTCTAGAGTTTCGAGTTTGGAACAAGGAGGAAAATGGAGCTAATTTTCGCTGGACTGTCGTCAAAAGTTGGCTCGAGCTACAAAAGCAGAAACATCGTCGCTAGACCGTCGCCCTTACTTCGCTCGAGCGACAGCCTGTAGCTCGACTGTCGCTGGGCCCTCGCTCGAGCGACAGTGCTGTCCAGGGAAATTTTTGTTTCGTGATTTCAAAGCTTTTTACCCAGCCCATTCATTTCTTGACCTACCTATAAATATCAGAACTCACCTGAACGTTTTTTTATGAGGTTGAACATTGTTTCTTGACCTACCTATAAATATCAGATCTGCACGTTTTTTTTTGAGGTTGAACATAGAGAGAAAGAGGCTACAGAGTGATTCCTTTATTATTTTTTTTCTTTCAACCTTCATCATTGAGACTATTGGTGAGAAAAAATCACTTCATTAATCCAAATACCATATTACTACTTCCTCTGCATCTGGTCAGCGTTCTGAAGATCGAAGGAAGTTGACAAGAGTTCCTGTATGTGAAGAACATGTCATTCTGGTGATCCATGGGAGACAAACAAATTCACAAGGCTAAAAGTGCTGCAAGCTAGCAGATTCCATAGACAGCTTTATCAACAGCAGCTAAGGATTGGTCCAGGGGAGTACGGGATCTACGGAGAGCTGTAAGGAGTGCAGTCAGGAGATCAGATAGTAAGGGCCGTCGTCTGGTAGATTGTAAGTTGTTAAATTCGTTTCTAGTGGATTGAATGGTAAAGTGCCCGGAGTTTTTCTCAGTTGGGTTTCTCCGTGATTATTCTGGTGTTTGATTTACTGCTTTACTATTCATTGTTTATTATACAACTGCGGTAATTCAACTTAGGATAAATTGACTTGAATGTTGAATCATCTAGAAAAGAATTAAAAAGTGACTCGTTGCTATTTAATTCGTTAGTAATCTTAACTTCCGCATATTACACCTATTAACTCCTCTCTAGGTGTTGTTAGAGTCGAACTGCGTAACTTTCACTCTTTATTTCAAAACTCTTTATTTCTCATACTCATTTTCGACTACACAATCATATAATAAAATATTTTGCAAGTAAACTCCAATTTTTTTCTCCTTTTTAACTACACATTTTTCAAAAAAGAATATTCACAACACTATTTTCCCCAATTTCTTTTTACAACAATCATCAAATAGTGGCTTAGCTACAAATTATTTATATGGTAAATTGCATTGGAGTTCCCAACCTTTATATCTTGTGACGATGGGGTCATGAACCTTTTATTTCTATCACATGACCTTTTAAACATTTGCGCTTGATATCTTTCTGTGATTAAAATCAATATTTTGACTATTGAAATGTCAAATTTTGAGTAAAAAGACCATTACACTCTTAATTTTGATTTAAAACAAATAGAATAAAAATAAAATAACAAATAACAAAAAAAAAAAAAGTGGATTGGAGGGAGTGGTTTGAATAGAATTCAAATTTATAACTTTCCTCAACTCCCACCAACTTGTAAGATTTTCTACAAATCCAATAACTTTGTGAGAGAGAAAAGATGGCAAGAATAAAGTAAAATTCATATAAAAATCACTCAAAAATAGAAAAGTGCTTAGAACTATATTTATGGCATGAAAAAATTAACAAAATTAGGCATTCTGATTGTGCATAATAATTTCCTATCGGAATTGGAACTATTGGAAAATAAGAAAAATACACATTTTGGAACTTTGAAATGCGAAGTGATTCAACCACACATTTTGGAACTTTGAAATGCCCGCATGCTCAATTTCGAGAAGAAATTTTGTTTAGTACATTTGATCAATTTTGCAACTTGGTCTCACGTGTGAAGGCGCGTGTGGGATCCAATTGCAAATTTGAAAATTGTATGGTCCCCGAATTATTCTTGATTTTTTAGTATAATTAAATTAATTCTTTTGGATAATCAAAAAAAAAAAAATATATTTTTTTGTACTTAATGCTTGAAATAAATTTATAAAAAGCACTAAAACTTTTTGTAATTTGATTTAATTTTGAATTTTTTAAATAAAATCAAGAATATTTATCAAGTAGTATTCGACTAGTGGAAGTTTTTTTTTTTTTTTTTTTTTGAAGTGCCTACATTTTTTTAAAATGAAAAATACTCCGAAAGTGTTTAAAATACCACGTTTAATATATGTTCGTCAGTTGTGTCGGTCTTTGAAAGTCTTTGATTAAGTTATGTGATTAATTGTGACTTGTTTTCAATTTAAAGTACCACGTTTAAATACTTCGAAAGTATTTAAATAAACGTTTAAATGAAAAGTACTCCAAAAGTATTTAAAATACCACTTTTAATATATGTTCATCAGTTGTGTGGGTCTTTGAAAGTCTTTGATTACGTTATGTGATCAATTGTAACTTATTTTCATTTTTTGTGCTTGATCAGATATAGTTGGATCTTTGCACGCTAATAGTGTCCTTAAAGGGAAGGTTAGAAAAGTAAGAGTTATTGAACTTTTTGAAAATTTTCGTGCTTATTAAAATTAATAAATGAATATGTAACATAACCTAGTGAAATGCGTGAATATTTTTGGGACATTTTTGGTGATAAACAAAATATGAGAATTCTAATGTCACTTCTCATTTTTTAGGATTGTGTTACAACAAATATTAAAGTGAGATTGAGAATTTGTATAATAAAACTTGAATGATGTGAATTTTATTCTTCGATTATAATCGAATTTTTTTTTTGGAATAATTAATTTGTGATATCATAATATATGTCATAATTCGATAAACGTGCGTATTTATACTTTTATTGTACATTATGGAATTACCATATTGAATTGCGGGATATCTATTAATTCGTGAATTATTATGAATGCGAAGGTAAGTAGAGTTAGTGAGATTCATAGTTAAACATATTGATTTTCAATTGAGAGAGAGCATTTTTTTTAAAGAAACAGTAAATCCTATTCAGCAATCCTCACTTGTAGTAGAGGAAAACCTTGGCTACAATTTTCCATAATGAAAACAAAGAAAAAAAATGGAAAAACTTACGTCTAATATGTGGTAGTTCCCAACCTAATGTGCATAAAATACCACGAAGAAGAGTCGACACAGTAGAAGAGCCACCACTCGCCCCCTTTGCAAGAAAGTCTGCAACCATATTGGCCTCCTAAAACACATGTTGAATCCTAGCATTCATTCTTTGAACCAAAACTAGAACTTCATCCCAAAAATCTTGACGAACCCATATAGAGCAAGCTCGTTTCCCCATCTATTGAACGGCAACCTTAGAATCCGATTCTACCATCTCATTTTATAATCCAAGATCCCTACACATTCTTAAGCCATCAAGTGGAGCTCGAGTTTCCACAACCATGTTCGTGGCATGTCCATAATGATGTGCAAAACCTGCCCAACAAACACCACGTGCAACATATATAAGCCCCACTCCACTGGCATGTCCAGGATTCCACATTAACATCCCATCTACATTAAGTTTAACAACCTGGTCCAGATGTTTTTTCCAAGCAACTAGTTGCACGTACGATGGCTTTGAATAAATAATAGGGTAGTTAAGAGACTGAAGAGATCAAACATCACGGTAATTAAAAGATTTAGAGAAAATCTCACTTAGAATCATTTTGTAGCGACCAAGAAAAAAAATGTTATGTTGTTTTCAAATAAAATTTTCTTGTATAACTCGAAAATAATTTGAATTATATTATGACGTCGCTACGACCATTCCTAAGAGTTAGAATTTTTGGTCACAATAGTAAAGTTGTGTGCGCTTGTCTTAAAATTTTGTAAGTCGTCGAAATCTCTTTTAAATGACAAATTTCTTTAATTTATTCAATTACATTATTTTGACGACACACTTTTTACATTAATATTTTTTTTTCCTATGTTTGGTTCCAATTTTCAGCGTATAAAAAAAAAAAAAAAGAGAAACCGTTTCATTTGCACAAGAGTAACCTACACAATCACTTCCACCACTTCAAAACTTAATTAATTCA
The DNA here is from genome assembly GCA_035079005.1 of Fraxinus americana. Lineage (NCBI taxonomy): Eukaryota > Viridiplantae > Streptophyta > Magnoliopsida > Lamiales > Oleaceae > Fraxinus > Fraxinus americana. The sequence goes on along the minus strand of CM068715.1, from coordinate 17,450,311 downwards.
CCACTTATACCCATCATTAATCCCATTAAACTTTTAGTTTACATGGAATACGTTTGGAAATTTAAGAGTTAACCGAAAAGTCTTTTTGTTTCATTGGAGTTACATGTATGTATTTTATATATTTAAGAGTTTTCTTTTTAAAACAAAACATAACTTCATTTCTTACAATTGCATACACATACACTGCACTTACAAAGTGATTTCATTTTCCAAACTATTATACTTATACATAAAGTTGTTTTGCCCTCTTTCTCATAGTCATAAAGCACTTTTGAATCTAGAAAATATTTGAAGGATAAGCTAAGGAGCACGTTGCATTTTTTCTTTACAAATTTGGTCATCAAAGGTTATTCAAACTCCAAGCATTCAAGGTAGGGGTGTTTTACGACACATTTGTAAAGTAGGATAAAATGATTTGTTTTCGGTTTGCATTAACGTGTTATTGTGTTACTGATGATGGAAGTACCCTTTGGGTGGTTCAAATAAGAGATAAAGAGATTATGAAACGAGTTATCAAACTCGAGAACGAGTTATCAAAACTCGAGAATAAGCGGACTGACTGATCACCGGTTTGCTAGAGAATGGCGGTGACACAAATAACCAAAGTTTGCATTTCTGAAAATACATTTATTTTTACCAATTACTTAAGTGTCTTCCTACTGAGTATTATTTATGATACTCACCCCTATTAAAATTTCACAGGTTAAATCGAGGCATGGCAGTGGATGGCATGGTGGCGAGTGCTCAGCAAATTTGAAATTGCTTTCAACTTTCTAGTAAAAATTTCCGGTTGTGCAAACCTTTTTATAAATGTTTAGATGACACTCTTAACAATGTTCTTAATGTTTATCTCGTTCAGTTTCATGTACTGTCCATGTCAACGATAATTTACAAATGTTGAATTGACAACGCATGAAGTTTATCTACTGCTGTTTTGAATTTCAGATTCTGCCATTAAATTTGAAAATGGTATAACTTGGGCTATACTGCATGTTTTAGAGCGAAATTAGTGGCATTTGAAAGGCCTATGAGTCTTCTAATAGTGGTCTTTCGAATTACCTAAAAAACGTATCTAGAGAAAAAGTTATGGTCGTTTTAGTAAACTGCGTTGGGACTGTTTCGGATTTTCTGTCTAGCGTAGTCGTGCAGTATTTTCGTGCTTCAAACATTTTCGCCCAGACCCCAAATTGTTATATGTTGTACATGTATGAATTTTATAGTCTTTTTTAAAATTTCACAAAATTTTGACAACGTTTGCTAGGTCAAACATATTTTCCTTTCCGCTGCTGCGCAACCGGTATTTCGCTGAATTTCCTCCAAATGTTCTCTAAAATAAAATTTCACCGAATTGTCCAAATCTATATGAACAAAAGTTTTCCATTACATCTTCTTATATGTTTCGGATTTCAAAACTTTTATCATTTAAAACTTATTTTGGTTAACATTTAAGGGTTCAAACAAAGAAGAATAATTTTTCTTTTAACGCTTCGAGTTCCGAGAATTTGGGGCGTTACAACTTGGTATCAGAGGCCATGGTTTATTTTCTGTAGACTTGCATTAGAAACCATATTTTCGGTATATCGTGTCACATATAAGGTTGATAAAAAAAAATTTCAACGATCCTGAGCACTATGCCTGCCAAAGCCGCGCTATGCCGATTTTGAGGTAAAGAAAGTTTTATAATTATGCTTGTATCTATGTGATGAGTATGAGAAAGTTTATCTTTGATACAACATTTGAAATGTATGTATGAATATCAGTATATGTTGGAGTTTGAATACTTTTGTAGATAATCATTATTGTGCAAGTATTTTGAGAATGTGACCAAATTAAATGTTTATTTAAGTCCTCGATAATTAACTAAAAGTTATTAGAGACCTGCTTATTGGACTTTGAATAAGCGGTATGAATCAGATGGTACAGACTAAGAGAACTTGTAGGAAGACGAGTTCAATGATGCCTCGTCGATATGAGATCGTGAGGCAATATGAAGAGTACCGATGGAATCCAACACATGATATGGGAGAACACATTCAAGAGATGCTAATAAGGTGGAAAGAGGTTAGGCAACTAGGCCATATGGTAACGGGTCGTCGGGCTACTCGCCTTCTTATTGATACCTTACCAGAAGAATGGCTTGAGTTGGCCGAATCGATTTACCTTTATTTATGGGAAATTACCGTGCCTACCTTACCCCGAGAGATTGACTATGAGGCTTTCTGCATAGAGCTGACAGCGCAGTGGAAAGAGGCACGAGATGATGCACTTGCAACCCCTGAAGACAATAGTGTATCTATTGAGATGTACATTCGTGAGGATGCACCTCCTCCCATTTCAAATGATGAGGCTTAGCCTTCTAAGAAACCTAGGATTCAGGAAGGCTGTAGTGACAATGATGGCTATGATGAATAAAGGAGTGGAATTTTAGTAGTAGGGATTTATTTTGCCCGTATTCCTCCTGAAGGATTTATTTAGAGATAATAATAATAAATGTTGCACTATAAACCTTTTTTTTTCCTTGGTTGCCTAAGTATCTAAACGAGATTGCGATTATTCTGGTATATAGGAATATGGCGCAAGCGAGGACAATTAAGGAGTTAAGGCGAGAGATTGATGAGTTGAGACAGGCCTTAGCTGCTCAGGCTGCACCTCCAGCACCTCAAGCTCCACTAATTCCCCAAGCACCGCCAGCTCCCCAACCACCACTAGCTCCCCAAGCACCACCAGCACCACCGGCATACCCAATTACACCAACTATTCCGACGGAAGAACAATTTTGTAGATATCGACCCCCTACCTTTGATGGTGGAAAAGACCCTCTGGCAGTTGACGAGTGGTTGCGTAACATAGAGAAGATCTTCCGTCACATCACTTGTCCAGAAAATCAAAAAGTATTATGTGCCGAGTTCATGCTTACTGGAAGAGCTGGCCATTGGTGGGAATCCGCATCACGCACCCGTACAGAGGAGGAACAATGTAATCTAACTTGGATTCAGTTCAAGATGGAGCTAACCGAAAAGTTTTTCCCACAGGCTCTGCGAGACTATAAGGAGGCAGAATTTTTAAGATCGGTATAGGGAGATATGGAAATTTCTGAATATGAGAGCAAGTTCGAGGAATTATCCCGATATGCCCCACATCTTGTAAGTACTGAACTCATGAAGGCAAAACTTTACGAGAGAGGCCTGCGTCCAGAGATCAGGCAGATTGTGAGTTCACATGATCTCACCACTTTTCAAGCCGTGGTAAACATGATCTCACCACTTTTCAAGCCGTGGTAAAGAAAGCTCAGATAGTGGCCTACTCGGGTGTGAAGTTGGTAAATCAGGGACAACACAATAACTTTGGAAAAAGAAAATGACAGGATAAGAAGAAGAATAATGGACAGTTTAAGAAATAGACACTTGCAGGCCAGACGAGTAATCCTATACCCCCGTGTCCTAAGTGTAACAGGTTGCACAGAGGAGAGTGTTTGTTGGAAAAGTATGTTTGCTATAAGTGTGGTCAACCTTGTCATATGGTTTCCTCATGTCCATTGATTAAGAAACCCGAGCAAGAGAAGAAAGGAAAAGCAAGGGTGTTTGCTTTGACTCGTGATGAGGCTGCCCAAAACCCGGACGTCATCACAGGTATTTTATCGATCTCTAGTATTCCCGTTTACGTCCTAATTGATTCTGGTGCTATACATTCGTTCATATCTAGTGCATGTTTAGCTAAGATTAATGCTTCATGTCAGAAGTATGATAGTGTACTAGAAGTTAGTATGCCATCAGGGGGAACTATTGTTTCAGACAGGATGGCTAAGGGGGTACAGATAAATTTTGATGGATTGACTCTAGGGGTCGACTTGTATGTTATAGAGATGAAGGATTTTGATATTATTTTAGGTATGGATTGGTTAGGTAAAAATCGAGCCACGATTGTATGTTTTGAGAAAGAGGTAATTTTTCGAAGACCAGGAAAAGAGGAGTTCAAATTTTATGGGTCGAAGATTAAGGCACTTCCTCGCGTCATCTCTGCCTTAAAGGCTGAGAGCATATTGAGGAAGCCTGATTGTCAGGGATATCTTGTCAGTATTACTAGCACCTCATCTCAAGAGAAAGTATTAGATGATGTGCCAATAGTACGAGAGTATGCTGACGTGTTTCTCGATGATCTGTCGGGTACTCCACCCGATAGACAAGTGGAATTCATGATAGACCTAGTACCTGGAGCTACTCCTATATCTAAAGCCCCATACCGAATGGCACCAAAGGAATTACAAGAGTTGAAGATACAGTTGGAAGAACTTCTAGACAAAGGGTTCATTAGACCAAGTGTATCTCCATGGGGAGCTCCGGTACTCTTTGTAAAGAAAAAAGATGGTACTATGAGGATGTGCATCAACTACCGTGAACTAAATAAGTTAACGATCAAGAATAAGTATCCCCTTCCTAGGATTGAGGATCTATTTGATCAATTGAAGGGCGCATCCGTGTTTTTGAAAATTGATTTAAGGTCGGGTTACCATCAACTGAAGATTAAGTTGGATGATATACCAAAGACGGCATTTAGGACTCGATATGGGCATTATGAATTTACGGTAATGCCTTTTGGCTTGACGAATGCTCCTGCAGTGTTTATGGACTTGATGAATAGGGTATTTCATCAGTATTTGGACGTGTTTGTCATTGTATTTATTGATGACATACTGGTACACTCGAGAGATTCTCATCAACACGAAGAACATCTGAGGATAGTGTTGGGAACACTGCGTAAGGAGAAGCTATATGCTAAATTCAAGAAATGTGAATTTTGGTTGGACCGAGTGGGATTTCTAGGCCATACTGTTCCAGCACAAGGAATTGAGGTGGATCAATCCAAAGTTGAAGCTGTGACCAATTGGCGGAAACCTACAAACGTTGGAGAAGTGAGGAGTTTTCTAGGTTTATCTGGCTATTATCGACGATTTATTGAAGGATTTTCCAAGATAGCAAGTCCTATGACTCAGTTGACTCGGAAGGGTACTAAGTTCGTATGGACGGAGAAGTGCGAGCAGAGTTTTCAAGAGTTAAAAGACAGGCTCGTATCTGCACCGGTGTTGACTATCCCCGACGGTTCGGAAGGTTTTGTGATTTACAGTGATGCATCTAAACTTGGTATAGGATGTGTTTTGATGCAACATGGGAAAGTGATAGCTTATGCTTCAAGGCAATTGAAGCAGTATGAACAGAATTACCCTACACATGATCTCGAACTAGCAGCAGTAGTGCATGCCTTGAAGATTTGGCGCCACTACCTATACGGGAGCAAGTGTGAGATCTACACCGATCACAAGAGTCTCAAATACTTCTTCACCCAGAAGGAGTTAAATATGAGACAACGACGATGGTTAGAATTGGTGAAGGATTATGATTGTACTATTTCGTACCACTCGGGTAAGGCTAATGTAGTCGCAGATGCGTTGAGTAGAAAGAACATAGGACATTTGTCAGTGTTGTGTACAAGACAAGATCAATTAATCAAAGAATTCGAGAACATGAGAATTGAGGTATTAACTTCTCCAGTAAGGACATCGACAATATTAGCAAGTTTTACTGTGAAACCAAACCTCAGGAACAGAATAGTAGCTATTCAAAAAGATGATCCCTTTTTGGAAAAGATCAGGGTTGAGGTAGGAACTGAGAAGAGAAAAGGATTTGAAATAGCCGAGGATAAAGCCCTGATGTTTAAGGGCCGATTATGCTTGCCGAAGGATGAAGTATTGAGGAATGAGATTATGACTGAAGCTCATGCCGCTCTTTATGCAGCGCACCCAGGCGGAACTAAAATGTATAAAGATTTGCGTGACACATTTTGGTGGAGAAATATGAAGGGCATGATAGCTCTGTTTGTGTCCAAATGTATGGTTTGTCAGGAGGTAAAGGCTGAGCATCAGAAACCATCAGGGTTATTGAATCCCATGGATATACCTGAATGGAAATGGGAGAAGATTGCAATGGATTTCGTCGTCGATTTTCCTAGGCCAGTGAGAGGTCATGATGCAATCTGGGTGATCGTAGATCGGCTGACAAAATCTGCTCATTTCTTGCCAGTTCGGATTACCTATAGTTTAGAACAACTCGCACAGATTTATGTTAGAGAAATTATGCGGCTTCATGGTATTCCAGTTTCTATAGTATCAGATAGAGACCCGAGGTTTACTTCTAAGTTTTGGATAAGCCTTCAAAAAGCTATGGGTACCAAGTTAACATTTAGTATTGCTTATCATCCTCAGACTGACGGAAAATCTGAACGAACTATCCAGATCCTTGAGGATATGTTAAGAGCTTGTGTCCTAGATCTAGGTGGTAAGTGGGAAGATCATTTGCCATTGGTTGAATTTGCGTACAATAATAGTTTTCAAGCCACTATTGGTATGGCACCGTATGAGGCTTTGTATGGTCGACGATGTCGTTCGCCATTATATTGGGATGAAGTTGGTGAAAGGAGAATCTTGGGTCCAGAATTGGTTGAAAAGACTGTAGATGCTATATATAAAATTAGATCAAGAATTAAGACTGCCCAAGATCGTCAAAAGAGCTATGTCGACAAAAGGAGAAAAGAATTGAGTTTTGAAGTTGGAGATAAAATATTTCTCAAAGTGGCACCGATGAAGGGAATACTACGATTTGGAAAGAAAGGAAAACTAAGTCCTAGATTTATCGGTCCATTTGAGATTATTGAAAAAATTGGGAATGTGGCATATCGTTTAGCGTTGCCACCCGAACTTTCAGCAGTGCACAACGTATTTCACATTTCCATGTTGAGAAAATACATCACGGATCCTAGTCATGTGGTGAATGTCCAATCACTTGATGTCCAAAGTGATATGACGTACGAAGAAGCTCCTGCAGTGATTCTAGAGAGAAAGGAGCACATTCTGAGAAATCGAAGGGTTCCATTAGTCAAAGTCCAATGGGATAAACATGGTAAGGATGAGGCTACTTGGGAAAGGGAGGAAGACATCTTAGCCAAGTATCCCAACCTCCTTAAATAAGTAAATTAAATTTCGAGGACGAAATTATTTTAAGTGGGGAGAGTTGTAGCGACCAAGAAAAAAAAATGTTATGTTGTTTTCAAATAAAATTTTCTTGTATAATTCGAAAATAATTTGAATTATATTATGACGTCGCTACGACCATTCCTAAGAGTTAGAATTTTTGGTCACAATAGTGAAGTTGTGTGCGCTTGTCTTAAAATTTTGTAAGTCGTCGAAATCTCTTTTAAATGACAAATTTCTTTAATTTATTCAATTACATTATTTTGACGACACAATTTTTACATTAATATATTTTTTTTCCTATGTTTGGTTTCAATTTTCAGCGTATAAAAAAAAAAAGAGGAGAAACCGTTTCATTTGCATAAGAGTAACCTACACAATCACTTCCACCACTTAAAAACTTAATTAATTCACCACTTATACCCATCATTAATCCCATTAAACTTTTAGTTTACATGGAATACGTTTGGAAATTTAAGAGTTAACCGAAAAGTCTTTTTGTTTCATTGGAGTTACATGTATGTATTTTATACATTTAAGAGTTTTCTTTTTAAAACAAAACATAACTTCATTTCTTACAATTGCATACACATACACTGCACTTACAAAGTGATTTCATTTTCCAAACTATTATACTTATACGTAAAGTTGTTTTGCCCTCTTTCTCATAGTCATAAAGCGCTTTTGAATCTAGAAAATATTTGAAGGATAAGCTAAGGAGCACGTTGCATTTTTTCTTTACAAATTTGGTCATCAAAGGTTATTCAAACTCCAAGCATTTAAGGTAGGGGTGTTTTACGATACTTTTGTAAAGTAGAATAAAATGATTTGTTTTCGGTTTGCATTAACGTGTTATTGTGTTACTGATGATGGAAACACCCCTTGGGTGGTTCAAATAAGAGATAAAGAGATTATGAAACGAGTTATCAAACTCGAGAACGAGTTATCAAAACTCGAGAATAAGCGGACTGACTGATCACCGGTTTGCTAGAGAATGACGGTGACACAAATAACCAAAGTTTGCATTTCTGAAAATACATTTATTTTTACCAATTACTTAAGTGTCTTCCTACTGAGTATTATTTATGATACTCACCCCTATTAAAATTTCACAAGTTAAATCGAGGCATGGCAGTGGTTTGGCATGGTGGCGAGTGCTCGACAAATTTGAAATTGCTTTCAACTTTCTAGTAAAAATTTCCGGTTGTGTAAACCTTTTTATAAATGTTTAGATGACACTCTTAACAATGTTCTTAATGTTTATCTCGTTCAGTTTCATGTACTTTCCATGTCAACGATAATTTACAAATGTTGAATTGACAACGCATGAAGTTTATCTACTGCTGTTTTGAATTTCAGATTCTGCCATTAAATTTGAAAATGGTATAACTTGGGCTATACTGCATGTTTTAGAGCGAAATCAGTGGCATTTGAAAGGCCTATGAGTCTTCTAATAGTGGTCTTTCGAATTACCTTAAAAACGTATCTAGAGTAAAAGTTATGGCCGTTTTAGTAAACTGCGTTGGGACTGTTTCGGATTTTCTGTCTAGCGTAGTCGTGCAGTATTTTCGTGCTTCAAACATTTTCGCCCAGACCCCAAATTGTTATATGTTGTACATGTATGAATTTTATAGTCTTTTTTAAAAGTTCACAAAAGTTTGACAACGTTTGCTAGGTCAAACATATTTTCCTTTCCGCTGCTGCGCAACCGGTATTTCGCTGAATTTCCTCCAAATGTTCTCCAAAATAAAATTTCACCGAATTGTCCAAATCTATATGAACAAAATTTTTCCATTACATCTTCCTATATGTTTCGGATTTCAAAACTTTTATCATTTAAAACTTATTTTGGTTAACATTTAAGGGTTCAAACAAAGAAGAATAATTTTTCTTTTAACGCTTCGAGTTCCGAGAATTTGGGGCGTTACACATTTGATTCACTAGTTGAGTGAGAGTTCTCAAGTTGGAAGCATTAATGTAATTCTCGCTTAGAACTCATAGAATTTTGCATATGAATTAAATTTATTATAGTAAAACAATAGGATTGCGGACGATGATTGGGAACATAGTGAACTTTTGACTCTGCCTAACGTTGAACTATTGTATATGTAAATTTTCATTAATACAAAATGGTATATGTGCATAAATGGGCATTGATTGAGAATAAAATGTCTTTAAAATCTGACAGATAATGACATCAAAATCTATAGTTGTTGACCTTAATATTATGTCTATAGGTGAATTAGTTTTGAATTCATAAGAGTTAATTTAATTTTCTGATTCAAGTGGGAGTAATCTGTCTCCAAGTGGCAATGACTTCGAGTGGGAATAATTTATTTTCAATAATTCTTGATTTAGAAAATCTCTCACTTATATCGTACAAAAAGGAAAAAATTGAGGAAAGTGATGGAAGTATATGTATGGAGTATAGAATTTCAACCTTATTTGGGATGTGGTGGAGGTTTTAATTGGACGTTAACTTTATTGAGAACATTTTGGTTCTTGAAAACTAAGCGGAAGACTAATGAATTTATGATAGATAAAGCTCATTCTTTTAATAAAGATCATATTCGATATGATCATACTGAGTTAGATAAACTTTTTTCATGACTATGAGATTCACTTCTATAAGCCTATGCTAGTCCAGTGTGATTAAATTAAAAGTTACATCAAATAGACATTAAATTAGTTAAGCATGAGAAGAAATGTATAGAGACCATTTTGAAATGATTGTCCTCAATCTTTGATATGAAGAACATGGGTTTAGCAAATTTTACATTTTGTGTTACTATTCTAGTCTTCTTACTCTATCACAAGAGTTGTATGTTATAAAAATTCTAGAATATTTTTAACTATGAAATTGCTACCATGTTGATACTCCTATATCGGAAGGCGACTATATAAGTTTTCATAAATGTCCAAAAACTCCATAAATGCACAAAGAAATATCCATAGAACCATATCTAGTACGATTAGGAGTTAGAAGTATGTTATGATGTATACTTGTCCTAACACTTGTCATGCCATGGATCTAGTTAGTAGTTATTGATGTTATCCTTAGAAATGATATTGTGATACTTGAAGGGTGATGTTGTCAGTTATTGTATTTGTTGTCGAATGAATAATTTGTGATTGGAATAAATATACAAATGCCGATTAAGGATAAAAGTTAGTCTAGCACAAATAGTTATTAGACTTGTACAATCTTGCTATATAGAGTAGAAAAAAAAAACTCGTAGTATATATCTCGACAATGGAAGAAATTGTCTGGTATAGATGTATTGGGCATCTAATGATACTAGTTGAGAATATGAAATCCATGATAGTTATACAATTATCTCATGTGTTGAAGATCTCAAGTATCACGATGGGATTAAACACTGGATGATATTTTCTTAAATGACATTAGTAAAGAAAGTGTCTTTACGATATATCTACGTAACTGATGATAACATAATCATCGTACTTTGAAGATGTCTATAGATATATTTGTTGGTGATGTCAAATCGCTAAAATTACGTAGTATATGACGCTTAGCGTATCAGAAAACTCTTGATTGAGTTTTTGTGTGTCCATAAATGAACAATTTTGAGTTCGTGCATAATCTATTGTTGGGATTACGAGATAATGATTTGCATGCACATATAAAGTATGTCAAACATGTTGAGATTGGTTCACTCACATGAACAATCACCTCATACACTTTAGGGGTGTTCTGAGATGAGACAAAGTGACCATTTTGTGTACATGATCCAGTTGCTTTGCTAAGATTACAACAAGTAATCGAAATGATTTTGCTATCCATTAAACCTATTTAGTAGCTAAATCGAGTTCTCGATTTGAGATTGTTTAGATGAATGAATATAAAAAGAATTCAAGTTAGGTATTGGGGAATACCTGAACTAGGATCTGTAAGGAGTTATTTGTTTATAAAGCATATGACATATGTCCTAAGAAAGTGAAAAAATATCGTAGCACGTGTTTTATACCATGTGTATTTTTACGATCGATATTGAGCAAATGGATCCCTACTCCGCATTGTGTGAACCTTGACGTTTATATAACTTCAAATATATCCTTATGATTTTTTTATTGTTTCTTGATATTTTATTTCAGTCCTGCTACTTTAGCAGGTTGCCAATAACTATGATTGATTTGATTTGATGAAACATGTCTAGGAAAGCATGTGATTTAAAGTTGAAAGGAAAACTATTTAACCAACATTTATATTTGTATGCACTGGCTTGATGATTATGTTTAACCAATTAGGTCATAGAACACAATTGTGAATACAATGATATAATATGAAGTTTAAAATGTTTTGCAAATACCCGAGGGATTGAAAATACTTGAATTAATGTTGGAAAAAAAATTTGGAGTATAGCGAAAAGTAATGTTCTTCTAATAGAACGATTATATATCCATAATATGTTTATAGTGCCAAAAGCTTTAATATATATACTCGTTGGTCACACAATCTATTTGTTGTATGAAGCTTTGTGAGATAGACTTTGAGAATGATCTAACATGTGATATTCATTGTCACTTGTGATTTGAGTTAACTCAATCATGTGTGAGTGAGAGATGTTGGAAAATGTGGGTCATGAATTGTCCTTATGGAGTGACCTGACTCACAAGTTATTAAAGTAGATTGGAGGGAGTGGTTTGAATAGAATTCAAATCCATAACTTCCGCCAACATCTAGGATTTTCTATAACTCCCATAACTTTGTGAGAGAGAAAAGATGGCAATAATAAAGTAAAATTCGTATACAAAATCACTCAAAAATAGAATTAGTGTCTAGAATTGTATAAATTGCATGAAAACTCACAAAATTAGGCATTTAGATCGTGGATAATGTTTTCCTTCCATTGTGATTGGAATTGGGACCATTAGAGAATAAGAAAATGCATATTGTAGAGTTTGAAATGTAAGGTGATTCAATTACACAAAGATCTTGAAATTTGTTATTTCAAGTAATGATTCTTGACCTGTAATTCATGTTAAATAAAACTGTAAATTCTTACACAAACAAAAACAAAAGATAATGTAAAAAAGAGGGGAAAATAAAATCGAAACATCCCACCCAAGTCCAACACCTCCCTTCCTCATCTCGAGTTCTAACGAAACTTGGACTCATCTATAACAAAGATGTACCAAAATAATAATAATAATAACAGTGATAATAATAAATACTTGAAAGAGGGAAAATATTATACAAACTAGAATCTTGGCTAGGATGAACATAATCTTTATGATTTTCTATCATCATGACAAAGAAGTTTGCCAGTAACTACAACATCTTTTTTTTCTCTATAACTACCACAGTTCATGAATTGTTCATGTCTAGACGATAGGCAATTCACTAATCGAATTTTCTCGTTTGGCAACCATCATCAGGGTCTCAAGATAGGAAAGGAGGATAACTCTATTGTCCACGAGCTCGGCTCGTTACTTGTGGGTCGAGCTTGTCTATTTTTTTCTTAATACATAAACCCTCATCTTTTATCTGCGCTTTGGATTGACTAATTAAAAGTTCGAGTATGTGGTGTTAGAAATTGTATACGAACAATTTATTGCGTGCATATTTTTTTTAAAAATATTAAAAATAATATTATAAAATAACAAATTTTGGTTAATATAGCTAAATTAAATATCACTTATCCAACGACATTCAATTTCAATATTTTATCTTGCAGTTGAAAATAAGCGTTTTGCCAATCTTTCACGCACATTATTGTTTCCAAGATGTCTTCTTTCAGTCAGCTCTCGACCTTTGACCAAACATTCTTACTGCACTAAAGCAGACTCCAAAACTATAGTGCTAATCACTGGCCATCGTTGTTCGTACTTTTGCTAGAATTCAATTACTTTTTTTAATTGTTTTGTTATTAAGCATATTATGATTAAAGAAATCAATTAATTCAGCAGACAATGCATTTAGACTTGTGTCCGATTTTTGAATGCATGTGGTAGACATACTACTACTAGAGGAATCTATTGCATTTGCATCATATATATATACGTATTAATGCCTTCAAATAAATTTAATATTGTGGCGTTGTCTTTTTCAATATCAACAGATGAGTAGGTACAGAGGGTACCCGACTAATATTTGCACTCATTCGTTCTGCATGTAATTCATACATTTCACATAAATTTTATTCTAAATTTTTATAAGTGATATGTGTATTAAAAGTTAAAACTTTTGAAATCTGATCAATTACATATTTAGTACCTGATAAATTGTATTGGAGGTTAAATGATACATGCTAAAGGAAATAACATAGACAAGCCTTTCCAATATCTTTTAAACTTTAATTCTATAAAATATATAATTTCACTAAAATTGGGTCCTTTTTGTAATTATGAAATGCCTTTGCAATTATATAAAGACATTCAAGCACCATACAACTAGTGGAATAGTGAACTTTAGATAAAATATTTGTGGAGTCATAAAAACTTATATGTTTTTTTTTTTTAATTCTAAAAGCTAAAAACCAATCAGATTCATTGACAATAGTGTGATCATCGTTTCTGATGTGCATATTGTTATAAAATTATATTATTAAATGTTCAAATTCTTCGCATGATTTTAATAATAAATAAGTGGAGTTCAATCTCTGCCCTACGTCACTAACAAATATTTTTGTATTCGTCACCCAAATTAGGTACAAAATTCCTCAAAGATTTGTTTTCTATTTGGTGAAATTGTGATGTATATTACTGGGCTACAGTACCCTACACAATTTATTGTTAATTGGCTTATTATCACAAAAGTTGTCAAATATAAAAGAACGAATTTTACTCTCTCAATAATATTCTGCAATAATGCTCATAATAGCGTTATATATATTGTTAGCATTGTGAGGAAACATAATAATTTTAAAAACAATAATTTTTTAGATATACACCAAAGTGGGTGTATGTAGTGTGCAGTTGTAACTATATAACATCTTTGATTAGTCTCTTCTTATATATCTGAAGTTAATAATATATCACTCCTATATTTTACAAATCAATAATCAATTGTTTCTTTGTATTAAGGACATATTCTATTGTATCGGAACGAAGAGTGTTTCTACTTACCCCAACGTGCCTCGGTTGAAGATATTATTTCACATAGGAGACTAAATGTTAGTTGTCCGCTATTACTAGAGGCAACTCAACACCAACAACGAGTTTCACCATTCTCATTCGAGATTTCTCCACCAAATACATACACGTACAAAGTGTCGTTGGACTATTAAATTACAATTGCGTTTGACCGGCAGGAAGAAGCCCATGTTTGGCTGTACATAATTTGTAGTGATAGTTGAGGTAGATAGTACTAATACCCTGTAACCATGTCAATCGTTGTTAATAGTATTTACATACTGCTTTAAACTATAGGGTTCTATCGACCACATGATCCGTTGGAATCAATTTGAAGTGATTCCAACATTTTGCCTGTTTTTTTCTCCTTTTGCTTCCCTCATGTATCGGGAATATCTACTTCCTGTTTCTCCTCCTGTTTCACTTCGGGAACATTAATGTCAACCAAATAAATTGGATTACTACTTCCATGAGCATCCAAATCTGGAATATTTTTGGGAATGTGTACTTAGTTGAGATCGACAAATTCATTCTGAAATTAACTTTGCGCCATAATAGGTGATTCGCCTTCGATATTGAACAAGCTCTCAACAAATGAGTGTAGATCCATTTGTGTTTGCGATGAAATATATAGAATATGTATTACAATTTGCATAGTATAGACTGTATAATAAGCAACTAAGTAATTAAATAAAGAGTATGAAAATAAATCAAGAATTCAAAGAAAGTTTATGTATAAGATTGTAATTGTAAATTTGTAGTGTAAAAATTGATATTGAAGGTAGAAATGAATGTAGTAGATTATAGAATGCGAAAGAGAGTGATAATTGTTGTTGGAATGTTGTGTGAAAAAAAATGAAAATGAGTTGGGTATTTATAGAGTAAAAAAAAGAAGGAAAAAATTAAAACGGTCAAACAACCACTTTTGATAGTTTAGTGACTGTTTGTTAGTGATCGTTGCAAACAGCCATTGAACTATAACATTGACCAAAACGGTCACTTCTTTTAAAAAGTGACCGTTTTGGTCACTGTTGTAGGTGAGTCACTAGCCCACGACTCACCTCATGAGCTGCTCACCCTGGGCACGCCGAGCAGGTTCAACTTGTGCTCGGGCTCGTCAAATTACGAGCCCAAGCTATCCACGAACCGTATTCTCACGAGGCGAGCTGACAAGCTGCTCGGCTTGTTGACACCATTAGATGGGTTCTACTTTTATCTTCTTTTTTTTTTTTTACATTTTTTATTTGTTTTAAATAAAACTAAAGGTACAATGATTATCTCATTCAAAATTCAACCATTTAATGTTCAAACTTCAAAGTGGTGGTTTTTGTCACAAAAAGATCTCTAACGCGGTTTTTGTCACAAAAAGATCTCTAACGCCGACATTTTAAAGGTATAGGACCCTATGTACTATAAATTGAAAGTTTAAGAGCTCACCATCACAAGATTTAAAGGTTCTGGACCTTTTGTGGACAAAGTAATCATATTTGCAACTAAATCGAAGTTGAGTAACTTGATTGCACAAAAATGATGATAAGTAATCAAATTTGAGAATAAATTGAAGTTAGATGATCTAATTGTAACAAATTGAAGATGGATGACCTAGATTTACCTCCATTCAAAGTTGGATGACCGTAGAGCATTTTAACCCAAAAATCAGAACTTGCACAAGGCCGAGCATGCTACATACACATTCACGAAATTGTTTTAAGTGCATTTAACACAAAAAAACATAACTTACACAGCATGCCACAAATACATTCATAAAACTCTACATAAGAAAATCTCTCGAAACCAAACATAAAAGAGCGTACTATACTTACCAGAAGGTCGAAATAATATATTATAAAGGAAAGATTACAAATTACATCGCAAATAAAAGGTGTAATTACACACTACTTATCATATTTCATAAATTCACATTTTAATACCAAATTTTTAATGATTACAAAAATCACCATTTACTGAAAACTTTACAAATATGTCATTATGAATGACTCAACGGACAAAATTATCCTTAGAGCATGTTTACCCAAGATTAAAATTCAATTTTAATTGAAAATACGGTCGTTATTGGGTCTCACTCGTCTAATAAAAGTCAACAATAACGACTAATTTTTCAATTTTAATCCAATTTTAATCTTTACCGGACACGCCCTTAATTGAATAAACAAAGCACTCTTTGCCCTATTGGAGCCTCATTTTTCCAAAATACATTTTGCAAAAAAATATTTTTTTGGAGAATGTTTAGTTAAAAATAAAAGTTTTGGACTTATGTCCTGAATTATTTTTTGGAAGATTGTGCAGTCGAAAATGAGTTTAGGAATAAAATGAATTTTAAAAAATAGGGGTCAAGCAAGGGCTTTATCTTATGTAACTTTTTGCATACTATCTTCTAATTATTGATTTTTCATTAAATGTTTTTTTATTTAAAGAATGATTTTATTTGTGTGATTTATATAATTTATTATTTTCGTTTCCTAAACATTAATATCGGATCAATAAAAATCAATTTTAACTATTAATAATATGTTGAGAAATAGAGAAAATCCATTTTTTTTTACTCTTCCAACATTATAAAAAAATAAAAATTCTTAAATAGTATATTCTAATTAATAAATTATTTTTCGGCAAATAAAAAAATCAATTAAAATATTTTTTGATATTTCTTTTTATTTTACCACTAAAATTCAATTTCTATTTCATCTTAAGTTGAGGTAATTTTACAAATTAACTTTTTTCAAGAATGTATGTTTAATTTTACTGAAATATATTGTCGATGGCCTTCTCTGCAAGAAAACTTCTTGAAGAGATGACTTTTAACCCACATTTTATGGGATCTATAATTTTCATCCACACATATCATCAACTTTGTATCAAAATTTACTAAAATTCTGATTATAATCTCTACCAAACAGGGTCATATAATACAATTATTAAAATACGTAAATTTGTATCGAAGATGACAGTGAATACAATTATGTAAATGATGTAGTGAGAAGATTTAACTAAATACTAGGGAAAGACGAATGACAAAAAAAATTAATTTTTAGATGAAAATAAAATAATAATTGAACTTTTGGAGAATAGAAAAAGGAAAATTGGTGCAAATCGTAAACATTTTTCAATATTGTGTAATTGGTCCAAACCTTTCAAATTGGCGTAAATGGTCTTATACCTTTTCAATTTTGGCCCAAATGATTATTTTGGATGGTTTCGCTATAAGGGCCGTTAGTTTGATCTTTGGAATTTAATTGACATTATTGTTTTTTTTTAAAAAAATTTAAGAGACATTATTTTCAAGTAAACATATAAGTAAACTCTTGCCATTGAACTTAAAAATCTCCAATATATTTAATATAGGAACATAACTGAAAAAAATACCATTTCAGAATCTTGATATTTCTATTAAGAGAAAATGGACGCTCGTATACGACGTTGTGGGCTATCTTTAGAGATGAAGACTTTGTGGACAGATCTAAAACCTGAAAGACACTTTCTTGTTCGTCAGCGATGATGCTTATATACGGCTTGGAATTTTTTGGAGGGAAAAGGGTTGTAAGCAATGTTCCTAAACTTAGCTTTAGTTTAGGAAAAATAGTTGTCTGCAAATGTTCCTAAATTGTGTTATTCTTTTTATTTTGGACAAGGTCTAGGTCGGTGATTGATTTGTGTTATGTGACCCACCCAATTTCTAAAGATGTTAAGATACAATGCCTGGATTATTGAGCTCCAATAGAAGAGTGCGAGAAGAAAACATTTACATGAAGAAAAAGGAATTTCCCTAGAAGATTTGATTTTTGAGATTTGTTTGTCGGGTTGGTTGAAGGGTTAAAGCTCAGATTGTTAAGAATTGTAATCTCTCATGTACTTGTGTTAACAAGGGATGAAAACAATCTCCTACTGGATTTGTCTTCTTGTTATATATGAAAAATTCACTTAAGCGAACACTCTGAAAAAAAAAAAGTAAAAGCAAACTCAAAATGAGCTAAAAGCACTCATTTGGGATAAAAACTCACAAGCGACCTTAAACAATACGAACCAACATACTTGAGCAAAAATGAAAGGATTAAGCTGGTAAATAAAATGTGAACTAATAATAGAATCAATTAAAAATCAATCAATCCGTCAATGGCCGCTACATGTCATGAACAAAAAAGATCTATTTATCCCTAAGTTTGAATAGAAATCTATAAATATGTGTGCTTGGGAAGAAAAATGTTATGCTGAATTTGAAATATATTCCTCCCAAATAGTCATTTCGCTTCTTACTTCCTATTGAATAGTGAAATAGCGAGTTTAGGAAGCGAAAACGTTGGCTAGGTAAACTTAATTTGTTGATCATCTTTTTTAGTCAAAATAGTCGTCTGTGGAAATCAGAACAAAGATAATTATTGTTTTTGTGCAAGAAAGTAGCAAAACCTGTGTAGAAATGAGTCAAAACGTGAAGAGCAAGACCGCCGATGTTCGATCTCGAATAAGGAAGAAAATGTAATCACGAAGAAAGAGTAAAATTATAGATAGTAACGCAGCCCCGCAAAAATCAAGCTAATTCGAAATTTATAACTTCTTCAATTAAATGTGTTAAATACAAAAATAAAATAACAAGTTTTAAAGATGAGGCAGTAATTACATGGGTGACTATAGTCGGAGAAAATTTTGATCATATGTTCCTGTTTCGCGCGAGTTATCGCTAACAATTAAAAGATGATTCAGACGATTGTGTAACGAACAAACCTCTTGAGACAAAATCCTAAAAAGTGGTGCTTTATTTATGAAGATTATAATTGGAAAGAAACAAAACGCCTCAAATGGGCACAAGCACACAAAGTAATTTGAAAATTTGCACTTATAAATTAAAAGAAATAAAATTATATATTCTCTATTTGAGAGTGATTGATTCGGGATCCTTCATTTTATGTCTTCTTTTCCTTTTATACTCATTTGTCGGTTTTCTCTTAGAACTTCCTGGAAACTGTTTGGCGCTCTATAATTATCCACTTTTTCGTGATGGCTGACTTGTCAAGGAACTGCCGTTTGTAACTGTTGCTATTACTCTTGTCATTTAACCACTTGTAACCGAGATTTTTAGATCGTGGGGTGTGATAAGGTTGCTCAATAACCACTTCAATAACCGTCATTTTAAGTAACCACAAGACACCGTATTCGCTCAAATCTTGAGCGACTCAAAGGTTTGGACAAGAATGAGATCGTCGCTCTAAGTGACAGTAAGGCACTTTATTCGCTCAGACCCTGGGCGTCCTGCAGGTTTGGGCGATGACAGTACTTTGTTCATGGGCCTCCGCTATATTCTACAATGGTCTCATTTGGGCCTATATCTTGAACTCCCTAACTGGGCTTCAATTCTTGGACTATTTAATTGGGCTTTATTTTTTGTATGTCAACAATTACCCCCCAATATGACAGAATTAATATTGATTATTAATTTTTACCATATTTTTCTTTTGTATTTTCCGACAATACTTGAAATCCCCAAAAGGGCAGAGAATTTCAATCATTATTTCCGTTTGGCCGCAATCCTTCTACAACCTGAAAAGTGTAACGTTACACACCCCTATAATCCAAAAGATACTTCATTTCGTCGCGTCATTACATTCACGTCTTTACTCGTGCTTCTTTATAAAGATCACTGTTCATCATCTTGCTTCTTTGCTACGCTTCTCAAGAACTCTCCACAACGACCGTATTTCGTTGCAAATGGCGACTTCACAAACTCCTTCCGATAATTCCCTTAGTTTCAAGAATTTCCTAAACCTCATTACCAGGCCGTATGTAAATTTAACCTTTCTTTCACAAGCCCACCCTGACCGCAATGAATTCTACATGGGTTCATCGTTTAATAATGCTAAATCTATTGGGCAAGCGGTGGTAGGTCAGCTATTCACTTGCACTGAAAACCCTCCTTTTCTGAACTCTCTACCATTGAAGCCAATCCGCGAGAAAGGTATTCGTACTTGGCCCAAAACTGATGCTAGTTTCCGTAGATGGTATGCATGCATGGTGAATCATGGTCCTACCAAAGTGATTTTTGATCGTGCTAAGATTTCTAACTTATTAGAAGTTACTCTCCATCCCCTAATTACTTATTAGAAGTTACTCTCCATCTCCCAATTTGTGACCTAGTGTTTTTTCCTATTGTTCTGAGTTTTTGATCTTCTGAGTATAATACTTTTGTTTTCCTCCTGGCCCAATGTCTATTACCCTGAGGGATGTTAGAGCCCTAGTAAACCTTTCGCCCTCGGGCGACACCATTTTTCCTGGCATTTTGATTGTCGGTGCTGCCCCAAGTTTGACAAAAAACTTACTGAGTCATATTCGGGCATGCAAGGCCTTTATACTACCTCTAGCTATGAGCCTTCTCACGTTGAGGGTGTGGCCTTTCTTTAGGTCTGGCTTTGTAAATATGTCCTTTGTGTCCCCAACCTGAAACCTTCTTTGAGTTATCTGTCCATAGCGCATGAGTTGGTACGTGGTAGGTCTTTGAATCTATGTTCATTCTTTTTAGCCGCCTTTTATAGAGGCATGCCTTCCCTTCAATTTCAATTGAGGAATGGTGCATCCCTCACCAGTAGTAGGCCTCTTTGGCTTGCTCAATTGTGGTTGAGAGCATATTTCCCACAGTTTGGTACTTCACCATCCCCTCCTCGATCGGTCAGTTGTTATGGGCTATTCATCTATCAATTGAGGCCTGCGAATATGTCTAATAGGGACGTTTTCACATTCTCCGACCTCCTTCTACTCTGGCTGAAGTGAGCACTTTCTTGCCCATTTGGGCTCAATTCTTGATTGAGAGAGAATTGTTCCATGACATCATAACTGGGACAAATGCTAAGGTAGGGGTTGAGATATATGCTCCTCAATGTTTTGCTTGCTGCTTGGTTTTGGCCAAGTGTGACCTATTCTTCCCTGTTATTCTAGAAACTCAGTAGAGCGTTTCCATACTATAGATAAAACTGAGGTACAAGCTATTGATGCTCGTAATATTCTTTTGACCAAAGGTCTTTCTTTAGCTCCTTTCAATCTCACTGCTGTCACTCATCCTCTTTTTGACCAACTCTGACCATCTGTGAAACGCAGACTGTTTACAACTGACGCCAATTGTACCTTCCACTTGCTAGATCGGCCAGAGACTTCCCATACTTCTCCTATTTTGGCCACTCCCGTGTCCATTAACAATCCCATTTCTCCTTCTCAATCACCACTTGTTCGTGCTAAACGTCATGTTCTTCCATCTTGTTCCTCATCTGCTCAAACTAAGCTAAATGTGCTTCCAGCTGCAAACGGGCAGCCTCAGCTTCACCAATTTTGCAGGGTGATGATGATGATGATGATGCTCCTCTCATCTTCAGGAGAAAGGTAATTGAGTTGTTTATTCATGAAAAACAATCCTTCATGGGTTAATACTTTACTTGAATTTTCCTGGAAGAGTTCAACTTCTCCTTCGATGACCCTAGTCTTAGCAGCCCTTGCTTCGTTGCTTACTACTGAAGCAGCTTCATCTAAGTCATCCGATGTAGGGGTTCTACCTAAAGAGAAAGCTACAGTCCTAGAGTTTTCACCACAACTAGCTGGAGAGCTGCCACCTTCTCAGGGCGTTGACCCCCCATGTGTTGAACCGGAACGTAATTCATATCTTATGATCTTTTCTTACTTGTACTATTGGCCTTTGACTTATTGCTGCTTGAATCTTGCAGACATTACTATGGATTTGCCCGTTCTGGCAGAGCCTACTCATCTAGACAAGGGAAAATCTCCACAAGTAGCTGAGTCGACCAGTTATGTCCCCCAATCTCCCAAAGTTATTGATGAAGTAGCCTTTGTTTTATCTTTCATGTTCACTTCACTTACTGTAATGGAGGTACTAAATGCTTGCACTTTTCTTTACAGGTCACTGGCGCTACTTTACGTTCCATCCAAGACTTGTTCACCTTTTGGGATCAAGTAAAGACGTTTCGCCCTTCTCCAGCCGGTTGTCCTACTTCTTCTGCTGCAATCTTGGAAGAGAATATGAAGGTTCTCAAGCAATCAGTGCTTGAATATGTTTCTTTTATGGATATGGATATCGGTAAAGCCAGTGCTGCTAAACAAAGAGACAAATTCGAACTTTTGAGTGCAAAATGGCTCAAGAACTTAAGCTTCCTTCGCTTGACATTTCATCTGACTTTAAGCTGACATTGAGAATTACCCACTCCGAGATAAGCTCTTTGCTAAACAAGAATGTCGAGTTGAAGGTCAAGAGTACTCAGTATCTCTATGCCATAAATAAAAATGAGCCTTTGCTTCAAGATATTGAGAAGGACATAGCTGATCTAAATGAAATCTCCTCTGAAGCCATGGTTGAAGACTCTTTGATGATGAACCTGACTATAGAGATGAAGGAACTCCAAGCAAAGATGGACGACTGGAGGGCTATATTAGATGCCAAGAGACGTAATGCTTCCCAAGGAGTCGAGCGAACCAAGTCTCTAGTCGAGCATTATACAAAGCTGGAGGTTGAGGTCGACGAAGATTTTGCGACTGAGTTGTCCACTGTTTCTTCTAAGCAGAGCAATGAATGGGGGAAACTTAAGAAACATTAGCATTCTTTTTGGGGCAAACTGTAATTATATTTTGGACATTCTTTTAGGACGATTACGTCTCACATGGTGTCTTTTTATGGTAGTCATTAATGGCTATACCGTAACGACAATTAAATTTATTAACGGAATGATCATTTTGTTGACTTGTATGATGGCAAGAGATAAAATTGACATTTTTCTTTTAGTCTTCAATACGCTCCAATCATTTAATTATTAACCTTATGCTAAACTAATGTACCTTTCCTCTCATAGAATCTTCACACGGATCAAAACTTTTAGTATTCCTACTTTCTTTTTCAAGATTTTGGGCCATTTAATTTCAGTTACTATGCTTGTAAGTGGCCTTTCATATTCCATCTTTTCACTTTCATGCTTCCATAAATGAGTATGTATTACACATTTGTCATCTTCATCATTTTCTTCCAAAAATCAACTTATTTGCTATCGTTTGGCATTTCAGATAATTGATCAACTATTTCCTTCTTCGACAGAAATGGATCGTTTGATCTATTCCCAGTTTCTCCATTCGCGTTGATATTTTCCTTGGTATGGGACATATAGGAAATATTCTTTGTTCAATAGAGGTATTCTCAGCATCTCCTCCATCTACGATCTCCAGAGAGAGTTCTAGATGAGAGCCAATTGCATGTTGAGAGTGTTTCTCAACCTTCTTGCCTGCCATTGCGCAATGTATCTAGGAAGGTGGTTAAGGCTAGTTCACTCTTTTCTTTGTAATTGATAGGAGAATGATGACAACCTACTTTCAATTGTGGCTTATAGAGCATCTTGTATTCTGTATCTCATGGTTTGTAACAAATGTTTGATAATAAAAGATTTTATTTGAACGTACTTCGTTCTTATTTTATTTAGTCATGATCGTTCAGCAATACTATTTATTTATGCATCTATTTCTTAACTTTACTATATGGAAGGAACATACTTCTTCAAATATTTACCGTTAATAAACCTCATATGTTTTGTACCATCTAGATCTTCTAAGTGGTAGGCTCCATTAGGCAATACATTCTTCACCTTATATGGTTTTTCTCAATTGAGTGACCATTTGCCATACTTTGGATCTTTGTTATCCAAAGGGAGTATTATTTTCCAAATCAGTTAGCCCAAGTTAAAAGATTTGGCTATAACTTTTTTGTTATAAAAATTAGCAATTCTTCGTTTTTGAACTTGCAATCTGTTCAGGACGTCCAACTTTAACTTGTCCAATTCCAATAAACTCTGGGCTAGTGATTCGGCATATTCATTGTCGTCTAAGTCATGTTGTAGGCCTACTCTCATTAACTGCACGTTGATTTCCATAGGTAACACAACTTCTTGTCCATAAGTAAGTTGAAAATGAGTTACCTTGGTACTTGAACGTGGTGATGTCATGTAAGCCCATAAGGCTTTATTTAAACATTCGTACTAATTTCTAGTATTTTCATTTATCATTTTCCATATGATATTTTTTAGAATCTTATTAGAAGATTATGTCTGTCGATTAGATTGAGCGTAATAAGGTGTGGAGTTTACTAATGTAACTCCAAACTCGCTCAAAAATTCCTTCACTTGATCTCCATTCAGGGAAGTTCTGTGATCCACCATCAAAGTTTGTGGAATCCCAAATCCATAAATAATGTGGCCACAAATAAAATCTATGATACTTTTTTGAGAGATATCTTTTAAAGGCATTGCTTTTATCTATTTAGTGAAGAATTCCGTTGCAACTATTATAAACATATGTTGCTTGGACGACGGGGGATAGATCTTCCCTATCAAGTCTATCACCCAACTTTTAAACGGCCAAAGTTTAATAATGAGTGTCATTTCTCTTACTGGCGTTCTTTGTATCGGACCATGCTTTTGGCATGCTAAATAATTCTTTGCATACTGAACACATAATTCTCCCATTTTCGGCCAAAAGTATCAACTCTTAACAATTAACCATCTCATTCTTTGGCCAGCTTGATCGGCTCAACATATTCCTTCATATACTCAGCCATGATTATTTTAGCCTCTTGCAAACTCACACTTTAGTAGTATACCATCCAAGTGTTTCTTGAATAATTCCTCATTTGTTAATACATAATTCAACGAACGCAACTTTATTTTCCTATTACTTTCATTGTTAGGTTCCTTCAAGAACCTTTTAATTTCTGCCCTCTATTCTATTGCTTCTCCATCTTGTATGCAATTAACTCCAATCTTTTTCGCCCTTCTTTGTACTACGGGCAATATTACTCCATACTCACAAGTAGATTTCCAATTTAAAGGTTTTGAATAACTCGAAGCCATTTGGGCTAATTCGCTTGCTATATCATTATATATCATATTAACATATTGAAACTCTACTTGTTCAAATTCTTCCAACAACTCTTGGGTGATTTCATATTGACTTATGACATGATCACTTTGGCATTTGTAATCATCAATTAATTGGTGAATTACCAATTGAGAATCGCCCATAACAATCATATTCTTTATTCCTATATATACTAACAGCTCTAAACCCACGATCAATACTTCGTATTCGGCTTGATTATTTGTACACATTCTATCCAAGGTAAAAGCAAATTTATAAATCCCTAAGGGATTTGTCAAAACTATACCTACCCCTACACCTCTAGAGTTTTTTGATCCATTAAAGTACAAAACTTAAGATTTTAATTCGAATGAATCGATCTCCAACTCTCCTTAGGCATGTTGAGGCATGGATGATCGACCAGAAAGTTAGCCAATACTTATTTTTTACTGCCTTTTGGGGTATGTATTGTATTTCAAATTCCGATAATGTTAAAGTCCAAAAGCCTAACATTTGGTGTAAAATAAGACGAGAAAACATATATTTAACTAGATTTACTTTAGAAACTAAATAGACGGTTACATGCCGTATATAATCCTTTAGTTTTGTACATGTGAAATATGAAGCAAGACACAATTTTTCAATAGCAGAGTAATTACATTCACATTTTGTTAAACGTCTACTCAAATAGTAAATCGTCATTTCTTCACCAAATTGGTCTTCTTGCGCGAACATTCTAGCTATCGATTCTTGTTCAGCCGATACGTATACTTTCATTGGTCGTCCTTGGACAGGTGTTATTAAAACTAGCGGACTTGAAAAATATGTCTTCAGGCTATCAAAAGCCTTTTGGTGCTCTTCTTTCCAGACGAATTCGTCCTAATTTTTCAGCTTTAAAAGAGGCGAAAAAGCTTTCGTTCGCCCCGCACAATTAGAGATAAAGCGTCTTAAAAAGTTTAGTTGGCCTAGAAACCTTTGCAATGGTCTTCCTCTTTAATAGATTTGACAACTATATCATCTACATATATTTCAACAAACTTGCCTATCATGGTATGAAAGATCAAGTTCATTACCCTTTGATAAGTTGCCCCTACATTTTCAGGCCTAAAGACATAACTACCCATTCAAAACATCCCAAAGCCCTTGGGCATCTAAAGCCAGTTTTGTGTACATCTTTTTCAGTTATGTAGATTTGGTTGTATCCTGAATATCCGTCCATAAACGTGTCTGGCAGTTGAATCTACTAAAGAATCCACCGTAGGCATTTGATATTCATCTTTAGGTGTTGCTAAATTTAAGTTTCTAAAATCTATGCACACCTTTAATTTTTCATTCTTTTTTAACATTGGCACGATGTTAGATAATCATTCAACGTATATAAAACATATTTTTAACAATCGCTCTATCTTTTTCTTAACTTCAGGAAGTATATTAGGGGCAAAATGCCTAGGAGATTGTTTATGAGGTTTAAAATTTAGCTTAGTTGGTAATCTATGTTCTACCAAATTCTTATCTAAACCAGGCATATGTTTATATTCCCAAACAAAACAATCTTTATGCTCTTTTAACAAAGTGATTAATTTACTACTAACCTCTTGATTAAGCATTTGACTGACAAATGTTGGGCGATCTTCCCCTTTGTCGCCAATATTTACCCTAATCAAAGGATCTTGTGCTTGTGCATGCCCAGGCTTTGTGACCCTCATTAATTCGTTGTCCAGCTTCCTCGCAATGACTTCCTCTTCTAAGCAATCCACCTTGTTGACTTCTCGGCCAATATTCTGCTCCAACTCGAACATTGCCAATTCGTTTCCCAACGTCCTTAATGCTGCTTTTTCTTTCGTTTTCTCTTGACATTCCTTATTGAAATACATTAATTTGTCTTTGAAGCCTGAATGACGACCATATGTTCTTGTTGCTGATAATTCATTAGATTTCCTTGATTATCTTTTTGCCAATCATTGGCTCTTCTAGAGCCACTATGTTTGGCCTCATTTGATTGAACATTTCAGTAAGTGCATCTACTGAAAATAGCTCCTCACTTTGAGCGACAATTTGAGTTTCTTCTCCATCTTGAACCACCATGACAGATCCATAATTTTCTTCGTACATGAACCTTTCTACTGAGTTTGCTTCTACGACAAAGGGTCTATGGTCTGTCTGTACACTTCTGGTTCGCCTTGGTCATTCTAGAAAACCGGCATTGGTAGAGTGATGAAGGTATGCAATGACTCCCGTGGATCCAGTCCCTTCCTAGTAGTATATTGTAGCTAGTAGGACCATCTATCACAAAGAAAACTGTGGTCCTAGTGGCATTACTCCTTTAGCTAAAGTTGCTCCTCCGTTAAAATTTGTGAGAATAACTTCTGTTGGGATCATATCACTTTCTATCTTTGCAAATTTCCTTATCTCCTAGATGGGATGGTATTTATGGCTACTCTATTGTCAGTGAGTACTTTCGCCACGGGTATACCATTGACTAAGGCCTTCACATACAATGGCCTTAGATGTTTAGTTAGTTTCATGGTTGGTCTCTTAAAGATTACCTTTTCAGCAACATCTATTTCCACTTCCCATTTGTCTTTTGTTGAATCATCTCTTTGGGATAAGTCAACATGCAATATTTCGCACTGAGTTTCTGCTTCCTGGATTTCATTTTTACTTTCTTCTAGTGCTTCTTTTTCGGTTACCCATCCTGTGGGGGGAGGTAATATTCTTGGAGGTGGCCATACTTCTCAGAGCGAAGCACTCTCTTCTTTCTTTTAGGTGTCCCGTACAACACATAGTAATCAAAGGAACGCCTAGATGGTTCTCCCAACAAATCTACTTCGTGAATACCTTCTCGATGTAGCCGTTTCAATAAAGTATTGTGCAATACTGCCCTCTTTCTTCTCTCTGCTTCCAAATCAATTTATTCTCGATGTCTGTCTTACCATCATCCTCTTCTTCATTATATGCCCCTCGAGATGTTTGGCCTTCTTCACATTCCAGCACACGTGCTTCTTCCTCGTTATCCTCCATTTCTTCATCTTCATTTTCTTTATTTTTGAATTCATTGGCTAATAAATAATTATTAGCCATGACAGGAGGTAACGTTTGCTCTTGATCTCCCGGAAGAACTTTCTGGTAACTCATCTATTGATTCACCCATACTAGTCTCTTTACTATCTTCAAGAACATTTTGATTGGCCAATTCGAGCAGTTTAGGTACCTTAGGACATAGAAATCCTTGTTGTTACCTTATCATTCGTCCATAATTCCATTGAAAATTCCTTTGATGAGTTCTAGTAATCTCATTGAAAGGTATCACCATTCCTGCATTATACTGGAATAAATGTCATACATTTGGTTGGCGAGGTTGCGGCCTGAATGTCCTCTAATTGCTTGTTGGCCTGAACTACCTCTCAAAAGGCGGTCCTCTATAGAATGATATACCTCGCCCTCTACCATGTTGGGTATTTGAGACAAAATCAGGGCAATGGTAATGTCACCATACTCTTGGTCTCTCTATATTTGCATTCAATTCTCCTTTGCATATCGCACACGGGACGCCTCCGTCTTCTCTAGGCTCTTTCCCTTTGATACGTTCAAAAACACTAGAATGTCCAGAATCTTCTTCTCCATCGTCTACGACCAATTTGAACATTGGCAACTTGTTTTTGAAAGCATCCGTCACCATGTTCACTCCAAGTGGCCGTGGGAAAGGATTTTCATCAACTGCCATTTTCTTTTTATCTTCGAACGTGATTCGCCCTGTCTCGATGGTATCCTGTAATACATGACGAAAGACCGAACAATGATTAGTCATATGTGACCATGCATTATACCATTTACAATATTTTTTTACCCTTAATTTGTTCAGGGTCTGACAATTTATGTTTGTCACTCCGTTTTATCTGCTTATCCTTATATAATTTATCAAATATAAGATTAGCTTTGGTCACATCAAATGAGAACACCCTAACCTTTTTGTTATCATCTTTTAGAGGCTCATTCTTGCCTGATGCCCTGGAATTGCCCATTATAGGACAAGCGTATTCCTTAACTAATTCAGCCAGACATACTTTTATCTGATCGTCATATTCGTTATTAACAGCATGAACGTCGAAGTTTGGGTCTCTGTAATAAGTCACTTTACTAGAGTTTTTTACATGTTCTTCTTCTCTTAAATCCCTTAAACACCATTGGAGCAACATGTACTTAAGAAAATATTATCAATGAAAGTAGCTTTGGCGAAGTTATATACTTGCTACATACAGCAAATGTAACCTCTTTTTAACTCCCTTTGATGTGACAAAATCTTTTAGCCAAGAAAAATTATCACTTCAAACATAGTATTCGTTCGTGAACTAATCTAACAAGTGCAAATAATACATCTCATATTACTTCTAGTTTCTAAAGTCACTTAAATCTCGAAGTAAGAAAAGGCAGATCGAAAGCATTCTGGTGGAATCAAATTTGACAAAATGTAATGCAACTATTTCATAGCTCATGGTCCAATTGCCAAGTCCAACACCTCTCCACCCTAGGTGATTCCTCTCAGATGCATATATGTGGAAAATGCAAAAAAAAAAAAAGGAAGGATAATTTGCCATATTCTAAATCATTTCTGCGTGCTTCAAAATCATAATTATCTGCCGATGAAGATGAAGGAACTGGGAAGAACGTACCAAAAAAGTACAGTAGAATCAACAAGGATGATGACATATCATAAACAAAACTCTAAGTATCATTTTGATGAAATGTAATAAGGATTGATTTTTTTAGAGGATCAATAATCATAGAAGAACGGAATAGCATCTTTGTGTTTCAGAGAAGAAGAACAATAACAAATAGCACAATATATAAGTTTAAGAAATGCATCCTAGCAACTGAATCCCAACTGACACAATCTCAAAATCAAAAAGTAAAATGATCCCAACCTTTGAATATGAAAAGACACATTCAAACAAACGATCCAAAGTGAGCGTAAGCATCACGTGCATTGAAGTACCCTGCATGTTATAAATAGGCATGCTTGAGATGAAAAATGTTATGTTGAATATGAAATATATTTATTTCAAATAGCCATTTCTTTTCTTACTCCATATTGAGCAACAAAATAGATAGAGTTTAGGAAGTGAAAACCTTGGTTAAGTGAGGGAAATTTGTTGATCATTCATTTAAGGTCAACACTGGTCCTTGAAGTCTACTGTTGTATGGTATTTGACCAGTTTAGAGTGAGATTTGAATTTTGTAACATTTGATTTTTGATGCATATTTGGTCCTAAAACTTCCAAAGTTGGTCCTAAATCTTTTTATTGTGGTGCGCAACTCATAAACCTTTTGAATTGATGCAAAAATGGTCTAAGACTTAACACTTGAATTGTTCACATCTGCCATTATTTTCAACTGTTACGAGCACCTGTTGGTTCTCAATCAAAACTTGACCAACCACAAGATAAAAATGAATTAAGTATTGTAAATAACAAACTCACAAATACAAAATAGAACAATTTATAACCCATCCAAAAACAATTTACAGCCGATCCTCTGTGTTTGTTTACATCCCATCAAAAGACTATTCAACCTACCATCAAAATACAACCAAAGAACATTCCAATCTCACAAATTCTTTATCACATAAGTACACATCTATATATATATAAAAACAGAAGTGCCGTCAAAAAAAATTTCCCGCCAAAATGTACTTTCCTCTTATGGAATTCTGATTAAAGTCCGTCTACCCATTAGTCAAACATTACAGCATGTTTTTATTGATAGTAACAATTTCATTTATTGAGTTTTGTGTTCATTAAATCATTCTTTTTATAAAAAAAATGTTTGAAAATCGAAAAGTCACTATAACCTGCCTTTTATATATAAACTTCTTTGAATTATTATCATTTTAAACGTTTAAATTGTTTTGTGTGTGTTAATTACATTATTATTATGGTTTTGAAACTTAATTAATGTTTGATTTTATTATTATTATTATTATAACAGTATTCGTGAAATGTGTGTCATGTTAAATACCACGTTAATATGGTGCAAGTAAATATAAATTACTGAACAAATGCCGTTAGCCATGGTTAGCTCAAATCATGGATTAAAATTCTGCCTTATGAAACCCAGTAGATATGTAGATGCCCAAATAATTAATAATTATTAATAGTAAAATGAGGTAAACCAATGTTACAAAAGTTGTTATGTATTAATTATTTCTATTTTTCCTTTAAATTTGATTTGCACACAAAGAGGCAGGGTGACTGTTCGTTTTCCGAGTAGGGACGTGCAACCATTTTGAAATACTATAATTTTGTTAATATTTTATTTCAAAATCCATCATTCTATCTCATTGCTCATCATTTTAGCAGTGTAAACAAGACTTCAAATTTGATTTATGCAAGCACATTTACAAGAAATATGAAGACTTCGTTTTCTATTCATCTCGGGAGAATTATTTTTGCGGGTGCAACATTTTTGTGAGTATATCGTTCAAGTCGCAGTTTGGGTGACATTCTAGCAATTCTGTTTCGAATACATCTGTTAATGACCTTTTTTTTTGTTTCACGATTTTAACTTTTTTTCACCTATCACGTCGAATATAGATAAGTGCATATGGCACCGATATTTGATCTTGTGCGAGATATCAACATCACGAAGACTAATTGGGCGCTAAAAGTGCGTGTTATCCGTGTTTATGAGCTGCCAAAGATCACAAATCCGAATGAAACATATAGCTTGGAGTTTATTTCGCGTGACAGTGAAGTAAGTTTTCATATCCCATTCCAAACTTTACATGTGGATCTGGTATTAACATATGTAATGCAACATGTTAATTGCATATTGAAATTTAGGATATGAAAGTGAGAAAAGAATTATAAATATGGCATAAAATAAATTTCTAAGGTATAATTTGTATTCTTTTCGTCAAGAGGTATAATTTTCTAAAAATTATAAATTTGCTACTATAAGCCATGGAAGAAAATGTCTATATGTTTGTTTTATAATTTGGGATGAAGCGCCTATGATGAACAAATATTGTTTTGAAGCTTTGGATAGAAGTATGTGAGACGTTTTGAGGTTCAACAATCCACAGAGTATGGAACTACCTTTTGGAGGAAAAACTGTTGTTTTTTGAAGAGATTTTCGACAGATCTTGCCTGTGATTCCAAAAGGAAGTAGACAAGATATTGTGCTTGCAGCTATCAATTCATCATATTTATGGAAAAATTATAAAGTTTTGAGATTGTCTAAAAACATGAGACTACAAAATATCGAGTCAGATGCTAAGTGCGTTGAATTAAATGCATTTTCTGATTGGATTGCGAGTATATGGGATGTAACAATTGGCTGTGCGAATGATGGCCATGCAACAATTGAAATTTTGGATGATATTTTGTTACTTGGATTCGACAATCCAGTCAAAGCAATCGTGGATAGTATGTATCCGTTGTTTACTTGCGACGTTAATAAGGCAAATTATCTGCAAGGAAGAGCTATTCTCGCACCGACACTTGATGTGGTTGAATCTGTCAATTATTATATGATTCGCTAAATGCGGCTGAAGGAAATACTTATTTAAGTTCTGATTCAACTTGCAAGTCAGATGTCAATGTTGACATGTTACGTGACCTTCATACGCCTGAGTTTTTGAATGGAATTAGACGGTCTGGTGTGCCCAACCATGAATTGAAATTGAAGGTCGGCACTTCTGTTATGCTTTTACACAACATAGACCATTCCGCCGGCTTATGCAACGACACAAGATTGATTATTACGAGGCTCAAAAGTCATGTTCTGGAAGCAAAGATTCTCGCTGGAACTAATGCAGGTCATAAGGTTCTTATCGCTAGAATGACGTTGACTCCATCTAATCCAAGGCTGCTATTCAAGTTTCAACGAAGATAATTTCCTCTTATTGTATCATACGCAATGACAATCAACAAAAGTCAGGTCAATCGCTATCTCATGTTGGTTTGTATTTGAAAAAATCAGTTTTTAGCCATGGTCAATTATACGTTACTATATCTAGAGTTACAAATCACAAAGGGTTGAAGATTTTGATTTGCGATAAGGATGACGGACAAGACAATTCAATGACAAATGTGTTTTCAAGGAACTTTTCCAAAATTTGTAGTAGTTGGAACATCGGTTTAATTTTTTTTTATGACAATTGTAACGCATATATGATATTTATTTCATATACTTTTATAACAACCTCAATAATCCTTTTTAAGTCAAATGAAATATTTAATCTCAACGTTTATAAATTTATTTTTTTAGTACAATATCCGTGCATCGCACGGGTGACACACTAGTAATTCAAATAACAATTACTCCCTCCCTCCTATAAAAATATGATTGCTTTCATTTTCACACAAATTAAGAAAATATAATTATATAGTTGAAAATATAATTTTTTTTATATTTTTCCTAATGTACCCCTATATTAAATAGTGACTTAAATATGAGTAGTTCATATTTGTTGATGAAAATGCATATTAAATAGGAGCATAATAGAAAAATAAAAAATTAACTATACCCTCAATAGGGACAAACAAAAATAAAAAGAAAGTATATCTTTATGGGACAGAGAGAATGCAGAATATGTTCAACTATTTTGGAAAACCATTTATCTGTTATGAGAAGAGATAAAAAGAGAAGATAATATGAGTCAATAGATTTGTATGAGTTTTATTAAGAACCAAAGCTCCATATTTATAGAGAATGATTATGGATACAATGATAATAGTTTATAGGGTTGTACGGGTACAATTGTCATTTACTAATGAACTTAATACTTACAATACTCCTCATTGAATGACACATTTCAAAATATCTGCCCCCATTAAAACCTTATTTGATAAAACCTAATGGGATAAAATATCAAACGAAGGAAAAAAAGTACAATTATTTTAGATTGTTAAAAAAACTACTGCCTCATTAAAACCTTGATAGGAAAACCTAGTGGGCCTAAGCACAAGAAAAAGAGTACAACTACTCCACTGATATTGATCATTGAAAATCTTTAAGTCGATGCATTCCAATTTTGCAAACCAATTTCTTAAAATTGTCAATTTGTAAATAAATCGGCCTAATTGTCAATTGAGTGAATTTGTCGAATATCGATGCGGTCAATCTTCTGAAACTCATGAATATGGAAGAATGTTGAGGAAATATGCTTCGTCATATCCCATTTGATATAGCTTCGTCATTTGAATTGTGCAATACAAGTTGTATTGTTTTCATACATAATTGTTGGACTATCTTTTGTTGAAATTAACCGCATAATGGTTGGATATGATGGGTCATTTTTTCAACCATACACATTCTCTGCCTACTTCATGAATTGCAATAATTTCAGAATAATTTGAAGATGTTGCATCAAGGTTTGCTTCACAGATCTCGATGATATAGCTATTCCTCCACGTGTAAACACACATCCTGTTTATGATTCAGCTTTATGTGGATCAGAGAGATAGACTACATCTACATATCCCACTAAAACATATCCGACTATTGAGAATAAAATAATCTCAAATCAATAGTACCTTTCAGGTAACGAAAAATATGTTTAATACCATTCTAATTACTAGCGAATATGTTTTTATCATTATCAATTTCAGGCCTTTGTGAAAAACCTTAAGTTACGAGTCGAGCTTTTATTTTGTAGTTTTATTATTTTCATTTAAATGCGAAAATATTATAACATTATTTTGTTCCCATAATTTATGAGATAACATATAATTTATTGAAATATTATATTTTAAGACACTTATGGTTCTTCATGAACCATATTTTCAATATTTGAATTGATCAATCTTTTCTAATATTACTTTTTTCGAAATTTTTTTGGTCTTCTCTTATACTTTTCTTTTTCGAGGTACATAGTATTTTGAATCAAACGGTTGACTATGTTTCACGGGTTACCTTTATTCTTAGCACAGAAAGGGACACCATGCGGCAGTAGTCTGCTCTGCTAGACTGCCTTCCGCCTTTTCTCGGTTGTTCCGGGACGAAAGTAAATTTGATCACAATTTAAAGAAAGCTTGTAACATGAAATTGAAATGTATTGAAATAAACTTGATCATTGATTGCTTGAAAGTTGAACATTACAATAGATGAAAGCAGGAAATTATAATGGCTAGTGCAGGGGGCGAACACTAGAAAGCTTGAAAGATGTTTGAAAGACTAATACCCCCTATAATAAACTTAGCAACAAAAACCCCTATGACCGGAGTAGACGTTAAAAAGTCGATGAATCATACTAAACTTTTCTAATTATTAACTATTTTACAATTAAATAAAATATTTACAATGTGCAGCCGAAATTGGGCAAACTGCAACTGCGATAGGGTCACGGGGCTTAGGTAAAGCTCCAGTTCGTGACATTCTCCCCCATTTGTTTTGGCGACGTCCTCGGAACCACTGATTGTTCTTTTCATTGTTGCATCCGCTCCATTTGACCAAATACTCTTGAAGATATTTCCTAGAAGCTCGATGGCCAAAAATCTTTTCGGCAACCTTCATTTCTGATCTTTTCAATTTAAATACTAGTGCTTTAGATCTGCAGACTTCTTGTATTGTTTCTGATCGATATCCGCAGTATGAGGGAGGAACGGTTGCTGGCCTATAGTTATCTCAAAAGGACTTTTATTGGGAGAAGAGCTCTCTTGAGCGTTGAAACACATTTGGGCCACATCCAAAAGTTTTACCCAATTTTCACGTGAAGCAGAGATAAAGTGCTGAAAATAGTCTTCCAGCATAGAGTTGAAGCGCTCTGTCTGTTCGTCTAATTGTGGGTGAAAACTAGAATTCATACTGAAAGTTGAACCAAGAAGTTTGAACAACTTGGTCCAAAGTATGCCAGTAAATCGAGAATCCCGATCACCGACGATGTTCGTAAGCAGTTCCTAGTATTTGACAATATGTTTGAAGAAGAGTTGAGCTGTCTCTTCAGCTGATACATACTTGGGCGCTGTGGTAAAGGTTGCATCTGTAGATGAATGGTCTACCTTGACCGTGATAGTGCCAAAATCTCCAAATTTTGGCAATCCACCATTGTAGTCCATCGATCCACTCTCGACTGGTCTACTCAGGATGGAAAGGAGCTCTAGTAAGCCTGCCTTTTTCTGATGATTCGTCACATCTTGCAGACAACCAAGACAATTTTTCACATATCTTGAATTGTCGTCCCGCCTTTGAGGCCAGTAGTATACATGTTGTAGTAATGCGGACGTGCGTTCCACAGTAGTCTCACTTCCCAACATTTCTCCCAACTGTTTCCAAGGCTCTTCAAGCTCCAGCTGAGACATACGGTATGGTACCCTGGTGGGAGGTGTGACACCTAAAATAAGTTCAATCCCACGATCAATTGTCCTCTTTGGTGGCAATTTCTTTGGTAACTCATTCAGCTTGATGTCCTCAAATTCCTTAACAAAGCTTCCAATAGGTTTTGGAATTGGACCAGTCACCTCTTCAATCTCTTCCAATCGAAGAGTGCACAAAAATGAGGGTTCATTCCGCTTGAAACCCTTGCTATATTACATGGCCGAGATGCCCTTCTCGCTGTCTTCACAACGTGTGTGGGGATAACGGATGGTTTACTCCCCATCATTACTAACGAGTCAGAATGCGGCAACACTGCTGTTCTCGTGTCCCGAAGAAATTCCAATCCCAAAATGAGCTTGAAATCATCCATCTGAACTGCCGACAAATTCGTCCTTCCCTCGAAGTGACTACTTTGATCGATACAGATTTCGCCACTCCCGCTATCGGTTGAGCAGCGGAGTTGATTGCTTTGACTTTTCCCTTACCTTTTCCCCGAGCAAGTCCAAGCCGCTCCACTTTGGTACTTGCAACGTAGTTGTGGGTAGCACCGGTATCTATCATAGCCCTGATTGGCTTTCCATTGATCCCCACATCAATGTATATCAGGCCTTTCGCCCTACAAGTTTGAGCCTTCGATTCCTCTATCTTTGACTCTTTCGAGGGACCATCGTCTCTTTTATTAACTCGATGCAGTAGTGTATTGCATCGATGTGAGAATGCACCAACTACATACTCGTCCTATTCGGATCGGTCTCACCATGACAGCTAGCTTGTGGTGTACCTTGCTTTGATTTGGTCCCGCTACTTGCTAGTTGGCAATATGCATTCACCATCTGTTTCTGAGGACACTCCGCCACCCGATGTAGTCCTTCACATAAAAAGCACTTCAATTTAGGACTGGCATCAGATATGCCCTCCTTTGCTTTTCCTTAGTTTCAATTGTTATTCTGACAGTTGCCTTGATCGGGTCCTCCTCGATTCTGAGAGTAACACTCCCCCATTTGAGCTCGAGCTAGGTCTATGAGGTCTATTTCCACCTCCGATAGACTGACTATTTCCCAAATATCTATCATCTCTCAATTATGGTCGATAGTTACTCAAACATTCAATATCTCTAATAGCTGCGCTTAAATCAGTGACCTTCTGTCTCTGAAGTTCCATGTGTGCCCACGGTTCCAACCCTTCCATGAAGGTGAATAGCTTGTCCCTTTCCGACATGTCTAGAATATTCAGCATATGCCCAGAAAAGGCTTTCACATACTCCCTGATGGAGCTTGTATGTTTCAGATCTCGCAGCGCACGTCGTGCCTGATAGTCCACATTCTCTAGAAAAAATTGAGATCTGATTGCTTCCTTGAGGAGATCCCAAGAATCTATTCGAACTCTGTTGGCCTGAATATCAGCATACTTGGTTTGCCACCACAGTTTTGTATCTCCACCTAGATACATGGTAGCTGTAGTAACCTTTCTCGCTTTGTCTTGAATCGAAGCCACAAGAAAGTATTATTTCATATCGAACAAGAAGTTCTCAACTTCTTTAGCATTGCGTGCCCCTCCGTAGGTACACGGTTCTGGAATTCTGAGCCTATGCATAGACTCTTGCATGGCGGCTTGCCCATTGCCAAACGCACGTTGAAGAACTACCAGTTGAGCTCTTAACGTTCCCATTTTCTCTTGCAGATCAAGTATGCTAGAAACAGCTTTAGTCATAGCTGCGCAAGCTTCTTGGCATTCATCCAGTTGGATGCGTACTTCCCGAGTTTCCGTCTCTGCCACTTCAACCTTTTCTTCGAGGCCCTCCATGGCCAAACACAACCTAGTGTTTTTCACCTCTAGCGCCTCCAAAAGCTGTTTCGTATTCCTCTTTTGAGGATCTACCACCTCAGTGGTGTTCGATTCCATTGCATCCATAGCTTTCTTATCGAGGGTCTTGAGCCGTAGCTCTGATACCAACTTTCACGGGTTACCTTTCTTCTTAACACAGAAAGGGACACCGTGCGGTAGTAGTCTGCTCCGCTAGACTACCTTCCGCCTTTTCTCGGTCGTTCCGGAACGAAAGTAAATTTGATCACAATTTAAAGAAAGCTTGCAACATGAAATTGAAATGTATTGAAATAAACTTGATCATTGATTGCTTGAAAGTTGAACATTACAATAGATGAAAGTAGAAAATTACAATGGCTAGTGCAGGGGGGGCGAACACTAGAAAACTTGAAAGATGTTTGAAAGACTAATACCCCATATAATAGATTTAGCAACAAAAACCCCAATGACGAGAGTAGACGTTAAAAAGTCGAGGAATCATACTAAACTTTTCTAATTATCAACTATTTTACAATTAAATGAAATATTTATAATGTGCAGTCGAAGTTGGGCAAACTACGACTGCAATAGGGTCACGGAGCTTAGGTAAAGGTGCAGTCCGTGACACTATGCCTCGACATATTTGAGATTCATTTGTTATAGCAGATTGTCCTTTAGGAACATTAATTTTTATTGAAATATTTTATACTGGTATATATGACTTTGCCACTTTTCTTATGTCAACAAATACACCAAGTAATTGATTTACAACTTTTTGCAAATGAATGATTTTTTAACATGTTGCTCACATTGATTACTGCAGGGATCAAGATAAGATAGAATTGTTTCATTCTAAGAAAGTTTACCTTATTTTTCAGGATATAGTTTTATACCTCCCAAAGTTGGAAAAATCATTTCATCCAAATGACAATCTGCAAAACGTGCGGTGAATAAATTACTCGTTAAAAGTTTGAGATACCTAATAATATATGTGAATCAAAACTAACATAAATCATATGTCTTTGTTGGGGACCCATTTTAGTACTTTGACAGTACAACCGAAAACCTGTAAGTGAGAAATATTGGGTTAATGACCAAATGCAAGTTATAAAGGTGAATATTGATAATAAACGATTAGTCTTATAGAAACATTGATGTAGCATGTAATGTGGCATGACCTCAAATAGAAGTTGAGAGCTTTGTATTAATAAATGACTCCGCTAAACAATTTTGCGTATGGACATGTGCAACTAAATGTTCAATAATAATCTTGATCAACATACAATAATCATCGAATGCTTGTAATCTAAATTTACCAACATTATGAAGACAAATTGTCCTGATTGAGTAATTAGGAAATTGAGTTTGTAATTTTATGATTTAAGCAAGTAATACATTCCTAGTATTGAAACATTGAATGTTATACTCTTTAGCAATTATAAATTAATATTCTTCTTGAATATTAATAAAATAAAAAATTATAACCCAATATTGAGTAATTTAATTTGTGTTTCTTCATGAACACAATGACATATATATATATATATATATATATATATATATATATATATATATATATATATATATATATATAATGTTGTACTATTTCAAGATCACTGACATACTATTATTTAGAAATATTAACTCTTCAAGAGTTTGTTATCTAGTAGAATTTTATATTTGAAGACTTGTGTTTTTTAAGAGCAACAACATGATAGATTATCAATTTAAAATTTGTAAAAGAACATCTAAAAATATTTAATCAGATTAAAATATTAATTATTATAAGATATGGTAAAATTAGTAATTAATGACCAAACATACATTAGTAAAAAAAAATCTTCATATACAAACACAATCTTCATATGCAGACATCCATTAAAAAAAAAAAAATGTAAAACGTAATCATTATGGACAATGTGTATAAAAATTAGCATTTAACATTACCAAAAAATAAGAAACCAAAGACAATTGTCATATAAAAATCGGCAAAAACCAAAGATCGGCGGACTAGCATTTGATTGTTTATATAAAAAAAAATTATTGCGGCGGCAGAAAATTGATTTGGCACAATGATACACACAAAAGTTGGGCAAAATAGATTACAAATAATAAAATATTTTATATGAATTGATTGCCAATAAATGGGTATTGGGTTGCGTGCCACAAAATTAAAGAGAGAATGAATATGCTACTTGTACATAATACGGTATTTATAATGGTGTCCACCCTCTCACATGGAGGGAGACCCACTTCGAATAAAATATAATATATTCGACGTGGGTCCTCTCGATGTGAAGAGGTGGACACCGTTATGAATACCACATTATGTACAAGTAACATCACCAGAGAGAGAATATGATGACAAGAAGCATGCCTGGCAAACTGGTTTAATTGATATTACAATGCATAGATAAAAAATTCACACCTCATCAATTAATTTTGTTGTGCATGATAAAATTATGTTCATTAAAATTATTAACTTCTGACTAATTTACTTTGATTTGATAAAGTGTTATGAAAAAAGAGAAATAAAAGAGAGAATATGCGTCAATAGATTTGTACGCGTTTTATTAAGAACCAAAATCCTATATTTACTGGGAATGATTATGGATACAATGGTAATAGTTTTTAGGATTATATGATACAATTGTCATTCAATAATGAACTTACTATTTACAACATTATCTTCTTATTTGTGCACCTATTTATTCTCAACTTGGAGTCCCCACAAATTC
Source organism: Fraxinus americana (assembly GCA_035079005.1). Lineage (NCBI taxonomy): Eukaryota > Viridiplantae > Streptophyta > Magnoliopsida > Lamiales > Oleaceae > Fraxinus > Fraxinus americana. The sequence continues at coordinate 17,409,439 of CM068715.1, read as the reverse complement.
TAAGAAAAAGAAAAGAATCATACCAATTGGTTAATTTCATCCAAACATGAAAATAACTGAATGGAAAATGAAGATTTCGAAGAGGGTGCAACCAAAGTTCAATTTCAACACTTACCCATACAATAAAACAGGAGGAAGTGCTTTCAACGTGTCAAAATGATCGCCTTGTAGTCTGATTTTCATAGATATTTGGCATTCTTCTGTTCAGTATCAAGGGCTACTCCTCTGGATCGTACAAAAAGGTTTTTTTTTTTTTTTTTTTGAATAATGTGAAAACTATTGACCCTATGTGATATACATGTGGTAGTTTGTTATTTGATGTATTGGTGTAATAATTTTTTATTACCTCATACGTCAAATAATAATCTGCCATGTAAGACGACTACCGGTAGTTTTCACTGTGAATAACATTATTTTTATTTTTTAGTGAAGGAATATACTTGACAAAAATGTCCTTCCACATAAAAAAGGCCAATTGCATTTCAAAGACCAAACTAATGGCCCTCGTAGACAGAAGTATTCCAAATGGACCATTTTTGCAAAAATTGAAAAGGAGACTATCTACACCACATTTGAAAGGATTGGACCTATTAGCAATATCAGAAAAGGTTTGGGACCATCTGTTTCAATTTCCCAATAGAAAAGCAGTTTAAAAATTTGATTTGAAAAATGCTACATAATGTAAACATATGGTGTGATTTGTTATTTCTAATTATGAATGGGTGTATTTTGTAAATTTCCCACTAAAAAATGCTGACGCTGGAATGTTGAAAAAAATTCCAATCATGCTAGAAAAACAGGGAAAATTGACAGGAAATTTTTGACAAACACACTTGGCGAGATTTCATTGGAAAGTGGAGCTTTTTTTAAAAAAAACGGGCGAATCACAGTCTGCCACGTCGTGTCGGTTTCCAATCCCTGTCACCAAACCCTGTTTGAGTGGCTTTATCCTAAAAATTCTGCATTAAAGAGCAAAAAATGCAGAGTCTCATGAAAAGGTTCCTCTGAATCATATATCATCATGAATGCTTTACAAATAACACAACTTCCAATAGAGATCAAATAATAAGAGTAGCAAAAATTTTTGCACACTTCATATTTAAAACCATATCCCAAATAACACAATGTATTGAATATCTACATGTAAATTTAATTACGCGCACCTCATAAAGATACATCGTACCCTCAACTCTTAAACATGAACACAAATTACACACTTTTGCAATATGCATAAATGGATTCTTCTTGGCTAATTCCAGGTGATACAAAGATGGTTCATTCTTAGAGGCCATACAAGAACATAAAATGGTGATGAATGGTGCCATTTCTACACATATCTCGCAGGTGCCCCATTCTAAGCATTAATCACCGGTTGAACTTTCTTTCAGACGAGAATTTAAAACCAAGTGATTTTTTCTCTCAGTCTCAAAGAAACCAGGAGGTTTCCCGTATTAAACTTCCAATTAAGAAGATGATACAGGAGACTGATAAGTTTGGAGCAAAAGCAAGAAAGTTTTAGCAAACCAGTATATACATTAACACTAACACCTAAGGGGGTGTGACTACAGCTAGAAGCAAAGGTGAGGATCGGAATTGCAATTTGAGTCGTGCATTCCCTTAAAAGCCCCTTTAGTCTGGGTCTCATGTTCGAATAGGATTATAGGAACTTGTCTTGCCTTCCACCCCAACCTCCTGCAGTGGGTTGCCGAGTTCCTACCCGGACTTCAGTATGCACCCCATCCCAACCTCCTGCAGTGGGTTGCTGAGTTCCTACCCGGCCTTTAGAATGAACCCCACCCCAACCTCCTGCAACGGGCTCCCAAGTTCCACCCCAGCCTTCAGCATGGACCCTACACTGACCTCCTGTGATGGAGTGCTGAGTTCCACCCCAACCATCCATAGGTTGCTGCCAATTTCTGGGATCACAAGGCATAGCATATTCAGTGTCTCCCCAAACATCATCAGGCCTCTCTCTCCAACCTTCAGTGGTCTGTGTCTTATCTGTCCAACCAGACTCAAATGACATAGCTTGCTTGACTTGTCCCCAACTCCCTACAGACGTTCCTGCCCAACCTTGCATGGAGGTTATTCTCTTTTTAGGGAGAGGATTGAGAGGCATAGCTTGTTTTTCTGCTTCCTTACGTTCCCTGATTCTATTTCTTTTCCTCTGGTTCGATTGGGAGGAAGTGTTAGGCAATGATGCAATTTGGCAAGAATTTGAAGTACCTATTCGACATAGAGTAGTGATGCCATCATGGCCGAACAAAAATTCCTTCAATTGGACTCCTCCAATCTGGCCATCCATGAAGGACAAGACATACCGGGTAGAAAGGTTAATACATTCATAGATCTGTTTTATTTGCGGTTGTCCCACTGCCCTAGCAACATTCTGAGACCGATCACTAAAATCCTCAACCTGTGAAGATTGATAATTACTATATACTTAAAATATCAAAGTGCATAACAAATCAAATATAACAAATAAAGTGTAATTACACTAATACAAGCAACTTTAGAGTTCCATGTTTTGGACGTCCAAGATCCATCATATGTGCTCACACAGAGACCTTTGGGCCACAGATTTTCGACAGAAGATAACTGCAAAGGGTAAAAAGTAAAGGTCAATTTTGGTTAAGAAACTAGCACCACTAAAATAAATAACTTATCACCAACGGTGTAAGCACTACCTTGATCAGTAGAGTGACAAAGAGCTCAGCCAAGGATTCTTTGTTACTTTTTCCGTAGTTCATAAAATTAGGTAGTGACTTCTTCACTGTTGCAGTATCAGCACCATCTACAACATATAAAGCCAGTTAACGTCCCAAGGATGACCAAGAAAAAGAGCACGAGAACAGTAGGTGTGCAACATTGTTTGGTCAACAAATGTCAAAGAACAAGAAGCAAAGTGAAGCAGGGAATCCTGTATCAGCAACTATTACATATTATATTGAATTTATGAAGAGGAACTGCAGCAGTTTTGGAGAGTAGGCTATCAAAGAGAGCTTGACTTTTTTCTGTGACAATAAGATGGCAAAGAAAGGGGAGACAAGCCCTTGCACATAAAAAAAAACTGCCAGGTTATGCAAATACCATATTGACAGCACTAAATCTAGAAACATGGTGACGTAGGATGCTACAAAAAAAGAACCAGAACTATAGAAGAAGGGGAAAGAGAGGAAGAAGAGAGGATAAAGGAGGGGAGAGAGAGAATTACAGGGAGAGAGAATAGAGAGAGAAAGAGACAGACAAGACAGGATGAGAAAGGCAATTTAGAGAGGAAATTATAGTTTTATCCAATAACAAACTATTACAATTTAGAAGTCTCTTTATATAGGGTTTACACTAATCTAATTTAAGTAGGAAACAACGAATAAAATACTAGAAAATCTATAACAACCCTAATTAGTTTTCCTAAAATAAGAATCTAAAAAATGCGAGATTATTAGTGAAAAATGAAATAGGCAGCTGATACAATCAGTCAATCAACTTAGGTGCACGAACACCATTGCTGCATTCATATGAACCCTTGAAAACTAACTTGAAAGAATATTCACTACATTAATCATTCCTAATGTAAAAGAAGGAAAAAAGGATCTGCAGCCTGCCCTTAAAACACACACAACAACAAAAACTTTAAGACTTGTTATCCATGAATGGGTCAACTACATAAATCCTTTTTTGCCACTCCGCCTGGTTTATTGTTAGAAGCATAGAACTACTCAAAGATCCGAAGTAAATAGATACTTAGCAACCACAGCAAACCATTTCCTCCCCTTCTAATCAATTCTACTAAGTTTCCATCAATCTTATGAACAAGATCCTCTTTAATTTTATGCTACGACATGTTCCAACCACTTAAATTGTCGTTTTCTTAATTGATCCTCAATGCTGTGACCTGCATTTGTTGGCATATATTCTCGTTTCTTATTTTATCCATTCTAATATGACCACACATCCATCTTATCTCACTACACTCGTCTTATAAACTTTTTGTAATTTAGCAATGTGATATTCAGTACCATAAAGCATTACAAGTTTAATAACCACTCCGTAAAATACGCCTTTCAACCTTATATAGATCTTCCTATTCTGTAAAATAGCTCTTTTATGAAGTTTATCATGTAAAGGTGCTTATAATTTCTCCAAACAAAAACTAAAGTACAATAAGCTTGTGTCATTGTCCGATATCTTGACAGGCAATTGAAATGTCACACATATTTGATGGTCTCGGAAATGCCTTAAACATGACTTCTAACACTATTTAGTAGTGTCCACATTGAAAATTCACACTAGACAATACATGTTAATGCACTTTTGTAATTTACTGACTTTTTTTTATAATTTACAAACTTTTGTACTGCCATTTCTTAATGCTGTATTTATGTTAATGCACTTTCCAACGATACATAAGGTATGTTATTTAGCATGGAATGATCAAAGAACTGTAGTCAAATAAATTAGCTAAAAAAACATAGTATTACCTTTGAATATGGCAGAAAATGGAGGTAATATAGGTGGCTTCCGAGTCTGCTAAAAACAAAAGATGGGAGAGAGATCATATCGAAGTGTATTGACAGGCAGAATGTTATCACATAATAGAAGACACTCAAATCTAGAGTCGGTACAAGTTCACAACAAACCAAACCAATAATATATGATTTGTTTAAGAGACTTGGATACTTGTCTGAAACAGCTGACATTTTTACAAGATCAAATGAGCAAGTACAAAATGATGTGACTAGAAATCATGCACACCAAATAATGAAAGATTAATACCATTCACTGCCCAATTAAACAAAAATAATTGTTCAATTGCACATGAAACGTAAATCAAATGAAATATGTGTAGAATCTAACTCTAAACGTAATGTCCAAAATCCGGACAAGCTTCAGACAAGACGGAATATTCATTTTTTTATTATTTAACAAGTGTTTATTCTTTCTCCCCCACTCCAAATCCAACAAGGCAAATGTTTCAAGGTTCATCTAAGCTAATTAAGTTGCATCTACACAATTTTGCTACATGACATTAGCACATAATGGAAGATGTCCAAAAATGAATATTGATATGAATTCAGAACAAATAAGCACTGTTATGGGTTCAAATGAGCCAGTACAACATGATGTGACTAGAAAATTATGCCCCCCAACTAATGAAAAATTAAATATCATTCTCCACCCAATAAAATATAAATAAGATTATTCCAGTTGTACATTGATTGTTAATCAAAACAGATTTATTTGCCATTACATTAAACACACATTTACCACCACATCCCGACCCAACAAGGAAAAAAAATTTCAAGGTTCATCTAAGCTTCTTAAGATGTATTCAAACTAGCTTCCAACATAATCTAACAATTAAAAACATAACACTTATATATATATACTGGAGCACAAATTATAAAAGAAATTGATAAAAAAAAAAAAAAAAAGAACGGATAAGAAAATATGAATGTCCAAAATGGTACCTGCAAATGAAATGCAACCAACAGAATTATGGAGAGAGAATTCAAGGTTTTATCTTTTGAACTGTTAATGTTCTGCACTTTTGCCCAGGTTTTCATCTGCTGAGACGGACCATTCCAATTAGTGACCATAGCATTGGTCATTATATTTCAAGAAAAATAGAACTATACAGAGATTCTTAAGCACAGCAATCTAGCAGAAATCTCTGGAAACTATGTACAATTATATTTAGATGCATCTAAAAATTCAAATTCTAACAAAATATCAGAAAGAAAAATGGCAAGAAGTGTTCTGAAGGGATTGGTTGGGGAAGTCTCGTGTGATTTAAGGCCTGCTAGTTATGTTTCTACAAAAAAGATTATACAGAGGTTTATCATGTTAGAAATAATTTGGTGTGCCAGGAAGGATGTTTCAGAGACATGCTCCTATTGTTGTAGTATGGTCCCTAAATGGTGTTTAGGCTCCATTTAACCATTTAAGCTCCATCTGCAGAAGCATTTTGTGGAATCTCTTAGAAAAAATAATGATGTAATTACACATCTACTGGCTATACCTAATTTCAATCTTTGTACGATTTTGGAAGACTATTTCTCCTATAAAGTGGCACTTCCATCCGAGGTTAAGAGAATTCAGGTCTTATCATAAGATTTTGACCAAAACCTATTTGCTTGACTTCCATCACAGTTATATTTACGTTTTTGGTCTCGCATCCACTGCAGATTTTCTTGTCTACTATTCATGCTCCTGAATTCTTGAACTCGATACCAAATAATGCAGTGCAGCATAATATTTTGCCTTGAGGGGCTGCAGAAGGGTAGATTGGTGAAATGAAAATTGGAAAACAAGTGTCTTGAGTGCTGAAAAAGAAAGAAAAAAGAGCCCCATGGATTTCACTTCAAATTTGGCGAAGGGACTATAAACAATATTTAATCTAGTATACCATAAAATCCACGAAGAAATATGGCACCCCAGGGGGGCAGATGAGATGGCTAAATATTACTTGTACAATGCTTAGGTCTTAAGCTACAATCAACTCCCTTGAGAGATACCTACAAAGGCTTACCTGAGTTTGTCATGCTTACGTATCTTGTCATGTGATCTACATGCCCCACATCAGCACACACTTTTAAAAAGTGCCCAAGACTCATGCTTTGAATCATCGGGCCCTTGTTAATTGCTTCAAAGCTTGCACCTTGGCTGTAAGTTGTCAAGGTTTACGCCTCAACTTACTAAGGATCATGGCTCAAGGCATAAGTCTCAAGGCAGTTGAGGTGTGCAGTCTTTACTCTAGTTCCTAAAACAGAGTATTTAAATGTTGTCCCCCCTCGATTGAGAACCACAGTCTCATGAGATTCACAGAGAACCAAACTCATTTTGTATGATGGCGCACAGACCTATTTATCAATGCTAAAACCCCGAAATGACACCCCTATGATATATTAAAACATGGCCCATGAATAAAGTGACCATATCGGTTCTAAATTGCCAGTTCATAATGACTTTATAAAGTGAGAATAAGCTTAACTGCAACCCAAAAGATCTACTCAAGTATAGTAACTTACTATCAGTTTTACAAACTCTACAACTAAAAGCCACGCTGGAGTTGATAGCATATCATGCATACATGATATTTTTTCCCAAAGATAGACCTGGATCTTGGAGTTCCAATTCTTCTCTTCATCTAAATTCCAAGAAACATTTATTAGTGATTGAGGCTTTCTAGAAGCCAACTAATGAATACTGAGATATCCCATGGACGCAATTGGCTCTCTCAGTTTTCCAAATTCTTGACCTAGCTATGCTCCAGGTATGGCGGCTCACTTTAGAATGTATAAGTTGAGAGCCTTGAGCATTGTACAAGGACATGTCCATTACCTTTGGGTGGATTTGCCACAACAGTAGGCCAGTCTTTGTAGATTAAGCAAGAATAATGAGATGATGACGAATAACAGACCATCTAAAAGCTTATAAACGAAACGCAAAAGCTATTAAATAATAAGTACATTGCAAGCATTTCCATAAGAGCATTCTATTGGGAATAGAAGTATTGAAGTTATTGCAAATAGAACGATCAAATGCTTCAAATTAAATGAAAGATAAAAGCACCATCAAACACTTCTATGTTGGACCCAGGAGGATGAGAAAGAATCTGGACAAATGAAGCTGAAACGTTGAATGCCAAAATATAGATGTATAAAAGAATGAAGGCAAACTTTACCAAGAAGCTTAGCTTTTTAAACCTTTCATCGATTGAGGAGATAAGGTGTATAATCTGGGATTTCAAGATTCCATCCCTATTTTCAACTGATATATCACATTCAACACCAGTTCCACGATCAACAACTTTGAGAATAGGCACCTTGGCAGTTGTGATTGGAAGAACACCAGAAACATGCCCTTTACCTAGAGCATATGAATCCATATATGAGATGCATCCAAATACAACTTTTAATTTTTTGATAAAGAACAAAAGGAGATTAAAGAAGGTAGAAACAAGAAGTCCTCATTAATAATTGCAACTGTAATTCTAGGGAACGCCATCTACTAATCCATGGAACTTAACCAAGTAGAAGATAAGTTACTGCTTGAAGGAGATGCTTCTCAATACTACTCTGCTTCCATCATATCTTTTGATAGGAAAAAAAAAATTCTTTGATAAATTACAAAAAATGGAGAACATAAATACTAAGAGCAAAGAGGATCCAAAAAACTTAGTATAGAAGTTTGATGTAGAATAATAAAACAAATCAGGAGCTATCTCGTAAACGAACCCATAGAATTCCGAAGAGCCAAGTAAAGAACCCTCTCTCACACAAAATGCGTGAGAAGAACTTGAACTGAAATAATAGCAAATGTAACCACCGAAATGCTCCAAACATTGTTACAGATCTCACCCACACCTCCCAATTATCTTTTTATCTTATAATTACTCAATTTCCAAATTTATTTCTTCCATCTCATGATCATCGTTTGTTTAGAAAGTACAAGAAAGAAAAGACATTATTCAAATGATCTCTGCTTCAGTTACATATCACCCAGTATATAAGTTCTTGACTTACAAGATAGAACTTTAAAGCAACCAAAATAGAACTATATTATCTTTCCATCAGTGAATTAAAATATTGCAAGAATAAATGATATACACAGAAATTCCATAGAAAGTAAAATCCCCAGCTCCTCTTTCTTTCCAGTTAGTCAATTAGATTTCTTACGTCCATGAAACCCTATTTAAAATTCATTGTGTTCAGATGATAATCATAGTGCTGTTGTTTCCCAACCATGATCTTCAACTTTTTCCATTGTAAATTTGTCCCGGAATACGGGCCAGGAATATTATGGATCTAGCTTTCACTATGGTTAACTTATATTTTCCAAGTGCTCTCTATCCATGGCTTAGTAATTAAAATAAATGCACGCCACCTAACTATTAGTAATGCTCTCATTCGGTCTGATATAATTAGCTCTTCTCATCACGTCACTGTTATAACTTCTGAGTCTAAATAGACTTGATTGGTTTAAAAATAAACCATTCTTTTTGAATTGAAATCAAGTTTCCATCTAAGGAAGGAGCTCCCAATCTCCCACTCCGACTATACAAATATGGGTGGTGAGAAGTTTGCTAGCCATTATTAAAGAAGGGTAGTTTCCTGGCGATAGGGATTTTGATTATCGTGATGCTGAAGAGGCACCAACCCAGCACGAACAAAACCGGGAAGTCCCTTCTTTGTCTAGAAGATAAATATACCTTAGATTTCTGAAGCCTAAATTGCCTTCAGAAATTTGCAGTTAAGAGATGAACAAGTTCAATATATTCTTAGAAAATAATGAAATATGAATCAAAACAAACCAGGAAAAAATGCAATCTAAAATTTTACATTGTAGAGCATATAGTTTCTTTGCAAACTTCCTCAAAGTTTGAATCTTCTTTTCGCGTGGAAATTCAACCTCATTAGTGCTAAAATTCACAGACAGATCTAAATCACTTGTTGAGCTAAAGAGATCCATTAAGAAAGAACCAAATTCCACCACAACGGGAGTCACTTTTGAATATCCTGAAAAGAAAAGGATCAAACAAAAATCATGATAAGAAAGTGCTCCTTGATATAGGCAACTTTCACGAGTCTGAAATATTCATGGCTATAAAATAAAGTGCAAATTCACAAAGATCCACAAGTGTCATTATTATATGAACATTATTAGTGAATTAAAACAAGAAGCAAATATGACAAGTGATTTCCTTTCAGCAGTTCAGCTTGTGTATGTAAATTCAGCATAAAGTATTACCATATATTTCCTTTGCAATTTCATTAAACACTAGGATTAAATCTCTTCGAGATTCATAATCACTCTGCTTTGGGCGCCGAATGTCATAAACGTCTTGAAGAATTGGCTCAAGATCAGACACACGTTCTTTTGTCACTATAGGACTCTGTAATTTCTTCAATTCAAACTTCTCTGCTTTCTTTCGCAAAACTAAAGACATAGCACAAAATAATAAGATCAGTTATAACTATGGTATGCAAGACATCGACACATTTGTAGCTTGACACTTAGCTAGGTAAAAAAGCAATTGTATAAATACAAAATTCCAATGAGTCATAACCCATGGTGAAATCTGTTTACTCGTGAATTTCATTTAGAACAAAAGGAATTTCACATTTTGGGCATGTTTTTACATCTATAAGCTACAACAAGAAACTGAATTTGACAAGTTGCAATTTCCTCAAGTTGCCAATCTAACAAACTGAAAAACTCTCAGACATAACCATGTAGGAGTGCCCACAAATTCGAGATACCCTCCATGGTCTTTATATAAAAAGAGATATATGTTGACCTAAAAGGTAATATTGTGCCCTTTTCTTTGTTAGCACAAATTTTGTCTCCAATTAGTAAAGCATAAGTGCTACCTATCTACATTTTACTTTAAGATTAACAAGGTTTATTTACTGTTTCAGGAGGATCACCAGCTAGCTAGTCAAAAAGATTGAAATGGAAGTTCATTTACTCAACTTGACACATGGAAAAGAGCCATTGCATGGCCAATTGTCGGTATAACTATAGATGCCCGGGATCACCGACCAAGTCAATGTAATTTGATTTCAGATTTTTTTTATTAAGCTTATTGGTTAAAGTAACGTTGGAACTATCTCTTGTTTCCATAATGACCCAAAACCATTTCTTCTAACGTTTTACTTCCTCTGCTTTTGATTTCAAGCTTGTCAACAGAACAGTGATCCTACAAGTCATTCGCGATATTTAAAAATCAACCTTTTTCTATTGCAAGCTTAAACTCACAAACCTGAATTTTTCTACAAAAATCCCCATTTGAATAAGTGAACCTTTTTATAACCATTTTTAAATGTAACAAAGATGTCCTAGACCCTTATTCATACAAAATAATAAAAAGACTTTCAAGCCCACCTTATTCATACAAAATAATGAAAAGATATTCGACCCGCCAAAAAGATTCATTCCAATGAAATGCTACATAAAACTGAAAAGCCAAATTCTCATTCTGAAAACTGCATTGCTGTAGGCATTCTTTGAGATACTACTATTATGAGAGAAAATTCAAAACAAAACGTAATTTCGTGAAAAAAAAAACTTGGATATTAAAATGACTAATTTTGTATCAATAAAATTCTTTCCGGTTGCCACATTAAATTCTGCATTGCAAGATGAACAAATAAATATAGAAATTAGCCAAATAAGGAAAAATTCGCCTTGTGTTTCTGCATGTGCATAAACAAAACCCCGGCATCACAAGTTACTATGTAATGGATACACACACACACACACACACACACACAATTCACCTTTTGCACGCAACGCCATTTCTCCAGAAATTCTGCAACTTCACTACACAAATTAATTATATAAATGGAAATGATAAACCAATAACTTCACCAGAGATTAATTCTGCTAGTTTTTCTTTGGGGTTTTTCCTGGAGAGTAGAGAAAAAGACAAAGGGGTTGAAATGAATTGTCCAAGGCAACCTTTAGATTTGATTTCTGCAATCAGCAGTAAAATTGACCACTTCGGTTGAATTGACCTCGTACGAGTCTTACGTTTTAAGTGCCAGGTGGATTGGGCCGCATCTTTTATTCTTCGAATGAACCTTAGTGAGAAATTGCAAATCTAAAGTTGAGATAAAAAAGGATTTTACTATAAATGTTGGAAAGCAGCCAATAAGTTCTATTTTGTGTTTAATGTCCATATTAGTTTCATCCTCCTCTTTGTTTTATAGATGCGTTTTTTTTTTTCTTTTTTTGGTGCAAAATGATTATTATTTTCCTACCAAGCCCCATCACCAGATGTCAGTGGGGTTTTTGCCAATCCAATCATCAACTCATCACTTTAGAAGAAAGTCAAATGGTGAAGTTGAAATCATGTTTCAGAAGGAGTCTCCTACCAGAAAGTCTCCCTGTTTTTCTACACGGTTTGCATTTTTAAATGGAGAAATTTCTATTTATGAATTTGATGCAAATGGTAGACCTGTTTACTGCAAACTTGATGATTTAGGAGGCATTTTCTGGTTGTGCAAAGTGTACCAGTGATGAAGAAGATATATTTGACAATAAAATCTTTTAAGAAGAAAAAGAAAAAGAGTCAACAAAGGCTGCATGAGGCATATGAAAACAAATCTGTAGGAGTTGATTTGTTAGGGGAACCTTCTGGTAAATTTGACTATTATGTCAAATATACTCCACCCCCTACAAATAATGAACCCATCATTCCTACTGGATGGGATGATGATGATTGCAGTCAAATGCATAAAAGATGGGTCTGGGATAATAGTCCACATCCATTTCCAAAAATAGCTATGCCTATAGTGATGTTTCATCCGCCCCAACAAGAAGAATTTCCTCCATTGAACTCTTTTGTTAAAGAGCAGTCTACTCATGCCTGGAAACTTATGAATCATAAATCCAGGAAATCAGATGTCTCAGTTGACTAGCTTTCAACGGCAGAAACAGTTTTGAACAAGCAGTCAGAAAATGCAATTCATCAAAATGCATTGTTGAGAAAAATTGATCAAAGTCAGCAAATGATAGAAAGAACTCTACAACAAGAAGCTCAAACCATGTTAACCCATCTCCAAGTCTGTAAGCAAAAAATTGAAACCCTTCATGCTAAAATCATGAATCTTTCACAAAACCATCTTCCGATAACAGATCAAGAAAGAGAAATAAGAAACCTCAAAACTCAACTTGCTTCCCTTGAAAACAATTCTATGATCCCACCTTCCACTCCATATCATCCAACTTCATATTCTCATTTTTCACAAATTTCAGGACCTACGTATTCAATTGGAGCTTTTAGATCTACAGCTTCATTGTTTACCCCTGAAGAATGGGAAAAGAAGTTAAAACCTCTTCTTCATCCTACTATAAAGAAAACCACACAGTTACCACCACAAAATCCACAACCTCTACCTCTACCAAATCCAGAAAAAAGACCCCAAAAGATGATAAAAAACCCCATCACCACTTTCTTACAAAAAGCTCAAAATCATTCCCCTTCCACGCCTCTTGTCTTAACCATAACAAATGAAACCAGTACTGAACTTGAAGAGTCCTCAGATGATTCTCTTGAGGATCATCCTCCTCTATAAATGGCTGATAGACCACAATCAAGTCATCCCGTCGTTGATGAGCCATAAATAATTGATGAAGAAATTACTGATACTCATGTTGTGAATAATTACTATTTGCAAAGCAATACTTCCACAACCAAATTCACTTTTGATGATATTCTCCGAAATATGTGGAAAGCAAGATTTCAAGAAATGAAAGCATGGTGTTTAGCAGAATTATAGAAGCCAAATATGACTCATTCTGCGGTCATAAAATCTTTCTTGGCAAGAATTATCGATTTTCTTAAAGATTGGTATGATGCTCTTGGTGAATATCGCCAGATCCAATACTCAAATTCCCCAACAATTGATGCTTTTATTAAATCATTGTATTTGGAATTTTGTGGGAAAACAGATTATTTGAAAGATGCTGCAAGAGAAGAATTCTTCAAGTTAATGTGTTGTTCTTACAATTGTAAAGATTTGAAAAAACATTTTCATAATGCGGCCAGGCAATATTATCTTATTGGTGGAATGGATGATACCAACATAAAGCAAACCTACCTGGAATCCATTACCACAACCTCTGGGCCAGGTGACACTTAGAATGATTGAGATAAACTGGCAAACAAACTCCTTTTTTTGGAAGAGGAAATTTGTCATCAGCAAGGAAGTGATTCAACAGTTTATAATCAATTACAAGTCTCCTTTTCCCACGAACTTGTTCACTTCTTTTATTGACATAAAAAGCTTGACATGCCCATTAACAAGTAGTTGGTTCAATGAGACCTTCAGCTTGTAATTGGCTTAACACTTTGGTAGCTAGTTGGAGATATTCTGGGCTCATTCCAATATGGCTGGCTTTAGTAGGGTTAATGTCTTTTGAATGGTAAGGTTATAAAGAAATCTGGGGTTTTCCATAAAGGATGAGTACATTTAGTGAGGAAATTTGTATGAGAATCTGCGCAACATTCTTGGATTAATAGGTTGGTTACATCATCAAGGTTGGTTATAGATAAGTATGTGGTTGGCTGTATGTATGGTAAAAAGTAAGATTTGTATCTAAGGCCATTTGGAAGAGGAATAATACCCTTTGCCTCAATTGCTGAATAATGTCAAAATCAACTAGAATATCCTTCCCTGGTAAAGATGAACCAAGTATCTTGTGTGAAACACTGCATTTTGGGAAAAATTGAATTGTGACCGGCTTGCTGATCAGCTCTGCTGAAAAATATTCATTATTGGCCGCGTGAAAAATTTGCTGGTGAACGACCTCGATTCCTACCTTGTGATGTGATAAGTGCATTTTACACACTTATTTGGGCCACAAACATTGTTAATAAATATGTGAAGTGGAGCTTAATTCGATTAAACTTGTATTTGTAGGACAACAATGATGAATAAGACAGAAATTAGGAAAAAAATGGAAAAAAGGACTACTACGAAAGAAAATCAAAGTTCAGGGACCAATGTCCAAATAAACTAAAGATGAATAGGAGGAGATCAAAGATGTGAAGATGGATCAAAGGAATGAAACATTGGAAGAAGAAGTTGGAAAAGAGGTCGAGAAATGTAGAATGAAGTTCGAGGACCAAAACGCAAAGCTATGGAAGTTCTTAATACTATGCGGTCGCATTTTATTAAAACCTATACGGTCGCATAAGTTTCTTCAGAAAATTCCAAAGCCATTTTAGTTATTCTATGCGATCGCATAGAAATGAACTATGCGGTCGCATAGTTGATATTTTTGGCGAGAATTCTGGTTTCCTTTTTCGAATCAAATACATATGGAAACAAATCTTGGGATGTGTATTTAAACCCTAGAGCTGTCCAGAACGCGGAGGGGGAGATTGATAAGGTTTTTAAGAGAAGAAAAGAGGCAAGAACACGGAGAATAACACTACGACACAAAGATTGATCTCAAGATTTGAATTTGCAATGTCGTTCTTCATTGATTTTTCTGATTTTCTTTGTTCCACCATGTTAGGCTAAATTAATTTTGTACTAGGGTTAGATGAACTATTTAATATGATTCTTAAACTTTAGTTTTACAATTCTTGACATGGAAAGCACGTTTTGGATATCTGAATGATTTATATGAATTTCTTTTTCTCCATAATTATTGTAAACGTAATTGTGTGAGGTTGGTGACTTATTTCATACATTCGAAAGGATAGAAATAGGTTCGACGTGGTATAAATCATCATAGGGTCCGATAGGGATAGAAATATACTGCTATGCCATATGTGAATATTTAATTGTTCACAAAAACTCGTGCATCCTTGTATGTTTTTTTCCGTCATAGAGATATAGTAGGGTCACATACTGAAATATGTTTAAATTTACTCGAGAGATACTATTAAATAAGTTAGGAGCACCGATTCTTCCATTTTCCAATCCTGTCTCAAGGTGTAAAACTATGTTTAGAGAAGAATATTGCATAGGGATTCGTGATTCTAGTACATTCATCATACATTCGAAAACTCCAAATTACATTCAACGTTATTTGCGTTCAGTTTAGTTAAATCATTCATCCTTATATAATTAGATTAATTTAGCTATAATTCCATTACAATAGCACTTCAATTTTATTGTTTCGGTTAAGGTCACGATAATTTGAATTAGAACTAATCAATCCCCATGGGACGATACATAGACTCAAAAAGTCCACTTTATTACTTGTAACGAGCCGTACACTTGAGGTGATTTTAATTCTACATATTTTTGTAAACTTGATGATATCAAGAAATGGGAGAAGGAGTAATTTAAATGGTTGACCAAGAACGTAATTGTAATAAAGATCTTGACATGAAATTTGTCCTGAGGGAAGTGGACCTAAAAGGATTCCTGAACATGGACTTTACAATTCCTTCTCCTTCCATGAAGATAATCCACTTTTTTGTCTAGTTTGATCGCCGTGATACGAAATCATAATGAGGCTCTACAAATTGTACTTTGTTGTCTTGTAACAAAGATCTTGACGTGAAATTTGTCCTAAGGGAAGTGGACCTAAAAGGATTCGTGAACATGGCCTTTGCAGTTCCTTCTCTTTCCATGAAGATAATCCATTTTTTGTCTAGTTTGATCACTGTGATACGAAATCATAAAGAGGCTCTACAAATTATACTTTGTTGTCTTCTTCCGACTCTTACAAATCTTTGTGAAATTAACTCCTTCACTCACATGTCTTTGTGAAATAACTCTAATGACACTTAGTGAGAGATGGCGTAAAACCAATATTTAACAAGGTAAAATCTCTCTATTGATTTTACGAGTAAGATTTTGGAGTCTAGAATGAAAAGAATAATTATACATGAATTGAGATGCAAATTAGAAGCTTTATTTTTGCAATAAATCTTGAAAATTTGCTGGTCAACCAAAAAGGATTGACCAAGTAAAATGTTAAAGGTCTTACTAAAGAAAGAAGAAAAAACACTATATAGTTATAAAAGACGAGGTCGACTCGTCAACAAGATAATAAACTACTAAAAGAAAATAAATATGAAATATGTTCTCAGAGAAGGGGAACATAACAAAGTAGCAACAAGATAGGTCAGTTGTATTAACATCTAATGAACAAGAAAAATACAATAGAGAAGAAGAGTGGGATGTTGTAGCATAACTCATCATAACTGAATATACTAAAGATGAGGTATTTATTGTATGCCCTGAGGAAGAATAAACATCGGTGGTAGTGCTCCTTAGATGAATAGATTACGAAAGTGATTGGATTGTTGACTTTAGATTTTCTAACCATATAACATACAATAAAAAGAAGTAACAAATTATAATGGAGTACAACGAAGGCCAAATAGTGGTAACTTCTAACAACTCGAGATTTCCAATAGCTCACATTGGTATACAGTTATCACACCTTATTTAAGTCCTTGTTAAGTCAGCTACAAGCTATCAATCATGTGCCAGAATGAAGAAAATCTCCTATAAATGGGATAGCTAACGTTATCAATTAATTATGTTCTGTTTAGAATGAAAGATGTCAAGCTGTATCAAAATATCAAAATTTAAGGTATACTAATAATGGAGGGGCTAATATTAAAGTCCAATTACGTAAAGTCAGGAGAGTCTACATATGTGGATAAGACTCAAAAGAAAGAGAAAACAAATTTATGGGATACAAGACTAGGACACATAAGTTATCACTACCTAAAGTTGATGATGGAGAAGTCAATGCTCAAAGGTCATCTGCAACTTGAGATTAGAGATGACGTGTGCTAGCTGACAATATGGTAATGCACATCAAATGCCATATCAAGAGTAAATTTATGAATAAAAGCAAACTTTGGAGGCGATACACTCTGATGTTTTTAGACATCTCAATCAACCATCAATTGGAGGGGTATGCTACATGATGACATTCATCGACGAATTCTCAAGGTATGTCTATGTTTTCCTTATGAAAGAAAAATGAGAGTTTTACTAAATTTAAGTAGTTTAAAGATTTTTGAAGGAAAAGTAGAAAATAAAATTCGATGTTCACATACGGATAATGGGAAAGAATATACATAGTGAGAATTCTCTTAATACCTACGAGAAAATAAGATACACCATCTATCAACACTGATAACCCAAGAATAACTAACCAAGAGGGGGTGAATTGGTTTTTGAAACTTTTTCGATAATTAGTGTCAAACTTATTTAATACACAAGATATAAATGCAAAGTGTAATACGAAAAATAAATATGTAAATTCGATAATTTAATTCAAGTATGGATATAGCACAATATAAATAGAAATTTAAAGTAAGGTGCAATAGTGTAAAGATAATAAGCGAATTTAATGAGGTTCGATACACAATGTGTTCTACGTCCCCATTACCAAACTCTCCGTCATGAGTAAGGCCAAATACACTATAATGGTAACTTACAAATAAGGAGTACTAATCCTTAAGTGACTTATAATAAAGAGCACTTATCCTTATGTGACTTACAACAATGAGCGCATATCCTTAACAACAATCGAGTTTTCACAAGGCTCTCGAAACCACCAAAATGATAATTTTACAATTGAAAGAACTCTCTTAACAAATGATATAATCAAGTCAAGTATTTAGAGAGTTATGATAACACTTCAATAGATAGCAAATAATAAAGTTCAAGTGTTTATGCTGTAAACTTTGATGAATGATGGATAATGAAATATGTTGTATGTTTGTATCAAAATTTTTAATCAATGGTCTCTCTTAACAAATAATATAAGTTAAGTATAAATAGAGATTTACACTTCAATATAAGTGTTGGCAAAGAAAACCTTTTATCTAGAATTGAAATGAGATTGAGAAGTTCTCTTACAAAATAGAATTCTTGATGAAATAGATGAAACTAGTTTTATCAATCAAGAGATTCTTTGTAATGAATGAAATGGAATATATAATCAAGTAAGCTCAATAATTTTCAATAAATATACTCTCTTAATTGCTCTTGTAAGTGGCTTGAATTGAATGCAAAATAGATGGCTATTTATAGATCAAAAGATTGAAAATCAGGAAGTTTCGGTTGATCAATTTCGATTGTCCGAAGTGTGAATATAGCCATTGTAAAATTCAAACAGTTGGAGTTTCGGCTGACACTTCGGTCAAGCAGATCGGTTGATCGGTTTATACTTCGGTCGACCGAAGTATATAGATTTTGAAATTTAATTTTTTATATCGAAATGTTCATTTTTCCAAAATCATTTTTATACCAAAAATATTTTTATGCAAGTGATGAATTATGAAAAATAGTTTGAGATTTATGCACTTGCTAAAAATTGATGAGTTAATACCTTTACATATAAATTGAAATTTCGATAAATAACTTCTAAACTGTAATCTTCAAAGTTCTTGTTCTATTCGAGTCTCTTTTGATTGCTTGTTCTTCAACAGATGACGATTTGAGCATTTGAATGCTTAAGAAGACTTATTTATGAAAAGCTCAAGAAATAAGACTTGTTAGAAATATAAGAGTATTGTTTGTTATAATCAAAACAAGTAAAGTTACATTGAATCATACGTCAACAATTTCCCTCTTTTTGATTATGAAAAACAATATGTGATTTGTAGAAATATACAAGATATTCCCCTATATTTTACACATTAATAAGAACCGAGTTTGCATTTATATCATTTTCCATAGCATAATATTTAAAAACATGCATTTCCACAATTCATTTAATATAAATCACAATATTATCATAATTCATAGAAATAATGGAAGTCACAATAAATCATATTAGAAGTCATCATAGAAATAATCACATTTTCTTTCCCCCTTTGTCATCATAAAAAAGAATGGGGACCATGAAGTTAAAAGAAACTTCCCCCATAATCAAGGCATAGGTGCAAGGAAAGAAGAAAAACAGTTGATTATAGGTCATGACATGAAACTAAATATAAGTTCAAAAACGAAAGGAGGATAAAAAAATGATGATTTAATCTTCCGTATGTGGAGGAGGGTCTCGAGAATAAATGGAGTACATGTGTGCAAAGAAGGCCTTTTGTGATAAGCTCATTTGCTCCATCCTTTGTTCAAGTGTATCCATTCGGCTATTGATGGTAGTAGCAAGGGAATCAATTCGACCTTGTAGGATGTTGAATTGATCTTCGGACATATTTTTGGCCAGGGGTAGTGTAACTTGTGGAGTAGTAGGCCTATGTCTTGGTCACAGTGAATTATTACCATCACCACCATCATCACCAACACCCATTTCATCTTCCGCCCCTTCTTCGGTGAATGGCCAAGTAGTAGGTCCCAAGGTATTGTCGAAACCTTGAGTATGACACATCCATTGCCCGTCACCTTTAACGATTTTCATGCATTTAAGGGTGTTAAGGTTAATGACATCAGTGTGTTTTGATTTAAGAATAGGCTCATCGTCTAATGGCACATTGAAGTGCTGAAAATTTTTAGTAAGAAACATGCCATAAGGTTGGCCTAAGACTCTAGGAGATTAGTGGACATGTCGAATGTGTTTCAAGAAGATGTAAGAGAAATCCAATTGACGACCAACAAGAAGTTAATCAAGAATAAATAAGTCAAGGTGATGAACGTCTTAGAAGTGACCACTTCTAGGGACGATGATATGTGCAATTGCATGATGAAGAATTTTGCATGGGATAGTAAGATGGTTTAGGTTCAAGGTCATTTTGGTGGTCAATGGTCGGTCGGTGACACGACAACAAGCTTCAAGTTCATTGTAGCCCTCAAACCTAATGGGATAGCTTTGGATATAAGCATAATTTTCACATTCTTCTAACCCAAGGATTTTTAGAATGG
Organism: Fraxinus americana; assembly: GCA_035079005.1. NCBI lineage: Eukaryota > Viridiplantae > Streptophyta > Magnoliopsida > Lamiales > Oleaceae > Fraxinus > Fraxinus americana. The sequence continues at coordinate 17,389,121 of CM068715.1, read as the reverse complement.
TAGCCCTATCGAGGCTAATTCATTTTTCTTTGATAGTGCAAGTAACATGGAGTGAATAAAAATAGAGATTTCGATAAAATTCATGAATTAACCTAGGATAGGCATTTTCAGAGATAGAGACTACATTTTCCACCCAATACTCTCAAAATATTCTTTTATCTTAAACGATGGAGTTTGGAGATAGAATTCAAAGAAATCAATAGACTTACCAATTAGAATAAGACAATCGGTAAAACGGTCGGGCAAAGGCGTGTCAACTTTGACATTGGACGAGCTTGCTTCTCCCTTCTTCGATTTCTTCTTTGGTGGCATAGTTGATTCGGATGATATCAACACAAGTGAGAGAGATTTTTGGTTCAAAATTTTTGGTGAGAAAAAAAAAAACGAGTGTGAATTGATGGGATGAAAATGTTTGAAATGGGTGAGTGATTTGAGAGGATTTTCAATAAGTTTTTGAAGAAAAAGAAAATTAAGATTTTCAAGTTCTTGGACAAAAAAATAGGTTTTCGAATTTTTTGATAAAAATGGAGGAAAAACCTTGAAATTTGATCTGAATGTTTGATGAGTGTTATTGATTTGTTGAAATTTTGAAGTTATTTGAAAAAAAATGGTGAGATTTGCGTGATTTGAAGAGAGGAGAAGGAGAGAAAATCGCAACTTTAGGTTCAAGTGAGGATTTGGGGATGAAATCTGAGTTTTAAAAGAGCTAAGCCGCGACTATTTTGGTCGACCAAACTAATTTCGGTCGATTGAAACTCTGCAGGATTTTTAGACAGGGGGTTGCAGTAGTTTTCGGTTGACTGATGGTCGACCGAAAGGAGGACTTCGGTTGATCAATTGGTAGATCGAAATATTGTTTCGGATGATCAATTAGTCTACCGAACGAGTGTAATGGTCGACTGAAACTCTGAAAATAGTAATATAGATGCGGTTTGATCATGGGACTTTGCTAGGGGTATATAAATTTTCACATAATGATTCACATAATTACATGTGACACATATTCAACATTTAATTCAAATCTCATACTTTCATAGCAACTACCGAATGATCACATTATGTACCCCTCTATTTACATAAATTATGTACAACAAGAATTATCCTTGATCATGCATATAAGACAAATCTTGCCACAAATTTCAGATTCATCGATAATACCCAAGCCTCTTCGAATATAAGAAAATCTATCGAGAGCTAGAGGTTTAGTAAGAATGTCGGCCAATTGTTTATCGATATAAATAAATTCTAAATAAATATTATCTTTTTGCATATGATTTATAAGAAAATGATGTCAAATTTCAATATGTTCGGTGCGAGAGTGCAAGATGAGATTTTTAGATAAGTTTATAGCACTAGTATTATCACACACAATATGAATATTTTCAAAAGTTAAATGATAATCACTAAGGGTTTGTTTCATCCAAAGAACTTGAGCACAACAACTAGCAACCGAGATATATTCGGCTTTGGTGGTTGATAGTGCAATGAAATTTTGTTTCTTGCTAAACCATGATACGAGGGCAAAACCTAGAAAGTGACAAGTTACACTTGTGCTTTTTGGATTAATTGTGCAACCCGCCCAATTGGCATCCGAATAGCTAATAAGTTCAATGTACGTCCCCTTAGGATACCAAAGTCCTAAAGTTCTAGTACCACATAGATATCTAAAGATTCATTTTAAGGCACCTAGATGTGATTCTTTAGGAATGGATTGAAATCTAGCACATAAGCAAACACTAAACATGATATCGGGTCTACTAGCGGTTAAATAAAGAAGAGATCCGATCATACCTCGATATTTTGTTTAAGTCGATTGAAGTGCCTGCTAATATTTATCCAATTTGATTGATGAAATCATTGGAGTATTCATCGGCTTCAAGTCTTCAAAATCAAATTTCTTGAGCATGTCTTTGGTGTACTTTGTTTGACTAATGAAGTTGCCTTCATTAGTTTGATTGATTTGAAGTCCAAGGAAGAACTTTAGTTCTCCCATCATACTCATTTCAAATTTATTGCTCATACACTTTGAAAACTCTTCACAATGGGAAAAATTAGTTGCACCAAAAATAATATCATCAACATAAATTTGTACAACATTTGATAAAAAGTGTAGTATCCACATTTCTCGTTTGAAAACCATTTGAGATAAGAAATTTGCTCAATATTTCATACCAAGCTCTAAGAGCTTGTTTCAAATTATATAGAGCTTTTCTAAATTTAAACACATTTTTCGAAAATTTATGATTTTTGAAACTTGGCGGTTGCTCGATATAAACTTTTTCTTGAATAAAACCGTTTAAAAATGCACTTTTTACATCCATTTGATAGAGGATAAAACCTTTATGGCAAGCAAAAGCAAGAAGCATGCGAATAGATTCTAATCTAGCAACCGGTGCAAAGGTTTCTTTGAAATCTATACCTTCTTCTTGATTATAACTTTGAACCACTAATCTAGCTTTGTTACGCACAATTATACTATTTTCATCTCCCTTTTTTTTTGAAAAACCCATTTCGTATTAATAATGGTTTGATCATTTGGTCTATCAACGAAATCCCAAACATGATTTCTTTCAAATTGATTTAGTTCTTCTTGCATTGCTAGAATCCAAAACTCACCAAACTGAGCTTCTTTGAAATTCTTTGGTTCAATTTGAGAAATAAAGGTGCAATTATTTAGAAATCATTTGGTAGAATTTCTAGTACTTACACCTTGGAAGGATCACCGATTATGAGCTCATTTGGATGAGAGTGAACAAACTTCCATTCAATGGGAAGTGTTGGATCATCTTGATTTTTGAAAGCTTCTTCTTCTCTTTGTTGAAAAATTAGTTCTTCCAAATCTTTAACTTCAACATTTTTAGCATTTTCCTTATTTTGATCTTGAATGTTCATTTGCTCAAGAGGAATTTTCAAACCTACATCAATACCTTTCTCTTGATCAAGAGAATTAGTTTCATCAAATGTAACATGCATTTCTTCCACTACTAGAGTTCTTTTGTTGAAAACTCAATAAGCTTTTCTAGTAGGTGAATATCTAAGGAAGATTCTAACATCGGATTTTGAATCAAATTTTTCCAAATTTTCTTTTGTATTTAGTATAAAACATTTGCAACAAAAAAACCTTAAAATAACTAATGTTGGAAACTCTATTTTTCCAAAGTTCATATGTAGTTTTGGTGTTCTTTCGACTTACCAAAACGCAATTCATAATGTAGCAATCGGTGTTTATGGCTTCGAACCCAAAAATATTTGGGTAAATTATTTTCATTTAACATGGTTCTAGCCATTTCTTGCAATGTGTGATTCTTTCTTTCTACTATACCATTTTGTTGGGGAGTTCTAGGTGCCAAAAAGTTATGTTCATATCCATTTTCTTTACAAAAATCATCAAAAACAATATTATCAAATTCTTCACCGTGATTACTTCTACTGGTTGTAATAGAATATCCTTTTTCGTTTTGAACATTTTTACAAAAATATTTGAATGCTTTTAAAACTGCATTTTTCAAGTTCAAAAATAAAACCCAAATAAATCTTGAGAAGTCATCAACGATGAAAATGCATAGTACTTACTACTTAAACTTACGGTTTTAGAAGGTCCATGTGAAGAAGTTGTAAAGGTTTTGTCGTTGAAGAAAATTGCTTAGTTTTGAATGAACTTTTTGTTTGTTTTCCAAATTGACAAGCATCACAAATTTTGTCATTTTCAAATTTCAAATTTGGTAGACCTTTAACAAAGCAATTTTTTGAGATTTTTGAAATTAAGTCCATACTAACATGGCCTAATCTTCTATGCCATAACCAAGTATCATCTTTAAAACTTGACAAACATTTTAATTCTTTTTCAAATTCAATGTTAATGACATAAACATTTTTACTTTAGCTTCCTATGAACAATACCTCTTTCGATGTAGCATCCTCAATAAGGCATTTTGAATAATCAAATTTGATATAATAGCTTTTATCCCATAGTTGACTAATACTTAGCAAATTATGTTTGAGATTATCTAGTAACAAAACGTTTTCAATAGAAGGAGATGAATGATTACTAATATTTTCAATGCCCATGATTCTTCCTTTTGTATTATCTCCAAATGTAACATGACATCCATCTTTCCTTTTAAAGTTTGACAATAATCTTTTGTCTCCGGTCATGTGTTTTGAGCAACCACTATCCAAGAACTAATTGTTCTTTATCTTTGAAGACACCTACAAGAATTGATTCAATTTTTTTTTTTTTTTTATCTTGGTGCCCATTTAACTTTTGGTCCTCGATATTTAGTGCTAGTAGACCCTTGAACCCACTTATTTCTTTGAAAGTGAAATTTCTTTTTGATTAAGCAATTAAATGTTGAAAAATGATAAGTGTACATCACCCTCTACATAAGGGTGTACATAATGGACACCCAGCGCCTCCCCATTGGAGGAAGTGCCGACCCACAGGCACTTCCTCCAATGGGGAGGCGCCGGGTGTCCATTATGGACACCCTTATGTAGAGGGTGATGTACTTGTAGCATCATCCTTAAATATTACATGTCCAAATCTATTGCAAAAGTTACATGTGGTGTTAGAAGCTTTGACAAATATGTTTTCAAGGGATTTTTGCTTTAGAGAAGGTTTGTATCCAATTCCTCCCATATCAAAAACACATTTTTGTTTCTCAATTATTAACTCAAAGTTTTTCTTTCCTTGAGTGAATTTGTGCACAATGTTGGTTAAATCTAGGACTTTTTCTTTTAGAGAAACATTTTCTTTGATGAGGGATTCACGATCATCTTTGTCTTTCTCAAAATCCTTTTGAATCTCTAAAATCTTTTTGGTCTAATTTTTTAATAAAATGTGTTGCTTTTTGAGAGTAGAATGTTTGAGAGCAATTTTTTCAAAAGCTCCAATGATTTCATTATATGAAGTAGATAGTTCATCATAAGAGGGAGTGTCATTTGTGTTTACCTCATCTTCAATGACTATGAAGCACATGTTTACAACTTCAGCTTGACTTTCATTTTTTTCTTACTCATCATCACTTTCATCCCAAGTGGATTGTAGAGCTTTCTTCTTGAAGAATTTTCTCTTATTGGGACATTCAGTTCTCTTGTGACCGGATTTGTCACAATCATAGCATACAAACTTCTTGTTATTGTCCTCACCTCTGTCTTCTTTCTTATGGAATCGACGGTTGTTGCGAAAACATTTCCACTTTTTGACAAGGAGAACACGATCATCAAATTCCTCATCACTCTTGTTTGAGTTTGAGATTTCTTCTCATTTGATAATTTCAAAGCAATTTGTTTTCTAGGAGAATCCTTGTTTTCTTCCTCTTTTGCTTTTCTAGATTTTTTCTTTGCTTCGGCATGATTTGGCTCATAAGTCATCAAGGTTCCATAGAGCTCTTCTAAAGGATATGTGTTGACATCTTTTGTGTTCTCTATCAACATCTTCAATGAGTCCCAATCTTCCCAGAGAGACCTAAGAATTTTGCTAACAAGTTCACTATTAGTAAATTTTCGATCAAAACCTTTGAGGCCATTAACATGTGAATCGAGTAATCACGCTAGCAATGTGTTCATCTTGTTTCATAAAGACGTTTTCAAAGTTTTTAAACAAGAAGTTTGTCTTAGTTTCTTTCACATTGTTTGTGTCTATGTGTGTGATTTCTAACGCATGCCAAATATCATATGCGGAATCACATGTGCTAATACGATTAAATCCATTTATATTTAAAGCACAATAAAGAAGATTTTTGGCTTCTGTATTCAAAGACAATTTTCTTTTATCATCATCATCATCATATTCTTCTCTATGTTTTGAAATAATTTGGTTCAATTTTCCATCAACTTTAATTACCATAGTAAGCTTATGAGAATAAAATTCAATAACCTCCCAAACATTATAATCAATTGATTGGATATAAATCATCATTTTAGTTTTCCAATAATTATAATGTATACCATCAAACAAAGGAGGATAATTTGTAGAATGTCCCTCAATATTAAGTTAGCCATAACACGGGATCGTAAAATCTTATAAACATGTGCACCTATGCTCTGATACAAATTGATAACCTAAGAATAACTTAACTAAGAGGGAGATGAATTGGTTTTGAAACTTTTTTGATAATTAGTCTCAAACTTATTTAATACACAAGATATAAATGCGAAGTGTAATACAAGAAGTAAATATGCAAATTCGATAACTTAATTCAAGTACGTATATAATATAATATAAATAGTAATTTAAAGTAAGGTGCAATAGTGTAAAGATAACAGGCGAATTTAATGGGGTTTGATACACAATGTGTTTTACGTCTCCGTTATCAAGCTCTCCGTCATGAGCAATGGTAAATGCACTATAATGTTAACTTACAAATAAGGAGTACCAATCCTTAAGTGACTTACAACAAGGAGCACTTATCTTTAGGTGACTTACAAAAAGGAGCGCCTATCCTTAACAATAATCGAGTTTTCACAAGGCTCTCAAAACCACCAAAATGATAATTTTACAATTGAAAGAACTCTCTTAACAAATGATATAATCAAGTCGAGTATTTAGAGAGTTAGGATAACACTTCAATAGATAGCAAATAATAAAGTTCAAGTGTTTATGTTGTAAACTTTGATGAATGATGGATAATGAAATATGTTGTATGTTTGTATCAAAGTTTTCAACCAATGATCTCTCTTACCAAATAATATAAATTAAGTATAAATAGAGATTTACACTTCAATATAAGTGTTGGCAAAGAAAACCTTTATCTAGAATTGAAATGAAATTGAGAAGTTTTCTTACAAAATATAATTCTTGATGAAATATATGAAACTAGTTTTATCAATCAAGAGATTCTTTGTAATAAATGAAATAGAATATATAATCAAGTAAGTTCAATGATTTTCAATAAATATACTCTCTTAATTGCTCTTGTAAGTGGTTTGAATTGAATGCAAAAGAGATGGCTATTTATAGATCAAAAGATTGAAAATCAGGAAGTTTTGGTTGATCAATTTCGATCAACCGAAGTGTGAATATAGCCGTTGTAAAATTCAATCCGTTGGAGTTTCGATTGACACTTCGGTCGAGTAGACCGGTCTACCGGTTTATACTTCTATCGACTGAAGTATATAGTTTTTGAAATTTAATTTTCTATATCAAAATGTTCATTTTTCCAAAATCATTTTTATACCAAAAATATTTTTATGAAAGTGATGAATTATGAAAAATAGTTTGAGCTTTATGCACTTACTAAAAATCGATGAGTTAATACTTTTACATATAAATTGAAGTTTCGATAAGTAACTTCTAAATTGCAATCTTCAAAGTTCTTGTTCTCTTCAAGTCTCTTTTGATTGCTTGTTTTTCAACGGATGACAATTTGAACCTTTGAATGTTTAAGAAGATTTATTTATGAAAAACTCAAGAAACAAGACTTATTAGAAATATAAGTGTATTGTTTGTTATATTGAATCACAGGTCAACAAACATGTCATTACAAAACGTTGTAGCATAAAGATAGAATTGATATATTCCAAAAACTTGTTGAAGTATGCTACACACAAAATATGTGCCGAGAAGGTTTTAGGCAATTATATGAGAACAGCAGCACATGTAACCAACATGTTACGACCAAAGCTAGGGTTCGTGACACGCCTTGAGAAATTGTGAAAAATTAAACCTATAGTTAGTCACTTTTGAGTCTTTGGCTTCATTTGTTACATGTTTTTGTATAATCAATTGAGGATCAAGTTTAGTAACAAGGACATGAGTTGCATACTTGTGGGAAAAGATAACTAAATAAAAGAAGGGTGGTGATATAATCCCATAAGCAATCATTGCCATACATCAAGAACATGGTATTTGAAGAAGCTCCTTCTTGGTGGATGAGACTTTTAGTATGGAGACAAACATCACCACAATACGAGTGTTAATGGTAACAAGCAAGTCGTGGAAGTTGTGTCTACTGGACATGATAAATAATGTGTTTTTCCATAGAGATCTTGATCGAGACATATACATAGAGTAATCCTTTACGAGTTAAAGCATGCACTATGAATATGATACGGTAATATAAAGGAACTCTTAGTTCAAAACAGACATTCGGTAGCTCGGTAGCACCAAAATACTCAAGCCTATTCCTTAAAAGTACGAAGTGGAAAACTAACAATAGTGCTAATCGTGTGTATTTATGATCCCATCTTCATTGGAGACGACAAAGATGATATCCAACAAACCCAAAAGAATCTATTAGTAATTGGAGAGTTAAATAATTTTTTGGAACTTGAGATGAAAAAAGAAAAGAAGTGTTATTCTTGTGTCAAGTCCTCAAATTTTGTTAGTTGGTATGACCCATTTAAAAGACGAACTTTGAAAGTTCGATCCACAAAAGGAAATGAAATCTCAAAACATAAGTTGGTTTAAAGATAAATGGGAAAAATTCATAAATAAAGTGTATACTTTACACCAATTCAAAAATCAGGTTTATAGTTTGAAAATTCAAAAATTAGATTTTTTATTTTTATTTTTTATTTATGAAATAATAAATTATTAAATCAATTTATTATTAAATATTTAATTCTAATATAATATAATTAACCAATTCCACATGCACCACCCATACTGCTCCGGGAACTATTCCGACGACCATTCCGACCACCACTCTTCTCCGACGTCTGCTCTGATTCCGGTAATTATTCCATCGACTATTCCGGTGACCATTCTGGTCACAGATTTACAATTTACGGTCACAGTTCAAAAATTTTATAGGTCACAATTAATTTGTTGATCACAGATCAAAATTTATAGGTCACACAGTCACAGATTTTCAAATTAACTGGTTACAGATTTTTTTATGGTCACAGATTATATAATTTTTAGGTCACAGATGAAAAAATGGTTGGTCATAGATTATATTTTTAGTCACAGATTATAGAATTTTAAGGTCACAGATTATATTTTTAGTCACAGAAAACCAAAATCACCAGATCCTCTACATGCACCACAGTCGACTGCCTCCACCATTGTTAACCCACCACGTCAAGTAAATACAACCGCACGCCGACAGTGCCACCACCACCGCACCCACAGCGCGCACCATCTTACGGCATCGATCTGAAAAAAGTTCCCAACTCCTAGATCCAATCTACGAACAACAACCTCCACCACCAACCACACACATGTTAACTATTTAATGGCTCACCACCACCTCATTGTTGCCGCCGCCAACATTAACAATAGTAAACACCCAAAACAGTACCGCCAGCCCAATCCAGAGTCGCTACTGCCAACACGAGCAGGCCACTACCATCACCACCGTCGCACGTCCTACCTAGATCCACTGCATCACCATCACCACAAAACCTCACAAATACCACCCAAATCACCACTGCCAACTACCACCACCGTCGTCCTTCCTAGATCTACCTCACCACCATCACCACACAACCTCACCAACACCACCCAAATCACCACTGCCAACAACCACCACCGCCGTCCTACCTAGATCCATCGCACAACCATCACCACACCACCAACCCACAACCACATCAACACCACCCACATCCACACTCACCCACTACCCTGCGACTGAGCACCGTACAATGACTAAGATCTGAGCGAACGAGCTCATAGTCCGCCGCAGCGACGCTCCGATCGAGGAGCCTATACCGGTAGACCTTTCTTGCAACGACAGAATCGCCAGAGAACTTCTTGTGGAATCAGCCCCTAATCCACCTCCTCGACCAGGCTGTGGATAGCAGAATTGCCAGAAGACTTCTTGTAGACGACATCATTCTTGCAGTGACGCCGGCTAGGGAAAGTATATAGAGAGGGGAGAGAGAGAGAGAGAGAGAGAGAGAGAGAGAGAGAGAGAGAGAGAGAGAGAGAGAGAGAGAGAGAGAGAGAGAGAGAGAGAGAGAGAGAAGCTCGAGAAATGGTTTGGAGGGATTGTAATTATTAGGGTAAAATATTTAATGTTTAATTATTATATTGATACCTTATTTATGAATTATGAAACTTCAGCCCGGATTTTTGAATTGTAGTCTTTAAACAACTCGAATTATGTAATTTTCCCAAGATAAAATCATAAGTTGGTAGAAAGCCCAAAATCTCAAGTCATTTTAAGTTAAAGTGATTTTTATTTCAAATATCCAACAAGTAACTTGGTTCTAACATAATGGTCATCTGAACGATATTCGACAGTAACAACTTAGTTATGAATCACCATGCAGTCGTTTTTAAAAATATTTTATTTAAAGCCTATAAAACTCTTCATCTTCCACATAAAAGCACCACTAAGTTCTACACTTATGTTTTTTTTTTTCAATAAATCCCCATAATCATTCTATTATTTTTTCATTTAAAAAGAAGATGAATGTCATAAAGGAAGTGACAATATATAAACCCCCCTTCCGTATCTCAAAAAACCGCCCTGTCTCTCTTTTCTCTCTATACGATTTTGACTTGGTGTGTTTATTTTCGAATAAAAAAGAAAAACCAAAGTATTGTAGTGTAGAAGGTTCAACCAAGAAAAACTACCAATTTCATTTCAAGAAGCAATCTAGAGATATGTGTCATTGCTTTTGCTCATTGATCTATGTGATTCTATATGTCATTTTTTGGTAAAATCTCTGAACCGAAAGGTTAATCCAAGAACAGAAAGGTAAATTTCTGGCCATAACAAGTATCTAAAAACAAATGGGCTCTTCGAATTTTAAGTTACAATGATTTTTTGTAATCAAAGAATTTTGCCCGTAATCCATTTATAATATGAAGTATGATTTTATTTTCGTAAATCATATTTTAGTCAGTCGAGTGCATAATGAGATGTCCCTATTGAGTATTCATGTACTTATTCCCTCTATACTCTTTATTCTAAGGATTAAATGGGTTCAAAGATCATGAATGATGGCTTAAATACGATGAGAGAAATCAAGTCAAACAAAAAATTGAAGGTTCTAATGTAAAATTTTCAAGTTTAAAACATGATTTAGATTTATGAAAGAAGTTAAGTGTACAAGGAAGATTAAGATATGTTTTAATCGATCTCTAAGTATTTTACTTTTCATTATGAAATTTTAACATTTTTCCTTCGATATCATGTAAATAAAATAACGATTATGCTTTTAGGTTAATTGAAGTAGCATCAGTCAAGGTGAAAAGGAACTTGTATGGTAAAGTACTTTAGAAGTCCTCAATGACTGAAATGTGAATTTTTCAGATTTGTCTGATTGTCAAATGATTGGCATATGATGTCTTCTTTATGTTTTTGGACGAGACCGGTGGGATTTGACAGCCTTAAGTCTTCTGTCCATTGCACTTGCAATTATGTCAATAGAAGGCATGTAGAAATAGTTATGATTTTTTTAGTAAGCTCTGTATCATGATTACCTGAGGGTAGATTTTCGCATACAATAAGTTAACAAGTTGAGTGCCTAAATGACCAAATTAAATTTAAAAAAATTTATATGTTAAACTTATACAAGGTTTTGATCTTCAACGAAGATTTCATAGAAATTCTAGTTTATTTGGCCTTCTAAACGAATGTTGACTTAATGCAGCACACTAGAGGGTCAAAATAGTAAATGAATGTATGCCTTAGTAGGAATCCGGATCTAAAGATTTAGGGTGTCAATTTGGTATCAGAGCATAAGATCAAACTTTTTTGTAGACTTGAAATGGTATATCACGTATATTAAAAGATATTTTGACGAGAATGGAGAGCCCTCGAGCGGAAAGATTTTTTTTTCTTAATCTATTTGATTTGTTTGTTTCTCAAATATGACATTTATATTGCATTTTATAATGTCTGAAAATGAGTTTATATTTTTAGTGAAAATAAAATTATTGAAATACATGCAACACGTGCCTAATGTGCAAAACACATTACAAGTAATGAGATGACATGAATTCTACTTGGTACTATGCATCTAAAATCTATGACTTCCCTAACATAGGTATGCAAAAGTTTATGAAATGCCAAGTTTCTATCTCAAAGTTATGGAATGTACACATTTAATCATTTATATTACGGTTGGAAAGCATTTTAACTATTATATACACGAGGATAAAATGGAATAAGTTAATTAAAGCTATGCTTTTCCTTTCAAGAGTAATGTATTTGTGCTAGAATAATTGTGGGCGACAGATGGTTAGAAGAAATTAACCAACTAGATGAAGGATGGTTAAGAATAAAATCTCATTTTATGTATCTTCTTCTATTTTTAAAGTCTTTGATAATGTTATGCTTTGTTGGTTTAAATAAGTTTTGGTTGTAATTTTGAATGGAGATGCGCATTTTTCTTTATTAATTCTATTATAGTTTGGTATATACGCTTCTAATGGGTAGAATTTATTTCTTTTTTAAAGGAACACGACTCAATCAAATCAAAGTAAATTGTTAAGAGATTTGTTGCAATCTGTACGAGAGATGGGAAGAAAGAGTGAAGCTTTAGCCCCACAACTAAGTTGGATGCTGTCTTGACCCATGCTTCAGTTATCGAAACATTTAGGAGGTATAAACCATCCTTGTTGTTAGAACTTAGAAGACAAAGAGGAGGGAAATCTAATTGAATTAATTCACCAAGACAGTACACGGCCTCCCTTTTCTTAAGGCCTTACATGATGCAAAATAAATAATATTTTATACACTTTTCTTCCAACTACCAGTACTAGATACTTAGTCAAATACATCAACTTGTAGTAGAACTAACTAGAGTAACAAATCACAATGACTAGTGCTTGACCAATACAAAAAACGTGTAACAAAGTGGTAGATCAAAAAGTAACTTAATTCAACAAAAAGTGTCACTTCATCACTTCTTTTATGGTGAGCTTAGATCTACTGGCGGCTGAGGAGTGGCTGTAGAAGCTGAAGCATATCATACAGCTTATAGGCTGCTCAAAGTATAGAGGGTTCAATGAACATAGTTTAAATTTAAGGGATCGACAAGTCAGTGGAGGGTATCAATGCCTCATTCTTGCACCAAGGCTCAATTGCAGGCTTTAACTTTGGAGCAGATTAAAGAACACGTGACTATGAAGTATTTTCCACAGCATTAAGAAATTTTAAGGAGACTGATTTTCTACAGCTTAAGCTGGAAAGTATGTCCTGATTATGAAATGAAATTCAACCAAGTTGACCAGGTATGCTCTACATTTGGTGAACACCGATGCTAAGAAGGTAAAGAGGTTTAAGTGAGGACTTCGACTGGACATAATGCATGATTTTTTTTTTTGTCCTGTTGTTTCTCCACTAATCGTAATAGGCTCATACCATGTTGTGCAAAAAGACTGATTTTGAGAAGCAATGTTAGAAGGTTGGCATGGATCATTAGGGTTAAGCTAGTCAACAGAACAAAAGCTTATCTAGAAAAGAAAGTGAAATAATCAGGATAAGGAAAAAGAAAAGTGCAAGATAAGAAAGCCAATAAGGAAGCAATAAACAACGAAGAAAGTACCGAATAATTCTAATACCAATTTACTGTGATAATAGGCGATAAAATAATATGACATAACATGAAGTAATTGATCACAAACTCAAAAATAAAATAATTTGTAGGGGAGTGGAGATTTTACTAAAATATGGAGAAAGAATTATAATGATTTTGTGTTTTTGACTTGTCTAACTTAATATATAATACAATAAAGAGCTAAATATACAGGTGATGTTTTAAACTCTAAAAGTGGAGTTATAGATGAAAATGAATGTTCAAAACGTGCAAAACGCGAAAATGAGCCCTAACTAGAAGAATATGGCGCTTGATCGCTAGGCCGGCGACAACTTCACTATTTTGGGGGCTCGAGCTCTATTTAAGCGCCAAGTGAGCATAATTGCGCTGAAGTGTCCTCCTCTGTGCAAATCTCGATCTCTTCAAGTCCAACACAAATTTTAACTCTCAATTGGACTTTCAAATAAAATTTCAATTAGAATTTGTTAAATAGATTTCGAATAGGATTCCAAAAGCATTCTAACGAATATAATTCCTCTTAATGTCGACCTTAGGTAGAATTTCCAATCATCTTCAAAATAAAGTTCTGATCCTAATTTTAACAAACTTCACTTCGACACGAATTCCACTCCAGTAAGTAAATTTCAAAGATTCTCCACGCGGTAACAAAACTCCACTACAATGAGTAAATTTTCACCTGGAAACAAAACTCCACTTCAATGAGTAAATTTCAAAGATTCTCCACCTGGAGATAAATCTCGGTTGCAAAGAATGAACTTTAACTCTTCAACAAAAACACAAACGAACTTCTCCATAAAATTTTCAACTTGAAAATATTCACCAGTTCTAGCACAAAAAAACCAAATGGGTTCAAACTCAAAAAAACCTAAGTAATTAAAATTTCAAGAACACCTTTGGATACAAAAGTTGCTCGAATCATGAGCAACACAATCAAATGTGATTCACAATCACCAAATCAGGTTGAAACAAGCATTGTAACAGAATCACCGCAAAATGCTTTTACTAAAGGATCTTTGCTAGAATCATCACCTCTAACCACGAAAAAAACAGAATTAACTAAATCAGCATCTATGTACCTATGTGGAGGCATATTCTAAAAAATGGGTCTTTTTCTAGACATTGAACAAAATGACACCACTAGTAATTGTGGCAAAGTGGAATTATCCATAACTTTCGAACTTGACTTAAACGTATTCATCAAAGTAGACCCCAAACAAAACTTCGACGGTACTGAATCGAACTCACAATCGTATGAGTTCCAGGTTTATGCTGATTGACCTTCAAAGATTTTATAGAACTTTGCAAGACATATAATTAGGACTTTTTTCGTCCCTGAAACACAATATGAGTACATCTACAAATCTTGAGAACTCCACATTCAACAATAAATTTATACCCTTTTAAGTCAAGAGTACTTAATGAGATAATTTTTTTTTTTTTTTAAGTCAGGAACATGACGCACTACATCAAGTGTTGTGACACTTCCATCAATAAACTTAATTTTAACATTTCATATACCAGCTATCGTACAAGGTATATTATTACCAATTACAACACGACCTTTGGAAACTTCTTCATATGTTGTGAACGAATTCCGATTGGGACACATATGAAAAGTATAAGCTGCATTAAGAATCTACTACTCTTTAGGTTTGGAATTGTCGTCACCAAAAGATCTTTATCATTGTGAAACGTTTCTCTAACACTCGCTTCACTCGAAGTATCTAATTACTTTCTCTTGTGATTAGCTGTTGTTCGCTATGAAAGTGCAAGCCACAAGTGCACAAGTTGCTTTCAAGTAATAATGTGCATTTTTTGAGTTCGAGTTGTCGATCCCTCAAGGAATGTTTACTTTCAATTACAAGACTTTAATTAATTTAATTCTAACAGTAAAAAGAAACACACAATAAAGATTTAGTTTTGAAAAATAAGGAAAATTAACTAAAAATCAACAAAAATAATATAACATAAATACATGGAAATTTTGGAGGAAAACATGGTTGGGATTCATGATTTTGCTTAACCGTCGCTTAATTAATTTCTCTACAAGCCAATTAATAAATTACCCATTTACAATGTTAGACCCTATTTTCCACTTTTACTTAATTACCTCCCTCGAGTGAAATTAACCCTAATTAATTTGTTTAACCTACTATATTTCTATGTCGATTAAAACCAAATAATTGCATTAATTTTTCGTGAAAATAGTTGAATGGATCACCTAGGGCTATCCCCTACAATAACCTATGATATTTACCATTTGGTATAAATTAAAATGTACAATCTTCTTTCGGAAAATGTACAAATCAATAAACTCAATCATTTAATGATCAAATAAATTAAAGGCATTTAACACAATAATAAATACACACGAAAATAAGCATTTTAACGTTAAAGAGCAAATATTAAAATTAAACTAGGTTAAGTTTCAACCATAAATTCCAACAATAAAATTTTGCTCATGTTATGTAAATGATAAAAATGAGAATATTTATACCAATACATTACAAATATGACAAAACAATTGAGAAAATACAAGGTTATAGATAAAACATTTTTTTGTTGGATTTTTGAAGATGAAATAACTTGCTCTTGAATTCTTCAATACTTCTCCAAATCTTTAGATGTATTCTCCTTGTGCTTTTGGTATTTTCCCCAAAAATTACGAGTGAGTCAAAAGAAAAAGAAAAGGAAAAGAAAGAAAAAATGAAAGAAGGAAGAACAAGCTCGTCCCTAGCCGTTTTCACACTTTAAAACCTAGAAAACCATCCAGGATTTGCCACATAAGTCCATGAAATTACACAAAATAATTAAAACAACCCCGTGTTCTAGGTGCCACTTCTTTGCCAAATGATTCATGTTTTCTTTTATTTTATTTTTTTCTTTTTGCACACAAGTCCTCTAGCAATTGGCACTCAAGGTCCCTCAACTTAATCTTGTGCAATTTGGTCCTCGGATTTTGACAGTTCTTTCGATCAAGCACTTCATAAATTTCAGCATGTGGTCCTTAACTTTCTACATTTGTGCACTTTGGTCTCCAACTTCACAATTTTGCACATTTTAGTCAATTTTGCACATTTTGCCTTGTTCCCTTTTCTTTGGGTGATTTGTGCCCATAAAATCATAAATTATACAATTGTGAGTAGAAATCCACTCATTTAATCAATAATAAGTTTAGTTTAAGTTTTAAATAAGTGTGCAAAAAACACACTTATTAGCCGTAGCTAATTTTTCTTTATTTTGCAACTTATAGCAATCTTTAACCAAATACCCATTCCTCTTGCAATAATTATAAATTTTATTTGTGAAGTTAGGCCTTAATTTGTCCTTTCTAGAACCACCATCAATAATAAGGCCATCTCTATGAGCCTCAGTTCGAACGAGATGCTTTATCTTCTCACTTGAATAAAGAGTATCATAAATATCTTCAATTGTGATAGTATCATGATTATATAGGATTGTGTCTCTAAACGACATATATGAAGTGGGCAATGAATGCAGAAAAATCAAACCCACAACTTCTTTATCATAATTAACCTCCAAATTTTCAAGATCAATGACAATTTCTTAAAACACGGCTAGGTGATCTTCAAGAGATGTACCTTCTATCATACGATGAGAATAAATGCATTGCTTCAATTGCAATTTTCAAGTAAGACTTTTAGTTATGCACAATTGTTTCAATCTTAGCCATAATGCAGCGGTGGACTTCGCCTTCAAAACTCCCTAAAGAATATTATTCGAAAGATGAAGATGAATTTGTGATAATGCCTTCTGATCCCTGCAATGTTTCTCCTCTTGATTTCAAGTTATGGGCATCTTATCAAATCCCAACAACATATCATCCGAGTCCACCACTATTTCTCACATATTTACCTGCCACAACGAAAATTTTGTATTGCGATCCAAAAACGAAATATCATATTTCATGGTTACCATCCAAAAAAATTAAGCTTGAGCTTTGATACCAATTTGTTATACCAGTTTGTTATTTGTTATAAATAACAAAGAAAATATCGGATAATTCTTGCACCATGTTTTTGTGATAATAGATGAGAAAATAATATGATACAAGTATCAACCCAAGAAGAAAATAATTTGCAGAGGAATGCAGATATCACTAAAATATGGAGAAAGAAATATTTTGTGTTTTTGATTTGTCTAACTTAATCAAAAATAAAGTGAGAGCTAAATATATATAGGGGATGTTTCAAACAGTAAAAGTAGAGTTGTAGATGGAAATGATCAAAACGTGTAAAATGCGAAAATGAGCCCGGTCTGGATGAATATGGCGCTCGAGCGTCGGCGGGTGCAAGCTTAACTGTTTTGGCCACTCGAGCTCCAGTTGAGAGTCGGGAGCATAATTGCGCTGAAAGTCCTCCTTTGTCCATATCTCGATCTCTTCAAGTCCAACACAAATTCCGACTTCCAATTGGACTTTCAAATAGAATTTTAACTAGAATTTGTTAAATAGACTACGAATAGGATTTCAAAAGCATTCGAACAAATAAATTCCTCTTAATGTCGACCTTAATTAGATTTTCCTAATCATCTTCAAAATAGAATTCGGGTTACACATTAGTTTTAATAAGAGTAGATGGTAGCAAGGATGGGGATAATCCCATTCCACCCTATCCTAAGTGTTGCAAGCGACAGAAATGTGAGTGTTTGATTGAAAAGAATCTTGCTTTCGATGTACTCAACCATGTCACATGGATAGATATTGTGCAGATCTTTCCTTAAAAAGAATGATGACCAAAACAAGAATAACAAGAGAAAAGTTTAAGTCTTTAGCTATGACTAAGCAAAAGGTTGTGTAGAACCTTTTACGTTATCGCATATATTATTATCTTAGTTGATGTACATACTTATGCTTGTTTGACTCCGGAGAAACATATTATTTTGTTTCATCATCATTTTAGCTAAATCTAGAATTGCATGTGATAAGTCTAATAACATACTAGAGGTTAGCATTCCTTTGGGTAGAGCGTTAAAAATCGGTAGAATAGCCAAATCTGTTAAAATGGAGATCGAGGACAAAAAAATTAGCCACTGTTTGAGCCCCATTAAAATTTTCATTTTCATTATTCTACTCATTTTTAACCACACATTTTTCAATAAAATAATATTTTTCATTACATCAATAACTTTTCCTTCTTTTCAACCACACATTCTCCATCAATCTACTATTCCAAAATACATTCTTCCAAAATAATGTAGCTCAAACGCACCCTTAGGAACAAACTTATACCAGCTAGATATGAATGATTTGATGTCATCTTAGACACGGATTGGCTGCAAGTAAATCATGCTATCATTTGACTCCGAGAAAGGGAAGTGTCTTTCTGAAAGCCAGGAGATGATAAATTTATTCCTTTAGAGTAAAAGACCAAACCTAAATTGTAGTTAGTGTCAGCTTTGAAGGTGGGAGAGATGTTGAAGAAATAAATGTGTCAATGTCGTAGTTGTTGTGGATGCTCGGCAACAAGTAGCAAAGTTAAGCGAGTACCGGTAGTGTCAGGGTTTGAGGATGTTTTTCTACAAAATTTACAAGGTATCCCTCCCTATAGACATTTCGAGTTTACAATAGATCTAGTTCCTCAATGCCAGTATCTAAAGCTGCATATTGCATGGAACCTAAGGAGCTAAAAGAGCTTAAATTCCAGATTTACATATTATTGGATGATGTCAATTTATCCAATCCTTGGTTTCTCCATGGGAAGCATCAATCTAGTTCGTTAAGAAAAAAAATAGTACTATGAGAATGTGCACAGATTATCTAGTATGAAAAAGCTCACAATTAAAATTTTCATTTTCATTTTCATTCTTCTACTCATTTTCAACCACACATTTTTTAATAAAATAATATTTTTCATCACATCAATAACTTTTCCTTCTTTTTCAACTACACATTCTCCATCAATCTACTATTCCAAAATACATTCTTTCAAAATAATGTGGCTCAAACACACCCTTAGGAACAAACTTATACCAGCTAGATTTGAATGATTTGATGTTATCTTAGACACGGATTGGCTGGGAATAAATCATGCTATCATCTGACTCCGAGAAAGGGAAGTGTCTTTTGAAAGCCAGAGATGATAAATTTATTCCTTTAGAGTAAAAGACCAAACCTAAATTGTAGTTAGTGTCATCTTCGAAGGTGGGAGAGATGTTGAAGAAATAAATGTGTCAATGTCGTAGTTGTTGTGGATGCTCGGCAACAAGTAGCAAAGTTAAGCGAGTACCGGTAGTGTCAGGGTTTGAGGATGTTTTTCTACAAAATTTACAAGGTATCCCTCCCTATAGACATTTCGAGTTTACAATAGATCTAGTTCCTCAATGCCAGTATCTAAAGCTGCATATTGCATGGAACCTAAGGAGCTGAAAGAGCTTAAATTCCAGATTTAGATATTATTGGATGATGTCAATTTATCCAATTCGTGGTTTCTCCATGGGAAGCATCAATCTAGTTCGTTAAGAAAAAAAAATAGTACTATGAGAATGTGCACAGATTATCTAGTATGAAAAAGCTCACAATTAAAATTAAGTACCCACTTTCCGTAATAAAAAAAATTTGTTTGAGCAGTTAGCACATCAAAGGTATTTTCCAAGATTGTTCTGCAATCCAGTTGAAAATAAAGGCAAGTGCTCTACCGAAGTCAGCATCGAGAACTCAGTACTATTATTATGAGTTTATTGGTATGCCTTTTGGTGTTGCTAATGCTCCGAACAGTGTATATGTTGGGAATTTTCTTAACATGCACAACGGAAAATAAATCAAATTTCAATTCCCACCAAAGATCTGCAATGTGTTTAGATAGAAACTGTGATGAGAATTATACCTTTGATGAATTCCACAAATTCCTTTGCTTTTTCTTGAACTCCAATGATCACGATCTGTAATCCAAGCTTTCCAATTGTCCAGCCTCCAATGGTGATCCACAAAGAGAACAAGAATGATGGCTAGAGTTTACTTTTCTTGTGCTAGCAAGAATAATGAAAATTCTATATGATTTACAAACCCTAGCAGCCTATTAATATAAGTACAAGTGGGCTTGGCCCATCTCTAAACTTTACCCGATCCGATATTTAATTAATCAAATTAATTAAATCCAATTCATGAATTAATTAATCTAATTAATTAATTCGGATCTATTAATAAGGAATCCAATTAATTAATTATACAACATTTGTCAATTAATTAATTGGTAGATCTCATTCTTCTGGTTCTCTTTTGTGTGTGACCCATTAGCTTCTCGATCTAATCATAATCGATAAATTAAAATACCCTTTTAATTCATATTTTCCAGATTGACATCTAACAATGTGTTAGGGTAATACATGTGATGGGAAAATGTCACGTGATGTGACAAACCAAACTTCTTCGTTTACCGTGAAATTATAATCATTTCGTCAATATGATCCAATCAATAATGAGATATGGATATGTGTCAACCTCAATTATCGATCATATCTTTTATCCCAGTGCTAAGTCAATGTAAGTCGAAAACTCATTTTTCGACATATGAGTTCACCTAGGCCAATGATTTCATTATCAACTTAACTGGATAAAATGTAGATTATAATCTCTTACTATCTAAGAGTGACGAATCCTCTATTGATCATTCACAATCTTCATACGATTCTTGACATATCCGAACGATGCTGTATTAGCGACCCTTGGCAAAGTAACATCCAACACTATCAAAGTATGACTGTCCTCATATAAGGTATTATGATGACCTCAAATCAAAGGATCAATTTCACTACCGAACGTTAGAGATTAACCACTAACACTCAAATAGTTATCCATGTGGAATCTCCCATCGGGTCTCCAATATTTTGTTCTATAACAAAACATTCATGTGTTCATTCAAGTCTCACCACATTTTAGCTTGTGAGATCAACTACTTACTTTACAAGTAAGAATGTCACACGTGATGGTCTACCCGTAATAACATCCGTATCTCGTTATTACTTCGACCACGGACGTTTAAGATTCAGTCATATGTAATTTGTATCTCACAATTACAACTCCTTGTAATTAACAAATCACCAAAACTTGAATGTACGGATTCTATTATTTAATTTATTTGAATATTAATTCAATTAAATAATAGATATCGCCATACATATGCATCGATTATATATATATATATATATATTCAAAGTGTTTATATCCAAAGTTGATTGGACCTAGGGCATAACACTTACAAACTCCCACTTGCACTAGATCCAATCACTTATATATCTTATACCATAAGAGTCTACATGACGATCATGTTTATGCTGCGACAAATCTTTGTCAGTGTATCGCAATTTAATAACTTATGGAAATTCGTTCTTTCTTTACGTTATTTCATTGTATTATCTTTCAAATGAGATAATACCGCCTTAACACATGTTTAGATCATCGATGAGAACTTAGCTTCTTCGCTTGTACAATGGCTCCATTGTTAACACAATGCAAAAACATGTGATCAACAATGTTAGAAATTACTCCAAGTTCATCAATGAACTCCCTAATCCAGACCACAACTTTTGTTGCTTTCTAAAGCAATGATATATAAGGCTTCAATTATTGAATCAAGGCTTATTTTCAATTTGGAACATTTCCAACACACCGCTTAACAGTAAACCAATATCCTAATTGAGATATGATGTCATTCTAGTCTGATTAGAAGTTAGTATCAGTGTATCCATGAACTCTCGGTTCATTCATATAAAATATTCTCGAGATTTTATCTATATAGATTGGGATGAGTTAAGCAATCTTCTAGATCTATCTCTATAGATCAACTTGCTTATCCCATATCTATCACGAAGAAATTATTTGACAACCATAATTTCAACAATTGAAATATAGAGACGTCATTTCCTACAATATGTCTCCTACATATAATATCAGGAATGCGACAATACGTCCACTATCTTCTTGTAAACACACAATTCATCTTCATTTTTGATAAAATCAAACAGTTTTTATTTTTTGCATCAAATCGAAGATTCCAGCTCCAAGAGGCTTGTTTCAATCCATATTGACATTTTCTTATAAACTCATTTACAACCATGGGTTCTAATCTATTAGGCAAGTCGACCAAGGTCATACCTTAGTTACATACATCAAGTCCATCTCTTTAAGTCAACACTTGACTTTATTTCTGCGTAACTAGTAGGTTCATTATCCTTGATTAGTAATTCTTGATTAGTAATCATGGATTCGTACCTTCCACGAAGTCGAATGATCCTACAAGATTTACATGGAGCTAATGTGTCCTCAGAAGTCTCAACTTCTCGATCAAGAGTATTTCCCTCAGCTGGTATGGGATAAGACTCTGGTTCATCTATTCGATCAATTATATCCGTGGACTCTTGAACTCCTTCAAGATTTATTCTACTCCCACTATCTTTCCTAGAATAAACACTTTATTCTACTCCCACTGTCTTGAGATGAACATCTTCTTCTCAACGGGATTTTAGAATTGATATCCAATTATCTCTTGAATATCCACAAATATGTATTTATCGGATCTAGTCTCAAACTTATCCGATCCAATATACTTCACATAAGCATCACAACCCAAACTTTCATATGAGATTAGTCGGGCCTTTCCATAACTCATATGAAGTTTTGTCAACCGATTTAGATGGGACACGATTTAGTGCGCAGCACGTGGCAATCAGTGTATGACCTCTGATTTTTGAATGCTTGCATGGCTTGTTCTTAATTGCACTATATCTGATAGTGTACAATTCCTCATTTCATATGCATCATTATGTTGCAATATATGTGAAGGAATCCACTGCATGAGAATCTCATTCTCTTTTAGATAATCTAAATTTTCCATGTTAGATATTCTTTACCTCGATCAAGTTTTAGTGTAATAATATATTTACCTATTTGTTTCTTTATTTCTAGTTTGAATCCCCTGAACATTTAAAGAGTTTCATGCTTTAATTTCATCAAATATACATGATCATTTCTGAAATGGTCATTAGTAAATGTGATGAGATAAGATAAACTTCATCCGACATTAATTGGTATGGGTCCACATACATTACTATATATTAGACCTAGTAATTGTGCAAATCTTTCTCATTTTCAAGTAAAAGAAGATAGGGTCACTGTACCTAACAGACATGATTCACATTTGTCAAACGATTCTAAATCATTTGATCCAAATATACATCTCCATGTAAGTTTGGAATTACACTCTCATTTATGTGACCAAATCTACAATGCCAGATATAGGTGTTATTCAAATTATTATTTTTATGCCTTTCAATTTCTATACTCTTTATAGAATACTCAATATTTAGAATATAAATGTCATTTTGTTATTTACCATAATCATTAAGATCTTATCAAGATAAAAAGGAACAATAATTGTCCTTAACATTAAAATAATTCATGTCAAAATATAAAATTTATTTAATGCTCTTGGTAATGGTGAGAACAAAAATAACATTTCTCTAATTCTAACATTAAGCCTAAAGGCAATGGCAAGAAATATGTTTATACAAGTAATGCAACAACTTTTGCTCATTTTCAACGTGTAGCTCAACTTTTCCCTTCGACAGTGATCTACTTTTATTTAGTTTCTGCATATTTATATAAATATGAGATTCATATCTAGTATCTAATACTCATGAAACTAATGAAGTAGATATAAATCTTGCAATTTCATTTCCAAAGACCTACCATTCAAAAATGATATTAAGGATCATCAGATTTGGTATTGTCCTCATTCGCTTTAACTGTCTTAGTCATCTTGATTACTTTTTTAAAGCATCCTTTAGACTTCCCTATAGGAATCTATGACTAATATTTGTCCACTACAAACACAGATGTTGGACTTAACAATTTTAAACATGTTCAGCAACTCAATGAGCGTGCTTCGAGTTTATTCATGTTAAATTCATAATTAGTTGTGAATAACTCTCTGACAGAGATTGCAAAACCAAGTCTATACTTAGTTCATTGTTCATGATTGAACTCAATTGAGACAACTTCTCAAAGTAGTTAGCATCTTCAGCACACGAGCACTGGCTGAAGATTCTTCTGCCATTATGCACCAGTATAGTTGCTATAAAATCTCATATCTTTCCACATGTGATTGTTCATTATTCAACACATTGAGATGAAAATTCATGTGTTAGCATCTATACTTTTATGTTGCTTTGTAATTTAGGTGACATAGTCATAAACATCACACATGTTGCAGTACTATCGTCATCATCGTGTTTATTATAGTAGCCACAACTTCCTTTGTCGAGTTATCAACAAGTGTCTCTAGAAAGGGCTACTCAAGGACACAACCAATTTTTTTTTATGCCTGAGAACAATTCTCAGATTGCGGAGTCAATGAAGAAAATTTGGTTTGGTTGTTGGCATCCAATATGTCTCTCATATATGTATGGTTACTCATGATTCAATGAACGTAAACGACGAAAAGTAAAAATATATATATATATATATATAAAGCATCAATTAATCTAACATGGTCTTTTATTAAATTAATTTCGCCCCAATTGTTTAACTCAAATTTATGACCATATCACATAAATTTATGGAATCCGTACTTGATTCCCAGTGGGCTGGGATCTCATTAGTTATATTAAAACCTCGAGTGTACTCAACAAGTCCTAATAAAATATTTGGGTAGATACTATTATCAATTGTATCTCTATACAAGTCTCAAATCATTAAGCTGACAACTCTTTATCTTCACAATCTTATGTGTTAGCTTAACATGCATCTAAGATTTATCTCCTTAAGTATACTCAACAAGAAATAAAAATTAGTTAAGTCAAACACATCATTTAGAAATATCTAATATTTCATAGTGTCAAACATATTCCTAATAGACCAGCTTTGAGTGTACTTAACAAATTAAAATCGATTTAGGACTATCGTTTTTCACTATAATGGTGGAAGTTAAATATAAATATGACTTAATATTTTAACATGCCACTAAAATTTATTTTCTTGAGTGCACTCAACAAAAGATAAATTTTACTTAAGTCAAACTCATCATTCAGAAATATCTAATATTTCATAGTATCAAACATATCTCTAATAGACCAACTTTAAGTGTACTCAACAAGTTGAGATCGATTTAGGACTCTCATTTTCACTATAATGAAGGAAGACGAATAACAAATTGACTTAATATTTTTTTAACGAGGGGTTTTGCATGCAAATGTCTCATCGTAATAATTATACATATTTTATTATACATCTAGCATGCAAATAAATATACAAGTAATAATGTGGATGATTGTAGACATTACTATCTAATCTTCTCGAGCCATAAGGAAGACTAGTTGGTCAGTTCCTATGGGGTATAGCATTGATTTATACAATGCTCCATCTCTATGGTCTCCACCTCTTCTTGCATCTCCAAATAGTCCAGTTGCAACATATATCATATACTAGTTGGCACACAGGCCTAAATAATTGGGCACATAGGCCCAAAATAATAACAATAATAACGGACTCACAAGTTCCAAAATAAACTAAGAGCTCGCAGGCCCATAAAACAATAAGAATAAAACTAACAATTCAACATATCCACATGGTCGAGTCCATAATCATCCACTAATAAAACATTCATCACATAAATGCTTTCCTATATAATATCTAATATTATATGCAAACATGTTTCAAGTTTCTAACAATTAAAGTCGTCTACACTAATTTAGACAAATGGATCCGAACAATTAAATAATTAATTAATTTAATTAGCGCACTTATTTAATTAAAATCAAATATCAATTAAATATCAAATTAGAGTTCAACTCTAATTCTACAATTATAGGGCGGGACTTTAATTAAAATCAAATTTTAATTAAATACCAAATTAGAGTCCAACTCTAATTCCAATAAAAATTTTGGGCGAGAAAATTTAATTAAAATCAAATTTTGATTAAATAATAAATTAGAGTCCAACTCTAATTATAATGTAATTAATATGGTTGAATTTAAGTAAAATCAAATTTTAATTAAATACAAAAATAAGAGTCAAACTCTAATTTCAAGATATTATGGCGAACTTATTTAATTAAAATCAAATTTTAATTAAATACCAAATTAGAGTCCAACTCTAATTTCAAGAAATATTTAGGGTGAGACAATTTAATTAAAATCAAATTTCAATTAAATTTCAAATTAGAGTCCAACTCTAATTTCAAGAATATATTAAGGCGGATAATTGAATTAAAATCAAATGTTAATTAAATATTAGATTAGAGTCCAACTTTATTTTAATTGAATTAACATTTTAGTTTAGGATAAAACTCCTAAATAAAATAAAATTCAATTTAGGGTCAAAGTTTAATATTTAAGTTAAAATCCAATTTTAACGAAAATATAAAAAGTCATCTATTTTAAATGGGTAAAAATTGAAATTTTTGGTCAAACCCATTTGAAAATCAAATCTAAAACCATTTTAATATTTAAATTCAAAACCATTTTGAAAATTGCAAATTGACCCAAGTTTAAAATTGTAAACAAGCCCTTCAATTATTTGAATTCATGACAAGCCTTTTTCAAATAATTGCAAATTTGACCCTAGATTTATAATTGCAGGAGGAGGTTCCGTAAATTTCAAGATGGGCCCCTGCCTCCACCTTTTCTCTACCCGTTTCTTGAAAACCCTAAAACCTTAACTCTTTGGTGGCGCCGGCAATGACCGGCACAACATAAATCTGCAGCGGGAGCCACATACTCGGACGGCGACATCTCGCCGTCAGCAGCAGCGCAAAAACGCTGCTGTCTACAGCAGTGTTTTCACACTGCTACATCAAGGGTTAGCTGCTGTCGCTGCCGCCTTCGCCGATGGTGTTAGTTGCTGCCGACGAGTTTTTCCAGATCCAATTTTTTTTCAACAGATTTTAAAATAAGAAAATCAAATTTTCTTAATTGCTAGAAACATGAAAAATATCAGCAATCAACTTTTTGTTTGTTCTGTAATTTGAAACAATTTCTAACAAATACAAAGTAGACTCTAATACCACTGTTGGGAATTTACTTAACATGCACAGTGTAAAATAAATCAAATTTCAATTCTCACCAAAGATCTGCAATGTGTTTAGATAGAAACTGTAATGAGAATTATACTTTTGATGAATTCCACAAACTTATTTACTTTTTCTTGAACTCTAATGACCATGATCTGCAATTCAAGCTGTCCAATTGTCCAGCCTCCAATGATGATCTACACAAAGAACAAGAATGACGGCTAAAATTTAATTTTTTTGTGCTAGCAAGAATAATGAAAATTCTATATGATTTACAAACTCTAACAGCCTATTAATATAAGAACAAGTAGGCTTGGTCCATCTCTAAACTTTACCCGGTCCGATATTTAATTAATCAAATTAATTAAATCCGGTCCATTAATTAATTAATTCAGGTATTAATAAGCAATCCAATTAATTAATTATACAACACTTATCAATTAATTAATTGGTAGATCTCATTCTTCTTGTTCTCTTTTGTGTGTGACTCATTAGGTTCCCGATCACAATGCCTAACGACGTAAATTATTATTTTGATCTAAACAAAATCGATAAATTAAAACACCCATTTTAATTCACATTCGTTGTCCCAGATTGACATCTAACAATGTGTCAGAGCAATACATGTGATGGGAAAATGTCACGTGATGTGACAAATCAAACTTGTTTATTTACCGTGAAATTATAATCCTTTCGTCAATATGATCCAATCAATAATGAGATATGGATATGTGTTAACCTCAATTATCGATTATATCTTTTATCCCAGTGTTAAGTCAATGTAAGTCGAAAACTCATTTTTCGACTTATGAGTTCACTTTGGCCAAGAATTTCATTTTCAACTTAACTGGATAAAATATAGATCATAATTTCTTACTATCTAAGAGTGACGAATCCTCTATTGATCATTCACAACCTTCATACGATTTTTGACATACCCGAACGATACTGTATTAGCGACCCTTGGCAGAGCAACATCCAACACCATCAAAGTATGACTGTGCTCATATAAGGTACTATGATGACCTCAAGGTAAATGACCAATTCCACTACCGAACGTTAGAGATTGACCACTAACACTCAGATAGTTATCCATGTGAAATCTCCCAACGGGTCTCCAATATTTTGTTCTATAACAAAACATCCACGTGTTCATTCAAGTCTCACCACACTTTAGTTTGTGAGATCAACTACTTACTTTACAAGTAAGAATGTCACACATGATGGTCTACCCATAATAACATCCGTATCTCGTTATTACTTCGACCACGGAAGATTTAAGATTCAATCATATGTGATTTGTTTGTATCTCACAATCACAACTCCTTGTGATTAACAAATCACCAAAACTTGAATTTACGTATTCTATTATTTAATTTATTAGAATATTAATTCAATTAAATAATAAATATCGCCATACATATCCATCGAATATATATATATATATATATATATATATATATATATATATATATATATATATATATATATATATATATATATATATGTCCAAAGTTGATTGGATTTAGGGCATAACACTTACAGTTTACGGATTTAATGAATAGAGTGTTTCTTCAATTCTTGGTTAATCCATCATAATCTTTATTTAAGATATATTGATCTATTCTCAAGATAAGGAATTGTGCAACGAGTATCTTAGCATAGTATTGGAAACCTTGCAAAAATAGAAGTGGCAAATTTAAAAAGGTGTGACCTTTTGCTTGATCGAGTATGGTATCTTGGTCATGTAGTTACCAGCCACGGAATTGAAGTAGACCTAGCTAAATTCAAGGAGGTATCTAAGTGGAACATACATGTTAATGCATGTGAAGTTCATAGTTCTCTAGGAATGGCAGGCTATTATCGAAGATTCATTGAGGATTTTGCTAAGATAGCTGGACCGACGATTCACTTGATTTGGAAAAGAGTTAAGTTTCAGAGGTCATATAAATATGAAAAGAGTTTCCAAAGTTGAAACAATGGATAGTTACGACTCCAGTCCTGTCTTTACCAGAGATGTATCCAAGTAAGGATTATGATGTGTCTTAATGTAGTATGGAAACATACTTCGAGACAATTGAACTTGTAGTGGTAGTTCATGCTACGAAGTTATAGCGTCACTATTTGGAATCAGGATTATGTTTAATTAATGGTTTCCTAATCAAAATAATCAGACAAACCACTGGTACATTTGGCTGCAAAATGGTTAACTTAGGTAATTAATTCCTTAAACAATAATTAACCTTTATTTTCCTTTGATCAGATCTAACTTAGTTTTGACTAGTCCAAAATAAATTATTCTTGGGTTAAAGTCACACCATTAACTACAAGCTAAAAAACAAACCCAATATTGATATACAAATTCTTATTCCTTAAATAATTAATTATTTACCCATTTAATAATATCGTATCCAACACTAATTTTCTCTTTAGTCTCCTAACTTTTTAAAATTATCAAAAGGAGCTTAGGTCAAAATCCTTGTCACTAAATAATCTTATTCCAAAATTTAGGGCTATTATTTCCCTCTCCCTTAAATTATTTCGTTCTCAAAATTACTTAGCTAGTTGAAGAGTTCTTAGTACTTGGCCTTGACATCTTCTTCTAGTTCCCAAGTAGATTATTCCACTCTACGATTCTGCCATTGGACCTTAACCAGTGACAGATTTTTTTATTTCTCAATGCATGCACATATCGTTCAAGAATAGCGGCCGGAGCTTCCTCATACGATATCACTTTGAACATCCAATCTTTGATGGCTTTATCTATCTTATTGGTACCAATGGGGTAGTAACTTCTAGACACAATCCAATTCCTCAAATGCAAACTTGACTTATTAATAAATGAAACATAAATGAATTAATGAGTAGCTCCAGAGTCTAAAAGAACATAAATAGGAATTTCAGATTTCGAAGAATACCTGCCATCACATTTTGAATCCTCATCCTGAGTTAAGGAAAAACTCTGACCTTCCATTTCTTGCCTTGCTCATCATCTCTCTTGGAAGCTTCTTTGAAATTTTTAGCAATATGGTCTGCTTTACCATATTGATAGCATACATTACTACTGTTGCAGAAACTTGCTCCAAGGGTCGTCGAAACGGTATTTTTCGGACTCAGTTTCACGTTACCTTTGTTGGCATGAGACATTAGAATTACTATGATATGGAAATTGTAGCTGTAGAAATCCCTTAATTCAAGGGTCAACCATAAGTGTAGCCAAAATTACCGTACAGGCTAAATATGTTGGAGAGTTTGTATAGAAATAGGGGTTTTGGATGTTGTTGTTTGTCCCACATAGGATAGGAATAGAAAGAAAAACTTGTTTATAAGTGTGAAAGTTATATCCTTATTAAATTGGATAAAAGACCACTCAAATGGGCTTTGGGCTTGATTGGGCTCCTTAATAGATGGGCCTTGGGTCTTGTGATTTCTAAATTTCAGTTTTAGCACTTATAATTTTCTTTTTCGGTTTTGTTCGGTTTTGTCTGAATGGATGTGTCTGATCAACACAACTGTTTTACCATAACCGACACAAAGGATAAAGATCTTCGTTTTCTATATATCTGTAGAGAAAACGTCTGTTTCACTTACTGAAAGAATCCTGCATTTTAATCCTTCATAAATTTTGTTTGAGAGAAGAAAACATTGAGTATAATCGCCAGAACCAAGAATCGAGTGCTCGTTTCTTGGGTATAGATTGTTGAATCTTGGTGGTAGACGTTCATCGAACTATAAGCACAGGAGTAGGGACGAATTTCTGCTATAGGACATAGCATTGTGCTAGCCTCAATCTGAAATTCAATTCAGTATCGTTTATATTAATTTTGTTGTCGATCTATATATTGCAGTGATATTATTCTGTTTTGTAAGTTCGTTACGTTTTTAATTCTGTCTAGTTCTTTATTGTTTCCAACAAAATATAGCCTCCAAAATTATCTCCATGTATCTCTATATATCTTGTAAATGAATCAAAGAAATAGAAGATGAATATTACTGCAGACTGACATGGTATCAGAGCATGGTCTTGGGTTTCCTGTGACTTGACCAAAGAAGGTGACCCAAACTACTCAAAATCCATGGCAGACTCCACCTATTTGATACAACCACCAAACACTACCACTGAATTCATCCTTGACAACCTGACAACCAAGATGACACAGGTTCTGTCAAGGGCCCAGACCTCATAACCATTACCCATCACCGATTGCACAACAGTACCGATAGGCATCAAGTTAGATGGTTCTAAATATGCTTTGTGGTCCCAAGTTGTTGATATGTATATCTCAGGCAAAGACAAGCTGGGATACATCAATGGAGACTCACTGCAACCATCAGAGACAGACCCATCCTTTCAAAAATGACGGACTGAGAATGCTATTGTGAAGGGGTGGGTGATCAACTCTATGGAATCCTCCTTAGTGGGGAACTTCATTCGCTTCCCGACTGCCAAGCAGGTTTGGGACTCTATTGCTACAACATATTTTGATGGATCTGACACATCAAAACTTTCTGATCTCTGAAGGCGTGTAACTCGGATACGGTAAGGAGGTGGATCCATTGAAAAATACTACAATGATCTACAAGGTTTGTGACACGAGATTAACTTTCGTCGTCCCAACCTGATGGAGTGTGCAACGGATATACAGAAATAGAGGTGTCAATTCGGGTGGTCCAGGCCGGGTCGGCCCTATCAATATATGAGCCCGGTAACGGCCTACGTGAGAAAAAGTCCGTCCGCTATGGGTTCCGGGTCAGCCCACAAATTTTGGACTACAAGCCAGGCCCGCCAGCTGACCCATTCGGGTCGAGCCCATACGGGTCGAGGTTTGTTTCAATTTGGCCCGTATTATTGTATAAATAAAATTATAAAAATATAGAATTTTTCATATTTATAGCAAAAAATATTTTTTCTGTTAAATGTAAACTAAGAATTGAACAAAATGATAAATTCATATTTCTACCAAACAATGTTTATATAGAATTCAAATTTAATGTTACATGAATTATTTATAACTTTGCAAAGTTAAATTTAATTTAAAAAAATAACAACTAAATGTATTTCTAATTAGTATTATCAAATATTTATAGTATAAGCATTGTTCTAAAAAAGGGGAAAATGCGCCGCCTAGGCGCGACGCGCGACCAAAACCCGTCGAATTCGGGAAATGCGGGAAAAATGCGTTTCCAACTAAAAGGCGCGCTTAATGCGCCCCTAGGCGCGCCTAGGCGTGACTAATGCGCGCATCGGCGCGCATTAGTCCGTTTAATCCTTTTTTTTTTTTTTTTTAAATCTGTTTTTTTTTTATATATTAAAAAATTTATGGCGCGCATTAGTCCGTTTAATCCCCCCCCCCCTCCTTTTTTTTTTAAATCTGTTTTTTTTATATATTAAAAAATTTATTTTTTTTATATAAAAATATATTTAATGCCTTAAAAATACGAAACGCATTATGACGCTTATTCTTCGCATTGACACGCCTAAACTTGTGATTCTTGATTCTCGGCCTCGACGCTTCGCAACGCATTACGCATTTTAGAACACTGAATATAAGTACATCCCAACTAGGTTGCTCTCTCCCCCTTTTTTTTATCAAATTTTCAAAAAAAATTTTCAAAGGCCGCGATTAAAGGGGCAACTCGCGATGCCCGCAGGTCACACCTCCTTGACCCGTGAACCGCCCGCTCGGGTCATGGAATGGCCCGCGGTCCCGGATCTATCCGAGCCGGTTTTCACGGATCTAGCTGGCTCGTCCGTTTTGACACCTCTATACAGAAATATAACTCCATCCTACATGAGGAAAGAGTTTATATTTTCCTGGATGGGTTAGATGATTGACTTGATAATATTCGAAGTGATGTTCTTCAGCTGAAACCTTTCCATACTATTGAGCAGGCCTATGCTCATGTTAGAAGGGAAGATGCTCGCTAAATTGTGATGGCATCTGGGGTCAGGAATTCCTCTAGCGGTGCTGTAATGACCACTAAAGGGGCTAAATTTGGTCAGCTACAAACAGGGGCGAATCCAGGTTCAAAGTTCAGCACGGGCGGACCGACCATTGAATGTTGATCATTGACCATCGACAGCACTATAGCAGGTCTGCACTCCGGCTCCGCAGTGGGTTCGCCCTTGGTGCTCGTCCACTATGGAAAACAAGGGTTTTCTTCATTCCAATAGTTTGGTACTTATGGCGCACAGGGCGATCCTTTCCAGTACCCTTTACCAGTGGCACAATTCAGCTGAGACCCATTGCCGTATTTTCTGTCCACAAGGCTGAAAAAATACCATTCTAGATCTCGTCTTCAGGGATGCATTCATGCGCATAATCTTCATAGTAGAAATCACGAGACATGACTATTCATTAGAAAGATTGGAAAAGAATTGCAAACAGACAAAAGAAAACCGTGGAAAAAGTAGAATTTGAGGTAAACCATAGGCACATGAGAATCTAATGACAAGTTAAGAACTCAGTATGCAAAAGTTTAAATTCATATCAATACAAATGATACTCAAAGTTAAATCTTGGATCCCCAACTCTACTCAACACCCGCACACGTATACCTATAAATACAGGCATTCAATATATATTTCTGTTTATTAATCCTCTCTTCAATTCCCTCTAATTTATCATTTCATATAAAAGTTCATCTTTAGACAGAAATAATCACAAACAAAATAACTAAAAGAAATTCTGAATCCACTCATTCCATCCACGTGGAGGACGGTATGTTGACGTGGCCGTTAAAAATGGTAAAACATTAATTGAATTAGACGTGGATGACAAATCATCCAAACAAACCCTTAAAACACAATAAATCATAGAAAACCTCGTAATTGCATCCCTTTATTAAAATCCTAATTTCCTCTCAAACCCATTTCGTCCATAATCAAACTCCCCAAATAATATATTCAAGAAAATCCCAAAATCATCCCACTGATCTCTCATATTCAGTATCAATGTCGCAAGACCTGTAATCTATTTTTTTGGAAAATTGATATCCATCATTGAAAATCTATGAAAAATCTCAGAACTAAATAAAAAACCCAAATTAGAGATTTCAAGAGATCCTCAAATCATCAAGCAGATCACTCACCTTAAACACCCAAAATTTACGAACGAAAATACGTACCTGCAAGTTCCCATGGCTCAGATATGTAGACATCAATTTCAGTAACAGCTTGAAATCGAAAGGGCTTCCCACATGCCCTCCTCCTCACCTCAGATTGTATCTCACCATTTTGGAATTGGATTTGGTTTTGTTTGTGGTTAATGGGTTGCAAATTGGCCCAATTCATTGGGCCTCACTTTTTTTAAAAAAAAGGCCCAAACAAATAGACAATAAGAAAGAAAAAAAAATCAGCCACCTCCATTTCTTCCCGGCGGACGGTGGACGACGACGAGTTTCGCGGATCAAGCTCTGAGCGGATCCGGCACGGGCGGCGCAGGCTGGCAGTCTTTGGATCCGCCCCTGGCTACAAACTTTGTGAAGTTGGGGTCATGATGGGGGAAAATGTACTTACTGTGGCAGTACCAAACACACCCGAGATACTCGCTTCAAACTAAATGGGTACCCCGACTGGTGGTATGAGTTGCAAGCCCAGAACAAGAAGGACAACACAATGGCTGAGGAAGGCACAGGCAGAGCTGCTGTGGTCACTGCTGAGCCCGAGTTATCACTCATTCCATTGGTTGATTCTTCTACTACAGTCAACGATCGAGGTAATTGGGGACATATTCTGTGTAGCTCTAGCACTCGAAATAATGGTGCCTGGATAATTGACTCCAGTGCTACGGATCACAAGACCTATGACCCTAGTGACTTTTCTCATACAACAAAGCCACGACGAGTCTGCATTGCTAACGCCAATGGGGTTGCATATCCTGTCATAGGGGCTAGAACTGTGCCCATCTCACCCTCTTTTTCATTATCCCACACACTTCTTGTTCCATCTTTATCAAACAAACTGATGTCAGTAAGTCAAGTTATTGAAGAACTCAACTGTGTACTATTAATATATCCTGCATTTTGCCTTCTTCAGGATATTCTCAGCAAGGAGATCTTTGGGCGTGGTACTAAAAGAGGGGGGCTCTATTACCTGGATGATTTCAGTCCGGGAAAGGCAAATCACATGCAACCTCAGGTCAGAAGCAAAGGAAGACAGATCTGGTTGTGGCGTCGTCGTTTGGGGCATCCATCATTTGGTTATTTACGGTACCTATTTCTGGATTTATTTTTAAATTTACTGAATGTAGACTTTAAATGTGATACATGTATTATGGCTAAGAGCCATAGAATTTCCTATCCAACAAGTTTGAATAAAAATGTTGTCCATTTTTCCTTAATACACACTACACCAAAAAAAGCCTTTTGCAACGGCCAAAAAACGCTGCAAAAGGCCTTTTGCAACGTTTTGGCGTGTGTTGCAAAGTTCAGTGTTGCTGTTGAGGGAAGAGATACGGCAACGTTTAAAAAACGTTGCAAAATGGGTCTTTTGCACCTCTTTTGCAGCGTTTAAAAAACGTTGCAAAAGATCCCTTTTGCAACGTTTTTTAAACGTTGCCGTTTTGTTTTGTTTTTTTGTTTTTTGTTTATATATATAAAAGCAATTTATGTAAATGGAATAGAAAAATTGAAAATGAATCTTTGTGAACAAATTTTGAAATTGCATAAAAATTTATAATTTCATTACAAATATCTGAATCAATACATTTGAACATTAGAATGTGATACAATAAGAGAAAGCTAGCTAACTCAACATTAGCCTGAAACCAGTAAAGATGGAGTGAAAAGAGCCCCACAAGAAGAAATGGAGAACCTTCTCCTTCTATTCACCAGGGATACATCAGCCTGTATCTGATTTCTTGTTGTCATGGCATTTGGCACATTTTGTTCGTCGCGCGCATAGGATAGTTTGAGTGGATCCATCACGGCATAGGATAGTTCGTGCGTGGCATAGGATAGTTCGTCTGTTGTCATGGCATTTGGAGAACCTTCATTTCTTGCTGTCATGGCATAGGATAGTTTGAGTGGATCCATCACGCTGCAGACCTTCGAGATCAACATCGTAGCAATCTCCCCAAGGTATGCATCAACCGTCTTGGCAACTCTCTTAGAAACATTCTTAATAATCTGCCGTCTTTTTCCACGAGGCTTTCCCCATCCTCGGCGGGGGATCTACTTGACTCAAGATCAATGGTCGAACCAAGCTGGTTTCGGTTTTCAAATAAATCATATCCTGGGTCTACAATTTTATTTGCGAGAAGATTTTGATTTGTCGCATTTAGTCGAAATATTCTTTTCAATTCCACCGTTTGCTTCAAAGAATCGGATTTTTCTCTGCTTTATTAAGCTGTTGAATGAGTGAAGCTTCTTGTCTTGGAAGAAGACCTTACCTCGTCTTTTCGTAATAGGTCATCTCAACATTTTCATGAACTGCCGCATTTATCCGCACTCATCGAGCGAGTTAGGAGACTCGATTTACGGGGCTCATCTTGAACGAGATGGAATGGCGGGTGACGGATTTATTATTTTTGTCTCCACAGATCGTTTGCTCCTACGGTGAGTAGTCCTCTTCAAATGATTTAGCACCCCTTGGACATGTGAATTACTCAATTTGGAAGTAGTAATTGTTCTGCCATGGATTTGTCCTTTGTGATCAACTGCATGAAAAAACCATCATCATAATATAGTTGAAACAGAACCTACGCATATGAGGGTAATTTGGGAAGTGCAATAACACTCGAAAAATCTTGCATCTAATTCTAACAACTACACTATGGGGACCCAACTTATTGTGGGATTGACCAATAAGCAAATAAGTAAACCAAGAATCAATCCAATCATACATGAATATACATACCAAGATATCAATGAAGCATTTATTCGAATGGTCCCCATGTGAAGACACTTAGTAAAGGAGTGAGGTTTTTCCACTTATTTATTGATGATATACATAGCAATATACATTATTTTCTTATGAAGACCGCAAAGAAACATCTCACTTTTCGTAAATGGTTACCTCGAGTAAAATGAACCATCTCCGTAATGAATCAAGATTTATTTTCGCATACATATCTTATCATTTAAGAGTATGCCGCTCAATAAGTGTTTACGATACATGAACTCATATTTCTCTCCCGTCATAGTTGGCATTGTATAGTTATTGTTCCCTCTTGATTTAGCCAGAGGATGATGTGTCACCCTCCCCGATTGACAAAAAATAAAAATAAAGCTGCACTATGAGTACAAATGCCACTATAATTATTAATATGCTCAAAGCAAGAAACTTGTATATGGTTTTCAACTTAAACCTCTGCTTGTCTTCCCAAATCTTTCAAATGAGCCATCTTGAACACGGACTTGGGTTGTTCAAGCTTGATTCAATAACCGTAGATTAAGAAAGGTTCAATCTCGCCTCTTATGTTCAAACAAGTCTTAAAGATGCCATAATAACTAAGCAATTCAAAGGTATCACTTATTTACGCACTATATTTAAAGCATCTTACTTGTGATGGCTTAACTTTATATGAGTGTATTTCGTTAAAGCTTTTGTTAGGGTCTTTGTTTCTTTGGTGAAGAAATTAGATATCCAACCATCCGCCATTCCCAGACCTAACCTCCATGGCTGCTGTTCAACGGTAAGAAGATTATCAGACGTTGCCATTCTTAGACTTTGTGGAGTAAAAACCAAATCCGCAATCAAAATTTAATCAAACTAATCGAAAATTACAAACAAACAATCGAAACTAGCTTATTAAATCAAGCGAAAAAAGGAAATGTTTGAATAATACAGATGTTTAGAGGAAACACAGTGAGTAGAGATAAGAGAAGAGAAGGGAAGGGAAGGGAAAAGTGTAGAGTATTTATGTACACTCTACAGGTGATTGAATTGCAGGGATTGCCTTTGCCTATATATCTTAAGGAAGTGAAGGCAGCAGAAGAGCGCAGATTGAAAAATGGAGTGCGTTTTGAATTCAATTAATCCACTTACCATTTCTCTTTTTTTTGGATTTCTTCTTCTGATTCTGAGTTTTTTGAAGGGCAAGAAATCAGGAGACAAACCACCAGGGCCTAAAGGAATACCAATTTTTGGCAACATGTTTCACTTGGGGGATTTGCCTCACCAAACCATGTACCACTGGGGCAAAACCTATGGACCTCTCCTTTGGCTTAATCTCGGCCAGGTTAATACGATGATCGTTCAGAATGCCACTACGATTTCGCCGAGTTATTTAAGAAACACGACGTGCGTTTGTCACGGCCGCAAGGTGCCTGATACACTCACGGCATTCAATTTCAATGCGGGGTCGTTGGGGATGAACACGTTTGGTGGACACTGGAGGGTACTCCGGCAAAAGTGAAAAAGAATGACCTGAGAAGCTATGGGTTTGTCAAATTGCAACTGAAATGGAACAACTCTTCGAGATTCTTCTTCTTCCATGGATCCTACGAGATGGAAAGCTCGGAGTACAAGGTTTTCGAAGTGGTCTGACTGATCTGGCAAGAGGGCGGGATTTTAGTCGGGTTCTGTGGAGGGTGTTCAGGGGATTAGGAGAGGAGGCAGAACGGAGAGGAGAGAAGAGGAGAGGAGGCGAGTTAGGGTTGAGGAGGAGAATGGGGAATGAAGGGAAATGCAAGGATCTTGTTGTAAGATGCGGGTTGGGCCACTTTAATTTCGCAGGTTGGGCCTCTTTAATTTTCGCGGGTTAAGCCTCTTTACTTTTCGCAACGTTTATTAAACGTTGCTAAAATGATCTTTTGCAACGTTTAATAAACGTTGCTAAAGGCACTTTTCGCAACGTTTATTAAACGTTGCGAAATGCACTTGTTTTTGCAACGTTTAATAAACGTTGCAAAATGCACTTTTTGCAACATTTATTTATAAAATGTTGCTAAAACTCAATTATACTAATCAATTGCAATATTCACTTATCAAAATGTTGCGATAGACCCCTTTAGCAACACTTAACTATCAAATGTTGCCTTTTATGTGTTGTAAAAGCTCATTTTTGGCGTAGTGACACTCCAATGTATGGGGACCTTCACCGGTGACTACTCCCTCGGGTTATCGATGGTTTGTGATTTTTGTCGATGATTGTACTCGCATGGCGTGGCTCTATCAAATGAAGTCCAAAGATGAAGTCTTCCCTATTTTTCAATCATTTCATACCATAATTCAAACCCAATTCTCAACCAAGATACAAGTTCTCGATCCGACAATGGTGGGGAGTTTATTATCCAACACATTAAGGCCTATTTCCAACACCATGGTCTACTCCACGAAATATCTTGCTCCCAAACCTCGCAACAAAATGGTATTGCTGAGAGAAAAAAATCGACATATCTTGGAGATCGCTCCCGCGTTACTCCTTGGCACACATGTTCCGAGTAGGCACTGGGATGATGCAGTTACCGCTGCTGTATACTTGCTCAATCGGATGCCTTCCAAAGTGTTGAATTTCAAGACTCCACTGTAAGTTTTATCTACTCATTTTCCTATGCCCTCAATCTTATGCGTCCTCCTCGAGTTTTTGGGTGTGTTGCTTTTGTCCACCTTCATAAGAATCAACGTACCAAGCTGGACCCATGTGCCGTTCGATGCTTCTTTTTTTTGGGATATGGTTCACATAAAAAGGGCTATAGATGTTATGACCCTACAACCAATCGCACCTACATCACCATGGATGTGACCTTCCTTGAGTCCGATCCTTTTTTTCCAAACCAGGAGGACTAATTCAGCTCTTTAGGGGGAGCCTACGGGTGAAGAGCCGAATTGGTTGATAGCTCTAGGAGATGAGATGTCACCAGGAATTGGAGATGAGATGTCACCAAAAATTGAAATTGAAAATGAGGAGCTGCAGCCATAGCTACTATTGAACATGGCAGAAATGGGAGATGTTGTAAATGGGGAAGGACCTGAGAGTGAAGAACCTGCCAATAAACCCGAAAATGAAGAACCTGCCAATCATGAGCCTGTAAATACCCCTCTCACTTCAGTACCCGAAGACTCTCCTACTCAGAATACTCCTGAGGTAAGCCATTCTACCTCGCCTCTATGTGATAATACATTGGATACTCCTACTGGTTACATATTGCCATTTAGACACAATCGTGGGAAACCACCTAACAGATATTCTCCTAATGTGGAAGAGAGAAAATCCAAGTACCCAACTGCAAATTATGTGACCACTCAAGCGCTCTCCGAGCCTGTCAAAACCTTTACACACACCTTGTTCTCTTACCACATCCCGAGTAATGTTAAAGAAGCTCTAGCCGATCCAAAGTGGGCACAGGCAATACAAGAAGAGTTGGAGGTGTTGCAGAAAACTAATACTTGGAGATTGGTTTCTCTACCGGTTGCTATGAAAAGAGTTTATCAAAATCAATATACTCATATTGAGTCTAACATTTCTCTTAAAAAATGAGCTTTATTTATTGTAAACTCATTAGTCTTCCATTTAATTTTTAAGAACCTGAATGTTCACAATAAACATAATGTCCAATTAGAGCTTCCACCACTTCTCAAATCAGGTTGGAATTCTATACTTCATATATACTTCAATCACTTTTCTCAAATTTCTCCACAGGTTTTTGAACCAATATATTGAAATTAAATAGCTCTTAACTCCTACTTGAAACCAAGAATAATTGAAATTAAATAATTCTTAAACAAATATCATTCAGATAAATAGCTCACACTCGTAAGCAGATTACTCTCACTTGAATAAGAAGTTTAAACCGGCTCTTATGTATTCAAAACTGATTCATTTATACACATAATATCAATTTCAATAATATTCTCCAAAAAATTTCCCCCTATTAGGAAAAAATGTCAAATGTCACATCTTGTGACCCAATATCCATAAAAAACCTCACTTAAGTACATTTTTGAACTGTTATGTGTATCTCAGATATACATCTCATTCTTAATAGACTAATGTTCCCAAACTCATTATCAAGAACTTATATAATCAATTATGAGTCAAGGCAACCCATATTTGGTTATCTACGTGTCCAAAGCTTATATATTCTGAAGGTACTAACATTAAGAAAAATTCATTAAGTGACACATTGTAGTTAACCAATACTCTTCCCAAAAGAAAATACATAAATTTGACTGCATTATCTCAAGTCTTATCACATTCAATAATATTCTGTTCTTTCTTCCCAATAAATCATATAATTATTGGTGATCAAGAAATAATCAATTGAATAAGATTTTTTCTTTCATTACCTAGATCATAGATCTCTCGTTATAGAGATTCACGCTCTCAAACAATTCTCAAAGTCTCATCACATTCAATCATATTCTCAACTTATGAAAATCACAGGTACAACTGAAATGCATCTATAAATGTAATGAAAATATGAAATTTCATCTCTATCTCTCAAGAAATTCGAATGAATTTACTCAATGGAACTTTAGCTCTTACATCTTTGAATAGTTTTCTCAACTTAAAACCTCGAACCATTGTACAAATATCCAGAACCATAATTAAATATCACCATTGATGAACAAAACTACCACATATATGTTCAAGTAATAGAGCACTTTTAGAAGGAAAAAACTGAGATCAAGTTTAGTGAAGTCTTTGATACTATCTTAATATCAAATAGGAGGTCAGTTTTCCCATTTTGCAACACTAAGTTGCAGTATCAGTCATATAAACCTCTACTCCATCTTCATTATTTGTATATATCTTTGTATCAAGTCAAAGACTCGACAATAGACTAAAGACACTTCTTGATCTCATATAAAGGGGGTTTTTAACTCTTGAATTCATTATACACACAAGATAAGGTACAATATGTATAGTGTTGATACGTAAACAACACTAAGAGAAACATATTCAAGTGTTATATCATTTAGCATAACTACTTTGGAGCTAGGAGGTTCTAAATGTGTGGTGGAAACACTTGAGTCTTTATACTATTGGTCATCTATCAAAATCACTTTCACGTATTTCTATCTGATACATTCTTCTCGGTCCATTTTCCCTCATTATCTACATTTATTTTAGTTCATTTAAAGCTTAAGATTGGAAATCTTTTGCAAACTAGAACATTGCTACACAAGCATGTCCTCGAGATTTAGCAACATCAAGTCATACATCTTTTAATTCTCGTAGTGAGTAGTTTCAATAGAGGAAATCGACACTTCAATTCGTAAGTCACATTGAGCTTCAAAGTTCCAACCCATTGAAATGAAACTAGTTTGAACTTACTACTCACCAAAAAAATTTGTGACAAAAAACAAAATTATTAACACTATGTTAACCAGCTCAGCTCAGGCACATTTGAGAAAAAAGATCATATATATAACGATTCGAATGCTCAAGTACTAGAATCTACTTTTTTAGTACTTGACAAAGTTGTTGATCTTTATTCTCTAGAGTAGTCCAACCTACATTAGGTCTTCAATTACGTGGTTGATGCTATCTAAAACATCATGTTCTTCTCACTAAAAAAATTATTATGCCAAATGTTATCGCATTTAGCTTGTCACCTTTATTAAGGTTGACAAGTATAGATTTTGATGCCATGATCTATCAAATTTTAGAGACATTTTATTCTCAATCAACACCCATTTATGTACGCATACCATTTTGTATTAATGAAAATTAACGTATACGATAGTTCAATGTTAGGCACTGAGTCAAAAGTTCACTATGTTCCCAATCATCGTCTGCAATCATATTGTTTCACTATCATAGACTTAATTTCATAATAAGCGAGAATTTCATTAATTCTTCCAATTTGAAAACTCTCACTCATTTGGTGAATCAAATAGTTTTAGGTAAGATTTTTTCTAAATCTTCCAATCATCGAATTATCACTGAACGACAATCAATAGGTCTA
Organism: Fraxinus americana; assembly: GCA_035079005.1. Lineage (NCBI taxonomy): Eukaryota > Viridiplantae > Streptophyta > Magnoliopsida > Lamiales > Oleaceae > Fraxinus > Fraxinus americana. Next base: position 17,345,780 of record CM068715.1, on the reverse strand, counting down.
AGTAAGAATCTGACTATTCTACTGACCTTAACATTCATAACAATTTACGAATTAATAGATATCATGTAATTTAATAAGATAATTCCATAATGTGCAATAAAAGTATAAACATGCACATTTATCCAATTATGACGTATACCATGTTCTCACAAATTAATTCTTCCAGAAAATAATTCTAATTACAATCGAAACTCACATCATTTAAGTTTTATTATACAGACTATTAACATCACTTTAATATATGTTGCAATACGATCCCGACAAATGGGAAGTGACATGAGAATTCTCATATTCTGCTTATCACAAACAAATAGTCCCAAAAATATTTACACGTTCCATTAGGTCATGCACCAGATCCATTTATTAATTTCAATAAGACATAACTTTCAATAAATTCTATAGCCTTTGCTTTAATAGCATTCCCTCTAAGGATGCTACAATTGTCCATAGATCTAGTAATATCTGATCAAGCACAAAAATTGGCAACAAATTATAATGGATCACATAACCTAATCAAAGACTCACACAACTTATGAACGTATATTAAAACATGGTATTTTAAATACTTTTAGTATATTTTTCATTTTTCAAAAAATAAAAAATGAAAATGAGAGCACTTCAAAAAATATCTCCCACTAGCCAAGTACCATCTAATAAATATCCTTGATTTTAAAAAAAAATTCAAACTTTACTCAATTTTAAAAAATATATATATTTTAACTATCCAAAAATTAATTTACTTATACTGAAAAAATCAAGAATAATCCAAGGACCAATCTACATTTTTTAGAATTAAAATAGAGTTCCTCATGCGCCTTTACTTGCAAGACCAATATGCAATAATTTTCATAAATTGATAAAAAAAAAAAAAAAAATGGGGGCGCGTTAGCGCCACCACACCGATCTCAAAAAACATTTTCAATGGGTGATCTCAACTAATTTCAACGTTCTGAGTTCATTTGTGTAGTTAGATTTTACAAATCAATGTTTAAGGCCACATTTAGGACATTAGCGGATCTGTCCGAGAATCATCAAGGCAAAAAAAAAAAGGAAAATTTCCAGATTTTCAACCAAATTTCGAGAAATCATAATTCTTCATTTTAAGGACAAAATTAATGATTTTTATATCACTGGAAAAGTCTTGAGAAGATCCATCCAACAATACCAAATGAGAAGTATGAAACATAGTGCAGAAGAAGTTATCACGTGATGAAGTTTCGGATTTTACCAATCTTCTTGCAAAAAATTAGATTTACATCCAAATTTCGGGAGGCTATAACTTCTTCGTTACAAGGCCAAAATTAATGATCTTTATATCATTAGAAAGGTCTCGAGAAGATCTATTCAGCCATACCAAATGTGAACATGAAACACAGTGAAGAAGAAGTTATCATGTGATGAAGTTTCGAATTATACCGATCTTCATGTAAAAATTCAGATTTACATCCAAATTTCAAAACATCACAACTTCTTTATTTTAAGTTCAAAATTTAAGTTCTTTATATGGTTGGAAAACTTATTAAGATACATTTCTAACAATACTAATTTTACTGCACAATTATTAATGTATAGAAAACAGTAAATTATCAAAAGATGTCATTAAAGACCATAGAAGATTTCAAAACTTTACATATAAAATTCATAACCCAATTGTATCATGTAATGGCATATGTAAGCATGTATCACAGCAATGCATTCAACCTTATGGCTCTAATACCAATGAAGTAATTTGCAGCATACTTTAACTTGAATTTTGGGTCAAGATATTTACTTAAAATGATGAGTTTCAAAATCTTTTGAATAGCCGAATCACCTTACTTTCCAAAATTCTAAATCTAAAATTTTCTTGCACTCCAATGGTCTCAATCCCGATTACCATGGAAGGGAATTATTAGCCACAATCTAAGTGCCAATATTTGTGAATTTTCATGTCAAAATAGTGGTTTTAGGTGTCTTTCAATTTTTGTGATATTTCTCATACGAATTTTCACCATTTTTATTGTCATCTCTCCCTCTCTTCTTTGTTAGACAAAAAAAAATTGGAGGTTTTTTGTGGGAGTTATGGGATGTTTTGGGGAGTTCTGGATTTGAATTTCAAATTCAAATAACTTCCTCCAACTATTTTGATGTTTTGTTGGTCTGGTCACCCTGCATGGGCGACGAGGAAATAGTGGAAGATGGCCAGTTGACCCGGCCGTCTTTCCAAAATGTCTTTTGACCACTTAATAAAAAAAAAAAAAAGTAAAAGGTTAAAATAGGAATTAGAAAACAAAAGGCCAAAAATACCCTCAAGGAGAAAAGAAAAAATTCTCTCACAATCAATTCAGTCGAAAAGTTGACTAACACCTACCACCACAATCCATTGACCGGCGCCAACCACCACACAGAGAACTCAGTCACCAGCGAATCAACAAGGTTAGTTTTGGCGACTATGAAATGTAATTTTCATATAAAGTAGATGATTGTTTAATTTTGACATTTATTAAGCTTATTGTTGATTATTTAGGTATATGCTTGAGTAGACTAGATTTTGGAGATGTTGTTTTTAGGGGGAGGGGGCACTTGATTTTTCGGGCTAGAGATTGGCGAAAATGGCCATCCCCGATCGTTAACAGTCGACAACATCGGGTGGGCTGATTGTTTAACAGTTGGCCGATTGTAAAACAAATCGCCCAAGATTAACAGCCGATTTTTTTACATTTTATTAATTATTTAATTTTTACAATTTTACACAATATTTCTATTGTGTATTCAATTTATTTATTTTGATCTTTAATTTTTATTTAATTTAATTTTTTCTCTTTTCCTTTCCTTTTGTTTTGTTTTATTTATTCTTTATATATATATATATATATATATATATATATATATATATATATATATATATATATATATATATATATATATATATATATATATTAATATTAATATTAATTTTTTTGGTAAAATTTATAAATTAAAAATGTTTATTTCTTTTTAACCAAAATACCAAATTCATTTTTTCCTTTTTTTATTTTAAAATTCTTTTTAATTAAATATTATTTTTAAATAATTTTTTAATCTTTCCAATTTTACTTAAATAATATTTATATTCTTTATTTAATTTTTATAATTTAATTTTGTTTAATTTATTATTATTATTTTTGGTAATAATTTAAAAATGCCTTAATTGTTCTCTTCTTATCATAATAATTTTTTTCCAATTTAAAATTATTTTTAATATTTTAATTATGTATTTTATTTTTTTATTTTGTTCTTTAATTTTATTAAATTTAATGTATTATTATTTTCTCTTTTTTCTTTTGTTTTATTTGATTACTCTTTATATATATATACATATAATTTATAAATTTAAAAAATTATTCCTTTTTTAAGTTAAATAAATAATTTTAAACTGAAAATTAATAAAGTAGATATTCTGTTTAACCAAATTACCAAATTCATTTGTTTTTCCTTTTTTTTTTTTAGTTTTAATTTTTTTTTAATTAAATATTCTTTTTAAACAAATCTTTAATTTTTTCAGATTTTTACTTAAATATTATTTTTATTCTTTATTTAAATTTTGTAATTTTATTTTGTTTTATTTTTTATTTATTATTATTATTATTTGGTAATAATTTAAAAATACCTTAATTGTTTTCTTCTTATTATATATTTTTTTGAATTTAAAATACTTTTAATATTCTTATTTTATTTTTATTTTTTTAATTTCTTTTTCATTTGTTTATTTTTTTCATTCATTTGTATTTAATTTAATTAATTATTTTTTAATTTGTATTGAATTTATTTTTCGTGCTTCTCATTTAACTTATTCAATCATTTTTTATTAGCATCGATGTCTTGCCTATAGTAGTTGCAATTCAATCTGCTTTATTTTTTGAGATTATGTGTTATTTTATTATCTCTTGTTCAATATTCTAACATTTGAATTTTTGTAGGATGAAGTACAATTTAGATGTTGAGTTGAGACAGATGGCCGAAAAAGTTACTTGGAATAGTAGCTTTGAGAGTTTTACTTTTGTATTGGAGCTGCTTAATGATCAGCACGGAGATGTGCTACAGCAGTCCTTTCTGTGGCCACATGTACCAGTTGCGAAGGTGCAATACTCTAGACAGATTGTCGATGTACTACTATGTCGGTTTCTTAAGCCAGTCGAGGCGATGCCCTCCACTTCGACCTCGGGGGCAAGGTCGTTAGTTTCGCCATGTTTGAGTTTGCCATGATCACTGGATTGAAGATTGCAGGCGATGAGATAGACACTGCCACTATGGTGCTGAGAGAAGCAATATGATGTACGAGACATATTTTCAGAGAAATAAGACGGTGCTTCTAACCCAGTTGATGGGCGCGATTAGGGAGTGTGACCAAATATTAGATAGATTGGAGTTTGTATTGGTCTACATCCTTGAGAGCGTGATGAGGTGTTATCACAAGAAGACTGTTTGTCGACAATTTCATTTGGAAGTTGTTGATGACATTGATGGATTCAACAACTATCCGTGGGGCCGGAGATGTTTTGAGGACACCGTACACAACTTCACCAAATCATACTCGAAGCCCAAGGAGTCCATGCCTAAGTACGATACATATGGATTGCCCTTAATAGTGCAGGTAAATATTTAACATAATCAACGTTAATTTTTTTTTACTAAATTTATATATAATAAGTGTATATGTATCAGATGTGAGCATATGAGACGGTCCCCCTTTTGGGTACCCGATTTACTAGGCGAGGGGAGACAATCTGCCCTCTGATGCATCTCGAGCAGACGGATGTCCGTTTAGCAAACAATTATCAGCCCCTCCTAGACAACCCTCATGTGAATATTACACATTGTAGATTTATATTGTATGTCATTTTAGAAGTTCATTACATGATCATTAACTAGTTGAAATGTCAATATGTCAACTTGAGGTCCTAACCGAGTTGACACCGTTGACAGAGGAGGAGGGTTGAGGTTTTGTGCATGAATAAGCCATTTCACCATGGAATGAGATCCAGTATGTAAATTGAATATAATTTATTGATTATCGTTTTGTATGAGTTAGCCAATTTTAACTAAGTTAATAATTTTTAATGTTATTTGTCTAGGAGCTCGATACAGTTGATTGACGGTCACCTCCACCGCTGAGATCTCCTACTCTTCCATCTAGGCACCTCCATCTTGGATCTCCTGTATACGGTGATCTGTATGTCCTTTTGATCGGATTTATGGCGGAGATGAGATGGTAGGTAGGGGTGCTACGACAGAGATGAGGGATGATGTGGGCACACTGTGAAAGGAGGTAGGGGTGCTGCGACGAGAGTTGAGCGGCGATGTATCGAGTTTATGTCACAATGTTGTAGTGTTACGAAGCCATATATCTGACCTTGAGGAGAAGGTCATAACGTTCGGAGAAGATGGTGGAGATTTGGTGATGGAGGTCATAGTTAGATATAACAGGAATACGAGGGGATGATAGAAAAGAAGACAGAGAAGGTGATGGAGATTGGGTCACTCACCGTTGTTGTCGATGCTGCATTATAGTCATTATGGGTGGAGGAAGTGGCCCCGATGATGGATGAGGTAGAGGTGCTTCCGACGATGGAAGAGGAGAGGATGCTAGCTGTGATAAAGGGTAAAAGGAATGACGTTGATGTGCCGGACCAGGTGGTCGGCAAGAGATCGAGATTGTTGTCACAATACGTCTTATCTCCCTTCACGGTTGAGGTGAAGATGAGGAAGATCGTCGACGGGATGTACCCCAATCTCTTCCGGGATGTGGACCCTACCAAATGGAAACCATTCAAGATGGAGTGGATAAGAATTATGTCGGGGTACATATTTTATGATTCATTGAAGTACGCTACGCTAATTCATCTATACTTCTTTTAATATTTTTTATGTTTTTCTTTTTCAGAGCCAGCAGTACGGTAGGTAGAATGACGATCTCGGACGCTTATAAGTGGTTTCATGACATCACCACTTCGGGAACTTGGCTCGCCGACGATATAAGTAAAATAGTCATATTGTTAGTTATTATGTATCCATATTTTTTTGTTTATTAAATGAAATAACTCCTTCTATTTTTTATTGGTGTTTCCTGATGTAGCACGTCAACTTGGCTATGGACTTATTGTATGATCGGGCTTAAAGATATCCAAAATCATTTGACATTCCTGGTCGACTCATATTGAGCACCGAGTTCGTACATGTCGTTACCATTGAGTATCAGTTGTTTCAACTTATGGGTAATGAGCACATGTTGCCAGAATATATGGTCGAGTGGGTCATAGGGATGTGGCTGAGTGTCACGGGAAAGCCATGGGAGGGTTGTACGCATATGCACATTCCAGTGACCGTGAATCATCGATGCAATGCCGTGGAGATCATCTTTTTCGATTCCACTATATATGTGTATGACTCCGACCATTTCTGTCTGACACAGGGCCAGCTCGAACTTAACTTGGAGTCGATGACTGTGAATGTTCCCTTGATGGCTGCTCGAGCGAGTGTGATTGTGAAGGACGAATTAGCAATTGTGCGGGATATGATGATGGCGAGACAGTCGAGATCGTAAGTATTTATATTTTTTGAACTTGGAAACTTAGTTTTTAGCTATGCAGTACTGAACTAACATGTTATTATTCAATTGCATGGGCGATTGCGGTATGTTTGCAATAAAGTACATTGAATGTTTCAGTATAGGACATATGGTTGAATAAATCAACCAATCATGGATACAAAATTGGAGGAATAAATTAGCGTGCGATTTGTATGAATTCAAATGTGATCCGTAAATATTGTATATTTAACTCTTCATTTATTTATGAAATGATTGTAAATATTGTAAAACTCATGTAAACATTGTATATTTAATTATTTATTTATTTATCAAATATTTAAATATTGTAAAACTCATGTAAACATTGTATATTTAATTTTTATTTGTTTATCAAATAATTATAAATATTGTAAAACTCATGTAAACATTGTATATTTAATTTTTATTTGTTTATCAAATAATTATAAATATTGTAAAACTCATGTAAACATTATTTATTTATTTATTTATTTATTTATCAAATAATTATAAATATTGTAAAATTCATGTAAGTATTGTGACTTATAGCCGATGCCTAATAGACTCGATCTTCCAATTTTAGTTAGTTACCTCAAATTTTGACTTTCAGTTCAATTAAGACCTTCATAAATTACATTCAAGGTCCCGTAACTTTCGAAACTTATGCATTTTAATTGAATATTTAATGACGATACTAATTGTGCAACATACAAATCACAATCAATAATGTAGAGATTACACATCCGTTGAATTATTATGCAAAGGAATCTGACTTGTATCAAATCAACGAGTATGCCCTATTGCCTGCCACACTTACGATATTGGAAAAATTCTCTAGTGAATGGTAGTCTAGACATACGTCTACATTTAGGATACATGGTCCGACTTCGGGTGACAACCAATTATTAAGTGGGAGAAAATGGTTGGAACTTCCCACTCGGCTTCATTTGGCAGAAGAAATATTGTTTCAGTATATGCTGTTCTCTAAGTATCAGCCATGTAGTAATATCTGCATAAGGTACATGGTGGAAATCCTTTATGCATAGCCAATGCCACTGCATTCGTACATGAAAAACTCTCCAACTGAGAGTTTCTACACGTGCATGTGTTTTCATTCAAGTCCACGATGTATCCGATATTACGTCCATATCTCACGTAGAAGCGAAACTGATCCAGTGGTTCCATCCATACCTTTCTTGCTACCTCTAGAGTCTTGAAGAGTTTATCTTCCTGAAACGACTACTGCAGGTTGTTATGAATTTGCTTAATCATTGCTAGAATTGGTAACTTTCGATCCTTCTTAAATAACACATTGAGTGACTTCACATTGTTCGACATCATCATGTTGTATCGACGTTTTGGAAAGTGATCGTGCCAATGTTCGATCCCCATCTAAGTTAGATAATCTTATGCAGTAAGTGATTTACTTTCTATTTCGACCACGAACTTTCCAAACTCTTCAAAATTGTAAGCCTTTGCAGCTCTCCTAAAACAATACAACGATGCTACTACCTTGATACTTAGTCTTGAGGTTGCCCTTTATATGGTACATATAATAAACGTGATGTGCCTCGGGAAAGACTTCGGCGATATCATTTATTGTTGACGGCCCCCGGTCAGTTACAAATGAAAGGTTCTTGATGTCCCCAATTACTTTCCTCAGCTTTGTGAAGAATCAACGCATCGTTAAATCATTCTCTCCATCGACTATACCGAATGTAAGAGAGTAAATTTGGATGTTGGGATACGTGACATGTTACAAAATCAACTTGTCTTCGTATCTAGCCTTAAAGTTGTACCATCTACTAGAATTATGGGTCGTATTGCATTTCAAAATTCTCGAATACATTGCTCAAGGGCCATAAAAAAAATACTCGAAGCAATTCACGCTCTCTGTCTCAATAAAAATGCCGATCGAGGATTAGTTTTCCCTATGTTATAGCAATATTTATCCAATATAGTATAACTCTCATCGGCCGAACCCATTAAGTCCTCCAATGTGCATTCTTTGGCCTTTCAGGCTTTCTAATAGCTCATGACCACCCCCATACTCTCGACGGTTCGTTAAAGATGTTCGAAGGTCTGTAGATCGTTCGTGGGTCCTGAAACTTGTGTATTATTTGTCGACCAATGAACCATACTCGGTCCTGTATGTAATCATTTCGAAGAATACTCACTTCACAAGTATATTCCCATGCATATTTACGAATTATAAAGAACTTATTCGTGTCTATTTTTGTCGCTCACAAATGCCAATGGCAGCTTTCGTCAATACAGATAATTGTGTACGTCAATTTTTTCACTTTAAACTCAAAATTGTGTTTCAAAGTAATCTGGTGCACAGCCTCCTATAAATCTTCTTTGTTTCAAACATTTGCTTGACATATTATCAGGAACTACACGCAAAAAATTATATGTCCGTATACTCGTTCCAAACTGTGACGTCCCACCCAACTCATGTCTCCGATGGGATAAAGCAATCAAATTCTCATTTGTAAATTCATTTTCATTCTCGTTGTCTTGAACTATCGAGAAAATTCTGTGTGTAACAGTGAGATCATGGTGATGAACAATTGTATCGGGAATAACCACATCATCCTCACGAACTATCTACACTATGTCCCAAAAATCATTCACATTACAATCCCCTCCATCGGGATCTTTGTGTTCACTATCGGAGACATTTTCTTCGCTAAAGAATGAAAATAGGAGTAGTCGTACGATTTTGATTAATTCAATTCAATTAAAACCTTGATTTCATCTTTAAAGGTAACCTTTACATGTGGAATTGAAATGGATGTATGCTCGTTATTGAATAAAAATCTCAATTCCATGTCGTACTCAGAGGGATCGACGTTGAGCTTGTTCTGTATATCATGGTACATTTGTGCATATGATGTACTAAATATCATCACAATTGCAATCACACCATGTCTTTCACTTGTCCATTTCCAGACCCATCGGCCATTTTCATTCATTTCAAATTCACCAAAGTAATAAATCGAGACTGTAGCCAATTCCATTTGCATTAGGAAACATAATTTGTTAAAAAAATTATAATTAGGGGGAAAAGGAGTAAAAAAGTTGTTTCCAGCTGGCCTAGATGAATTTGTATTTTAGTCTGAATTATACATACAGATGAATTTTTTTCTCATTTTTGTTAAAAAAAAAATTATAGATCCGTTTAAGATCGTAAATTTTTATCTCCCTATATCGAGATAAGATTTAAAAATTAAAATAATGTACTAATTTAACGAAAGTGAAATTAAAAATACGTAAATATACTTACCGGTTCCTAGTGATGGCTATAAAGCTGAACGTTTGATAAATTTATGAGATTTCAGGTTTGAACCAAATGAAAAATGAAACAGTTTTTATCTGTGTTGGAGTAAACGGATAAAGATAGTGATTTGGTTTTGAAATTTTAAGTTGGAAGTGTTTGGGTATTATTGTCTTTTAAATAATACCATATTTTTGTAATTGTATAATATATTTAAGGGTAATTTTGTCTTTTATGCATTGAAAGGTCATTGTGGTGAATGGTTAAAAAATTTGACCAAAGTGGAAAATGGCCACGTCAACCCATGGACGACCTATGGTCCATATTTTCTAACACAACCTTCTAAAAATGTCTAAGATAAGACCTCAATCTTTTTTATTGGCACCATTTATCCTCCACCTTTTAGAAAATATGTAGAGTTTGTCCATGCGACATGAGTCACAAAAATGAAGAATAACCAAGAGGTCCAAATTCCATTCATCTTTTTCCTTCAGCCCACCCACCAAACCCACCACTTTCGGCAATTCCATCTTCATCCACCAAGCCAGTGACTCCAACTTGTCCAACATTGCCACCAAAGGTTAAAAAATCCATGCCCATCTTTTAGACGTGTTCAATTCAACGCTTCAAGGTAATAAGAGGATAGAAAAAAAATTCTAAGCAGACAATCCAATTAAAACCCACTTCCAGTCTCAATCGGTCATCACTACCACAATCCAGTCTACCCCCAAAAATCAAACTATCGAATCTTATTTTATGTCGAAAAATAATGCATATTGATGATAGAGAATGAACCGTGTTACGCCTTGCCATCGAAGCTCAAAGTCAAAATGCCACGTATCAATCCACATGAGTAGAGAATCAACAAAAAAAGTCAACAATGACCCAAGTGGTCAAAACGCAAAGAAATTATGCAAACTATCGAGGCATTGCCTCAATTAACAAAGCACCACACTTAGGCTGAGACACTGTCTAAAGAAACAAAGAAAGGAGTTAAAGCTCTCTACTTAGAGGATCAGCTCCGAGTCTCTCAGTTCATCCGAAACTCATAAGCCGAGATTGTATCTTACAATATATTTAAGTATCTTTTAGACGTGATTGATGGTATTGTAATACAGTGTGTCAGCCTATTTTATAGGGTGGCTGACCCCTTATCAATGTTTTAATTGTATGAAAAGATAATGATTTCGAGGCTCAAGTAAGAAGATGAGACTACGTGGTTCTGATCAAATGGACACGAAGTCGGCCAATGCAGTATAAATAGATCATCTTTATAACTTAGAAGGGGTTGGAAAAATTGGAGTTATGATTCTTATTCTCAGATCTTGAACTCTCAAATATGGAATGAGCAAGAAAAATTTACAAATACTCTTACAAGCATTTTCATCTCGTATTACACCCACTTGGTAGAGAAATATCTTAATAGACAATCTCATAATTTACATACTTGATTGTTTTCTATCCTTCCACATACTCTAGCGAGATCTTTGGTTAGTGGCTTTGGTTCTCGGTTGGTGATCATTGTTAGCGTGATCATCTTTGTTTCACCCGTTGGAGCTCAACATCTTTGTCTCTCGCCGTAAAGCACCTCTCGCGTTCAAGTTTGCTTCCGTTCTCACCATTTCTTCAGTAGAAATGTGTCGGAATTTGTTTGACATGACGAGAGTAGGGCCGGCATCTGTTGGCTCATTTTCCGGGGTCAACAAACCGTATGGCTACTTCAAATTAGAAAAACCAACATGGTGTGCATGTTTGACCCAAATAATGTTGGATTGTGTGCTCATATTGTATACTTTTACTGATGTAACATATTATTTTTATAATATATAAATTGGGATTTTTATTTATTTTATATTATTGTAATTATTTAATATTGAGCATGTGAATTAAACTATCTATAATCACTTGTAATAATATAAGTAGGGTATTTGCATTGAGAAGTACAGTGTGACAACTTATATTTTAATCATGAAAAAATTGTTCACAATTAATAAATAAAGATTGACCATTGTACTAGACGAAGGTTGTAGCATTGACTGATTCATTATTCAGAATTGCGATTTGTCCTTATCACAATAAACACTAGTATATTTACATTGTATTAAACAGATTATGTATTGAATTTGATTCTATAACATGATCATTCAGAGAATATAACTCCACTTGATTGCAGGGTATTTTATCTAAATTTATGGACTTAATTATTTATATCTTTTCGCGAGTTTAAAGAATATTAATTTATGGTGAGATCAGCTTGATTAAGTTAATCCTGTTGGTCCCAACGTACCGTTAGCATACAATATTAAAGAAACATGGTCAACGGGTTAAAAACTTTGAAATTACAGACAATAAGGTATGCAACCTATTATACAGCTGACTTCAAGATTGTTTCATTTCATAACATGACCTTAAAAGAGACAAAAAAAAAAAAAAATTTAGGGGTTGCTCTTTTCGTATTTCAATTTTGAATTCATTTTGGGTTTAATGTTTTGAGTGTCCATTTTGAGATTGTTGAAAACGCGTTCTTTTTGTCACTTTAAAAAAATTGTTTTAAAAAAAATGAAGTTTTGACTTGGTTTTAACTGAAAAATGTCGAAACGACATTTTTTGTGTTTTTTGTTTTCTTTGTGAATTTTAAACTCGTTTTTTGAAATTCGTTTCTGAAAATAGGTAAATAAATGTGTTTTCAGTGTTTTCGAAAATGGAAAACTGAAAATGGCCTAAAAACAGCAAAGAGAACAGACTTTTAATGTTTACCTTGAACCTCAAAGCCTTCAAGCTATTTCAAATAGAATTCCTCATCTAACTCTCATGTAAAATTGCAGTAGTAATATATAATTGTTCAAGTTCCTAATTAATATAAAAACCTAAGGTTAAGCCTATTTTCGTATAATTAATATTTCATTCCAATCTATGCCTTTAGTTTGGGACACTACAACAAAAATAGCCTACGGCAACGTTCAAAAAACGTTGCCATAGACCTTTTGCAACGTTTGGACGTGTGTTGCAAATCAAGGTGTTGACGTAGAGTAGGACACCTACGGCAACGTTTATAGGGATTTTTTTTTTACAGCAATTTACTCAAATTGATTGACAAAATTGAAAATGAATCCTTATGAACAAATTTTAAAATTGCATAAAAATTGATAATTTTATTACAAATTTTTGAATCCACACACTTGAATATTAGAATGTGATACAAAAACACCTAAATAAAAATGAGTTTCAAAATGGTAATACATCAATTGATAGTAAGCACTTCCATCCAGTGTGATAATCACCCAACAAACAAATGTACTCTAAGCAACCCTATCATGCTAAAATAGCCCAAGACTTCAAAACATTACTTCCACCATTACTAGTAGAATCTTCATCAGTAGCAGTAAACTATACAAGGCCTTCATCCTCCTACTTTAGAATTTGAATTATTGTAGATTTCTCCTTAAATGCCTACAAAAAATTGAGGACACCATAAACATTCTTATCTAAATCATATCTTTATTCTATCTCTGTCTCCGTCAAAACCTCTCCGGGATGTCTTATAGTTTTCCATGTCTTCACAAAAGGTGAGGGAGATCCTTCTTTGAACTGAAACAATAACCAAAATACCAGTTGAAAAAAGGCCTGGAATAAACTATGACGACAAAATAAACAAGGAATAGTTTCATCAAAAAAGAGATAACATCTTCATCCTTGTGTAAATACATTACCTGTGCTGTGTCCTCTGGTGCTGTAAACCTACGTTTTACAACTCCACAATTTGCTATATATGTGTATTGGGAACCATACTGTCAGTCTACATGAGGGAAGCAGAATGGGGGAGGGGGGGGTGAAGGATGGAAAAATGATCAATAATTGGGAGAGAAGCCACTTCAAAAGCCACTAAAGGCTTTCAAGTGACAAAACTTTCCTATAGCTAAGGTAATTTTAAATATCAAATCCAGAACACAGTTGAGAGAGACTAAACTAAAACCTCCAAAATACTATAAATAAATTCACTATTATAAGATGCAACATATCCATACAGAGCTTAACTCAAGCAGCGTGCTGGCAAACAAACAGAAAATAAGTTCACAAATATAATAACACCACCACTAAATGTCACATTTGCATTCCAAAACACAATTACCAATTTCATTACAGCACACACCACCAGCATCCAGCCAAGTTCTTCTCCAAAACCACCATTGAGATCTACTAGAGTTCAATGGTTCATTCTCCCAAGGCAATCATAGGCTAGTGCAAGAAGATCTGGAAAATAACCAGCAGAGACAACAAACCAGCACTCTTTTGAAATACTTCTCCATCACTATACAAAACCAGCAGAGACAACAAACCAGCACAGACAATATCACAACTCACAGTAGAGCTATACAAACCAGCAAGCAATGCAGCTATACAAAACCAGCAGAGACTGCAAGCCAGCAGATACAACAAAACCAGCAGAGCTTGCCATCCAGCAGAGACTACAAACCAGTATAGACAACAAACCAGCAGAGACAATATCACAAATCACAATAGAGCTATACAAACCAGCAAGCAATGGAGCTATACAAACCAGCTATAGTCTCACTGGAAGTTACCTTATCGGATCATCCCAAAGCTTTAGCCTCTGCCGCCCCCTTTTTCTGTCTTTTACGCACAGTAATTTTTCTCCAGGAAGCACAACTTTCTCGTTTCTGGCCACCACAAAAAAATCACCCAATTTGTCAAACAACAACAACAACCCGTCGACCCCTACTCTGCTACTCATCAAATTAAAAGACTTAAGAGAGAAGAATCGGTCACCTGACGTTTGGCGGTGGTGCGGTGTGGTAAAATTAGGAAGAGAAGAATATTGCCGCAGCTCGCCACTGGAGAAGAAGACGGTGCAGCCTCGCAGTCGCCGTCGCCTCTAGGAGTCTGAAGACGGGAGAGAATGGATCTGTGTTAACCTGTCAACATTTACCCTGGTTCTAAATTGGAGGGTTTGGTTTGGGTTGGGTGGGAATTGGGTTGACGCTGGGCTTCTAAATTGGGCTAGGATAAATAGGCTAGGATAAGTGGGCTACTGAGTTAAAATACCTTTGGCAACGTTTACCAAACGTTGCGAAAGGTCCTACCTTTCGCAACGTTTGGCAAACGTTGCGAAAGGTAGGCCTTTGGCAACGTTTACCAAACGTTGCCAAAGGTCCTACCTTTCGCAACGTTTGGCAAGCGTTGCCAAAGGTAACACATTCCGCAACACTCAATAAACGTTGCGAAAAGTGGTCTACCGCAACATTTTTTAAAAAAACGTTGCTAAAACTCATTTATATTAACCTATGGCAACATTCACTTACGAAAATGTTGCCAAAAGACCATTTTGGCAACATTTATCAACAAATGTTGCCTTTTAAATGTTGCTAATGACTATTTTTGTTGTAGTGGGAGAAATGTTTTGATAACCTACCTTGCCTTGTATTTAATTAGGTCTTGTGAAAAAAGTAATAATTTTAAATCTTAAATATCCACTTATTATCTACTACCTTTTGATGTTTGATCTAACCTTTTTGGAATGTGGGGTTGAAAAGTCGATAAACATTGTGGATCTCATTAAACGTGTGATTAAAATAAGTTTGGGAAAAAAATAATTTTTGAAAAATGGGTATCAATTAGAGACTAAGTTCCTATTTTGACATCCCTATTTTGAAACTCATTTTTTTCCCAAAATCATTTTCAACCACACATTTCATGTAATCCATGGTTTTTATCAATATATCACAAACTTTTATCAAATTTTACTAAAAAAAATTATTATTTTTAGCCAAATCAAACTAATGCTAAATGTTTTTTTAGGAAGAACCCCTTTAGATGAAATTGATCTAATGTCCTTAGTGGATTGGATAAAAAAATTTCACTGCTGATCAGACAAGAGAACCTAAAGAGAGCCACAAGTAAGATTCTCTTTCGATATCATTAGTGAGAATATTTTATTCTATCCAGTGAGAGTAAGAGATTAAGCCCGCCTCTTTAGACATAGTCTAGAGAATCATGTTACACGTACATATTTCTTTCCCATAGTTGTTTCTCAAATAACACGTGGCAGACTATCATTGAAAGATGAAAAAAAAAAAAAACAGATGAATGAGGTTCTGCCGTGGAAAACCTGTGAAACTTTCAATCTTAGCCCATGTTTGATACACATTCTTTTAAAATACATTGTTTCAAAACTCATTTTTAACAACATAATTTTCAATAAAATAATATTTTTCATCTCATTAATAACTTTTTCTTACTTTTAAACCTTATATTTCTCACGATGTCACCATTTAAAATACATTCATATTTCAATAATATTCATAAAACACCCATTTAGTCTAGATAACGCAATCTCCCTGTGTACCTCTTAACAGGCAAGTCAAATGCAGCGCCTCAAGTCCACCATAATCTTCCCGGAAATACAAACAAAATCGCTTTTCGACCTACTCGCCTTCACCTTTTTGTACGTATGAGGACACAATTTGATATGGCTGGTATCCACACTATTCATATAAATAATATAATTATTTAGGATATACACCTATGAAAAGGACTAGGTGGTGGAAAAGTGAAAGGAAAAGGCAAAAGATGGATAGAAAGTCTTCTCTCAATGAGTGCACCACTCAACCGAAATGTGCCCAACTTGTGGGGAGTGCTCATCATTCTTTTACTTTCTTCAGCAATACATGCTATAGAGATGATGATAACCTTACCGTGAACTTATTATGTAGGGAGCATATTTAGCCCATTTTTTGTACTCATTGTTTTAAAACTCGTTTGGTATAAGATCATTTTCAATCATACATTTACATAATAAAATATTCTACACGTAAGTCTAAAAATTATCTCTATTTTTTAATTATACACTTTAAAAATATTATTCAAAAATCTTTTTTTAATTTTTTTTTTTCGAAAGAATGGACACCAAACAAGGCTTAATACATAAACTAAATCAAGTTGGATAATAAATGTTAATTTGTAGGGAAAATTGCATATTTCGTTCTGAACTTTATCCTCAACCTTTTTTATAGGCACCATTTATTTCCAACCTTTTTAGAAATATATACACAGTTCATCCCTCTTCCTAGATTCCGTTTAATTTGTGTGTTAACATAGAGTAATAGCACAACTTTACCCTTCACTTTAAATAAATAAATAAATAAGTCAATACTAAATTAAAAAAATGAGCCCCAAAAATGAAGAATAACAAAGAGGCCCAAATTCCATTCATCATCTTCCTTTAGCCCACCCACCTTTGTCTGTCCACCAATGCCGACGACTCCACCTTTTCCAACACTGCGATTAATAGTTAAAAACTCAAAGCTCATCTTTTAGAACTATTCAATTCAACAAAATAAGAGGGCAGAAAAAAGGTATTAAATATGTAATCCACTAAAAACTCGCCTCTAGAGTCCATCGATCATCGCTACGACCACCCACTCCACTCCCTAAAAACCAAACCAAAGACTAGGTGTTTGGTGGAGATTAAAATTAGATTTTTAGTAGATTGTGATAAAAATTTTTGAAATGTGTGATTAAAAAGTTGTGGGACCCATGAAAGATGTGGTTAATATTGATTGTTTGACTTTGACCTGAATTAAAATCAGACTAAATAAGGGCTTGGTTTCATCGGCAAAACCATACACGGATTGATAGGGAATGAACTGTAATGCCCAAATAATAAAAAATAAATTATTAAGACAATTTAATCTCTCGTCAATTATTTTCCTTTCCTTTGTGGAGAAGTCCCGCAAAATTGTCTAGGTGAATCTTGAAAATAAATAATAGTATTTACTAACTTTACATTTTGCTTTATGATCCTAATAGACCTTACATGGTCCCGAAAGGACGCACTTTAAATATTCTGTAATATCTAAATAAAGATCCCCAACACTTGTTTTAAATATTCGGATGACTCGATTGAGAACTTTTTTGATATATAAATAAATTTTCAAATAACCTTTACCTCGCATATACGGCCATATGTACATAGTATATGTCTATATATATATATATATATATATATGATCGTTTACCCTTCAATTATAAAGGAAACATCTCTCTCTCTCTCTCTCTCTCTCTTAACCCGTAGTTTAAATGGAGAATAAAATGCAGGAAAAGAATAAGAAGATGAAAGTGAAGAAAGGGTGTGTTGCAGTTAGGGTTGGGCTAGAAGATGAAGATGGAGGTTTCCAAAGATTTGTCATCCCAATATCCTATCTATACGATCCTTTGTTCAAGCAACTTCTTGACAAAGCTCGCGAAGTTTATGGGTATAATGCTACGGGCCCTCTTAAACTTCCATCTTCAGTTGACCAATTTCTTCATCTTCGGAGGCAGATCGAAAAGGAGGCTAATAGTCACAGCGCCCACCATTTTCATCACCATCACCACCTTGCTTTATCCTTCCATTCTTGTTAGACAAGCAATAGATTTGAATCTAAAGCAAAAAATTAATTTATGTAGCCAACTTTAAGTTTCTTGTTGAAGTTGATGCAATATTTTTTTTTTTTTTTTTTTTTGTGAAAGATATGTATGAAATTGTACACAAGGAATTTTCATCCAGTTCTTGTCAAGTGATACTGAGAGAGTAGGTTAGATCCGATAGGATTGGATATAATTAGTAAATTTGTTTGAATAATGCTATGTGTATATAACCAATCACATAATGATTCACATAATACTAACGTGGCAATCATCCACTTGCTGATGTGTAAGTGTGAAATTTAAATTAAATGTTGGATCACATGCCATATGTAATTATGTGAACCATTATGTGAATGGTTATATACATGTAGCATTACTCAATTTATTTAGTCCTATCCAATTCACCATAACAAACGTGAGAAATTCGTACATATTTAATCTTAGAAGGTTCTCTATGCACTGATGATCTTAAACATAGTTAGCAACTAGTCTCAATTGTGACATTTTTGTGTACAAGGAAACAATTCATCTAATTAAGTGAATTTCCAATAAATGGTAAGCAACTAGTCTCAATTGCGTGAATTGTTTTGAAACCTCTTATATCTAAATCTCCATTAATGTCGCTGCCCAAACCTCATTCGAATAAAACCCAGAAACTACATCTCTTGAAAAATCTAATTTCACTCTTCTTGTCAAGTACGATATTTTCGGGTTTGTTGATGGATTAAACCATGACCCAACCGCCAAAGTTACCAACGTCTACACCATAAATCCAGAATACTGTCTACGAATTCGTCAAGACCAGTTAATATTCAATGTGGTAGTTTTCTGGAATCTGATCGAACCAGAAATGCAAAGCAAAAAGCAAATAAAATTTTTAAACTTTTTCTTTCAATCAATTTCAACCTGACAATTCATTTTGCCATTGATTGAATACTGGAACATTGAACGATGCTTTATCTCTTGCAACATGTGTAAGCAATATATATAATCATAATACCAAGATCTTTAGAATTCATGATTTTCACATATAGATTAATTGATCAAGAAGCATATCTTGATTCATAGCAATAATTGAAATATTTAAACCTGCAAAATAGAAACTAGCAAAATTTAGAAATCGTTCTCTCTTTTTCTCTCTAAAATTGAATGACCGAATTTGGTTTCATTTACTTTTATAGGCAGAGAAAGACAATTTCATGGGTCATAAAAGCTACTCACTTTCTATCAAAGTGGATAGCTATAAAAAATTGTCTCTTATCAAAGTGGATAGTTAAAAAAAAAAAAAACTCCCACTTCTTAGTGGACCAATAGAATTTTAACAATAATAAACCACTTTACTTAATTTATTAGTAATATTACTTGGGCCACATTAATTGGTCTTACATTCTCCCACTTGGCCAATGTAATATTACATCGTTATGTGGTCTATAACATAATGCGCATATGAAAAAAACTAAAATTCCTCATACATTGGTCACTTAATATAGCATCCTTAAGTAAAGACTAATAAGAGTCATAGCGGTTTTACACTATCATTTCGACATAATTCCTTTCATGTACTGCAATATTAGTTCCTACCTAACATGACATGTAATGAGAAGTTCGATAACTGCATTTCAATAATGTCTTTGAAAAGATTGTCTCAGTCAGCTTTCATATAATCCATTAATGTACATATACCAATTATTATGACAGGAATAATATTTTGTCAAAAATAATACATAAACGAGCTCAAAGTGTCAATTCCATAAATTCCATAATATCAAGGATCATTTTCAATAATGTCCATTCTTTCGACATGTTCATTAAATGTCTTTGGTGGCAATCCTTTCGTTAGTGGATCTGCTTCATATGTGTTAGGTTTTGATAGTTTATGATGTAATTGGCAAGTGTGTGAACAAAAAGGACTAAATTGGATAGGTTATAAAATTCAAGGAGTAAGTTCCAATTTCTGTAATTCAATTGTATAGGTTCTAGGGTTCGAGCTTCAAAAAAGGACAAAAAACGGCGCTGCAATTTTCGCTAGACTGTCGCTAGGACTTTGTTCAACCGGTAGAAATAGAAACATTTTCGATGGACTATAGTAGGGTCCTCGCTCGAGTGAGAAACTGTTGTTCTACTGTCGCTAGCTCTCGTTCAAACGACGGGGTTAGCAGGAAATTTTTTAATCGCGATTTCAAAGCTTTTTATCCGGTCCATTCAACCCTAACCCCATCATATAAATACCAGAACGCCACAGAACGTAAATTTAAAAGGTTGAAACATAGAGAGAACTTGAGAGCTTCATCTTTTCATCTTCCAATTCATTGAGAGACTTCAACTTTCATTGATTTGATTATACTTGGTAGAGAAAACATCAGTTCCAATTAATCCAAATACCAAGCCCATTGAGGAACACAGAGTTCTTCAATAATCCATAGGAGATAGATGAATCCACAAAGTCAGGGGTTAGAGAATCCAGGAGGGCTTTGATATTGCAGTCAAGGAGTTGGTGTAGGAGCGTACAATCCAAGAGGACTGCCAGAATCTTAGTTAGGAGTTGTTGCGAGACACACAATCCAAGAGGACTGTATTAACTTCAGTCAGGATGTTAGAAAGCTCGTGTCGTCGTCTTGTCGGCGGACTATAAGTTCGATCATTTATAGTGGATTTTGACTATCAAAGTGCCTAGAGTTTTTATCCAGTTGGGGTTTCTCCGTGAACATTCCGCATATTTTTTTACTGTTTTGATATTCTGCGGTATTCAAATATAGGATAATTGGACTGTATTCTTAACCATCTAGAGATAATTAATTAGTGAGCTCTTCCTAATTAATTACTATTTTTAATTCCGCATTTACATCTATTCACCCTCTCTAGGTGTAGTCTGGGTCGAACTGCGTAAATTTCAATTGGTATTAGATCCACATTTCGATTCCTGACCCATAAATTTATCTAGATGAGTCACTCTCTATCCGTGCCTCCGTTTTTTTTTACGGAAGCAACAGTGCCTACTAGAAGGTTAGGATGAGAGCCTTTTTAAAATCCCTAGATGAACGTATTTGGATTAGTGTTGTAAATGGTTGGGCTGCACCTAGTTCTATGATTAATAATGAAGTAATCTCCACTCCCATTACTAATTGGACTAGAACGAACTTAGATGAGTGTAACTGGAATAGCAAAGCGTTACATGCCTTGTTTATGGTTGTGTCTACGGAAGAATTTAGAAGAGTGTCAATGTGTGAAACTACTAAAGAATATTGGGACATCTTAGAAATCACACACGAAGGAACTAAAACGGTTAAACATTCTAAACTACAAATGTTAACCTCTAGAGTTGAAAATATTAGAATGGCAGATGATGAATCGTTTGATGAATTCTATGCGAAGTTGAATGATGTAGTGAATTCGAATTTTAACCTAGGTGAAAAGATCCCTAAGTCCAACATCATTAGAAAAGTCCTTAAATCCTTACCGGAAAGGTTTAGACCTAATATCCCAGCGATTGAAAAAAGTAAAGACTTAGATGCAGTTAAAATAGAGGAACTTGTAAGATCCCTCTAAACCTATGAATTCACCATATTTTAACCAAAAAAGTTTAAATCCATAGCCATGAACACTATTAGGGAAGATGAGAGTGAGTCGACTGATGCTGAGACTCTTAGGGACGACGGAATAGCTTATTTCATTAAACAAGTCCAAAAGGCCATGAGGAATAGGATAAAATCACAAGAGAGGAAAAATGCTGAACCTAGTAAATTCCCGCGTAAAAAACGTGATAAAAATTCTTATAGGACTTCCAGTAAGAAAACTCGGTCTGTTATATGCCATGCGTGCAATAGGGTTGGTTACTATAGGAATGAATGTCATAATGTTAAGAATAATTCGGGAAAAGGAAGAGATAAGGCATTAATAATGACTCTGAGTTATGAAGAGTTGGATTTGAGTGATCAAAGTGATACCTCTAGCGGTACGAATGAACAAAAATATATGGCGTTCACGTCTAGAGTTAAGACTGAATCTGATAAGGCGAGTGAGAAGACTTAGAGCGTTAGTTGCAGTGAGGAGTCTGAGAGTGAGGAAGACTATGAGTATGATGAAGATATCTGTGAGTCATATCGTATCGAGGAGAGTCTTAAAATCAAAAAGGTTAATATAGCTGTGCTGCAAAAGCTTGATGTGCTTGAAAGAGAGAAAGAGAGACTCTTCGCTGGCTTTCAGGATTCTATCAAAAAATTGAGTGAATTGAAACTTTTTAACGAAAATTTGGAAGCTAAAGTTAAAAACTTAACAAGTAAATTGGAAAAATCCAATACTCAATTCTAGTCCTTTATGAATGGAACTCAAAAACTTGATCAACTGTTGGGAATGAACAAGCCTGCTGGTAGTAGGAAAGGTCTAGGATATGTTCAAAATGGAAATGACATTGCTCGTACATCCAAGGCCACATTTGTTTCCGTAACTAATACCAGAATCAGGAATGTTGCTTATTCTATACTTAAAGGAATGAACGTTGTAGGATAGAGGCCTACTAGACAACGTATGATCAATTGTCCTATGATTCAACGTCAATTACCACGTAAGTTTGTTTCCAAATGTCATCGTTGTGGTGCACTGGGAAAGTTATAGAAATGTAAAATACACATTTTACATCTTCATTTAATGCGCTTATATGAATATTTTATGCCTCAATGTACTTAGTATTCTTATATTTTGGTTTAGGTGGCAATTCGATGGATATGGCGTAATTTGGAAGAAATAAGGAGAAAATGACCAAAATGAAACAAAGCGAAAGTTCGGGAACCAAAGTGAAAATATTCAAAAGTTGTGTCGAACCTCACGATAAAGACTTGAGAGTGTTAGAGGCCAATTGATGAAGAAAGAAGTCAAATGGATGAAATATAGCCAAAACATTCTCACATATCAACTTTCATGTTGAAAATTTTTGCATCGGTTTTTAGACATGGAAAATGATCTAATTCGAAGTTTCTGAGGTGTTAGATTTCCAACTCATCTTGAATCGCCTCAATCGAATATCGGCAGAGAAAGTTATGTAAAAAATACTTAGAGTTGTTCAGCTGCCGAAAATTAGGCGAGGGGGGCGTCTTCACTGCAGAAGAGACGCGAACCCCAGACCAAAAATGCCTCGCCTGAGGCTTCCAAACCCCCCAAGGCGTGTGCCCTAGGTTGTACTAGGCGCGCGCCTCAAGGCTAAAAAGGGAAAAGACCTAATTTTCCTTATTTTTGTTTAATTACTTATGGAAACTTTTTGGACGCATTATTTGACCTAAGTTCGACCAGAAGACACGAGAATGCCTCCAACCTATTTTCTCTCTATTTTTCTTAGATCTATCATGTGTAACTAGCTCTTGGTGCTTGATTGAAGGATACCGAAGCCTTGAAAAATAATATAACTGTGAGATCCACCTATTTTCATTGTTTAATTTATATTTTTAGTATTGAATATTTTTCTGTGCATAATTTTATGATTGCTATATTTGATTGCTAAGAGATCTATTAGTTTTTCATATATTGCAATCTATAGTTAAGTTAAATCTCAAATTCGTAATTGTTTGAATCATTTAACTTGTGAAGCACTAGGATTTGATAATTTTCTGCGATAGATGTTATTGAATCTTAAGAAGAATGTTTAAATAGATTGAATGCAACCGCCGGTGATTGTATTATCTAGTTCATCGATTTCTCTATTATTTCAAGCTATTATTAAATTGAATATTTAGCGTTGGTCTGAGATTATTTAATAATGAAGGTTAATCAGAACTCTGGTTTCTCATTAACTAAAATTAAGGAGAAATATGAATTTATTCTAACGATGAATATTGTGAATGTGGATTGATTATTTTTGGTGAATTGATGAATGGTTAAAAATCTCCAATCGTGGACGTTGACTTTGATCAAAACTCGTTTCATTGATTTAATACAACTTGTTAATTTACATTGTTATTTGTTATGAGATTGATTTCGTTATAAACAAAACCACTCAATCGTTATACGAAGCATAAATTATTGAATTGCACACTCTTCGTGGGATCGATCCTTACTTCTATTACTACATTAGTTTTAAAGATTTAAGGACTATTTTTGGGTGTCTACGACAGCACACCAGACACATAAGGGCTAAATGTAGTAAACATGTGCTGAGAGGTAAAAGTTAAGATATCACTAGCAAGGTTAACTTTCTCGCAAATCAAGTTAGCCACCTAACTGAAATGATTACTCAGTTGACTAAAATTACCTCTGCATCTAAAAATTTTTGGTTAAATAGATTGACCTAAGAGGTCATGAGCCTGATCACGCTCTTAAGGGTAAGAGCGTCAGCGTACCTCATTGATTATGTATTTTTGGTGCATGTTCGTACTTTATTATTGTGTGACATTGATTTATACATACATCATATTTGTTTATTTGTTTTTCTATGAGAAAACTCATGCATATTTTTTTATATTTATTATTATTTAATTATTATTTTTATTTTTGTGTGTTTGACATTTTTTATGTACTTAGTGCATTCATGCTTTAAAAAATAAAAAGGAAACTTGAAAAATAAAAAATGCAAGACATTGTTTTTACAACATAATATACAGTATACTT
Source organism: Fraxinus americana (assembly GCA_035079005.1). Lineage (NCBI taxonomy): Eukaryota > Viridiplantae > Streptophyta > Magnoliopsida > Lamiales > Oleaceae > Fraxinus > Fraxinus americana. Next base: position 17,320,914 of record CM068715.1, on the reverse strand, counting down.
AATTTTGTTGGTTGTGATCAAGCATGTGTTTAATTGATGAGCCGTAATATAGTTTCCATTATTGGCTTAGGTTATTTATGGAGTACTTAGTATATGTGTTTTCATATACCATCTGCACTACACACACTATGATATTGTTAGTGGGACTCTACCGCATGTGTGAGATTTGGGATGGCAATCTCATGTTAGTAAGGCAACTTTGAACATAAATTAACCTTATTTATTAGACTTAATCCCAAGTTTATCTCTGGTAATAAAAAAAAGGGAGCTCAATAACTTATATTCTTCTTCGGAGCCTATTTAACTCGAGTTATTAAGCTGGGATTTCTCATAACATAGTGCCTATGGTCAACTGACTTGGGTTAACCGGCCTAAAACTCGCTACAAGGGTCATTTTAGTTGCTTAATGAAAAAAAAATATGTACTTAAGATGAGAAAATAATAATGAGCCTCAAATATTAAAAGATATGAGAAACAAAATTTGTTCAAATTCAGGGGGAGAAAAGAAAATTTTATATAAAATGAGATTTTCTTTATAGGTTCTAATGTGTTTTACTTGGTTTGACTTTCATAAGTAGAGGAATACTTTTATTGGCAATGTTGTTTAGTAAGTCATTTCTCACAAAATTAAGGTTTGGAGTCCTACTACCAAAGGATCAGTAACACCTTACATGTATGTGTCACTTATACAATTTACTCCATGTTAACTTGAGTCACGTATGTAGGAAGGGTTACTGTCCATTGTTCGTACTTGTGCATGCTAACAACTGCATTTTTGAGTTATATGTTAATTCTCGGTCCCTTGTCATTTTGTAACAAGGGATCAACTCATTTGATTCAAGTTTTGTGACAAAAATTGGGAGTACTTAATATACTTTTGATGATGGAGTAGATATTTGTGGATGTATATGATATTTTTGACTTGACATGACGTATCTAAAATTTTTTGACTCAAAGGCATTAAATGATAATTTCAGTATTGCTAGATTAAGTTTTGATATTTTGTAGTATCAATGTTTCGTTTTGGAATGTTGGGTTGCATTGATATTACGTTTTAATTTAGCTTATGGTATGAAACTGAAATGATGCGTTATGTGTTATAACTGTTTGGATTAACTGCTTGAATTTCTTTTACACTTACTATTTACATGTGTTTTACATGGGGTATTTGAGTTGTCAATTTTAGGAAACATGATTTGATAATGGAAAAGCAGAATTCAATCAAGACAGTTAATGTTGTAGTATCAGTCATTGAGTCTATAATTTTTTCACTACTACCTTGACTTTAAATTGTAGTTTTGTCACAGAATGTCAAATAGGGAGTTTGTTAGGTTTTGATAGTTTATGATGTAATTGGCAACTGTGTGAATAAAAATGTCTAAATTGGATAGATTATAAAAGTCAAAGAGTAAGTTGTAATTTTCGTAATTCAACTGTATAGGTTCTAGGGTTTGAGCTTCAAAAGATGACAATAATCGACGTTGCACTTGCGTTAGACTGTCGCTGGACTTCGCTTGAGTGGCAGAAACATACACATTTTCGTTAGACTATCATGGGGTCTTGGCTCGAGCAACAAACCGTCGCTAGACTCTTGCTCGAGCGACAGGGTTAGCCGAAAATTTTTAATCGCGATTTCAAGGCTTTTTATCTGGCCAATTCAACCCTAACCCTATCATATAAATATCATAACGCCACAGAATGTAAATTTAAAAGGTTGAAACATATAGAGAACTTGAGAGCTTCATCTTTTCATCTTCCAATTCATTAAGAGACTTCAACCTTCATTGATTTGATTATACTTGGTGAAGAAAAAATCAGTTCCAGTTAATCCAAATACCAAGCTCACTGAGGAATACAGAGTTCTTAAAAAATCTACAGGAGATAGACGAATTCACAAAGTTAGGGGAGAATCCAGGAGGGCTTTGATATTGCAGTCAAGGAGTTGGTGCAAGAGCGCGCAATCCAGGAGGACTGTCAGAAGCTCAGTCAGGAATTGTTGCGAAGCACACAATCCAGGAAGACTATATTAAATTTAGTTAGGAAGTCAGAAAGCTCGTGTCGTTGTCTTGTCTGGCGAACTATACGTTCGATTGTTTATACTAGATTTTGACTGGTAAAGCGCCTGTAGTTTTTACCCAATCGTGGTTCTCCATGAACATTCTGCGTGTTTTTTTACTGCTTTATTTACTGTTTTTATATTTTGCGGTATTCAAACATACGGTAATTGGACTATATGCTTAACCATCTAGAGATAATTAATTAGTGACTTGTTGCTGGTTAATTACAATTTTTTATTCTGTATTTACACCTATTCACCCCCCTAAATTTCAATAAGATTGGTGCTAATATGCTAGATTGACACCTTTTGTTTTTGAACTTCTTCTTTAACGGCAAAGTACTTCAATTCCATGTGTTTAGTAACTTTAGAATATTTGTTGTTTTTTCAAAAAAATGACTGCTGCAGAATTGTCACAATAAAGTTTCAACGGCTTAGTAATACTGTCGACAATTCCAAGCCCTGAAATAAAGTTCCACATCCAATTTCCTTGAACCGTGGCCTCAAAGCATGCCACAAACTCAGCTTCCATAGTAGATGCAGCAATGATCGACTACTTCGCACTTTTCCATGATATAGCCCTTCCAGCTAAGAAGAATAGATAGCCAAATAAAGATTTTCTGAATCTGAATATCTAATGACCTCCAAATTATCACATCTCCTATAAGTGAGCATGTAGTCTTTCGTTCCATGCAAGTATCTCAACACTTTCTTTATAACTTTCCAATGATCAAGTTCTGGGTTACTTTGATACCTACCCAGCATTTCGACAGGAAAATTGATGTCAGGTCTGGTGCAAGTCTGAGCATACATTAAACTCCCCACAAGAGATGCATGAGGAATAGCTGTCATTTGCTTACGTTCCAATTCATTCTTAGGACATTGCATGAGACTAATTTTGTCTCCTTTTTGAATTGGAACGACACTCACTAAACAATTTTCCATCTTACATCTCTCTAAAACTTTATTAATAAATATTTTCTAAGACAAACTTTAACAATCCTTGAGACCTATCTTGGAATATTTCAATTCCAATCACGTAGGTTGCCTTTTCCATATCTTTATTTCAAAATTTTTAGAAAGATATTTCTTAGTCTCATGTAATAGACTGAGATCATTAATAGCTAGCAAGATGTCATCAACATATAGAATAAAAATATAAACTTGCTCCCACTGATCTTTAGATATATACATCGATCAATGATGTTTTCTTAAAATCCAAAGGAAGTAATGGTATCGTTGAACTTAAGATACCACTGAGGGGAAGCTTGTTTAAGTCTATATATTGATTTCTTTAATTTACACACCATGTATTCATTTCCTTCAACTCAAAAACCTTTAGGTTGATCCATATAAATGTCTTCATCTAAATTTCTATTTAGAAAGGCGGGTTTCGCATCCATTTGATGTAGCTTTAAGTCATAATGGGCTTCTAAAGCTATTATAATTCTGAGTGAGTCCTTCTTGGATACTGGAGAAAATGTCTTCTTATAATCAATGCTGTCTTTTTGAGAAAAACATTTAGCAACAAGTATAGCTTTATGTCGTTCGATATTATCATTAGAGTCGCGCTTAATCTTAAAGATCCATTTACACCCAACTCTTTTACACGATTCAGGTAATTCGACGAGATCCCAGACTTCATTATGTTTCATAGATTTCAACTTATCTTTCATGGTATCTAACTTTTTATCAGAATTAGCACTCTCAATGGCATGTGAAAATAAAACTGGATCATCATCAACAATTCCTAAGTCAAATTCAGACTCTTGTAGGTAAACCACAAGATCATCAGAAATAGTAGGTCTACATTGTCTTTGTGACCTTCTTAATTCTATTTGTTGTTATTCATTTAGGGTAGGTTCATTAGCAGCAACTTCATTATGAGATGTTTGATCATATAGTAATTGTTCTGGCATATTGTCACACCGTTCAACAATTCGAGGAACAACAATATTAGAAGGAGTTGAGGGTAGAGAAACTTGAACTCTAACTTTTTGTATTTCCACATTTCGTGGTTCCAAACTCCCACTAACTTCACCATTCTCAATGAACTTAGCATTTCTAGTTTCAACAATTCTAGTACTATGGTTAGGACAATAAAATCTATACCCCTTTGATTTTCTGGATAACCAATGAAAAATCCACTAATTGTTTTTAATCCAGTTTCTTTCATGTGGATTATAAATTCTTGCTTCTGCCGGGCAATCCCAAACATGTAGGTGCCTTAAACTGGTTTTCCTTCCCGTCCATAGTTCAAAAGGAGTATTTGGAACTGCCTTACTAGGAACCCTATTTTGCAAATATATAGCAGTCTTTAATGCAAACATCCACAAAGAAATTGGTAAAGAAGAATTGCTTAACATACATCTAACCATTTCTATTAGAGTACTGATAAGTACGTTCTATATACTTATTTTACTGTCAAAACATGAGCAATTGTTGATTAATATGTTGGAATATAGCTTAATTCTATGCAATTCATGTTTTGCAGGACAAGTGATGAATGTGGCAGAAATAATGAAAAATAAGTGAAAAATAACCAGAATGGAAGAAAGTGACAGTTCAAGGACTAAAGTGTAAATACTCAAAAATTATGTCGAGACTCACGATGAAGGTTCGAGAGTGTTAAGGGTCGATTGAAAGAAATTAGAAGCCAAAAAGGAATGAAATATTATCAAAATCAATTTTCAATTCGCACAAGATATATTCTAGATTTTTAGCAGAAGATTGAGACTCATTTTTGGTATAGTAAAAATCCGAATTGAAAAAGATGTATCTTCTAACAAAGTTCTAGGTCTTCAAGTTACCTTTCTAACGCATCTTGAATCATCTAAATAGGATATCAGAAGGGAAATTTATAAGCAAATTACCGACTTCTGTACAGAGACAAAAAATCAGCGTGCGAAAGGAACTTTCCTTATTCGATTAGAACTCTTTTGAAAACCAATTTGGACATGATTTTCATCTAATTTTCGACTCTTACAAATACTTAATAGCAGAATACATATGGAGAAGGCCCCCATACACCATTCTTCTTCTCTTTGGCTCAAGAAACTCATGGAGAATTAAAACCCTTGGTGAAGTTACGAAGGAACTCGATTGGAATTGGTGATTTCATGTCTTTTATTCATTTAATTTGATCTTTTCATTGTCAAATAATGCTAGAATTTAGATTTTCATTCTCTTGAATTTATATTGAAATCGGTTTAATATTTACAAGATTTTTCATAGATTCAATCATGCTTTTTCCGTTATTCAATCAAACTATTTACTAAGTTTCAATTTCAATTATTTATTGTTGAGATTGGTTTACAATTATTATATCTTTCATAGATCCAATCATGCTTCTTCTATCGTTAGATTAAACTAGTTGTTGAATTTTAATCTCAATTTCACTTTATTGACGGATTGATTACTGCCTTATGCTTGATGTATATGGTCGATCTTTGATCTTGTTCCAATAAAATTGTGCGAATATGTCTTAAGTCTAAATTCTAGGATTACATTTGTAAATTAAATTGATTTTCACGATATATCTTCCGATTAGAGTGTCGGGATGAAAGTCTCTAATTGTGTTATAAAAATGAATAATTGACATGATTATTCCAATTCAATTGAGGAAATTCCGACGCTTCACCGCTTCGAATTATTGATTTTAATTTCACGTTTCAATATTGAATTTTATTACATGTTTGAGAGAACAATTCAGTTTTTTTGATCCTTTAAATATTCTTCCATCTCCCAGTAGATACGACACCCCAAACCTGTGCTACAACTACCGCGTTATTCTTTGGGCGTAATCAAGTACGATTATGCCTTTCGGCTACACCATTTTGTTATGGTGTGCCAGCATAGTGTATTGAGAAAATATGCCACCGCGTCTTTCAAAAAATTTAGCAAATGGACCAGGGTGTTGTCCAGTTTCATCATATATTCCATAATATTCACCACCTCTATCAGATTTAATGGTTTTCACTTTTCTATCTAATTATCGTCAACTTCATTGACAAAGATCTCTAAAAAATTTACAGCTGGAGACTTTTTATGTAGTAGATAGATATAGCCATAACGTGAAAAGTCATCAATAAAGGTGATAAAACACTTTTCTCCACCAAATAATGGAACATCAAAAGGCCCGCATATATCGGTGTGTATTATTTCAAGAAGTTGTGTGCTTCCTGTGGCTCATTTCTTTGTGTATTTGGTTTGTTTGCCCTTAATACAATCCACACAGATTTTGAGATCACTAAAATCCAAGTCAAGAAGGATTTCATTCTCTGCTAATCTTTCTATCCTTTCCTTGGATATGTGACCCGAACGTTTATGCCACAAGTTAGTAGATCGTTATTCAATAAACCGCGATTAGTAGCAACATTATGATGAAAGGTTAAAAGTGTCTCCACAATGAGGTTATCAAGCTTTAATTTATATAAGCCATCACAAAGAGTCGCGGAACCAATAAGATGGTTTTCTTTAAACAAACTAAAACATCCATTTACACCATTAAAGAAATATCCAGAAGAATCAAGTTTTGATAAAGAAAATAAATTGCTACGATACCTGCCTAGCACCTACATAGCACTCGAGTCGCAAGTTATGGACCAGAATTCCAGTTTCGCACAAAACACTTGTGTTTCATCCCAAACACTACCCACTATTACAGTATGTCGCTTTTGACCACTCGACCACTATCCACTTCCCTAGTCGATGCCCCCCTCAATGGGTTTCTTTCATCTCCCTCAAAGACTATTCTAATTTACTTTTGTTATCGGTATTCTTCTTGGCATCAAGCATACCCTCACTTAATCAAGAAAAGAAATCGGTTGTAGTCTTCTTAACATGTCAAGTCAAGAGGGTGAGGCTATCCAACTCCATGAACGTCTCAAAGTGTGTTGAATCATTCTTTCATTATAGAAAACTCATTATTGGAGATTAAAAACACATTCAAAGTCTCTAAATTCCTTGATTCATAAATTGATTCTAATCATTGTTTTATAGGTTGATCAATAAATCTCTATATTCCACCCAAGATCAAAACACATAAAGATTCATTGATCAAACACCAAACCTACACCCTACCTTCGACAATTAGTCTTCAAAGTCCTGGAGTTTGGAGAAGAGGCGCTTAGAGTTTCGACGCTGAAAAACAAGGTTCATTCTTGGATATCAACATGAGAGAAAAGTGGCACAGAGCTCTTGGAAGTGTGGTCGTGCACAACCGACAGAGTTTCTCGGTGATTTACAACTTAGGCAGTCAAAGCTAAGGTTTAGCAGTGCCTTGACTAGTTGTAAGTTAACTTTTTTATTGGATATTACTACCTTAGGCTCGGAGGTTTTTGATCCTTTGGGAAGCGTTTTTCTCCTGATCATTTTTTGGTGTTCTTATTTATTTACTTTTGATTTATTGTGATATCCAAAAATAAGATGAATTTGGATTAATTGACTTAATTATCTAGAAATAATCAAAAAGTGATTTGTTGCTTTTAATTAATTAATTCTGGAACGATAATTTGATCTTTCAAAGACTATCTTTATCTCTATTGCATATATTGCTAGTGGAAGAAAGTAAAAGAATAATGAGCACTCCCTGCAAGTTGTGCAGGAAATGAGCCATAAATTTTATCCAATCTCTTCGAGGTCACATATCATTTGAGTGGAGCACTCGTTGAGATTAGACTTTCTTTCCAACTTCTGCCTTTTTTTTCTTTTTTTTTTTACTTTTCCACCGCCTAGTCTTTTTCATATCTACATATCCTAAATTTAGATTACAATAATGTTACCACTTTTAAAGAAATTATTCTAATTTGCTAATACTAATAAAACAAGTTTTATTCTTGAAAAACTGAGATTAGCTACATGAATAATATTCCTCTAATTTATTTTATTTCATTATATACGTTGAACGATTCAATGATTACAAAATCTTTATAAGCTCATTTGGTCATACTAATTGATTATTGTATTTCTCTCTTCTATAATCTCGGACATATATTTTAAAATATTATTTTTTTGTCAAACTACAACAATATTGAAAGGATATAAACAGAAAACATACTTGGGCTCGGGTTGGGTGGGGGCGGGGGCGGAGGCGGAGGTGGAGGTGGGAACAAGAACATTCAATCTCACTTCTAGTCAATAAAAAATGCAAGAAAAATAATTAGTCAAGTCGTTTGAGAGCAAAATATAAGTTAGTACCACATATGCTCATATGCTCTCTTCATCGCTAAAGAAATTTTTATTTCCTCATAATCACATCATTCTCTTATTTAACATTTCTTTTGTATCACATCCAACTTTTTACGTTTATTCTCATTTTTTATAATTCTCTATATTTTATACGGTTGTACATTCATCTCTTTTAGAATTCTTACGAGTGAGCTTAAAAACTAGTTTGGAGGAAGCCAATTAGCAAAGTCGTGCGATTACAATGTCTGTAACCATGTGATTGAATGGTCTATTCCAACAGAAAATATTTTGTTTCTTTCTTCGACTCAAACTCTTTATAGAATTCAATTCAGACTTGCTTTTATCCTATTTTGGAGGCTAAATTTCAAGATACCAAATTTTAGAAGGAAACAAGGGGCAAGATACAAGAATACTCATTCCTACACGTGAATTAAAGATTTTTTTCTTGGATTTTCGACGAAGATGAAAAAGACAAATGAGATTGTTCAAGGAGGACGATCGAAGAAATTCAAGAATTTGTAGCTTCTCTTTTTGTTTCTACAATTAACATCCGTGTAATGTCGCAACATTTGAATATGTATTTTTGTAACTTTATAATGCTTGGTTAAATTTCTAATCACTAATGAAGAAGAAAACTTTGTTATGATATTTTAATTCCAGTTTGAAGTTTATACTTGTTTATTCTGGAGGATTGTTATATGATTAATGCTTTCAATTAATTAGTAAATAATTTAACTGAATTGTGATCTATGTTTTATTTGAGAGAAAGAATAAACATTTTAGTACGTGATAACATTCGCTGTAGGATCCGATAAGGAATAGAGATATATACCGTTAACCGTTGGATGATTTTATTGAATGTCAAGTGATTAAATGCATCTTAACATATTCACATCATTCATAGAGATACATTTAATATTACTTGATATAGATTACTATACTTCCGTTTGACAACCATTAAAATAAAATTCATTTTTTTTTTTATTTCAAACTCATTTTCAATCATATATTCTTACAATAAAATACATTGTACATAAATCCAAAACTTTTTTCTACTTTTGAACCATACATTCTCCAAAAAAATACTATTTCAAAACTCATTTTCCCAAAAAAAAAATTCATGTTAATGGTTGACAAATAGGGGCTAAATAAAATTGATAAATTGATTTTCAAGTTTAAATGAGTATTGTTATTGTCTTGGACTATTGTTGAAATGGAATAAAAAAGGTAAATCAAAGTTCTAGTGCTTATCATTAATCTATTTTATAAACATCTTTTAGTTGCTCAATATTTTAGCTTACAAATAATTTTAGGTCAATTAGTCGAAAATAAAACTAATCTCATACCTTTTTACTTCATTACGATACAATATACTTGTGGGATTTTAGCGATCACATTTTTTGTGATGTTATCGAGGACTATACAATTTTGTTTTTAATGCTTTACTTCAAAAGTTTAAATATTTTTAAAATTATAGTGTTTCCTCCTTTCTTTTTAGCCTCTTGCATGTAAAATTCGAGACACGTTGATCTTGCTCCTTTTGATATGAGGTTAAAACGAAAAGAATAGATAGAATTATACCAAAAACTGGAAGAAGAAAAAATAACCAAACACACAGCAAATCCTGTTGCCATTGTGGTTAATTAAAATGCAAGACTAATGGGAGAGTCGAGCATATCTTATGAAGCATTCAAGAAAGCCAACTTTCATTTGAAGACGTGATAAATTATGTTTTAGAGCTCACTGCAGTTTTTTGAGGAGACCGAATAATAATCCAAACTCTCGTCTTTCGAGATTCTTGGATATGTGCGAGTGTATTGAATATTCGACGTTACGAGTGATGCAATAAGTTTGAGGTTATTCCCATATACATTGAGGGATTCGTCTAGGAGTGGTTGGCCTTGAGGGAGTCGTCTAGGGAGTGGTTGGACTCATTCCCACCTAACAATATCACTACATAGAATAGTTCGGCATAAAAGTTAATGAATAAATTCTTCTCATCGAAAAAGATTGACTGAGAGATGAGATCACTACATTTGCTCAGCATGACTCTGAATGCTCATAGGAGGCTTGACAGAGATACAAAGGGCTACTTCAATAATGTCTACAACATGGTTTGAAAAAGTGGCTTCAAGTCCAATATTTCTACATTGGACTCAATCCGACTATACGAAGTAGTAGAGGATTTGACAACCTCTAGTGTATTGTAGCCTTCTGATAGATCAAGTAAGATAGAAAGTTGTAAGGCTTTACAAGATAACACAGAGATAATAATTTTAGCTCATCTTACATCACTAGTGAAGAAGGCTGAAAGTATTAAATTTACTCCATCAGTGATTGAAGTATCTGGGTCGAAGTGTGATCACTGTAGAGGAAATCATGTAAGTGTGGATTGTAATGTGGGAAGCCCGTTTGCTTGTGCATCTGATGAAGCAAACTATGTTCTGAATTTCTAGAGCTAGCAAAACAATCAATATTCCTACACTTACAATACAGGTTAAAGGAATCATCTGAACTTTTCATGGAATAATGCACAATTATCTTAGAATGCACTACCTTAGAATAAGCCACTGAGCGTTTAGAATCAAGAGAGGAGATCTCCATCAGAAGAGCATTGATCAGATTGACAAATGCTACATCTTATCTTAGTTCATACAAAAGACAAAGACAAATTTTCAAAGTCAAAGGATCTTTATAAAGAGTTTGGAGAATTAGATAGGACAGTTGGCAAGGGTGATATTCGGAAGGCAACCATGTAATCTCCCTAGCAATACAAAAATCAGCCCCAAGGAGCATGTGAAGGCAATTACAACTCGTAGCGGGATTTAGCTACCTAAAATCCATGTGAATAGACTAGTTGATATAAATGAACAACTCCTCACAGATGTGGGAAGCACTTGGAGACTTCTGAGCAAGATCGTAATATTGAAAAGGATCAGAAGCTTCAAAGGCTAAGCCAGAGTGTGCATGCCTCCTATACCATTTTCACAGAGACTACAAAGAGTACAAGTCAGACAAGAAAATTGAAAAATCGTGAAGGTCTTCAACAAACTACATAACAACATTCAATTTTTACATGCATTGGCACAAATGCCCCGCTACACAATGTTAGATTTTTATGAAACTCTAACTCACAAGAACTTTAAAACCTAATTACTTTATTACTAAGATCCTCCATGGCAAATCACCAAGTGAAATAATTAATGTGGAACATATCTTAATTCATTGAAAATAATGTCTTAATATTTGATCTTGATTCCGGATCTCGAATCTTGATTATTGGCTCTTTGGTTCTTGAGTTTGTGTTCGTGTTCTTGATTTTGACTTCTTGCTCCATAATCTTAATTGTTTCAATTCTTGATTCTTGATTGTAGATTGCCTGTTCTTGATTGTGGATTTTGGATCTTCCTCTTCAATATGTTTTTCTCTTTGAATTCTTGTGTTGATGGGATGACACAAAGAATGAGAATCATATATGAATTGGAAACCATAACCCTATTTATATTTTCGTATGTATTCGACCCATCGTCAAATACAACCATAATGGGTCTAGTCTCTATACCTATAATTCAGCCCATACTTTATTTAGCTTGTATTTGACACCCATTTTCGAAAAAGAATAAATTTTGAAATAGTGATTGATGGAAGAATGTGTAGTTAAAAAGTAAGGAAAATTATTAGGTTTATGTGTAATATTATTTTATTGATAGAATGTGTGGTTGAAATAAAGAAAGAGAAAAAAAAATGAGAAAGAGAATGGGAAAAAAATGGTTGTCAAACGAGGGCTTAGATGTCCAAAGTTCAATTACTTAATTATGTATTAGATCACTTTAATTTTAGGCTTAACTTGAAAATAGTCTTTATACACAATTAATTATATATGTCTGCGAACATGGCAAATTAAATATTTTCCCAACACAAGAATCACTACAAGAATGTGCGCCATCACCAACGGAAATTTCCGTTGGTGAAGCCCAGATTTTCGTTGGTAAATGGGTTTTCTAACGGCAAAATGTCGTTGGTAAAATCCGTTGGTAAAACCTTCGTCAGTAATTTACCAACGGCCAGAGGGTTCGTTGGAAATATACCAACGGAATAGCGACGACATGTATTTCGTTGCTGATTACCAACGGCCGTAAAATATGTTATTTGTAACGGCATTACCATTGCATTGGTCCGTTGGTAAATTATCAATGAAAAATTTCCGTTAGTAATTTCATTGGACATCACCAAGGCCTTTATCCATAGAAGGTCCGTTGGAGATCACCAACACTTTTTTTCTATAGAATGTTCGTTGGTGATTACCAATGGTTTTTTTCAATAGTAGTTTATTGGAGATCACCAACTGGTTTTGTAGGAGTTTTGCAAGGTCTTTTTTACATTGCCAATTCCGTTGGTAAGTACGGCTATATCAATATTGTTTTTTCTTCTTCGTATAAATTAATGGTTTTAAAAGATAAAATGTAACGTATATCATAAAAAACTCCAAGTTGATTTCATTAATTGACATAATTGGACAATACAAAAGTTCCAATATCACCAAATATTTCAAAAGTTCCAATATCACCTAATACTTCCATATAACATTTTTACCCGAACAAACAAACAAAAAGATGTTAAACAAAAGATTGTTCGGTTTGTAATGTATGACAAAATAAACTTTGGAAGGACCACATCTTTCATTGAGCAAAAGATGTTAAACAAAAGACCATTACGGTACCTCACATTATACCTTGGAAGGACCACATCTTTCATTGAGCATGCTAATCATCATTTTCTCAAATGCAATACGCTTTGCTTCTTCTTCACGCTTGCCCGCTTCCATTTGCTTCTCAAACTCTAGTCGTCTCCGTTCCTCTTCCACCCTTGCTTCTTCAATTTGTCTTCGCATTTCTTCCTTTTCCCTTGTCAACTCTTCAATCTTTTCACAAGCGTTCCGAAGTTGCTCTTTCAAAGGATTGTCTTCATTATCTTGGGTCATTGGTAGGCGAGTTTAGAACTAAAAGAGGCACACGAAGTAGACAATGTAATTCCAAGACCATACAAGCGGCCTCCTTTACTTGGTCCTTGAGTAGCTTCACACCATAGTTCTACATCAATTGGAGGCTGTGATGACAATTCAGGACCATGCTTTGCTTCCATCAATTGCTTATATTTGTCCTAGTAAAGAAAAAAAGATTATTCATCCAACTGAATAATTAGAACTAATGGTGAAAACATGTGAAAATCATGTGAAAATCAACCAAAAATTGGGAAATGAAAAAAGTCAATGCTTCCACACCATGTAGTAAAGAAGGCAAAAGTTAGACCATTATAAACAAAAATTAAACAAACTAGATTTATGCAAAATGCTTAATCTTCACTATAATCTGTTGACACAGACCTTTAGTCACTATACCATTTTTTTCCTAATCCCCACATTAAGAACTGAATATTGCATTCAAAAATACTTAATCTTCACTATTAGTATAACACATAGTCTACTTCCCCAACAAAGAGAAAATTAGTAAATGCTTTCAGATTGTGTCTAGAGTTAATTCTCTGTATCATCTATGTATATCTTGTATTAAGAAGTTGAATGAAACATCAAAAAGAGAGGAATAAATATAAGAAAAGAATTCCCAGCCTCCTCCTTCACCAGAGAAGTAAACTTCCCTATTTCTACACTAGTTCTCTGCTTATAACAGAGAAGCAAACATCAGGGGTAGCCCTGACTATAGCTAATGCTTTATATATCAGTGGTATGGTAAACATATACTGCAGATATAGAAGTTCTATAATAGAACAAATGACACCAGTGTTTGTAATTGTATCAGAACAACAAAGTAGATGTTAAATAATCTTACATATACTCCTTGCGACTTGTTATCAATGAAATCTCCTAGCCCCTTGTTTCTTATGTGTGTACGTTTATATAAGTCTGAAGCATGTGGCGACTTTCCAGTTTTCTCACGCTGTAATATGGAAAAAAAATTAGTAGAATGATCAAAGTAAAACAAAATGGTCAATAATGAATAAAGAAACTAGGACCAGAGAAATATTTGATCCAACTAAGCCAGCTACTTCTATAAAGTTTGGTCTTACATACCATCCTCTTTGCGTGCAAGGCAAATGGTATTGAACCTCCCGTATGCTTAGATATGGATCCTGACTTCGTACTACATCGATTTTTCTTGCCATTTTCTGATTTCTTTAACCATTTTTCATTGTTCCAATATGTGTCAATGAGCTCATTCCAATGCTCTGGTTTCATCCAGTGTGGCCCATGTCCCTTCAAATCGATTATAGTTCGATTCTCTTCAGGTATACCACATTTTCTTTTTGCCTCTTCTCGAGCTTCATTAAACATGCTCCTGATATTTACTTTTGATGACTCTTCCCAAATCTTTTTCACCTCTGGTGTCCTTTCAGTTGGCCAATTGTATTTGTCCTAATACAAATAACAGTCAATATATTAGTTAACACACAAATCTAAGGATGCAACACAACATGAATACCCAAAGATACAAATTAAGCGGACAGCAAGTTACCTGAAATTTTTTAAACAACAGGTCTTTAGTTAGTTGTGGCACCTTACGGAAAAAGCAGAATGGCCCACCAAGATATACCTTCATATTATCAGTAATATCACGTGGTGCGGAGGGAGTCACAAACCTACATATTAAAGACAAACACGTTCACATTTACATTCACTAACACCAGCGATGCTGTTTACTTTTTGTTAGAATATGCTTTCAGTTCAGCAAAACAGATCACACGTGCAGAACATTTCGCTTACATGATTCAGCAGCTTCAACAGAAAACGTCCAGCAATTAAACATCCTTCCAGATCCTTCTATCACATGGCCAACACATGCCTATTCTAGATCCTTCTTATTGTAGTTAGTTTGTTAGATTTAGTCTATAAACAGGGTTATGTAATCACCTTTACAATTGAGCATTTGATGAATAATAAATCTCCTTCTTCATCATGTTCCTTCAATGTGTTTATTCATATTGAACCTATCCTTTAGTTTCAGTTTCTGATTATCTCCTTTAATTTCGTTTCTGTTCATTTTAATTTCAGCTATCAATTTTATTCTTGTAGTTTCATTCCAGCATTTACGTTTCAGTTTATCTTTCATTTAGTTTATGTTCATCTCAGCTTCGTGGTCCAGTTTTGTTTCTGCTGCTGTTGATCTGTTTCTACTGGTTTCATTTTCTTAAGACTTTTTAGGTCACAACAACCTTCTTTAACTCTGAAAGCTCATCAATATACAAACCTAGACAACAGCCTTATGAAGCAGAACCTTCTAATCTCAACAATAACTTTGTCAAATGCTTGAGCCACATATACATCTATTTTACACAGCAAATTTTACACAGCAAATGATATTCTCATTTTATTATAATGTAAAGACTATGCAAATTTGAATGTCTGATATTCATCTATTTCAAAATTAATTATGATTTTTTGAGGTATTTATGTGAAATCCACTTGATGATATACATATCAATACAACTACAAAATCTGTTAATACTGCAATAACAACTAACATTCAACACAAATACACAATCTAGTAGACCTCGTTTAATGACAAAAAAATGAGGTAAAGATGAAACAATAAACACCAACAAAATGAGAAAAAATGTTGCTTATATACCTTCCTCCTTCTATTTCTAAGATGATACGACCATTCTCATCTACTCGGACCTGGGTACCTTGGTTGGGACCTGTATTGCTTTCAGTAGATCCATTGTTCTCTTCCTCTGTAGAACGTGAATGCTCAGACCCAGTTTGTTCCCACGGAGGAAAATATTCTTCTTCTTGATCATTATCTTGCAATCTACGAATTCTTGGCATTGAGTGCCATCTTACTGTACGCATATTGTATGCAACAAAGTTGGGTTCGGTATTGATGTGAAAAAAATCAGAAATGAAAGGAAGGGAAGTGGTGAAATTTGGGGAAAATATGGACATTAACAATTTAACATATATAAAACCCCAATAGGACAGAAGTGGTGAAATTTGTAGAGGGAATTCAGTGAAAAATTAGGAGGGAACATGGGAAGAAAGAATGGCGCGAGAATGAATTCTGATGAAATTTGTTTCAGCGTGCACTTGTTTTAGTGTGAATTTGGGTCGATCTTTTTTCAGGTGATTGGATCCAATCAGTATTGGGCCGATCGTTATTCAACTGAATGGACTGCATAGCAAAAGCCCCTTAAAACAAAAAATTGCATACTGTGAAGGGTTTATAAGAACTCTAATATTAAATAATATTAAAACAATAAGAACTCTAATATTAAAATTAAAAAAACATCATTTTCCACGTCGAATTGGATTACAACTATGATAAGTCAAAGTGAAAACAAAACATTGGCGTTTTTGAATGGTAAGAAGTGATTCGAATGTGATTCAACTTCAAATGGCTCTAGAAATTGCATACGGTGTCAGAATGACTATTATAATATGTTTTCGGAATTGTCTCGACAAGCCCTACAAGACTCACCGCTATGCTGTGACAACGATGAATTTTAGCCGTTTGAAAATGTTTACCTATTGAAAAATTGCATTTTCTATTTTTATTAGTGTTTTCACTCTTTTATTTATTCATTTCTCAAGTTCGGCCCGCTTATTTGTCGAAGCCCATTAGGGATTTGTATTTAAACTTTTCCATCATTTTTCTAGGATTTTAATTGACTTCGAATGAAAAGTTTGAGAGGTTTATCGAATTGCATTCCGTGTTGAAATTATTTGTCGATTGTATTTGTTAGCTTTTTAACACACTAAAGCTCATTCAATTTTATATGGACGAGTGGATACCGGTATTGAAGCTGCTGTTGTCATTTGGAAGTTATCGGTTTTACATTGAACTTACCATATATGCACATGACTTACCGGATTTAACACTAGCATACCGGTTTTTACAGTTTCTCAAAATTAATTGATCTTACCGGATTTCATCAAACTTACCGGATTTACATGTAACATACCGTATATGACTGATACCGGATTTACACTCCTTACCGGATTTTAAAAAAAAATTGATTTTACCGGATTTGTAAAGGCTTACCATATATGCGACTTACTCACCGTATTTGCATTGTACATACAGTATATGCCACCAGCTTACCGGATTTGCAAGGGTCTTACTGGTTTGTTAGAAAAACAGGGCACTTACCGGTTTTACACAACACTCACCGTATATGTACTGCCCTCACCGTATATGCAATACACTTACCGGATTTAGCTATGTTTTCCTCTGTTTTTCTCTCCTCTTTTCAGCCTTTTTTCAACCATTTTTTCAGTTACTTTTCTTCAATTTTTGATCCTAAGGATTAGTTTTTCAACTGTAATCTTCAAAGATTAGTTTTTCATCTCTAAATCCTTGCAAAAAACACCCAGATTCAACCCATTTTCATCAACATTTTGCTCCAGTTTTTCTCTGTTTTTGTTAGCAAACACAACATCTTCTTCTTCTTCTTCTTCCTTTTTTTTTACTCGTACACAGCATCTTCACCCTTTTTTTCCACACTTTTTATATATACATCCACTTTTAAAAATTAAATTTTACTATATTTTAAATCCTATGTAAATTTACTTAAATAGGTTCAACATTATTTATCTAGATATGTTAATGATTTAGACATTATAGTTCTCTTAGTTGTGACAATTCAAGAGGATTTATGCGTCTCCACTTCACCTTGCTAATTCAGTGTTTTATATTTATGCAGAAAAACGATAAAACGCCTGCATTTGAAGCTGGTGCTGTGAAAGCCATTCTTGATCTTTATGATGTTATGCGACACGATGTTCTCTCTATTAATATGAGGTTTGTTGAAAAGGCTGGACTTCTCTCATGTTCCATTTTTGCCGTTTACAAGCTCTATCAACCTAACGCCTGCATTTGAAGCTGGTGCTGTTAAATAGTATTTTTTTTAAATTTAAAAATTTTGTAGTGGATGAACTTATAAAAAATGTGGATGGAAATAGTGGTACCCTTTTTTTATCATTACCAGCATCTTCATTTTGAGAAATCAATCCATGAATCTCAGATTTATTCACAGTTTCATGAAGAACTTTCATCAATCTCAACATCAACAGATTTCCCTTATATTTCTTTGTCATTACAAGACTCTATTTATAGCCAAACCTTTAGTAGATATTACAAGATATTTCTACCAACTAATCACAGTTACACTTTATCTTAAGAAAACGAAACCAGCAAACACAGATCAACATGAACCAGCAGAGATGAACATCAGCAGAAAATGAAATCAGAAGGCAACACAGATCAGCAGAAATTAAACCAGTAGAAACGAAACTGAAATGAAATAGAAGCTACTATAGAAACTACATTGAAGGAACTTGAGAAAGGGGAATTTTATTATTCATTCATCAAGCTCAATTAACATGGTGAATACAAAGCTCTATTTATAGAGTAAATCTAACAAACAAACAAACTAACTAACTAATGAAGGATCTAGAATAAGCATGTGTTGGCCATGTGATAGAAGGATCTGGAAGGAGAGGAGCCGCTGATGAACGTGAACTGATGAGCTGGAGAGAAGCATGTGGAATGTGTTGCCTACATTTCTTCCTCACTTCCACTAGATATAAAATCATGGTCATTGCCTCCATCATCCTGTGCATATTCTTCTTCAGTATTAGGCGTCTCATAATCTTTATTTGAGACAATGGCATCCTCTTTGTCAACTTCCTCAGGCTGAACATCATTTTGGACTAGAATCTGGTGATCAAGGTCAAAATTTAAGCAAACTGGCTGCTGATTGGACACAGCCTGATCTTCTTGGAATGCAAGTTCTACCCACACATTACACTCTTCATTCCCTGTTATTATTCCTTGTATATTTGTGATATTTCTTGCTTTTGTTTTCACAACAGCCCACCAGTCAAGTCTATCTCTAGCCTTCGTAGGAAATCCCGTGTAATATACTTGCTGAGCTTGATGAGCTAGTATGAAGACATCATTTGTAACTAACTTCTTTTTACTATTTACTTCAACAAGGCCAAATCTTCGATCCACATTAACTCCACCATCATTGTCAAACCAATCACATTTAAATAAGGTTACTTTATTTCCAGCATCTCCCAAATACTCTAGTTCCAATATTTCATTTATCAGACCATAGTAATCACGTTCATAGTCATCATGGCAACTTCCCAAAACACACACACCACTATTCATTGTTGTTTGGTGATGACCATATTCTAAGGTGTGGAACTTAAATCCATTTACAAAGTACCCATTGTATCTTCGTACTCTACGAGATGGACCTAAAGCTATTGCCTTTACACGAGGATCAACAATGTGATTATCATCCAAAACCTAAAAATATCAATTTACTTGAATTAAGGCCTCAATTAACGAATAATATATCAAGGAATTATAATGTTTTCAGAAATTCACTTACATATTCTCTCAACCACAGGCCAAAACGCTCTTCACGTAACCGATCAAGTTGTGCATCAGACACGTGAGGATTCTCCACTCTCATAAGTTGGTCGAACTCCCTGTAAGAAATGAAGCAACAAGTGTAATAATACATGAGATACAACTTTATGCAAAGGTGAGTTTTGGAACTTATACCTCACAAAAGGAGTAACCTCATCACAATTTAGGAGGACATATATTGAAGCTGCATTATACTCTTCCTCAGTTAATGACCTGCGATTAGAACGTTGGGTGCCAAGTGGACGTCCAGGTTGTGCAAAAATTGATAGTCTTCCTTGGGGGTCGACTAAACCTCCATCATCATTTCTTGACACACGATGTAATCTAGTTTCTATGCTTTGGTCAAAATATAACGAGCAAAAAGTTGATGTTTCCTCTACCAAGTATGCCTCCACAATAGACGCCTCAACATGAGCACGATTTTTCACTTTCAGTTTAAGGTGGTGTAAGAACCTATACAATTTTTATAGACATAATCAAAATTTATTCTATATAGAAAATAAGATAAAAATACACAAGGATACCTCTCAAAGGGGTACATCCATCGATACTGCACAGGACCTCCAACCTTACCTTCATATGGTAAGTGAATTGGAAGATACTCCATCGAATCAAAGAATGAAGGAGGGAAAAACTTCTCAAGCTTGCACATGGTTACAAAAATATTCTGTTCAAGCTGCTCCATGTCACTTGGCTTCAAGACAATAGAGCATATATCTCTAAAAAAAAGGCTTATTTCAGTTAAAGCTTCCCAAATTGGTTTTGGCAATACATCCTTAAATGCAATTGGTAGCAACCTCTGCATAAAAATATGACAATCATGGCTCTTAAAAGGGTAGAACTGACAATCATCCTTAACACACCGTGCAATGTTTGATGCATACCCATCCGGCATTCTCAAATTCCTAATCCAATTGCACACTTCTCGTTTTTGGTCTTTAGTTAAGCAATAAGAAGCCTTTGGCATATACGCTTTCCCTCTAGAATCTTCAGTTACATGGAGCTCGAAACGGTTGCAATAAAGTTCTAAATCCTTCATAGCCTTGTAATTATCTTTCGTTTTGCCCTTTACATCCATGATGGTGTTGAATATGTTGTCAAAAAAAAATTCTCAATGTGCATCACATCTAAATTGTTCCGTATAAGATTCGTATGCCAATAAGGTAACTCCCAAAATATGCTTTTCTTCACCCAATTATGGCTATCTCCAAAACCTTCTATTTCTTGTCTCTGTGAAGATTTTCCGTTTGCAATGATTGGAAGGCTTTCAACAATGCTTCGCAATTGATCACCAGTTGGCCTTTCTATTGCCACATCATTTCAACTCTGTTTTTATAAAACTTGTCTCGCTGTCTTCTGAAGGCATGATTGCATGGTAAGAAGCGCCTATGACAATCAAAATAAGATGTTTTCCCTCCATTTTGAAGTCTAAAGGCTTTACTTTGACTCATGCAATATGGGCAAGACCTTAGGCCATGCGTGCTCCAACCAGATAACATTCCATATCCCGGAAAATCACTAATAGTCCATATTAAAGCAACCTTCATTTGGAAATTCTGCTTTGTGTGTACATCATATGTCTCAACACCTTCATTCCACAACAATTTTAGCTCATCTATCAGGGGGCGCAAATAAACATCTATGTCTTTTCCTGGACTCTTTGGTCCCGGGATAACCATGCTCAAAAACATATTATCCTGTCGCATACACATCCAAGGGGGAAGATTGTACACGGTAATGATAACTGGCCAACATGAATATTGTGTTTTCATGCCGAAAGGGTTGAAGCCATCAGTACATAATCCAATACGAACATTTCGTGGTTCAAGGCCAAATTCAGGATAAGTTCTGTCGAAATGCTTCCATGCCTCACTATGTACAGGATGTGACATTTCTCCACTTGTCACTGAATTTAAAGAATGCCATATCATATGTTGTGTAGTATGCCTTGACATATACAACCTTTGAAGTCTAGGGGTAAGAGGCAAATATCGTAATACCCTCTGCGGTACCTTATGGCCAGATCGAGACACCTTCTCTTTGTATCATGGGCTATGGCATTCTGGACATTGGGTCAAGTTCTTAGTTTCTTTGTAGTACAAGATGCAATCCTTGACACACGCATGTATCTTCCTAACACCAAGACCGAGACTGGATAACCATCGTTTTGTTTTGTAGAAGGTAGGTTCAAGTTGGTTACCTTCTGGCAAGATTCCTTTTATTATGGATAGCATCCGATCATAACAACTTACAGACATGTTTGATTCAGACTTCAAATTCAAGAGTCGTGCCATAGTCAAGAGTTTGGTTTGCTCACTACAACCAGGCCAGATAGGTTTGTCAGCTTCTGCTAATAGATTAAAGAAGCCTAAAGCATGATGGTTTGGAGTGTGTTGTTCTGGGGTGCATTGATCTTCATGAGTAAGATTATGGTATACTTCAGGACCCATTGCATCTATTACCATCTCCTCAAAACTACAATCTGTTGTACCTTGCTGAGTTGAAGACTGACCAACATCAGACCTACTAACAGCGAATGGTTCTCCATGTGCATACCATTGTGTATAATCCTTTGTAAATCCATTTCTGTAAAGATGTAATTTTATTGTCTCTCCATCCATAAACTTAATGTTACGACATTTGGCACATGGGCACCTGATTTTAACTCCTACGTCTGGTTGTGAAAAGGCAAATTGAATGAACTCATCAACTCCCGCAACAAAACTGTCTGGAAGAAATCCATTATGATCACGATAATGCAACATCCAACTACGATCGGTCTCCATATAACATTCCTTTACGAGTCCCTGGTACATTTTAATAATAATGTGAATTGCCTATTTCATCCAATTTTTTTGCACTTTTTTCTGCCACGTATCAAATAAAGAAGCATGATTTTTATTTCTATGTGAAAGGAATATGAATTTATAATAACAGAATTTGACACTAAACAAAATATTGCTCTGAAAATAAAGAGTTAGATTTGTACATAATGCATACCTATGAAGTATGGAGATCCAGGTATCTATTATAGAAGATATAGTGATTCTTGGTCTGTTACTGGATGAAGCACTCAATTCAACAGGTATGGAGAACTGGGCGATCTATGAAGTATGGAGATATGGGTATCTATTATAGAAGTAACATTGATCTGGCTTGTAGAAAGGATTTCGATTACTAGCGATGTGGATTGAGAAGTGATGGAGCGATGGATTGAGAAAGTATGGAGATCTGGGTTTTAAGAAGTCGCAATAAAATTATTTTCGATTTTGATTTTTTTTCTAACGGCATTACTGACGGACCAACGACTTACCAATGGAATCAATGACGGAATGGCGGGAGTCATTGATTCCGTTGGTAACTTATAATTTATTAATTTATTTTTTAGTAAGACATAAGAGGGCCGTTGATAAAATCATTACTAATATTAATTTTTGTTTTAGAATTATTTTTATTCATTTCACCAACGGATTACCAACGAAAAATCACCGACGACTTATAAGGTTTGTAATTTCGTTGGCAAATCTTTCCCTTTTTATATAAATAAATAATAAGGAAAACCCGTCAGAATTCCATTGGAAATCCGTCGGTATCACCGACGGAAAATTGGACGTTGGTAAAATTCCGTTGGTGATAGCGCATATTCTTGTAGTGAATGTCCAGCTACATTTTATCAACTCTTCAACCACACATTTTATCATTTTTTTTTACTAAAATCTACTAAAATTCTTATCAATAGCTTTCTCAAACAACCCATTAGTCAATCCTTTTGACAATAACTATTTTTTCTTGCCAATCAGCTACACATAAATCTAGACTATCGTATTCAGAGAAATTTTTGTAGACTATCTATTTTAACTTAATTTATGTGACAATCTTTTAATGAATCTACGTTAACGTTAGAGATGTTGAGGGAAACTTAATCAAAAAGTTTCCTAAATCATTATACTGAGTTGGGATAATTGTGCTGATATAACGATTTTTGAAGAAAACTTGGCATTATTCATGTGATACACAGTATTGTGCTTCCATTTTCCACTTCCACTATCAATATAGTTTTACCTTCGGACGCGTGCCCATTGTGATAATTTTTAGATTTTGACTCTTAATATTTGTTTGGCTTGAATGTTTGTCATAATCTTAATGTTTTTCAATCACTTGACTATTAATTTAATTTATTATATTTTGTGACTCAAATTTCATGTGATTTGGAAGTTCGATTCATTTAGGAAACCAGGATAATTTTGGTTTAGAAGTCTAGTTTGATAATGGCTCAAATTTCATCATGGATTGAGAGTTTGATTACGAAAAACACTTTGGAATGGATAAGGAAGTTTTTTGGATTCATTGAGACCAAGATGGGTGCCTAGACGTCGGAAGCAAAAAGAGGAGGTAGAAGGGCTGGCGCCCCGGTGCGGCAGTGCTACAGCGCCACCTATGCTGGAGGAATTTCACTCATGTTTTGTTTTTGATGGGATTTTGTGTTCTAATCCATCCATAATTCTAAGATTTGACTCTATAAATACTCCAAAAAGTGTAGGCTTTTCAGAGACTCAAGATAATAATTAAATCGTTGTTATATATATTAGAAACTTGAGAGAATTGTTTAGATTTACATTGAGAAAATTAAATCTTTTAAAGATAATTTTAATTTTTTGGTATAATAAATTCTCATCTTCTTCTACAAAATCTTGGTTGTTGTGTGAACAATTATTTTCATATTGCTGACATTATTCTCGTCTTTAATTATTTAACTGGATTCTCAACAAATTGGTATCAAAGCGATTATGGTATATCTGGGTTGGTTCATAACAAGTGGTATCAGATCTAAAGGTTTTTTGCTGTTCTTAAGAAGTCTAAATTGGTTATTAAAGCGAGGTGCTAACAAAGTCGATCGTTTTAGGGATGGCAACTACAAAATTTGAGATTTTGCTTTTGGATCACAACAATAGATTTTCTTTGTGTCAATCAAAATGCAAGCAATTCTTGCTCAATTGGATTTTGATGATGCTTTGTCGGGGATAGATAAAATGTCTGCAACAATGATTACAGAGGAAAAACAACGCAAGAATTGAAAAGCATTATGAGAGATATATCTTAATCAAATTCTTCGAGATGTGATAAATGAGAAAAGTACAGCAGATTGTGGTCAAAATTTGAGCATTTTTGTACGACAAAAAGTTTGACAAGTAAATTACACTTGAAATAGCGCTTGTATTCTCATCGTTTGACGGAATGTGGATCTTTAGAAGATCAACTATCGATGTTCAAGGAAATCATCGCTGATTTTAAGACCATGGAGCTTTAAGGCTGATATTGTTATGTTTGTTGTCGCCTTCATATGTGACTTTTAGAGATACCATTCTCTATAGTCGGGATACTCTTACTATTAACGATTTATAAGATGTACTTTATTCTAAAAAGAAGATGAAACTTCTGGTCTTCGATTCTGAGGCCCATGCCGAAGGCCTTGTTGTTCGCGAGAGTAAGACAGGTGGTCAGGGAATGGACAAATCAAGGATAGTAACAGTGATAAAGTTTGTTGGTATTGTAGCAAGGGGCACATGAAGAGGGATTCTATGAGTGGCAAAACATATTAGAAAGAACGACCTGAAAATTCTGATAATGTCAATCTTACAGAAGAAGACAATCATTGAGATCTTTTTGGCGATTACTGAAGGTGACTCCAAACCTGACAAGGATTGGATTTTTTATTCCACTTGCACTTTTCATATGTGTTCAAATCGGAATTGATTTTCTTCATATGAAATAGTTACAAAGGGTTCTAGATGATGGGAAATAACGAGCTTTATAAAATAAATGGGATTGGTAATGTCAAAATAAAGATATTTGATGGGACAGTTAGAACACTTTGTCGGGTTCGACATGTTCTAGGTATAAATAGGAATGTAATCTCCTTGAATACTCTTGATTCAAAAGGGAACAAGTATACCGATGGAGGTGGAGTTTCAAAAGTTAGCAACGAGGCCAGGGTTGTGTTAAAGGGATGAAGAAAGTCTCGGTTATATGTTTTAGAAGGTTTAGCGGTCACTATGGATGCAGTTCTAACTTATAGTTCAATAAGCAATAACTCGGGTAGAGTTGGTTGTGATCGATTTGTTCGTCGTCTTTCGAACAATACTATTGGAAAATCTTCCAATAGCTTAGATGGAGTTTGTTGTGATCTTGTTGATCATGTTGCTCATGGTGATTCGAGCAAGTTTGGTGACTCGACCAGAGCTGGTAACGAATGGGATGATTCAGGCAAGTTTGGCGTGCAACATAGTTCTGCTAGTAAGTAGGGCTTGAATTTAGTTCACAGTTGCTGAGTATACCGGCATGGGCATGGTGAACCCGACAGGGCATGGGGTGTCAGAGGGGATATGGTGGAAGAGTTGGAGAATGTCACGAAGAGTGAAGACTTAATTCCTTGATGTAGAATTTGTGTTAAGGTAGAGTTTGTTTTGTTTCGTGACTCATATTCCGTGAGATTTGGAAGTTCGATTCATGGAAGAAGCCTAAAATTGAGATTTTCAACTTAAAAATAAAATAATAAACACAAATATAATTATTTCTCAAATAATTTGTCTATTGTCTACGGCTCTTTGATCAAAACTTCAAATTTTAAAAGAAAAAAAAAAGCAACGAGAAGAATTGTTTGTTGTAAACTATAAATTTGGATTATAGTCTTGCTTTCCATTTTAACGTAATTGTTTGCTGGTAACCAAGCAATCCAAATCTATTTGGTTTGGTTCGGTTCTATTCAAACAGCTGGGTTGACTTGGGTTGAAATTTACCCAAACCAACCAAGTTGGTTTCGATTTTTATTTCGAGTTGGGCCCAAAACTAACATAACCCGAACCGTGTCCAAGCCTACTCAAGGTTTGTTTGAACCAATGTTTTAGGAAAATACATTTTGTAGTAGTGGTTTTTTGAAGAATGTGGCGTTAAAATATAAGAAAAAGTTTTGGGTTTACGTATAAAATTATTTTATTAGAAAAAATGTGGCGGAAGATGAGTTTTTTAATAACGTGGCTCAAATTGGAGTTAGTCCTCCTGGAATCGATATTGAGACTCACTTCTACTTTATTATTTATTTATGGTATCTTCAACTTGCAGGATTCTACACAATAATGATTTTCAAGGTTTTCAGTTTTAGATTCAGAAGTTCAATTTTTTTATGGTGCAGCAAGCCTTCCAACAATATTGGGTTTGGATCACAAGTCACAAAACTTAACAGGGTAGGAGAAAAGTTTATGAGAAAATCATTTTCTTAGGGGGTGTTTGTTTTTTATTTGAGAATTGATTATCAAATCAATTCTCATTTTCAACCACACATTCTTCAATAAAATAATATTTTCCATCACATCAATAATTTTTTCTTCTTTTTCAACCACACATTTTTCATCACATCACTATTCAAAATCAATTCTTCCCCCAAAAATCTCTACCAAATAAGCTCTTAATTTACAATGATGGAGGGTGGTGAGGGTTGCGGTGAGGTTGAGTAGGTGTGGTAGCTAGATATGGTGGGTTGGGTTTGCTATTTTCTGAGTTGGTAGTTGTTGAAGTGGTGGATTTGGGTTTGTTGTCGATAGATTTTGATAGTAGCAGAGGTTGATGAGATGGTAGATTTTTTCTTTCACGATCAAAGGCATTTCTCAGGGTACGTGAGTTGAACGATCGCACAAGGTCTCAACATTATGGGGGCATCAAAAAAAATTTGTTATAGGTGCATATATATGTATATTATATATTTAAAATATCTTATTAATTTTAAAGTTTTAAATTTTTATTTTAATGTTGAGTTAAAGGACAAGCTATTTATGAAAAAAGAGTAAAAAAAATTATATTACGTTAATATTTTTTTAATTTAACATATTTATTGAAAAAAATATTATTTTTTCTATTTTTAAACTATCTTGTTTTCTTTAAAAAAAAAATTATTTTAAGCTATCTATTTTACCAGCTCAATTCCAAATGCCCAATTACCAATCTAACAAAACAATGAGCAGCCTAAAATCCAAATGATTAAAGTAAACCGTAAGAGCTAACACCAGATCCCCATTCTCTATTTCCCTCTCTTGCACCCATTAACCCATGAAGAAAAATCAAACGGAGAAGAGAAGAAATTCTTCTGTTATTATTTGTTGCTTGCTCTACAATAATATAATCTACATTATAACATCATCATTTTATTGGTGCCAAATGTCCACTTGTTAATTGCTACTTTGTGATTTTTTTTGGTTTTAGAAGGGTAAATTTTTTGTTGGACGATGACTCGTAATTTTTTTGGTTCTAGAAGTATGAGTTTTCGGTTTTTAGTTGATGACATATGAATTTTAATGAAATTTGAGAGGTTCTTTTGATCTTTAAATGTACTTTTTTTTATTCACAATATGTTATAAAATAAACTAATATTTAAATATTATATTTTTGCAATGAAATAATATAATTGAAATATATTTTTTAATTACATGAAGGGGACACCATTGTAAAATATCACATAGGCACCCAAAATCTCAAGGTCTGTCTTGTTCACGATGGTGGATGGAGATGAGGAAGGTGGTGGTGGTGGTATTGTGGTGCAAATTCAGATTGTTGTGGGGTGGATGGAATAATGATGAATTTTTAAGTATTATTCTTTTTGCTGTTCTATTATTATTATTATTATTATTATTATTATTATTATTATTATTATTATTATTATTATTATTATTATATGATTTTATGGCATGACATTTTTACCCTTCATTTTTTAATTTCAATGATGGTCATTTAAGAAAATTTTTTAACTAACGATCATTTGAATGAAAATTGTCCAGAAGTCCTTAGAACGTACATTTATTAAAAGTTTTGAGATGTGGGTGCTAAGAGT
Organism: Fraxinus americana; assembly: GCA_035079005.1. Lineage (NCBI taxonomy): Eukaryota > Viridiplantae > Streptophyta > Magnoliopsida > Lamiales > Oleaceae > Fraxinus > Fraxinus americana. Next base: position 17,292,332 of record CM068715.1, on the reverse strand, counting down.
AGGAGATTTGGAAACTAGCTACACACTTTTGAAAAAGGTTTAAGATTCTGCTACAAATTTCTAATTTTGTTTATTAAAATTTAAGCATAGAATTGTCCTTTTAGGTAAAATTAACGACAAAAACGAATGAAAATCATCAATAAGGACGATGTGACAGAAAATGAAAGGATGTGGGTGAGACAAAAGATAAAAAGGAGTATGACGAAATTGCTACAAAGCAACACGTGAATTTTACCATTATGAAATACAACGTACCCAAAGAGATCTCGTAAGTATTTTTTTAAACAAAAGTTATGGAAAATTTGCACTAGAAAATCCATACCTTTTAAAAATGTGTCGATAACTCCCAACATTATAATATGGGTAATTAGTATATAATATCCCCACCTTTCGCTACTACTGTGGAAAACATCATTTCATTTCATTTTTTGACATTTCACCATTATTTCCACCTTTAATTGAGCAAAAGATCATTTTCATCCATTTTCTCAATTAAAAATTGTGAAATGATGAGTATATCCTTATCTTTAAATAAAAAAAAAATAAAAAGAAAAAATAATTGCAACCATAGTCCTAATTTTTTAAAAATGCGCAAATGAGTCCCAAATAAATTATTAAAAGAACAATTAACACATAGTTTTTCTACCTTTCACTATTATTCCGAAAAACGTCCATATCTTTCTCTTCTTTTTTTTTTTGACATTTTCACCTTTAGTTATACATTTGATTGCGCAAAACATCATTTCTATCCATTTTCATTCAATTTCTCAATAAAAAATTGTGAAATGATGAATATACCCTCCTTTTTAAATAAAAAAGCTAAAATATTAATTGCAACTTTAGTTTCAATTTTTTTTAAAAAAAGTGCAAACGAATCCCAAATAAATTATTAAAAAAGTGGAAATAAATTATTTTTTTTTTTAAAAAAAAGTGCAAACTAGCCCTAAAAAATTATGAAAAAATTAGAAATTATTTTTTAAAAAATAAAGTGCAAAAGAGTCCCAAATAAATTATTGAAAAATTAGAAATTGATTTTTCTTTTAAGTACAAACGAGTCCCAATTAAATTTATTAAAAAAAATTTAAAAAAAAATAAAAAGAGCAAAAAAATCCCGAATAAATTATTAAAAAATTAGAAATTAAAAAAAAATAGCTAATTTTCTTTTCTTTCTATTTTTTAAAAAAATAGGAGTGTATATTTATCATTTCACAGTTTTTTATTGAGAAATTAGATGAAAATGATTAGTGATGGTGATTTGCGCAATCAAACGTGTAAGTAAGGATAAAAATGCCAAAAAAATAAAAGGTAGTGACTTTTTTGCTATAATAGTGAAATGTATGGATATTATGTGCTAATTACCCTTTTAATAATTTATTTGGGGGACACATTTGCGCTTTTTTTAAAAAATTGGGACTATGGTTTTAATTAGCTTTTTCCTTTTGTTTTTATTTAAAAAGAATGGTATATTCGTCATTTCACAATTTTTAATTAATAAAATGGATGAAAATGATATTTTGCGCAATAAAATGTGGAAATAAAGGTGAAAAATGTCAAAAAATAAAAGGTAATGACGTTTTCCACAATAACAGTGAAAAGTGTGGACGTCATGTGCTATTTACCCTTATAATATTAACACCTATATACCAAAATCTTTTAATATATGTGCCCATGAGAACCTATAGAAGGTTTCTATTTAAAGGACCATTAGTTGAGCATAATTTTATCAATGGACCTTCATTTTGACCTATTTAATAAATCGAGAATGGTCACTTAAAATTTAATTAACTAAAACAATAAAAAAAATAAGAAACGAAAAGAATTTAAAAATAAACACTTATCTTTCATTATCTACCAACCCCGCCCACCCCCACCAATTGCTACTAACAAAGAGGCATTCTCCCTCAAGTCTGAGTTGGAAACAATATGAGAAATCTTTCACGTTGTTGTAAAACAATGTCATACCCTAAATCACAATAAAACTTTGAGTTTTTTTTTCCCTTGGCTTTAACGACACTGGGGGGGGGGGGGGGGGGGTGGTTTTAGCTACTCAAATCCACAAGTTTGCCTGTTTGCGTAGAAAAATGGGAGAGAAATTGCTCGAGTTGGTCATCAAACCAAAAAGAAAATCTCTTCCGTTTTTCCATGAGGGTGATGGTGGTTGTGGTGGTGCCGACGGTGGGTGATCTTGTAACATCCCAACTCATCTAGAATGATATTGACTGCCTTTTGGCCTAGCCTGCACTATTTTATTCTTAGGCTGTAACCCAAAAGGTATCATACCAATTACGAGTGGCAATTTCAATAAAAAAAAATTAGTCTTATTTTCTATCCCTAGATAATGTGGGACTATGGCTGTTAAAATTGCCCTACCCAAAGGGGCTTAACAACCTCGTAGGCTACACCTGCGGCTAGACTTGGGCTCTAATACCATTTGTCACATACCATTCTATTTCATATTATATTGTTTGTTTTAAGCCAATCCCATGCAATTTTATTCTTGGATTTTAGCTAAATGGTCTTAGACCAAGTGAAAATGATCATTTAATTTATAAATTAAATCTATTTCCTTTCTAGATGATGTGGGATTATTGTTGCTATATAATGATGTAGCCTCTAACCATAATCCGCGAGGATTCGGCCCAAGCCCCATCATGGCTAATGCGATATTCAATTTGTACCATACATACTATCCGCTGAGGGTTCATCCCAACATGGATTTCTATTGCGTATGCAGCGATTTGAACCTAATCACTTACTTATGATGTACTTAAGTTGAAATCTAGTACCAATTGAGCAAGTTCTCATTTGGCTCAATTGGTACTAATATTCATTTTAAATCTCTCTTTAGGGAGAGTTCAAATGTTCAAATCGCTAGGATAGTAGTAAATTTATATTATGACCTAATTTCTAGAGGATAGTACATAAGCTAATGGTGTACGAAATAGAACCTAAGCAGAAGGCATGAAGGAAAATTTTATGATTGTGCCTCAATGTGGATTTCTAAGAAGTGTAAGCAATTTGATTCCAACCTACACTGCAAGGTACGCGTGGAAGAAGTTAACCGTTGAATAAAAAATCAATTCTATGAGCTCATACCCAACAAGCCATGAGGTGAAGGGGAAGAATACAAAGGGCTGGCATAGCATAAGCGAGCCATTCTCCTGTCCAGATTGGAAGAAGTACAAATGGGCAAATTTTTAAAGCATGACTCCAAAGCCAATGAGCGCAGGACACGTAAGCTTGTGGACAAAATGTGATACTCTAACAGAATTAGTTACAAGCTAGCCAATAAAGAGCCATCATCTGCCATTTATTCAAAATGAATGAATTACTTCAAAGGCTTTGAGGAAAATCTATAAATACTCCCGCCTAAGAAAAGAAAAGCAAGCAAATTCAAATATTTCACTCCTTTCCAATTAGCCATGTCTCATTTTGCTCCAATTTAAGCATCAAATCTAGTGAGTTAGGAGGCAAAAATCTTGACTAGGTAAGAGGAATTTATTGGTTTGACTTTTATTGTCAACAAATTAGCATCGTCTATGGGAAATTGTACAAAGTAAAAAGGATAAGCAAATGGAAGTACATCCAGAAAAAATAAAAGTCTTACAAGTTGAATCATAAAATTTTAGTGAGAATATAACCAGTAGTGATTCTAATAAAAAAAGAAAATGGGAAGGAACATCAATAGGAGTTTAGGTTAGCTTAATTTTTTATCATACACCATCACTAATGAAAAAGAATGCGTATTATGAAGACAAAGCAAAAAATGGAGGAATGTCTCAAAGTACAAGCAGTAGAGAATGCATATTTGAGTGCAAAGTATGAGAATCTAAGAACGAGTTCGCATGATGGAAATGGCCAAAGGAGAAACTCTCACGACTAGTACACTAGCATAATAATTGGGAAAACTACAACGGAAAATCGTAGCAATTTTAATAATATTCACCCCTATGTAAAATATGAAGGCCAATCTTCAATAACGAGATATGATGAAAATGAAGGGTTGGGGATGAGACAGGCAACAACCATGGGACTCGATAGTGTGAAACAAAGAGTAGAAGAATCCCTGAAGAGTTATTTCACAAGTTTCAAAGCTGAGATGATTGTCGACGAAGCTATACCAGACAAAGAGGCGAGATAAGCCTTATAGAACAGATTGTTACAGAAGACTCTTGCTTGGGGAGAGGCCATCAAAAGGCATCAATGTTTGAAGAATTCAATATATAAGAAAGAACACAAAGAATTACGTGGTTCTGCGCCAATGTGGCAAACCTACATCCACGGGTGAAAAGAGAAAACTATATTAACTTATATTTGAAGTGTTAGAATGACACATATATATAGTCATATTATAACAAGGTTGCCTTATTAAAGATGAGACAATCATAGAAAGAATATAACAAATTATAGAAACATCCCAATTATCATCAACCAATATTCTCCAAATCATACCATAATATTTTATTCAATATTAGCAAATATTTTTCAAATCATCAAATATCTCTCTTCTCCAACACTCCCCCTCAAGTTGGTGGAAAAATATCGATAGAGCCCAACTTGGACAATATCTTATGAAATTTGACAGATGATTAGCCTTTGGTGAAAATATCAGCCAATTGTTCGCTACTACAAATGAAGGGAGTGCAAATAACCTTGGCTTGGACTTGTTCTCGTACAAAATGACAGTCAACTTCAATGTGTTTTGTCCACTCGTGAAAAACTGGATTGGAAGCAATATGTATAGCAGATTGATTATCACAAAACATCTAGAAGGGTTGTGACGAACCAAATCCCAAATCCTTCAGCAATGAGTGAAGCCAAATAATTTCACTGGCACTAGAAGCCATTGCCCGATATTTGTCTTCAGCACTAGAGCATGCAACAACGTTCCATGTCACCGAATTTCCACCAATAAAAATGCAATATCCAGTGGTAAACCTTCTATCAACGGCACTACCAGCTCAATCTGCATCTGTATAAGCAGAAATAAGAGAATAACCATTTTTACGCATCCATATACCTCTACCAGGTGACCCCTTAAGATAGTGCAAAATCCGATTAACGGCATCCATATGTGCAACTCGTGGAGAATGCATAAAGCGACTAACAAGGCTGACACCATATAAGATATCAGGTCGAGTAATTGTGAGGTAAATTAGTCTGCCCACCAATCTTTGGAATTGACCCACATCAGATAATAGATCGCCATCAAGTGTTAATTTGGAATTACACTCTATAGGCGTCTAAGCTGGCTTAGCACCTAATTTTTCAGTGTTTTTTAACAAATCCAATATGTATTTTCGTTGGTTTAGAAATATGCCCTTTTTTGAATTCGCAATTTCTAATCTGAGATAATACTTCAAAATTCTCAAATCCTTAATAGAAAACTGTGTATAAAGAATATTTTTGAGCCTTGATATTTCAGCAAGATCATCACCAGTAATAACGATGTCATCAACATAAATCAAAATAATAACAGTACCTTTCATATTTCTTTTCACGAACAAGGAAGAATCAGGATTACTCATCTTTAAACCATTCTTGACAAAAAAATGATTGAGTTTGGCATACCATGCACGAGGTGATTGTTTAAGATCATATATGGATTTTCTTAATCTGCATGTTAGATCACTACGACCCTCCAGCCGATGACTTGGAAGTATACTCATATAAACTTCTTCATCAAGATCACCATGTAAAAAAGAATTCTTCACATCCATCTGAAATAATTTCCAATCATGATTGACAGCTAGAGATAAAAAAAACACGAAACATGTTCATTTTGGCTACATGAGCAAATGTTTCATTGTAATCAACCCCATAAGTTTGGGTGAAGCCTTTTGCAACTAAGCATGCTTTATGTCGTTCAACAGATCCATCACTTCGAAACTTGGTTTTATAAACCCAACGACACCCAACTGTCTTCTTCCCTGGAGGAAGTTTTACAATGGACCAAGTTTTATTTTCATCAAGGGCTTGTAACTCTTCCTGCATTGCTCGTCTCCAAATAGGATTGGAATTTGCTTCTCTAAAATTATTCGGCTCTTGAGTTGAAGACAACGAAGTTAAAAAGGTTGAATGAGACAAGGATACATTGGAGTATGATAAATGCGACTGTATAGGATGACCGACAGCTTCATATGTAACAAAGTCCTTTAATTTTTCTGGAGCCTTGGATGTTCGATTTGACCTTCTAAGAATCTTTTCGAAAGTATTTGGTATAGCACTGATATATTCTGGAACATCATGAGCAATTGGCGATGAAGGAGTTCTATTGTCCCCATTGTCTTCATCCCGTTCGGTTTCTCCTGTACCTCCAGCCTGTACTGTAGTTTCAATTTCGCATGTACTTGCAATATCAGAAGAAGATGTCCATATAATGGGAAGTGGAAACAGATCGGTCAAATTCTCCCCCTGAGATAAAATCTTGTTCAAACTCTGAGCCAAAAAATATGGTTCATTCTCAGCAAATCTCACATCTCGTGATACAAATTGCTTCTGGGACTGAGGATCATAATGTGTATATCCATTTTTTATTGAAGAATATTCTAAGAAGACGCACCAGATAGAACGATGATCAGATTTATCATGATGCAAGCTCTGGTGGTGCACATAACAAACACAACCAAATACTCGAAAGTGAGACACGTCAGGCTTTCTCCCTTTTAAGACTTCCAATGGTGACTGAAATTGGATTACACAACTTGGAAGCCTATTTATCAAGTACACAGCTATCAAAACTCCATTTGACCAAAATTTTTTCGGAATATTCATTTGAAGCATGAGAGCTCTTGTAGTCTCCAAAATATGTCGATTTTTCCTTTTGGCTACTCCATTTTGTTGGGGTGTACCAACACAACTAGTCTGATGTATAATGCCTTCATTGTGAAGAAAGACAGGAAGGGGACCCTTGGCAAATTCAGTCCCATTATCCGAACGAAAAATCTGTATTTTGCTATCAAATTGAGTGGCCACCATGCTATGAAAATCTTTGAAAATAGGGTAAACTTCATTCTTATATTTCAATAAATAGATCCAAGTAGCACGAGAATAATCGTCAGTAAACAATACAAAATATTTAAAACCATCATATGAATCAACTTGACATGGACCCTATAAATTAGAATGGATTAACTCAAAAGGTTTAAAAGACATAGATGAAGAATTATTAAATGGTAGACGAACTTGTTTGGAAAATTGACAAACACTACTAACGTGTGTCCCAAAAGACATAGATGAAAATAAAAATAATAATACACGACTAGAAAGATGCCCAAATCTTTGATGTACGATATGATTTTGTAGCATAGTACTAATAAGAGAAGTGAAACTGAATAGTTTGAAGAGATAAAGTTCATGTGAGTAGACACCTTCACCAATCTTTTTCCCCAAAGTTCGATCCTGAAACACAACATCATTAGGAAAAAAAATAACATTGCAATTGAAAGAGTTAGTTATTTTTCCGACATAAAGAAGTTAAGTTGAAAACGAAGGAATAACAAGTGCATCTGTACTAAGAAGACCAGGAAAAATATTAATTTTTCTAGACCCACAAACAGGAACTGAGGTACCATTAGCAACTGAAACAGCACGTTTTGATGAAGTTTTTGAGAAATCACTTAAAGATGCTACATCATTTGCCATTTGATCAGTGGCACCCTAGTCAATAATCCAAGTATTCAAATGTTTAGATGTACACGAAGAGAAGTAAGCTTCAAGGCTACCAGAGACATGAGTACTGATAGAAGGAGTAGATTCTTTCGGACTAGGACGGCTATGATGATCAAGTTGTTGGAGCATTTGAGTTCGGCCTGCTCACCACTCTGATTCTTCTCTTTGATCCTTTCCCCGCTTCTCAAGGAGGGGACTTTCTCTCCCAACCAAGGGTAGAAGTAAGCGAACTACTCCTTCCCTCTGCCCTTATCCGAGGTAGGCTCCGTCAAAAGCTTCCTTGTCCGCGCAGTAACAATTTATCCTTATTTCTTTGTTCTTTATGTGGGTCATCGAGGATCAAGGACCCGTTCCTTTTGCACACAATACCGATGATACGAATCCAATGGCACTGACCTTACGCAATTCTGAATTACGGTTTGAAAGATACAGCCGTTTTCATGGAGGTCGGGCAAAACTTAAAAAAAAAAACTAAAGAGAAAAAATCCGTTTCTACTTTTCTTTTTTTTTTTCGAATTGTTGGCCGAATCAATACATCCACTCTGATACCATGAAGAATTCAATATATAAGAAAGAACACAAAGAATTACGTGGTTTGGCGCCAGTGTGGTAAACCTACATCTACGGGAGAAGAGAGAAAACTATATTCACTTATATCCGAAGTGTTACAATAACGCATATAGTCATATTACAACAATGTTGCCTTATAAAAGATGAGATAATCACGGAAAGAATATAACAAATTATGGAAACATTCCAATTATCATCAATCAATATTCTCCAAGTCATACTATAATATTTTCTATAGTATTAGCAAATATTCTACAAATCACCAAATATCTCTCTTCTCCAACAATGTTCTTTCCACCAATTAATAGTCGACTACGTAATAAGATCCAGATAGATGATATCATCGAGAATTTAAGAAGACGAAAGCGAGGAAACTAGGGACAATTTAGGAGAAAAGCTTCTACATTAGAATCTGGATGGCCTAGATCGCAATGTCATCTATCGAATCGGCCCAAGGGCAGATGGAGTACATTCTCCATAACGTTATCTCTAGGCACGGACAAAGTGTGCCTATCCCCTAGAAGACAGAGGTGAGATTCTCCAAAATTCATTGTACCAAAAGCTAAAATACGGACGAATGCTTTGAAGTGCTCAAAATGGCCTGGATGCAGAATGGGTAGAAGGACATGTCTATGGCACTAAGGAGTCAGAAGTCTCCATGTCCAATGCGAAGTTAGAATGAGGAAATGAAACAAAGGCGTGCCGCTTCATCTCCAGCTGTGATCAACTTGGTGAACCCCCCCACCATCAGCAAGAGAAATTTGTAGCGATCGAGAATTTTAAATTATTATCTTGAAAAATGTGTTGCTAAACTTTAACCCCAAATTTTAAAGCTAAAGCGTGTTCGTCTAGCCGTTGTAAAATTAAAATTATTTAAGTCAAGTCCAATCCGCTATCATTTTAAAGACGAGTTTGAATAATTTTAAGTACAATATTTTATTATTTAAAGTCCAAAATTCTGTTAGCCTAAGTCCTGATTATTTAGGTCAAATCCACTTAGGCCCAATTATGAAAATCCCTACACGCCAACTTTCTGGCCCATTTAGGCTCCTAGAAATCTATGCCCTAAGTTACTATTCATATATCAGCTCATTTTCTCCCTCTCTTCACACCTCACACAGCCAACAAAATTGGTAAGAAAACCATCATCTTCCTCAATTTTGGAAATTCACAATTGATGCTAGAAAATCAATTTCTAGCATCAACAAAATTGGAGATTCACGTGTAATACTAGAAAATCAATTTCTAGCATCAACAGCCAAATCTCAATCCAACCAAAACCCAATTTCCCCCAACCAACCGACTGCAAATCACAGCTGAAAACCCAACTTCAAACCACCGGCCACAAAACCACCACACGAACAGCCACTCATCCATTCCATTCGAACCACCACCTCTGCCAAATCGAACCACCAAGTGCAAAGCACAAACCGCAGCTGCAACCCCCCACGGATGCACATAGACCACCCCAAAATCGACAGCCCAAGATCAACACCCAACAGCCACAAAAACTAAGAAAAAAACCCATAAACTTACCTTAGAGCCCGAACCCATTAACTCTCGGATCGTGCGCCAAAACCACCCAGCTGCTCCCACTCCCACACCGGCACCACCACGCGATGGTGGCACCAACACTGGCCGTCTAACCGACGATTGAACGGAGGAAGGGGCTTCGCCCCTTCCCGTCGCCGCTCTCTCCCTCTCTCTGCTCATTTTAATCGAATGAGAAAGAAAGAGAGTGTGTGTGGGGGTGTGTGTGTGTGTGATAAATATTTTGTTTTATTTTGATTTTAGAATTTACCCCCTAGCCCCAGGTTTTAAAAGTATTTATTTCAATCCCCAGAGCTTCTGTTTTAAAGAAAGCAGGCCTTAAAGTTTCTGCTTTCTCACAGTTAGTCCCTGGTTTCTGCAAAAGTCTATTTCAGTCATCAAACTTTCAATTTCAGTTTCATAAATTTCCAATTAAGTCCCTGAACTTTATTTATATCATTTTAAGTTATTTATTTCAATCCCGAATTTTCAGTAATTAGTAAATCAGTCCCTGGAGTTCTTGTTTTCCACATTTAGCCCCATTACTTTGAAAATATTATTTTCAACCCTTAGATTTGTCAAATTCAGTTTTAATAAATATCCAATTAGGTCCATAAACTTCATTTTATCACTTTAAAACTTTAAATTTTCGGAATACTAATTCCAAACTTATTTTCTATTTTGGTTAGACGAAACGTACAGATAATTAGGAGATCGAGGTTACTTCGCGCTCCATTTTTCACGTGATTCGAGGTAAATTGAGGTAGATTCGCCACCATTAATTAGTTTAAAGTATAATTGCATGTATTATGTGAATTTACGTGATTTATATACTTTAATGTAGGAGATGAGATATATGATGTTGTTATGCTTGTCATAACTTATATGCTTTAATACATGAGAAGAAACGAGTATCTTTTATGAGATAAGGTGAGAATGTTATGTATAACTTATTCCTTAAATGTATGAGACGAGACTACCCACACCGTATGATTTTAAAAAGCCTATGATTTTCAAAAAAATGAGCCAATGATGATGATGGTGATGATGCCACTGTTTATTTTGCATAATTATGTGTTCAATTATTTTGTAAATTAATTATCGGCGATGAGTTTACTGAGTATTTTTTCGAAATACTCATTCCGTTATTTTAACGACATTTGTAAATTTTGGAGATGGTCGGGTTTGATAGGTAGTGGTGACAACGATTTAATGGATGAAGTTATTTACATTTGAAAAATTACGTATTTGAATACTATTAACGTACTTTGTCATTTCAATTATTTCAAAAACTCGAGATTTAAAGTTTAATCAAATTTTTTAAGTTAATCAAGTGAGTTTTGTTGCCGACGATATTTTACCGTTATAAATGTGATATTTAAAATTTAGTTATTTTTCGCAAATCTTTTTAGTTAATTCAGTTACAAATAAAGATGACGTGGCAATCCGGGTTCAAGAAACTCGGGGCGTTACAAAATTAATATCATAATCAAATCTCCTTATGCAGGAGAAGGTATGGGGAACGTGAACCAAATACACTCTCAAGTATCTAAGGAGACTGAACTAAAAAGTTATGGATCTAAAGTTATCTTGAAAATCGTATCTCTTTCAATTATATTTGATAATAATGCAAGGTCATTGCCCAAGGCACGCATGGCCATATGTTTCATCTAATTTTGCTAAAAAAGGTGGTTACAGATGAACAAATCATCTTTACAATAAAGTTGAAAAAGAAGATAGAATAATCAAAACAAAGAAATACATGCTTTAAAGGCTATTTTTAGGAAAGTGAGTATCTATTGTGTGAAGGGTACGTAGGGGTGTCAATTTGGTTCGTCGTCTCAGGGGCCCGTGGCTTGACCTGAGAAAAGCCTGAGTCGGCACAACTTGTGGCTCGGCTTAAACCCCATTTTGGGGCGTCGGCTCAATCCCGAGCTAGCCTAAAAAAATCAGTAGGTGCCTGCAAAACTTAAAAAATTAAAATTAAAAAAACGTTTGACAATGAAACACACAGCTACTTTGCAGGTAGCTACGTTGCCTATATTATGCACGTCAAATTTCAAATTTGAATTTGAAATTCAAATTTCGGTTGAAACGAATGTTTTTTTTTTTTTTTTTGCTATAAATAAGTGGTAAAATTTTGAGTTTCATTTCAATTTACTTCAATCAGTTTTAACTTGCAGTATTCTAATTTTAACTTCAATCTCCAATTTCTTTGTTTTAATATTTAGTTTCTTTTATTCTAATATTCAGTATCTTTTGCTATAATAGCTATACATGAATTTTACTAATGATGAGATTAATCAATTTAAAGGTAGTTCGAGTACTCCATCTGGCTACAATACATCTCAAAATGTTCCAATTGATTTGGAGGATATCAAAGAGGAAGAAGTACTTGAGACTAAAAGGTTGAAAAAAGAATCCTTGGTTTGTTGGCAACAGATGACATTTAAAAATGTTAGTGTTTGAAATAGAGTTGATATTTGAAAAGCATCTTACAATTATTGTGGCAAAGAATTTACTTGAAAGCCCGGTTCAAGTAAAACGCATTTGAATAGGCACATATTAAGGAGTTAAAATGCAAAACCAATCAGTCTCGACCGAAACAGGTCGAACTAATGTTTAGTGGTTCGGTTCTACTCTTTCCATCTTTGTATATTAATAGGAAAGATTTCGTGAAGAAATAACTACATACGTGGCTACAGTAGAGATGCCGCTTACGATCATAGACTCAATACACTTTACCCGATTCATGCAGAATTATCTTCAACTCATGTATACTTCTTATTATAGAAATACTCTTCGTTCAGCTACTATAAAATTATATAACAAAAGAAAACAGGCTGTTATTGAAAATTTAAAAAATTTTAATAATGTTATATCGTTTACCTCTGATTTATGGACCGGTGTTAATAAAAAATGTTATATTGCTGCTACGACTCATTACATTGATTACTTGTAGCTTCTACATAAAAGGATTATTACATTCAGATGTGTAGAATATCATCATAACGCCACTAGCATATACAAGGTTTTAAAAGATATTATATAAGAATACGGTATATAGGAAATAGTTCGAAGATTTACTTTTGATAATGCTAGTGTGAACAAAGTTGTTAACGAAAAATTTATTAATGATCTTAACATTGCATTTGGAAGTTTATATTTCATCAACGTTGTGTATGCATTATCATTTGATTGTAAAGATGGATTAGAACATATAAGATTGCCTTTAGATAAAATTGGACAAGCAATATATTTTATTACCATGTTACTAGCAAGAAAGCAAGTATTTAACAATTTGTATGCAGAGCATGGCTTACAAGAGAATTCAATTGCCACTAATATAACACATAGATGGACATATTTTATGGTACAGTCGTGTAAAAATTATAATAAAGTTATTTTACTATATTATAATGGTAGGCATACATATGGACCCAAACATAATTTGGAAGATTAGGAATGATTTCTTACATTTTGTGTGAAGAAATTCTTAACATCTTTTCGATGTAACAAAGAAATGTAGAGGTGCGTATTACTCTACATTTTCACTTATTTTACAATACTTTTTCTACATTTCACAAACATTTCATAAACATAGGAATTTGTCAATTTTTGTTAATATAGTTTATTCTATAGAGTTAAAATTTTGTAAATATTAGGAAGAGTTACCCTATTTATTTCTTTTAGTTTCGGTGATGTTCCATCGACATAATTTAACAGGCATAAAAGTTGTTATAAAGTGGATCTCAAATTTCATGAATGTAGAATTATCACATGTGCACGTAGCATCTATGTTATGTGAAATGTATAACTATTATGCTGAAAAGGAGGTCAAGGCAGTTCTACTTCCCAATTTTTTTTTTTCAAGAAATATTTCAACAAATTCATATGATATATGAAATTATTTAGACACCGATACAAGTGTTCCCTCATTTAGCTCTAGTTCATCAATATCTCGAGCGATAGATGTCAATGTTACAAATCTTGAAATTCCCTTTGAGTTAGTTAGGTATATGTGTTTGGGTGTTCATATTGTGTTACAACCAACAAAATCACAGGAATTTAGTCTTCTATCATAGTAGAGGTGTACGAAAGACAATATCCAATTGTATCAAAAATTGCATGTGATCTGCTAACACCTCAGGTGTCTACAGTAGCATCGAAGACTGCATTTAGTTTAGGTGGTTGAGCTTTATCAGGAAGCTTTAATATAATTGAACGAATGGGAATGCAATGAATTACGTATTCAAGAACGAGTTAATAGTATAATGGCCGAAAAGTTGTAGAAGATCCAATGATAGGATATTGTAAGTTTTTGAATTCATTAGTTTAAAAAAAATACTCAATTTTAAATTTATTTATTTCAAAAAAAAATTGTCCACTAAATATTTTATTTTGGTACAATTTTAACTCCGCCTACATTGATTACAGTTGTTCCCAAGCCCGAAAAGATGAGGAGGGTTGTAACTTTAATTCAATTCATAATTCGTATAAATTGCACAAATTTTAAGTTCTTTAAAAAAAATTTAAATTTGTTATGAATTTAAAAGAAAAAATAGCGAACTGAGCCGAAAGATCAGGTTGAACCTAAATTTTTGGCTTAGCAAAAGCTCCAACCATTTTTACTCGAGTTGAGCCCGAGTTTTAAGTTTCAAGTTACGACTCGGCTCGTTGACATCCCTAAGGTTATGTTGAAAAACCTACCTGCTAGTAGAGATAACTTCGGAAGTGCTAGGAGAATCATAGACAAGGAAACAATCGGAACAAAGTTATTTCTTGAAATGAGGTTGTCGAAATAAGAAATGTTGACAAAAAGGCGAGATCAATCCTGTCGCATTTTTAAAATAAAAAGGCGAGTCTCTTTTCGCACATTGTAAAATCAAATGCGAGGCTTGTTTCACCAAAGAAACATGGGGACTAATGTCAACCAAGAAAACCCTATAACTAAGGGCGAGACCACGTTCAACCACATCGAAGTTGATATCATGACAAATTGGAATCACACGAAGTATTAAAGTAATAAAAAGCCATGACAAAGGACAGGATAATAATATTTCGTCCTTTGTATTGTTACTAAGAACGATTAATAAAATTTCATATTTAACAAGTTATATGGTTGATATAAACATCTTAAAAGCATTTTAGCGAAGTGCAATTAAATATCAAATGAGTAAAATGGTACGAGTGTTAATGGATTGCCAAATGAGCAACCTCGTACAAAAAGGAAAGGAAATTTCGCTGTCACTAAACAATATGACAAAAATAAGCTACTTTCTAAATTAACCACAGGCTAAAGATTCTTAAAGATAGGTCATCTTGGTTAACTTGAACTTTGTCCCTAAAGGCACCATCGCTTCAGAAGAGGAAGATGGAGCGCAGGTAGAAATATCAACTGGCTCAATAGTAGCCAGGACCCCACCTGAATGAGTATCTTGAAAATAGGGTGTAAAGAGTCACTAGAAGCTGACGGAGTATCCAGAGCCCTAGAAGCTAATGAATGATTCTCAGAAGGAATGATGTCTTCGACATTATCTTCACGAGCCTCCAGAAAGTCTATATTCCACTCAAGGTGGAAAGCTTTTGATGATATCAAGAACTTTATTTCCCATTCCTACATAGCAACCTCAACCAATCGTGCCTTGCGAGCAATCGCTCTAGAGAGGTTAGACTCTACAATAGCTAATCTTATCTCATTATTGTCAAGTTGACTACGAAGTAAAGCTATATCCTTCTTTACATTATCGGGTTCCTTAAAAGCAGCATCCTACTTAGACTTGGTTAATTGGAACTCTTCTCTAAGATGAAAATTCACGAGTTCAGCTCTATCAACATAGACTGTGTGAGCTTTCTTGGTTAATTCCAGATTCGAAGAGATATTGTTGGCATCAGCCACAAAGGAAGCCCTACTCGCAACAAAAGCTTCGGTATCTCTACTTATTTTCGTGTATTTGGCTTGCTCACTCTCAATATTCCCTTGTTTTTTCTGAAGAGTATCGCATTCCTTTACCAAAGAGCTAGCATTTTTATTCAAGCCAATCGCCCGTGAACATAAGCCTCATACTCAAACTGCTAGTCTTGATGTAGGACAACACGACATGAGGTGGGCGTCAATAAATTTTTCCCTTTGAGTAGGAGTAAGCTCCTCCGCAAATCTTTCCCAAGATTGGTTAAAATAGTCATATGCAGACTTCATTTTTCGGGAAACGAAGGAAGAGCTAACAAAATTTTCGCATCTAGTTCATCATTGTAGCGAGAAATGAACAAAGAATTGGAACTTGGGGTAAATTCCCTAGAAGAATAAGATACTTCAGGATCTGTGGTTGGTTTGGACCCATCTGAGGTTTTTCTTTTCCCTTTGGGATCTCTAATCGGACCCAGTAAAGTAGGGAAAATAGAATCCATAGGCAATAATCCTGAAGCTCCATTAGCAGACTTCAACGGAGGTTGCTTGATTGAAACCTCGACCGCTTTTTAAGGCATAACCTTGGAACTCCGAGAAATTTTAGGAATCATTTTTTTTAGAAGGGGGAGGTGCAACAGTTTTTTGATGCTTAGAGGCCGACGAAGGTGTTGCCTTTTAAGTCAGTTTGCACTAAAAAAAAATGAAATATTAGCAAAGACAAAAAAATAGTTCTACAAGCTAGTACATAAACTTACCTATGATAGCATGAAAGCCAACGTTGTGAAATTTTGGGTT
Organism: Fraxinus americana; assembly: GCA_035079005.1. Taxonomy (NCBI): domain Eukaryota; kingdom Viridiplantae; phylum Streptophyta; class Magnoliopsida; order Lamiales; family Oleaceae; genus Fraxinus; species Fraxinus americana. Next base: position 17,275,858 of record CM068715.1, on the reverse strand, counting down.
GAAGAGATGGATCAATCACTGAACTTCGCGAGCCTTAGAACTTAAATTAAGAACATGTGCTATCAAAGCACGAAGCTTGTTAAAAGCTTGACCGCAAAGGGGAGCCGATTGTTTATCCTCACCAACATAGTCAAATAAGGCAATTTCTAAGTTAAATAAAAAAGAGAGATAACAAGGCACAAGTCAAAGGAAAAACACCTATATTCACCATAAAATTAGGGCATAACCTCATAAGGATGGGCTACAACCTAATGATGCCCCCAATTACTGCCAAACAAAAAGGAAACTCTCTTTCCAATTATACGCTTTATTGGGAGTAATGACAAGCCTTGGTGTCACGGGCAGCAGCCTTACTTAAGCCCCATGACGCTATTGCAGTCGCTGCACCTTGTAAATATTTCATTTAATTGTAAAAATAGTTGATAATTAGAAAATTTTAGTATGATTCCTCGGCCAAAAGACGTCTACTCCCGTCATTTGGGTTTTTGTTGCTAAGTCTATTATAGGGGGTATATGACTTTCAAACATCTTTCAAGCTTTTCTAGTGTTCGCCCCCTGCACTAGCCATTGTAATTTCCTGCTTTCAGTCAATTGTAATTTCAAGCTTTCTAGCAATGATCAAGTTTATTTCAATGCATTTCAATCTCGTGTTGTAAGCTTTCTTTAAATTGTGATCAAAACTACTTTTGTCCCGAGACGGACCGAGAAAAGGCGGAAGGTAGTCTAGCGGAGCAGACTACTGCCGCACGGTGTCCCTTTCTGTGCTAAGAAGAAAGGTAACCCGTGAAAGTTGGTATCAGAGCTGCGGCTCAAGACCCTCGATAAGAAAGCGATGGATACAATGGAACCGGACACCACGGAGGTGGTGGATCCTCAGAGGAGGACTACGAAACAGCGTTTGGAGGCGCTGGAGGTGACAAACACTAGGTTGTGTTTGGCCATGGAGGGCCTTGGAGAAAAGGTCGAAGTGGCAGAGACGGAAACTCGAGAGGTACGCATCCAACTGGATGAATGCCAAGAAGCTTGCGCAGCTATGATCGAAGTGTTGCTAGCATACCGTTTCGCAGGAGGAAGTGGGAATGTTGAGAGCTCAACTGGTAGTTCTTCAACGCGCGTTTGGCAATGGGCAAGCCACCGTGCAAGAGTCTATGCATAGGCTCAGAATTCCAGATCCGTGTACCTACGGAGGGGCACGCGATGCTAAAGAAGTTGAGAACTTCTTGTTCGACATGGAACAATACTTTCTTGCGGCTTCGATCCAAGACGAAGCGAGAAAGGTTACTACAGCTACCATGTATCTATGTGGAGATGCAAAACTGTGGTGGCGGACGAAGTATGCTGATATTCAGGCCAACAGGGTCCGAATAGATACTTGGGAGCTTCTGAAGGAAGCAATCAGATCTCAGTTTTTCCCAGAGAATGTGGACTACCAGGCACGACGTGCGCTGCGAGATCTGAAACATACAAGCTCCATCAGGGAGTATGTGAAAGCCTTTTCCGGGCATATGCTGAATATTCGAGACATGTCGGAAAGGGACAAGCTATTCACCTTCATGGAAGGGTTGGCACCGTGGGCACGTACGGAACTTCAGAGACAGAAGGTCACTGATTTAAGCGTAGCTATTGGAGCTGCGGAATGTTTGAGTGACTATCAACCAGAATTGAGAGATGATCAATATTCGGGAAATAGTCAGTCTATCGGAGGTGGAAATAGACCTCATAGACCTAGCTCGAGCTCAAATGGGGGAGAGCGTTACCCTCGGAATAGGGGAGAACCCTATCAAGGCAACTGTCAGAGTAACTTCAGAGGAAGTCACAACAGGAGCAACAGTAACAACTGGAACAAAGGAAAAGCAACGGAGGGCAGATCTGATGTCGCTCCTAAATTGAAATGCTTTTTATGTGAAGGACCACATCGGGTGGCACAGTGTCCTCAGAAACGGATGGTGAACGCATATTACCAACAAGCAAGTGGCAGGACCAAATCGAAGCAAGGTACCCCACAAGCTAGTTGCCATAGTGAAACCAGTTCCGACGGGGATGAGGATGTAGTTGGTGCAATCTCACATCGGTGCAATACACTACTGCATCGAGCTACGAAAAGGGATGAAGGTCCCTCGAGAGAGCTGGAGATGGAAGAATCAAAGGCTTGCATTCGTAAGGCGAAAGGCCTAATGTACATTGATGTGAAGATCAATGGAAAGCCAATCAGGGCTATGGTAGATACTGGTGCAACCCACAACTACCTCGCAAGTGCCGAAGTGGATCGACTCGGACTTATTTTGGAGAAGAGCCACGGAAAGGTCAAAGCAATCAACTCCATTGCTCAACCAATAGCTGGAGTAGCCAAATCTGTCTTGCTCAAAGTTGGTCAGTTCGAGGGAAGGACTAACTTGTCTGCGGTTCAGATGGAAGACTTCAAGCTTATTTTGGGATTGGAATTTCTTCGGGATACTAAAACAGCGGTGTTGCCGTACCTCAATTCACTAATGATGATGGGTAGCAAACCGTGTGTCATCCCCACTCAAACTGGGAAGAGAGGCGAGAAGAGTATCTCGGCCATGCAATTTTGCAAGGGTTTCGAAAGGAATGAACCCTCACTTTTGTGCACTCTTAGATCAGAGGAGATCGAAGAGGCGACTGGTCCTATTCCAAAGCATGTCAGAAAGAGTGTTGAGGAATTCGAGGACATCATACCGGATGAGTTGCCAAGGAGGGCAATTGATCGCGGGATTGAACTTGGTTCGGGTGCCAAACCTCCCAGCGAGGCACCATACTGTACGACTCAGCCGAAGTTTGAAGAGCTTCATGCAGGTCATCAGAAAAAGGCAAAGCCATCGGAGCCCCTTTCCTTCCCAAGTAGACTAGTCGAGAGTAGATCGATGGACTACATTGGTGGATTGCCGAAATTAGGAGATTTTGGCACTATCACGGTCAAGAGGGACCGTTCATCTAAAAATGCAAACTTTACCACAGCGCCTAAGTATACATCAGCCGAAGAGACAGCTCAACTCTTCTTCAAGCATATTGTCAAATACTGGGAATTGCCTAAAAACATCGTCAGGGATCGGGATTCTCGATTTACTGGCGTACTTTGGACCGAGTTGTTCAAACTTCTTGGTTCAACTTTGAGCATGAATTCTAGTTTTCACCCACAATCAGACGGACAGACAGAGCGCTTCAAATATATGCTGGAAGACTATTTTCGGCACTTCATCTCTGCTCCGCATGAAGTTTGGGTAAAACTTTCGGATGTGGCCCGGATGTGTTTCAATGCTCAAGAGACCTCTTCTCCCAACAAGAGTCCTTTTGAGATTACTACTGGCCAGCAACCGTCCCTCCCTCATACTGCAGACATCAATCAGAAACAGTACAAGAAGTCTGAAGATCTGAAGCGACTTGTGTTTAAATTGAAAAGATCAGAAATGAAGGTTGCTGGAAAGATTCTTGGCCATCGAGCTTCTAAGAATTATCTTCAAGAATACTTGGTCAAATGGAGCGGATGCAACAACAAAAAGAACAACCAACGGCTCAGAGGACTTCGCCAAAGCAAATGGGGGAGAATGTCACGGGCAGCAGCCTTACTTAAGCCCCGTGACGCTATTGCAGTCGCTGCACCTTGTAAATATTTCATTTAATTGTAAAAATAGTTGATAATTAGAAAATTTTAGTATGATTCCTCGGCCAAAAGACGTCTACTCCCGTCATTTGGGTTTTTGTTGCTAAGTCTATTATAGGGGGTATATGACTTTCAAACATCTTTCAAGCTTTTCTAGTGTTCGCCCCCTGCACTAGCCATTGTAATTTCCTGCTTTCAGTCAATTGTAATTTCAAGCTTTCTAGCAATGATCAAGTTTATTTCAATGCATTTCAATCTCGTGTTGTAAGCTTTCTTTAAATTGTGATCAAAACTACTTTTGTCCCGAGACGGACCGAGAAAAGGCGGAAGGTAGTCTAGCGGAGCAGACTACTGCCGCACGATGTCCCTTTCTGTGCTAAGAAGAAAGGTAACCCGTGAAACTTGGGCATGTCCTAGGAGAACAAAGGGAAAGATAGTAGCACCCTTTATGTGAATTCGCTTTATTTCCCGCCTTTATGAAATGGTAAATAGATTGAAAAATGTCTGGTAAAAGCTCTCCTCGCAAACCCACAAAATTCTATACCAAAAACTATTCCACCATAGTCCATTGATTAGGAGTAAGTTGGGTAGGAACGATATGAAAAAAGAAAGAACATTACGAAAAAATTGATGAAAGTGGACTCTCATGTCCATCGAATGTTTGTGGATAGTTATACAGTCGTGAGGAGGACAATTCGAAGTTTGAAATTATCTGGGACAAATCAACTCTATATCATCAAGGACACCAAAGTGTCTCGGATTTCACTTAAGCCCTTCATTGAAGCCTCAAAAACTTTCAATCACTAACGTTAAGGTCATCTAAATTATTTGAGGGCTTGCGACCAACCCTAATCAACCCTATGTTGGGAATCACCCCCAATTTAAAACGTTTTGGGTTAGCCCCAAAACTGAAGGGATCTATTATAGAAGGATGCAATACCTCAGCACAATGTGATCTTTCGAAAAAAATATGACATATCAAGGGAGGTATCCCTAAGTTTAGAGCTTCCTACTTCTGCATCAGATGAGATATTTTGGGAGTCACTCTAGGAAGACATTCTGACAAAAGAATCACAAGAGCAGAATAAAACAAAAACGTGAAGAAACTTTCAAAACGAAAGAATTGCCAAAGAAATGGTGTTAGGCACAAATAAGCAAAGAAGTATTGAAGAAGAGGCAAGAAAGAAACCCACAAAAGGGGAAAACGTATTTATAAGTTCTAAAAGAGAGCGTAAACTGCCAAATTAAGTTCTTAAACAAATCCAAATTGTGCAAAGTACACAGACAAACGTGGCCATCTAATATTAAAGAAAGTCTCGCTAAGAATTCAAAAAGGAACGGATACAATTATGTGTAATTGACATGCACATTAAATGAGCATAGGCCACTAACCTTGAGCACATAAAAAATCTTGTAGCACACACAAAAAAATTAATAAATTTATAAAAAAAATTAATATGAATAATAAAATCGAACTTCAGAGACTATTTGTTGCATAGTTATAAAACCCGGTCCAGATCGATCGGTTGGGACTGAAAATCGGTGACCGGGTCATGTAGATTAATTTAATAAAAATGCACATGACTCGATCAACAATCAGCTTTGATAGAGTTAACCAGCGTTTTTGACTGAGTTAACTCGGCCGATCTACCGATTTTCAAAATTGCTTTATAAAATTTTGGGGGCCCAAGGAATTGAACCCTAGACCTCTAAGTAAAACAATTAGTTCTTTACCATTGGAATTGTAGAGTATTTCAATATTTGTTATGTGTAATAAGTTATATTTATCCAATGAATCATATATATGTTTTCTAAAAGTATTTTTATAAAAAAATTGGTCAAACATTTTACTTTATTTTATAGACCTAAATGATTAGTGAAAAATAATTTAAAAAGATATAATTTCATCTAAAAAAAAAAAATTTTTACTTTAATTTTTTTTAATAAATTTTTATGCAATGACATATCGGTCCGACCATTGACCCACTGGTTCAATCAGTAACTCGAGACCTAATACTTTGTCTGGGTAGATGTCCGGGTTGGATCTAATAACTATGATTTGTTGAATAAAAAAATCAATTCCGCAATCCAACAAGCCATATAGCGGAGGGAAAGAATACAAAGGCTTGCATAGCATAAGCGAGCCATTCTCCCGTAGATGTTCACGAAAATATATTTCGAATAAAAACCACCGCTAGTGTAAGGTTCATTAACAAGTAATAAAGTGGCTTTTTGAGTTCGAGTATCGTCCCACGAAGATTGATTAGTTCAATTCTTATTACCTTAATCTTAACCGAGACTATAATAGAATAATGTTTTGTTATGATGAAATTATAACTAAAATAATGCTAAGTATGTGAGTAAAAATGATTTAACTAAATTAAATGCAAACGGAATTAAATGTAAGTTGGAGTTTTCTAATGTATGATGTATGTACTAGGATCACGAATCCCTATGTAATAATCTTGTTAAAACCTAGTTTTACACCTTGACACACGATTGAAATGTTGAAGAATCAATACTCCTAAATTATTTAATAGTCTCTCTCAAGTAAAGTTAAACATATTCCAAGATGCTACCCGACTATATTTCTATGACAGATGCGAACATACAAGAATGCATGTGTTTTCATGAGTACTTAAAGATTCACATAGGGTATAGTGGTATATTTCTATTCACTATCGACCCTATGATGATTTATACCTTATCGAACCTATTTCCCTTCTTTCAAATGCATGAAATACACCACAAAACTCACACAATTACGTATAGGATAATTATGGAGAAAATAAATTCATATAAATCATTCAAATATCCAAACGTGTCTTTGATGTCAAGAATTGTAAAACTGGAAATTAAGAATCATATTACATAATTCATCTAATCCTAGTACATAATTAAACTAGCCTAGTGTGGTAGAATGAAGAAAATCGAAAAAATAAATGAAGAACGATATCACCAATTTGATTCTTGAATTTAATCTTCGTTTCGTAATGTTGCTCTTCTTGTTCTTGTCTTGTTTCTTCTCTTAAAACTTGTTTCCGTAGGTATTTGACTCGAAAAAGGAAACTAGAAATTTCGCCAAAAATTTATACTATGCGACCGCTTAGTAGAACAAAAATGGTGTCTTTTTTTTGTTGAATGGGTCTATGCGACCGCATAGCTTTTGTGCTATGCGACCGCATATATATAACCAGTCCACAAAACTTGCGTTTTGGTCCTCAAATTCCCTCTTTCATTTCTTGATCTCTTTTCCCGCTTCATCTTCAATCAATACTTCATTCCCTAGCTCAATTCGGCATAGCCATCTCCACATGTTCAATTCTTCCTTCGGGTAATCTTTGATTATTTGAAAATAGGTCCTCGAACTTTGATTTTCGTTCATTTTAGTCCTTTTTCACTTTGTTTCTCATATTTTTTGCAACATTCATCACATTGTCTTACAAAAACAAATTACATAAAATTAAGCTATATTTCAATATATTTATCAACAATTGTCCGTGTTCGTGGCATGAAATAGTGTGTAACACGCACTTATCAGTCCATGCTGGAAACGTTATAGTGGTATACATGGGCAAATATTTAGAGCATGACTCCAAAGTCAATGAATGCAGGGCATGTAAGCCAATGGATAAAATATGATACTCTAATAGAATTAGTTACAAGTTAGTTAATAAGGAGTCGTCATCTGTCATTTATTCAAAATGATTGAATTACCCTAAGGCCTTGAGGGATATTTATAAATACTCCTGTAAGAAAAAAGAAGCATGTAAATTCAAATATCTTCCTCCAAAATAGCCATGTCTCATCTTCCTTTAGTTTGAACATCAAAACTAGTGAGTTTATGAGGCAAAAATCCTTATTAGGTGAGAGGAATTTGTTAATCCGATTTTTTTTTGTCAACATTAGCTTTAGTAGCACATGTTATATTTCATGAAGTAATGTGATATTATGTGCCATATATTTAGGAATGAAAAGATTTTTACAAGTTATTAAAATGTTTCATTCATGGGTTGGCATGTGTTGTTTACCATATATACATGAAAGTATTTGTGAACTAATAAATGTTTAATGCATGAGCTACAATGAGCATGTGAACATGATAGACATATAGTGGACGTATAACATATGATGTATGATTTAATTCATAGTTGTTAGACAAGTATTATTGCAATTTTTAATCGGTTACCTTTTATCGCCTAAGAGTTGGCTTCGAGAGCTAAGATGTTTTTGCAAAGAACTATGCTAGCCTCGAGGCAAAAGTAATGCCGATGCTCAGTTCATACAACAATTCTTTGCAATGATATAGAACATAGGTCGAGTAGCAGTAAAGTACTCTACAAGAGAAAGAAGCAATCATGCTGCAGTGGTTAAACAATTTTATCGACTTCATCCTTCGGTCTTTTGGGTGATGTGAAGCCATTAGTAGCAGAATAATGGATAATACAATTAGGGCATTGATAAGTTTGTTTACACGCTTATTCATGTTTATAAATTTGATATTCATTTGAAAATTAAACTTATTTTTACATAATTTAGTGTAAATATTGCTAGGACAGGTAAAACACAAATCTAGAATTACTTCGAGCAAAAATGAAGATTTGGAACTTAATTAAAGTCTGTTCAAATCAATTAAAAACTAACTGGATTGCCCGAAATTTATAAGAAGTATTAAAAGAGCAATTGGAGGAAAGTCACAAGAAACTTGTGAGTGTAATTCAACTTATAAAAAGTTTTGGGACTAACTTTTGATATTTGAAAAGAACCAATTTCTTATGATTATGGAGGTTTGGGGACCAATATGGATAGTTTTAAAAGTTGCAGGACCAATAATTTAGATTTGAACAAAAACTAAAAAGTTACTGAGATGACTGCGATCAATCCATGGTCACATGGATGACTTGTTTTTGGCTCCCCTCACAATTGGTTAAAATATAGAGATACACATACACGACTGTTGGTTTATGTTACATATACATTTAAGTATATTTGCTCATTTAGATCAAATATAAGATCTAAGTCAAATCTGTAAAACGTTTAGAAATTCTAGGTTTCGTGTGCATCTTCATCTTGTCATCTAGCGCTCGTGTTATTAATTTGATAAGCTTTTCTTTAATTTTTTTTTTTTCATTTATTTGCTAATTGTTATTAATAGTTAGTTTATATTTAAATGAAATTACTAGATTCTTGTTGTGATGTTAGTCTATTATTGATAACCTTGAATTCTTGTTTACTTGTCATCTTGTTGGCATATTGGAAGATTGTTGTTGCCTTGTTGACATATTATTGGACTATTGTAATGTCATTGTTGGATTGTTGTTGACTTCCTATGTTAATATCAACCCTCGCTAACATAAATTCCTAGATTTGTCGTTCTTATAGCTGTCTATAAGTAGTAAACATCAAGGATTGTATAGTTTTAAATGTAAGTAAAATTTTTGGAACATATGAATGATCAAACTTCATTTTTAATTATATTTTTCCGTTTGCCCCCTATTATTTGAAATTTTAATTGTTGTAATAGTGTTTTTTTTTTTTTTTTAATTGTGTGGTTCAAAAAGAAGAATTTTTTTTTTTTTTGGAATTACGTATAATATTATTTTATTAAAAAATGTATGATTGATAAGAAGAGACATAAAAAATGAATTATAATTTTAATAGAGGCTAAATGGGAGCTTAATAGATCTACAAGTATTGTTGACTTTAAGGGTCCGTTTGATTGCAAAGGTGGAAAGAAAATGTTTTACTGAAAATTGAATTGCCTAAAAATTGTTTTACTGAGAATTGTAATTAATTGTGTTTGATTGGTATAATTTTCCACCTGAAAAATGTTGAAAGTTTGGTGTACGTTTGACTTCATTTTTTATTGAAATTGTTTATTAAAGTGATAATTTTTTCTACCATTGCATCTAGAATTTATTCCAATTACCAAAAAGTTAAAAAAAAAAAATTTAAACAATTAGAAAAAATTACCATATTTGTTTGACTTTGTTTTGCATAGAAATTGCCAACAAAAGTGAAAATTCTTTTTGCAATAGTTGATAGAATTTGTTGCTATTGCTATTAAAAAAAAAAAGTTGGAAAACAAATTCAAGAAAATGTGCATAAAATGGTTGTACCTAGAAAATGTAGGAAAACAAAAGTCAAGAAAACTTTTGCAATCAAACACCATTAATTGGGTGAAGTTGGAAAACATTTTCTTTGTCCACCTAATTTTCTAGGCTATCTAACACACCCTAACTTATCAATTACTCAATTCTATCAATTTATAAATTAAGTCCTTGTTTGATCTCTATTATTTCTAAAATAAATTTTTATCTCTCCTGTTTTCAATCAAACATCTTTCAATAAACTAATATTACACATAAATCTAAATTTTTTTCTTATTTTCTAACCATCCACTATTTCAAAATACATGCTCAAAAGAAAATGGGACTCAAACAAGTTCTAAGTCATTTTCAAATTCTTCCAAGAAGACAATAAGGGCTTGTTTGACAAAACTACTTTTAGTTAAAAAGGTGGTCAAACTTTGTTTTAACCATTATTGAATGATAGACCGAGAATATGAAACCAAATCTCAGCATATTTTCTTTTTCATATTTATTTTTGTCATCTTTATTCAGTTTTCTATTTTAGCATTCCAATATCAATTTGTAATCTTTTATTCACGGTATTGTTGTAAACTTTTCATATATATATTTCCACTGTGTGGTCATAATTACGGCCACCTTATTTATCGTGGTATCAGAGCAGTAGAACCCTAGAACCACTTTTCCATGGCCGAAGAGAGCCCCTTCCTGTGGCTTCCAGTGCTCCAAGCAATAACTCCAACAACAACCAATTAAACAACAACCAATCCAGCTGTGATGCTTCATCACCTTACATCCTCCATGCCTCCGACAATCCGGTACAACTTTGGTGACCTGCCTGTTCAGAGAAGAAAATTACCCAACATGGCGTCGGGCAATGACCAATGCACTTCAAGCCAAAAGTAAGTTCGGCTTTGTAGATGGATCTGTCAAACGCCCAACGCCTAGTTCGCCAAACGAATTTGCCTGAATCTGCCTGGTAATTTTGTAAGGTATGAAACCCAAAACGGAAGCAGAAATCACAGACCACAAAGCACAATGGAACCAACAACTATTCAGTTCCTAATTCAGATTTAGGGCTCAGAAAGTTCACAAAGATTATTGTACCCGTCTGTACAAAAGGACAAGCCACAAATACCCAGCCCTAATCAAGAATCGCACAAAAGCAGCTACTCAATGGATCTAACCTCTAATGCCTATCTAAACCCATACAAATCACAATCGAAGGATCACATAGATGCACACTATCTAGATTTGTGATTAAAACCAAGAGTTTTAATCGATTACACAAAGAATCGAAGAAGGCAGTAGAGGGACGAACGAAACAGAGAAGCCCAGAAGAAATTTCTCGCACAAAGCCAACACCGAATGAATTCTCACACAGAGCCAAGACCAACCAACTTCTTTTATAGTCCATCCCAACACCATAGATTAGGCAATAGATCAACGGTCCAGAGCAGCCCACTTGGCAATCCTTTTGGGCCGGGTTTTGGGCTACCTTCCTTTTGAGTTATTGGGCAATAGTTTAGGTAAAACATTTTTATCTTGGGCCAAGCCCTATTTCATCATTGCCCATTGTGTTAGGAAACCAAATGTCACAAATGGCATCAAATCCTAACAAATCTCCCCCTTGATGCCAATGCCATAAACCACCAAACACATTAGTGGTCACCGCACCAACACCACGAAGGTTATCACCTGCAAGAAAACCAAGATTCACCCAGAATCAATTCTTAGAATTTGTAAGCAAGATTTGAACTTGGAAAGAGGAAGTACCTTTGTTCCCATATCCGCGGGATTAAATTGTGTAGGGATTTTCTCAAGCAAAATAGATTCTTTATGAACTATATCTCTAATGAAATGCATCCTAATATCTATATGTTTTGTCCTATCATGAAAAACAGGATTTTTACATAGATGAATAGCACTCTGACTATCACAATAAACCACAACGGGATCATGCAATTCATTTAGTTCACATAACAAGCCTTTAAGCCACAAAGACTCCTTTATAGTTTCAGTAGCGGCTACATACTCAGCTTCAGTAGTAGATAAGGCAACAATAGACTGCAATTGAGACTTCCAACTAATGCAAGCGCCACACAAAGTAAACACATATGAAGTTGTTGATTTCCTATTGTCCTTATTACTAGCATAATCAGAATCCACATACCCTTTTGACACAACTCCCTCTTTACAAAATTTAAAATGCAATCCTAAATCTGCAGAACCTTTTAAGTATCTTAAAAGCCATTTTAAAGCGGTCCAATGTTCTGGACCCGGGTTTGCCATAAATCTACTCAAAATGCTAATAGCATGTGCAACATCTGGTCTAGTACATACCATAGTATACATAACTGATCCAACCGCATTAGCATAAGGTACCTTTTGCATGTATTTAATGTCAGACTCATCATGTGGACATTGCTCTTTACTCAATTTAAAATGACAAGCAAGAGGCAAAGTAACAGGCTTAGAATCATGCATAGCAAATTTAGATAACACATTTTTCACGTAGTCAGATTGGGTTAAAAGAAGAGATTGTTGTGATCTATCTCTTTTAATATCCATCCCTAAAATTCTTCTAGCATGCCCTAAGTCTTTCATTTCAAATTCATTACTCAAAGCCTTTTTGATATCATTTATATCACTCATTTTATGTCCAACCAATAGCATATCATCAACATACAAAAGCAAGTAAACAATCACATCATTCTTATCATTTCTTTTAAAATAAAGACAATGATCAAAGGCACTTCGCACAAAGCCAATAGAAGACACATAATTGTCAAATCTAATATACCATTGCCTAGGTGATTGTTTCAAACCATACAAAGATCTATTAAGCAAACAAACATGATTTGGCATTTTCAAATCAATAAAACCTTGAGGTTGCACCATATAAATCATTTCATCCAAATCACCATGCAAGAAAGCAGTTTTAACATCCATTTGTTCAAGCTCTAAATCATATTGAGCAACTAAAGCAAGCATGACTCTTATAGTAGTATATTTCACAACAGGAGAGAAAATTTCATTATAATCAATACCAGGCTTTTGTGTAAATCCCTTTGCAACAAGCCTAGCCTTAAACCTAAGAGGCTCTTTAGAAGAACTACCCTCCTTAATACTGTAAACCCACTTACAGCCTACCAAGGACTTATCCTTAGGTTTAGGAACTAACTTCCAAGTATCATTCTTCACAAGAGACTTCATCTCTTCTTCCATAGCACCTAGCCACTCTTTAGATTGTTGACAACTCAACGCCTCTTCATAAGATTTAGGCTCCTTGAAAACTAAATCCTGATATGATAAAACAGCAAAGGAATGATAATCACCCATCCTAGTGGGTTCCCTGATCTCTCTCCTAACTCTATCACGAGCAAGTTGATAATCACCTAGAGGATCAACTACATCACCTACTAAGTCATGTTCACTACCTACAATATCAACTTGTTCCTCCTCAACAAGTTCAGGGGAGTTACCTACTCTTACTTGCATACTAGTCTCTTCATCCTCATCACTCTTAGGATCATCACTAGAGACTCTCTTACTCAAACACGGCATATCACCTTCATTAAAGGTCACATTTCTACTGGTTATCATCTTAAAACCCTTCTCATCTCTAGCCCAAAGTCTGTATCCTTTCACTCCCTCAGGATACCCCATGAATACACATTTCTGAGACCTAGGCTCCAACTTACCTATACTTTGGTGAGAATAAGCAGAACATCCAAAAGTTCTCAAAGTAGTATAATCAGATAATCTCCCTGACCATACCTCTTCAGGTGTCTTACCATCTAAGACACTAGAAGGAGTCCTATTCACAATATACACCGCTGTCATCACAGCCTCACCCCAAAGTACTTTAGGAACCCCCGAACTAATCATCATACATCTAACCTTATCCAATATAGTTCTATTCATTCTTTCAGCAACTCCGTTTTGCTGCGGAGTATATGGAACAGTTTTGTGTCTGAGGATCCCATCATCTCTACAAAGTTGATCAAATTCAGTGTTACAAAACTCCAGACCATTGTCTGTTCTTAGAACTTTGATCTTTTTATCCATTTGATTTTCAATTAAAGTTTTCCAATTTTTAAACTTTTCAAAAGTATCTGATTTTTGTTTCAAAAGATAAATCCAAACTTTTCTTGAAAAATCATCAATCAGTGATAAAAAGTATTTGTTGCCACCTTGAGTGGTAGTAGATGATGGGCCCCACAGGTCAGAATGAATATACTCAAGGATAGATGCAGTCCTATGCTGACCACTATTAAAATGAAGCCTATGTTGTTTTCCTAAAGTACAGTGCTCACAAAATGGAACCTTAGAAATTACATCCTTTCCAAAAGCCCCTCTCTTATTCAAAATGTGTAATCCCTTTTCACTCACATGAGCTAGCCTATTATGCCACTTCAGGGTAGCATCAATCTCAGCACTAGAGGACTCAGCAATGTGACTCCGAACAACACTGGCTCTAGTGACATATATACCATTCCTCTTGGTACCTTTGAAAATAACTAAGGAACCCTTAGTTATTTGCAAAGAACCATTACCAATCCGGCCTTGCAGGCCTATGTCATCTAGATTACCCATAGAAATCAGGTTCCTATTTAAATCAGGAATATACCTTACTCTTTCTAAGGTGAAGATATATCCATTATCAAACTTCAAGGTCACACTACCAATTCCTTTAATGCTACAGGCTGCATTGTTACCCATAACCACCTCTCCACCATCAAGATCCTTAAAGTTCTCTAACCAAGGTCTTCTAGAGGTCATATGAAAAGTGCACCCTGAATCCATAATCCACTCACTATCCTGACCACTATCATCCACATAGTCGACAGTGTTCACATCAGGAGTGGGTTCTGTCACCACGTATACATCAACAGTCCTCTCATCTAGAGGTTCAACTACATTCCCCTCATCCACTCTCTTCTCTCTCTGTTCATTCTTCTTCTTATAACAATCCTTTATAAAATGTCCTGTCTTACCACACCCATAACACTTCCTAATTCCACTCCTAGACTTAGATCTAGGTCCCCATTTCACCTTCTTCTTATAATTGTTTTGATTGCTCCCTTGATAACTTTGACCACTGACTTGCCTAGTCATAGGTCTACCTCTCACAGACAAACTCTCAAAATCCTTCCCGGTTCTATCAACCTTAAGCTCTAACTCTTTACTCCTCAAAGAATTGATCACTATGTCGGGAGTCAAAGTATCTCTACCATACTTAATAGCAGACTTAACATCCTTATACACATCAGGTATAGCATTTAACAGGATAACAGCTTTATATTCATCAGACACCTTCTCCCCAGTATTAGCGATATCTTGAACCAATTTATTAAAAGTATCAAGATTATCATCTAAATCCTTAGACATATCAATCTTAAAGCTAAAGAACCTCTCTAAGAGGAAAAGTTTGTTAGGCAGACTCTTAGACATGTATTGCTCTTCTAGCTTATCCCACAAAGCCTTAGCACTATCAAGTTTACCAACTTTCTTCAACACTTGATCAGACAAATGAAGAATTATAGATGTATAAGCAAGTTCATCAGATTCAAGTCTTTGATCATCAGTCATAGTAGCGGGAAATTCACCAGTTATAGCCTTAGAGACCTTCTGTTGAACTAAGACCCCTCTCATTTTTTGCTGCCAAATGGGAAAGTCCCCTTTTCCATTAAAAACTCCAAGTTCAAATGTTGCCATTGTCATTTGAAGCTTTTAATCAACACAAAGAATTTTTTTTGAGGTCACAGTTCCACAGAAAACAGTAATCAGATATTTCAATCAACAGTTTTATATCACACAAGTCATAGTGCAATTAAAACACAGGGATGAAGAGGTATCAGATTGTAAATAGACTATTAACAGAGAATCACAAAGATAGGTAGTGAGATTAAAACAGATCTATAATCACAGAAATCACAGAGAATATAGCTACTGCAAACACACTGACTGATAATCAGAAAACTATAAGTTCCAGGTGTTAGAATTCACCAGGATTCCGTGAGGTTCACGACCTCAGGTCAAGGCTCAATTCTAAACACCACCAAGGGGGGCACACAGCAATGGGGAAAACAGGGGAAAAATATTCAACATTCGAATATAGTAATTAACAGAGTAATGTCAGGGTTAGGAAATTTTTCACCAAGACAGTTCAAAGCAGAGCACAGCACCAAGCAGGTTCGATCAACCAATCACCCGTCCGTAGCTCGAAGACCAGGGCTCCAAGCAGGTTCACCAAGAAAAGGACAGAAAGAAAATTATTAGTAGTCAATCGAAAAATACTGAAAATTGGGGGAAAAATTAGGGTTAGGGTTCCTCTGTAATTCGATCGATTTTTAGGGCATCATCTGGAAATTGATTTTCCAGTGACAAACCGTAAATCGAAGATTCAAGAACGCCTTACACACGCTCTGATACCACTTGTAAGGAATGAAACCCAAAACGGAAGCAGAAATCACAGACCACAAAGCACAATGGAACCAACAACTATTCAGTTCCTAATT
The DNA here is from genome assembly GCA_035079005.1 of Fraxinus americana. Classification (NCBI taxonomy): domain Eukaryota; kingdom Viridiplantae; phylum Streptophyta; class Magnoliopsida; order Lamiales; family Oleaceae; genus Fraxinus; species Fraxinus americana. The sequence goes on along the minus strand of CM068715.1, from coordinate 17,259,626 downwards.
CAGATTTAGGGCTCAGAAAGTTCACAAAGATTATTGTACCCGTCTGTACAAAAGGACAAGCCACAAATACCCAGCCCTAATCAAGAATCGCACAAAAGCAGCTACTCAATGGATCTAACCTCTAATGCCTATCTAAACCCATACAAATCACAATCGAAGGATCACATAGATGCACACTATCTAGATTTGTGATTAAAACCAAGAGTTTTAATCGATTACACAAAGAATCGAAGAAGGCAGTAGAGGGACGAACGAAACAGAGAAGCCCAGAAGAAATTTCTCGCACAAAGCCAACACCGAATGAATTCTCACACAGAGCCAAGACCAACCAACTTCTTTTATAGTCCATCCCAACACCATAGATTAGGCAATAGATCAACGGTCCAGAGCAGCCCACTTGGCAATCCTTTTGGGCCGGGTTTTGGGCTACCTTCCTTTTGAGTTATTGGGCAATAGTTTAGGTAAAACATTTTTATCTTGGGCCAAGCCCTATTTCATCATTGCCCATTGTGTTAGGAAACCAAATGTCACAAATGGCATCAAATCCTAACAAATTTCATGGATTTTTAATTCTATTCATTCTACTCTTTATAATAGTGTGGCGTACTTCATGACGGAGTATGAAATGTGCGACGATCTTGAAGAACCTTTTTCACAAGGGAATGTTCCCCGTGTTCATCAGTTAAAGACCGAGATGGTGAATGCTTTGCAACAAGGGATGACCGTCTCAGTGTACTATACAAAACTGAAGGGGATTTGGGATGAACTCAGCACATACTTTCAAATTCCACCATGCACTTATGGCTATGCAAAGGCACTTACTGTAGAGAGGGAGAAAGAAAAGGTGCACTAATTTCTGATGGGTTTGAATGAAAAATACAATACCATTCGATCTCAAATCTTAAACACAAACCCACTACCTTCTTTATCACGTACTTATGCACTTGTGACATAAGAGGAGCACCAACAGTTGGTGACAACATCCAGATTACCCTCTGTCGAGGGAGCGGCGTTCAGCAAAAATACCAACCCATGGCAGCCATAAATCCACAGGAAACCGTGGCCCCTCCCAGGAATTTTTTGACATCTGCAAGAAGACCAGACACACTCGGGACACTTGTTTTAAACTACATGGCTATCTAGAATGGTGGGATAAAGGAAAGAAGTCGTCCAGACTTAAGATGACTAATGAGTCGCAACGTGTGGAAACTAATAAGGGTAACAATGCTATACCAATTAATGGGTTCTCGAACGAGCAGTATACTCAACTCATAACTATCTTAAATCTGGATAAACAACATGATTCCACGACCAATTTTACGGGTAAGGCGACCTCTCTATCCAATTGTGCGATTGAATGGGTTTTGGACTCAAGTGCTTCCAACCATATGATGTGTGTCGAAAAAGTGCTTGCTTCCCTTAAAACCGTATCACACTTTTCTCCAATCAAAATTCCAGATGGATCATTTATGCCGGCAAAATCTTATGGAGATGTCCCTCTTAACTCTCTTGTCACCTTGAAGGATGCTTTATATATACCTTCCTTTACTTGTAACCTTATATCTATCAGTAAGCTGACCAAAAAATTAAACTGTGTTGCTCATTTTTTTTCCCTCCTTTTGTGTGTTACAGGACTTAGCCATGAGGAAGCTGATTGGAATGGGTGAATTGCGAGATGGACTCTATTATTTTCGGGCAATCAAAGTCTCCACAGTTGTTTCTAGCACCACCAATGACTCTCGGCTTCTCCTTTGGCACCAACGCCTTGGACATCAGTCATTTGACAGGCTCTCTCTTCTTTGTGATTTAAATATACCTTCCATTACGTCTTTTAATAATTGTTGTGATCCTTGTCATAGAGCAAAACAAACTCGTAAACCTTTTTCTACTAGTTCTATTAAAATGCTTGAATCTTTTGAGTTAATTCAGGAAAGAATAGTAAATAAAAGTGAAATTATCGATCATCATAATCGCATGAATTGAATTAATTATCACTGGTTGAGAATTGAAACTAAAAATTGATTAGTGGAGTCGGAAATCCAATACTCACCCACATTTGATTTAAAATCACTTTTTATTGCTTTCGTAGTTATAGAACGTAATTAACTAAAAAATCAATTATCTTTTATTACATTTGCGAATTTAAATATATAGAATACTCTAAATTGAGCCTTATTCTCTGTGGGACGATAACTCACCCATCACGATTATTACTTGTACAACGAACTTGTATGCTTGCGAGATTTTCACGTAACAAGTTTTTGGCGCCGTTGCCGGGGAATGACGGTGTTAATTTTGAGTATTTGATATTTTAGATTCGCTTTATTTTTATTTTTATTTTTATTTTATTTTATTTTTGTTGTTTTTAGGCTATTATTACACTCCTGAGTTCGTTTGTGTCTTGATTTTTTTAAAGGTGAAATTGTTATATGCAAAATCCCGACGAGCCAAATCTCTTTCCGTTAGATCACGAAATCGAAAAAACATTCAGAAATCGTAGAAGTGTACAACGTCAAGCAAGAAGAATGGCCGCAAATCAAAATCAAATTCAAGGGAAAATATCACAACCAAATCAACAGAGAGCCATCCTGAATGAAGCTCCTATTTTAGTTGGGAATTATGTAAACCCAATTCCCACACCAGTGCAACCTGCCATGGTATACCCTCCCTTCGAACAGCCTAACTTCCACATTAGATCGGATGTCATAAATCTGTTCCAAAATCACCAAGACATCAGGTTTTTTGGAAAAGTCACGAAGAACCCTCATAAACATATTTCGGCTTTTCTCATGTTATGTGAGGTGATCAGTTACGAAGGGGTATCAGCAGACGCTTTTCGAATGCGGTTATTCCCTCATACTCTAAAGGATGTTGCTAGAAAATGGTTTCTTTGTTTACCACCAGAGAGCATACAATCATGGGGTGATATGGTTCAAAAATTTACGGTGAAATTCTTCCCACCATCTCGAGTCCATCAAATCAGGAATGAAGTCCACACTTTCAAGTGGAAAGATTTAGAGAGCTACCCTGAGGCATGGGAGAGGTTCAAGAATTTGTTCAGGAAATGCCCTAGCCTTGATATTCCTAAGCAAGCTCAGCAGCATCTCTTCTACTATGGTCTACAACAAGAGTTCAAGAATATGGTAGATGCCTCAGCGAGAGGATTAGTGATGAAACTTGATGTCGATGAAACTTATGATTTGTATGAGAAAATAGCCGAAAATGAGTCGATGTGGCCAACCGATAGGGAAGTTCCAAAGAAAATAGCAAGGATACACAACGTGGATGCAATGACAGCGATGACTGCACAAATGGAAGTTCTTGCAATGAAAATGGACAATCTATCCCAATCAGTTAACATGGTACACCAATCACCACCTGTTTACGAAGGTTGTGGAGTAGATCATACTACTACAAGCTGCCCTTTGGCTTCTACAGATGCTAGTCAGCCTGCGGAGGTGAACTACACGCAGAACTTTCAGAGACAGCAAAATAATCCCTACTCCAACACTTATAATCCGGGCTGGAGAAACCATCCAAACTTTTCATGGACTAATAATCAGGGACAAGGATAGGGAGGAAACAATCTATTCAAACCATCGGGGTTCCAACAGCAGCAACAACATCAAGTAAGGAAGTTATCGTTGGAAGATTTGCTAGCTCAGTACATTACTAAAACCGAGAACAACTTTCAGAATCAACAAGCCTCAATCAAAAACTTGGAACAATAGGTGGGACAGATAGCAGCCGCACTATCAGGTAGAGCTCAAGGGACTTTACCTAGCAATACAGAGACAAATCCTAAGGAGCAAGTCCAAGCAATCACTACCCGTAGCGGGGTCCAGTTACCAGAAATACATGTGAAGCGGCCACCACCAGTCATAGAAAAGGTACCTACCTCGGGCGAGGAGAATGTGGATGAGTTGAACAAGGCTACGGAGGAAAATCAAGTTGACTCACCAGATAGTCCACGGGTGAAAGCAACCGCGCCTGTCAAAGCATATGTACCTCCGATCCCATTTCCACAGAGGCTGCAAAAGCTTAAGCTCGATAAACAATTTCAGAAATTTTTGGATGTATTCAAAAAGTTGCATATCAACATACCGTTCGCCAAAACTTTAGCCCAGATGCCTAGCTACGCGAAGTTCATGAAGGATATTCTATCAAACAAGAGGAAGCTGGAAGACAATGAGACGGTCATGCTTACCGAGGAATGCAACGTAATTCTCCAACATAAGTTGCCACCAAAATTAAAAGATCCAGGGAGTTTTACTATTCCTTGCAATATTGGTAACTTATATATAGATAAAGCATTGTGTGATTTAGGAGCTAGTATTAATTTAATGTCTTTATCTCTTTTCGGGAAATTAGGTTTGGGCGAAGCAAAAGTAACTACAGTTTCATTGCAATTGGCTGATAGATCGATCAAGCCTCCTAGAGGCATTTGTGAAGACATCTTGGTGAAGGTCGATAAATTCATTTTTCCAGTAGACTTTATTATCCTGGATATGGAAGAAGATAAAGACGTTCCGCTCATTCTGGGTCGGCCATTTTTGGCTACGAGAAGTGCTTTGATTGATGTGCAGAAGGGTCAGTTGATATTGAGATTAGATGATGATGAATTGAAAATCAATGTGTTTAAGGCCTTCAAATTTCAGAATGAACTAGATTCTTGCATGCAGATTGATATAATAAAGGAAGCAGTATCAGAGACATTCAGACTTGATCACACTCAGGAACCTCTTGAGGCTTATTTAGTGCATTCTCAGGATTTACCAGCAGAAAATAAGGAGGTGGAAGAATGTGAGCGCCATTTGGAAGCCATGCCACCATGTTTCAAGCAACCATGTTTGGAACTCGGTAAAGGACCCACAAAACCTTTACCATCTGTACAGCAAGCTCCAACACTTGAACTCAAACAACTGCCCACTCACCTTCGCTATGCATACTTGGGGGAAAAGAATTCACTTCCGGTAATCATCTCGAATACACTTACAGAAACAAAGGAAGATCAACTGCTGAGAGTACTTCGGGAGCACAAGACAACAATAGGATTGACTATCTCAGATATAAAAGGGATTAGCCATTCGCTTTGCATGCACAAGATACTGATGGAAGAGGATTACAAAGCTTCAGTTGAGCATCGACGCAGATTAAATCCTACTACGCAAAAAGTGGTAAGAAAAGAGGTATTGAAACTTCTGGATGCAGGAATCATCTACACCATATCAGATAGCCATTGGTTCAGTCCAGTACAAGTCGTATCGAAAAAAGGGGAAATCACGGTGGTTCCAAATGAAAACAACGAGCTCATTCCTACACGCACAGTCACAGGTTGGAAGTTTGCATTGATTATCGTAAACTCAATAACGCCACAAGGAAGGATCACTTTCCCCTTCCTTTCATTGATCAGATGCTGGAAAGAGTTGCAGGCCATGCTTATTATTTCTTTCTTGATGGTTATTCAGGGTACAACCAAATTCCTATACCGCCGATGATCAGGAAAAGACTACCTTCACATGCCCTTATGGAACTTTTGCTTATAGGAGGATGCCTTTTGGCCTTTACAACGCTCCAGCCACTTTTCAGCGCTGTATGATGTCTATTTTCTCGGACATGGTAGGAAATATCATTGAGGTATTTATGGATGATTTTTCAGTCTTTGGAAAATCATTCAAGGAATGCCTTGAACATTTGGGAAAAGTGTTGCAGCGGTGTGAGGACACCAACCTTGTATTAAATTGGGAAAAATGTCATTTCATAGTTCAGGTAGGGATTGTGTTGGGGCATTTGATATCGGCACGGGGTATTGAAGTAGATAAGGCTAATAGACAGGTCATCGATAATAACCACCTCCGATAACAGTGAAGGGAGTTAGAAATTTCTTGGGTCATGCAGGGTTCTACCGTCGTTTCATCAAAGACTTTTTCGAAATCTCGAAACCTCTGTGCAATCTATTGGAAAAAGGGGCTTCATTTCATTTTACTGAGGAATGCTTGACGGCTTTCAACATTTTAAAGGAAAAATTAGTCTTTGCTCCAGTATTGACTTCTCCAGATTGGGATTATCCGTTTGAGCTTATGTGTGATGCTAGGAAAAGAGGTCTTGTGTCATTCACTATGCCAGTAAGACTTTGAATGAGGCTCAGTTGAATTATGCGACTACAGAGAAAGAGCTTTTAGCGGTGGTATTCGCCGTTGACAAATTCAGGTCATATTTGATCGGGTCGAAAGTGATTGTCTACACGGATCACTCAGCCTTGAAGTATCTAATGAGCAAGAAGGATGCAAAGTCGAGACTTATTCGATGGATACTCCTATTGCAAGAGTTTGATTTGGAAATCCGAGATAATAAAAGGGAGTGAAAACGTTGTTGCAGATCATCTATCTCGCCTTGAATCACATGAACCACACCCCACAAAGGAGATAAATGAAGTTTTCCCGGATGAGATGCTTTTTCAGATCATCACTACGCTATGGTATGCTGATTATGTCAACTATTTGGCCCGCTCCATCATTCCACTGGATTGCTCAAGTCATCAAAAGAAGAAATTTTTCAGTGACCTGAAGCATTACTTTTGGGATGATCCGTTTCTTTACAGGAGGGGTCCAGATCAAATTATACGTCATTGTGTGCCTAAAGTAGAGCAGCATCAAATATTGGAATCATGTCACTCTGCACCGTATGGAGGTCACTTCGCAGCAGTCAAGACAGCAGCAAAGGTACTACAATCAGGTTTTTATTGGCCTACGTTGTTCAAGGATACACATTATATGGTGAAAAATTGTGATAAGTGCCAAAGGACTGGAAACATCTCACGGAAGAACGAGATGCCCCTAAACAGCATTTTAGAGGTTGAGATATTTGACGTATGGGGCATTAACTTCATGGGACCTTTTCCCTCTTCCTATGGTCAACAATACATATTGGTGGCAGTAGATTACGAGTCTAAATGGGTTGAAGTTATGGCTTTTCCAACTAATGACAGTCGAGTGGTAACTCAATTTCTGAAGAAGAATATTTTTACGAGGTATGGCAGCCCAATGGCGATTATTAGTGATTGTGGAAAACATTTTTACAACCATCAATTTGCGTCATTGTTGGCTAAATATGGAGTGAAACACCGTGTCTCAACTCCATATCATCCTCAAACTAGCGGGTAAGTGGAAATCTCCAACAGGGAGTTAAAGAAAATTCTCGAAGCTACAGTCAATGCATCACGTAAAGATTGGGCTAGAAAATTAGATGATGCACTTTGGGCGTATAGAACAGCATTTAAAACTCCGATTGTCATGTCTCCATATAGGATGGTATTTGGAAAGACTTGTCATCTACCGGTTGAGTTCGAGCATAAGGCATATTGGGCAACGCACTTGCTCAATTTTAATCTGAAGGCAGCAGGGGAAAAGAGGGTTCTTCAACTTCATGAGTTCGATGAGTTTCGGCTGGATTCATATGAGAATGCAAAAATTTATAAGGAGAAAATAAAAAAATGGCATGATAAGCATATACGGGAAATGAGTTCGTAGTTGGTCAGCACCGATTGGAATGATGAAACTATTTAATTTTTAGTTTTTAATTTGAGACCACGTGTTTTTACTTTAATTCTTGTACTGTGATTTCATAAATATGCATGAATGTATTATTTTAATGTTTGCGCACCATTATGACAATTAGTTGTTTATTCGTAGTGTTGAAAAACTCACGGTAGGTAGAACAATGTTTATGGAACACACGGACAATAAATATGAGGAATGATATTTATGACGTGTGTGGTCATGTTTGATAATCCTAAACGTCAATGCATGCTTGTCACATGAATTTGGATTAGTAATAGGATCGTCTCGTGGCAATCATAGGTTTATTATATCTTGGGAAAGAATAGTAAATAAAAGTGGAATTATCGATCGTCATAATCACATGAATTGAATTAATTATCACTGGTTGAGAATTGAAACTAAGAATTGATTAGTGGAGTCAGAAATCCAATACTCACCCACTTTTGATTTAAAATCACTTTTTGTTGCTTTCGTAGTTATAGAACGTAGTTAACTAAAAAATCAATTATGTTTTGTTACAGAGTTTAATTAATACATAAGCAAAATGACGCGGTAAGTAAGCCATGATGAGGACTACTTTGCTTGCGGTTGCAACCCTTCTCCATGTAGCCTCATGCCCCTTCCTGATGTAGATCAGCTTCAACTTGTTTTGAGCTAACTGAATCCGAAGCCAAGATATTTTGTTTTAATGTATTCATATAATTTGGAAACCAACACTATCTAACTGTTCTTGCAATACAGAATCCACTGTAGCAGTGAAAATATTGTTATGACGTCTGGGATTTACGACTTCTGGAGATAAACTACAATGGGGATATACAAATTTATTTGCTGTTTTTCTTCTCGATTACTTTGGATGAGACTTTGGCTTTCTGGTATCTTATTTTCAAGTTGGTTACTTGCCATCGTGTTTCTTGTCGTTCTAATTTTTTAGACTTGCACTGAAACTGGGGATCCCTTGATAAAATAGCAGGTCCTATGACTCAGTTGACTAGGAAATGAGTTAAGTTTCAGTGGACAGAAGTATGTGAACAAAGCTTTCAGAAACTTAATAATAGACTCGTCTCAGCACTAGTGCTGACTATACCAGATGGGTATGATGGTTTCGTTATTTACAGCGATGCATCCAAACATGGTTTAGTTTGCATATTGATGCAGGATGGCAAAGTGATAACATATGCTTCAAGACAGTTGAAGCCACATGAGAAGAATTACCTGATACATGATTTAGAACTCGCAACGGTTGTGCACGCTCTTAAGATTTGGTGGCACTATCTTTATGGGAGTAAATGTGAGATCTACACCGATCACAAGAGTCTCAAGTATTTCTTCACTCAAAAGGAACTAAACATGAGACAACGATGATGGCTAGAGCTGGTAAAAGATTATGACTGCACCATCCTTTACCACCCAGGTAAAGCAAACAAAGTTGCAGACGCATTTAGCGGAAAGAACGCTGGACAGTTATCAGCTTTGGGAACGACGCAGGATCAGTTCATTCGAGCTTTTCAGAATTTAAGAATCGAAGTGTGAGCCCCATCAGTCCAAGGATCTTATAGATTGGTAAATCTGATCGTGAAACCGGACTTGAGATGTCGGATTGTAACAACTCAAGTCGAAGATAAATTCTTGGAAAAGATTAGATCTGAAGTTGAGACGGGCAAGAGAATAGGTTTCGAGATTGCCTCTGATAATGCGCTTATATTCAGAGGACGTCTCTGTATGCCTAAGGAGGAACACATCAGGAATAAGATTTTGACAGAAGCTCATTCAGCACCATATGCATGCCACGCAGGAGGGACAAAGATGTATCGTGATTTGCGTAATACTTTTTGGTGGAGAAACATGAAGGGTTGCATTGCAAGGTTTGTCTCTCGATGCATGACGTGTCAGCAGGTCAAGGCTGAACATCAGAGACCATCAGGAATGTTAAATCCATTGGATATACCAGAATGGAAATGGGAGAAAATTTCCATGGATTTTATGACAGGATTGCCAAAATCAGTAAGAGGACACGACGCTATTTGGGTTATTGTAGACCGACTTACGAAGTCAGCTCACTTCCTACCAATCAAAATGACTCTCAATATATTTTAATTAGCCCAATTGTATGTTAGAGAAATTGTTCGACTTCATGGAGTACCAGCTTCCATTGTCTCAGATAGAGATCCGAGATTTACTTCGAGATTTACTTTTGAAATTACTTAGCCAGAGTACTAGGATCAGTGAAAGGACTTGATGAAACTACTGCTGTAGTATTAGACTGCGGTGGTTTATAACCTTGGGGTGGTCTATGAGCATTCGATTGTGACTGGTTGTCAAGCTTCCAAGCTTGAGATTGCTGCTGCGATTGATTTTGTTGTCTCAACTTAGGACACTGAGCCTTCCAATGACCTTTTTGCTTATAGAAACTACACTCGTCGGGGGGCAGCCCTTGCGTAAAACTTATTTTGCTTGTTAGAGAGTGACTTAGAAGACACTACTAACACAGAAGGATTAGAAGTAGAAAGAATTCCCCTTTCAGAATAAGACTTAAGACGTATTTTTTCAGCCAATAACTTACTGACAACTGAGTCAACAGAAGGAAAGAACGATGCAAAATTGAACCTCTAAGTCCTTCAAAATCACTGCGAAGTGCCGTTAAAAACTGTACCAACCGTTGCTGCTCTCTACGAGCAATATAGGCACCACATGCCTTTAATTCTGCCGATTCTGTAAGAGCCAATTGATCCCAAAGATCTGTCATAGCAGAATAAAACTCCTGAATACTCATATTCTTCCGCTGAAGAGCTCGTATGTTATTTTCCAATTGATACTGCTTTGCAAATTTGACTGAGTGAATAACCTTTGCAGATGATCCCAAACCTCATTTGCTGTCTCATACTTCGCCAACTGTGTACCTATGGAATGCTCAACAGAATTGTTAATCCATGTAATAATTTTTGCATTGTTTGCTTCCCAATCATCTATCAAAGCAGCATAACCCTCATCAGTATCCCTAAGTTTCGTAGAAGATTTACCACTAACATATCCCCACATCTTTTTACTCTTAAGAAAATTTCTTATCACGTAACTCCAATACGAATCATTCTTTCCATCTAACCTCACACTCGCAAACTGAAGCGAATCGTTTCTTTCAATAGCCATAATTAAAAAAAAAAAAAAAAGGAAAACTAGATCGTAAAAGAAAGGAAAACGAAATACCAGATTGCAGAAATTGAATGAAAACCCTCTCAAAATCGTCTCTTTTCTAAAAAAAAAAAGAAAGAAAGAAAAGAAAGTTCTGTTTGAGATTAAGTATCGTCGCTCTGATACCATGTTAAACAATCCAAAGAAATAAAGAAAAAGAAGAGGAGGCTAAAGTTTCATTGATTCTGCATAATGCAATTAAATAGAAAAATATAATTTAACCTAAAAGAGACATATACAGGCTAAACAAAGGAAATTGAAAATACTATTCTACCCTTAATAAACAATAAAACAAAATAACCTTATATGGGTCAATTGCCCCAATAGTCACTGCACTTTACCGAAAGTTTCCACCAGGTCACTGAACTTTAAAAATTACGTGGTTAGTCACTGAACTTTAGAAACTGCAACCCCATCCATTACTGAACTTTGCAAAAAGTTTCCCAAATGGTCACTAAACTTGCAAAAAGTTTCCCAAATGGTTACTGGATCAGTGATCATTTGTGAAACTTTTTGCAAAGTTCAGTGATTCCGTAGAATTTTTTTGCAAAATTCAGTAACTAATTGGGTGATTTTTAAAGTTCAGTGATGGATGGGTTGCAGTTTCGAAAGTTCAGTGACTAACCACGTAGTTTTTAAAGTTCAGTGACCTGGTGGAAACTTTCAGTAAAGTTCAGTGACTATTGGGGTAATTAACCCTCCTAACCTATCAATTCCTAGAATTATGTCCTACTATTCAGTGGGTTACCCCTACTTGTGGCATGATTATTGGAGGATATTACCATTGGACCATGTCTTATTTCTATAGTTTATACTCTACTCAAGAGTGAAATTTTGATTCTTTAGTGGAATGAACTAGAATTGATAGATAAGTCTCAGTTGGTCAAGGTCGACTAATTTGGAGACATTAACTATTGGAGCTCAGGTCTTGTGCGTTCGATTTGGTCTCTCTCTTGACTCCAAGATAGATGAAGGACTTAATTGAGATACTTCACTAAGTCCAAGATGAAGTGTTGAAATTTAATAAAATTACGCTACATGCATTAGTGTAAATTGACCTTCTTAAGAGTTTCCTTAGTTGTGGGCCTATATATAGGTCACTTAAAGGCACACTTTTAAAGATCTACGAATATTACAACATGGAAGGATGCTTCGATTTTGGGAATATTAATCTATATAGCTTTTTCACAAGTAGTAAGAAAATGGAAAATTTGGTCAAATAGCCAAGTTGAGCAATGAGTTTGATCAAATGGCCTTTGACCAACATTAAATTAGAATAAACAATTTTAAAATGTTTTAATCAGTAAAATGGCAAAGTTACCCTTCAATTTATATCAAATTATTCACTCAACTTCTTTCATTTCACCTTGTTCTTTCTTCTCCATTTTCACTATGAAATCCTATTCCCCAAATTTGAATTTAAAACCGTGTTCTTCACCTTAATTTTCAATACATTTCAAGATTACAAAAAACTTCTTCTTTGATTCAAGTTTATATCACATTACTTCATCTCTCTTCGGTACAAGCTAATATAACAAAAAGGGTAATTTTTCCTTCATTTTGAAATGAGATTTTGTGCTTCCATTGGTGTAAGTTTAGAATGAAAAAAGTGTAAAAAGGGCATTTTTTATGGTTTCATATTTTATTTGTATATTTAGTTTAGTTTCAGTTGAGTTTTTTTAATGTAGATGGATTTTTGATACATTTGGGGTTTTGAAGATGATGGGTTAAAAATAAATTCATTTATTACCATTTCTATAAATGGAAATTGTGATATGCAAATTTTCTTGTTCTTTGATATGCTCTGAGAGTTAGAGAGCTACACTATGGGTAATGTGATTCAAGTAATTTGGCGATTTTTAGTAAAATTGTTCATATTATGCTTTACTGTATTTCATGGTTTTCTAGGAGTCCTATTATTAAACTTTACACTTGTTGATTTCAGAATTTCTTCATATTATGTTTTGCTATTTTTACTATAGGACTCTTATTTATAGAATGGATCCTAACCTACTAAACAATGTATGTAAGTTGGCAACTTAAAAGATTGTCTATCCCCTTGACTTTATTGAATATTTTTATTCTTTAGTTGCATAATTGTTGTTTCATTATGAAAAAAATATTGATTGATTATTACTTGATTTGACTTTCGTTTACCTGTTGTTCCAGGAAAGAGAACTAGCATTGAGATTGTTTAAGAGTGTAAAGACATTTATTTTGGTTGCAACTCATGTAGCAGATCGTGGTCTTGATATTCCCCATGTTGCTCACGTTATCAACTTTGATCTTCCCAATGATATTGATGATTATGTATACAGGATTAGACGTATAGGTCGTACTAGGAAAACAAGATTCACTACCATTTTCTTTAACAAAGAACAATCCATCACTAGCAAAGCCACTAGCTGATTTGATCTAGGAAGCCAATCAAGAGGTACCCATTGACTGATTAAGTTTGCAAATCGAGCTTCATAAGGAGGTAAAAGTAGGCGTGGTGGTGGGGATTTTGGTGGTCTTGATTTTAGAAGATATAATTCTTAATGTTGTACAGTATCCCTTAAAATTATTTTGCTTCAAAGCATATAATTTTTTCATTCGAATCTGAGGATTTTCATGTTTTGGACAATGCAAAAAAAGTTGTAGACTACATTTGAAAATGCGCATATCAGTAGGATGACTTTATTCCAGGAGACATATTTTTTCTATAGTATATGTTTGCCTTTAGTTAAATATTGGTGTGTACCTTTGCTTTGTTATGTCTCAAGAAAACGACATAAGTGTTGTTATTGGACTTATAAGCGTCCATGAGAACGACATAAGTGTCGTTACTAAGATTAAAATGCTCTTGAGAACATCACAAGTGTTGTTATTGACTTATAAGTGTCCATTATAGTTTATATCATTTCAATCATTCTTTATCACATGTCCATTGCTTGAGGTTGTTATGTTGGAAACAAATCAAAATATAGGAGAAAATAATAGAACGATACAAGTGAAGTTATTGAGAAGAAAATGGCACATGTATCGTTCTATCTGTAAACATGATTATAAGAAGCCACATCCCATTTGTACCCCGAGAACCATAAGTTGAACTCATTTAAGTTGTAAGATGGATATAACGTTTACAAAAGTTGAGAGATATGCTCATTACTTATATTCTAATGAATCAGTAGAATCACTTTTTTTCTTCACACGAGAACGGCACAGGTGTTGTTATGTTTGTAAATATAAGTGTCCACAAGAATGACACTTATGCCGTTACTAAGATAAAAATGTCAATATTGTATAATCTTGGTCAATTCAACTGTTTTTCTTCATATGATCAACTTTTCTGACTTTTTCAAGTTAAGGAATACAATGTTTGAGGTCGTTGCATTGGAAAAGAAACAAAATATAGGAAAAATCAACAAAACGGCATAAGAGCCGTTACCGAAATGAAAATGACAATATGCCATTCTATCTATAAACACGAGTATAAGTATCAACGACTCGTCTGTGCTCCAGGAACCAATGAGTTGAACTCATTTCAGTTGCAAGATGAACATGTCATTTACAAAAGCTATAATATGTGCTTTAATTATATTAACGTCTATCAGAATGGTATAACTATCGTTATGTTTGTAAATATAAGTCCATGAGAATGACACTTCTGTTATTACTGAGTTATGAAAAGATCTACAAGAATGGCACAATTGACTTTATAACAATACACAAACTTGGTCATGAGAACGACACAAGTGTCGTTACTGTGTAGAAAATGACACTTGTGTCATTCTGTCTATAAACACGAGTATAAATAGCCATGACCAGCGTGAACCCCGATGATCGATAAGTTGAACACATTAAAGTTGCAGGATGGAGATGAAGTTTACAACGTTCGATAAATATGCTCATCACTTATATTTTCTAACGAATGAAAATCATGACTTGTGAGTTCACCCCTGGATATCATATAATCTATGTCAATTCTATCGTTATTTGTCACAGAATCAACATTTCAGACTTTCTTAAGTTAGGGGGTCCAATGCTTGAGTTCGTTGCGTTGAAAAAGAAGCAAAATATTGAAAAAATCAACAAAAGGGCACAAGTGCCGTTAAACGCCACTTGTGTCGTTCTGTCTATAAACACGAGTATAAGCAGCCATGACTAGTGCGAACCCCGATGACGTTTACAACATTCAGGAGATATGCTCATCATTTATATTTTCTAACGAATGAAAATCATGACTTGTGATTTCACCACTGGATATCATATAATGTATGTCAATTCTATCGTTATTTGTCACATAATCAACATTTCAGACTTCCTTAAGTTAGGGAGTCCGATGTTTGAGTTCGTTGCGTTGAAAAAGAAGCAAATATTGGAGAAATCAACAGAATGACACAAGTGCTGTTAAACGACACTTGTGTCGTTATGTCTGTAAACACGAGTATAAGCAGCCACAACCAGTCCGAGACCCGATAATCGATAAGTTGAACTCATTTAAGTTGCAGGATGGACGTACCGTTTACAACATTCGGGAGATATGCTCATCACTTATATTTTCTAACAAACGAAAATCATGACTTGTCATTTCACCACTAGATATCATATAATGTATGTTAATTCTACCATTATTTGTCACATAATCAACATTCCAGACTTCTTTAAGTTAGGGGGTCCAATGCTTGAGTTCGTCACGATGGAAAAGAAGCAAAATATTGGAAAAATCAACAGACCGGCACAAATGTCGTTTACAAGTGCCGTTAAACGACACTTGCGTCGTTCTGTCTATAAACACGAGTATAAGCAGCTATGACAAGTGCGAACCCTGATGATTGATAAGTTGAACTTATTAAAGTTGCAAGATGGAGATGACGTTTACAACATTCGAGAGATATGCTCATCATTTATATTTTCTAAAGAATGAAAATCATGACTTGTGATTTCACTGCTGGATATCATATAATGTATGTCAATTCTATCGTTATTTGTCACATAATCAGCATTTTAGACTTCTTTAAGTTAGAGGGTCCAATGCTTGAGTTTGTCACGTTGAAAAAGAAGCAAAATACTGCGAAAATCAACAGAACGGCACAAGTGTCGTTCTGTCTGTAAACACGAGTATAAGCAACCATGACCAGTGCGAACCCCGATTATTGATAAGTTGAACTTATTAAAGTTGCAGGATGGAGATGACGTTTACAACATTCCGGAGATATGCTCATCATTTATATTTTCTAACGAATGAAAATCATGACTTGTGATTTTACCACTGGATATCATATAATGTATGTCAATTCTATCATTATTTGTCACATAATCAACATTTCAGACTTCCTTAAGTTAGGGAGTCTAATTCTTGAGTTCGTTGCTTTGAAAAAGAAGCAAATATTGGAGAAATCAACAGAATGACACAAGTGCCGTTAAACGACACTTGTGTCGTTATGTCTGTAAACACGAGTATAAGTAGCCACAACCAGTCCGAGACCCGATAATCGATAAGTTGGACTCATTTAAGTTGCAGGATGGACGTGCCGTTTACAACATTCGGGAGATATGCTCATCACTTATATTTTCTAACGAACGAAAATCATGACTTGTCATTTCACCACTGGATATCATATAATGTATGTTAATTCTACCATTATTTGTCACATAATCAACATTTCAGACTTCCTTAAGTTAGGGGGTCCAATGCTTGAGTTCGTCACGTTGGAAAGGAAGCAAAATATTGGAAAAATCAAGAGAACGGGACAAGTGCTGTCAAACGACACTTGTGTCGTTATGTCTGTAAACACGAGTATAAGCAGCCACGACCAGTCCGAGACCCGATAATCGATAAGTTGAACTCATTTTTGTTGTAGAATGGACGTATCGTTTACAACATTTGGGAAATATGCTCATTATTTAATCAACATGAAAAAATAGAACAACACAAGTGCAGTTACTGTTTTGAAAACGGCACAAGTGTCGTTACAACACCATTGATGTTTTATTGTAATAAAAAAAGTATAATTGGCGTTATGGCTTCATCGACTCTATGACAATGACAAAATCAATCGTTTCAAATATTATAAATAGTTTGCTTTTCAAAATGACCAAAGTAGTACATCAAAACATAACACCAATATCTTTTTTCAATATTACAAAAGCAGTACATCGTAATACTACAAAAGCCGCAAATGTGTCATATTGTCTTTATCGTTCATGTCTCTTGCCGAGTGGTACACTATCTGTACAAGTGATACGGTTATACCCGATTTCAAACAACCACTACACTTACGAGACTTAAGCTCCTCTCCGGATGATTGTTTCCTCTTTTTTGGTGGACGTGTACTTCTTATTCGTATCAGCAGTCGTATCACCTTTCTTGATCGAACATTATGGGAAATTTCTCAATCCGCCTCGTTTGGCAGTTGATATATATATATATATATATATATATATATATATATATATATATATATATGAAAGATAACGACTGTAGTGTCGTTCTACACTATGTAAAACGGCTGGAGTGTTGTTATGTATTACAGTTCGTCCAATAGTTGCAGACAGTAGATAAATACACCAATTGTGAAATAAAAATCAGCCAATATCATTTCATACTATATTCAACAATAAAAGGACCAATGTACAGGAGATTTCCAAAAATAATTTTCTTTTTTCTTCAAATATTATAGAGATTTCATTATAATTTTTTTTTCCTTGATCAATGTTTTGTACCATTGGCTTTTTTCTGGAAAGGTTTTTAATAAGACAACTTTTTTTGCATACTAAAAAGAATAATTCTCTTTTTCCTTCATTAAAATTTTTCCAACGGAATTTTTCCTAATAAGGTGTTAACAATACATATTTTCTATGTAATGATGGCCATAAACTACAAGACAATAATCCTCAAAAATAATACTCTTATATAATACAAATTGTGTATGGCTCCCGAAGAAAGCTACAACACAATCTATTTTTCAATAGATCATCATGTGACTAAAGACATACAAAGATTGATAAATATCATCTATAAAGACGATATTGCTTAAAGGCTGTAAAAAGACAACACAAAATATGTTTTACCAGAATTGTAATATTGAAGACATTGACATACAAAACATGAATGACTCGATATAAAAAAATTTATCTATTGAAAACAGGGGAAAGCAGTTGCACTCTTTTTCCTTAACTAATGTTTTGTCCCATTGGGTTTTTTTAATAAGGTTTTAATGAGTCAGATATTTTGTAATGTCGTTCAAGGGGAGTGTTGTAAATTATCTGTTTATTAGTAAATAACAATTATATCCCTACAATCCTATTTTTTATTACCCTTATATCCTTAATTTTTCCCTATAAATATGTGACTTTAGTTCTCAATAAAATACACACAAGCTTATTGATTTCTTTACTTTCTTCTCTTTTTTTTCTCTATTTTATTCCAAACATATATTATGCATTTCTCCAAAAATGAGGAAATATCTACAATCAAGATAACTGATATAGGATGGTATTAACGATTTTCCTCGAAGACCGCTACTCAATGCACCCCCCCCATGGTGACATCGACCCCCCGGAGGTCCTCTACGCACACATAGGCCGTCTACCATTAAGAGGCCAGCGACGTCGACCCCCACTATACTCAGCCAAATAAATGGCCATGAGATAGACAAGAATCACCCAACATCAAACGTGACCATGACCAACCGCAATGCGAGTGGGTGTTAACGCTACAGAACGTGGGGGAGTGGGAAGGCATACGTGGGACACGTGGCACCGTAAATCTCGGAGCAGGGGCCGTGCCATCAGGTGCCTATAAATACCCCAATGTGAGAAAAGGTATGGGCTTCTTGGAACCCGAACTATTTGCACTCGATATATACATCTCAAAACTTGTTACTGATTCTCACGCCGGAGGTACAACGGGGGAGAAAGCCCCAACCTCATTTTGCAGGTAGCAACCACCAACTAGAGCAACTGGACCGCCGCACTCATCAAGGCGAACACGGAGGACCACCTTGCTACAATTTCATTGGCGCCGTCTGTGGGAAACCACTGAACAAAAAAGCTATGTCAAGGAGACGAACTAGGAGTGAAACACGCATGGTCGGAAACACAGCATACACAGAGTCAGAGTCCGTCGCTCGAGGTCATGACCCGCCACCGCCACCGCAATATGTAACACAGGGCCAATTCAATGCCTTGGAGACACAATTGGCGGCCATGATGACTCTCTTGCAAAGCCGGGGGTAGAATTTCAGCCCCACCGTAGAGTTCGTCGGAAGCCGTACGCGAGCAACCACCCCAGGTGGCGCAAACGGTTACCCCGCCGGTTACCCAGCCAACAACAGGAGACATGGGGGCTTCTGGCTTTGTGTTTCCACATTTTCCCCAACCCGTGACGGAATTGGAAAAGAAGATAGAGGAAATGATGACCCAGAAGATAGATGATGCACTGACTAGGAGGAAGGACAGACGCAGGCAAATGGTATTAGAGGAGGATCCGTTTGCTCCAGAAATAATGCCCGTCCCTTTACCGAAGGGTTTCAAACAGCCAATGATAGAAGCATACGATGGAGTCACGGACCCGCTGGACCACTTGCGTACTTTCGTGGATTTAATGAGGCTATATGTAGCCCCAGACGCAGTAATGTGTAGGTCGTTCCCCCCGACACTTAGGAGGGAAACAAGAGACTGGGTGGCCACACTGGCACCCAGGTCTATAAAAACTTTTGATGAGCTCTCCAGGAGTTTCGTGGCATACTTCATGAGCAGCAAGAGAAAACGAAAGACAGCTATTGGATTGATGCAAGTGGTACAGGAGAAGGATGAATCTTTACAGGAGTACTTGGCTAGGTTCAGCCGGGCGACCCTTGGCATAAGGGATCTTCAAATGTCTGCAGTAGTGACGGCATTAATGAACGGGACGCGAAATCGGGCCTTCAAAATGTCACTCTCCAAAAATCCTCCAGAGTCAATGCATGAGTTGTTGAAAAATGGTGACAAGTATGTTGACGCAGAGGAAGCAGAAAAGGTAACGAAAAATCTTAGAGAAGGATGGGAGACGGGAGCCCATAAGCGGAAGTCAGGTGATGTGCGAATGCCCGTAAACAAGGATAAGCAGAGAAATGAGCGCGTAAGCAGGGGGTACCCTCAAGATCGTTTTGTCAAACAGAGACGAGAAGAGGCCAAAGCCTTCACCCCTCTTAAGACTCAGCGAAATAAGATACTGATGGAAATTCGAGACATGAAAGAGCTTGAATGGCCGAGGCCGATGGCAGCATCTGCCGGTAAAAGGGATAAAAACAAGTACTGTCATTTCCACAAGGACCATGGGCATGAAACCGAAGAATGTATGCATTTCAAGGAGGAGATCGAGCGCCTCTTGAAGCGGGGCTACTTGACCAAGTATGCGAGAAATGGCCGAGGCAAACAGCAGGTCGAGGATCGACCACCACCCAGGGCTGGAGTTATAAAAGTGATTGTTGGAGGAGTTGCCTCGGGTGGGGACTCCAACTCTGCTAGAAAGAGCTATGCGCAGTGAGCAATGATGCGGTCTATTCGGGAAAAGGGTTGAATTTGATCATAACATCACTTTTGGTGAAAAGGACACGATAGGCGTGGCGACCCCCCCGATGATGCCTTGGTAATAGTCGGCGACATAGCAAACTATGATGTCAAAGGGTGTTAATCGATGGTGGGAGCGCGGCGGCAGTACTCACATGGGAAGCATTTCAAGGGTTAAAAATTTCAGGCGGAAAGGCTGAAGGCAATGTCAACCCCCTTGTTGGATTTGGAGGAGCCTCGCGGATACGAGAGGGGCGCAGAGCTACCAGTAACGTTGGGCACCTACCCAGCCAGTGTGGTCACCCTAGCAAATTTTCTGGTTGTTAAAACCCCCATGGCATATAACGCGATTTACAGTCGACCATTGTTGAATGCAATAGGGGCCATCCCGTCTACTTACCACCAGGTGATGAAATTTCCAACCAGTCGGGGTGTAGAATGTGTGAGGGGTAATCAACAATCTTCAAGGAAGTGTTATGTGGACAGCATACGGACTAAAGGATCCCCACCAATGATGATGTTGGACCTCGAGCCCCCGAAAGGAAGAATTGAACCCATCAACACTACAGAAAAAATCATGGTGACGGGAGGACTTGAATTTAGTGTAGGGACAGGATTGAAGCAGGGTGAAAAAGAGGCATTGATAAAGTGTCTAGCAAGTAATTTGGATGTATTTGCGTGGAGTCCGAACGACATACAAGGGGTTGACCCGTCTGTTGCACAACATCGCCTGGAAATCTTACCGGGTGCTAAACCGATTAAACAGAAGAAAAGAAATCTAGCCCCGGAGCGGCAGGCAGCAGCGAAGGCAGATGGGCTAGTGATATAGGATGGTATTAACGATTTTCCTCGAAGACCGCTACTCAATGCACCCCCCATGGTGACATCGACCCCCCGGAGGTCCTCTACGCTCACATAGGCCGTCTACCATTAAGAGGCCAGCGACGTCGACCCCCACTATACTCAGCCAAATAAATGGCCATGAGATAGACAAGAATCACCCAACATCAAACGTGACCATGACCAACCGCAATGCGAGTGGGTGTTAACGCTACAGAACGTGGGGGAGTGGAAAGGCATACGTGGGACACGTGGCACTGTAAATCTCGGAGCAGGGGCCGTGCCATCAGGTGCCACGTGTCCCACGTATGCCTTCCCACTCCCCCACGTTCTGTAGCGTTAACTCCCACTCGCATTGCGGTTGGTTATGGTCACGTTTGATGTTGGGTGATTCTTGTCTATCTCATGGCCATTTATTTGGCTGAGTATAGTGGGGGTCGACGTCGCTGGCCTCTTAATGGTAGACGGCCTATGTGAGCGTAGAGGACCTCCGGGGGGTCGATGTCACCATGGGGGGTGCATTGAGTAGCGGTCTTCGAGGAAAATCGTTAATACCATCCTATATCACTAGCCCCTCTGCCTCTTGTTGATACTTATCGATAAGAGGTAGCATTTTATGACGCCGAACGGAAGTTTTGGGTTCAAACCAACTAGAAATGGAAAAACGAAAGTATCGCTAAAACTTCAACTGTCCGGTAGAAGGCCTTAGAGTGAGAATTTAGGGTTGGAAAAGTCCTCAACCAGGGATCCCCCCATTGACACGTTGTAGAGCTCTGAGAGACGTTTCCGAAAACATATTATAATAGAAAATCTGACAATGTTGCAAAAAGTTATGACCATTTTCTTGTAGCAATATTTTTGAGTAGTTTTCGGTTTATCTTTTCCTTTAATTCCAATGTCAATCGTCCGTGTGGCGCCCTACCATAGGTCCTTGGTTGTGGGGGGAAATTTTCCTCCAAAAATTTCGAAGTTTTCAATGTCATCTACTATTTAAAGGGTTGTGATGGGAGCCCATTTCTATTTTGTCAAAATCTCCAATCTACTCCACCTCTTCCAAGGTAACTTCTTCTCCCACACTCCATTCATCTCACATATTATCATG
This sequence comes from Fraxinus americana, assembly GCA_035079005.1. Lineage (NCBI taxonomy): Eukaryota > Viridiplantae > Streptophyta > Magnoliopsida > Lamiales > Oleaceae > Fraxinus > Fraxinus americana. The sequence continues at coordinate 17,237,399 of CM068715.1, read as the reverse complement.
TATAAGGCAATCATCTCCTCATCCGATGAAAGCGAAGGCGAGGATGTGAGGGGGTCGGCCGATGGTGATCCGGCACCGACCAGCCTTGCTAGTCGGCCATCACCGACCAGCAAGGCTGGTCGATAGTCAACCAGTGTTGCTGGTCGAAGGTCGACCAGCAACGTTGCTGGTCGACCGTCGACCAGCAGTGCTGGTCGACACTCGACCAGCACAGTTGGTCGACTTTCGGCCAGCCGTGAGGTTGGCCGAAGGTCGACCAGCCCCTCGTCTGGCCGGGGGTCGATTTTTGTCGAAAATTTTCCTTGAAGGTCGGCCAAGTCCTTTCCGAGTCGAACACTTCAATACATTCGGTTGAATTTCAAGATTTCGTACCGATCTCCCCAAAACGTCATGTTGGGTCCACTAGATCTTTAAATCAAAATGTAGAGATTGGGCGAGATGCCGCGGGTGAGGAGGTGGTTCTTGAAATCCCCAAGTGTCATAGCTTATACAACTCCCCCTCTAAGTTAGAAAAGTCACTTAGGAAGTATGAGCGGGTAAACAATTACATTTATAGAGCCCCTAGGCCCGATGAAACACTTCCCGGAACCGACCCCCGCGAAGTTGCCGTTTATAAAGACATCATGGACGGTGGTTTTCGCTTTCCCATACATCCTTTCTTTGTATCATTATTCAATGAGTTCCACCTTACTCCTAGCCAAATAAATCCCAATACTTGGAGAAAAGCGCTTTATTTCCTATATGTTTGCCTTAGCAAGAAAATTCCACTGTGAATGGATCTCTTCAAGTGCGTTTTCGAGATGCACGAGTTAGCCCAAAGTAATGCCTTTGTTTATTTCACCACCAGGGTCTCGTTGCTCTTCCCTAAATTTAGGAATTCCAATAGTGGGTGGAAATCCCAATTTTTCTTCGCTCGCCCTCACGAGGGCCAATTTCCGTTTAACACCTATTGGAGGCATCCCCTAATTCGTCTTTTCAATAGCGAAGTCGAGATCACCCCTATTTTGAAAATGCAAATCCAAAAGCTGACCAAAATTCCACCCCTTGCGCCTGATCTGGGGTCGGTTCTGGCAGTGGCTCTTCAGGTTGGGCTCGCCGAGGCCAGCCGTCGCTTAGCGTCGGAGTTGAAGGAGTTGAAGATCTTTGCGGAAGAGAAAGAGAGGGAGGCTCACCGTTACAAGAAGAAACACTCTTCCTCTAGGAAGTCGATCGAGGATCTGGAGTCTCGTTTTATAGAGTAGGAGTCTGAGATAAACAACTTGCGCTCTGTTTTGGCTCGGGCTCCTGAGGAGGCAGTGGCGCGATACAAGGCTTCTACGGAGTACACTAAGGATTTGGAGACCTCGATAGAGCGATACAAGTCATCTACTGATTTTGCTAAGGCTTTGAACTCTTAAATGGGGGGAAAGTGATGGCGGCGTCCATTAAGTTGACTAAGGAGTGGATATCTGCTGAGCATCCTTCCATCGATCCTACAGGCTTTGATAAGTTTTTGGCAAAGCTCAAGGGAAAAGAAGGCGGAGCCCCCCAGCCCAAGACATTTGGGCATGCATCACGAGGCGGGAGTGAGGAGACTTTTCGCTCGAGCCAGACCGAACTTTAGTTGCGAGCCTTTGAGCACTTTCCATTATGTTCTTTTCGGCTAGTTATTTTGTGTATTCTTCCGGTCCAGGATGTGGACACTTTTAGTTATTTTGCACGTTTCCTGGTTCGGGATGTGGACCGATATATTTGCTATATTCTAAGTATGAGAACTTCATTATTGATTATTATTTTTGGTTTGCCTTCTTCTTCTGATGTATATATGATTCTTCATGCTAGTTGCTGTGCGGTGAGAGGCATTGATTAACTGGCTAGGTGATTTTGTGTCTTAGCAATTTTCGAGTTTCGAAAAGTCGGTCCTAGCCCCTAGCAATTTCGAGCTAGCCAATTTCTCGACTGTTTTCCTCACCGCTATACATCGAGCTGCCTTGCATCGTCGAGGGAGGGATTGGGTGATTTTGAGTTTTAACCATTTTCGATTTTGAGAGTTCACCACCAGTCCCTAGCGATTTTGAGCTAGTTAATTTTTTAGGCTTTTTTTCTCACCGCTATCCACCACTAGCGCCTAGCGATTTTGAGCTAGCCAATTTTTTAGGCTTTTTTGCTCCCCGCTATGCGTTGTGCTTCTTTGGATCGTCGAGGTCGAGGTCACGTGGTTTTGAGCCTTAACCATTTTTGGTTTTGAGGAACTCACCACCAGTGCCTAGCGATTTTGAGCTAGCCAATTTTTAGGCTTTTTTGCTCACCGCTATTCACTACTAGCGCTTAGCGATTTTGAGCTAGCCAATTTTTAGGCTTTTTTGCTCACCGCTATGCGTTCCGCTATTCACAACTAGCGCCTAACGATTTTGAGCTAGCCAATTTTTAGGCTTTTTTGCTCACCGCTATGCGTTTTGCTTCTTTGGATCGTCGAGGTCGAGGTCAGGTGGTTTTGAGCCTTAACCATTTTTGGTTTTGAGGAACTCACCACCAGCGCCTAGCGATTTTGAGCTAGCCAATTTTTAGGCTTTTTTGCTCACCGCTATTCACTACTAACGCCTAGCGATTTTGAGCTAGCCAATTTTTAGGCTTTTTTGCTCACCGCTATGCGTTCCACTTCTTTGGATCGTCGAGGTCGAGGTCAGGTGGTTTTGAGCCTTAACCATTTTTGGTTTTAAGGAACTCACCACCAGCGCCTAGCGATTTTGAGCTAGCCAATTTTAGGCTTTTTTGCTCACCGCTATTCACTACTAGCGCCTAGCGATTTTGAGCTAGCTAATTTTTAGGCTTTTTTTGCTCACCGCTATGCGTTTTTGCTTCAATTGATTATGAATCAGCATTTCTAGCAGAATTTAGCTTACCAAGATTTGGGGACTCAGTAGGCGCACCAGGACGTCCCAGCTAGGCTGGCCCTTCCATAGCACCCTCATCATCTACCGCCACTTAGCATTTCCATTAAATAAATTTCAATCAGGTGTACCTATTGCAGGCATTATATCATGAAAACTCCTAACTACTATATTTACAATCGGTCATTACATCAAAGACAAAACACGAAAAAGAAACAATTCCCCTAACAACTATATCATCAGAGACAAACAAAGAAAAAACAATTCTCCTAACAACGGTATCTGTACCTATGTTGCTCGTACCCCCTTTTGTTTGTCTACTGATATTACTGCTTGAGGTGCTCAGCGTTCCATGGCCTGCCTAAGGATTTTCCGTTCAAGTCCTTGAGTTTGTAAGCTCCCTTCCTGATGTTCCGGATCACCTCATATGGTCCATCCCAATTCGGTCAAAGCTTCATTGGAGGGTGGCCCGCCGCTGCTGATTCCCGTAGAACGAGATTTCCTGGCTGGAACACTCTTGGTTTTACCCTACGGTTGAAGTACTTAGCTGCCCTTCGCTTATAAGCCATCATTCGCATGGCCGATCTTTCCCTCACTCCATCTAATAGGTCGAGCTCTGCATTGGTGGTTGAGACATCATGCTCGTTGGCTTTCATCCTGCCAAACTCGTTCAAGACTTCCACATGAACCACGGCTTCCATTCCAAAAGATAACTTGAAAGGGGTTTCTCCTGTGGAGTCTCGCGGGGTGGTGTGATATGCCCACAACACATTAGGTAGCTCATTGGCCCAAATTCCCTTTTCCTTCTCTAATCTCGTTTTGAGGTCCCACAAGATCGTTCGGTTTATGACTTCTGCCTGCCAGTTAGATTGAGGGTGAGCCACCGAGGTGAGTCTGTGATCTATGTGATAGCTCGAACAGAAAGCCTTGAAGCTGTGGTTGTCGAACTGCCTGCCGTTGTCGGTAACAAGGACTCTTGGTATACCAAACCTGAAGCTTTGTATTTTTACCGTGGTAATAGTGGCCAAGGGCTCTGCTTTAACCCACTTTGTGAAATAATCAATGGTCACAAGCAAAAACTTCCGCTGCCCTTTAGCCATGGGCAAAGGTCCCAGAATATCCATTCCCCATTGAAAGAAAGGGCTCACCCCGAAAATGAATGACTGCTGCTCGGCCGAAACATGAATCAAATTTCCATGACGCTGACACGCGTCACACTTCCTTACCAATGCCTTGGCATCTTCCTTCATTATGGGCCAATAGTACCCCTGCCGGAGAGCTTTGAAGGCCAGGGTAGCTGCCCCCGGGTGGTTGCCACAAATCTCCGAGTGTATCTCGAGCAGTACATCCTGAGCTTCTGTTGGATGCAAACACTTCAAGTATGGCATGGTAAAACCTCGTTTGTATAGCCGCCCGTCGATCATGGTAAATGAAGCCGCTCGTATTTTCAACCTCCTAGACTCAAGTGCATCAATTGGCAATTTATTTTCCATCAGGTAGTCTACCAACGGGTCTACCCAGCTCTTTTCTTGCTCTGGGCTTTCGACATCATCTATGAGCAAGATGCTCGACTGTCGTAGGATTTGTACATTAGCAGTGCTAGGTAAATGCTTAGGATTAGTCGATGCCAGTTTAGACAAGGCGTCTGCTCGTTTATTGTCTTTGCGAGGGACCTTGGTTATTTTGAAACTTGTAAACCCCCTTTGCAAATCTCTAACCTTCATCAGATAGGATGCCATTTTTCCGTCCTTCGCCTCAAATTCACCTGTCACCTGTCCGACGATCAACTGGGAGTAGCTGCAAATCTCGACTGATGTTATCCCAAGCCTGACTGCCAGACTCAAGCCCGTTATGACTGCTTCATATTCTGCATCATTATTTGTCGCGGGGAACTCAAAGCGTAACAAATTCGTCAACTCTTAAGATTCTGGCCCCATCATTATGACGCCTGCTCCGGACCCTTCACCATGTGAGGATCCATCCACGAAAATTTTCCAGACTGCTTCTGATGGTTGGGGATGGTCAGGCAGAGTTGTTAGCTCTGCGATAAAGTCTGCTAATACCTGCGCATTGATGGCTGTCCTCGGTCTGAACTCGATATCGAACTCGCTCAATTCGATCGCCCATTTCAGATACCTACCCGACGTCTCAGGTCGATGCAAAATTTGCTTGACAGGTTGATCGGTCATGACTTGTATGGTGTGGGACTGAAAGTACGGCCTTAGTTTTCTGACAGCTACAATTAATGCCAGTACCAACTGTTCTGCAAGGCTGTATCGAGTTTCCGCTCCTTTCAACACTTGGCTGACATAGTAGACAGGCTTCTGCATCTTAGGAAACTCCTTCACCAGTACTGCACTGACTGCATATTTTGACACGGCTAAGTATAGACTCAACACATCCCCTGGGCACGGCCTAGTCAAGACAGGTGGCTGCTGTAACGATTGTTTTAAAGATTCCAGGGACTCCTCACACTCCTTGGTCCATTCGAAATTGGTAGAACCTCCAATCGCCTTGAAGAAGTGGTAACATTTATCCGCAGCTCGGCTCATAAAGCGATTCAGTGCTGCTACCCTGCCCATCAGTCTCTGGACCTCCTTCCTATTTTCTGGGCTCTTCATTTCCAAAATGGCTCGTATTTTGTCTGAATTTGCTTCGATGCCCCTTTACGTGATCATAAAACCCAAGAACTTGCCTCCCGTTGTTCCAAAAACACATTTCTCTGGATTGAACTTCAACTTGTTTTGTCGAGCAGTGTTGAACACTTTCTGCAAGTCACTAACATGGTTGTTGGCCTTCACACTCTTGACGACCATGTCGTCCACATATGCTTCTATAACCCCTCCGAGCAGATCTTTGAAGACCTTGTTCACCATTCTCTGATAGGTTGCCCCGACGTTTTTTAGACCGAACGGCATGGCCGTATAACATTATGTCCCCGCGTCAACTATGAAAGAGGTTTTCTCCTGATCTGCTTCCGCCATGGAGATCTGATGATACCCAGAGAATGCATCTAGGAAACTTAGCCGTTCATGACCCGATGTGGCGTCCACCAGGTGATCTATTCTGGGTAGCGGGTACGAGTCTTTTGGACACGCCTTGTTGAGTCCGGTGTAGTCTACACACATACGCCATGCCCCATTCGGTTTTTTCACCAAGACAACATTTGCTAACCATTCGGGATACTGTACCTCCCTGATGAATCCTGCCTGCAGTAGCTTATCGACCTCTGCCTTCGCTGCTGCCTGCCGCTCCGGGGCTAGATTTCTTTTCTTCTGTTTAATCGGTTTAGCACCCGGTAAGATACCCAGGCGATGTTGTGCAACAGACGGGTCAACCCCTTGTATGTCGTTCGGACTCCACGCAAATACATCCAAATTACTTGCTAGACACTTTATCAATGCCTCTTTTTCACCCTGCTCCAATCCTGTCCCTACACTGAATTCATGTCCTCCCGTCACCATGATTTTTTCTGTAGTGTTGAGGGGTTCAATTCTTCCTTTCGGGGGCTCGAGGTCCAACATCATCACTGGTGGGGATCCTTTAGTCCGTATGCTGTCCACATAACACTTCCTTGAAGATTGTTGATTACCCCTCACACATCCTACACCCCGACTGGTTGGAAATTTCATCACCTGGTGGTAAGTAGACGGGATGGCCCCTATTGCATTCAACAAGGGTCGACCGTAAATCGCGTTATACGCCATGGGGGTTTTAACAACCAGAAAATTTGCTAGGGTGACCACACTGGCTGGGTAGGTGCCCAACGTTACTGGTAGCTCTACTGCCCCCTCTGGTATCACAGTAGCTCCTCCAAATCCAACAAGGGTTGACACAGCCTTCAGCCTTTCCGCTGAAATTTTTAACCCTTGAAATGCTTCCCATGTGAGTACGTTCGCTGCGCTCCCACCATCGATTAACACCCTTTTGACATCATAGTTTGCTATGTCGCCGACTATTACCAAGGCATCATCGTGGGGGGTCGCCACGCCTATCAGGTCCTTTTCACCAAAAGTGATGCTATGATCAAATTCAACCCTTTTCTAAATAGAACAGACTGCCGCTGTTCGCTCATAGCTCTTTCTAGCAGAGTTGGAGTCCCCACCCGAGGCAACTCCTCCAACAATCACATTTATAACTCCAGCCCTGGGTGGTGGTCGATCCTCGACTTGCTGTTTGCCTCGGCCATTTCTCGCATACTTGGTCAAATAGCCCCACTTCAAGAGGCGCTCGATCTCCTCCTTCAAATGCATACATTCTTCGATTTCATGCCCATGGTCCTTGTGGAAATGGCAGTACTTGTTTTTATCCCTTTTACCGGCTGATGCTGCCATCGGCCTCGGCCATTCAAGCTCTTTCATGTCTCGAATTTACATCAGTATCTTATTTCGCTGAGTGTTAAGAGGGGTGAAGGCTTTGGCCTCCTCTCGTCTCTGTTTGACAAAACGATCTTGAGGGTACCCCCAGCTTACGCGCTCATTTCTCTGCTTATCCTTGTCTATGGGCATTCGCACATCACCTGACTTCCGCTTATGGGCTCCCGTCTCCCATCCCTCTCTAAGATTTTTCGTGACCTTTTCTGCTTCCTCTGCGTCAACATACTTGTCACCCTTTTTCAACAATTCATGCATTGAATCTGGAGGATTTTTGGAGAGTGACATTTTGAAGGCCCGATTTCGCGTCCCGTTCATTAATGCCATCACTACTGCAGACATTTGAAGATCCCTTATGCCAAGTGTCGCCCGGATGAACCTAGCCAAGTACTCATGTAAAGATTCATCCTTCTCCTGCACCACTTGCATCAATCCAATAGCTGTCTTTCGTTTTCTCTTGTTGCTCATGAAGTATGCCACGAAACTCTTGGAGAGGTCATCAAAAGTTTTTATAGACCTGGGTGCCAGTGTGGCCACCCAGTCTCTTGCTTCCCTCCTAAGTGTCGGGGGGAACGACCTACACATTACTGCGTCTGGGCTGCATATAGCCTCATTAAATCCACGAAAGTACGCAAGTGGTCCAGCGAGTCCATGACTCCATCGTATGCTTCTGTCATTGGCTGTTTGAAACCCTTTGGTACGGCCATTATTTCTGGAGCAAACGGATCCTCCTCTAATACCATTTGCCTGCATCTGTCCTTCCTCCTAGTCAATGCATTGTCTATCTTCTGGGTCATCATTTCCTCTATCTTCTTTTCCAATTCCATCACGGGTTGGGGAAAATGTGGAAACACAAAGCCAGAAGCCCCCATGTCTTCTGTTGTTGGCTGGGTAACCGGCGGGGTAACCGTTTGCGCCACCTGGGGTGGTTGCTCGCTTACGGTTTCCGACGAACTCTGCGGTGGGGCTGAAATTCTCTGCGTCTGGCTTTGCAAGAGAGTCATCATGGCCGCCAATTGTGTCTCCAAGAGCGACGGCTGGACTCGGCGAGCCCAACCTGAAGAGCCACTGCCTAAACCGAACAAGAGATCATACGATTAGAGCAAAAAAAAAAGGGTAAACGCACCCTCTGGGTGTGAACCGACAGAACTCGTTCGATGTCATCGGCACTCCGACAAGTGATCGACTGAACACGTCTGAGCGCAACCAAAGATTTAACCGCCCTCATCTCCGAATAGCCTCGAGAAGGAGGAAATTTGAAATCTGGTAGAGGAGAACCCTCGCGCTCGGATGCGACGTGACTTGGGCTGCCCCCTGCGTCCACGGGTGGCGGGACTACCTCGAAGGGGTCATCTGAAAGTTGAGTACCCTCCTCATCTGTAGGTTGCTGTGCTCTCCCATCGCAGGCCTTCTTTCTCTTCAATAGGGCCGGCAAGGGATCAACGTCACTCTCGTGACCGCACCCCGCCAAGGAATCCATGGTCGCTACTAAGTTGAAATCCATGCCTATGTCAACAACACGAAGACTATCAAGCTTTCAAATCAACATGTCAGGAAGTGCAACAAAGAAGAAGAAAAATAGGACATGTAAAAATCTTACCATCAATAGGGGCAAACCCCTCGTCACTCCCTGGCTCAGGCAAAGACCTCAATACCTCGTCCAAGTCAAGATCCATATCTATGCAGAAGCAACCAAGTCAGTCCAGCTCGACTAATAGAAAACAACAAAAAAATATACTCTAAAAAAATATAGTGATTGTAAGCAAAGTATGAAAACCTACCAGCAGGACGACCGATCCCAACCAACAACATGTTCCTCATGGTCAGAACCGACCCCAGATCAGGCGCAAGGGGTGGAATTTTGGTTAGCTTTTGGATTTGCGTTTTCAAAATAGGGGTGATCTCGACTTCGCTATTGAAAAGAAGAATTAGGGGATGCCTCCAATAGGTGTTAAACGGAAATTGGCCCTCGTGAGGGCGAGCGAAGAAAAATCGGGATTTCCACCCACTGTTGGAATTTCTAAATTTAGGGAAGAGCAACGAGACCCTGGTGGTGAAATAAACAAAGGCATTACTTTGGGCTAACTCGTGCATCTCGAAAACGCACTTGAAGAGATCCATTGACAGTGGAATTTTCTTGCTAAGGCAATCATATAGGAAATAAAGCGCTTTTCTCCAAGCATTGGGATTTATTTGGCTAGGAGTAAGGTGGAACTCATTGAATAACGATACAAAGAAAGGATGTATGGGAAAGCGAAAACCACCGTCCATGATGTCTTTATAAACGGCAACTTCGCGGGGGTCGGTTCCGGGAAGTGTTTCATCGGGCCTAGGGGCTCTATAAATGTAATTGTCTACCCGCTCATACTTCTTAAGTGACTTTTCTAACTTAGAGGGGGAGTTGTATAAGCTATGACACTTGGGGATTTCAAGAACCACCTCCTCACCCGCGGCATCTCGCCCAATCTCTACGTTTTGATTTAAAGATCTAGTGGACCCAACATGACGTTTTGGGGAGATCGGTTCGAAATCTTGAAATTCAACCGAATGTATTGAAGTGTTCGACTCGGAAAGGACTTGGCCGACCTCGCAAGGAAAATTTTCGACAAAAATCGACCCCCGGCCAGACGAGGGGCTGGTCGACCTTCGACCAACCTCACGGCTGGCCGAAAGTCGACCAGCTGTGCTGGTCGAGCGTCGACCAGTACTGCTGGTCGACCATACTGGTCGACGCTGGTCGACCGTCGACCAGCCTTGCGGGTCGGTGATGGCCGACCAGCAAGGCTGGTCGGTGCCGGATCACCATCGGCCGACCCCCTCACATCCTCGCCTTCGCTTTCATCGGATGAGGAGATGATTGCCTTATACATGATAATATGTGAGATGAATGGAGAGTGGGAGAAGAAGTTACCTTGGAAGAGGTGGAGTAGATTGGAGATTTTGACAAAATAGAAATAGAAGATATGGGCTCCCACCACAACCCTTTAAATAGTAGATGACATTGAAAATTTCGAAATTTTTGGAGGGAAATTTCCCCCCACAACCAAGGACCTATGGTGGGGCGCCACACGGACGATTGACATTGGAATTAAAGGAAAAGATAAACGGAAAACTACTCAAAAATATTGTTACAAGAAAATGGTCATAACTTTTTGCACCATTGTCAGATTTTCTATTATAATATGTTTTCGGAAACGTCTCTCAGAGCTCTACGACGTACCAATAAGGGGGTCCCCGGTTGAGGACGTTTCCAACCCCAAATTCTCACTCTAAGGCCTTCTACTGGACAGTTGAAGTTTTAGCGATACTTTCGTTTTTCCATTTCCAGTTGGTTTGAACCCAAAACTTCCGTTCGGCGTCATAAAATGCTACCTCTTATCGATAAGTATCAACAAGAGGCAGAGGGGCTAGTGATATAGGATGGTATTAACAATTTTCCTCGAAGACCGCTACTCAATGCACCCCCCCATGGTGACATCGACCCCCCGGAGGTCCTCTACGCTCACATAGGCCGTCTACCATTAAGAGGCCAGCGACGTCGACCCCCACTATACTCAGCCAAATAAATGGCCATGAGATAGACAAGAATCACCCAACATCAAACGTGATCATGACCAACCGCAATGCGGTGGGTGTTAACGCTACAGAACGTAGGGGAGTGGGAAGGCATACGTGGGACACGTAGCACCGTAAATCTCGGAGCAGGGGCCGTGCCATCAGGTGCCTATAAATACCCCAATGTGAGAAAAGGTATGGGCTTCTTGGAACCCGAACTATTTGCATTCGATATATACATCTCAAAACTTGTTACTGATTCTCACGTCGGAGGTACAACGGGGGAGAAAGCCCCAACCTCATTTTGCAGGTAGCAACCACCAACTAGAGCAACCGGACCGCCGCACTCATCAAGGCGAACACGGAGGTCCACCTTGCTACTATTTCAATAACAAATCCCCTACTTATTAGAAAACACAGATGATTACATAGATCAAGCCTAAATATATTTGACAAAACAAATGATAGCACAGAGTATGTTTGACAGCACAGATGATGACTTACTATATTAGACTTGTATAGCTTAAGAATTCCTCTCTTTGGTTTTCTTTCTAATTGTTTGTCAATACTAGTAGTAGTAATAAATATGAAAATGAAAAGAAACATTCTTTGTATTAACAGAGAATTCTTAATGATTCAGTGTGTGTTTACATGGGAATGGTTTCTCGTTCATAGAGGAAAATGGTTCTATACATTATAAGTTGGCTGCCAATGCACGTTGGTGGGTGACAACGAGTTGAAATTAATTAATATTGTTGATCCCATCTTTGTGACAGTGGACGACTGTTAGCATGTCCAGTAAAGTTAAAAGACTTATTTATATATTGGACAATATGACAGTGAACTCACTCTTAAATAGATTGACATTTAGCACTAGTTGATAAGCATTATTTGAAATTAGTTTTTTAAAAATGTTGAAACCAACCAAACATATTGAAAATAGGTGTTTGCTTCGATTAATAATTTGCCAACAAAAAATAAATAAATAAATAATTAAAATCTAATGTATGTATAAATAAGTGAACCTATTGGGAAAGAAAACATATAAAAATGGGAAATTTTTGTAGTGAGATATGCAACTGCAAGTTATCATTTTTATCTAGATAAAGTAAGATCACGAACATAAAATACGTTTATGCATGGAATACAACTATTTATGGAGATCAGTGAAGCAAACTTTGACATCTATATCTTCAAATCATTCTAATATTATTGAATAATGACATGTAGTATATGTGGTTAGTTGTCTAATTGGTGACTGAACTTTATATAAGGTTTTCAGAATGTCACTGAATTTCCAAAGCTTCATTGCTAAACTTTACAAATGCAATCTCATTCATCACTGGGAACTTCAAAAGTTTCTCCATTAGTTATTGACATTTACAAAATATAATTGCATCCATCACTTAGTGACTAATGGATATTTTTTTGTAAAGTTTAGTGATTAACGTGGAAATTTTTGAAATTTAATGACCCCCTAGAAATCTTATATAAAGTTCAATGACCAATTAGGTATTTAACTATTTTTTATGTTTTTAAGTCTTTTTCTTTTTTCAGTACTCCTACCTCCACATTTTTATTCTTTTTAATATTGTCAAACTTAGAAAAAATAATAATCTTTTATCACGAGAATAACCGACAATGTCGTCTGTTGACTTCTCTAAAATCAAATAGACAATAGAGAACAGTTCTATGGGCTGCCTCAGTTTCGATCGTCTTTCTATCAGGATACATTTGAATAAGTATAAAAAATATATTAAATTATTAGCTAAAGATGTATACGAATTTTAAAGTTGAATACTATGAAGTGATAAATGTTAAAGAGTTCTCTTTTAAAATAATTGATTGCATGGACTACTATTGTCTCTTTAATCTTAGAGAGGTTAGCAGACAATCATTTCGGTTACCCTCAGAATAAAGGCTATTTTGTCCTAAGTTTGACGATGCTACAGAGAATAAAGGCTATTTTGTTCCTAAGAATTATGATCAAAAATTGATTCATAAAGTGGCTTAATGAAATGGTCAAGCCGAAAAATATTCTCTATTTTCTTCTGGGGGTTGGGTGAGCTAGAGCTCACTCTTTCCACCTCTAGATCCACCCTGATCTTCTCTCGCAACTTTTTGTTCATTTTATTTAAAAGTTTAAATTACAAGACAAATATATTAATAAACATTTTTAAAAGTAAGTACCATTTTTTGAGAGATTTTTCAACTAAAAATACGATTTTCAAGCCCTTTCCATTTTCACATATTCTTTTTACAAATTTCTTGTTACACGATTAGGGGAAGTTATCCGAGGTTCATCGGGGTTGAAAACTCGATTTCAAAATTAAAATCACTCCCTTTAACATATCCTTTTAGGATTGTGGGTCAAGTCAATAAACATGTGTAGTACATGACCCACTTTCCTACGCGATATTGCTAGTCTATTTAACTTTATTCTAGTTTCATTTTTTTGAGTGAATTAACTTTGTGTTTCAACTGGTTGGAGATTAAATTTTTTATCCTTCTCTCAACTTTTTATCTGCTTTTCAAACTTTTCAACAAATAAAGAGTCCATTTTTGTCGTGTTTTGAATTTAGAAAAATAAAAAGGCTCGATAACCATTCGAAACAAGTATATTTTATAGTTCCTGATTCCTAAAGATAGCTTTCACTTTCGAAGAGGTGTATGGTAATATTTGTCACTTTTCATGCATCAACCATAGTTAGTGGATTCTGGAAAACTCTAAAATGCTTGCTTTGCTGTCCAAAATTTCAGGCTTACTTTCTGTTCTTTCTTTGTGATTCACCTTATCTTCTACCTATATAATTCAACCAACAAAGACACATGCATAAAGCAAATTGCATCTTTCCATTTTGGTTGGTAAAAGATGATATGTAAAATTATTTATGTTGGAGAAAAAGGAATGTTCAAGACGTGAAAGGAATACTAAATGATTTTTATCTTTATATGCAGGTTCTACACAATGAAAGAATTTGAAAAATAAATAAAATATGAAATTTGATGCACAACTCACGGTCTGTTAATCATGAAATCTATGATCTCATTTGGGATAAGAGTGATGTTGAGTTACACTTGTGAAAGAATCCCTCAATTCCAGTTAAGGGTGACCTACCAACAATAGGGCTAAACTGGATGGCATCCATTCGTGAAGATTCACGTGCTAGAAAATAAAAAATTTGGAACGTATCAAAAGTTGACAGATACTCGATAGGAGCCCAAGTGGTCACCTACGAAAGATTGAAGAATATTTTCCGAAAACAAAATTTATTGTGGATTTTTTTATACCCAACAAAGAAAAATTGGAGAACTTGGATTTGACAAAAAATAGGGTTGAGTTTGAGACATTATATGCTGTACATAATAAAGCAGCATAAGCCTGATTATAAATAATAGTGGACTAACCATAAACTACTTGTAGTAAAATGAAAAATGAAACATTAACCAAATAGAATCCAATCAAACAAATGTTAAGTCATCACTTAAGAAAACTAATTACCTGGCCACCTATCTACATGATTCAATATCTAAACTCCCTTTAATCAACTGTAGCCATGATAACTTTTAACTTTTTCTTCTCTAAGTAAACACTTGGATGCAAGCTATTTCTTCTCGTTCTCTTCTTAAACTTTCCACGCATTTACGGGCAGATTTCAAGGCCTGATAGCAGCTAAGAGTGGATCAGGTAGATCCGAATCATGGTCATTATCCATTAATTTAACAAAGAAAATATATAGTGAATACTTGACTAATCATTTTGAGTATAAGCCATGGGGAAATTTTAACTAAAATTGCACTTGAAAGATGGTCGAAAACAAGGGTCAATTAAGTGATTTTATTGATGTGATCCAAGATATGAGGGCAAGTCCAAGCCCTTTCATTGGTCGTTGAGGAAAGACCAATGACGAGGTCGTGGGCAAAGAAGGTCAAGGAGGCTATGGGATTGCTTGCTCAATCTACGGTGGATGAAACATTGATCACAACAAGCAAATGAACAAGTTTCATCCTGAGCTTGGAAGAAAAAATAAGATGAATCAACTTGGTTTAAGCAACAGACGAAAAATCTGAAAAAAGTAACTATGCAACCGCATAGTTACCAGTCGCATGCCTCTATACTGAGAATTAGAGTGGTCTTTTTGGGTGAATTATGTGGCCGCATGCCCATACACTATGCAATTGCATATTACAAATTTAGCATCGAATTTTTCAATTTTGGAAAAGAATCTTATTTTATTTAAAACTCTATTTCATGATGTCTTGGTATTTTGAATATTAATTCCGTTTTTAAGTAAGTTTTATAGGTTCTTATAAATAGGACCCATTATATTCATTGTAGAAATACACAATTTGAGAGATAATATTGCGAGGCATATTGTTGTTTTCTCGTTTTTCATTGAATTAATTTTGAATTTATCAAAAACTAAATTCTTATGGCATTATACAATATAAGTAAGTTTTGTGATCACGGAGTCAAGATATTGTTAGCGATTGTTTTGATTTTTGGTTCAATAGTTTATTACTTATCAAACGTTGATTCTTGGCTTTCTTGGGTTTGTTCTATTTTTTCGTGGGTTCCGTAACTACTATTGCTACGTGGGTTCGCATCATTTACTCTTTAGTAAAATCATCTTCGGAGAATAAAATTTCCTCTAAAGGTTCTTTAAGATTTACAAAGATTGTTAAACAAATTAAAAAAATTACAATTTTTTTAGTGAGTTTTTTAGACATTTCATAAAATTTTCTAACGTGTCCAAATTAGTGGTGAATGCAAGATTCATGCAACTTACGGCCTACAAGTTAGTGAGAAAAAACAACCACCATACTACAAGTACATTCATGTTTACACTCTGACTTCTAGAATTTATACTATCTTATACAATCCTCTACAAAAACACTTTTCATCCAACCACTCATCTTTGACCATATATACATGTGTAAACCAGGGTGCATCATTTTCTATACTAATGGCTTTACCAAAAAAAAAAAAACAAATTCTAAATCTAACACAAATATTATAAGTAATTGTTAAAGGGATTCTTTAAAAAGTGTGGAGGCTAAGAGTTCTTTTGGAAACCTGGTTACCCTATATCCATATTCACTTATTTGATTGTCACCATTTAATGTTTTTTCTTGTTTTCAGTAACATTTTATCAATTTCATATTATTTTATTGGCTTGCACACGTCAAATGTTGATAATACTTTGATAAATTTTCATTATCAATGCCCATTTGTCCCATTATTTCATATTATAATGAGAGGAATAGAAATTTTTTGGAGAATGTGTGGTTAAAAAAGAAGGATATGATTGATAAGAAGAGAGAAACAAATGAATTATAATTTAATGGGAAATTATGAGGCCAAACATAGTGTTTGTTGACTCCAAAAATCGTACCAATGATATGGTCAACAGATCTCAAGACATCTCACGTCCTCGCAAGCTGAATTCCTGCACACTTGGACAAACCGTTAGTCACACGTGGCCTTCTCTTGAGGGGATGGAGTTGGCCGTACGCACTCCGACAGTCAAGTCGATTAAAGAGATAGTTTAGAGTGTGGGAGAGCTTTGAATGTGAGCATCCAATGAATAAAAGGGGGTCGGCTTGGGAGAAAATATATAGCAAGGATATATCTTTGAGAATCGAAACTTGCATTAGTCTCGAATGGCACTAAGTGTGAGCTTTTATACTTGAATGAAATGAATGGAGTCCATTGGATGGTAGCACATGTGGCCTCATCCGAACGACTTTCCTTTCTTGTCAAATACATCGATCAATACTTTCCTTAAATGCTATCACTCTTTTGTGTCCGTAAAGCCTAGCATGTACTTTTAGACTTGACCAAACAACATGGTGACGACGGTAATGGCAATGAGTTGTCTTGTCAACTCATGTCATTGGGATCCATGCAAGATCTTGCCACTGCATCGTCCTGATCGGTTCTGTCAATGGGGTATACCTGTAAAAGGGTTTGTCCAGGTGTTTTATGTGGGATAGTCGGGTTACTCGTACCGGGATAGTTCGCCCGTATGCATCTAGGCCGTCCTATGCCAGCATATAAGGCATGGGCCCCCGAACTGTTTACCACGTAGGCTAATTGAGCCCCTTCATGGGTCCTAGCTTCTCATGGCGTAACAATACTCCCCGAAGTCCAGGTATGATTATTCATATAATGCGTGGACATTCGAATTGGTAGAAAAACTTGGATCGGGTGTTGAGCCTTTTTGATATCCAATGCTTGTAAGAAAGCTAATAGATACGAGTCGAGTCCCTTGGAGCAAATATCGAGCCTCTTTAGTAGTTATAGCCTGTAATAAGGCTGAATGATGCGAGATGAGGCCCTTGGAATATATGTCGAGCCTCTTTAGTCGCTGAAGCCTGTGATAAGGCTGAACGATGCGAAGCGAGGCCTTTGGAGCATAAGTCGAGCCTCTTTAGTCGCTGAAGCCTGTGATAAGGTTGAACGATGTAAGACGAGGCCCTTAGAGCATACGTCGAGCCTCTTTAGTGGTTGAAGCTTGTTATAAGGTTGAACGATGCGAGGCGAGGCCCTTGGAGCATATGTCGAGCCTCTTTAGTAGCTGAAGCATTTGATAAGGCTGAAGGATGCGAGGTGTGGCCCTTGAAGCATATATCTAGCTGAAACCTGCCAGGCGGCGTGCTCTAATGATTCGAAGGGCACGTTAATTCCCAATAAAAAAAATAGTTGTGGTGTGTCAATTTCCAAGGCTCGAGCTGCGTGAGCATTAAATGCGCAATGATGATGATATTTCACACCTAGCGGGGCTTACACAAATTTATGGTGCATGTTCAACATGATTTCATCTAGGCCCTTGATTTGAATTTTTAGCAAGCGCCTTTGGTTTTAACGTGATAAATGAGACTACAGGTGGATGGTCCAGATTAAAGTGGAGAAAGATCCAACAGTAGGGGTTCATCTATTACAAGGCTGAAAGCTACAAACCTTGTTTGCTAAAAATACTCCCACTTATCTTAGTTTTTTCCTGCTATCTTCGACTAACAACTTCGTTCTTTCTCGTTTCAAAGCATCCCAGATCTTCTTTCTATAGTTCGCGTAAGTATCCATTATCGTCGAAGTATTTCTTTAATCTGTTGAGCTAGATGGATTCTTCTTCGAAAAAGAATGTGCATAAGGGGTCTTCTAAGGTAAAGATGGCATTAATCTGTACCGAGATGGGTAGTACTGAATGGATCATGGAGGCAATGAGAGGCCCTCATAGTGCATGGATAATGCCAGAGGGCCCTATAGACTATAGCATTAGATGAGAGGCCTCTTTGTGGTCAACTGACATAAAAGAGAGTGAGCTCAAGGGTTTTAGGGAGAGGTTTAGGATCCTGGATAATATCGAGATGTTAGTGCCGACCCCTGAAGAAAAAGCTTGTTTCCGTAGGGAAGGGTGTGCGGCAGTGAGTGAGGCGATTCTGGGTGGGGGGATGAAACTGCCTTTGCATCCTTTTTTAGGTATATCCTTAGGCAATATAACCTAGCCCCTACCTAGTTAGTGCTAAATGCATGGAGCTAGTTAGCAGGAGCCTTCTTTCTTTGGAAGGATGTTACTCTTGGCGAGGATATGCCCCCACATATTTTCTAGACTCTCTTTCAACCTCGCGCTTCTAGTGGGATGAGTGATTGTAAGGGGTGGTACTGTATGAACCCCTGGGGCCCACACTCTCCCTTCATCTGGGGGACACCAACCTCCATCAAGAATTGGAAGTCATCCTGTTTTGGGTTAGGGGTCGCTAGCAGACTATGGAAGGAGATGTGATCCCAAAGATCACCGTGCCGTTCCAATACCACGAGTATAGTGTTCATTTAATATAATTGTTTCTTTGCTATGTTTGTACCCCTTTGTTTCTTATCTAGCACAAACTTTGTGCAGCTGCAGTTAATCAGTTCGAGCTTGAACCATCTGAGTGGACCATCATCAAGGCAATATACGAGTTGCCTTCGGAGAAGAGGTATTTTAAAAACGTTATTGGCAAGCGAAACCTCTTCGTTACACACCAACTGATGGCTACTAAAGGTAAAATTGTTCACTCATTTGCTCATCGACTACTTTTTTCCATAGTTTACTTAAATGTTTCTTTTGTTTGCCGGGCAACATGACAAAAAAGAGTACGTGAATCCCAGCTTGGTCTAGCTGAAGAGTTTGGGGAAGGCATAGAAAAAGAAGTCCCTGAGTGCCGGCTCTTCATCCTACAAAAATCAACGTGACGAGCTAGCTCATCTCTAAAAATAAATCCACCGCCCTCTCTAGAGAAGAAAAGGGAAAAGGAGAAAGAAAATGAGGTTGAAGCTCCCCTATAGAGCCCCCCCAAGAGGAAGTTGGTATTGTCAAAGAATATTGGGCTCGACCCTCCTCTTAAATGCCAGACTACCATTGGGGAGTCACTTTGATGACCCATTCTTACCGAACCAATTTCTTCCGTGAAGGTTGTAGAGGCAGATGAGGCGGTTGATGAGGGGGCCAGTTTGGTCAAAAGAAGAGGGGGTAGTAGGCGAAGAGTGTTCCCTCTAAAGGAAAGGCCCAAAACTTCTTAGGTATGAAATCGTCCCCACAGTTATGGAGATGTTGCTTGCTGAGGTCCAGGGGTTGTGAGGATTCAACATAAGTATTGGACTGATAAGTACGCCTCGTATGCTGAGACCCGTGACGCGATTGATATGGTGGAGGCTAGGCTCGCCCTACAGGCTCGTTCTCAGGGCTTCTTTCTAAATACCCAAATGAAAGCGAGCCGATTACAGGGCCTCAACAAAGAATATCTCCAAAGGGCCAAAGACACTGAAGCTGCCCCCAATACTGGGACATTTTCTGCCAATGAGGCCTCCAAGCTAAAGCAAGCCAAAGCAGAGTCTAAGGTGAAAGTACTTTCTAAAGAAAATGATGAACCGAGGAAGGAAACCATCTTTGCAAAGCTAAGGTGAATGCTCTGACAAAGCGAGTGGAAGACTCTGATAATCTTCAAAGGATCGCTTCGTCAGCCTTAGAGGCTACTAATAAGGAAAAAAGGGGAATTGAAGGCTCGCGTTGATGAGCTAACTGCTGAGGCCTCTCGCTTGGGTGAACAATTGAAAGGGCAGGAGAGGCAGTGATAATCTTCAAAGGATCGCTTCGTCAGCCTTAGAGGCTACTAATAAGGAAAAAAAGGATAATTGAAGGCTCGCGTTGACGAGCTAACTGTTGAGGCCTCTAGCTTGGGTGAACAATTGAAAAGGCAGGAGAGGCAGTTATAAATGAGTATTCTGCCCACTTCCACGAGACAGCTGAGTATGATGGGCTTGGCATACACTAGAGGGTCACCTCTACAGAAGTTTTTGAAACGTTGGCTGAGCTGCATCCCCAGTTGGAGCTATCTTCGTTAAAAGACGAGTTCTTGGTGGACGAGACTCAACCCCTGCCAATGAAGGAGGGGATTTAGTGGAAAAGTGGGCACCCTAGGGGAGCCTCAACGGGATGATATCGTTTGCTTAGACTAGGTTCTTTTGTAATAAATTCAATTTGTTTAATCTCATCCCTTGTAATGAATTCAATTTTATTTTTAGCTCGATCCCATTTTTGCAACTAATTGTCCTTAGGCTCTCCATAATTAATCAGACATTAATAGCTTTATGGGCTCGCCATAATTAACTTTAAACATTAAACTGTATGTGCTCGCCATAATTTAAACAAACATTACTAGTTTTATGGGTTTGCCACAATTAACTTCGAACATTAAATTGTATGGGCTCGCCATAATTTAATCAAACATTACTATCTTAATGGGCTCGCCATAATTAATCAGAAATTAATAGCTTTATAGGCTTTCCATAATTAACTTCGAACATTAAACTGTATGGGCTCTCCATAATTTAATCAAACATTACTTGCTTTATGGGCTCGCTACAATTACCTTCGAACATTAAATTGTATGCGCTCGCCATAATTAATTAGACATTAATAGCTTTATAGGCTCACCACAATTAACTTCGAACAATTTATAAGTTTGTCACAATTAGAGTGAGTTACAGAGTTGTGGTTGACCACAACGGTATGAGCTTGTCATACTTAACATATGAGCTTGTAATAGTTAAAGAAGAAAGGGTTCATGCATTAATCACAAAAGGTACGTAAGCGATGACCATGGCCTTACTGATAATACATTCTTAGATGTTTAATAGTTCAAGAGTGTGGCTGCACCTTCCTATCCAAGTTCTCAATTAAGAAGGTCTTTGGCCTAACATCGCCTGATATACGATAGGGGACATCCCAGTCCAAACCCAATGTGCTCATGCCAAGTTCTTTAAAGGACAGAAAAATCCTTCTAAGCATTAGATCGCCTCTTCTAAATGATTTTTTCTTAGCTTTGGCATTGTAGTTCCTTGCCATTTTCCTTTGATATGAGGCCGCTTTGTTTGAGAATCATCTCTCCTTTCTTCAAGGAAATTGAGCTCGCATCTCCTTATCTCATCATTACATATTTCGTTGAATTGCAGGCTGCAAGGCGAAGAAAGACCCACTTCGACTGGGCTCATGGTTTCGGCCCCATATGCCAGGAGAAATGACTCTCTCCCATCACAATTCAGTTAGTGGTGCAAATCGCCCAAAACACATGGGGGAGCTCGTCCACCCATGCCCCATTCGATGCATAAAGTTTATTCTTCAAAAGGTGCTTTATAAGTCTTGTTGACTGCCTCGACTTGACCATTTTCCTAGGGGTGGTGAGGGGAGGAAAAGTGCTTTTTGATATCCAATTCGTCACATAGGTCTCTATGATTTTTGTTGTCTAAATTTCTTTCATTTTTTGTAACGATCGAGTGGGGGATTTCGAACCGGCATATGATGTTCTTCCATATGAATTTAGAAGTGTTTGCTTCAGTTAGTTTTGCCAACAATTCTGTCTCTACCCACTTAGTGAAGTAATCAATGGCGACAATCGCATAGTTTGCACTTCTCTTTCTTTTTGGCATAGGGCCTATTAGATTGATCCCCTATTTGGCGAACGGCCAGAGGTTGGATACTATGATCAACTCTTAGGATGGTTGTCTTTGAATGGAGGAGAACCGTTGACACCACATTCTCACGAATTGTACAACATCATTTTTCAAAGTTGGCCAGTAGTACCCTTACCTTACTATTTTCTGAATTGATACTGGGCCCCATGTGTGGTTGCCACAGATCCCTTCGTAGATTTCCTATAGGAAGTAATTAGCCTCTTCCCCTCATGTGCACCTTAAGAGGGGGATGAAAAGCCTCTTTTTTAAAGTACTTCGTCTTGGAGCACATGGTGGGTGGCTCTTTGTTTGAGCCTGTAGGCCTCTTCCTTGTTTTTCGGAAAGATGTGATGTTTAAGGTAAGCTATAATAGGTTGCATCCATTGTGGGGTTCCTTCAACCCACATCACCTCTTTTACTTTATCTGTAGAGGGCATGGAAAGGTATTCAACCGGTATAATTTTGAGCAATTCTAAGTCTTTGCTGCTGGCCAATTTTGATAGGGCGTCCGCATGCATGTTCTCTACTCTTGGGATTTGGGTCAGCTCAAAGTTTTCAAACCATGGGAACAGGTCCATAACCTTCTTCAGGTACGCTGCCATGCCCTTATCTTTGGCTGTAAAACAGCCATTGACCTGGCTTACAACCAGCTAGGAGTCGTTGTGGACTGCCAAGTTTTTGACTTGTATTTCTTTGGCCAATCTGAGGCCTGCTGAAGCACTTCGTATTCAGCATTATTGTTGGAGGTCTTAAAGCCAAACCTTACTACACAATTAAGCTTGTGACACTCTGGACTCTCCAGCAGTATACTAGCTCTGATCCCTTTTCTCCAAATGACCCATCAACAAATAATTTTCAGACTGGGGGTATGCCAATTCCATTATTACATTAATGTTCATTACTTTAGTGAATTCCACTATGAAATCCACCACTGCCTACCCCTTCATTTAGGTTCTTGGTTAATATAAAATGTTAAATTCGCTTCACAACCCATTTCATCAGCCTCCCTGATGCGTCTAGCTTTTGGAGCACCTGCTTAAGGTGGAGGCTTGTCAACACGCGTATGCTATGGGCCTGAAAGTAGGGCCTCATCTTCCTAGAAGCGATCATGAGGGACAAAGCAAGCTTTTCCATATCAATATAACATGATTCAGCTGGCAAGAGGGCCTTGCTTACACAGTAGGCAGGCAGCTGCATGCTGCCTTCCTCCCTTACCAGGATTGAGCTTACAGCCTCGGTACTTACGGCCAAATATAGCAACAATGCTTCTCCTTCCTTGGGTTTTGAGAGAAGTGGGCTTGGCCCAAGGGCTTCTTCAGCCCTTGGAAAGCCTCTTCACATTCTTCACTCCACTGGAACCTCTTCTCTTCCTTTAAGATTTTAAAGAATGGGAGGCATCTATCTGTACCGTTGGAGATGAAGCAGTTTAGTACTTCCAGGTACCCTATCAGACATTGTATTTCCTTGGGCTTACTGGGGGATTTCATGTTCAGTAAGGCCTTAATTTTCTCAGGGTTCGCCTCAATGCCTCGCTGGTTAACCATATAACCCAAGAACTTTCTAAAAGTGACACTAAAGGCTCATTTAAACAAGATGTTTTCCTAGTCTGTTGGGTGCATGGAGATCTGGTTGCACCCTGAGTATGCCTGCAGTGGAGTCATCTAGCTGGTCGATACTTGGAAGCAAAAAGTTGTACTTTGAGCATGCTTGGTTGAAGTTGGAGAAGGCTATGCAAAGTCTCCATTTGCCATTGGATTTCTCTACTAAAATGGGGTTGGATATCAACTTTAGGTACACTGCATCCTTGATGAACCCATTAGATATGAGCCTTTGTACCTCCTCTTTCAGGGCTACGTATCTCTCCAGGTTCAAGGCTATCCTTTTTTACCTATGTAGGGTAAACTTTGGGTCCACATTAAGTCGGTGACAACTAACCTTGGGGTCAATGCCCACCATATCTTCGTGTCTCCACGAAAATATGTCCAAGTTGTTGAGTAGGAAGTCCTTAAGCCTGGTCTTTTGTTCTGACTCGAGCTCTTTCCCTATTTGTAACACTCTTGTAGGGTCATGTAAGTTTACAGGGAAAGATTCAAGCTTATCCACCGGGGTGGCCTACGAGTTTGACTCTATGACCTTGGGGTCTAAATCCACATCAACTATTCATTCTTCAAGGACGTCTATCATGTTGACATCTTCCCCTTGTTCAGGGATAGGACCTTCTTCAGGTGTGTTAACCATTTCAGCATCCATCAGGACCATATTTACACTGCGGGGCATGGATTTTCTTATGGAGCTAAGGTAGCATTCCCTCGAGCCCATTTTGTCTCCTCGCACCTTAGCGATTCATTTTTCGGTGGATAATCTCATGCATAGATGATGTATTGATGTTACGGCCTCCAGTTCTTTTAAGCCGGGTCGCCCCAATACTCCGTTGTAAGCATATTGATGGACTACAATGAGAAACTCCATGAAATAATGAGCCTTAAATGGGGGTTCTCCAATTTCCACTACCAAAGTGATCCTCCCCCTGGGACAATGTTGTCACTAGAAATACAATATAAGGGAGTAGTCATGGGGGTGAGTTCGTGGTCCATGAGAAAGGGGGGGTAATGAATCCCCGCGGTGTCTTTTGGAAAAAAGGTTATTGTTGGGCCATTCCCGAATACTCGGCCAGTGTTATTGATCAAGTAGCTCGTCATGGAGGGGTCCTTTGCTTCCCTCACATAATTCCTCTAAGCGTTTCTGGACTCTCCTCCTATGTGTGGACTACCTATGATGGTGTCAATTTCTCTGATTAGGACATTATCAGCATTGGTCGGCAGCTCTCTCCTGGGCCTTGACCCTCCTTTTGTCTGTTTTCTTCTTCCTCGTGTTCCCGTCGAAGCGATTCATTCCTACAGTGTCGCCTTACCTCATTATGTCTAGGTTTTCTCTCTTGCCTCAACTGAAATACGTTCATTTACGTCTGATGGGTGTTTCTTCTCTCAATGTGGGGGCCTGTCGATTCTTCATGAGACGTCCTTGACAGGCAATTCTCGGTGCTGTGGCTATTGGTTCGATGGTAGGTACAATATTACCTATCCCGAGGCTCCTTGTTTCTCCCTCTGCATCTTCTCCTGATGGATTCGGCTACCTTTGAGCCTTAGGTCCAACTTCTTTATACGCCAAGAGGGTACTGCATTTAACGTGGTTGTGTCCAACGCTTGGCCTGAGTTGGGGCTATCGTGTGTCCCGCTTGGGTCCACTACTGGTCTACCAAGTGGCATACAGGGCCTCTTCACTGTCTTTAAAGGTAATGGGAGTCCCAGTGAGGTTGTATTACGGCGATCAACCAGCTCTTCATTAATAATTTCACTTTTTATCATTTTCACCAAGGCATCATAAGAAGTGGGGTTTTTATTTCGCACGTCCCTCTAGTATAGGTGTTCATGTTGAAGTGTCCTCTTAGAGCAGAAATAGCTTCTCATCCGTAACATGATCGCAATAGGTCATCTTGTCTGTGAAGCGAGCCAAGTAGGTTTTCAAGGTTTCACCTACTTGCTGCCTCATGTCTTGCAGCCTTTGGATGGGGGTTTTCCCTTCTTTACTAGACATATACTAGTTTAAAAATGCCTTTTTAAAGTTTGGCCAACTTCTGACGCTACCGTGGGGATACAATTGTACCAAATTTCTGCAGTCCTAGTTAGTGTGAGATGAAAAGCTTTTCATTTTAACGTCGGCAAGACTCCTTGTAGAGACATGTATGTCTTGTAGTTGTTGAGGTGTTTTGTCGAATCACATTTTCCTTCATATTTGGGTATCTTTGGGAGCACAAAGTGATTTGAAACTGGGGCGCTTCTCAACTTCTGGGAAAGGGCAAGCATTTGTCATCATCATCCAACTCAAATGATCTGCATGGGCCATCAGAATCATTTTCCTCTGCCTGATAACGAGGGGGTTGTGATGTTTCTACTTGATTTCTCAAGTTCACCTCATCTCTTTTCTCTCGCCTATTTCTAGGTGAAGGTGGAATCCCCTGAGGTTCATATTCATGGTATTGTTCTTGTCCTCTTTGAACAGAGGGTGGTTGATGGGACCTATTTCTAGGCATTGAGGGTCCGATTCGATCAAAAATGTTGTTGGACCTTTGAAGTTTATGCTCTTGAGTGTATTGTGGTGGAAAGTTTCCCTCTTGCGGCATGTTATCGTTGGGTCGGTTTGTAACGTAGTTAGTGAAGGTATTTACTTCCACCACCCTCTCTGCTGGGCTGATATCCTTGCCATGCGCTTGAGGGTATGTTGTCGTGTGATTCTCCTCACCTTCTTAGGGAAATGTTCCATACCGAAACCTGATATCCTGCATGTTGGTGCATTTGCATGAGTAACTACTGCATGACAGTGTTCTGTTGGGCCATGTTTCTCATATTCGTGGTCATTTTCCCTACTTCCCTAGCTAAGCATGCTGTGGTACCGCCTCACCTGTGTTGATGATGGGGACAACGCATGTTCACATTTGTGCAGAGGACCTCTTCTTCAGAAGCCTCTTGCTACCTATTTCTACTCTGCTATCCGTGATGGCTAGAACTCATAAAGAGTATTTGACTTTGAGCTAAAAATGGGCGTTTAGCATGTTCCTTCTTTGCGACGGTTATTTCCTTAAGGTCCAAGCCTTTCTTCAAGGTTTTGTTTTAGACGACTTTTACCACAAGGTGTTCCTGGTTATGGAGTCGAAGTTTCCACAGACGACGTCAATCTATTGACCCAAAAAAATGTACCAATGATATAGCCAACAAATCTCAAGACCTCTCACGTCCATGGAAGCTGAATTTCTGCACACTTGTATGAATCTTTAGTCACACATGGCCTTCCCTTGAGGGGATGGAGTTGGCTGCGCGTACTCCGACGGTCAAGTCGATTAAAGAGATAGTTTAGAGTGTGAGAAAGTTTTGAACGTGAGCCTCCAAAGCATAAAAGGAGGGCTTGGGAGAAAATATATAGCAAAGATATAGCTTTGAGAGTCTAAACTTACATTATCCTCGAATGACACTAAGTGTGAGCTTTTATACTTAGCCGAAATGAATAGAGTCCATTGGATGGTAGCACACGTAGCCTCATCTGAACGACTTCCATTTCTTGTCAAATACATCAATCAATCTTTGCCTTAAATGCTATCACCATTTTTGTGTCTATAAAGCCTAGCATGTACTTTTAGACTTCATCAAACAGGATGGTGGCAATGTCGATGGCGGTGGTAATGAGTTATCTTGTCAACTCATGTCATTTGGGATCCATTCGAGATCTTGCCACTACCTCGTCCTGGCCAGTTTTGTCAATGGGATATGCCTGTAAAGGGGTCTGTCCAGGTGTTTTATGTGGGAGAGTTAGGTCGCTCATACCTGGATTGGTTTGCTTGTATACAACTGGGCCGCCCAATGCCAACGTATGAGGCATGGGCCCCCGAACTATTTGCCACGTAGGCTAATTGGCCCCTTTCATAGGTCCTAGCTTTTCATGGCGTAACGGTGTCATTATCCTCTAGTCATTCCTTCATCAACAATTTACTGACCTAAAATGTCAGCTTACTTTTGATCTAGGAAAATTCAGCTTTTATTCAAATGATATTATTAGAATATATCTATGTCATGATACCATTAAAAAATTAATGCTTGACAAAACTAAGACACCACTAAAGTAGGAGTGTTAACGAGTCGAGCAGAGCTGAACCGAGTTGAGCCACTAGCCGAAACTCGAGCAGAAATGGTTCGAGCTTTTTTTGGCCCGAACCGAGCCGAGCAACAAATTCAGGCTCGACCCAAGTCGAGGCGGCTCGATTTTTTTTCTTTTTTTTTTTTCGTAACAAATCTAAATTATTTTTAAAGAATTTAAAATTTGTGCAATTTATACGTATTATAAATTAAATAAAAGTTACAACCCTTCTCCTTTTTCCAGACGATGGACTAAAGATGGAGGAGGTAACCAACTTTTAGTGTTATTTATTTATTTTTGTGTCATTGACTCATTTAGCTTGAATCTTCATTGCCCTCTCTCAAATTATGATATGATCAATTTCTTTAAGAAAAAATATCTCAGTTTTTGTGATGATTAATACCCATTCAAATTCACTAAAATGCACTGACGAAATGTAGACCAAAATTAACATCAACTGATGTGGTGGTAAAAGAAATTGATTATATTGTACCTCTGGTAAAGGTAGACTCAATCTAAAGGAATGAGAAAAAGAATTATTTAATTTTAGCTAGTGTTTGCCCGCATTTTGCAGAAATCATAAATTTTGGAACAGTAGTATATTATTTTAAAATCAAAGTGACACCTGACACGCATAAATTGAAGTAATGCACAATCACCCGTTGAAATTTCATTTTCCCATTCCTGCCCTCAATGAAATACTACCAATTTACTACTTTACCCCTGTTTTTTCTCGATACCCATGAAAATTGCAATAGAGGGCAATTTTGGAACAAATCAAAATACCAATAAAAACGGCCAATGTGGCAAATGAAAGTGATGAGAAATGATTGTATGGTGTGATATTCGGGCCCACGCGCATGTAGAAAAAATTAAATTCCCACGAAAGAAAGGAGGTCAAACAGGGGCTTGGATTCAAAATATTAGTGATTTGTCCATACATTCTCAAATAGTAATTGTTTTATAAATAAAAGATGCATACGTTAGATGCCTGCAACTGCATTTTTTATAATTTTTTAAGTTTATTTTTATTTTTTTTAATCTCGACTCGACTCGTTAAGGGCTAATTCGAGCTCAAACTGATAGCCCAAAATGGGGCTCGGCCCCATGGAACGGAGCCACGAGCGCCTGACTCGGGCTTTTCCCGGTCCAAGCTATAGGCCGCCGGAGCCTCCAAGCCACCTTGACATCCCTATACGAAAGTTACTTCAAACATAAAATATATCCACCAACTGTTAAAAGACAATTTAATATACTTTTCTCCTCTTACCAATCGCCTTCTAACACTCAGATATGATGTACAGTACTCTTTAATTATACTTCTTTCGAAGATGATATTGGATATTTCTGATATCAGTTGTTATAAACAAAAAATATATTAATTTTTTGAAGAAGATACGAGATTATATGCACAATATGAAGTAACGATCACAAACTCACAAGAAGAATATAATTTATAGACTAAAATATGGATAAAGAATTATAATGATTTGTGTTTACAATTTATCTAACTAATAACGGGAATAAATAAACTCCCAATAAGGTTAAACCCACCTATAATGAGGTTAACAACTCATAATGGAGTAAAACCAATCCAACTAAATTATAGAGAGAATCAAATATATAGAGAGAACAATTCAAGTCCTAGAAGTAGAATTATAGATGAATTAAAATGCCCAAAAATTTCCTTATCTTGATCTCTTTAAATTCAACACAAATCCAAACTCCCAAATAAGTCTTACAAATATAACTTCAAATAATACGAAATAGAATTCCTCTTACTTTAATTGGAATTTCCAATTATCTTTAACAAAGAATTGGATTATAGCCAAATTCTAACATACACACATATATATATAAACAACAATATTTGTCATTGCACTCTTTATTATGATATATATAACTGCATATAGTCAAGGAAATCAATACTACAACCACAATTTAGAGTTCCTTTTACTTTCATACTGCAGTGATGGAAGAAGAAAGATTGACTTTGCCTCCTGGTTTATGTTTTGCTCCGACCGATGAAGAGCTTATAGTTTACTTTCTGTGTCAGAAGGCTGCAAGCTTGCCTTGCTACCCTAATGTTATCCCTGATCTTAATCTTTATTCGCCCCATCCGAGGGAGTTAAATGGTATAAAATCTCCTCCAGGCTTTCCTTTTTCTGGGCAGCTCTGATTTTTCCATTTTTTTCTCAATGATACTTCTTGATTATTGAATCGCAACAAGGGATTCGAGTTTATCAAAGGTCATCGACAAGTGCACGGTTTTCATAAATAGGAGGTGGTAAAATTTGATAACATGATCTTTGTCCGTTCTCATATTAAATATTGAACCACTTCATTTAAAAGTTGAAGATGCTATTTGTTTAAATTTTATCTTCGGCATTCATCACTTTTATGACCAGGGTATGCTGTTTTGCCTCTTTATTTTTATTTACTTTTTATTTATTTTTATTTTTTGTGTTGGCATCTATAGATAAGGCCTTTGTGAGTCGAAGGCAGTGGTATTTCTTCAGCCGAAAGATGCAAAACCGAGCTGCGGAAAATGGGTTTTGGAAGGAGATAGGTGTTGATGAGCCCATACTTACAAGCACTGGAAACAAAGTTGGAATCAAGAAATATCTTGTGTTTTACATTGATGATGTTCGCTCAGAGAACAAAACCAATTGGATAATGGAAGAATATCGTCTACTTATTTCACCAAGAGGACAGAATCAGATCCAAGTAAGACAACTATTCACTTTAATTTGTCCTGTAAATTTAGAATCTCTTTTTTTTTAAAAAAAAAAGATTATTTTTTGCAAATCCCAAATACAGCTAACTCGATTTGGAAATTACAATTATTTGGTTACTCAGATAAAAATTTTCTGCTACTTGATATAGGACTTAGATGAATGGGTTCTATGCCGAGTTCATGAGGCAAATATAAGTTCTGATGGGATGAATTTCCCCGAAAGTGACGGTGATGGAGATGAGCTCTCGTATCTTGATGAAGTCTTTTTGTCCATGGAGGATGATGAAGAAGAGATCAATTTTCCATATTAGATCAATCAGTCATGTGTAGAAAATACCGTATGGTTTTATTTTGTTTTAATGTCTAGGAATAAAGACAAATATGTATGTATAATATGATAAAAAACGAAAAAAGGAAGTATAATGTTAATAAAAATCAAGTACTGATGTATATATGGGTGTAAATGTTAGAAGAATATGTGTTCATATATTTGGGTATTTAAGAATTGTCCATGTATTGTAAATATGAGTCCTATTTTGGTGACAATTCCTTCAAAACTCTTTTTTCTCATACTAATTTTCAATCGCACATTTACAAAATAAAATATTTCACCTGTAAGCTAAAAAAAAATTTCTTAATTTTTAATCGTACGTTCTTCAAAAATTTACTATTCTAAAATTAATTCCTAAAAAAAAAAAAAAAACGCTTAAAAAGGGGCTAAGATAAGTGTAGAAAACTATATAATGCATAAGCATGCCGAGCTGCCGACGTTGTGACCCATTGAATGATGTGATGACTTTGATTAAGACGGATTTGCGGTCATGTATTTGGACATTTGTTAGATTATAATTAAGCAATTTTATGTACACACGTGATAATGACATTATGTTTTTATTTGAGGTCCATTTTTCTAGATAGGTTTTATAAAAAAAAAAATAAAAAAATTGAAGAATATGTTGTTAAAAAGTTAAAAAAAAAATGTAATTTACGTACAAAATTATTGTATTAAGAGATTGTATTGTTAAAAATGAATTTGAAGAAAAATAAATTTAAAAGAATGGAGCTCACACATTAATTATATGAATTTAAATAACACTACAAAATATAGGCCTAGCGCATGGAATGGGTCGATCCGAGTATTTTAATACCAGAATTCACCAATTATATTACTAATATTTCATAAATGGGACCATATGGGTCCTCGTATTAGTGGAACCAAATCCAAACTTGAAGCGTTGGTTCTCGTTCCGGTTCGGGTGCGATTATAAACATAACATTATTTTTATATACATTTAATAAATATTTTCATATAAGCACTTTCAATACATATACATAAGACGCTAATAGCCCACAATATTTGTGCAATGAAGAAAATCTAGTTAAAAAATTTTCAAGAAGCAAAATAGTGGAGACTAAAAACCATGAAAATATGAGAAAATTAAACATTAAAAATTAAATAATGGTTTGAGAAGAGATTGTTTTTTTCTTAATAATTCTTATTCAATCTATAAGTGAGGCATGTTAAAGCCTATAATTTAGTTATCAACACAGCTGAAATTCTTCTCTTCTTAAAATAAATTGGCATAAAAAATCCTAATTAGATACATAATTATATAGTATCAAGAAATTGCAATCCACATATTGAACTTGCTGTGTTTTATTAAATAAATAAAAAAAGAAAAAAATTCATATTTCAAAAAAGAACAATGAACTCAAAATAACAAAAAAGATGCACCATTGTCGAAGCTATGAATATATCAAGTTCAATTGTCAAGCATTACTAAAAAATAAAAAGCTCAAATTACAAAGAATGAATGCTTTAATTCATCAATTTACACAATATAGCTGGAACTTTTTGATTCATAAAAATCCCAAATTGTAAATATTAGCATGTACTAACCTCTTATATACAACAATTTGATGTGAGGCGAGAGGCAAAAAAGTAGGAGTCGATCTTATGGTTAAATTCTAGAGTTTTTAACAAATTACTAACCAAATTAGGAATTTTAGATTTTTTATTTTTTAACCCGGCCTATAAATTATAAATGAAAATTATATAAAAAATTGGTTACATTCGGATACCCCACGATTCTGATTCAGGAACCAAGAACCGGCCCAAACCCAGTCGGTTCTCGATTCCTAATTTCTTTTTTTGGAACGGACTGGAACCTCCGATTTCTATTCCAATTAAAATGTTTAGAGCCAACAAAATATACTTGCTACGAGAAACTCAGTTTGAAGATTAAATTTCATCCTCAATGAGCATTGGGACAACGACTATTAGTAATAAAAATTTTATTTCTGATTATTTGAGATGGATATTAGTGAGGGAAGTTATTTATCACTATGCAATGAGTTATGCCTTTGTCGCTCATAACTGATGAAATTTCGTTGTAGATGAGGAACAATTGCAATTTTCGTCACTCATTATAAAACAATTGTAGTCACTTATTATAATTATAATTTCAAAATAATGATTTTACTATTTTTTTAATTCTAATAAAGATTCAAACTAATAAAATAAAACATTAGAGAAAGCAAATAGCTAATAATTCAAACCGAACGAAATGCAAAGAAATTATTTTTATAATTAATAAGTCCTGGTTATTAGTTAGTTTCTCATTAGACAGGTGCGGACTGGGTATTGACAATATATTCCAAGAAATTAAGCTAGTGGTATACCATGGGCATACTACTATTTTCACACCTTTTGAAGTGTCAGAATCGTGATCATTGATTTGATTAAGTATTATTAAAATCTCAAATCAATGGTAAAACTATGTATCATAGAGATGTCAATGGATCGAACCGGCTCAGCCCTTAAAGCCACGAGCTCGGCTCGTGGAGAAACGAGCTACGACCTCACGAGCTGAGCACTTTGTCCTTGTTTGAACCACATTCTTTAGAAATTCATTTTTTTAAAACTTATTTTGAACTACATACTTTTCCAAATAAAATAATTTTGTACGTAAATTAAAAATTTTTCATACTTTTTAACAACTCATTCTCTAAAAATTTACTATTATAAAATTCATTTTCCGAAAAATATAGAGCTCAAATAAACTTTTAGGAATTGTTCTCTTCGTGTTTCAGTTTTGTATTTTGAGTTTTGAATTCATTTTGAATTTTATGTTTTGAGTGTCCATTTTGAAATTGTCGAAAATATGTTTTTTTTGGCATTTTGAAAAATTGTTTTAAAAAATTAAAAACCCGAAATCCGTTCTTCTTTCCTTTGTGTGTGTGAGTGTCTCTCTCTCTCTCTCTCTCTCTCTCTCTTTTCCCCATTTTTGTGGTGGCTGAAAATGGTTGGGTCGCGGTGGTGGTGTGCAGTTGGATGCTGTGGTTGGGTCGCAATGGTGGTGTGCGGTTGGGTCGCGGTGGTTTTTTTCTTCCTGTTATCGATTTGCAATCCTTTCTTGTTTTTTTTTTTTTTTTTGTTAGCGGTGGTAGTTTAGGGTGGTGGCGTGGTCCAGGCGTCGCGTTTTTGTTGTGGTGGTAGTGGTCTTGTGGTGGCGGCAGGGGTGGTTGTTGGTGGTATGTTGTGGTCGGCGATAGTGGTGATTTTGCTACGGTGAGTTTGGGTGTGGTGCGAGCGGTGATGGTGGTAGTTCTGCTGCTCCGGCGGTGGTTGAAAACACCGAAAATTCATTTTGAAAATTTTGATTTGATTTTAACTGAAAACACTCAAAACGACAAATTTTTCATTTTGAGTTTTCTTTATAAATTTTACACTTGTTTTCGAAAACACGTTTTTGAAAATAGGATAGAGAACGTGTTTTCACTGTTTTGGAAAATCGAAAATAGAAAACGAATTGAAATAGGTAAAGAGAACAACCTCTTAATTTCTATTGCATAAATCGAACAAAACATAAGAAATGTACATCATAAAGTTGATTATTTGTCAACATTATAATTCTAAACCAATAGTCGATAGAGTTGGAAAAAAGGGTTCATATGAAGGAAACTTTGAGCTTATTTGGTACAAATTAAAATCAGATTTTAATCAAAATCAAAGTCAAACAATCAATATTAACATCTTTTATGGGTCCCACAACTTTTCAACTACACATTTCAAAAACTTCTATCAAAATCTACTAAAATCTAATTTTAATCCCCACCAAACACCCCCTTCGTTATTTAGAGTCGAGTCGAGTCGAGTTAGGGTTTGACTTTTGAATTTTAATGATTTGGACATTGCCACATGTTAATTTGCATTAGAACTAACTTACAATTATCTTTCCATTGTAAAATTCCTCAGGTGCAATAGTTTTACTTCGCTACAGAGAATAACAGATTGACTAACATGGTGAAATTTACAACATTTAGGTGATCACTAATGAGTAAAAAGAGTTAGAGCCTCTTTAAGATACTCTTTAGTTATAAAGAACGTCTTATCCAATATAGAAAGTTTTTTGAAATTTAGAAAATCAAAATTTTTATGCACTCCAACAAAGCTCTATATTTTGACACTTCATTTTACCTTTCTCAAGAAATATTTATTGATTGCTCCTCAAACTTTATTTAAATATTTCAATGGCCAATTAATTTAAATATGGTTCGAATAATTTAAGAAATAGGGCATTAAAATCTTTGACTTACTAAATGCAATTATTGTACATTAAGAATAGAGATTCTTTTGAAATTTATTTTTAAGCGTTAGCCATTTAAAATAAATAAAATTTTGTATTTAGAGAATCTCTTAGATATGCTCTTAGGTGACTGTCTTTTAACATGCTTCTAAGTTTGGACCGTGATAGAAAATGTATCATATCTTAATTCATCATAAGCAAATAACTCTTAAATAATATGATTTGTATATAATAAATTAAGTGGGTCATGATAGTTTAATTAAAGTATATAAATTTTATGAATTTATAGAGACGGAAAAAATACAGTGACATATCTTTCGTATCACGTGTTCTTTTACAACCTATATCAGGGAGATGAGTGAATCAATTCCTGCTTTCCCATTATGTAAGACCCTAAGATTTATATAACCTCAAATACACCATTATGACTTTTGACTATTTTTCGGGATTTTACTTCAGTACTGCTACTTTACCATGGTACCAAAAACTATGATTGATTCGATTTAATTAACATGTCTAGGAAAGCTGCTGATTTAAAGTTGTAGGATTTGAGTAGAAATGGAAAATTATTTTGATTAATATTTATGTTTGTATTCACCAGTTGAATAACTGTGTTAACCATTTAGGTTATAAGACATAATTGTGAATATAATGATACAATTTGAGTTCTCTTCAATAGGACACAATTTGATAAAAATCCAATTGGACAAAAAAATCGAATGAAGGAAAAAAATACAATTATTTTAGAGTATTAAAGATAAATGTTGCCTCATTAAAACATTGCTAGAAAATCTCAATTGGATAAAACTTAAACAAAGGTAAAAAAAAAGGTACAACTACTCTCCCAGATGTTGATCACTAAAAATTTTTCATTTGATACATTCAAATCTTGTGAACCAATTTCTTGAATGTAGATTTTGGTAGTGATTTTGTAAATAAATTAGCCACATTGTCACTTGAGCGAATTTGATGAACATCAATATCACCATTCTTCTAAAGCTCATGTGTATGAAATAATTTTAGAGAAATATGCTTCGTTATGTCACCTTTGATATAACTTCATTTGAGTTATGCAAAACAAGTAGCATTGTCTTCATATAAAATTATTGGACTATCTTTTGTTTGAAGTTAATCAGCATGATGCTTGGATACAATGGGTCATGTTCATCAATCATACACATTCTTGGTCTGATTCATGAATTACAATAATTTCAGAATGATTTGATGATGTTGTTGTCAAATATTGCTTTACAGATTTCCACTATATATTTGTTCATTCACGTATAAACACATATCATGTTCGTGACTTAGCTTTATGTAGATGATAGAGATAACATGCATCTGCATATCCCACCAAAGTAGATGCCGACTTTTGAGAATAAAATAATCTCAAATCAATAGTATCCTTTAGGTAACGAAAAATATGTTTAACATCATTCCAATGTCTTTGTGTTGATGTAGAGTTATATCTTACAAGGAAATTTATAGAAAGAGCTATGTCGGGTCAAGTACAGTTTAAAGATAAGTTAATGCTCCAATTGTACTAAGATATGATATTTCAAGACTAAGAACATTTTCTCCATCTTGAAGTTAACGAAAATGATCTTTTTTTCACATCAAGTGATCGAACATCTATACATGATGTCAATGGATGGTATTATTCATACAAAAGCTTTTTAAGACTTTTCTATATATGTAGATTGATGAACAAATAATATTTCTGAGAAATGTTCAATTTGCAATCCGAGACAGAATTTGATTTTTCCTAAATCTTTCATCTCAAATTCATTTTTCAAATAATTTACAGTTTTGTTGAGCTCTTCACAACTTCCAATTAAATTTAAATCATCCACATAAACTGCCACAATTGCAAATTAAATATTTATTTTCTTCATGAAAACAATGGGCAGACATCGTCATTTTTGTAGCCTTCATTCAACAAATATTTGCTAAGACAATTATGCAACTTGCGTCCAGATTGTTTCAAACCGTATAATGATCATTGCAATTTAATTGAGAACATGGTTCTCGTAAATGTATCATTTGTTCCTCGCACTTTAAGTCATTTAAGGACTTTCATGTATATGTCACTATCAAGTGAACTATATAAATAGGCAGACACTACATCCTTAAAGTGTATATCGATTAGTCGTGATACATTTAAACTAATTAAAAATCTCAAAGTGATGGTCTCCATTACAGGTGAATATTTTTCATCATAATCAATTCCTGGTCTTTGTAAGAAACCTTTGAACTACAAGTTGGGTTTCGTATCTTATAATTTTATTATTTTCATTTCTCTTTCGTATAAAAACTCATTTGTATCAAAATAGGGATTACATTTTTAGGTGTTCGAACTATATGTTCAAACACTTTCTACTTCTCTAAGGAATTAAATTCCATCTGTATGACTTCTTTCCACTTTAGTCAATCATTTTTATATTAATAGTTTTTAAAAGATTGTGGTTCAGGATCCTCATTTTACATAATATCAAGAGTTACGTTAAAGGCGAAAATATTCTCTA
Source organism: Fraxinus americana (assembly GCA_035079005.1). Lineage (NCBI taxonomy): Eukaryota > Viridiplantae > Streptophyta > Magnoliopsida > Lamiales > Oleaceae > Fraxinus > Fraxinus americana. The sequence continues at coordinate 17,200,072 of CM068715.1, read as the reverse complement.
TAACAATATTATTTCATTCCCATAATTTTGAAATAACATATAATTCATTGAAATCTTATTATTTTCGGACACTTATGATTTTTTGAGAACCATATTTTCAATATTCATTTGATCAATCTTTTATAATGTTACTTCTTTTGAAGTTTTTTGTTGGTTTTTCTTTTGTACTTTTCCTTTTCAAGATACAAAGTTTTTTGAACCAACTGATCGACCACACTTCTAGCGTATTTGAGATTCATTTGTATAGCAAATTGTCCTACATGGATATCAATTTTTGCTAAAATATTTTGTGTTGGTATATATGACTTTGTCAATTTTCTTGTGCTAACAAATACATCTTATAATTGATTTGCAACTCTTTGCAAATGAATGGTTTTTTCAACCTCATACCTACATTGATTGATGTGGGTATCAAAGTGAGATAGATATATTTCATTCCAAGAAATTTTACTTTGTTTATCAGGATATTGTTTTTTCCCTCCAAAATTTGGAAAGTCATTTCATCATAATGACAATATGCATAACATGCAGTAAATAAATTAATCGTTAAAGGTTCAATATACCTAATAATAGATGGTGAATTAAAACTCATATAACTCCCAAGTTTTCGTTGAAGACTTATTTTAGTACGTTGTGAGTGGTGAAATAGAGATTTGAACATCACAGCCAAAAACCAGCATGTGAGAAATATTATGTTCAAAACCAAATGCCAGTTGGAAATGTGAATATTGATAATATGCAGTTGGTCTGATACGAACTAATGACGAAGTATGTAATATGGAATGACCCCAAACAGAATCTGGGAGTTTTGTTTTTATACGTAATGGTCTAACAATAAGTTATAGACATTTGATAAATGACTCACTATACCATTTTGTATATGAACATGTGCAATCAAATGTTCAGTAACAATCTCAATTGACATACAATAATCATCGAATCCTTGTGATCTAAATTCAGTAGCATTGTTAAGATGAATAATCTTGATTGAGAAATCAGGAAATTGTGCTCGTAATTTTATGATTTGAGCAAATAGTTTAGCAAACGTTATATTCCATAAAATAATCAATTAATACCTTAAAATAATGAAATGGTCCATATGGTGGGTGTATTGGCTCACATATATCTCTAAGAATTCTTTCCAAGAAAGTTTGAGATTCAATATTAACTTTTATAACCGAAGGTCTAATGACTAACTTACCTTGCGAACAAGCGACACTTGGATAATCATTAGGTAAAAAAATCTTATGATCTTTAAAGGATGTTCATGTGAGTTGTTTATTACTCGGTGCATCATTTTAGCTCATGGATTGTCCAAGTCGATCATGCAAAATACAATATTTTTTAGATCAACGAACTTCTAGTTCACGATAATATTTAATTCGATCATTTTTATAAATGTATAATACATGTCAGATGGGAGTGCATGAACTTTTTCTTTTATTCATTTTTGGTTTGATACAAAAAAAAAAAATGTTATGCCAAGATATTGAACATTATTTTCTTACATTATCTTAATGTGATATCCATTACTACAGTTATATTTAATACTAAACAAATTTCTTCTGATTTGTTAGAATAAAGTTCATTTTCAATATATTTTTGGTATTCCAAATCCTTCAAAAATATTTGATACAACTGTATTGTATTAATATTATTTTTTGCTAATGTTAAGTCAAAAAAATATTTTTGTCTTGAAAAATAATATGTGTAGTTGCACTATCAATCAAGCAAATATCTTGACAATTTATCTTGAATTTATAACAAAACAGATATATTTTTAAAAAATTGAATTTAAATTTAAAATAGTGAACATGATTTAATATTATGAAATTAGCGACGCATAATAAAGTTTCAAATTTCTTTTTATTTTTTTTGCGAAAAGTAAAAGTATATTTCAAATTAAATTTATAAAATGAAAGGAAATACTAGAAAATAAATTAATTTATATCTTCCATCACGCCACTCCTTGCCTCATCAAATGGTTAATATTCCCATTTTGATTAGTAGAGAAATCAAAGATGTCTAAATGAGTCACATCAATTAGATTATAATAATCAGCAAAATTGTCTCTATTTTTCCCTTTCCCTTGATTGATTTTTAGTAGAAATTCATAAGGTGTTTTGCCGTACGACATGTACGTTTTCAATTCCCTTTCATTTTACATCTAAAACAATTTCTACATACTCTTTTTTGGATGCGCTATTTTTGTTTGCTTTGTGCCATTCTTGGATGTGCTATTTTTATTTCACGTGCACATCCGAGTCCACATCCTTGTCTTGATATTGCATTTGCTTCAAGCAATGCTGTATCATTTGTTTTGGACGATGGTACAGAACCAATTGGACGTAACCTATGATTTTTCATCAGCAGTTCATTATTTTGTTCAGCTACAAGTATGCAAGATATCAGTCTCGAGTACTTTTTGAAACCACACTTACGATATTGTTGTAGGAGCATATTCGAGACGTGAAAGGTGGAAAAAAAAATTTCTCCACTATGTCTTAATCAGTGATTTTTTTTCTTCACAAGGTCAAATTTGAACAATCCAGAGTTGTACTCACTAACAATTTTAAAGTTTTGCAAATGAAGGTGCATCCAATCAAGAGGACTTTAGGGAGGACTATAGTCATCTGATAATCAAATCTTCCAGTTAATTTTTTCCAAAAAATCTATGAATCTTTCACAGTGAGATATTCAATTTTCAATCCAACATGAAGATGATGACGAAAGAAGATAAATGCATTTGTACGATCCTGCGGGGATTCTATTTGACTAACTACACAATAAAGTAAAATGAAATACAATTAATTTCAAAAAATATGATTAGACATCAAGTAGTCAATATCAACATGACATAAGTTACGTATTTTACTTCAAGGATAAACAGTGATTTAAAATAATATATTTTTCGAAACATGTGCTATTTCGAGAGCATGTTGTATTTTGTTATCGCTTCTTCAAGAGTAGTATGTCAATATTCTTCTAAAATATTGAAAATTGTAATTTATGCTCTTCAATAACAAGTAATATTTTTCAATAATATTAATTATAATGTTGTGATACTTTAGGAGTAATAACAAATTATTTATAATAGACGATTTATAATTAATATTTTTCTAAAATATTTATTATAATGTTGTGCTACTTTAGGAACAACATGATATATTATCATAGCAGAACATCCAAAAATATTTAATCAATTTAACGATACAAAAAAATATTCAATAATTGTAATAAACTTATAAATAAATCAAAGAATATAAAATAGATTCACCGTTTTCTAAAATATATTATGCATATAGACAGGTATGAATTAATGGTATCGTACATGAATTTGCTTTTTTCGTACAATTTACGCAAACACGTATGTAAATAGACCCAATCTTCATGAATTTGCAAACAAATAAGCAACTAGATATGCAAAAAGGTAATCATTGATTCAATAGTGGAATCAAAATAATCATGACTTGAAAAGTAAACTTTATGCACGCACACAACAAAAGTTGATAAGTGTATTTTATATACTTATTTTAGGTCTAAAATAGCGATATTTGATAATTTTTTTGATAAAATATATCCTAAATTGTTTTATTTTATTTTATATAGGTAAAACTCAATGTTTGGATGAGAAATTGAAAGAAAGAAGCGAAAAATGGTGAAAATGGACAAAATCCAAAGTTTGTGGATCAAATTGCAAATATTCAATAGTTGATTCGGACCAAAAGATGAGTTGGAAGATTTTTAGGAGACAATTTGATAGAATTTGAATTCAAAAAGAAATGGAATGTAATCAAAATATTATCACAATCAATGTTCGATCACACAAGTTATATTCCAAATTTTTAGTTAGAAATTGAGACTCGTTTTTGATATAGTAAACATTCGAATTGGGAAAATTATATTTCGATCAAAGTTGTAGCCCTTCAAGTTATCTTTCCAATGAATTTTGAATCGCTTCAATCGAATAGTATAAGAAAAAAGTATGGTCAAAATACTAACTATTGTGTAGAGATAAAAAATTCGCATGTGAAGATAACTTTCCTTATTCGATTAAAACTCTTTTAGAAGTCAATTTGGACGTAATTTTCAATGAATTTTCGACTCCCAAAAATAAATAATAGCAGAGTACATATGGAGAACTCTCATGTACATATTATACTCAATTATTATTATCAAATGAGGAGAATTCATAGTTTTTGTGAGAGAATTGAAGAAGATTTGCAAGAATTCAATCAATTGAAAATTCAAATCTAACGCAAGTGGAGATTCATCAAGAAACCATTGAAGAGATTCAAGATTTCAAGATTCATCTTCATCTTCTCAATTTATCAAAAATTCGGGTTATGTCTTTTCACTTCAATATGATTTCTTATAATTTTAATATGTTAGACTAATTTTATATATTTTTAGGATGAGATGAACCCCTATTATGATATTTTTAGTTTTTAATTAATTATTTTGACCTTAATTTGATTTGATATATGGATGTTTATTATTATTTTATCGTTCTTTTCAATTGATTGATAAACAATTGCATTGTTAGTGGATTTTATTGTTATCAAGAGAGACAGTAAGGTAGAGACAGTAAGGTTGAATCACATTATAATAAACATTGTAAGATTCGATAGAGAATAGAGATATACCTATATGATTTATATGATTTCAATATGTGTTCTAGTACTTGTTAATGCATTTATCATGTTTGCATTTTGCATCGAGAGATAGAAAAGTCACATAAGGGGAATATATTTGATCGCTATCGAGAGAAAGTTTCAATTAAATTATGAACATTGACCAATATAAATGATTTCAAATTGTCATTTCAATTGTTACACTAAAAATAGAATAACAAGGGGGATTCAATAGCTTATCAATGCATCTCATATATCTGAATAAAAATTCATTTACTTATTTTCATTAGTTTAATCAATAATTTAGGAATTCGTATAGGAAAAAATTAAAAAAAAATTATTTGCTATTCGATTAAAGTTGCAATGAATTTTAACCCGATCTAATGCATAGTCCTCGTGGGTTCGACACTCTACACACAACTATATTACTTGTTTACGATCCCGTTCACTTGCAGAAAATCAAACGATCAAAAGTCGTTAGTTAATTGATGGCGGCATAAACATGAAATAGAAATTCACGTTAATTATTTAAAAAAATTCACATGATACCAAATTAATTTTGGTAAATGTGATAGATGATTATGTTTCAAAAAATTACTATCTTCACCAAACTTTGAAGAATAAAGCTTTGTGCTAATAACATGTTGTGAAAAAAGAGAAAAAGAGAAGAGAGAATAAAAGTCAATAGATTTGTGTGTATTATAATGAGAATAAAAACCCTATATTTATAAATCAGGATTAGGGATACAATAATAATAATAATTTCTAGGGCTGCAAGAATGCAATTGTCATTCACTAATAAACTTATCATTTACAACAAGTTCAAGTATATTCCATAAATATTTAAGGGATTGAAAATACTTGAATTAGTGTTAGAAAATGAGTTTGGATTATAATGAGATGTTGTATTAATCAAGAAGAGTTACTATATATCCACAAGAAGTTTACAGTGGCTTGAGCTCTAAAATGTACTTGTTAATTGCACAATATATTTACCGTATGAATCTTTATGAAATAGATCATGAGAAGGATCTAACACGTGGTATTCATTGTGAGATATGATTTGGGTCAAGTCCATCATGTGCGAGTGAAAAGTGTTGAAAAATTGGGTCATGAGTAGCCCATGTGGAGTAACCCGACCCAACTTGACACTTAAAATATCAAAATAGTTGGAGGGAGTGGTTTGAACTCGAAACTCAAACCTAAAGCTCCCTACAAGCTCCTATTATAGTCTTAGAGAAAAGGAGAGTAAAGAAGGCAAGAAGAGTGTCTTATACGTAAATTCAAGATTTTTCCTTATTTTTAATTATGTATTTTCCAAAAATTACTATTCCAAAACATATTTTTCCAAAATAAAAAAAATCATTTTAGTGGAGCCCAAATAGGTGCTAAAATTCTTATGAAAAAATATACTAAAATTGGAAAGGTTCAAGAACCACTATTTTGACATGAAAACTCACATTTTTTGGTACTTAGATTATGACAAATAATATCCTTCCATTACAATTGAGATTGAGACCATTAAAGTTCAAGAAAATGTAGATTTTCGAGTTTGGAGAGTGAGGCGATTCAACCAAATCCTGGAAATTTTCACTTTTTCAAGTAAGAATTCTTGAACCCAATTCATGTTCAAGCATGCCATGAATTATTTCAATTACTATCAAAGATCAATAGTTTTTGTTAAGTATTATCACCAAAAGCTGCATAAGAGATGACAAATGTTTCACTCTTCTTTCGGAAGGGTGGCGATTATTGAGATTGTTGACTCAAAAGTTTGAAGCTAATAGGACTCCAATTGCAAATAGGAGATAAAAGCCAAGTATAACATTATGGAATCATGTAATAATTGAAAATTCAAGTGCTAACATGAATTGATTCAAGTTTTACTCCTAGATAGATACAGTATCATCATTGGATATGAATCACATAATTCAATCTAAGTGCAAAGACGATCATGCAAGATAAAAAAAAAAAAAAAAAAGTGCTTATTATGTTATATAATTTTTTTTTTTTTTTACAATTTTTTAGCTCAAGAGTGTCATTGGTTAGCTTTATTTTTCATGGAATATGCCCTTTTGCACCCATGTTCATACTTTTGAAGTATTTGGTTGATATTTTTTCCATGAAAAATATTTTTCAAAAGTTGGTAATTTGACCGTATTTTTTTTCAAAAATAAGGAAAACATTTTTTTTTTTATAGAGTGATAGATTTTTATTTTTCGGACAATTCACTTACCCTCTCTCTTATTTATCCACTAATAAAAGATAGAGAAGTATAACATTTTATAGGTTGAAAATGAAACTAATCAAAAGCATTTAATTATTAATTTCCATGCAAATAATTTTTTAGAAATTCAATTACCTAAAACTTATTTTCTTTCCATGCAAATTCTATGTTTCCAATCAAACACACCATTAGATTAATTACAAACAATCTAATTAAGCGTACACTATCATACTAAAATGTACATTAAATTGCAAAACCTAGTATTTTCCATCCTCAAAATTTAATTTCTATAATGTTTTCAATGTATAACTAAAAAGCCCAATAATTCCTACAAAAATTTCATAAGAAACATTAACAATCATGTAATAAACAATAATAATTAAGACTCTCAACTTATATCCACATTATAAGCCTAATTCGAACACTTCAATTATCTATCCCACCCATCTCAATTCAACACAAAATAATATAGAAGACTTTAATGAAAAAAATCTCAAATTTTGAGTGGAACTCGAACTTTTTATGATTTTGAGACCTGGAATGTATTAGGAAGAAATAAGTTAGTGGTGGTGTGAATTACCCTTTTGATGCACTCAATTTATGTTGTAATCGAAATTTGGGGGTTAAATTTGTGATGAGGGAAAATTTTGAAGGTATGAAGTTTAAAAATAAAAATAGAAGAAAATGTGTTTTTGAGGGATTTGTGGATTGTAATCACATGGCCAATTAGCCAGTGGTCGCATGGATAGACTCTTGGCTAAGCTACCAATTTAGCCACCAAGAGTTGTGCCTTGGTTGCGATCACAGGCTATTTAGGCCATGATATCGTGACGTATAATGTGTTGATTTTTATTTTATTTTTAATGCAAAAGTTTGTAAAATGGTCCTAAGTGTAAAACGCACTCTTTAAATGTTTGAGGCTCATTTTCTATATTAAGGGTCCGTTTGATTGTAAAAGTGGAAAATGAAGGGAAAAAAAATGAATTCTAGGGAATTGAATTGTCTAAAAATTGTTTTACGGGAATTGTAATTAATTGTGTTTGAATGATATAATTTTCCACTTGAAAAATGTTGAAAGTTTGGTGTTCGTTTGACTTTCTTTTTCATGGAAATTATCCATTAAAACGATAATTTCATTTACCATTGGATCTAAAATTTGTTTCACTTACCAATTTTTTTTTTTTTAAAAAAGTTACCATACCGAATACCATTTGTTTGGTTTTGTTTTGCATGAAAATTGTCAATAAAAGTGATAAATTTTTTTACATTGTATCTAAAAAATTTTTAAAAAATTTTCCAATTGCTTGAAAAAAAAATAAAAATAAAAGATGGAACATCAATTCCCACCAAATGGTGAGAATTGGTTTTCTAGAAAACCAAGGAATTGGTGAGTATGTGAGCCAAATGTGGAAAATCTTTTTCCATGAAAAATAAAATGTATCAAACAAGACAAAAGTGGAAGTTGGAATTTGTTTTCCATTTTTCATGGAAAATAATGCCCTATCAAACAGGGTCTAAATGATATAATGTCGACACCAAATAATTTAACAACATTCGATATTTTACTCCTTGGTTTAGATGCTCTATTGCCTTTAAAAGCATAATCACCTTTTCTTTTCAAGATATTCTCGAGAGTATCCAATTTATTAGGGAACACACTTTTAATGAATTTGGCATCTCTTGACTGAATAATCGTATTTACTTAAACTTCATTTATGTCATATTCAGGGGCGAATCCAGAACTTTTGTTCAGCTAGGGCGGAGTCGCGGAGTTCGTTGACCGTTGACCGATTGTTATAGCCGAAAATATAATTCGATACATATTTAAATGCACTAAAACATAAAAAGTGTATTCATATGAAAATATATTTCAGTACAACCCAAATTACTAAAAAAAAAAAAAAATCTTACTGTGTCATCAAAGATTATTCACAAATTACAATTAGATAATGCAAACTACACAGCAACGTTCCTGTCATTTTCTTAAGTTCTGTCATCTGTGTATTTTAGTTCCTAAATCCTAAGTTCCTAACATACTGCCACTCTGCTAGCCAGATGCCTAGAGCCAGAAAGTAAACAAAGTCCAAAATAACTTCATTTTCAGGTAAATAGGAAGGTAACACTGTAAAAGAATCTTACCTTTGATGACAGAAGCTCCAGCCGGGCAGTCCACCAACCTCCAAAGTCTGACCACCGCACCGTCTAGCCTCCAGGCGTCTTCCCTTACGAGCTTTGCCTTTGCAAATTGCAACTGACTGAAAGAGTAAATGATTGTTTGTTTCAGAAAAAAAGATTCTTCAAATAATTTGTAAACAAGCCAAGATTTTTTGAGGTAAATAGGTAGGTAAATTGTAAAAGATTCTTACCTTTGAACTTTGATTTCGAAGCTCCAGTAGCCGGGCAGTCCACCAACCTCCGACCACCGCACCGTCTAGGCATCCACCGACCACAGTCACAGGTAATCTTCAACCTTCGATTTCGCCCTAATCGACGTCAATCGCTACTCTCCTCCTCTGAGCCCTCTCTCTGCCGGAATTGAATTGGGTTAAATTGAATGGGGTTAAATTGGTGTTGTTTTGTGGGCTATTACTAATTGCCATTGGGCCTTTTTTTTTTTTTTTAAATATGGCCCAAATGAATTAAAACATAAAGAGGCAAAAATTTCCAGGTTCCACTTCCAGGCGTGCAGCTTCTTCTTCCCCGGCGGACGGCGACTCACCAGGCGAGAACTTGCAACTTCTGGCGGATCCAGCACGGGCGGCCGCGGGGGCTGGCCAGGTGCTGGATCCGCCCCTGGTCATATTTATACACAACAGATCTATACGCACTACTATACATTTCTATCTCGTAAAAATTTAATCAACAATTTTAGGATTAGCTTAATCCATTTAGGGGGTGGAATAACCACATCTGCTAAGCACCCTCACACTTTTAAGTACTTGTGGAAAGGCATTCTGCCTTTATCGTAATACATTAGGTATTAAGATAATTTTTTTTTGAAAGACTCTATTTAGAATAAAGTCAGAAGTTAAAATTGATTTCCCTTCACAAACTTCATGGTAAGCTAAAAGTAGCTAGCATAGTTTTAACCAGATCTTTTAAAACTCTATTTTTCCTCTTAACAACTCCATTTGGTTGAGGAGTATATGGAGTGACTATTTAGTGAATAATACCAAACTTAATATATAATTCATTAAAAACAATGATTCATATTCATTGCCTCTATCAAATTTTAGTACCTTCACCATCTTGCTAAGTTGATTTTTAGCTTCAATTTTTAAAGTGACAATTGCGTCCAATGCCTCATATATATAGCAATATATACTTTGAACATACATAAATTCGATAAAATATTTTTTAAAATCTTGATTTTAAATAAATTTTAAATCACACACGTCACTTTATATCAATCCAAGCGATTCACTACTTCTTTCAAGTAAATTGAAATGCATTTTAGGAAAAATATCTTGAACACAAATTTCACATTTATGTTCATTTTCTGAATTTTAGGTATAAGTCCAAAACCTACTAATTTTCTTAAGAGATGACTATTAGCATATTTTGATCTGCTATGTCATAAAAAGGTGTATTCAAGCAAATAAATAGAAGAATCAATTTTACTAATAATTTGTGGGTACAGATATGTGTACTTACTCTACAACAATAGCGTTAGCCTTGAATAATTATCATGTAAATATCTCTTCCCAATACACATGCTAAATTTCGTAAGTACAAACTTATGAGACTCAAACACCATTTTGAATCCCTCTTACCGAGTATAGAGCCTGAAATTAGATTTTTCTTAATTTATGGGATATGCACAACCCTGTTTAGCCCAACTTTCGAGAAATAAATTTTAGAATGAATTTTCCAATTCCTTCGATATTAGAAGAAACTGAATTGCCCATTTATAGATGTTCGTCGTGATGCACCTTCATGTACTCAGCTAATAAACCTTTATATATTCAAATGTGATGATTGGATCTTGTCTCCATCCACCAGTCATTGACATTTGAAACCAATGGAACTTCAGATATGACTACAGATATGCCGATATTGACAATATCTATGGACATGTGATCTACTTTTGTTATGTTGGCCTGGGTTTCCATGCATCCTTTTCTTCTTGCGACATTCTTTAGCTCGTGTCCCGATTTCTCCCAATTATAATAATATTCTTTGAACCATTTTACATCATTCCTCTTTACTTTGTGTTGAGATACAAAAATGAGATCCAATTAAATGGTCCAAAGAATGAAGTCCAGTTAGGAGATTCGAAGGATGGACCCAAACGAGATCATATAGAAACCTAAGACGGAGTTATGTAATGAAGACCCATCATCACTCAAGCCTATTAGATGCCCAAAATCTGGACGAGCCCATCATCGCTCAAGCCTGTGAGACGTCAAGATCTGGGCGAATATAGTGTTTTGATTGCTATTCGAAGCAATGGTTATTGAAGGAGTTAATAGGTAGTCTTATCACATTCCACAATCCAAGAATCTCAGTTGCAAGAAATTAAGCGATGGGAGTAATGGCAATGGTTAAGCGGTAGTTTCTTAACAAGTCATTCATTATGGAGAAAATGGGTAGTTACAGGACGATGAACAATTTTCAAACGGTTCTACAAGAAAAACTGTCAAATGAGTATAAAAAAGAAAGAAGAATTTAGAAGAGAGATGATCAAAACGACTCTCAAACAGATAATTATGTAATTTCGTTTCTTTCTTCTTGTTTACTTTCAATTACTTTGCGAATTCAGTGTGCTTGTGCCCCTTTGAGGCATTTAGCTTCTTGTAAATTGTAATATTTATAAATAAAACACTATTCGTTGGGACTTTATCTCGAGAGGTTGTTGTTCATTACACAATCGTCTAAACCTTCTTTTAATTGTTACCGACTCTCTTTTTCCACGTAAAACAATTTTGCAAGCCGAGTGGGACAATTGGTGTTTGAAGATAGGAAAAGTGAAACAATATGCCTCATAAAAACTTTGATAAGGAGCCAGAAAGTCAACGAATAGTCCAGTCTGTGATCGAACAAAATGAAGAGCAGCAAAGTGCTTCACGAACAGAGGGACGGAGTCAAAGTTGTTATGAGCCAATGACAGAATCGAGTCTTCGAACCATGCATGCATTGCCTGTGGAACTCACACAAGATGTCGTTGAACTGGTAAATTTACAGAATGTTCATAACACGGAAAATTTTGCTCAAAATGAAAATGTACACTATAACAACATGACCAAACAATTGAACACTTTGAATGAAATCATGAATAAGTTAGTTGGTCAAATCTGTCAACCAGTTATGCCAAGTATAGGGAACCACTTTCAAGTCAGGACGATTATGGGACATAATTCCCCGGTCCTGGGTACTAATCAAGGAGTAGAACCACCTTTTGGACCATCTACTTCAAACCAGGGAGTAGTGGAATGACAAATTTAAATAGTGGTAATGGAATATCAAACTTGGGGGGTAACCCAAGTGCAAGAGACAATGTTCAAACTAATAGACAGAATACCCCGTGTGTTAATGATGGCAGAAATACTCAGGCTAATGGTAACAATGGTTTAAATAACGGTGTTTTTGTCCCAAACCAACGACTAAACATTAGGCCTCAAGTAATTCCACCAATGAATCAACCTATAGGAGTTCCATATGATCCCAACGTTGTGTTGAGGAATCAAATGATGGAGATAGTACAAGATCGAATGGCTATTGGGATATGTCCTTTTATTAGGCCGATTTGCACAAAGCCGTATCCTGATTGGGTAGATCAAGTGTATCCGTGGCCTAGAGGGTAAAAAGTGCTAGGATTTTCATTATTTACAGGTCTGGGAGAAGTTTATACTCTGGAACGTATATGGCGATTCACATTGCAAAGTGGTGAAGTAACCGATTATCATAAAATGAGACTATTCCCTAGTTTGTTAACAGGAATAGCTTTCTCATGGTTTATTAATTTGCCTGCACATTTTGTCCAAATATGGCAACAATTAGAACAATTGTTTCACGCTCTGAAGTTACTTTGGCCGATTTGGCGAATTTACGTCAAATGCCAAATGAATGGGCAGAAGGTTTCCTTCAGAGGTTTAAGACAGCTAGGAGCAAATGTTTTGTACCTCTGCCTGAAAAAGAATTCGTCAAAATCGCTCAAAATTGTTTGAGTTTTGATTTTAAAAAGAAATTCCAAGATAGAGACAATTTCCTGACATGTTTCAACTGAGTGCTAACGTGATTAGATATGAACGTTTGATAAGAGAAGAAGAATAAATGAAAAACTCTAACAAATGGACTTATTATAGAGACCTAAATTTCGATATTCATGCTGTTAATGATGAATATTACGATCGGACAGAAGTGTGTTTGGCTGAATTGATTAGGAGATATGTATATACTTGTCCTATAATGGCCAAATTTAGAACACCGGGTAAGGATTAGCCTGTAAAAAATGAAAACAGAAAGATTAGGATATTCTCATTTGATGTGACCAAGACTGACCTTATATTCGATAAATTGTATAAGGATAAGCAGATAAAATTGAACAACAAGTATAAATTGCCAAACCCTGAACAAGTTAAGGGTAAAAATTATTGTAAATGGCACAATGCATGGTCACATATGACTAATAATTGCTTGGTCTTCCGTCATGTGTTACAGAATGCCATTGAGTCAGGGCGAATCACATTTGAAGCTAAGAAGAAGATGGCAGTGGATGAAAATCATTTCCCACAGCCACTTGGGGTGAACATAGTGACAACTGGTTTCAAAAATAAGTTGCCAAAATTCAAGTTGGTTGTAGATGATGGCGAAGAAGATTCTGAGTCACATCCCAGTGTTTTTGAACGTATCAAAGGAAATGAGTCTAGAGAAGATGGAGGCATCTTGTGTGCTAGATGCAAAGGAAAAATGAATGAAAATATGGAAAGACCAGGAACGTGGCGATATCACCATCATCCTGATGTTGTCCCAAATTTCCAGCCTAGTGGAGGACGGAGTATGTCATACTATGGGGAACCATCTTTCAAGAGATAGTTCGACCAATGAACAATGGGAGAACATTCGAACCGTAACCTGGCCAACCAAATGTATGGCATTCAAAATGACCAGAACCCAACAAAGGCGTTTTCAACGGAACTATGGACGAATGATGAGGCAACAAAAAGGATAATCACGTCCTAAGGCACCTAAATTGCTTGAAGTGGCTAACAAAAATGTTCTTAAAGATAATAAGGAGGCTGATATAGGCGAATCAATAGAAGAGTTACTAGAAATTTCTTTTGGGAGATCAAAATTTGAGCGTGGGAAGAAAGATGAAGAAGATCCAGAGCGACCCCTCACTATTCAATTTGGTACATTACCTCCTGTTATGTCTAATAACTATTTACTAGCTAATGAATTCAAAAGTAAGGAAAATGAAGAGGAGAAAATGGAAGATAATGAGGAAGAAGCGTGTGTGCTGGAATGTGAAGAAGGCCAAACGTCTCAGGAGGTATATGATCAAGAAGAAGACGACGGCATGACAGACATTGAAGAAGAAATTGACTTAGAAGCAAAAAGAAAAAGAAGAGGGGTATCGCGCAACAATTTATTGAAGCAACTACATCAGGAAGGTGTCCGCTAGGTGTATTTGTTGGGCGAACCATCTAGGCGTTCTTTTGACTACTATGTATTATATGGGATGTCCAAGAGAAAGGTGAGAGTGCCTTGCTCTGAGAAGTATGGGTCATCTCCGAGAATATTACCTTCCCTTATAGGTTGGATAATCGAAGAAAGTAAGGAGGAAATCCACGAGACAAAAACTCAATGTGAAATATTGCACGTGGAATTGTTACAAAGAAATAATTTAACGGAGGATAAACAGGAAGTCGAAATAGATGCAGTTGAAAAGGTCATCTTTAAGAGACCAACTATGAACTTAACCAAACATTTAAAACCATTGTACGTGAAAGCTTTAGTCAATGGTATACCTGTGGCAAAAGAGCTCATTGACAATGGAGCAGCCATAAATAACATCTTGTCCAGAATGATGAGAAAATTTGCAAAGATAGAAAGTGATATGATTCCAACAAAAGTTATATTCACAAGTTTCAATGGGGGAGCAACTTTAGCTAAATGGGTGATGCCACTGGACATAACTGTGGGAACAACTACTAGGACCATAGTCTTCTTTGTGATAGATGGTCCCACTAGTTACAATATGCTACTAGGAATAGATTGGATTCACGGGAGTCGTTGTATACCATCATCGCTCCACCAAGGCTTGGTTTTTTGGAACAACAAAGGCTGAGTAGAAGTGATGCAAGCAGACCATAGACCCTTTGTCACAGAAGCAAACTTAGTAGAATTGTTCATGTATGGAGGAAATTATGGACCTGTCAGGGTAGTTCAAGATGGGGAAGAGACTCAAATCGTTGCACAGAGCGAAGAGCCATTTTCAGTAGATGTGCTTATTGAAATGTTCAATTAAATGAGGCCAAACATAGCGGTCCTTGAAGAGCCAGTAATTGGCAAAAAGATAATCAAGGAACTCTAATGGGTTGTCAGCGATAAGAAAATATGGCCGATATTCAAGCCTTCAAAACCAAATTAATGGCTTTCAGTAAGGAATGTAAAGAGAAGACAAAAGAAGAAGCAGTATTAAAGACGTTGAGAAACAAATTAACAGTGTTCAAATTGGAGCAGAATATTGGCCAAGAAGTCAACAAGGTGGATTGCTTAGAAGAGGAGGTGCCTACAAGGAAACTAGATGATGAAGTAATGAGGATCACAAAGCCCGAGCATACTCAAGCACAAGACCCTTTGATAAAGGTGAATATTGGCGACGAATGGAGGATCGCCCAACATTTGTCAGGTTGATGCTTAGTCAAGAGGTAAATAATAAATTAATCGCTTTATTAAATGAATATAATGATTGTTTTGTTTGAGAATATGAACATATGCCTAGTTTAGATAAAAGTTTGGTAGAACAAAGTTTACCAACTAAGCTAAATTTTAAACCTCATAAACAACCTCCTAGGCGTTTTGGCCCTAATATATTGCCTGAAGTAAAGAAAGAAATAAAGCGATTGTTAAAGACAGGTTTTATTAGAACAGCCAGATATGTTGAGTGGTTATCTAACATAATGCCGGTGTTAAAAAAGAATGGTAGTAACGCCCAAAGATGAATATCCAATGCTTAAGGTGGATTCTTTAGTAGATTCAATTGCCGGACATGTAATGTATTCTTTATGGACGGATATTCGGGATATAACCAAATTTACATAGTTGAAGAAGATGTACACAAAATTGCCTTTAGGTGTCCTGGGGCTTTAGGATGCTTTGAATGGGTAGTGATGCCTTTCGGCTTGAAAAATGAAGGGGTAACATATCAAAGGGCAATGAACCTAATTTTTCATGACATGATAGGCAAATTTGTTGAAGTATATGTAGATGACATAGTGGTCAAATTTATTAAAGAGGAAGACCATTTTGAACAATTAAAGCGCTCATTTGAGCAAATGAGGCAGTACAAACTAAAATTGAATAATTTGAAATGTGTATTTGGTGTTAATGCAGGGAATTTCCTTGGTTTTCGAGTGCACGAAAGATGAATTGAACTCGATAAAAATAAAGCGAAGGACATTTTAGAGGCCAAACTGCCTGGTAATAAGAAAGAATTGCAAAGGTTTCTAAGGCAATTAAACTTTTACTTGTGTAGGGCGAACGAAAACTTTTTCGCCTCTTTTAAAGTTGAGAAATCAGGACGAATTCGTTTGGAAGGAAGAACATCAAAAGGCTTTTGATAGCCTGAAGACATATTTGTCAAGTCTGCCAGTGTTAGTATCATCTATCCAAGGATGCCCAATGTGTTCACTTATGGTTGATTTCATCCTCAATATTTTGATTATAACAAACAAGATTAATATTGTTTCTAACAATTGATTTTGAGTGATGATAGTTCAATGTTAAAATCTATTGAGTATTTCCAAAATCAACACATCATAAATCGAACTCGAAATGAATAGCAAAGTGACAGTTAAGCATTCAAGTCAAATAATTCGAGACGAGAGCTTAAAAGATCAAAATCAAGACTATTAAATCTGGCTCATAAAGAAGGTCAGGATCGAAATCAAGCATTAAAGCCAAACAATGAAAGAAACTTCAAATCAAGATCAAATACCAGGATTTCGAGATCATATGTAAATGTATAATGCTTTGATCTTTAGTAATGAATGACAATAGCTTAAAAATCATTTTGTGCATAAAGAGTTATTTTCATATTACTTGCATAAAATATTTTTGATCAAAAGTAAAATTGATTTTTCAAAGTGATACTTGAACTTAGATCATATCTTTAAAAAAAAGAAAAAAAAAAGATCAACAGTCAACCGGATGTCCGGTTTGACAGAAAGTCTTTTGTCAATCCGGACGTCCTGATGGATGAACTGGATGTCCAGTTCAACCCCAATGGTCAATTTTTTTACCGTTCCGACCACAATGCCTAGTTGATCGTCCGGATGGTCATCCGGTTGGGCAGAATATTGGACAGTTTGATTGATATAAATATCAACTCACTTGCCACTCATTTTAACACTTCTAAGAGCAATATAGAGAGGTTCTTTTGAGATAAAATATTTGATATTTACTCTTTATTTATCTTTATCAATTTATTTGCTTTGGAAAAACTTTTGATTGATCTTATCTTTGAAAATCATTTCTCTCATCAAAGTTTTTCATTTCTCTTTGTGATTAACTTATTTATATCCATCTTAAAAGAGAAATATATTTTTGAAGAAGTTCTTGGCATTTACATTGTATAAAATTTTCTACTTCTTCATATTAAAACTTTGATTGATTGAATCAAAATTGAAAAATCAATCTTATTCATGAAAGTTTCTCATTTCTCTTGTATCACTTAATTTATTATAATCATTCATTAAAAGATAGATTTTTTCTTGAGATGATTTTTGAACCTACATTATATTTATTTCTTCATCTTCTTATTGAAACACTTTGATTGATTGAATCTAAGTTTTGATTATCATATTCATCAAAGTTTTTCTAACATAACACTTGAGTTTCATTGATTGTTATCTATTAAAGTGTTAGCATACTTCTCTTCTTGTACTTAACTTTAAATTTATCAATTCATTAAGAAGAGAAGATCTCATTTGTAAAATTTATTTGAATTGTGGGTCGTGTTGAAGTCCCTTAAAGATCAACATTGTATAAGGATCGGTGCTCCTTCTTGTAAGTCACCGTGTGGGTCATATTGAGGTCCCATAAAGCTCAATAGTGTGGGCTGTGTTGAGATCCCGTAAAGCTCAATATTTTATAAGGATCGGTGCTCCTTCTTTGTAAGTCACCGAAAGTGTTGTAAAGGGTTGGATTGCACCATAAGTAAATCAACATAGTGAAAAGACCCTGCTTGTGCCGGAGAGCTTGGTAACGGGGGACGTAAATCATGTTTGGGATCGAACCTCCAAAACAACATCGTTTGCATTCTCTTCCCTTTTTACTTACCGTCTTTATATTGGTCAAAGTGATCGTACTTAATTATTTTTGTATTTGTGCACATTTTTTGGATTGATATAATAACTAGTATATTGTTTAAGACTTGGATTTATTTTAGAAAAAGTTTTAAAACCCAATTCACCCCCTCTTAGTTAGCTATTATTGGGCTTTCACAATGAATGTGTACGTATCGGCTAAATAAGAATTGGTAGCCAAAATGGTCGAACAAGAAGACCAATTTGGTGAAGAAATGGCGATTTACTATTTGAGTAGATAGTTAACGAAATGTGAATGTAATTACTCTGCTATCGAAAAGTTGTGTCTCGCTTTGTATTTCACATGTACGAAACCAATGGCTTATTTACGGAACTAAGAGCTTATTTACGGCCTGTAACTGTTTACTTAGTTTCTAAAGTAAATTTAGTTAAATATATGTTTTCTCGCCATGTTTTATACCAAAGGATAGGTCTTTGGATTTTGGCATTATCGGAGTTTGAGATACAATATATACTCCAAAAAGCAGTTAAAAATTAAGTGTTGGCTAACTTTTTAGCCTATCATCCATACCTTGACATGCCTAAAGAAATTGAATTGGAAATTAATTTATTGGAATTAAAACCTTGGGTTTTATACTTCGACGGATCAAAAACTTCTAGAGGTGTAGGGGTAGGATTATAAGTTTGCTTTCACTTAGGATAGAATGTGTACCAATAATCAAGTTGAATACGAAGTATTGATTGTAGGTTTAGAGCTGCTACTAGAGTTGGGAATAAAGAATGTAATTATTACGGGCGATTCCCAATTTGTAATTTACCAATTGATTGGTGATTTTAAATGCCAAAGTGATTCTGTCATAAGTCAATATGAAATCGCCCAATAATTATTAGAAGAGTTTGATCAAGTGGAGCTTCAATACGTTAACATGATGTATAACGATCTAGCAAACGAATTAGCCTAAACAGCTTTGGGTTATTCAAATGTGCTAAATTTGGAATCCACTTGTGAATGTGGAGTAATATCGTCTGTAGTACAACTTAGGGTGAGAAGAATTGATGTTTATTGCATACAAACTAGAGATGTAATAGATTGGAGGACAAAAATAAAAAGATTCTTGAAAGAATCTGACAAAGAGAATAATAGGAAAATGAAGTTACGCTCATTAAATTACATATTGATAGATGATGAGCTATTTAAGAAACTCTTAGATGGTGTGTTATTAAAATGTGTGAGTTCGTAAGAGGCCAAAATAATCATTGCTGAAGTACATAAAGGAATATGCGGAGCCCATCAGGCTGGTCAAAGAATGAGATGGTTAATTATTAGAAGTGGATATTTTTGGCCCAAAATGGGAGAATCATGCGTTCAGTACTCAAAGAGTTGTTTAGCGTGCCAAAAACATGATCCAATACAAAGAGTGCCAGCAAGAGAAATGATGCCCATTATTAAATTTTGGCTGTTTAAAGGTTGGACGATAGACTTGATAGGGAAGATTTATCCCCCGTCGTCCAAGGAACATACGTCTATAATAGTTGCGACAGATTTTTTCACTAAATGGGTAGAAACAATACCTTTAAAAGAGATTTCTTAAAAAAATGTTATAAACTTTATTCGTGACCACATTATTTATAGATGTGGGATTCTACAAACTTTAATGGTGGATCACAGAACTTCTCTAAATGGAGATCGAGTGAAGGAATTCTTAAGCGAGTTTGGAGTTAAGCTAATAAACTCTACCCCTTATTACGTTCAATCTAATCAACAGGCAGAATCTTCTAATAAAATTCTAAAAAATATCATAAGGAAAATGATAAATGAAAATGCCAAAAATTGGCATGAATGTCTAAATAAAGCTTTATGGGCTTACAGGACGTCACCACGTTCAAGTACCAAAGCAACTCCTTTTCAACTTACTTATGGACAAGTGGCTGTGTTGCCTATGGAAATCAATGTGCAGTTAATTAGAGTAGGCTTACAAAATGACTTAAGTGATGGCGAGTATGCCGAATCATTAGCCCAAAATTTATTGGAATTGGACGAGTTAAAGTTGGACGTCCTAGATAGATTGCGGTTCAAAAACAAAAAATGGCCAAATTCTATAACAAAAAGTTATAGCTAATTCTTTTAGATTGGGCGATTTGGTTTGGAAGATAATACTCCATTTGGATAACAAAGATCCAAAGTATGGTAAATGGTCACCAATTGGGAAGGACCATATAAAGTGAAAAGCGTATTGCCCAATGAAGCTTACCATTTGGAAAATTTAGATGGCACTAAGCATATGAGGTTTATTAATGGTAAATATTTGAAGAAATATGTTCCTTGCATATGAAAAGTGAACAAATAGAAGAAAATTATATGCATGAGTAAACAAATAAAGTGAGTTGGACGATTACGTCCAAATAAAATAAGAGCGAAGTACGTTCAAATAAAATCTTTCATTATCAAATATTTTTAACAAACCAATAGGTGAAAAATACAAATAAGCCGCAGTTAGAAGCAGACTATCATGGTTCTTCTATCAGAAAAGGGGGTAAATTGGCCCTCGTCGCCTTCCTAAATGCATTGCTGTAATGGCAGGCAATTGGTCGAAGAAGCACTCTCAGCAAGCAATTGTTTCATGTCAAGAAAAGGGTGCTGAGAAAACCTTCATTGACAAAAGAATATTTCATATATCTCCCATACCAAAGAAAATATCAAGACAGATGGTGAATTTGGGAAAAGATTGGTTCATCTCTGTTGAAAAAGATCATAATTGATCAATCATTTGAATGCCAAATGATGGCAACA
This sequence comes from Fraxinus americana, assembly GCA_035079005.1. Classification (NCBI taxonomy): domain Eukaryota; kingdom Viridiplantae; phylum Streptophyta; class Magnoliopsida; order Lamiales; family Oleaceae; genus Fraxinus; species Fraxinus americana. The sequence continues at coordinate 17,178,928 of CM068715.1, read as the reverse complement.
AACTGGTTTTGTGGAGAATGAGGATGAAGATGACGAATATGTAACAAATACACAACTTTATACAGGTTTGAATGCGAAGAGATAGAATGCGAACGGTCATATGCATGCATAGTAACCGAAATTGAATGTCCAAATCTTGGAGAAACAAATTGGAATACCAAAAATTTCATTCCGTGTAAAGATCCCACAAGGGGAAATGTGCATGAATATGGCACAAGGTTAGTAATTAAATTTTTGGGGAGTGTTGATGATTAAAGAAAACACCAATCATGCTATTTCAGAAATCTATGCAAAAGCTACCACACGAGTGAATAAAATGACCATTCCATTGATGAAATTGGCTGCCATTACATTTTAGCAGACGGTGGCTGCCATTATAAAATTAAAAAGAATAAAGTGTAAGACGAAATCGTCCTATAAGGAAGGTCAGAATATTAATGTCTTAATTACAGCTTGCCCCAAAGAGAGTGCATCTATTCTCTAAGGTTATCCCATTCAGTGTGTTGTTTTTGGGAAGTGGTAGATAGGTCAGTCATAAGTTCTTCATCGACTTCCAATTTTGAGTAATGCTCAAGCAAAGATTTGCCTCGTTCAACTTCTTGGGAAGCAGTACACTTCTTGGCGACTAGCCTAGCCCTATAGTCGTCCATCCTTGCTTGAAGTTCCTTAATCTCTGTAACCATGGTCATCATCAAAGAATCTTCAACCTCTTGAAGCAAAGACTCATTTTCATTTACAGAACGAATATGCTGAGTCTTTTTGGCTTTTAATTCTACATTCCTGGCTAGCAAGGAACTTATCTCTGAATGGATAATCTTCAATGTCAGCTTAAAATCAGATGAAATCTTAAGCGAAGGAAGTTCAAGTGCTTGAGCCACTTTTGCACTTAAAAGCTCAAATTTATCTCTTTGGCTAGAAGTATTGGCATTGTTGATATCCATATCCATGAAGGAAATGTACTTAAGCATTGATTGCTTGAGAATGTTCATGTTTCCTCTAAGAATGTAGCAAAGAAAGTAGAAGGACGACTGGCTGAAGAGGAACAAGAGGCAATGCTCGCCCTTACCTGTTCCCAAGAAGTAAACAAATCCTAAATAGAACACAAAACAACGTCAGTGTCCTGTAAAGAAAAATGCAAACGTTTACCATTTTCATTACATTGAATGAAGTGAAGATGAAAGATGAAATAAGGCTACCTTATTAGTAGCTTTGGAAAACTGGGGCACATTACTGGTTGATTCGACCACCTGTGGGGACTTTCCTTTATCTGAACGAGCATGTCATTCCACAATGGACATATTTATGGGAATTTTTGCAAGAATCAAGTGATAATAAGTTAAAAGTCGAAAACATAAACAAGGAGAAAGGACATAAAATATGTATTACCTACCGGTTCAATACAAGGGGGGTCAGTTCCCTAGAAGGGTAGAAGTTCTCCAGTTGGCTGTGCGATCAAAGACTCTTGGACTGTGGGCCTCTCCTTAGGTAAAGTCCCTTCGTCGGATGACTTGGATGGAGAAGCTTTGGTGAAAGGCGGTGGAGCAAGAGCAGGTAAAGGCAGCGTCTTCAGAGGAGAAGTTGAGATTTTCTGGAAGATCTAGGTAAAACATTAACATATGAAGGATTTTTTCATGAATAAACAAACTCGATTATCTTTCTCCTGATGACGAGAGGGGCATCATCATCATCATCGTCGTCGTCGTCATTGGGGAAAGCTGACGAAGCTGAAGCTGGCCGTTTGCGGCTGGGAACACTTTTGGCTGTTCCAGTTTAAGCATGTGGGGAACTAGATGGAATAGCAGGATGTTTAACACGAGCAGGTGGAGATTTCGAAAGAGAAATAGGATTTCTGACAGATATAGGAATGGCAGGAATATGAGAAATAGAAGGAGTCCCTAGCCTTTCCAATAAGTGGAAAGCATGGTTAACATCAGTTGCGAACAACCAACAATTCACGGATGACCAGAATTGTTCAAAAAAAGGGTGAACGACAAAAGTGGGACTAAAAGGGGCCAAAGAGAAACCATTTGTTGAAAGAGTATTACGGGCATCAATGGCTTGTGTCTCTATTTTATTGATGGTATGAACGTGTTCTGTCAGACTCTTGGAAAAACAGGGAGGAATCGGCCAAGTTTGGCCAAAACCAAGCTGACTGGCAACAAATTAGGGAGCATATATCTCAACCCCTGCCTTAGCATTTGTTCCGGCTAAGATGTCATGGAACAGCTCTTTCCCAGTCAAATATTGAGCCCAAATGGGCAAAAAGGTGCTCAAATTATCCATGGTAGAAGGAGTATACACATATTTGGAAACTAAGTAAGCAGGGAAAAGAAAAAAAAGGTAGAAATTGAATTCAAGTTTTAAAGAATGAGAAAAGTCCTATTGGACATATTAACATGGCTCAATTGGTTGATGACCAGCCCGTAACAACCGACAGATTGAGGAGGAGTGGATGGAGCACCAAGTTGTGGAAAATATGCTCTCAACCACAATTGAGCGAGCCAAAAAGGTCTGCTGCTAGTAGGAGATGCACCATTCCTCAATTGGTATTGAAAGGAAGCCATGTCTCTATAAAAAGCAGTTAAGAATAATGAACAAAGATTTAGAGGCCTACCACTCGCTAATTCATGCGCTATGGGAAAATAACTCATAGAAGTTTTAACACTGGGTACACAAAGATTATATTTACAAAGCCAAACTCGGAGCAAAGCAACACACTCAGCATGAGTAGGTTCAGCACCAGAATTATTATAAAGTTCTTGCATGCCCGAATAAGAAGTAGTGAATCTTTTATTAAATTTTATGACAGTACCAGTGACCAAAATGGCAGGAGAAATGGTGTCGCCCAGGGGCGGAAGGTTAATTAAGGCTCTGACGTCCCTCAGAGTAATAGACATTGGGCCAAGCGGGAAAATAAAAGTATTATACTCAGAAGATCAAAACTTAAAGCAATAGGAAAAAACATTGCATCATAGATTGGGGGACGGAGAGCGATTTCTAATAAATCCAAAATCCTAGTACGATAAAAAATTGCTTTAGTAGGGCTATGATTTGTCAAACGTTCATGCTAAAGGCGGAAAGTAGTATCAGTTTTGGGCCAAGTACGAATACCTTTCTCGCGGATTGGCTTCTGATAAGTGTGTTTTGCACACTTATTTAGGTCAGAAAACATGGAAAATTGTTGATGTATATGTTGAAATATGGCTTAATTCGATATAATTTGTGTTTATAGGATTACATTGATGGATGGAATGAAGAGTATGAGAAAATGAATGAAAAAGGACCAAAGTGGAAGGATATGAAACTCCGAGGACCAAAATGCAATTAGTCAAAAGATGACCCGAATGGTGAATCAAGCATGGAATTGAGCTAAGTAATACATTGTGATATCATGGGATGTTAGAAGAAGAAGGAGAAGGAAACAAGGCCAAAAAGTGGATGAAACAAACTTGGGGACCAAAGTGAAAAAAAAAGAAAAATAATTTCTACCATGCTGTCGCATGGTAGAAAGTCCATGCAGTCGCGCAAGCATCTACAGGAGTTGAACAGTAAAAATTTTGTATAACCATGCTGTCGCATGGGTTTATACCATGCAGTCGCATGGTTCATTCCGAGCGCGAAAATTCTGGTTTCCTTATTTGAATCAAACACTTATGGTGATACATCTAGGATTTCTTTATAACCCTAATCTCGTCCAGAAAAAGGGGGCTACGCATTCTTGGAGAGAAAAACACCATTGAAGAGCAAGGAAGATGGCAAGAACAAGGGATTTCATTGAAGATTGAAGATTTCAACCCTAATTCTTAGTGTTTTGGTGATGTCTTCTCTTCATTATTTTTATTATTCTTTTCTTTTATCCATGTTAGGCTAGACTTTTTATGTACTAGGTGAACGATGAACTTTGCATTGTGATCTCTTATTTCTATTTTGCAATTTGATAATTAAACGCGTTTGATGGTTTTGAATGATTTATATACGCTTCTTGTCTCCGTGATTATAGTGCACGATAATTGTGTGAGTTTAGGTGATTTATTTCATGCATTCGAAAGAAGGGAAATAAATTCAACAAGGTATAAATCGTCGTTTTGTTCATAGAGGATAGAAATATACCGATATGCATTCGTGAATCTCTAAGTGTTTACAAAACTACATGCATCCTTATATATTGCATTTGTCATAGAAATATAGTCAAATGGTATATTAGGATAGGTTCAATTCTACTCGAAAGAGATTGTTGGATATGTTAGGAACATTGATTCTTCAAACGATTCATCGTGTTGTCAAATTGTGAGATAGGGGTTAAGAGTGAACTTTGCTTGGTGATTCGGGATCCTAGTACGCTTTTCATACATTGATTTCTTCAAACTTTTGCATTTGATTCATAATTTTAGTTTAATTTATAGATTAGTCATAGTTTCATCATAAAGTCACAAAAATAATCATATTGAGTTTAATAGATTCGGTTAAGGTCGCAATAATAGAACTCAAGTTAAATCAATCCTCGTGGGAACGATACTCAAAATTCTAGGATTTCTACTTTATTACTTGTCAACGAACCGTACACTTGCGGTGGTTTTATTCGAAATATATTTTCGTGAACAAGTTTTTGGCGCCGTTGCCGGGGATTAAGTATTAACTTGATTTTTGTTATTTAGACACTAATTCGAACTTGTTTTCTTTAGTTTTATTTTATTTTATTTTTCTTTCAATTAATTAGGTTGAGCTAAGTGCTGCTACTGTTTTTGCCCTTTCAGGTATTGCATGTGAAGATCAATCAGCTGTGAATTATTTCAAGTTGATTTGGAAATCGAACGAACCTTTCATCGCAGACAGAGAGAAGCAAGAGTATCACATCAGGTCAATCAAGGACAAATCAAAATGGCTGATCAACAACTGGAACCGAGGATAGGTCATGCAGCGCCAGCCAATGCTGAAGCTCAGGATGATGGGAATGCTATACTTGGGGATTTTCTAGCACCGTACGTTGTTCAAAACCAGTCCGCATCGTTTACCCAGCATTTGGACAACCGAACTTTCAATTGAAGACAAATGTCATCCAACTCTTTCAGAATGGACATCAATTTTACGGAACAGCCAACGAGAATCCACATACACATATATCCCGTTTCTTGGATATGTGTCAACACTTCAAATACCCTGAGATATCTGAAGATGCAATCAGACTAAGGTTGTTTCCGCTAACTCTTCGGGATAAAGCACTTGAGTGGCTCGATTCACTCCCGGTGGCGAGCATAACTACTTGGAATGACTTGGCTCAGAAATTCTGCACCAAATGCTTCTCACCGGCTAAAGTACCGAGATTGAGGCACGACATATCAATTTTTAGCCAACATGAAACTGAATCACTTGATGAAGCGTGGAGTAGGTTCAAGGGCATGCTAAGAAAGTGTCCTCAACATGGATACGACAAGAAAGAACAAATCAGATACTTCTATTGGAGACTAACACCAACTTTTAGAAGCATGGTAGATTCGTCATCAAATGGTTCCTTAACCACCAGGTCAGTCGAGGGAGCTTGGGATTTGTTTGAGAGAATGGCTAATACCTCAGCCATGTGGTCTACAGATAGAGTGGGTGCAAAGAAAGCAATTGGAGTGTATGAGGTAGATACTTATTCGGCATTATCTGCAAAGATTGACTCCTTATTTCACAAGATAGAGGGTATAACACAGACCGTAAATTCAGCACAAGTGAAGAAGCCCAGTTGTGAAGAATGTGGAGTAGAGCATGGTACAGCTGAATGTCCCATTGTTACACAAAGGATGGAACAGGTGGATTTTGCTCAATGGGGTCAACGTCAGCAGAACAATCCTCACTCTGAGACATACAATCCGGGATGGAGAAATCACCCCAATTTCTCTTGGGGTACTAATCAGAATCATAATCGGGCTCAGGGGCAGTTTCAGCAGGAGAGGAAACCTCAGTTGGAAGATATGTTTGCGAAACTCATGGAAAAGACTGATAAATACATGGAAACCACAAATCAATTCATGAGAAAGACTGAAACAAATTTCCAGAATTAGGGTGCTGCTATTAAGAATCTGGAGACTCAAATGGGACAGCTAGCTCTTTCAATGAGAGGGAGAGTGCCTGGTGCTTTACCGAGCAATATAGAAGTGAATCCTAGGGAGCATGTTCAAGCCATTACTACAAGAAGTGGAGTTCAGCTACCTGAGATACATGTGAAAGGGCCAGGAGTAGACAAAGAGACAGTGGACCCACTTGGGAAAGAGACTGAAGAGGAGACTGACAGCACTAAGAAGACACTAGTGAAAGAGAGACCAGCGATACCACAGCAAGTTCCAGATAATTCAGTGAATCCTTATGAACCACCCATTCCATTTCCACAACGGTTGAGGAAGTATCAATGGGAGCAACAATACAAGAAATTCCTCGAAATTTTCACGAAACTCCATATAAATATCCCATTTGCGGAAGCACTGTTCAAAATCCCTGGCTATGCCAAGTTCCTGAAAGATATTCTATCCAAGAAACGAAAGCTAGATGAACATGAGACAGTGATGCTAACAGAGGAGTGCAGTGCCGTAATTCAGAAAAAGCTCCCACCAAAACTGAAAGATCCAGGGAGTTTTACTATATCTTGCACTATTGGTGAATGCTACTTTGATAAAGCTCTTTGTGATCTTGGTGCAAGTATTAAAATTAATGCCTCTATCTGTTTTCAGGAAACTTGGACTAGGCAAAGCCAAAGCAACCACGGTGACACTTCAGTTAGCTGATCGATCATTTGCACATCCAAGGGGGATAATTGAAGACGTGCTAGTTAAGGTGGACAAATTCATTTTTCCAGCGGACTTCCTCATTTTGGATATGGAAGAAGACAAGGATATCCCACTTATTTTGGGCAGGCCATTCCTAGCTACCAGTAGAGCTCTAATAGATGTTGAAAATGGTCAGTTAAATTTGAGATTTGGTGAGGAGCAGATCACTTTCAGTGTCTTCAATGTTATGGATGATCATGTCAAGTCAGATAGTTGCTATCAAATTGATGTGGTAGAAGAGGTGTTGCAGAAGACAATTGTTTTTCAAAACTTTTCAAATGCTGCTGATGACCATAATGTGCATTTTCAACCCAAACAAAATCTTGAGAAGCAAGAAGGCTACATTATTGAGTATGAGGCAGTTGATAAGGGAAAAGCAGATGACACGGATAAAGATAAGGCTAACGTTTGGAAGAACGCTGCAGTAAGAAAGAAAATGTCATTGAAGAAGCTAATCAGGACCTCCAAGGCTATATTCGACGTACCCTAACAGACCAACACGATAGAGTCAAGTTATAGACTATAAACTAGCGCTGGATGGGAGGCAACCCATCGTTTCTGCCCTTTTATTTATTTTGCCTTAAGCATTCGATTGGTAATAAAAAAAGTCTATGCATAGTCCACACTTCTTTCTTCTCCACCATCTTCAGATTTGCACCCCCATCGATCAGGGGAGTATTCTTCACCCTTTTTTTTCTTTACCTTCTATGAATTTGTCCTTAATTTTATGCACTGCTAAGTTTGCATTTTATTATTCTTTAAATATTGAGGACAATGTTTTATATACGTTTGGGGGTGGGAATATGTTAATATATCATTCATCATATTACTGCAGTTTTTGCTTTTGTGTGATTGTGTGAAAAAAAAAATTAGTTTTTCGTTTTGCTGAGTTATTCTTAGTTTTACTCATTTCTAGTAGTAGTTTAGAATTTTGTGTGCTTGTGTGGGTTTAATGTCCTTGCCGGCAATGATGAAAATATTGGAAGTAGTATAGCTATGAATTGTGAAAATTTTGCATGTTAAATTGATCGATACTTGTCTATGTGGAGACTTGACATTCTTTTTTTTTTTTGCGCACAATACTTGTGTTCGGCATGCTAAGCTAATGATGGGATATATGAATCATAGTAGAGTTGAACATGATAGGTCAACCCCGAACACCTCTATTGCACTTATCGATAAACCATCATTTTAGAAGTTTGGAGATGATTTAGCTATTATAGGGGAACATTGAGATGAGTAGGGATTCCATGCGTGAAAATTGTGTTGTGTGGATTGGATTAAGCCAATGGGACAAAAATGAGGTAAAAGTTTCAAGTTAGAGGTTAGTTCTAGAAACTGGATGTCTAAAAGAAAAGGGGCATTGCACTAATCATTGAATAAATAAGACATCTGTTCGAGCCTGTATAACTCGAGTGATTAAGCCTGCAAGGGTTTAAAAACCTGGTGCCCTATGGTCATCTGACTTAGGAGTCATCGGCCTAAAACTCGTTACAAGGGTTATATAGAAAGCAAATGGAAGATGTTAGCTCCGGAAAAAAAAATTCTATCTATTGAAGAATAATATACATGTTCCTATGTATGAAATGGATTGATTAGCTCCAGACATCCTGTTGATAGAATCACATCTCTGATACGAAGCAAGTAACTGAGTCTAGTCTTAACGGTTGAAACAATCAAAGAAATAGGAGAATCCCTGCTTGTTGAAGTGTGAACTTGTGACTGCGAGATTTATTCAAACTAAGAGAGGGTAAGGATTTAAGTAAATCAAAAATTCTACTCTAGAACACACTCCAGGATCTTTGAGTGAAAAGACTAAGTTTGGGGGTGTGAATCTCTCGAGTGAAGAAAGGAAAAAATTGACTACTGTAGGTCGGGATTTGCAACCATCATCAGTTTGGTATGTTTTACATAAGTATGCACATGCTTACACATCAAGTTTGCATATGATAGGTGGAGGTCGATTTGATTTTGCACTATTGAAACTGTTCATTTTGTTGATTACTGAATTCTGATCTTGAGACACGGTAGGCTATTAAACCATGTTTTGTGTAGAGTTAAGTCACCATCTTGTTTGAGGACAAACAATAGTTCAAGTTTGGGGAATTTGATAAGTGTGTTTTGCACACTTATTTAGGTCACAAAACATGAAAAATTATTGATGTATATGTTGATATATGGGTTAATTCGATATAATTTGTGTTTATAGGATTACATTAATGGATGGAATGAAGAGTATGAGAAAATGAATGAAAAAGGATCAAAGTGGAAGGATATGAAACTCCGAGGACCAAAATGCAATTAGTCAAAAGATGACCCGAATGGTGAATCAAGCATGGAATTGAGCTAAGTAACACATTGTGATATCATGGGATGTTAGAAGAAGAAGGAGAAGGAAACAAGGCCAAAAAGTGGATGAAACAAACTTGGGGACCAAAGTGAAAAAAAAAGAAAAATAATTTCTACCATGCTGTCGCATGGTAGAAAGTCCATGCAGTCGCGCAAGCATCTACAGGAGTTGAATAGTAAAAATTTTGTATAACCATGCTGTCGCATGGGTTTATACCATGCAGTCGCATGGTTCATTCCGAGCGCGAAAATTCTGGTTTCCTTATTTGAATCAAACACTTATGGTAATACATCTAGGACTTCTTTATAACCCTAATCTCGTCCAGAAAAAGGGGGCTACGCATTCTTGGAGAGAAAAACACCATTGAAGAGCAAGGAAGAGGGCAAGAACAAGGGATTTCATTGAAGATTGAAGATTTCAACCCTAATTCTTAGTTTTTTGGTGATGTCTTCTCTTCATTATTTTTATTATTCTTTTCTTTTATCCATGTTAGGCTAGACTTTTTATGTACTAGGTGAACGATGAACTTCGCATTGTGATCTCTTATTTCTATTTTGCAATTTGATAATTAAACATGTTTGATGGTTTTGAATGATTTATATACGCTTCTTGTCTCCGTGATTATAGTGCACGATAATTGTGTGAGTTTAGGTGATTTATTTCATGCATTCGAAAGAAGGAAAATAAATTCAACAACGTATAAATCGTCATTTTGTTCATAGAGGATAGAAATATATCGATATGCATTCGTGAATCTCTAAGTGTTTACAAAACTACATGCATCCTTATATATTGCATTTGTCATAGAAATATAGTCAAATGGTATACTAGGATAGGTTCAATTCTACTCGAAAGAGATTGTTGGATATGTTAGGAACATTGATTCTTCAAACGATTCATCGTGTTGTCAAATTGTGAGATAGGGGTTAAGAGTGAACTTTGCTTGGTGATTCGGGATCCTAGTACTCTTTTCATACATTGATTTCTTCAAACTTTTGCATTTGATTCATAATTTTAGTTTAATTTATAGATTAGTCATAGTTTCATCATAAAGTCACAAAAATAATCATATTGAGTTTAATAGATTCGGTTAAGGTCGCAATAATAGAACTCAAGTTAAATCAATCCTCGTGGGAACGATACTCGAAATTTTAGGATTTCCACTTTATTACTTGTCAACGAACCGTACACTTGCGGTGGTTTTATTCGAAATATATTTTCGTGAACATCTTCAGCGGACGAGGGTTCAGAAAATGAGGATCTTGAGTGCAAGAGAATAGCTGGCCCATCACTGCTTGTCTAACGGATTCAGCATCATTAAATGATGGGCCTAGGTAGAACTCATGGAGGTCAGGGTTGGTTGGTGAAAGGGAAGCTGAATTTATATACGGCTTGGTGAGGAGGTTTTGGAAGTCTTCAAAACTAAGGGAGTTGTCAGAAGAGCTCTAAGAAGTCACCATTCACTACAAGTTACAGTCTTCGTGATGGTTTGTGAGAAGTGTAGCAGAGAAGCAAGAAGATGAACAGTGGTCTTTATAGGAAAAAGAAGCGCGCGATGTAAGACGTGGGTATAATGGCGTGATGAAGTGGCGTGTTATTTGGTTTATAGGAGTTGTGTGATATTACACTTTTCAGGATGTAAAGGGTCATTGCCAAATGAAAATAATGATTGGGATTCTCCGCCCTTTTCTGGGATTCCAAGCATCGTGGGAAAATATAAAGGATGAATATGACACAAGATTAATAATTGATATTAATTTTGCCATATTGGAGGGTAATTGTTGACATACAAAAATGAGGCTTAATTAAATTGTCCAAAGAATGAAGCCCAGTTAGGAGATTCGAAGGATGGACCCAAACGAGACCATATAAAAATCCAAGATGGAGTTATGTAATGGAGGCCCATCATCGCTCAAGCCTACGAGACGCTCATCATCGCTCAAGCTTGTGAGATACCCAAGATCTGGGTAAATATAGTATTTTGATTGCTATTCAAAGCAACGGTTATTGAAGTAGTTAATGGGTAATCTTATCACATTCTACGATCCAAGAATCTCTGTTACAAGAAGTTAAGCTATGGGAGTAATGGCAACGGTTGAAATCGGTAGTTCTTAACAAGCCATTCATTATGGAGAAGTGGGTAGTTACAGGGTGATGAGCTGTTTTCAAATGGTTCTATAAGAAAAACTGTCAATGGAGTATAAAAGAGAAAGAAGAATTTAGAAGAGAGATGATCAAAACGACACAAATAGATAATTATGTAATTTAATTTCTTTCTTCTTGTTAACTTTCAATTACTTTGCGAATTCAGTGTGCTTGTGTCCATTGGAGGCATTTCACTTCTTGTAAATTGTAATCTTTATAAATAAAACACCCCTCGTTGGGATTTTGTCTCAAGAGGTTATTGTTCCTTACACAATCGTCTGAAGTTTCTTTTCATTGTTAGCCAGGCTCGATTTCCACGCGAAACACTTTGTCTTTAGACGAGTTGGAAATATTTTTTTTCCTCAAAGTCTTCAATCATGTTAGACTTTATTTTCATGTTCCCCAAAGAATTTTTCTTTACTAGAGCCCCATTGTCTTTTTCAGTACGAAATTGAACAATCGGATAATCCATTGTCGTTTTCTTTGTACTTGTGATCGAGGTAATTTTTAAAATCTTTTCATAGTGGATGTAGTTTTTGATCATAGAATCGATCTGAAAAGATTCACTCAATTTCATACCTTCCACCTTAATATCATAAAGAAAAATTTGCATGAAATTGATTCATAATCATCTTTGAATCAACCATTTTAAATTCAAAAATTTATCAAAGATGAATTTTTTCTGCGTGGCATCTTGTATCTTATATTTTTATCTAGATATTTCAATAGTTCCTTAGCCATCTTGTAAGAATAATACAAATTGTACAATGTGTTATCCAACCCTTTGAGAATGTAATTTCGGCATATGAAATCAATCTGATTCCATGCTTCAATTCACAATTGGATTTTTAATCAGTGGTATTTACTCGTCTCTGTAGGTGATCTTCATGTAGAAATTTAGATGTTGCCGAATGACAAACTAATTGGACATAGAAATTTGTACAATCGGTTCACTAGTTTGCTCAATTGCTAGTCATGTTTCTGTAAGACCACAATTACATAGAACCTGATTAATATAGAAGTATTGAAAACACATAATAAATTACATAACAAAAAAGAAATCTAGAAGGAAGATATATATCTTGAGATTGTTCTCAAATTAACTCATACAGTTAAAAGAAAGAAAAGTAAAAGTAAAAAAAAATAAGATGAAGCGTATCAATTCAAAGCATATTTTCCTCAAGATAAATTTCTTCCGACACTGATGCCAACAAGATTATTGAATGTCTATTTCTGAAGATATAGCGCTTCTTCCAAAGTCGGCATTGCACTATACCATTCTTGTGGGTCGAACCAAAGTGTTTATAGTATTCTTCTTGAACGATATAAACTCAAACTGAAATTTCTCTTCGAAATTTTATTTCTAAAAACTAATTTGGATGGAATTTTTATTTCAAAATAAAATGAACAGGATATATTTAAAAGATGGGAGAGAAATCAATTTTTAACTTCAATTAATTTATTGTAGGAAACATGGAATAAAAGGTCCCTTTATATAGATTTTCAAATGTCTCTAGCAAATGGGTGCACCATTTGGTTTGAACCAATCTAAGCTCTTAGATCACACCATTTCAGATTGTGCAATTCAGATTGCATCACTCAACGATGATCCATGACACTTCTGCACACCCGTTATATAGGAACTGATGTGTCCACTCATCACATTTAGCCATACAGATGCCACATGTTGCAACCATCACTATCATGCAGATGCAACTTAGCCACCTGCCTGATGTTGTGAATTTACTTAACGTGCACAGCGGAAAATAAATCAAATTTCAATTCCCACCACGGATCTGCTTTGTGTTCAGATAGAAACTGTGTTTAGAATAATACTTTTGATGAATTTTGCAAACCCCTTTGCTGATCCTCGAACTCCAATGATCACGATCTACAATCCAAGTATCTAATTGCCCAGTCTCCAATGGTGATCCACACAGAGAACAAGAATGACGGCTAGAGTTTATTTTCTTATGCTAGCAAGAATAATGAAAAATTCAATACGGTTTTCAAACCCTAGCAGACTATTAATATAAGTTCAAGCGGGCTCGACCTGTCTGTTAAATTTAACCCAGTCCAATATTTAATTAATCAAATTAATTAAATCGGTCAATGAATTAACTAATCCAATTAATTATTTCAGGCATATTAATAAGCAACCCAATTAATTAATTATCCAACACTCGTCAATTAATTAATTGGTAAATCTCATTCTTCTAGTTCTCTTTTGTGGTGACACATTAGATTCCGATCACGATGCCTAACGACATGAATTATTATTTTGATCTAATCAAAAGTAATAAATTAAAACACCCCTTTTAATTTATCACTAATTCACATTCGTCGTCCCAGATTGACATCTAGTAATGTGTAAGTGCAATACATGTGATGGAAAATGTCACGTGATGTGACAAAACCAAACTTATTCGTTTATCGTGAAACTATAATTCTTTCGTCAATACGATCCTATCAATTATGAGATATGGATATGTGTCAATCTCAATTATCGATCATATCTTTTATCCTACCGTTAAATCAATGTAAGTCGAAAACTCATTTTCGACTTGCGAGTTCACCTTGACCAAGGATTTCATTATCAATTTAACCGGATAAAATGTAGATCATAATCTCTTACTATCTAAGAGTGACGAATCCTCTATCGATCATTCACAATCCTCATATGATTCTTGACATACCCGAACGATATTGTATTAGCGGCCCTTGGCAGAGCAACATCCAACACCATCAAAGTATGACTATCCTCATATAAGGTATTATGATGATCTCAAGTCAAATGACCAATTTCACTATCGAACGTTAGAGTTTAACCACTAACACTCAGATAGTTATCCATATAGAATCTCCCAACAGGTCTCCAATGTTTTGTTCTATAACAAAATATCCACGTGGTCATTCGAGTGACCACATTTTAACTTGTGAGATCAGCTACTTACTTCACAAGTAAGAATGCCACACGCAATGGTCTATCCGTAATAACGATATCCGTATCTCGTTATTACTTCGACCACTGACGATTTAAAATTCAGTCATATGTAATTTCTATCTCACAATCACAACTCCTTGTGATTAACAAATCACCAAGACTTGAATCTACGGATTCTATTATTTAAATTAAATAATAGATATTGCAATACATATGCATCTATTATATATATATAAACACCTTGAATATAATCACTTATGTATCTTATACTATAAGAGTTTACATGATGATCATGTTTATGCTACGACAACTCTCTGTCAGTGGATCTACAATTTAATAACTTGTAGAAATTCGTTCTTTCTTTACGTCATTTCATTGTATTATCTTTCCAATGAGATAATACCGCCTTAACACATGTTTAGATCATTGATGAGACCTTAGCTCCTCCGCTTACACGATGACTCCATTGCTATCACAATGAAAAAGCATGTGATCAACAATGTTAGGAACTACTCCAAGTTCATTAATAAACTCCCTGATCTAGACCACAACTTTTGTTGCTTTCTAAAGCAATGATGTATAAGGCTTTCATTATTGAATAAAAGACTATTTCAGATTTGGAACATTTCCAACACATCGCTTAGCAGTAAACCAATATCCTAATTGAGATATGTAACATTTTGCTAGTCCTCGAGCAAACACATATACAAAGGAAATCAACTTAAAAGAAAATAAGGCACATACAACTTAGTCAGATAGTCTGTCGTTGAACTCAGAACTGAGATGGATGTATCACATCTATGAATGACTTCAAAGTTACACAACAAGAGTCAACTTTCACTTATCCAATGGAAACGGGTGTGTGTGTGTCAAAAAATAAGGTAAAGCGTCGAACATTCACAATTTGGTTCAGTTTTCCATCCCAAATGGACGATTCTTTCCTTACATTGCTCGTGAGATTCACACACCCTAAACTTGTTTTCTTTTATGCTCTCCCAATGGTGTACTCCTAAGCTTTTAGTTTCATTCTTTCATGTCCTTACACCTATCGAATTTGGCTTCGTTTAACCGACAATATCAACAGTTTATTCATGTGATGATTCTCCCATGAGTAAGTGTTCAACAAACTAGCTTACGCTAAGTGATTCAAATCCACTAGTTATGTAAAATCACACAGCTGTCACCATTTTTTTTAAGCTCACCCATATTTTTCTTCTTGACCCCTGTAGCGAGCTTTTAGTCAGTATCCCCCTGGCTTTTGAATGCCAAAGGGTACCAGGTCATAAGATACCCTGCAAACTTAATCACTCGAGTAAAAAAAGTGCCAGCATGAGACATAAGCTAAATTTAAGCAGTTTTCTCTTCTCTTTTTTTTTTTTGAATAAAAACTCAGAAAGAGAGAGTTAGATTCCTAGCATACGGTCATCACCAAGCATCTACTAGAGAGTCAAAACACTCCACACAAATTTTATAACATGCACGGAATCATCACAATCCTAAACCATTTCCTTCACCGGGTAAAATGTTCCAAATATAGTTGTCATCAAGGGAATTTTTTTTTTGAATCATGGTATACATGGTTTAGCATCTAGGTCGCGTCTATAACCTAAGCATGTGAACCTCATGTTCGCGTACAACGCTAAACCTCATTTTAGTGCATAAGTATCATCACATTTGTCATAGAAAAGCGAAACTTAGACTCAGGCACATAATATATCATCATTCACAAACTAATCCATTCTCTCAACTATATTCTTCATAGAAGTACGACTATCCAACTCACACAAACACACAAAAAGTTTTAATTTTTTTTGAAATTTTTGACATTTTTTTAAAGCAATAAAAGCACACAAAAACACATAAACAAAATAAAAACTCGTGTTTTCCACCCCTAAACTTAAACTAGACATTGTCCTCAATATCTTTAATCCTAAATCTGCATATAAAGGGTTGGGAAAGAAAATGAAGAAAATAATTCCCTTGATATGACATGTAATTTAATGGCTAGCTTTCATATTGCTCATGTTGGCTCATTGGTCAATTTTGGTTTAAATGTTCCGCGACGTCATGGTTCTAAAAAATCAAATAAAGCATTAAGAACAAATAATTGAAACAAGTGTTACTTAACTCTAACATCTACTAAACCAACTAGCATATCGAAGATCTACGGAGAAGAGGGATACTGATAATGAGTCACAAATAAACTTAAAATAGGTTAAACTATTCTAAAACTAAAAAAATAGAATAAATAAAAAGGGGAAAAGAAAAAAAAAGCTTGGGTTGCCTCCCAAGAAGCACTTCTTTAATGTCATTAGCTTGACTTTGTGCCATGTTTGATCATCGTAGCTCGAACCAAGTTATGCCATCATTGCATTTTGTGCAATTTTCATTTAGGCATTCTTTTTTTGCTCTCCATATTTTGATATTTTCATGTTCATCTCTACCAAGAAGTCCACCGAAATTTAATTTTCTATTCTGACAGCTTCGTTGATCAGATGGCTCTTCTTTGTCAATTTTACAGCAATTATTGTTGTTGAAAGATTTCTCAAGCGGGGTATAAATATTAAATATCTCTTGCTTGTGCTCCACCCTCAAGATTAGCTTACCCTTCTCCATGTTATTAGATTTCGACCCGTTGCTAAGAATGGCCAACCCAATATAATTGGAACGCCTCGTTCTTCTAGTATGTCCAGCACAATGAAATCTACGGGAAATATTAAATTTCCTGCTTTTATGAGCACATCCTCAATTTTGCGATGTGGTTTTGAAATTGTTGTATCAGCTAGTTGTAGCTTTATTGATGTTGATTTGATTTCACCCAATCCCAATTTCCTGTAAACAGAATATGACATTAGATTTATTCTAGCTCCCGTGTCACACAATGCATTAATAGCACAAGAATTTCCAATTGAAATAGGCAAAGAAAAACTCCCTGGATCTTTCAACTTGGGAGGCAATTTGTTTTGCATTCTTGCACTACTTTCCTCCGTTAATGCCACAATTTCAAACTCAGGAAGCTTTCTTCTCTTTGTTAACATCTCTTTCAAAAATTTTTTATAGCTTGAAATTTGTAATATCGCATCAATCAACGGAATATTGATTTAGAGCTTCTTGAGAACATCAAGAAAGTTTTCAAATTTTGTGTCTTGTTTATTCTTCTTGAGCCGTTGAGGAAAAGGAATGAGAGGCAGGTAAGCCTTAATTGAACTTGGTGCCTTGACAATGGTTGCTTCCGTGGTTTCTTCATTCTCAATTGAGGCGGGTGCAGATTTTTCCTCGATATAGCTTCATCAACATCTTCTTGGTAATCTTTTCTTTCTGGTCGTTTCACAGTAATCTCTGGTAATTATACCCTACTCCTTGTAGTTATAGCATTACTATTTTCCTCCATTGACTTCTTTTGAAGTCTTTGGGGGAATGGAAGTGGAGGTATATATGCTTTAACTTTTGCAGGAGTCTTGGGTGGATCGTTTTCCATTATTCTTATTGACATCACTTCCTCTTTAGGATTTATCATTGTATTGCTTGGCAATGATCCCTGTGGACGTTCTATAAGTTGTTGAGCTATTTGACCAATCTGTGTCTCTAACTTCTTGATAGATACTTGCTGATTTTGAAAATTAGTATCAATCTGTTGGAATATTTTGTCTGTTCTTTGCATAACTGATTGAACATCTCCCCCAAACTTGGTTTCTTCTCAAGCTGAGCATTATTTGGGGGCATTTCCTAGCTGAGTATCAGACCATCTGAAGTTTGGATGCTGCCTCATCCTGGATTGTAATTTTGAGAATACGGGTTGAAATTGCGGGAGCCATTTTGAATGACATTGACATGTTCTACTGGGAAACACATAGGCATACAGCTTTCAGTTGCATGGTTTGCTCCACAATTCTCGCATGATACGCTACTCATTACTACATATGCTCCTCTTGTCTAAGATTTCACCAACTCTACCTGCTTCGTCAATACTGCTATCTGTGCGTTTGTAGATGCAGGGTGATCCAATTCATACACCCCAGGTGCTCGAAGTGGTGTCACTCTTTCTGAAGAAAACGTTGAGTGTGTGGTGGCAATGAGTTCAAATAAATCCAAAGTCTCTTGAACTAACTTGCTGGTTATTGATCCTCCTGCAGAGGTGTCCACTTGAGATTTTTCCAACAGTGATATCCTGTGTAAAAGTACCTCACCTGATCTCCACTTAGAATTCCATGATTTGGACATTTTCGCATTAGCTCCTTGAATATGTTCCATACTTCGTGAAAGCTTTCTCCATCATGTTGTTGGAAGGTTTGGATTTCCAACCTCAATTTGGTTACTTTAGCGGGTAGAAAGAACCTGTTGCAGAATCTTCTTGTGAGATCTTCCCATGTTGATATACTTGCTTGAGGTTCCACATCTAACCACTCCAATGCGACATCTCTAAGTGTGTAAGGAAATAGCCTCAATTTGATAGCATCTTCATTGACCCCCGGAGCAAGAAAAATTTGGTAATTTCAGAGAAATCTGCCTATATGTGTATTTGGGTTCTCATGAGGTGGCCCGTAAAATTAAGAGTATTGCTCATCACATTTATCCATTTTGCCCTTATCTAAAAATTATTGACTCCAAAATCTGGGTACACAATACTAGAGTGCGAAAGTGCAGCAATAGGTGTCAAAAACATGGAAACAGGTAAGTCTCCTTCATTTATTTCTCTTTGCTCTTGTTGTTGATATGGTGGTGCAGCTACTCTTGCTGCTGTAACGCCCCAAATTCTAGGAACTCGAAGCGTTAAAAATCTTCTTAAATTTAGCTCTTTACTTCAACCAAAATATATTTCAAATACGGGAAATTTGAAGTTTGAAATATATAATAAAATATGATGGGAGATAATTTCCTATATAGACTTAGTCAATTACGGTAAAATTTGAATTTTGTAAAACATTCGGAAGAATCTCAGCAGTAACCATGGCGTAGCAGCGGAAAGATAAAAAATTATTTGACCTAGCAAACGTCGCCGAAAACTCATGAAATTTTAATAGAGACATTTTCATTCATGTAGGAACCACATATAAAAATTTTGGGTCTCGGTGATAACATTTAAAGCACGAAAATATTTTTCAAACGGAGTTGGACAGAAACTCGAAACTGTTCTAGCGTAGCAGCGGAAAGATAAAAAAATTGTTTGATCTAGCAAACGTCGCCGAAAACTTATGAAATTTTAATAGAGACATTTTCATTCATGTAGGAACAATATATAAAAATTTTGGGTCTCGATGATAACATTTAAAGCACGAAAATATTTTTCAAACGGAGTTGGACAGAAACTCGAAACTGTTCCGACGCAGCTTACTAAAACGGGCATAACTTTTTTTCTAGATAATATTTTGAGGAAATTCCAAAGGCCACTGTTAGAAGACTCGTAGATCTTTCATACCAAACTGATTTCCCTCAAAAACATGTACCACAGCCTAAGTTAGGCAGAATCTGAAATTTCCAAAACAGAAACTAATTTAATTGCTTTTACAAAGTTAACATTTAAACAAGACACTAAAGTCATTGGTCCATTTTAATCCATGCAACAAACAAGTTAAAACATAATTTACATATAGTAATAATCACTGCCATCCGCCATCACGCCTCCCGCCAAGCTCGTCAATCTGAAATGTTTAATTAGGGTGAGCATTTCGAAGAAACACTCAGTAGTATGTACACATGCTAACGAGAATTATATACAAACATTTACATATCATACAAAAGCCGTACTTCATAGTAAATTGGTGATCAATCGACATACTTTTCTTCTAGTGATGACCTTCAATCACAAAATAATTTACATAGTGATTACCTTCAATCACAAATATTCATAGTCATAGTGATTACCTTCAATCACAACATAATTCATAGAGCAATTACGGTTACGTACATGCTAGCATATAAATTTCTCAAAAGCAAAATCAACTTGTGTACGGGAGATGATACTACCTTAAGATCTTTAGAAAAATTGTTGAGTTGTAGGAGAAATTTTCAATTTTTTTGCACTTTCACCAAACTAATCAGCAAGCCTGCCTTTGCCTTCTTCAAGTGTGTATTTGGAAATGGTTGTGCACGTGTGTATGAGAAGTAAAAATAGAATGAGAAGAATTATTCCTTGTCACAAAAGCCAAAATTGCCAATTTGCAAAGGTGAGTTGAATGTTGTGTGTATAAATGATGGCTCCAGTTTGTGCAAGTCAATATCCGGTCTCCAGGCAGTTGACAAACAATATCCAAAGGATAAGGTGGTGGGGTGGTTATGAATTTTCAAAATGTTATCCTAATAGGAACGTGCCAATCCAAAACCAAATGTGTGTGTATATATTTATATATATTGGTAGTTAAAAATGAAAATGGTGGTTAATATGTTAAGTGGGTAGTTATTGAACTTCGAAGATGGTAAAAAAAAGAATGAATGGAAATGCATTGGTGAGAAAAATAAAAATAAAAATAAACTGAGATAATGAAATTAAATTTGGGGTAAATGGTACACTATAACAAGTGTATCAAATTTAAAAACAAGTGAACGCAACTTTACTATCGTGACCAAATAATTAACTCAAAATATTAGAGGTGTCGTAGCGACGCGACGTGACAAGTTAACTAAATTCCTTCAACTTTTAAAGTAAAATTTTCCTGAAAGAGTTCAAAAATTTCGGTCGCTACACTGCGGCTTGTCCAATTGGTTGAGTTTGAATCGGAACATGCTGATCGTTTGCCATTTGATATTGCTGTTTGTGCTTGTGTTTTTTCCGTCTTGTCTGAAGGTGCATTCTATCTCCGAGTCAAACAGTTCAAGCTCATCACCTTGGGCACGGGGCATGCAAAGAACACTTTTTTTTTCCTGTAATAAAAAGAAATTAAACAAAATCAAATAGCAGTTAAGACTAAAATAAATTAAGACTAAAAGTAATTAGTCCCCGGTAACGGCACCAAAAACTTGTTGCATTTTTTTATCGCAAGTATACGATATCGTAACAAGTAGTAAAGTGGACCTTTGAGTCCAGATATTATTCCCACGAGGACTTAACTTTAGGTACTTAATATATTTTTTCTACTACTACTTGACAAAAATAGCAAATAAAAAACGATGAGTGTTGTGAGAATAGATTTTCCTAAATCAATTAAATGCCCAAGACTATGGAAACGAAAGTAATGAGAATTATGATGAATGACAAATACAAATGACTGAAGTTTCACGTATATAGAATGTATTAGGGCAAAACAACTTCACTTATTGATCACCTTAGTTCCTAACTCAAGATTCTAGCCTAATGTAGTGTTCGATCGAATTTTCCTACAGTATTCAACTTACCCCTCTCGAGTTCTTGTTTAGCCTACTCAACTAATTCAATTTCATATCTCTATACAAATTATCCTTAGTTAAACGAGTTATGTTACTAGGAATTCATATAACGACCGCAGCACTTAGTATAGGTATCTCTACACGTTATACCTTGTTACCGAATTTTATTACACGTTCTAAGTCTCGAATTCACTTCTCGATTCTTAAGAAACTCAATAGATCATTAAATTAGTGGTCAAATAATCTAAAGCATTGCATTCATAACAAAATCAACACATGGAAGAATAAAAACTCAGAAATTCTTGAATCCAACAACTAAGGATCTCAATAAGTTACATTGTTTGCCCTAATAGAAAATTTAGCTACTTATAATTAAAACAAAGAAATAAATAATAAAATTTGAATACATCACCGGATTTAAATGATACAAAAGTTGAAAAAGGATTAGCTCTTGCACCAAGATCTCTTTCCACTTTCAACCCCTTGATTTAGCTTGAATCCTTGATGTAATTTTTCACGTGAAAAATGACTTCAAACTTGTATTTTTCTCTTTATTTTGCAATGCGTGGAACCCCTACTCCGTGCCTTCCCCAGTATATTTATAGTTCCTCACATTTATGGCCAAGTTTGAGACTCATTCATGGGCTTTTCGTAGAAAAAAAAAAAAAACAAAACAAAACCTAAATTTTACGACGAGAAAGCAGCGCCTAGGTGCCGCGAAGTCTTCTCAGGCAACGCCGAGGCGCTGCATCTCTGGTCATTTTTCTTCTTCCATTGCTTTTCATCCTTTTTTTCATCATTTTATCATTCCTTCAACTAAAACACTAGCAAACACATTAAATTCGTTCTATAATTAACAAATGAAGCAACCAAATGAAGCTAAAATGGTACGAAACTCGTGTGTAAAGCACACTCATCAATATGCTATCATTCTAGTCTGACTAGAAGTTAGCATCAGTGATTCATGAACTCTAGGTTCATTCATATAAAATCTTCTAGAGATTTTATCTGTATAGTTTGGGATGAGTTAAGCAATCTTCTAGATCTATCTCTATAGATCAACTTGCTTCTCCCATATCTATCACGGAGAAATTATTTGACAACCATAATTTCAACAATTGAAATATTGAAACGTCGTTTCCTATAATATGTCTCATACATATAATATCAGGAATGCGACAATGCTCCAATTACTTCTTGTAAACTCACAATTCATTTTCATTTTTTATAAAATCAAACATTTTGACTTTTTTTTTAATCAAATCAAAGATTTTAGCTCCAAGAGGCTTGTTTCAATTCATATTGACATTTTCTTGTAAACTTATTTACAACCTATGGGTTCTAATCCATTAGGCAAGTCGACTAAGGTCAAACCTTGGTTACATACATCAAGTCCATTTCTTTAAGTCAACACTTGACTTTATTTCTACATAATTAGTAGGTTCATTATCCTTGATTAGTAATTCCTGATTAGTAATCATGGATTCGTACCTTCCAGGAAATCGAATGATCCTACAAGATTTACATGGAACTAACGTGTCCTCAAAAGTCTCCACTTCCTGATCAAGAGTATGTCCCTCAACTGGTATAGGATAAGACTCAGTTTCATCATTTGGTCAATTATATTCGTGGACTCTTGAATTCCTTCAAGATTTATTCTGCTCCTACTGTCTCTCCTAGAAAAAACACTTTCTTTAGGAGCATAACATGTCTTGAGATGAACATCTTCTTCTCAACGGGATTATAGAATTGATATCCAATTGTCTCTTAGATATCAATAAATATGTATTTATCGGATCTAGTCTCAAACTTATCCGATCCAATACGCTTCACATAAGAGTCACAGCCCAAACTTTCATATGAGAAAAGTTGAGCCTTTGCATAACTCGTATGAAGTTTTGTCAACCAATTTAGATGGGACACGATTTAGTGCACAACACGTGGCAATCAGTGCATGACCTCAAAATAATTTTTGAATGCTTGCATAACTTGTTCTTAATTACATTATATCTGATAGTGTACGATTCCTCATTTTAGATGTATCATTATGTTGCAATGTATGTGGAAGAATCCACTGCATGAGAATCTCATTCTGTTTTAGATAATCTAAATTCTCCATTTTAGATATTCTTTACCTCGATCAAGTCTTAGTGTAAGAATATATTTGCCTATTTGTTTCTCTATTTCTAGCTTGAATCCCCTGAACATTTCAAGAGTTTCTTGCTTGAATTTCATCAAATATACATGATCATTTCTGAAATGGTCATTAGTAAATGTGGTGAGATAAGATAAACTTCACCTAACATTAATTGATATGGGTCTACATACATCACTATGTATTAGACCTAGTAATTGTGCAAATCTTTCTCATTTTCAAGTAAAATGAGATTTAGTCATTACGCCTTACAGATATGATTCGCATTTGTCAAATGATTCAAAATCACTTGACCCAAATATACATCTATATGTAAGTTTGGAATTGCATTCTCATTTATGCGACCAAATCCGCAATGCCAAATATAGGTTTTATTCAGATTATCATTTTTATGTATTTCAATTTCTATACTTATTATAGAATACTCAATATTTACAATATAAATGTCATTTTGTAATTTACCATAACCATTAAGATCTTACTAAGATAAAAATGAACAACAACTGTTCTTAACATTAAAATAATTCATGCCAAAATATGAAATTTATTTAATACTCTTGGTAATTGTGATAACAAAAATGACATTTATCTAATTCTAATATTAAACCTAAAGGCAATGGCAAGAAATATGCTTCTACAGGCAATGCAACAACTTTTGCTCATTTTTAACGTGTAGGTCAACTCTCCCTTCTGCAGTGATATAATTTTATTTAGTTTCTACATATTTATACAAATATGAGATCCATATCTAGTATCTAATACCCATGAAACTAATGAATTAGATATAAGCTTTGCAATTTCATTTCCAATGACCTACCATTCCAAAATGATAATAAGGATCATCAGATTTGATATTGTCTTTATTCACTTTAACTATCTTAGTCATCTTGGTTGCTTTCCTAAAGCATCCTTTAGACTTCCCTATAGGAATCTATGAATAAGATTTGTCCACTACAAACACAGATGTTAGACTTAACAGTTTTAAGCATGTTCAGCAACTCAATGAGCGTGCTTCGAGTTTATTCATGTTAAATTCATGATTAGTTATGAATAACTCTCTGACAGAGATTGCAGAACCAAGTCTATACTTAGTTCATTGCTCATAACTGTACGCAATCGAGACAACTTCTTAAAGTAGTAGCATCTTCAGAACACAAGCACTAACTGAAGATTCTTCTGCCATTATGCACTGGTATAGTTGCTAGGAAATCTCATATCTTTCCACATGTGATTGTTCATCATTCAACACATTGAGATGAAAAATCAAGTGTTAACATTTATACTTTTATGTTGCTTTGTAACTCAGGTGATATAGTAGCAAACATCACACATGTTACAGTACTATTGTCATCATTGTGTTTATTATAGTAGCCACCTCTTCCTTTGTTGAGTCATCAACAAGTGTCTTTGGAAAGGGCTACTCAAGGACACAACCAATTTTTTTCATGCCTGAGAACAATCTCAGATTACGGTGTCAATCAAGAAAATTTGGTTTGGTTGTTGGCATCCAATATGCCTCTTAAATATATATGGTTACTCATGATTCAATAAACGTAAACGACGAAATTTACTTAACGTGCACAGCGGAAAATAAATCAAATTTCAATTCCCACCACGGATCTGCTTTGTGTTTAGATAGAAACCGTATTTAGAATAATACCTTTGATGAATTCTGCAAACTCCTTTGTTGATTCTCGAACTCCAATGATCACGATCTGCAATCCAAGCTGTCCAATTGTTTAGCCTTCAATGGTGACCCACACAGAGAACAAGAATGACGGCTACAGTTTTCTTTTTTTGTGCTAGCAAGAATAATGAAAAATTTCATACAATTTTCAAACCCTATCAGCCTATTAATATAATTCCAAGCGAGCTCGGCCTGTCTGTTAAACTTAACTCGATCCAATATTTAATTAATCGAATTAATTGAATTTGGTTCATGAATTAACTAATCCAATTAATTAATTCGGGCCTATTAATAAGCAACCTAATTAATTAATTATCCAACTCTTGTCAATTAATTAATTGGTAAATCTCATTCTTTTGGTTCTCTTTTGTGTGTGACTCATTAGGTTCTCGATCACGATATCTAACGACGTGAATTATTATTTTGATATAGTCAAAAGTGATAAATTAAAACACCCCTTTTCATTTATCACTAATTCACATTCGTCGTCCCAGATTGATATCTAGAAATGTGTTAGGATAATACATGTGATAGGAAATGTTACGTGATGTGACAAAACCAAGCTTATTCGTTTATCGTGAAACTATAATCCTTTCGTCAATACGATCCTATCAATTATGAGATATGGATATGTGTCAATCTCAATTATCGATCCTACCTTTTATCCTACCGTTAAGTCAATGTAAGTCGAAAACTCATTTTCGACTTACGAGTTCACCTTGGCCAAAGATTTCATTATCAATTTAACTGGATAAAATGTCGATCATAATCTCTTACTATCTAAGAGTGACGAATCCTCTATCGATCATTCACAACCTTCATATGATTCTTGACATACCCGAACAATGTTGTATTAGCGACCCTTGGCAGAGCAACATCCAATACCATCAAAGTACGACTGTCCTCATATAAGGTACTATGATGATCTCAAGTCAAATTACCAATTCCACTACCGAATGTTAGAGATTAACCACTAACTCTCAGATAGTTATACGTGTGGAATCTCCCAGCTGGTTTCCAATATTTTGTTCTATAACAAAACATCCACGTGTTCATTCAAGTGTCACCACACTTTATCTTGTGAGATCAGCTACTTACTTCACAAGTAAGAATGCCATACACGATGGTCTATCCGTAATAACGATATCTTTATCTCGTTATTACTTTGACCACAGACGATTTAAGATTCAGTCATATGATATTTGTATCTCACAATCACAACTCCTTGTGATTAACAAATCACCAAGACTTGAATCTATGAATTCTATTATTTAATTTATTAGAATATTAATTCAATTAAATAATATATATTTCCATACATATCCGTCGATTATATATATATTCAAGGTGTTTATGTCCAAAGTTGATTGGACATAGGCATAACACTTACACCTGACACGTTATCAAACCATAGTTCTATTTTTGAAAACTTTGAGGTTCCTCAAGAAAATGTGTATGTGTAAAGTGCACATTTAAAGCGCCCAATGCAACCTTTGCAACGTGCGTGGGCGCGGACCAAGCCATGGACTAGCCATAGGCTAACCAAGGTGTAAATGGACTGATATTATGAAATTACTATATTTAAAAGTGTTCCACAATATAAACAAATTCAAACACTTTCAATGTGCTTTTTATCGATTAATTTTTGAGTTCACCTAATTAATTGTAATAGTCCACTACATTAAATATTCCAATTTAATATTTTGACCCAATAAATGACTGCAATTAATTCCAACAACAAGATTAGTATAGAGCACAATAAATTTCTTGATTCCTACTTTGTTTCTAATGCTTATATATATGGCCTCATTCCAAAACCTTGTTTCCATAGCTCTGTTTTGCATCTTTCTGCTAAAGAAATGCCATTGCCTTTCCCTCATAAAAGCCTTATCCATCGATCAAAACACGAAAAAAAGTTTAAATAAGAAATAATCATTTAAATACAAGAAACAACATATCTTCGTCGTAAAATTGATCAAGAAATATTGTTGAGAAAAACATAAATTATATTGGGACATTATGAAATAATCAAAGGCGGTAAAAAATGTTTACCATTTAACTTTGTAGCGGAATGGACCTTCGATTTGGTAGAATGCGGGCTCATCTCAACTTACCAATATCAAATACAATCAAACAATTACTCCAACTCACAACTAATATTATAACTCTTTGATTGCCAATTCTAATATACCTACAAAAAACACAAGATTGTGTTGTTTGCAAAAGGGGGCGACAAAGGCAGAGAGAAGGCAAGGCACTCAGGAGGAGAAGAAATCAACCACATGTTCTCTCTTCAACACATTCACAAACCACACACGTTTCTACATGACAAAATGGGCATATATATATATATATATATATATATATGTGTGTGTGTGTGTGTGTGTGTGTGTGTGTGTGTGTGTGTGTGTTAGGTTATATCATCAATTGGGCCAAGAAACAAAGTAATGGGCCAGCAGATTAAAAGGGTCATCCAAGAGTTATAGTGGCTATGAACACATTAACTAATTAAGTTGCTTCCAATGGCCCGAGTTATTTTCGGGTTAAGCCTATAAATTGATTGTGTTGATAGTTATTCACTCATCGGCCGAGGCCTATGAAATATAATCCAAAACTATTTAACAATATTGCCCGGTATTTATTAGGTATAAAAAAAAACCCAACAAGTCTCCACCTTGATACTCAATCAATCTGCAAGTAATCAAAACACAGAGTTAAAGCTTGCATAATCAAGGCAGCTAATAAAATTAGAATCACAAACCTTACCTCATGTTTCGGACCATACATGCTCCATATACTTACAAGGGCTAATGTTACAAACAAATACCCAAGTAGGAACAGATAACTACGGTAATCAATCAAGAGAAAATAAACACGCGATGAAGATATCATATAGGATAACACATATCTTTTAAAAAAACACGTTCACATAGAACAATAGATTAACACCAAGTTAATCAAGCACACGATCAACACATATGCAACAAATGCATAAATGACCCCATGAAAAGATCTCACTACACTTATCCTATCCCATTCTATGTTGCTCATTTCTTGAGAACACATATCTCACCTCATTGCCCACCATGCTCACTAAATGAATCACTCAACACATGTCTAACTGGTAGACCTCTATAGATCCTAAGTTCTTGGGATAATCCCTTATCACCACATCACTTCTCCCAACATAAGTAGATAATGGGTCTCCACCTGACAGAAGTGATAGAAGTGACTCTCTCACACTCCACCTGATCAAGGTCTCTTCACAGATAAATGATTTCAACATTTGATCACCTATCCACCCGTGATCCAAATGTCACACTCCACATCCCTGGTACAAACCATCAATGTACCCATAGGTATCTATACTCCATCTCACCAAAAGACATACAACACATTACTAATGCATCTTAACCCACTATACATGCAAACAATTACACCAAATAATTAAATTGCTCTCAAATTCATGCAAATGCACATATCAAAAACATTAAAATGCACATATAACCATGCAATAAAATTAAGCAATCACACACATGCAAAAATGATTAAAAATTGATGCACATGCAGTAAATAGATTTACTCCCAATAAACTTCACTAGAGTCATCACTTGACCCTATTGCCACATTTGCCTTATCTCTTATCTTGCACTTCTATTTATCATTCTTTTTGGGACAGTCCCTAATAAAGTGCACAGCCTTACCACAACTGTAACACCGTCTACCATTAGACTTGTCCCATCTCTCGCCCTTCTTCTTACCACCCTCATCACTCAATTTTCTACTCGAATCACCAATATCTTGACCTCTATACAAATTCATCTGCTTAAACTTCATTTTACTCCTCATCATATGCAACTTACAACTTCTTATTCTCTTTTTCAGCTTTAATATCTATCTTCTAACTCCTAAGAGAATCTATGACAATCTCGGATGTTAAAGTGTCTCTACCATACTTAATTGCATTCTTAACCCCTCTATATGAATCAGACATATAATTAAGAAAAATAATGACCTTATATATTTCAGTTATTTTTTCATCGTAATTAACGATATATTAAACAAGTTTGTTGAAAATATCCAAATTATCATCAAAATTCTTTGAAAGATCCATTTTAAAACTGAAAAAATCTTTCAAGCAAGTACAACTTTTTAGGAATAGATTTAAGCAAATATAAGTCCCCCAACTTTTGCCAAAATTCTTTTGTAGAATCAAGTTTTCCAACTTTTCTCAAAACAGTGTCAGATAGGTGTAAGATAATTGAAGTGTAAGTAAGTTTATCATATTCTTCTTTTCGTACTTTTGTTAAATTTGTAGGAAATTTTCTATTTATGGCCTAAAAAATATTTTTTTGAACCAAAATTTCCTTCATATTTTGTTGCCAAATTGAAAATTCTCATTTCCCATTGAAAATCCCAACTTTGAAATGTGAGGACATTTGGAAAAACCGAACAACGAAAGTGTACAAATATGTCTCACAAAGTAATCCTAATGCCACAATATACACTGTTCTAGATTCTAGGGTTTTGTGAGACTCAAGATCTCAGATCAAGGGAATGTTCAAATAGGTCAAGTTTAGGTGTTCTAACGGAATAATTAATGCAACACGAATGTATACCAACAAAAATTCAAATTCTCACGCAATAGAGACAATCAAACACGGAAGCAATTATCAATTTGCAGTTAAATCCAACACTTCAAATATGGTAAATAATTCCTAAATATCTAGCACAAGCAATGGTTACCCCCACACGGTAACCCCAATCATATTGTCACCCCACGCGATGATGTGCTAATGCTGAAATTTAAATTTAGGATAAGTCAATACACCAGAACGGACCAATCTAAGTTTGTAAATAATGAGAGACGCGAATTTCCCCCTTTAGGGACGGCCACTATTTGCCCTAAAGCTTTCATGAATTGCAGCAACCAATCGAACACCAAACTGAATCACAAATGCGCAGGGGCAAAATCATCAAGTTTTCACCGTTTAACATGAAACAGAAAACTAACAACACCAAAATGTTAAGAACAAACTGCCTGAAGACATCGTCGTCAGGAAACGCTCTCGCACCCTCACGTACGGTCCCTGGAGTTCCACACATCGTCATTGTAGATCAAGCACCACTCACCCAGGGCGCCTTGGTCTGCAGATCAAGGTTCTTGCCTCCGTTTCACCAATGGACTTCTGGATTGCTTGGAAATCAATCTTACGGGTCCGATTTTTGGGAAAATTTTTGGACATTTTGTTCTAGCCGATTTCTACTTCGTTTCTCGGTGTTTTCAAGTTTGTTTTTCACCAGAAATCCACTACCAACATGGCTCTGATACCAATTGTAGCAGAATGGACCTTCGATTTGGTGGAATCTGGGCTCTGTTCAACTTCCCAATATCAAACACAATCAAACAATTACTCCAACCCACAACTAATATTATAACTCTTTGGTTGCTACTTCTAATATACCAACAAGGAACATAAGATGGTGGTGTTTGCAAAAAAGGGGCTACGAAGGTAAAGAGAAGGTAAGGCACGAAGGAAGAGAAGAAAGCAGCCACATTTTTATGTATGTTGACATTTTTCAAGTCTTTTTTCGATTTTTTATTTTTTTTATTATATACTAAACCAATAATGAAAAATAAGCATACAAACACTCAAAAACATACGAAAAGTAAAAACCCAAATTTTTTCCCATGATTTGATCGGCACCCCTCCTATATAGAATGAGATCCTCCCAGATAATTTACTATGTCTGATACCAAGGCCCATCGTTAACTGTAAAGATCCGTTCATATGGGAAATAGTCTCATATCCCTGGATTATTTAGTATAGGTGGCAATTTGTTTTATATTCTTCATTCAACATCATTGTTACCAAATCCTCCAGATTCTTCTTATCTGTGAGAATATCCTTCATAAATTTAACGTAGCTAAGCATTTGTGACACTGCATCCATAAACGGTATATGGATTTATAGTTTCGTGAATACCTCAAGGAATTTCCAGAACCGCTTATCTAATTTTTTAACCTCAGTGGAAACGGTAGTAGTGGTAGAAATTATTTAGTTGGAGTGGTTACATTAACCTTTAGATTCTCTAATGCTTTTTCTATCTCTAATTCTTTTTTCTGCTCAAATTCCTCTAAGTGCTCCTGAACCGTGATAAGTACATTTTCTTCTCTTTATATTGATCTCTGGTTGTTCAACTCTACTACGGGTAGTTATAGCCTTGCAATGCTCCTTGGGATTTGTTTTAGTGTCACCGGGCAATACTTTTGATAGTCTTTCTAAAAGTGTCTCAAATGTAACGGTCCGACCTCGCAACTTGCCCAATTGGTACCAATATTTAACTTAAGTCTTCCATATGATGGAAGTCTTGGGTTCGAATCTTGAAGGACGCGTCAGAAAGCTGTGAGGAGTAAGATGGGCCTAGGCTCTCCCAAAGTGGACAGTACATATGATATGATAATGGCCCCAGTGCAAGGTCGGGTCGTTATAAAAAAAAGGCACTTCCTGAACTTGCAAGATTTTATTTGTTCTTTGCATGTGTTGGGTAGATATCACCGCCAGTTTAGTAACAAGATCTTCTAATAAAAACTTCTTTTCATTCTGTTGAAAGCTTGGTGATACAATTTGTTGGGGTGTAGTCTGGGCTTCTTGATTGTTGCTCCATTAAAAACTAGGGCGATTTCTCTAGCTTGGTTAGTAAGTGTTAGGATTTTGATTGTATTGTTAGCTTTGAAAATTTTGGGTATAATTTACATCTTCCAATGTCTGAGAAAAAGGACTCCCTTCAGTGCAATCAACACTCTCATGATTCTCACCACAATGCTTACATTTCGGTCCCACTGCTTAGGCTGCATTCATTTGATCTATCTTCTGTGCCAATGATGCCAACTGTGCTAATATTGCTGTCAAAGAATCAACTTTGATTATCCTAGCATCTTTCTTTCCCCTCGTCTTTTCGATAGGCCAAAGTGCACTGGTGTATGCTAAATTCTCTATGATTTGGTAGATGTTTCTTTTTGTGATAGAACCATCGTACACAGAGTCTAAGTTTGCCTTGCTTATCGAATTCAAACCAATGTACAAGTATTGTACCTGGAACTACTCCTGCAATCCTTATTGTGGGTATTGGCGGAGCAAACTCTTGTATCGTTTCCAAGCTTCTGAATAATATTTTGAGTCCAATTGTTGGAATGTGGTTATCTCATTCCTCAGCTTTGCAATCCTCTTCAGTGAAAAATACTTGCTTAGGAACTTCCGACTCAAACTGTTCCAAGAGTCATACTTCGAGGTGGGAAAGTATCTAACCATTCCTTTACTAAGTCTCTCAATGTGTATGGGAAGAACTTCAGTTAGATTGCTTCACTAGACACCCTTGGATACTTGATAGTTGTACACATGTCCCGAAATCTTGATAATGAGCGTTGGGATTCTCCGTAGCTCTCCCAAAATCTTAAACATGTTGATCACATGCGTCTTCACTTCGAAGTTTGCCTGACCAAACGTCGGATATACTATGCTAGACTGACTTTTCACAATCGTTAGAACCATGTATTTCTGCATTAGCCTTCCATTTTCATCGACTACAGCCATAATAGGAGCCTCTGCCACCATATTTGCCTCGATGGCAATGGAATTTAGATTACCATTTGCCATGTGTTCCTCTTTCTGTTTTTGTTATGCTTCCAACTGGTTTTTCTTTGAAACCTAAATGTTTGCTCGATTTTCTAGTCAAATCGAGCAAGATCAGCCTGTCTCGAACTTTGCATACAAAGTTCGAAAAAAGTAAGAAAGAAACACATTGATTTTTTTATAATATAATATATTAAACTACGAAAGCAATAAAATTTAGATTAAAACTATAACTAACTAAAACTTTTCAAATGCTATAGTCCCCAACAACGGCACAAAAAGTTTGACCTTCGAAATCCTGCAAGTGCACGGTGTCATAATCAAGTAATACAATTATGAATAAAATGTCGAACTCATGAGGACTATGTGTTTGATCTAGTTAAAATTATTAATATCCTATATCAAATAGCAAAAGTGATTTGAGATTATCTATGCTAATTTATAAGTTATTAACTAAGTGAAAGCAAGTAAAATTGGTTTTTAAATATTTGAGAAGTATTGCTAAACTATCGAATCTCCCTTATTAATCAATTTTTAGTTCAACAATTTAAAATGACAATTTGAAATTATTCTTGTTGGTTAATGTTCCCATTTTAATTAAAAGCCTCTCTCAATAACGATTAAATATATTTCTACATGTGACATTATATCTCTATGAAATATACGAACATGCAAAAAAGTATTCAATGTGCTAGAACATATATAGAAACCATATAAAGTAAATGATATATCTTTTAATTAACCTGTTATGCATGCAAACTACGCGCAGATGGATATGACCATAATAAAACATTGCCGGAAACGACTAAAAATTAAAGTCATGGAATTAAATCAATGAAAAACAAATTCAATTTTTTTTTTTTTTTTTATAAATTTTAGTCAATTGCGTAATTTTTTATTTTTTATGATTCAAGTCATTATTGAAACTATTTAGATATTCAATATTCAAGTGTAAGATAATGAGAGTTTTAAAGGAAAGGTAGATCTTCTAGATTATTTGATTAGTTAAGTAATTTTTTTTTTTCAATCACCATATTTGACTCATTGCAACTATAAATTCTACTATTTTGATATTGTTCCCTAATAAATTTGTGGTGGGTTTGGTTTTAATAATTTTTCCCTTCCCTTCCTTCAATGGATAAAAAGATTATTATATTATTAGGGAATTTGGCACAAATGGTCCATAACTTTTTCCTTAGTGTCTAAATGATAAATTAAAATATAAAGAATACAGTTGGAGCTCTAATAACTGTAGTGATAAGAAAAATGATGAACTCCATACCGAAACACATAGGTTAGGATTGTCTGTCAAGAAATAAATATTAAGGATCATTTGCACAAAGGATCATTTGCGTCGAATTCTCTTATTACTAAAGTAGTAGTATTTTATTGTCTCATGCATTAAATAACAAATTGACATATGCATGTCACGTGGAACGACTACCAATAGTCTTTACTATGAATATTATTATTATATTACTATAGCTCTCTATTTTGCTTTTCCTTTTTTTTTTTGGCTCTAAAGATAAAACTACACGTAGAAAATGAAAATATGCATTCTAATGTTATTAGAGTATTTTCAACGATGGTGTAAAATAGAGATTTAGATTTTCAAAGAGATCGAAAACCCTTCCAATGGAGAGATGCAAATGAGATGCAAATTGTATTTTTCGACAGAAAATATAAAAGAGGATGTAAATTTACATTTTTTTTTTAATTCACAAGAAAAAAATGAAGAATTTAGATTTAGATCTATTAGAATGTAAATGAAGATGCAAAAGATTTTGAAGATATATTTACACCCAATTTTACATCATCATTGGAGATACTCTTAGTACACAGAATTCAGGATTAACAGACCCTGAGTTGTGCGTGAAATATGACATCTTACCCAACAAATACCGACATAATTTTTAGCTCCTTTTGCATCAACATACTTTTTTTCTATTTTGCATCAACATATTTTTCCAACCAAAACGGAAACTTGAACTTGTTCTATGCACGTGTCTTTCGTTGATTAAATACTATATATTGATAGAAGATAAAGTTGTCGGTCATAAAAAAGGACAAAAAAAAAAAAGGACAGCAAAGCCAAAT
Source organism: Fraxinus americana (assembly GCA_035079005.1). NCBI lineage: Eukaryota > Viridiplantae > Streptophyta > Magnoliopsida > Lamiales > Oleaceae > Fraxinus > Fraxinus americana. Next base: position 17,143,793 of record CM068715.1, on the reverse strand, counting down.
ATATTTTACCACGCGTCGGTTAGAAAGTGACAGCTTGGGTGACGCAGTCCGTAAATTGATAGTGCAACGTAGCAAAATGTCTTTTTGGTAGATATTTGTCAAATTGACAGTCCACTCCATATATTGTGCAAATTCTGGATATTTCGAGGTTTTTTTTTTTTCCCAATACATACGTTTGGTATTAGAACACAATTGCATTTCAGACCAGACGTCGAGAAAGTGAGCTGTTGTTAATGAAACTTCGTCCTTGTTTGAGCCCCATTTTTTTTCATTGAGATATGCTACAAAAACAGGGAATTTTGACAGGATTAAAAAACAGGTACATATGTCACACACTAGTTGGGCAATTTGAAAAAAATACACAGACAACATGCAATCAGTGGCTGCCAAGTCAGGGTGGCTCTAAAACCCTGTCAAAATTACCTGTTTGAGTAGAATTATCCTTTTTCATTAAAATCCATTATTGAACAGTGATTTGACCCAATTACAACCACACATTATTCAATAAAATAATGTTACATGCAAATTCAAAATTTTTCTTATTTTTTAAACCACACATTCTCTATCATAGCACTCTATAAAATGCATTTTTTGTAATAAAAATAAAATGGGGCTCAAACAAGCCTTTAGATGGTAAAAATCATAGATAAATAAAAAATAAAATGATTGTGAATGAAAAAACAGGTAACTTTTAATGCATATTATCAGGGGAAAAAATTGAATTGAAAAATTAGAAGTTTTGAAATAAAAAGTTCTTTAATATTATTATAATCTTTAGGTATTAACCCAATTATTGTTATTTTTTCGTAGGGCCCAAAAGAATTTTTAAATAATATTATTATCTTAATGAACGTGGAGAGATTATTAATGTAGTACTGGCCTAAATCGAGACTATAATTTTTACTATTTGAGTGTTATTATTAATTTTTGGAACATTCATTTATTGAGATTTTATTGTAGTTTGCATGAAGAATATGATTCAGCTCCGATGCAACTGCTAATTCGGTCAAGGATTACGATATTGCGCCAATTCTTAGAAATGAAGTCAAAGTTAATCATTTCTTTAAGGTTATGACAGTGATGAAGTCATCCCATTTTTTTACGTGGACCCAACACCAAGATATCATATATGATGATCGGAATGGAGAATTCGAGTTAAATAAATGAAAGTGTAACAAATGTATTGCAAGTTTATAAGATTACTGTCGAACATGTAACCAACAAGGGAGGAGAGTATGCTGGAACAATTTCTGGATTTTGGTTGGTGGTTATGGTAAATGAAACTAACACCTCGGTAATTGTGAATGAGGAGAAATGTGAATTTGAATTCGCATTTACTTTGGTAACACTGTTAATGATTTTAGTTGAAATGATTGATTTTCCTTCTTCCGTCTTTGGTCGTGCAATGGGGTCCAAAATGGTTGTCAAATACAGATCAATCAATGCAAATACTTTGGACCAAGGAGTGGATTATCTTTCGGATAGACTCTCAAAGGCGAATGAAGGCTCAAATGCCAACAAGCATCCTCTCCTTACAACTAAGATAATCTACAATGGTGGTGTAAAATTAGGTATAAATTGATAACTTCAAAACGACTTTTGCATCTCACTTATATCCCAATAGATCTAAATTCAAATTTCGCTCCAATGGAAAAATCAAAATCCACTTTTTGCCTCTTGTGGATATAAAAAAAAATGTAAATTTATATTTATTTTTTCATTTTTTTTTCTAAAATTAATGCAATTTGCATTTCGTTTGCACCTCTCCACTAGAGAGGTTTTTCGGCCACTTTGATGATCTCAATTGTGATTTAAGATCTATTTTAGACTACAATTGAAGATGCTCTAAGAAGGAAGGTACTTTGGTGAGATGATGGATGAATATGTAGTCCAAAAATGGGAAGATATTCTTCACTATTTTTTTTAATTAAAGTTTGCATTGTTTTTATTTTTTATTGTTTGGTTTATTATGGAAATGACTTAATTCTTTGGTAATAAATAAGATGGACCAAGAGTACTCTTGACGATAAAAACTGGATCAAATGATTTTATTGATAAAGAATTATAATCAAATATCAAAGTAAATACAATCAAAATATTACTAGTCTAAATACTTGAATTAGAATAAGAGGAAAAATAACTATTTGAGAGGTTATATTTGAACTGCATGCATTTTTAGCGCGAGGAGGGTATTTATAGATTTCTCTCAAGTATTGGTGTAATTTGGTACTTTTTACATTGTGCCAAGTGGCCGCCTCTTATTGGTGACTGATATCTGATTTCGATATTTCGATTAACAGTTACATTTTATTTATTGGTCCTTGTGCTCTTTATTAACAACCTAAAGCTAGTCTATTCATGATGAATGGTTCGCTATATTCAGGCGAACCCTATACGTGTATCCTTTTGGCCTGTGATTTTTTGTACCTTGTCGGAGGGAGAGTACTGCAAGGTATGTATTTTAGTGGAACAAAGTTGTTCCGACTTGCAGGTTTCTCTGCGAGGGTTAACAAATAGTCTCCCAAGTCCGAGTTCAATATTTATATTGACTTGAGAAGTTGTTTTATCCGTGCGGCGAACATGTAGTTTGCACAAATTTTTATCTTCGAAAGAATCTCAAGGTTTTATATTGACTTGAGAAGTTGTTTTATCCTAGCGGCCTTGATTTCTTGTTAGTTCAATCATTGGCTTAAGCCTTTCGTCTGAACCTACAATATATCCTTTTTTCTTACCATTGTATTTTCTTCTTCTTGTGTGTACTTGGTAATGACATTTGGATCTTTTTTCGCTGTTGCGTATTTCTTTCGTTCATGTTCGTGTCCATTATTCTTTGTTTTCAAGATTTGTCTCTATGAGCAATTTTCTTGATTCCAGACATTCTTGCCTTAGGGGTGACCTTGATTGATATTTTTATCTTCGAAAGAATCTCAAGGTTTTGTTAATTTTGCGATGAAAATTTCTTTTGTAACCTTCTAATTGCTATGCAGGGTAGTCATTTCTAATCTAGGTCAGTGTCCAGATTTGGAGGGTAATGTAGTATGCTTGCTTTAAGAAACATGAATTACCCTATCCTTCTACTTTTTGCTTTTGATGTTGTACATAGAAGGATTAGGTTTTGCTCATCGAGGAGCAGTAGTAAATCTTTCTATATTCATGAATTGTGTTATTTTTGCTCTCGGACGTCTTTCACAGCTCTCTCTTTCATGCACATGTCATATTGATATTCTGATTATAAAGATGAAGATTAACTTCAATGCTAAACGTCAAAAGTTGGGCTACGTCCCTCTAAAGATGCAGAGGGTTCCAAAAGGGATAAAGGCACAGCTTCGCGTGAGGGCGAAGGTGCAGCTATGTGCCCATATGGCCTCAAGAGGCTAAAGGATCACAAGTATCTGGGTCCCAACCTCCAATTCTAATAATGGACCTTGCAAAGGAGAAGAGAAAAATGCTGGAGGGATTTGAACATGTTCTTGATTCTACAGTTTCGTTTGACATCCGCCATGATGAGGAGTTAGATTCCAGCATTTTGTCCTGGCTTTCTGCTTTTGTATCCAGAGTAGCTATATCTACCTTTCTATATTTTAACTCCGCTTCGAAGAAATTTTCTGAGAACGTGACTTCTAAATAGAGAGATGATCTGATTGATGCTCATCTCTCACGGGCTGCTATCTTTAATCATACCAACAAGCGGAGTATGAGGCTTATATAATGCAAACTGATGAGCTGGAGAAGAAGGGTGGAGGCTCTTCAATGAAAATTGGGAGAAGGTGAGAAAGATATGAAAAAATTAGTTGAGCAAAGGTTCCGAGGCTCTAGTTGCCAGGAGGCTCTTTTAGTGGCTGAAGTTACCAAACTCACTAAGGATTTGCTGTAGACTCAATATAATCATGCTGCTTATGTTGCCAGATTCGATACTGAGCTTCTTCGTCTCAAGAAAGAGCTTGGGTTTGTTTGGAATGAGCAGTTCGCTCTCTCTAAAGACTTGGATCAGGTAAAGAGTGAGAAGGTCTTGTTCCTTAACTAGTTGGAAATTACTGTGATGAAGCTGGCTCTTGCAGAGTCTGGTCTTGCTGAAGCGCAGGCTAATGAGCAGATGCTCGTGGAAGAGTTCATGCAGGATCGAGGTAGTAGGGTTCTTGATGTAATTTGTTAATTTTTAATGAGGATTGGTGCAGCAAAATTAAGCTGCGTTTTCTGCAATTCTATTTCATCAAAATCAAAATCAAAATCAAAATCAAAATCAAACATAGAGGTTCAAAGCCTATTTATACAAAGTAATAACCAATGATAAATGAACACATATCCAGGCAAAACTAACTAACAGAAAAGGTGAAATGCACGTGAGAAAAAAAGGAAAAGGATTAAGTAATATAAAAGAAATGTAAAGGAAATTTATTATTCTTCATCCCTCCTCAAGCTGGTACGTGATGAAGGTCGGCGACACCCAGCTTGGAGAGAAGAAATCGAAACTGAGGAGGTGGTAAAGCCTTGGTGAAAATGTCCGCAAGTTGTTGAGAAGAAGAGATATGTTGAGGAAGAACAAAACCTTCCTTGAATTTATCTCGCACAAGATGACAATCAATTTCCAAATGCTTGGTTCGTTCGTGAAAAACCGGATTCGCTGTTATGTGAAGAGCTGATTTGTTATCACACCACAAAGGAATTGGTAGAGATAGGTTAATCTGAAAATCAGCAAGTATGTAGCTAATCCACCGAAGCTCACAAACGGTCGCAGCAAGACTTCTGTACTCTGCCTGTGCAGTTGATCTTGAGACTGTGCTCTGCTTCTTAGTTTTCCAAGAGATCAAAGTATCACCCAAGAAGATGCAAAACCCAGTTAGGGACCGTCAAGTATCAACACAGGACGCCCAATTTGCATCAGAATAAGCTATTAAAGATGAAATTTGCTGAATAGGAAAGAAGAGTCCTTTAGAAGGACAGCCCTTTAAGTACTTCAGTAGGAGAAGAGCTGTCTCCCAATGAATTTGGCAAGGAGAGTTAACAAATTGACTTAATTGTTGTATCCCATACGTAAGGTCTGGCCGTGTTAGATTCAAATAGAGAAGTCTTCCAATCTGTAGCGACCGCGAACTTTTAAATTTTATAAATTAATTCTCGAAAAACGTGTCGCTCGACTTTAACCCTAATTTTTAAGAAATAGCACGTTCGTCTAGCCGTTATAAATGAATTTAAATTATTTCGAATCGAATCGAATATTGAATAATTATTTTTATTTCAATTCGGATTTATTTTATTTAAATCCAATTATTATTAAATTCAAGTCCAATTATATAAACCCAATTTTTTAGGCCCAATTATATAAGTCCAAACCTGAATTTAATTATTTTAGCCCAATTAGAAACCCTACAGCCCAAATCCAAAGGCCCAACAATCAGGCCCAATATACCACCTTGAAATTTGTGCCCTAAATTCCCACTATTTTATTCATCACAATTCCCTCCATTTCCTCATTCACGCAGCCATTATTGGTAAGAATCTCCAATTTCGCCAAAATTTTCATTTATGCAATTTAACATATGAGAATCATGTTGATGCTAGAATCTCGATTTCTAGCACCAACAGTGTTCTTCCCAAAGTGGGAAGCTCAGGTTGAGGCTGAGAGCCTCAGTTTCCATCAACAGGGAATCACCAAATTGTAGAACCAAACCAACACCAAAGCGCAACTCCCGGCTCAAACCCATTTGCTCACACACGAGCGTAGTCAAGCACGTGAGGCTGCGGCCACCATTCGAACGATCCGGCGGAAACCAAGCCTCAACGACCAACTCCACCAAACGGCTGAAAACTCGCTGCTTCACACGAAAAAACGCAGCAGCCTCGTTTCACCTCAACCACTCACTGCGAGAATCCGGCTTGAGTCACTGTGCAAACACCCAAATGACCAGCTTGCCCAAACCACCACACCAACGCCCAAACGCGGCCCCTCCAAGACACACACGCATCAAAGGCCCAGACTTCGAGCGTTACCCCTCAAACCACCACCTCATGCCAACCATGTCTCGAACCACCCAAGCTCCGGCAACCCAGTGCAACCCAAAAACCCACGGCCATCTCCACCCCAAAAATCGACACCCAAGGCCGCCACTCGTGACCCCATTTTCCTTCAAATCAACACCCAAAGTCACAAAATCAAGAAGTAAACCAACCCGACAAACTAACCCGTTTCCAACTCTATTCAACGAGAAATCCAAAAGAAAACCGAGACCACCATCACCCCAAAAACCAAAAGGAATCAAGAAAAAAGGAAACCCATTACCTTACCTTGTGTTTTGACCCACTTCCGATTGATAGCCACCAAGAAACCCAAAGGGAATCGACCCCAAGCCTTGGTTAACTTCCAATCCACGCACATCCAAGCCCAAATCGGACCCCCTGCACGACCCACGGCGCCACCTCGGGTGGTGGCGGCTGCCACCAACCGCCGCCGGCGGTGGTGGGATCGGAGGAGGGCAAAGCCCTCCATCGCTTCTCTCTCTCGGTCGAATGAGAGAGAGAAATGAGAATATGTTTTTATTGTTTTGATTTTGTTTTGATTTTTGTATTTATTTGATTTTATTGATTTTGGTTTTATTTGATTTTTAATTTGATTTTGATTTTTGGAGATTTAAACCTAAGCCCCAAGGTTTTAATTGTTTTAATTAGGTCCTCATGTTTTAAATATTTTAATTTCGAGTCCCTTAAGTTTATTTTTAGATTTATATAAAGTTTAATTTAACCCCCAAGTTTATAAATTATTATTTCGAGTCCTTAATATTTTATTTTCGGTTCAGTGATTTTCAATTGAGTCCCTAAGTTCTGAAAATGTTTAATTTCAGCCCTTTAGTTTTATTTTCAGCTTTATTATATTTACAGATTAGTCCTTAAACTATTAAAAGTTATTATTTTAGTTTTCAGCTTTTATTTTCAGTTTTATTATAATTACAGCTTAGTCCCTAACTTTTAAAATTACTATTTTAGCCCTTAAACTTTTATTTTCAGATTTAATAAATTTTCAATTTAGCCCTAAACTTTATTTTATCATTTTAAGCCATTTATTTCAATTCCAATGATTTTCAATTAAGCCCTTAAACTTAATTTCAACACTTTAAAACTTTAAAGTTCGAAATACTAATTCAAACTTATTTCCTATTTTTGGCTAGACGATACGTACGAGCAATTAGGAGCTTGAAGTTATTTTCCCGCTCGCTTTTCACGCAACTCGAAACAATTGAGGTAGACTCGCCACCATTAATTAGTTTAAATTATAATTGCATGCTTTATGTGAATTACGTGATTTATATGCTTTATGCATAGGATGAGAATGTGTCATATGCGATATATGATATTGTTATGCTTGCCATAACTTATATGCTTAATTGCATGAGAAAGAAAGAAAGAAAGAAAGAATCTCTTATGAGATAAGAAAGAATGTTATGCATAACTTATGTGCTTCATCCGCACAAGAAAGAAAGACTACCCACAGCCCATGTTTTTAAAGAGCCTATGATTTCAAGAAAATAAACCAAAGATGATATCACATTGTATATTGCACGAGTGTGTTTTCAATTATTACATAAGAATTAATTATCGGCGATGAGTCTCTTTGAGTATTTCTTGAAATACTCATTACATTATTTTTAACAATATTTGCGAGACTTCGGATCGACGTGATTGATCCGGCAGTGGTGGCATAAAAACTTGATTATCGAAATTATTAAATTTTCGAATTTATGTATCGAAACATTGTTAACGTGTTTTTCGTTTCCGCTATTCCAAAAACATGATATTTAGATTTTGAACAATTATCCAATGTATTTTAATTGCCGACGTAGTTTTCAATTGCAAATGTGATTTTAAAATTAGGTCATTTCCGCAAAAATTGATTGACAAAATTAGGGCAAAAGACGATGACGTGGAAATCCGGGTTAACAGAACTCGGGGCGCTACACAATCAGTCTTCGATACTTTGCTGGATCTGAAAAAGGCTGTCCATCATTCTGGGTTAATTTAGTTCCTTTAGGAATAGGAACTCCAACAGGCTTAGCACCAGAAAGACTAGCATCTTTGATTATATCCAAAATATATTTTCTTTGGCTCACATAAGTGCCATCCTTTCCTCTAGCAATCTCTAGACCCAAAAAATATTTTGCATACCCCAAGTCTTTGATGGTAAATTTGGAATGCAAAAACTGTTTAACAGAAGCTATATCCGATTCATGTGTACCAGTGATCAATATGTCATCCAAATATATGAGAAGGAAAATGCTGCAATTAGGAGATTGTTTCATAAAAAGGCAGTAATCATGCTGTGACTGAACAAAACCATAACCAGTAAGTTTATGACAAAGCTCTATATTCCATTGTCGTGAGGCCTGTTTCAAACCATACAGGCTTCGTTTTAATTTGCATACCTGACCTGCTAAAGCTTGTCTATACCCGGCTGGTGGTTCCATGTATATCTCTTCATCAAGATATCCGTGCAAAAAGGCATTGTTTACTTCTAGCTGGTGAATAGGCCAAGCCTTTGCTGATGCAACCGCAAGGAAAATTCGCACTGTCACTAACTTTGCCACAAGTGAGAAACATTCAAAAAAATCAACTCCCTCCATTTGATCATACCCTTTTGCTACCAGCCGTGCCTTGAATCTATCAACCGTTCTATTTGACTTAAGTTTAATTTTATACACCCACTTAGACCCTATGGCCTTCTTTCCAACAGGTAAGTAAGTCATTTCCCATGTGCCATTCTCCTCTAAGGCCCTCAATTCATTATTTATGGCTTGTACCCAATTCTGATCTTTACTAGCTTGATGATAAGTATGAGGTTCTTGAAGACTTGATACATTAGCCAAAAAGGAAATATATGCATGATGCAAATTAGGAGAAACAGAGTATGGAAATGTAGTGGGAGTGTGCTGTGAACTGAATTTAGTAGTATCAAAGGTATCTTGAACACTAGCAATGGGTTCCACCAAACTTTCAGTCACATTAGTGATATAGTCATCCAACCATGCAGGTCTAGTTCTCAGCCTACTGCTATGTCTAGGCTCTTCCAGATCACTAGCTTCAGTAATAGCAAACTCAGCAAAAGGTACAGGTATGATGGGCACAACATCAGAATCAGGGTTGGAGGAGCTTGATGCTTGTTCAGTAGGAGTAAAATCAGGTATGTAATCCTGGGAAGAATCTAAAGGATTCTGAATTGTGTTATGAGAACTTGAGGGAGATATATTGGGATTTATGGAAGAATCTTCTAGTGGTAGTCCTACAGGTAAAGGTGTTGGAGTGACAGGCTATTTTTCAAGTTTGAAAGGAAAAATATTCTCATAAAAAATGACATCTCTAGAGACATGAATCTGTTTGTTGGACGTGTCATAGACCCTATAGGCCTTCTGTCCAGGATTGAACCCAATGAAAACACACCTGTGAGCCATTGATTAGAACTTATCTTTGTGAGGTTTTGTGTTGGTGATGTAACAGAGACATCCAAAGGTTTTTATATATGACAAATCAGGTTTTGTTCTATATAGAACTTCATAAGGAGTTTTCCACTTTAGGATAGGACTGGGAATTCTATTTATAATGTATGTTGACATGAGAATGGAGTATGACCAGAAATGAGTAGGCAGACTGGCTTGAAGGATTCGTGACCTGGCCATATTCAGCAGATGTCTATGTTTTCTCTCAACCACTCCATTTTGCTGTGGGGGTGTAAACACACAATTTTTGATGCAAAATTCCTAAGGCTCGAAGCAGATTTTGACATTCATAACTAGTGAACTCACTTCCATTATTAGTTCTTATGATCTTAACATTTTTTGTAAATTGAGTCTGGTCCATCTTAAAGAATGATTCAAGAGTTTTAATAGCCTGGGTTTTTTGGATCAACAAGAAGGTCCAAGTGGCTCTAGAATAATCATCTACAATGGTCAGCATATAAGGAGTTCCTGTTGGAGTATAGTGTTTATAAGGACCCCAAATGTCAATGTGTAACAAATCAAAGGTGGATGTGGTATGAATCTGAGAGTTTTGAAAGGGCAGCCTGCTCTGTTTGGCTTTATGACAAGTATCACATGGTTGCGAGTTTTTTATGGCTGAAGCATTACATAATTGATTAAGGAAATCCAAATGTTGCAAGCACTGGTAAGAGGCATATCCCAATCTATTGTGCCAATCAATGATAGAAATAGAAGAAGTTTTATTGGCATGAAAAACATCATCAGACTGTAGCAGCTTCCCAGTCGAGAATTCATTACAACTACTAACTTCTCTATTACAATTTTCACCATCAGTAATCTGAAAACTAAAATCATCTAATGTATACAACTTCCCATTCAGTTTTCCAATTGCTAGAGTTCTTTCATTCTTCAGGTCCTGTAGTGAGCAATAAGTCGGGTAAAAAGTGAATTTAATATTTGCAATTTGTGTCAATTTTGGAACATATAAGAGGTTGAATTTAAAAGTGAGAATATGTAAGACATTGGTTAAAAGGAGTTTTCTATTTATGGTGATGGATCCAATGTGTTTAACATTCTTGATAGATCCATCAGGTAGATAGACAACGGTGGATTGTGTAACAGGTTTCACATCAGTCATTTGGCTAATATTAGTGCATATATGGTTACTGGCACCAGTATCAATTATCCAAGTTCTACATGCTAAATCATCAAGAGAATTAAAAGCCAAATGTTGAGTACACATACCAGAATAATAAATTTCCTTTACATTTCTTTTATATTACTTAATTCTTTTCCTTTCTTTCTCACGTGCATTTCACCTTTTCTGTTAGTTAGTTTTGCCTGGACATGTGTCCATTTATCATTGCAATAGTCACAGACTAATGTCTCCTTATCCAAATTATTGAATCTCTTATTATATCCTCTTCCAAAATTACTATTTCCTCTTCCTGAATTAAATCTACCATTCCAGTTTCCTCTTCCTCTCATGGATCCATTACCTCTGTAATTATTTCCCGTTGCCATCATGGCTAAATTGTCATTAGTCTCTGGAAATAATATATGTACCTCCCTCTGTTTCTCAACCCTCAAAACCATGGAGTACGCCTTATTAACTGATGGTAAAGGATCCATAACCAACAGTTGATTTCTGATATTATCATAGGTGTCATTCAACCCCATCAAAAATTGCATAAGTTTATTAAATGAGGCTAAATCAGATACCTCCTTCGCAGCTCCACAAGTACAAACTGGAATAGGCATCAAACATGTGATTTCATCCCACAGTTTCTTTAGCTTAGTGAAATACCTTTCAATTGATAGTGTTCCTTGAGTCAGGCTGCTAATCTCTCTCTGCAATTGATAGAGTAAGGGACCGTTACATTCCCGATATCTCTCCTCCAATTCAATCCACAAGTCTCTAGCTGAGGTTGTGTAGATGAATGCATCAACAATCTCCTTCGAGATTGAATTCAAAATCCACGATCTAACCATACAGTCTACTCTAATCCACTGATCGAACTTGGGAGATTCTTCAGCTGGTCTTTCACATTTCCCATCTATAAATCCCAATTTCAGCTTCGCTCCTAATGCAATTTTAATTGATCTGCTCCAACTCAAATAGTTCTTTCCAGTTAGAGGTGAAGTCAACAATACCATTCCTGGGTGATCTGATCATTGAAGATCTAACGGATCTCCATTGCTGTAATCATTTCCAGGTGATCCTTGTTCTGTGGGCAATGAATTATCACGCTCATGTGCGATGGCTGTATCCATTTTCTAATTTCAAATCAACTTGGTGGTAGCATAGATGATTAAGCTCTGGATCTGGATCTCCCGCTCTGATACCATGTTAATTTTTAATGAGGATTGGTGCAGCAAAATTAAGCTGCGTTTTCTGTAATTGTATATTATCAAAATCCTTATCAAACATAGAGGTTCAAAGCCTATTTATACAAAGTAATATCCAATGATAAATGGACACATGTCCAGGCAAAACTAACTAACAGAAAAGGTGAAATGTACGTGAGAAAGAAAGGAAAAGAATTAAGTGATATAAAAGAAATATAAAGGAAATCTATTATTCTTCATAATTAGGGAGAGTTTTTTAGAGAATCATGAAGAGGGTGTCAAATACACCTCTGTTGGTAAAGAAGCTTTATTTGCCGTTCGAGCTTCTAGCGATCCGCCGACTTCCACTGAACATGGCTCTATTCCTTCCAACGAAGCTATAGCTATGTGAAAGCCAATCGACGCATCCATCAGAGTTCATTTTCATCCAAAGCGAGTGTGCCTTTTGATGGTAACACTTCGCTTGGCCTTTTGGGAATGTTCAGCCTTTATGAATCTAGAGGGATAATTCATTTTTTATACTCATTTTCTCACTTTTATTGTATAAAAACACCATTATGGCAAAATTCATTATAGAAATATCATTGTTGCATTAGGAATTAATTTTTTGGCCATCTCTTTTGGTATCATGTTGTCTTTGCTAATTTCATGATTTCATTATGCTTCATGTGACATACTCTATATATAGCTTAGGATATTCTTTGCACAAGTGCGTTCATAGTAATTGCCTTAGTGATCCTATGCCGATTTCCATTGTGACAACGTAATTTTTTCATTTACAGACTTGTTACAATGTAATGGGAAGTGGATTACAATCATTTCTCTTATCATAAATACTTTGTGCATTATTACAACATGGCATGGCATTTGAGTTTATTTGGAAGTGGCCTTGTCGTTTGACAATAATTTCCTTTGGGATGGAAATTAATCCCCATTTTCAGTTGAAATTTCTTTAGCAGGATAGGCTTCACTTTTGATTGAAATTTGTTCGACAGACTGATGCTAGCCTTTAGTTTTCGTATCTCTATATATCTTACATGAAATTCAGTATTGATCTGTGTATTGAGACTTTTGCTTCCTTTAGTACTTGCAAAGTAATTTTTAATGGTGAACATGTGTTTCAACCCCCCTTCCTTAGTCTCGGATACTTGCTTCCTAGAAAAGGATTTTCAAGCATATGGTATTACCATTCAAGGGTTTTGGGGCTGCTTTCTTTAAAGTGCTAAAATTACATTCCCGCCTAGCAGCTAATTTTCCTTTTATACAGGCTACGCCTCGGGGAGCTTCAAATTTGTTGATGTGTAATGTGGTTTTGAAAGTCAAAGAAATATTTGTTTATTTTGTCTAATCCAAGGGCTGATTTTGTGTCTTGTAGTAGGTTAAAATTTCAGTCTTTATAATGTAAAAAACTACTGCTGTACGTTCAGTTTATTGAAAGAAAAAATCAGATTCAACTTCCCAGCAACTCTGTTTTTCTTCTTCCAGTTTCTTCCCAAATTTCCCCTGTTTTCCCCTGCTTCTCTGGTTCTGCCCGTCCAGCTTCTTCCTCCTTGCTGCTGGTCCCTTTTTCTGCTGTTATATAGCTGTAAAATCAGCCAACATAAGTGGTATCAGAGCCATTTTAGGTCTGGTTCGTTCTCCCCTGTTGCAACAACAAAAAATCTGAATCAAGGGTTGAAAAAAGAAGGTGTTTTGCTGAAAATAAAATGGCAAACACAAGTGGTTCAAGTGGAAGTTTACAGCAATCTTTTGTTCCAATTTTTGATGGCCAAAACTATGATTTTTGGTGTGTGAAGATGAAGACTTCATTCATGGCTGTGGATTTATGGGATATGGTGGAGAATGGCTTTGAAGAACCTGAAAATGAGGAAGCTTTGACAAGGCTGACCAAGAAGAAGGAACTTAAAGAAGCAAGGCAAAGGGATGCAAGTGCACTTTCAATGTTGCATAGGGCTGGGTCGGTCTTTCCAAGAATCATGATGGCAAGCAAAGCAAATGAAGCATGGATGATTCTAAAGAAGGAATACCAAGGAGACTTGAAGGTAAGAGCCATTAAACTTCAATCTCTTAGAAGAGATTTTGAAAATATGAAAATGAAAGATAATGAATGTGTTAAAGAATTTTCGGATAGATTTAATGAGCTTGTGAATCAAATGAAGTCATATGGTGAGGATGTTACAAATACAAAAATGGTGGAAAAAATTTTGATTAGCTTGCCGGAAAAATATGATCCTCTTGTGGCGGTGATTGAAGAAACAAAAAATCTAGAGGAGTTAAAAGTTGAGGAGTTGATGGGTTCATTGAAATCATTTGAACAAAGGTTGAATCGACGTTAGAAAAATCAATGGAGAGTGCATTTCAATCTAAACTAAATGTTGGATCAAATAGCAACTTAAGGCAGCCCCAAAATCATGAAAAGAGGATGGATATGTCAAGTAGAGGTGGAAGAAGTAGTAGGGGAAGAGGAAGAGGAAGAAGTCCAAGAGGTAGAGGTAGAAGTAATTTTGAAAGGAGATTTAGTGGAGAAGATCAATCACAAAGGTGCAAAATTTGCAAGAGAAGTAACCATGATGAAAATGATTGTTGGTTTAAAGGGAAGCCACAATGTTACAATTGTAAAGGTTTTGGACATGTGCAAAAGGATTGTAGAGCAAAGAATACTCAACAAGCCAATTGTGTAGCCGAGAAGGAGGATGAATCAAGTTTGTTTTATGCTTCTTTGAATGCACCGGAGTCAACAAATGAAGCATGTTTCTCAAGTTCAAATTGCTCAAATGAAACTCAATGGTACTTGGATAGTGGATGCACAAATCACATGACTTCAAATGAAGGAATCTTTATTGATATGGAAGATTCAAACTCAAAAGTGAGATTGGGAAACGGAGATGTAGTAAATGTGAAGGGAAAAGGAAGAATTGGAGTTCAAACAAAGAAGGGCTCTAGACTTATTCGAGATGTCATGCATGTACCGGACTTAGATCAAAATTTGCTAAGTGTTGGACAGCTTTTAGAGAATAATTATTCTCTATTTTTCAATGATGGTTGTTGCATTATTCGTGATAAAAAGGCTGGAAATTCAATCATAGCAAAGGTGAAAATGGAGAATAGAAGCTTTCCTCTCAACTTCAAGCATTCAAATGACAAAGCTTTTCGAATGGTGGCTAATGACTCTTGGTTGTGGCACAAACGGCTTGGACATTTGAACTTTCAAGGGCTGAAATTATTGGAGCAAAAAAATATGGTTTATGGGCTTCCAAAAATTGAAGAAAAGCATGAAGTTTGTGAAGGATGTGCACTTGGAAAGCATCACCGTCAACCATTCCCAAAAGGAGTAGCTTGGAGAGCAAAGAGGCCATTTGAATTGGTGCATACGGACGTTTGTGGACCGATGCATACACCATCCCATTTACAAAATAGGTACTTTATCCTATTTATTGATGATTTTACAAGAATGACATGGGTTTATTTTATGAGACAAAAAATCTGAAGTTTTTACAATCTTCAAAAAATTCAAGATTTTTGTTGAGAAACAAAGTGGCCATTTCATAAAAGTTTTGAGGAGTGACAATGGTAAAGAATATACTTCGAACGAATTTGACAATTTTTGTGAAGTTGAAGGTGTTGATAGGCAATTGACAGTTGGGTATACACCACAACAAAATGGTGTTTCCGAGAGGAAAAATCAAACGGTGATGGAGATGGCAAAATCAATGTTGCATGAAAAAAAGCTTCCAAAGCTTTTTGGGCCGAAGCGGTTTACACGGCCGTTTATTTGCTAAATCGATGCCCAACAAAGGCGGTATGGAACATGACTCCTATTGAAGCTTGGAATGGGAGAAAACCTTCGGTGACACACTTGAAAGTGTTTGGATGTATTTGCTATGCTCAAGTGCCAAAAGAGAAGCGGCGCAAACTTGATGAAGCAAGTGAAAAATGTATCTTCATTGGTTATAGCTCACAATCAAAGGGCTATAAGGTGTACAACTTGAAGAGCAAGAAAGTAGTTGTTAGCCGTGATGTGTTGTTTGATGAAAATGCTACTTGGAATTGGGAAAAAGAAGAAGTTGAAAGAAACATTCCAGTTTCAATAAATCTGCCCAAAAAATCTGCCATTGAAGATGTACAAAATGAAGAAAATGGAGTCCATTCAAGCTCACATTTATCATCACCAAGCAGCCCCTCAAGCTCAAATTCATCATCACCAAGCTCAACTCCAAGAAAAATGCGGGATTTAAATGATGTTTTTGCAAGATGCAATTTTTGTGTGATTGAGCCCGATAACTTTGAGGAAGCAATGAAGGAGAAGTGTTGGAAAAAAGCTATGGAGGAAGAAATAGAAGTTATTGAGAAAAACAACACTTGGGAGCTAGTTGAAAGACCAAGTGAGAAAGATGTCATTGGTGTGAAATGGGTCTACAAGGTGAAGCATAATTCCGATGGTTCATTCAAGAGAAACAAAGCAAGATTGGTGGTAAAAGGCTATGCACAACAGCCCGGCATTGATTATGATGAAACTTTTGCTCCGGTTGCTCGTCTAGACACCATTAGAGCACTCATTGCTCTTGCAGCCCAAAAAGGTTGGTTGTTGTACCAACTTGATGTCAAGTCAGCCTTTTTGAATGGAGAACTCAAAGAAGAGGTGTATGTTGAACAACCTCAAGGCTTCATCATCAAAGGAGAAGAAGACAAAGTTTATAAACTAAGAAAGGCTTTGTATGGGCTCAAACAAGCACCAAGAGCATGGTATAGTCAAATTGATGGCTATTTTCAACGACATGGATTTTTGAAGAGCAAAAGTGAGCCAACCTTGTATGTGAAACATCAAGGTAACACCGATATTCTTATTATTGCATTATATGTTGATGATTTGGTGTTTACGGGAAATAATGCAAAAATGATTGAAGAATTTAAAGTTGAAATGATGAAAAGATATGAAATGAGTGATTTGGGTTTGTTGCATCATTTTCTTGGTATGGAAGTATATCAAGATGAAAATGGGGTGTTTATTTCTCAAATGAAATATGCCGAAAAAGTGCTTAAAAATTTAGAATGTTTGGATGTAAATGTCTGAAACTCCTTTGGCTTGCAATGAGAAATTGATGAAGGATGATGGAGAAAAGAAGATTGATGAAACGCTTTATAGAAGCTTGATTGGAAATTTGCTTTATCTCACACAACAAGACCGGATATCATGTTTGCCGCAAGTTTGCTTTCAAGGTTCATGAGTACTCCAAGTCATAAACATTTTGGTGTTGGAAAAAGAGTTTTGAGGTATATAATGGGGACATTAAACTTTGGGATCAGATTTGAGAAGAATTTGGAAGTGAAGTTAAGAGGCTTTTGTGATAGTGATTGGGAGGTTGTGTTGATGATATGAAGAGCACCTCCGGCTATGCATTTTCCCTTGGCTCGGGAGTGTTTTCGTGGCTATCCAAGAAGCAACAATGCATTGCTCAATCCTCGGGGACAGAATATATGTCAGCCTCTATTGCAACTTCACAAGCTATATGGCTAAGGAGAATTTTGGAAGATATTGGAGAGAAGCAAGGAGAAGCCACACCATTGTTTTGTGACAACAAATCAGCTATTGCGATGGCAAAAAATCCATGTTTTCATAGTAGAACAAGGCACATTGCAATCAAGTATCACTTCATCCGAGATGCAATTGAAGATGGAGAAGTTGAACTAAACTATTGCAAGTCCGAAGAACAAGTGGCGGATATCTTCACAAAGGCACTTCCGACATCAAAATTTCAGCAACTAAGAGCTGCGCTTGGAGTTCAAGAAAAACACATTAAGGGGGAGAATGTTGATGTGTAATGTGGTTTTGAAAGTCAAAGAAATATTTGTTTATTTTGTCTAATCCAAGGGCTGATTTTGTGTCTTGTTAGGTTAAAATTTCAGTCTTTATAATGTAAAAAACTACGTACGTGCTCGGTTTATTGAAAGAAAAATCGATTCAACTTCCCAAAGAACTCTGTTTTTCTTCTTCCAGTTTCTACCCAAATTTCCCCTGTTTTCCCCTGCTTCTCTGGTTCTGCCCGTCCAGCTTCTTCCTCCTTGCTGCTGGTCCCTTTTTCTGCTGTTATATAGCTGTAAAATCAGCCAACAAAATTTAAGGCATGGGTGGTGGACTAAAGTCATAGCTTTCAGTTGCTTTAAAGTAGGTCTTCCCAAGATCCCATTGTGAGCAGATCTTTTGTCCTTGATTAAGAAATCCATGTGCCCTTGAAATGTTATGGGCTCTTCACCGAGCTCAACTGCTAATGTAATTTGTCCCCTTGGAATCAAACTATTCTTGATAAAATCGTAAATAGGTTCAGCCATTGGAAACAAGGATGATTAACCTGTGTTTGGTAAAAAAACACTTCCAAATAGAATATTGATAGAATTTCCATTATCTACCATCATGCACTGTTATGGGCTATTATAGATTGAACTACCAAGGCATCGCAATGGGGATATATGACTCCATGTTCATAACGACTGTCAAAGGGAATCGGAAATAAACAAGTATAAGGTTACCTTAAATCCAACATACCTCATGCATGGATGTTCTAGTGATGTTGGTGTATCTTTTTTGTACACTTGATATTCTTCCACTGATATGAGGGCCTCCAATTATATTATGAATTTCTTCGATTGGAGGGAGCAGATTAGGAGCATTGGCCTTTTGTTAGCTCAATCGTGTTTTGCTTATCTGACCTATCTCTCTCGAAAAGTAAGGTGGTTTTCTCATGTCGATCATTCCTTGCAAACCTCCTTGCTTGCTTTGTAGCTTGATCATTTTTTGTACTTCATAGCACTCATTCGTATTATGATCCTTGGAGCGATTTATTCTGAAAAAAAATTTCTTTCTAGTCCTTGGGAGAGGAATGATCCTCGTTCGCGGCGGATGTGAGAGCTGGCGATATTGCATGGACCTTGTCCTTAGACTCTACAAACGCGAACAATGTTGTTTTGACAATTTTAAAGTATTTGTGGAAGTCTTACCCTTAATTTTCTCGGTTTGCACTTGATCTTCTTTTTCCTATTGGCGATAATGTATTCGGTTTGAATTTCACTTTGGATTAGATTCATCAACTGGTAGTAAGAACTAGGATTTTTATTGCAAAAATCTCGGCAAAATGAAGTCTTCATTAGCAGACCATTCCATAAGGCGTCTCTAGCCTTCTGACCTGAAATACTTTCGCATGCTATCAAGTCGGCACTGAAACGTGCAAAATAGCTTTTTAGAGTTTCCTCTTCCTCCAGTTGCATATCATTTAAATGTGTGGCTAGGGCTTATCCCAAACTATTTGTGGCAAATGCCCCTAGGAAAGCTTGTCTCAATTGGGGCTAGCTCCTGATAGATCTTAACGATAATTTGCTATACCATGTTTTAGATGATCTATCCAAGGTTAAGTGAAATCCCTAGTACTTCAGTGCGGGACTTGCTTTTTTTCAACTTCATTTGCGTTATTTATTTAGACAAATGATGCATGGGACCATTGTATTTATCCAATATCGGGAGAATGAACTTATTCAGGATAGGCAACTCTTTGATCTCCCTAGAGAACATCATGCATTCGTCTTCATCATCCATTTCATACGATCTTGTTGAAAGATCTTTATAATCCTTAGCGGGAAGAGTATTGTATGATGAATCATCATAATTCCTGGATCTCCGCTCTCTTTGGTGATTGTTCTAGTTTGATCTTCTGTCATAGGAACACAATTCACCCATAGATTTTCTTATCGTGTTTTTAACTTCATAGCGCTCTTTTCTTCTCTTCTCTAGATTGTCATTGACTTTTGAGATTCGGAGGCTATAGTTCTTCTCTTGAAAAGGAGCTAAATTCTCCTTCCATTTGTTTGTTGGATTTTCAACTTTTGCGCGTAATGATGCATTTTCTGCGGCTAACATCTTTAATCTTCTGCCATTTCTTGTATTATTTTAGCAATAGAAGCATTTATTTTCAAGCGGCGACGTTGAGTCGGGAAAATATTAGCTGTCAGTTTGAGTGGTGTTTCCTCCTACTGTCGTTTGGATTGGCATAACTGTTTAGGGGCTCGTCACTCCTATATCCCTAGATTATAGCTTTTGGCGGTGACTTTTCCTCTGGATTTCCTTCCGCAGGTTTCATTTCTTCCATATCCTAAATTTTTTAGTTATAATGGAATTTTACAGTTTACTTTGTTCTAATTTCCCATAGAAGTGCCAATTTTTTTACGATAAAAATTGGATCCAATGATTTTATTGATAAACAATTACAATGAAAGATCAATGTAATTACAATCAACAAATCCTCTCACCTAACTATGAATTTTACCTCCCAAATTTACTAGTATAGATGCTTAGACTAGAACAAGAGAAGAAGAAATGACTATTTGAGAAGGAGATATCTGAATTGCATACATTCTTAAATGGGGATAGAGTATTTATAGATTTCTCTCTCAAGTGTTGAGGTAGTTTATTAATTTTTGCATTGTGCCGGTGGCTATTGGTAATACCCCGAACTTCACATTACACACTTGACCAATATAATTTATGCAATAGTTCGTAATTGCTTTATCTTATAATGTGCATTTGATCGTGAGATTTTAATATCTTTATATGGTGTTAGTCTTTGACCCCCCGGCCTGGGTGGTGATCTTACATTAAGCTATGGTGTAAATTTAGGCTAATCAAGATGTTGGATTTGACTTATGAAATAATTATAATCTTGAAAGTGTCGAAATTATTGTTGATGAAGTTACAAGTTTTTTTTTTTTTTTTTTTCGATTGATCAAGGTTACCCTAAACCTTAATCAAGTCTTTAACATATTTGGGACATGAGGCATGAAGTGACATAATTACAATAAAATAATATAAGGTTCATATGACGTTATAAATATTGAGATGCAAATTGTCGAGAAACGGGCGCCAATCTGATAAGGAATCGAATGAACAATTAATGAATTAACTCCATAAATTACTTTAGCATCATATGGCAATTGAATTAGGTCTTAGACACATTAAAATAGGTCAAAACACTAGATTTGGACCTGTAAGGATAAGTGTACAAATCATATTATACTACATAGAACCACCTCATGCTGGGGCTACCTTTCTTTTTAATTGCCAATTTCTTCACTCATAAGCGTTAATCAAGACTCAAGCCCCTTAAAGACCTCATATTTTCCTGCTAAATAAGAAATTAGTTCCTTCAACTCGTCTCCAATTGATTCCAAGTAAAAAAGAAAGCAAAAGAGCCAAAAAGAAGTAGAAAACAAGAAGCTAGAATTGAAAGTTTTAGGCAGGTGAGTGCTAGATTTTGAGGTTTGTCTTTATTTTTGTTTGAGGATTTTATATGCTCTTTGTTAGGTTTTAAATATGTTATTGGCAATTCTGTAAACAAAAGGGACTTAATTGTAAATGATGTAAAAAGTCAATAAGTAATATGCAATTATATGAAAATAGGTTTACTAGGTCTAGGGTTCAAGTATGGCAAAAGAAGGAAAATACGGTGCGGATTTTCGCTTGGCTGTCGCCATGAATTGGCTTTAGCTTCAAAAACAGAACCTCCAAAGATTGACTGTCGCCCTGCCTTAGCTCGAGCGACAGCCTTCGCTCGACTGTCCCTGAGCTCTCGCTCGAGCGACAGTGATGTACGGAAAATTTTTATTTCGCGATTTAAAGGCTTTTTCCCTGGCCTATTGCTTTTCTAACCTACCTATAAATACCAAAACACATCTGAACGTGAAAATCAAGGTTGATCATTGAGAGAACTTTATCAGAGAGAATACCATCATATTTCTACTTTCAACCTTCATCATGTGAGCTTATTTTGATGAGAAAAACATCGATTTCGTAATCCAAATACCAAACTGTTCTTTCCATCACATCTGTCAGAGTTGCTGAAGATCGAGGAAAGTTAAGTGGAAGTTCCAGTCGTTGAAGAACGTGGTGTTCTTCGTGTATCCACAGGAGATAAACGATTTCACAAGGCTGTGACTTGCTGTAGGAGAGTACAATCCAGGAGAGTTTTGGAAACTGCAGTTGGGAGTGGTGCAGGAGCACAGATCTAGGAAAGTTGTAGGAATTGCAGTCAGGAAATCAGATAGTACGTGTCGTCGTCTAGTCTGGTAGACTGCAAGTGTTTGAATCGTTTATAGTGGATTGACTGGCAAAGTGCCCGGAGTTTTTCCCAGTTGGGTTTCTCCGTGATCATATCGTGTGTTGATTTACTGCTTTATTTATTGTTTATATAATTTGTGGTATTCAAATATATGATTAATCTGACGTGATTGTTTAACCATTTAGAGATAACAATGGGTGACTTGTTACTAATTTTTTATAATATTTTAATTCCGTATAATATACATATTCACCCCTCTCCAAGTAATATTAGGGTCGAACTGTGTAACTTTCACTCTTGAACCTTTGGACTTACTTGAGATCATGTTGAGGTGTTTTTGATGATTTAACGATAACAAAAGAGAAATAATTGGTTGCAAGAATTTGAGTAAAACCACCAAAGATAGAAATTGAATAGTGCTGGATTTTATTTGTTCAACCTTTGGTTTTATATAATTCTTTGAATTGAATACATATTTATCACTTTGAACATTGGTAATAAGAGTTTTGAGTGTATAATGATTTTTAAGATGCTAGAATCTGATTCGTGGCATGCTAATACAACGTAAGCTCAAAACAGTCATATTAAAATGCATGATTCTATGTTCTGTAAAAGGGGGCCGAACTTGAGGCTGAAGATCCTATACTTTTTCTAAATTTAGGGCAGGATTACTGGACATGTTATAGAGTCGGGTAAAAATCTGGAAATGAATGGATGTCGTTAAGGGTGCAAAAAGATGCAAGAAATTAAACTGGGCAGCAATAAAATTGAAAGGCAGATTCTGTCCATTTCCTAATTTCACATAGTTCAACCTCTACATGTTCACTAATTTCCTCTAAAGCTTGGAGAATTGATTTGAATAAGGTTTGGATCAGTAGTGACGCAATTAGATGGGTTTCGATTCATTAAACTTGAAAATAGCGGGAGTTATTGGCCGATTACTTGAAGTCCTAATGTTATCTAGATTATCTTGGCATTTGTGATTGTGGTGGGAGATCGTGTGTGTCATACTCGTCAAATTGAGGATCATATTTGATATTAGATGGTACTACAGATTGTTTGCGGCCCTTATGTGGAAAAAAATACTTGAATTATACCTTGTAGAAAGCTCACTCATGCAGAGGCAAAAAGTAAATAAAAATCCATTAGCAACTACGATGCAAGAACATAGTATTTGTTGAATCATTTCCTATCGATTATGATCGTGACTTTTGTATAACCTTTTTAAAGTGTCTATGGTATATATCATGTTGGTCACAATGATTGAGTATGTATCTCCAAAACATAGTGGCATCTATTTTGATTATGTTATTCATGAGCATTTGCATGTGCATGTGCATGCATGACATATTTTTACAGTTAAAATCTACCACACATGACATAATTGAAAATACAGTATAAAATATTTTATTGACTACTATTAGGGCACCGATGCATGCTTATGTGATATGTTTTGGTATCGTGAGCGAGACATCCGGGTTGATTACAAAGGTTGATAGGGAATGTTTCTTTGATGATCACAGGGGGGGGGGGGGGGGTGGACCACACGATTAAGCCTCTGTGATATTATTGTTATTTCCGCCACAAGTGAGATACTTTTGGATGGTCATAGTGGCAGTTATGGATGTACCTCTAGTGGTCACATGACGATGGTCTACTTGACTGTGTCAATGTCATATTGGACATTGATTATTGATACTAATATTGCATAGTCATATTTGGTACATAGTAGGTGGGTCAAGAGCCCAATGAGAGGAAAATATTTCAAATGAATATTTCGAGTTGACTTTGATGAATATTAGAATGAGACATTTTTAGCATGATGATTAAATAAAATGACATGGTGTCATATACTCTTATTACTCATAATCATGACATGCATGATTTTTACTTATTGTAAATTAGCTTATGTAGTTCTTGCATTGTAGACGAGTATGAGACTTCATAAAAGACATGGCCAATTGTGAAGCTCTTATGGGATTTCAAAGTTCAATGTGCATAAATGACTTATTGTAGTGTTATTTTGTGGGCTGTTACTTTGGTCTTATCATCTGTTTGATTATTTTTATTTGGGGATCATGTATTGTATATATATGACTTTTGAAATGGTAGGGTGGATAATCTCAAAGTAAATATGTTGGAATATGGTTATAAGGTCTTTTGTTTCGATATACTACAGGAATATCATAGGCGATCGTGTGAGCATATACATGGATCTTATTGCGAAGATGCTTATTCTATTTTATCATGAAAAAAAATATGTGGAATAGTATGTCTAGGTCGAGTCATCAATTTTTATTCCTATATAGGTTAGTGTATTGTTATCTATTTGAATTGGGTGTGACAGAGAGTTGTATCATAGCAAGATTGTAATTTTGTGGACTGTCCATGTACATGATCTCGAAGTAAGAAAGAGCACAACTATGCGAGTAAATTTTATTTTGTTGAATAGTCTTTGCATGCTTCATGAATGATATTGGCCAACCTTTTTAACACTTATAAATAAATCTAGGAAAAAGTATAATTTAAACCATGAATTCACCAAAAATACTTCAATATTTAGTTAATTCAATATTATGTAGGGGAACACAAGATGGACAAATTCTTTTATGAGTTAAATTTAATCTTAAATGAGTACTTAGAAATCTTTCTTCTTCGAAGGTGATAAATAATATCATTACCTTTTCAAAATATTCATAGATTTGCAAATTTATACACTAGATTTTATTATTTTTGTCTTCACAGAGAGTTGGCAGGAAATAAAATAATTCAGCGCTAGTTCAAGTGGATGGACAATACATGTCTTGCTCTATTTTGTATATAGTGGTTGATTTATAATCAAAATAAAATGTTTAGTAATACTATTTTGTCTTCTTGTTGGAGAACTTGAAATGTACTGTGCTGATTAATTTGCCACAGTCTTTGAGTATCTCAAATGAGAGTATCTTTTGAAGTATTTGAAAAAAAACAATAGTGTAAACAATACTTCATTGTTAAGTTTGTTAGAAGTTTATACATAATAGAGGAATGTCCGTAAGGGAAATTTAAGTAATATCAGGATTATTTATTCTAACATATCAAAAAATGGTTAAGCGAAGTTTTGAGTTTAAAAATTTTATTAGTTGGTTTGGTCCATTTAAGTGACAAGCTTTGAAAGCCTGGTCCATATAAGGAAGGAAAACCTAAAGTGGTAATTACATAAAATAGTACTTTTAAGTTTTTAAACTTCCAAAATCAGATTGGAAGTTTAATATTTCCAAAATCAGATATTTTTATTAATTAATATATTATTACTAACTAAAACATATGATTAAATTAAATTAATTTATAAACCAAACCCTAACTCCCTCCACCCACCTTTCATTTCCCCAAACCTGTCTCTCTCTAAACCCTCCTCTCGCCGACCGAAGTCGTGGACTCGTCGGCGAAACCCGTCTCTCTCTTAACACTTTACCCACCGCCGTCGATCCTCCATCCACACCCTTCTTTCTCTCTTCGCCCCACCCACCCCCTGATTTGGCACCACCAGTCATTTAAAAGCTGATCTTTCTAAATTAAACTTGATTATTGATACTATTTCAGGTATCTTCATCCTCGCTAGACATAGGGGTTGTGTCTGATGGGAGTTGTGTGTCTTATACATCGTACCCTTTTGCTCGAAACATGAGTAGCAGCGTCAATCCAAGTGGAAATCAGCTGTCGGGAATGGACAGGGAAGCGAGAGTTTTAAGGTACAAAGAGAAGAGAAAGAATAGGAAATTCGAGAAGACGATAAGATATGCTTCTCGGAAGGCCTATGCCGAAACAAGGCCGAGAGTAAAAGGTCGATTCGCCAAACGAACAGAAATCGAATCTGAAATTGATAGAATGTTTAGTTACGGCGTTGTTCCATCACTACTGTGATGAAATAACAATTAATTAAGTTTTATTCTCAATAAAGTTGAAATCAGCCTGATTATTCTTGTGATTGAATTGATTCTGTATGAAACAATTAATTCAAGGCAGATTTTGGCAATAAACTTTGGTGATGGTGGTGGTGGTTTTGGATTTGTGGTTTTCAACTGATTTGATTACTTTTGTTTATTTTCGATTTGTGATTTTGTGGTCAGTGGTGGAGGAGGTTTTTTAGTTGGTGGTGGTGCATATGGATTTGGTGATTTGGTGTGGATATTGGTGGCAATGTTTGTAGTTGGTAGTGGTACTGGCCGTCGAGGTGATGGTGGTGGTGGTGGTAGTCCTCTCTTCTCTCTCTTCCGTACTGTCTTTTCTCTTCTCACTCTCTCTTCTCTCTAGCAGTGGACGGTGGTGGAGGGTTTGGTGTTTGTGTTGGACTATCTGTGACCTTAAAATTCTACAATTTGTAACTAAAAATTAATCCATGACCTTAAAATTCGATAATGTGTCACTAAAATTTAATCTGCGACCTGTAATTTTTTAATCCGTGACCAATAAAATAATCTGTGACCTTTAAAATTATTGATTTGTGACCATGAAATAATCTATGACCTCCAAAAATTTTGATCTGTGATCGATATACAAATTATGACCTATAAAAGTTTTGGACTATGACCCGAGTTGTGACATAGGCTATGACTTGTGAATTGGATTGTGACTTGTGACCTGAGTCGTCGGAATCGGAGCGGTCACCGGAAGAGTCGCCGGAATCGGAGTAGTCGCCGGAGTAGGGCAGTGATCGGAACGGTCGTCGGAGCGGTAGGGGTGGTGAAGGTGGGATGGGTTAATTATATTATATTATATTTAAAAATTTAATAATAAATTAATAAATTAATTTAATAATTTATTATTTCATAAAAAAAATTTTAAAAAAATCTGATTTTGATAGCTTTAAACTTGTGTTCTTATTTTTGAAATAGACTAAACTTATACTCTTGAATATGTAATCTTCCCAAACCTAAAACCATAAGTCGGTTAAACTTCAAATCATAATTTTGTTAAAAGCCCAAAATGTTAAGTCGTCTTTAAATTAAAATATTTTTATTTCAAATAAGAGTTACAAAATTGTTCATATTCACATAAATTCACCATTAAACTATACTTAATTTTTTCTCAATAAATGCATGTAAATTTTTTTTCAATAAATGCATGTAATCATTCTATAAATATTTTCATTGAAAAGGAAGATCAAGGTTGCAAGGGAAATGACACTCTATAAATGTTGTGAAACGAAAATGATACCGGATCAATCCAATACCAATTTGTTGAAGAAAATAAGAGATTATAGCTACAATATGAAGTAAAGATCTCAAAGACATAAGAATAATGTAATTTGCAGAGTAAGGGAGATTTTATTATAATGGAGAAAGAATACATAGATTTTATATTTACAATGTTTCCAACTTAATCTAAATCATAATGAAGAGTCAAATATATATAGGGAACAAATAAGGGATTACAAACTCTAATAGTAGAATTGTAGTCGAAGTAGAATGCAAGAAAATTCGTTAAAACATGAAAACGGGATGGTCGGAAACACTGCTACTCGAGTGGTCGGCTAGCAGGGCCTTGGCGCTCAAGCGATAGGCTAGTGCCAAGCGAGCTACAGCTTCTCTGCTTTGGGTGCTCGAGCACCCAACTAGCCCCAATCTAGTGAAAATGCAGCGAGAAAACCCTCTGTTTCATAATTTCAATCTCTTCAAGTTCAACACAAATTCCAACTCCCAATAAAGTTTCCAAATATAATTTTAACTAAAATTTGCCAAGTAAACTTGAATAGGATTCCACAATTACATTCTAAATAGAATTCTTCTTAACGTCCACTTTAATTAAAATTTTCAATTATCGTCAACAAATAATTCGGGTCACACCGAAATTTTAATAATCTCCACGTTGACACGAATTCTACTGCAAGGAATAAACTTGAACTCTTCAATGAAAAACACAAACGAATTTCTTCATAAAAAAATTTCAACTAGAAATATTCTCCACCTCTTTACCCGAACTAGAGGCAAAAGTTATCTAATGACCACCAAACAAGGCTGAAACAAGCCATGTAACAAACGCAAAACTGAATGCATCGAAAGAAGAATCTTGGCTAGAATCAACTCTCTTAACCGTATTCAAACCATCAGCTAAATCAACAAAATTGTACATATTTGGAGTCTTATGGCAAAAATGGGTTTGTTACTAGCAACGGGATACAATGACACCGTCGACAATGGTGACAAAGTGGATTTACCCATAATTTCTAAATTCAATTGAGATGTTTTCTTTAAAGAAGACCCAAAATTAGACTCCAACGGTATAGAATCCAACTCCAAATCCACCTTATTTCTTAAAATATGCTGATTGCTTAAAAATTCTGCATAATACTTCAAGAAATATAATTGGGATTTTTTTTATATCCTTTTATTAAAACCAGAGCTCCTTTATTAACTTTCAGGACATATTTTCAACAGTATACATGTACCATTTTGAATCAAAAGTAGTTAAAGAATTAAGATTTTTCTTCAGATTTCGAATATGTCTCACTGAATCAAGTGTTCTAACAATCTTATCAAACATCTTTATTATGACTCGGTCAATACTTGCTATATGACAAGGTGTATTATTACTGATCATTACAACACCTTTTGAAAACTTTTTCATATGTTCAAAACAAATCCCGATTGTGAGACATATGAAAACTACAAGATGTATCAAGAATTCAAGTCTCGTCAGATTTAGAGTTGTAGTCAGACATAAGTAAAAGCTCTCTATTACTGTTAGGATTTTGTGCATTATTTGCTTTTCTTGAAGTTTCTAATTGTTGATTTACAGTCAATCTTGATTGATTCTGCAACATACATCAGTTGTTTATCAAATACCTATTTTTCTTGCAATAATTATAAAATTTGAAGTTAGATTTTGACTTGATCCTTGCATAACCACCATCAATAATGAGACCATCTCAATTACCATTAGATTCAACAAGATTATTCATCTTCTCCTTTGAATGTAGAGCATCATAGACATCTTCGATTGTGAGAGTATCACGACAATATAAAATAGTATCTCTAAAAGACATATATGAAGCGGGTATGAACATACACTACAACAAAAATAGCTTTTTACGGCATACGTTTACGGCGTGCAATTGACGCATGCCGGCGTGCAAAAAATGCGTGCCGTAAAAGATCAACTGCATAAAGTATTTACGGCGTGCATTTTATGCACGCCGTAAAAAGAGACAATTTAAGGCGTGCATTTTCCGCACGCCGTAAAAACTCTTTTACGGCATTCGTTTGTGCATGCCGTAAAAAATGACTTCACGCCCGATATAAAGTATTTACGGCGTTCATGTGTGCACGCCGTTAAAAAAAATCCGCATACAGTATTTGTAGCGACCGAGAACTTTTGAATAATATAAAATTAATTCTCGAAAAACGTGTCGCTCGACTTTAACCCTAGTTTTTAAGAAATAGCACGTTCGTCTAGCCGTTATAAATGAATTTAAATTATTTCGAATCGAATCGAATATTGAGTAATTATTTTTATTTCAATTCGGATTTATTTTATTTGGATCCAATTTTAATAATTCAAATCCAATTCCACTTAAGTCCAACAAAGAAATTATTTCAAGTCCAATTACCATAAGCCCAATTTAGAAAAACCCCACAGCCCAAATGCTAGGCCCAACTATTTCCTAACCCAATTACCCACCTTGAAATTTGTGCCCTAAATTCACTATCTTATTTACCATCATTTCCCTCCACTCCATACATCACACAACCAAAATTCATCTTGGTAAGAATTGTCTATTCTCTCCAACTCTCTCTCCATTTCAATGTGTCCAATGTGAGACACCATTGATGCTAGAAAATCCATTTCTAGCATCAACCGTGAACTCACCCAAATGAACAAGCAGTAGCCACCACCAACCTCCACCCAAGGTCACCTGCAAGCTACCACACCTTTCACCCAACTCATTTCGTAAAACCATCAACACCACCATTTCCTCACCAAACCAACACCAAAACTGCAACTCCCAGCTCAAACCCATTTGCTCACATACGAGCTGTAGTCAAGCACGTAGGCTGCAGCCACCATTCGAACGATCCAGCAGAAACCAAGCCTCAACAGCCAACTCCACCAAACGCTCGAAACTCACTCGCTTCACACAAAACGACAAATGCGTTTCACCTCAACCACTACCGTAATCCAAACTTGAGTCACTGCAAACACCCAAATGACCACTGCCCAAACAACCACATCAACACCCAAACCGCAGCCCCTCCAAAATACGCACGCATCAAACTGAACTTCGAGCAGTACCCCTCAAACCACCACCTCACTGCCAACCATGTCTCAAACCACCCAAGCTCCAGCACAACCGCAGCTGCAACCCAAAAACCCACAGCCATCTTCACCCCATTTCACCACAAATCAACTCCAAACCAACTCAATCAAGAAAATAAAGATTACCCATGAACTTACCTTACTTGCTAACCCATTCTCGAGCTTGAACCACCTGAAAATCGAACTCCCAGTCTCGGTCGACTCCCGACCCATATGCCAAAAGCCCCAAAATGAAACCCCCCCTCACTTACCCCGAGCACCGGTGCCACCATGTTGGTGGCACTGCCACCGACCGTCGGTCGGTGGTGGAGATGCGGAGGAAGGGCGGAGCCCCTTCCCCTCTCGCCCTCTCGATTTCTTCCTCTCTCTGTAAATGAGAGAGAGAGGGAAGAAATTGATTTTTATTTTATTTTGATTTTGATTTTTATTTGATTTTTGATTTTTAAAAGTTATAACCCTAACCCCCAAAGTTTTAAAACGTTTATTGAAGTCCATATGTTTTAAATGTTTTTAATTCCAACCTTTAATTTTATTTTCAGCTTTTTAGTAAATGTTAAATTAAGTCCCTAGTTTATAAAAAAGTCAATTTCAAATTTTACATTTCTTATTTTTAGTTTAGAAGTTATTTAATTTAGTCCCTAGTTTATATAAGTTATTATTTCAGCCATTTAAGTTTTAATTTCAGTTTTAAAATATTTACAGTTTAGTCCCTAACTTGTAAAATTTATCATTTCAGCCCCTAAACTTTTATATTAAATTTTAATAGATTTACAGTTTAGTCCTTAACTTATAAAAGATCAATTTCAGCCCTTAAACTTTTATTTTCAGTTTTAATAATTTTCAATTAAGCCCATAAACCTAATTTCAACACTTTAAAACTTTAAAGTTCGAAATACTAATTCAAACTTATTTCCTATTTTTGGCTAGACGATACGTACGAGCAATTAGGAGCTTGAAGTTATTTTCCCGCTCACTTTTCACGCAACACGAAACAATTGAGGTAGACTCGCCACCATTAATTAGTTTAAATTATAATTGCATGCTTTATGTGAATTACGTGATTTATATGCTTTATGCATAGGATGAGAATGTGTCATATGCGATATATGATATTGTTATGCTTGCCATAACTTATATGCTTAATTGCATGAGAAAGAAAGAAAGAAAGAAAGAATCTCTTATGAGATAAGAAAGAATGTTATGCATAACTTATGTGCTTCATCCGCACAAGAAAGAAAGACTACCCACAGTCCATGTTTTTTTAAAGAGCCTATGATTTCAAGAAAATGAACCAAAGATGATATCACATTGTATATTGCATGAGTGTGTTTTCAATTATTCCTAAATTAATTATCGGCGATGAGTCTCACCTGAGTATTTCTTCGAAATACTCATTCTGCTATTTTAACAATATTTGCAAGACTTCGGAGGCGATCGAGATTGATCCGTGAATGTGGCATAAAATTTGATTATCGAATTTATTAAGTTTCCGAATTTATGTATTGAAACACTGTTAACGTATTTTCGTTTCCGCTATTCCAAAAACACGATATTTAAATTTTGAACAATTATCCATGTATTTTAATTGCCGAAGTAGTTTTCAATTTCAAATGTGATTTTAAAAATTAGGTTATTTCCGCAAAATTGATTGACAAAATTAGGGCAAAAGACGATGACGTGGCAATCCGTGTTAACGAACTGGCGCCATAAACCTTGCATCGTAGCATGTCTTCAGATCGCAAAATTTTCAAAAAAAAAATAAAATTTTTTTCAAAGAGACGTTTTAAATTGTTTAATTATCATTAATGAAAACTGCCACTGTCACCATTCAATCCGTCGACTCCGAAGGTAAAGAAGTTATTGAAGTTTACTGTTATGTTATTTCGGATACTGTTTTACGATTTACGAAGCTTAGAAGAAAGAGAAAGAAAGTGTATCCGAATTAGAAAGAAAGAAAGAAAAGAAAAGAAAGACGAGTTTGAGCATAATTGGAAATAATTTTTTAAATTTTTACGTCCTCGTAAATTTTAACTAAGAAGAGATGAATAACCCCACTTAATTGGACTTTGCATAATTGGTTTAGAACATGGCACCCATTCGTAGAAATGCACCCAGTGACGTAGAACAAGCGGTTAGAGATTACGACCGCTTCAGGCCTAGACTTGATTGGACAATTGCCCAACACATAGAGCAGTTGAATGTCGTACGTGAGCGGGCCATACAGCATGGCTACGTAACCTGTAATCGCCAGTCGATTCATCACTTACTCTCGACTTTTCGAGACGACTATGCGGAAGTAGCTCGTAGCATATACATGGATGCTCTCACGTCACCTAACGTGGATATGGAATATGACTCATTCTGCGTGAGATTTGTGGCATATTGGCCCATGTATTTTGAGCATCGCCTTGGGGTTGTACCTGAAGGGGGAGCGGAACTGAGCCAATGCTGGGCTCAACAAAGATGAGTTAGCACCCGAGGGCAATCCCGAGGAGGAACCAGAAGAGGAAGAAGATCCCGAGGAAGACCCAGAAGAGGAAGAAGATCCCGAGGAAGACCCAGAAGAAGAAGAAGATCCCGAAGAAGACGCTGATCCAGCGTTAGGAGAATTCTCGGACGCCGAATCATGCGTGACCGAAGGAGAATAGATGATAGGAGTTAGAGTAGGGTTAACATTTTGTTTTAATCAAATGTTGGCTTACACGCCACCCGATGTACCTACTTGAAAAGAAGTTGAATTATGAATGAAATGAAATTTGAAACTTAATTTTCGAGATATCCTTATTGTTCGCATTGTTAGTACTCCTAGTCGACTATTACAAACTGCCTTTAAATTTATGAAGGTTATGGCACCACCTCCAACCAAGCCGACGTTATCGGGAATTACTCAAAGCGGTGCAGAAATGAGACAGATTCCGCACCGTTAAACCCCAACCCTATTGTTCCAGGTGATCGAACAATTCGGAAAGTCAATGACCTCGTTTGACGGCGGAAATGGCCGGGGTGTGGAAGAATGGCTACAGTGCCATTGAAAAAATTTTTAAGCACATAGCACCGCCCGGAATTCAAGAAAGTGGGTTGTGCCGAGTTCATGTTGATTGGAAGAGCTGATTTTGTGGGAATCTGCATCCCGCACGAGAAGCGAGGAACAACAGTGCTCCCTAACTTGGGATGATTTCAAGGAAGAGATCGGGGGACAAGTTTTCCTACAGCTCTTCGAGATCACAAGGAGGCCGAATTTCTTCGACTAGTGCAAGGAGACATGGATATAGTCGAGTATGAAAGGAGGTTTGAAGAGCTATCACGTTATGCTCCACATCCTGGTGGAGACGGAGTTCAAAAAGGCCCGTGCATTTGAGAGAGGTCTACGCTCCGATGTCCGACAAATTGTCAGCTCACATGAGCCGCCAACCTACCGGGAAGTAGTAAAAAGGCTCAAGCGTAGGCCTATGCCGGTGGGAGGACTGCAGCTGTGGACTCGTATGAGCAGAGAAACTGGGCAAGAGAAAGTGGCAAGGTCCGAGCCGCAACCGAATCCGGTAACAAACCGGTCGTTCGTCAAGAGGCCCAATCCAGGGCCAACAGTGGGAGACAGATGCCCAATGTCATTTCTCCCACGCCCTAAGTGCCGAGGATGCACAAGGGAGAATGCCCGTTTGGGAAGGGAGTCCGCTATAAGTGTGGCTCAAAGTCACTTTGCAACGGGTCGTCGTGCTCGGCCCGCCCAAGGTTCCAATCGAAGATGAACCCGTCGTAACCGGAAGGGACAATGGGTATTCGCTATGGATGCGGCCAGACTCCGACGTGATTGCAGGTATACTAGTTATCCTAGTACCCTTGTACATGTCTTAATTGCTTTCCATACCGTATTTTCCTTCCCATATTAAGCATGATAATATGATATCAGGTATACTATCTATTTCTGAGATACATGTATATGTTCTGATAGACTCGGGAGCCACACATTCATTTATATCAGATACATGCTTAGAAAGACTGAACCTAATAGGCATAGAGACTGGTAGTGCCCTTGAAGTTAGTTTGCCGTCAGGAGAAACCCTCGATACTACTAAGATAGTCAAGGCAGTACAAATCGATTTTGATGGTCAAGTTTTGGAGGCAGACCTGAATATTATCCGAATGAAAGATTTCGATATTATTCTAGGTATGGATTGACTCAGCACCAACCGTGCCGCAATTATGTGCCACGAGAAGGAGGTTATTTTTCGTAAAGATGGTAAAGAGGTATTCAGATTTTATGGGACGAGGATTAAAGCACTTCCTCGCCTGATTTCGGCTTTACAAGCGGAGAAGCTATTAGCCAAGGATAGTTGTCATGGCTATTTGGTTAGTCTTCAAGACAAACCCGTAGATGAGATTACTCTGGATTCAGCCGATAGTATGTGAATATGGTGACGTTTTTCCAGAGACGATCTACTCCGCACTCACGGATAGGCAAGTGGAATTTTCCATCGATTTGGTACCAGGAGAGCGCTCGTTTCTAAAGCTCAATACCGCATGGCACCAAAGGAGTTGCAAGAACTAAAGGTGCAATTAGAGGAACTGCTAGAGAAGGGTTTTATCAGGCCAAGTGTATCTCCGTGGGGAGCACCTGTGCTATTTGTAAAGAAGAAGGACGAAAGCATGAGGATGTGTATCGACTATCGAGAACTTAACAAGTTGACGATAAGGAATAAGTATCCCTACCCGTGATCGAAGACTTATTCGATCATGAAAGGTACCGCAATCTTCTCAAGATTGATTTGAGATCTGAGTACCATCACCAAAGGTTTCGCCAAATGACGTACGACAAATGAAGTTCGGGACACGATATGGACATTACGAGTTCACGATGCCGTTCGGTCTTACGAACGCATTCGCAATATTTATGGACTTGATGAACCGAGTTTTCCATCGATCTTGATAAATTCGCTATTGTTTTTATCGATGATATACTGATCTACTCCGAAAATTCGCACAACATGAAGAACATTTGAGGATTGTGTTGGAAACGCCGAGAGCAAGAAAAGTTGTACGCCAAGTTCAAGAAATGTGAATTTTGGCTTGAGAGAGTAGGTTCTTGGGTCATATTGTTACAACAAAGGTATCGAGGTTGATCCTTCTAAAGTTGGAAACCAGAATTGGCAACACCCGCAAATGTTGGAGATGTGAAAAGCTTTCTTGGATTAGCTGGATATTATCGGCGATTCATAGAGTGGTTTTTCTAAAATAGCAGTGTCTATGACTCGATTGACCAGGAAGGGAGTTAAATTTCGGTGGACGAACAATGTGAACTAAGCTTCTAAACTTAAGGATAGACTCGTCTCAGACCAATCTTGACTATACCGATGGATTCGAAGGTTTCGTTATTTACAATGATGCATCCAAACATGGTTTAGGTTGTGTTTTGATGCGTAATGGCAAAGTGATAGCATATGCTTCAAGACAATTGAAGCCACATGAGAAGAATTACCCGACACATGATTTAGAGCTCGCACTGCCGGGCACGCTCTTAAGATTTGGAGACACTATCTCAGACGGAGTAAATGTGAGATTTACACCGATCACAAGAGTCTCAAGTATTTCTTCACTCGAAGGAATTGAACATGCGACAACGTCGATGGCTAGAAAGCTGTAAAAGATTATGATCGCACCATTCTTTACCACCCGGGTAAAGTAACAAGTGTTGCCGACGCTTTGAGCAAAGGACGCCTGGACATCACTTTGGGAACGACGCAAGATCGCTTGATTCGAGATTTGAGGAATCTAAGAATCGAAGCGCGAACCCCATCAGTCCAAGGATCTTCTAGATTGGCAAACTGAAAGCATTAAACCACTTGAGAGGTCGGATTATAACGGCTCAAGTTGGAGATAAATTTTTGGAAAAGATCATCCGAAGTTGGAACCGCAAGAGAATAGGTTTCGAGATTGCCTACGATAAGGCACTTATATTCGTGAGAGGACGTCTCTCGTGTGCCAAAGGATGAACATATCCGTAATGAGATTTTGATGGCTCACTCAAGACCATATGCGTGCCACCCGTGAGGGACAAAGATGTATCGTGATTTGCGCAATACCTTTTTGGTGGAGAAACATGAAGGGTTGTATTGCAAAGTTTGTCTCTCGGTGCATGACGTGTCGGCAAGTAAAGGTCGAACATCGAGACCATCGGGATTGTTAAATCCCTTGGATATACCGTATGGAAATGGGAGAAAATTTCCATGGATTTCGTAACAGGTTACCGGAAATCGTTGAAAGGACATGACGCTATTCGTTATCGCAGATCGACTTACTTAAGTCACTCTCATTTCCTACCAATCGAATGACTCTCAATGTGGATCGCTTATCCCGGTTGTATGTTAGAGAGATTGTTCGACTCCATGGAGTACCGTTTCCATTGTATCGAGATAGAGACCCGAGATTTACATCAAGATTCTCGAAGAGTTTACAAGTAGCTTATGGGTACTAAATTAAATTTTAGTACTCGCTTACCATCCCTGCACCAATGGACAGATCTAACGCACCATTCGTGACACTAGAAGATATGCTTAGAGCTTGTGTACTAGATTTGAGTGGTAATTGGGAGACTCACCTCCCATTAGTGGAATTTGCCTACAATAATAGTTTCCAGGCTACTATTGGAATGGCACCATATGAGGCACTTTATGGACTACTGTCGATCACCGCCATTGGGATGAAGTAGGCTAAAGAAGAATTTTAGGTCCAGAATTGGTTGAAAGGACAAGCTTGAGGCTATCGATAAGATCGGACTACGGATCAAAGCCGCTCAAGATAGACAGAAAAGCTATGCTGATCAAAGGAGAAAAGACTTAGAATTTGAAATTGGAGAGAAAGTATTTTTGAAAGTAGCTCCTATGAAGGGAACTATTCGCCTTAGCAAGAGAGGGAAGTTAAGACCCTCGTTTCATCGGACCATTCGAGATATTAGAGAAAGTGGGTAACGTGGCTTATCGTTTGGCATTGCCGCCCGAAAGCTATCGGCGTACACAACGTTTTTTCACGTTTCCTATTGAGAAAGTATATCCACGACCCAAGTCACGTGGTAAATTTTCGTAATTATTTCGATTCAGAGGAATGTTGTCCTATGAGGAGACACCTATGTGCATTATAGAAAGAAAAGTCCATGTCTTAAGAAACAAAGAGATTCCTTTAGTCAAAGTCCAATGGGGTAGACAGGATAGCGATGAAGCTACCTGGGAGAAAGAGGAAGAGATTCTGGCTAAGTATCCAGATATTTTAGATCAAGTAAGTTTAAATTTCGAGGACAAAATTATTTTAATGAGGTAAGGTTGTAGCGACCGAGAACTTTTGAATAATATAAAATTAATTCTCGAAAAACGTGTCGCTCGACTTTAACCCTAATTTTTAAGAAATAGCACGTTCGTCTAGCCGTTATAAATGAATTTAAATTATTTCGAATCGAATCGAATATTGAGTAATTATTTTTATTTCAATTCGGATTTATTTTATTTGGATCCAATTTTAATAATTCAAGTCCAATTCCACTTAAGTCCAACAAAGAAATTATTTCAAGTCCAATTACCATAAGCCCAATTTAGAAAAACCCCACAGCCCAAATGCTAGGCCCAACTATTTCCTAACCCAATTACCCACCTTGAAATTTGTGCCCTAAATTCACTATCTTATTTACCATCATTTCCCTCCACTCCATACATCACACAGCCAAAATTCATCTTGGTAAGAATTGTCTATTCTCTCCAACTCTCTCTCCATTTCAATGTGTCCAATGTGAGACACCATTGATGCTAGAAAATCCATTTCTAGCATCAACCGTGAACTCATCCAAATGAACAGTGCAGCCACCACCAACCTCCACTGCAAGGTCACTGCAAGCCACTACACCTTTCACCCAACTTACTGTAAAACCATCAACACCACCATTTCCTCACCAAACCAACACCAAAACTGCAACTCCCAGCTCAAACCCATTTGCTCACACACGAGCTGTAGTCAAGCACGTAGGTCGCAGCCCACCATTCGAACGATCCGGCGAAACCAAGCCTCAACAGCCTAACCCACCAAACGCCGAAAACTCACTGCTTCACACGAAAAACGACCTCGTTTCACCTCAACCACTACCGTGCAATCCACTTTGAGTCGTAAACACCCAAATGACCATCGCCAAACAACCACATCAACACCCAAACCGTAGCCTCCAAAACACGCACGCATCAAACCGAACTTCGAGCAGACTCCCTCAAACCACCACCTCATCGCTAACCATGTCTCAAACCACCCAAGCTCCAAAGACAACCGCAGCTCATAACCCAAAAACCCACGCCATCTTCACCCCATTTCTACCACAAATCAACTCCAAACCAACTCAATCAAGAAAATAAAGATTACCCATGAACTTACCTTACTTGCTAACCCATTCTCGAGCTTGAACCACCCGAAAATCGAACTCCCCTCTCGGTCGACTCCCACCCATATGCCAAAAGCCCCAAAATGAAACCCCCCTCACTTACCTCGAGCACCGGTGCCACCATGTTGGTAGGCACCAATGCGACCGTCGGTGGTGGAGATGCGGAGGAAGGGCGGAGCCCCTTCCCCTCTCGCCCTCTCGATTTCTTCCTCTCTCTGTAAATGAGAGAGAGAGGGAAGAAATTGATTTTTATTTTATTTTGATTTTGATTTTTATTTGATTTTTGATTTTTAAAAGTTATAACCCTAACCCCCAAAGTTTTAAAACGTTTATTGAAGTCCATATGTTTTAAATGTTTTTAATTCCTCCTTTAATTTTATTTCGCTTTTAGTAAATGTTAAATTAAGTCCCTAGTTTATAAAAAAGTCAATTTCAAATTTACATTTCTTATTTTTAGTTTAGAAGTTATTTAATTTAGTCCCTAGTTTATATAAGTTATTATTTCACCATTTAAGTTTTAATTTCAGCTTTAAAATATTTACGGTTTTAATCCCTAACTTGTAAAATTTATCATTTCAAATTTCCTAAACTTTTATATTAAATTTTAATAGATTTACAGTTTAGTCCTTAACTTATAAAAGATCAATTTCAGCCCTTAAACTTTTATTTTCAGTTTTAATAATTTTCAATTAAGCCCTTAAACCTAATTTCAACACTTTAAAACTTTAAAATTCGAAATACTAATTCAAACTTATTTCCTATTTTTGGCTAGACGATACGTACGAGCAATTAGGAGCTTGAAGTTATTTTCCCGCTCACTTTTCACGCAACACGAAACAATTGAGGTAGACTCGCCACCATTAATTAGTTTAAATTATAATTGCATGCTTTATGTGAATTACGTGATTTATATGCTTTATGCATAGGATGAGAATGTGTCATATGCGATATATGATATTGTTATGCTTGCCATAACTTATATGCTTAATTGCATGAAAAAGAAAGAAAGAAAGAAAGAATCTCTTATGAGATAAGAAAGAATGTTATGCATAACTTATGTGCTTCATCCGCACAAGAAAGAAAGACTACCCACAGCCCATGTTTTTTTAAAGAGCCTATGATTTCAAGAAAATGAACCAAAGATGATATCACATTGTATATTGCATGAGTGTGTTTTCAATTATTCTGTAAATTAATTATCGGCGATGAGTCTACTGAGTATTTCTTCGAAATACTCATTCTGCTATTTTTAACAATATTTGCAGACTTCGGAGGCGATCGAGATTGATCCGGCAGTGGTGGCATAAAATTTGATTATCGAATTTATTAAGTTTCCGAATTTATGTATTGAAACACTGTTAACGTATTTTCGTTTCCGCTATTCCAAAAACACGATATTTAAATTTTGAACAATTATCCATGTATTTCAATTGCCGAAGTAGTTTTCAATTTCAAATGTGATTTTAAAAATTAGGTTATTTCCGCAAAATTGATTGACAAAATTAGGGCAAAAGACGATGACGTGGCAATCCGGGTTAAAAAAAAGTATGCCTATTTACGGCGTGCATGTGCACGCCGTAAAAAACAATTCCCATTTACGGCGTGAATTGAAAAGCAACTGTTTGCACGCCATAGAAGTGGCCCATATCCGATTCCACTACAACCCGTTACAAACAAAACGCGAGAATTGAAAAGCCCTTGCATCCACTACAACCCATGCCTCCTGACCCTTGCATCCACTGTCCACGCACTCCCCTGTTGATGCTAGTGGTAGATTGGTGTGAAGTTTGAACCACAGTCCATAGAACCAGGCCAGCAGCAGCGAACGTTCATCGGCGGCGACTACGAAGTCCGCAAGTCGGTAGGTGAGTTTTTTATAATTTCTATTACCTATTGGTATTCAATATTCATCTGCTAATGGTTGTACTGCTGTAGAGTATACGTATATGCGATGGGTGATTGTTTTTTCTTGATTTGGGTTTTTATTTTTATCCCTAATTTATGCGATTTCTTCTATTTCTTATCTGTGGTGCTTGTTTTCTTTTCCTGTTATGTGCTCATTCGCAATCTGCAGTGTGGAATGGAAGGGTGATATATATATATATTCTGTGTGGTGGAGATGGATTTTGGATGGTGGACTGGTAGTACCCATCTCCTGCTATTCTGGCCTTTTGTATGGCAATTAAGCGA
Source organism: Fraxinus americana (assembly GCA_035079005.1). Taxonomy (NCBI): domain Eukaryota; kingdom Viridiplantae; phylum Streptophyta; class Magnoliopsida; order Lamiales; family Oleaceae; genus Fraxinus; species Fraxinus americana. The sequence continues at coordinate 17,102,994 of CM068715.1, read as the reverse complement.
ATGTCTGAGAAGATGTTGAAAGCTGTAGTATTTCTCGAGGTGGAAGGATGATGATAGTATAGTGGATTGTAGGGAAGGCTGTGTGTGGGAAAGAGTCAGTGATAGAGCCCTGCAGTTGCTAATTCCATAGATGGTTTGCAGCTCCATGGGATATAGACATTAGACAGTGATAGAGCCCTGAATTCTAGCATTTCCTTGACACTCCGTAGAAAGTGAATTTTTTTGTAGTGGATGGAAATTGGGTGGACAGTTGCTCTCATTTTATCTCTAATTAATTGTTTTCTTGAGTTGAAAGTAATTTATTCTTAAATTCCTTAAAAAAAGAAAATAACTCACTGGTTCTTATATGGAATTCACTAGACAAAAAATCCTCGCTAACATCTGTTGTTTACCAAAATGAGAAAAACTCTTCTGGTTAACAAAAATATTGATATGAATTAAGATATAATTAGTTTCTGACCTTGATATGAAAGGGATCTTTAAAAGTTTTGCCAAATGTTTCTGATATGATGCGTGACTTGTATTGTCCAGCTGTTATGTTAGACATAGGAACCCTTTTGTCCTTATACTGATTCACATTGACAAATTTTCGTGGTGGCCATCTTTTGTCTTCAGGAAATTGGTTAGTTTTGAGTGGGCTATTTGCTGTTCTGAAGAAATTTTTGCCATCTACACTTACATGAGGATTAAGCCTGATTATGGGAAGTTCTTTACTAGATGACCATTGCTTATATCTATACATGTACACAAAACATTACAATCAAGAAATTCTGGATCATGAATTATTGAAATTTAATGGGATATAATCTAATAAATATCACCTGGGAGATTGAGATCCTTTGATCTGATCATACGAGGATAGGGACCCTAAGTGATGGCCTTGATTATGAGAATTTTGAGCAAGGGATATGCCATCGTTTTCTAATCTCAAGTTCTGTAAAGAATTGCATTTTTCATACAAATTACTTTGAGAAATTAATAGAGAACTTGCATGTTTTTTTTAATAATTAGGCTTTTGCACTTGCTTTGTTGCCCACCAAGTCTTTCAATAGCATGAACAAATGAGAGATGGAGTTCAGGAGTCCTCCGGAGCCTAGGCATTTTGGACCTAACATATCTACGAACTCTACTCTTGTTTCCATTTCCTTCCTCAGACTTGTTACTATTTACCGTTTGCTCATCATCCTGAACACTGATGTCTGAAACCTCCATGGCATCACCATCCACATTGCTTTCGGCTTCTTCGTTCAAGTCTATAGATGAGATATTCTGTGAATAATCTGATAATGCATTTTCTTCCACTTCATCATTTCCATTGATTTTTCTATCACCAAGGACTTCCAATGCTTCGGCCATGCTATGCTTTCTCTGAAATTATTTCACAGTAACAACAATATGAAATGAATTAATTGTTGTACTTAATGAACCAAACTTTCTATCAAATGTTTGAGAGTTACATGATTTTCATAAATCGGCGATGACAAGATTTGAATCTACCTCATCTTAAAGCTATTCCTAAGGGATTAAATTTATTTTGAATATAAATCTTTATGAAAACAATTGCAGATAGAACATGTGTACTCTATGTTGCCTATTTTAACATGTGTACTCTGTGTTGCCTATTTTAACCAAGTTCTCTATTAATTTCTCAACAGATTGCTGTAGTGTTGAAAGAGTTTGTGACTATTCCAGTGTTCTCTATTTTAATTCAGGTTTGAATTATTTTTTTGTAATTTTAGTTTGTGTGAATCTTTATTGTCAACATGATTTACCTAATTGGAACCTGATTTCTATGATGCTCTAATATAATCTTTTTTGCTTCATTTTTACTGTGTTATAACAGATTATAACTTAATAGTGTTGGTATATTATCATGGATAAAGGTTGGGTACACTTATCAAGGTTAACTCATCCTCTTAAATTTAGAATATTTTAAAATATATTCATAAATGCTTTTTAGGTGATTCATTTAGCATTATTTTTTTATAGAGTTTTAGAGGCATATCAACATGGTGCAAGAAAATTTGTAAATATGATGCAAGCCAATGCGGGAAATCCAAAAAAAGTCATATGCCTTTGCAAATGTTGTAAAAACTTATTCCACCAACATTTTGATATAATGTATGAGCATTTGATCATTAATGGCATGGATCCTACATATACTACTTGGGTGTTTCATGGGGAAAAATCTAATACAGCATCATTGCCTCCTAAAGATGTAGAAAATTTAGAGACATATAGGATGTATAGAGATGCATTTGTTCAGTATGACAATATTGTAGAACCCAATGATGAAGATAGAGAGAAAGATTTTTCAAATTTATATGAGGGCGTCGAAATTCCTTTATATCTTGGCTGCACAAAGTATACAAGAATATCAGCAACCGTTGTCTTATACAAGCTTAAAGCTACACATGGTATATCGGACAACGGTTTCACTGAACTTCTTGATATTATCCGAGATATGCTACCACATGGAAACACCCTTCCTGATTCTTGCAATTCAACGAAAAGGTTATTGAACACATTTGATTTGGGGTATGAGAAGATACATGCATGAATTTTTACAGTCTAGAGAGAGAAGCTTGAATGGTTTAGATAACCTTCAGAATAAGAAATGCAAATTGCTATCTTGGTTTGGAAAAGCTGATATTGTTGCAAAAGGTGAAATCGCATCAACAAATTCAAGTGATCTAGTACATCATGTACCCCTTGGTAATGAATGTTAGAGAGTTTGGGTTAATGAAGTGATTGATAATGTTAGCTTATATCGTCCACCCGTGAGCTTTTTCTTCTTGAAGATGCATTAGGAAGTACAATTGCATGGCCGATTAGGTACATCGAAGTGGATTCGCTGTAATTACAACAAAGGTATACTTAACTTCTTTTGTTATTTTTATTCCGTTTACATTCAGTCTCAATTCTTTAAAATAAAAAAGTTAATGTGTGGTTTATAGATGCATTTTTGTTAGAGCTCGTATGCTAATCAAAATCTCTCGAAAGTTTTACTAACAATATACTCAAGTAATTACTTGTCATATGTACTATGTTGATTAGATAAAAGTTAATATGTTTCTTGATATACTTTTGATTTACATACTCACTCTAAGTTTATTAACCATACTCTTATTGTTTTTATGGTGTGCAGGGAGTTACTATTTTGTGGGATAGCTAAATTCTCGGTCGAAAAAGTTAACATATGGTCCAATCATTTTTTTTTTGAAGTAGTAGTCTTTTGAAAATTGTAGGGATGAACTTTACATTGATAAACTGTATTGAATCGTATTCAATATTTTTATTTATCGAAACAATGGAAACCTTGCTTATTTATGGATGAATATTGTTTAGTTATTATTATAGGTTTGCTGGTAATAAAATAAATAAATAATTTTTTAAAAATTAAAATGATATTTACGGCGTGCATATGCATGCCTTAATTGTGAAATATTTTACCGTAAATGAGTTTTTACGGCGTGCAGTTGTCACCTACCTTTTACGGCGTGCATTGTTGAACGCCGTAAAAGGTAGGTGACTTTTTACGGCATGCATTCTAGCACGCCGTAAAAGGTATCTCAGTTTTTACAGCGTGCATCCGCACGGCGTACTCTGCACGCCGTAAAAGATACACCACTTTTTACGGCATGGCTTTATATGGCGTGCGGCCGCACACCGTAAAGAGGCTTTTACGGCATGTATTGCACGCCGTAAAAAGTGAAATTTGTTGTAGTGATAATAAAATCAATCCCAAATCTGCTTCATCATGTTTGACCTCCAAGGTCTTCAAATCAGCGAAGATTTCCTTAAAATCAGTTAGGTGATCTTCAAGAGACGTACCTCTTGTCATATGATGAGAATATAGACGTTACTTTAAATACAATTTGCTAGTAAGACTCTTCGTTATGTATAATTGCCCCAATTTTAATCAACATGCATCGGCTAACTCTCCTTCAAAACTTCATGAAGAATATTATTTGAAAGATGAAGTTGTATTTGAGATAGAGCCTTTTGATCCCTCCGTTGTTTCTTGTTTAAATATATGCAATTGTACATGTCAAGTTTTATAATATAAAGATCAAGTATGGATGTCGAACCCAAAAGGATGGAATATTAAATTAGTACTAAGTACTATAATTGCGTAGCCCTTGTTTTATCTCGATCAATTTTTGGAATCAATATTTTTAACTAATCTAACAATAAATGTTATGACGAATCCAATGATTTCAATGCAAGGTTGAAGAATTAATCAATATTACAAAGTTTAGGGTTGTGATTTCACCTAACTATCGACTATGTTTCTCAATTATAAAATTATCTCTAACCAAATTTTCCAAGTTTAAAAGCAAATACCCTAATGTAATTCTACTTCTTCTCTCGAGTTCCGATTAAAAACTATTCCTAAAATTCAATTCCAACATCTCTATTCTGAATTAAATATCTAGAAATATCAAGTTCGTAGTTATTGTGTGGAACATACCTCAAAGGAGTTATACTTTCTCTTGAAACCTATAACTTGTTTATTTGCATTATTCTAATATCATTCATGCCTAAAGTTTCCTTTTTCAAGTATCAAAACTTAGACAATCAAATCATTCAATTAGCGATCAAGTTATTGAAAGCATTGACAATAAATAACACAAATAAACATAATTGGAAAATCTCAAAGAAATAACTATAATAAAATCAAACCATAGCCTCAAGTTTTGGTTACCTCAAACCCTAAATTAAAGTTTAGTTCATGACTGAAGAAAGAAATCTAAACATCATAATTAATAACATAAAGAGAAAAAGAAATAAAAACTCTTTTAAAGCTTTAATCAATCTCCTCTTTGATGTTCTTCTCATTGCTCGATTTCTTGATTCTCGCTCTTTTGAATTGTAGTTTAAAAGTGTTCTCTCAATTGATATTTATCATATATTGAAATCCCAAGAATAGTTGGAGTCACATTGACATTAAAAAGTGACAAAAAAATTGAAGAGGTCGTTTTGTGTCTCTTTTGTCTTTTTGACGGTATGGAATAAACCTTTTTTCCCATATTTTTGTCTTTAAAAATGGGATGCATGATGGGGTTTAGCATTTCCTTCCTCTTGGTATGAGGTTGCCTCCTCAACTTCTATGTATTTCTTAGCGTGACTAAGAAATTCGTGGTACGTTTCGGGGTCCATCTTCACGATCGGACCACCAGAATCGTGTCTTTGGTCTCAGGTTGGACAGAACAACCATGAGGGTAGCATTATCCATATATTTTGGCACTTCCATGGATTGCTTATTGAATCTGCTGAGGTAGCTCTTCAAAGACTCATTTTGATGGATCTTTGGTATGGTCTTCTGAACTATCTTTGAGTTTTATCTCTTAATGTCAAGGGAAAGGCTCTACACATAATGGAATCGATAGTCCCTACAACTCCATCCACGATGTGTACTTGTCCAAATGGCTTAGATGATCTCCCTCTCCATCATAGCCAGTGAGCTAAGGCACTTTTAATTTCTCAAGCAATGATTATGTGAGCATATCCTTTGGGAAAAGGGAGTGATAGCCAGTAAATATTCTTCCATAGTACCTTTGAGCCTAGCCTCTAGATTGACTATATGCTTTTTTTAGTAAACTTATTTCTGGCTCGCCAGTTATGATAGATCTTTTAGGGTTATTGTTGTTCCTTTCTCCTTTAGGTGTTAATGAACATTGTGTCCCCAATCCATCAAACACACTTCCTACTTTTCTGACTGTTTGTTTAGTATGTGATGGGGGACTTTTTACCTCATCCCTTCTATTTTCGGACGATTCTTCCCTAGTGGGAGGAGGGAAATCGTCCAACCATTTCCCTTGCTGGAGATTGCACATTGGCTTCAGACAAAGGAGAAGTTGTAGCTTGCCTTCTCTCCATCCTTTGGATAGTGTTGGTTAATAGTTCTATTGCTTCCTTCATGGCTGTGAACTGAGGATTGTCGTCCTTAGACGATTCGTTCTTTCTTTGATAGTCCCTTGGGATGTTAGTTTCACATAAGCTAGTATAAGATTGATTTGAGGATATTGAATCGTTACTCATGGTACCTTTTAGGAGAGAGTGTATAATGAAAAAAAGAATAAAATGATTTTTGTGGGAGTCCTGGGCTATTTCTTGCAAAACTCTCCTTCTAGCGCCAAACTATTGATGTTCAAAATTGAAAATATCAATTTCGATCAACTTATTTATGAATTAGGGAAAGGTAATTAATTGGAATAGTAAAAGGATGAAACATTTAACTTTATTCTTGAAAAGTGCAGTGATACGAATGTGAAAAGTGAGAGAAATCGTGGTGCATGGAGAGGACCAATTGCCCCACATTATAGCCAAAATTTAGTGAGCTGGCCATCATAGTCATGTCGTCTATAGTGTTTTGATTACCAACCGTCATCCGCTACAGTATTTTCCTTATTAAGCATGCAGAATTATTCACCTGGGAAGGTTTCCCAGTGGATGATGAGGTCAGCTCTTTCCAGCTTATCATGATACTTAGAACAATTACGGTTATTCTCGTAATTACTTATCTCTGATTGGTAGATCATGAGGTGCATATGTCAACTATGCCACGTGTCCCTGTGGGATTGACCAAAGTAGAGGTGATGTTGTTGCCTAGTCACAACGGAGCTCACTAAGCCCAATATCAACAATCTTCATCCAAAGTGTAATTGGTGTGTCTTTTCAAAGAGTCAGTTCAAGTATCATCCTCCTTAATTTTATGAAAACATATGTCAAACTTTAAATGATATCGGTCTTCACGTGAAGGCTAGTTGAAGATATTCCCTTTCTAACATAAGCTTTCATTTCATCACCAATTTATAAATGATTAATAATTTATTTAAATTCAAACATTAATTTTAATAAAAAATCATAACGACTACTCTATGATCTATGCATTTTGTGGAACCCACTTGATGTCGTCATTTCTGTACACCTCGATCACGAGGACTCCCAATGCTAATTTTTTGCAGCTGTGGGATCAATGTGCTCGAGCTTCATCACTCATCAGGCATACCTCTAGGATTTTTGGTAAGAACCCGTGACATTTATGTTGGTGATCTTCGAGGGTAGTCCTCAAGCTTCTCTCCTAGCCAAATTCTTAGAATCATTCATGCTCAAGTTCAGATAGTTCCCACCCCTTAAGAACTCTAACCCTATCCAATTACTGAAATTCAGGAATCCTAGGCTCAGAAGGAGTCCATCTTGGAAAATACTACAATAATTGAATAATTAGACTTCTTATTGTGGTCCAACACTTATCACAATTAGAATTCATAAAAGTAAAGATGCCAAGTCCTGATAGGATTGCACCACCTACCTCTATAAATATGAAATCATGGATCATTATTCAGGTACGTTTTTAAAACACAACTTCAACACTCAAGCTTTTTCATCTTCTCTATCTGACTTAGGCATCGGATGAGCGATGAAGATATACATCGACGCCTTTATTTCAAGTACCGGAAGATCACGTTTGTGCTCATTTTCAGTCCTCAAGCTCATAATTCATCAAATGTGATTTTTGTTAGCATCGCCACTATTATTTTTCTTTATAAACCATTTATAAATTTGTCAAACATAGGAATTTAACGTCTTGAATTTTTAGACTGGTTCAGAGGTAGAAAAACCAATTTTATAGATCATAAAAGTAAATAAAGCAAGACAAAAGCCCATCAATTGTGAAAGTAATTAAGCAATTCAGTTTCATAGTTCATTATTCGCTACATATTACAAGATCATATGTAAATTGATGCAAACATAACCATATAAAAAATATCCCATATCAAACTTGATATTGCTCCAGTTGAACATCTTTAGTCTTCAAAGGAACATATTCTCCAAGATAACTTCCAACATGATCGGCTAACGATGATTTGCTGATATTTTCTTGGTGATATGACTTGCAGATGAATTAGATTACTGTCTACATGATAAAACCTAATAATATCAAAATTGACAGTAAAAATAGGCATAAACTTCCATACCCTGTTCTGTTTACAAGTCCAATATCTCTCTTCCTAATCAAAATTGACAATAATGTGCAAGGCCTTTCCTCAAACTTTGACCAATACCGCCAGGGATTGGTTCGCCACGCTTGAGCCTAATTCTATAGCATCATTATCAGATTTTGCCAATAAGTTCTCCGCCTTCTTCGCAAGTAGTAAACGCATTAGGAAGACATCAGCCACCCTCATGCAGCTCCTCCAGGGCCCAAATGAGACCTTACGTAACTTTATGACTACATTCAACAAAGAAAGGTTATAGATACTCGACCTTCACATTACAGAGGCTGTTTCAGCTCTAACATATGCAGTAAGAAGTGAAGCCTTCAGAATGTCTTTATCTAAAAAACCATCGAAGTCAGTGACTGAGCTCCTCACTCGAGGAGAAAAATACATCAACATGGAGGAGGCAATGAGAGCTAGCCCAGCTCTGAGAAGCCTCAACTTAAGAGGCCACACGAGCCAAACTTGTGACAAGATCATGCTCGAGAAAAACAAAAATAGGAGGTGCCACCCAGGCCGTTCACACATCTGAATACCTCTAGGACAAACATACTAATGGAGATCAGGAATATGAAGGAGCTTCAATGGCTCCCTAGGTCGCGATCTCCCCCGGAGAACAGGGGTAAGAGTAAATACTGTAACTACCACACGGATCATGGACATACAACGGAGGAGTGCATAACCTTACAGTGGGAGATTGAGGCACTGATTAAAAGACGATTCTTATAAATGCCCCAGGAATGATCACAACAAATGAAGGACCCCAGGGTTAGGAGGATGTAATAAACCCACAGTTGGTCGGTCCAGTAGACCACCCTCTGTAACACGGAAGACATTACCTTTGGATCAAAGGACTTGGAAGGCATAACATCTCCTCATGATGATGCCTTAGTCATATTTGCTATAATAGCCAACTTTGAGGTCAAAAGGATATTGGTGGACAATGGAAGTGTGGCCAATGTGTTGTCCCATAATGCCTACATGAAGATGGGTATTTCCACTAACCAACTCAAGATGGTCAAGACCCCACTCCAAGGATTTGGGGGTGGAACAATCATCCCATAAGGAGTTGTTGACCTTCCCCTAACTTTAGGCTCAGGCTAGAGGCAGGTAACGGAGATTACACCTTTCTATGTGGTCCGGACCTCCGTAGCATGCAATGCCATTCTCGGAAGACCACTACTCGACAAGATCAGAGCCATAGTATCCACTTTCCACCTTGCTATGAAGTTTCCAACCAATCATGGTATTGGAATTGTGCGTGGGGACCAGACAACATCGATGATGTATTATGTTACCAGCATTCAAGGTTTGAGCACTGACGTCATGCAATTATCCACACCAGAGCTCCAACTCGAGCATCAGGAGAGGCTTACTCTAGTTGAAGATTTGGTAGAGGTCGAGCTTGAGCATGGTAAAAAAGTGAACATCGGCTGGGATCTTGACTTCGCTCTCAAGGATGAACTCATCAAGTGCCTATCCCATAGCATTGACCTATTCGTATGGAAGGCCAAAGACATGTCGGGGATAGACCCCAATGTAGTGGTTGATAAACTGAACCCAAGACTAGATGTTCAGCCAGTAAAGCAAAGTAAGAGGCAATTTGCGTCAAAAAATGAGAGGTAATACGTGAGGAGATCAATAAACTAGCAAATGCTCAGTACATTAGGGAAGTTCAATATCCAGATTGGCTTCTCGTTGTCCTCGTCAAGAAGGCTAATGGTAAGTGGAGGGTATGTATTGACTTCACAGACATTAATAAGGCATGTCCAAAAAATAGTTATCCCCTACCTCGGATTGATAATTTGGTGGACAGTACCTCGGGCCACAAGCTATACAATTTTCTCGATGCATTCTCAGGCTACTACCAGATCCTCATGGCTGAAGAAGATCAAGAGAAGACTTCCTTCATAGTTGACTCTGCCATATATTACTATAAGATCATGCTATTCGATTTGAAAAATGTAAGAGCAACATATCAAAGGCTCATTAACAAAGTATTCGCTGAATTGATCGGGAAAAATATTGATGCCTATGTCGACGACATGGTGGTCAAAAGTAAGCAAGTGAATGAGCACATCGCCGACCTTGAGGAGGTGTTCTCCACACTTCGAAGGCATAAAATGAAGTTAAACCCAGCAAATTGTGCTTTTGGATGATCTCAGGAAAGTTTTTGGGCTTTATGATCACGCATAGGGGAATTGAGGTGAATCCAGACAAGATACAAGCCTTAATATCCATGGAGTCGCCTAGGAGCACAAAAAAGGTGAAAAAGTTGACAGGTCGGGTCACCGCTTTGAATAGGTTCATATCAAGAGCAGTAGACAAGTGCTTCCCTTTTTTAAAAGTTCTTAGGGGCAATCAAAGTTTTAATTGAAATGAAAAATGTGAAAGAGCTTTCAGGAACTCAAACAAACACTTACGACTCCTCCAATTCTCACAAAGCTTGACCTTGGGGTTGCATTATACCTATACCTAGCTGTATCTCAAAATGCAGTGAGCGATGTGCTAGTCAAGGAAGTTAAGAAGGCTCCACAACCCATCTATTATATGAGTAATGTATTGTTTGACGTAGAAACAAGGTATACATTAGCAGAGCAACTTGCCCTAGCCCTGGTCATGGCAATACGAAAACTAAGGCAGTATTTTCAATCACATCCGATCGTAGTGCTCACGAACCAACCACTCAGACAGATACTCCAAAATCCTGATGTTTTGGGAAGATTGTTGAAGTGGGCAATTGAACTTGATGAGTTTGATATAGAGTTCAAGCCCCGACCTTCTATTAAAGGGCAATTGTTAGCGGACTTTATTGCAGAGCTCACCCAAGGCCTCGGGGGCCAGGGAATATCTCAAGCACAACAGCGACCATTTGGGAAATATTTGTTGATGGGGCATCAAACTCATCGGGCTCGGGTGCAGGGGTTATAATTAACAGTCCATATAAGTTGACTGAAATTCAGTGTGCACTCCGATTCGAATTTGAAGCCACCAATAATGAGGTGGGGTATGAGGCTGTCGTTATCTCCCTGGAGTTGGCAAATAGCCTCGGGATTGTACACGTTAAGCTCTTTAGCGATTCACAACTTGTGGTTGGATAGATTGAGAGATCATTTGATAAAAAAGATGAAAGGATGACCTTATACTGTTTGAAAGTACATGATCTTCAGAGACGATTAAAGGATTGTGAAATTCTGAAAATTGCCCAAGCTGGGAATGGCAAGGCGGATGCGTTGTCAAGACTCGTTTTCATGGGAGTTGATGGACTTGACAAAATAGTGCACATCAGAATGGTGACAGAGCCAAGCATAGGCCAAGAAACAAGTGTCGTGGACATTGATAACGAGTCCTCATAGATAGACCCCATAGTTGAATTCATAACTAATGGAAATATCCCCGGGATGCAAGAGAAGCTAGGAACATCCAGTTTCGAGCATTACGATATTGCATCATCTAAGGAGTCCTTTTCCACAGAAGCTTGAGACTTCCGTATCTCAGATGCCTCCGGCCTTCAGAATCAATACAGGCCTTGGCAGAAGTTCACGAAGGAATATATGGAAATCATCAAGGAGCACGAGCTCTGGCCTTCAAACTCATAAGGTACGGATACTTTTGGTCGACCATGAACAAAGATGCCTCGGAGTACGTGAGAAAATGTGATAAGTGCCAGAGGTTCGATAACGTCATCTACACTCCTGTTGAAGAGCTTATCCCCATACATTGTTTGGCCCCTTTCGAATAATGGGGGGTTGACATCCTCGAGCCCTTTCCAATAGTTAAAAGACAGCTAAAGTCTGTTGTAGTGGCTGTAGAATATTTTACCAAGTGGGTAGAAGCAGAACCCCTAGCAACTATCTCAGAGCCCAAGCTGAGATCATTTCATCTGGAAGTATCGTTTGCAGGTTTGGGATACCCAATGTGGTAATAACTGACAACGAAAGGCAGTTTGACAATGCACAGTTCTGAGATTTTGTACCAACCTCAGGATAGATCATCGCCTAACATCGGTCTCACACCCTCGGGGCAATGGCCTTCGCACCAAGATTTAGGGTGCTCAAGGTAATTGACCCCGACGAGCTGCCCTCCATATTATGGACTTATGGGACTACCCTCAAAACAACAATAGGTGAGACCCCTTTCATCGGTTTGGAGGCTGTCATTCCAATAGAGGTCAGTTTACCTACCATAAGGTATCTGGAGCATGGTAGCGGAGAACACATGATGGAACATCTTGACATCCTTGAGGAGTTACACGAGCAAGCTGCCCTACGAGCCGCCTCATATCAAAATAAGAAGGCAAAATATTTAATAATAAGATCAGACCTAGAAGATTTAGGATCGGGGACCTGGTGCTCAGGAGGGCCGAAGCTGCAGGTCATGCCTCGGGTAAACTTGGCCCGACATGGGAAGGACCCTACAAAGTCATTAGATAAGTTCGAAGAGGAGCATACAGCTTGAGAGACATGGCAAGAAGATCACATTCGGGCTCATCTTTAGTCGTCAAGCTCAGAATTCATCAGGTACGATTTTTGGTAGCATCACCACTGTTTTTTTTCTTTACAAACCATTTATAAATTTGTCAAATGTAGGAACTTAACGTCTTAAACTTTTAGACTGATTCAGAGGTAGAAAAACCAATTTTATGGAGAATAAAAGTAAATAAAGAAAGAAAAGAGCCCATCAATTGCGAAAGTAATTAAGCAATTCAGTTTCATAGTTCATTATTCGCTACATAATACAAGATTGTATGTAAATTGATGCAAACAGAACCATCTAAGATATCCCATATCAAACTTGATATTGCTCCAGTTGAACATCTTTAGTCTTCAAAGGAACATATTCTCCAAGATACCCTCCAAGATGATCGGCTAACGACGATTTATCGATGTTTTCGTGGTGATATGACTTGCAGATGAAGTAGATTACTGTCTGCAAGATAAGACCTAATAGCATCAAAATTGACAGCAAAAATAGGCATAAACTTCCATACCCTATTCTGTTTACAAGTCCGATATCTCCCTTCCTAATCACTAAACGATTTTCGAAAAACATCTGAATTCCTGTGAAGCATAGGCCTATTACAAGAAAAATACCAACTGATACTCCCATTTTCCCCTTGATCAGAGCCTGACTTTTTGCCATTGCATTAAGGCCATAACTTTCTTCCAAAACCGAAACCACGGTTGCCAGATGCCATATCACACTGATATATACAGATCCAAACAAGTATATGATGATAAAAAGAAAGATCAAATTTACCACAGCATTGCTATATGATTCGAGAAAAAAAAGACTAAGAATTAAGATCAAGATCAAGACTGCAATGAAATTGTATGCGAAGAGAATAATAAAAGTCCATATAAATGTAACCATAAGCCTCTTCCAAACCTTAGGAACCACACTCATGATCTTTCGGAAGCTAATTTCTTTGGCAGTATAAATACATGCTATGGTATAAACCACAGCAGATGTAGAAAGAAGGGCAAGAATCATGAAGAAAATCAAGTAGCCAATCTTGAACAGAGTAAAGACAGTCAATTCAGATGATAAAATACTCAAAATAGTGTTATATGAAGAAGTACCCTCTGGGGTTATATCCAACATGTATTCATTGTGCATGATATCTCCAAATAGAAGCTCTGAAATTTGGATGTGGGCTAAATAGATGAAGGAAAGAGGGAGGATTAAGGCTAAGGTTATTTGGCTGAAAATTTTTCTCCATGAAGTAACTATATTGAATGATTCTTTGAAGATTCCAAAGAACCCCATAAACTGAATTTCTTCCTGTTCCCTATCCATGATTTTCAGAAAACTTTTAGAGAGTAATTGATTTGGGATTGCAGTTTGAGGGCAATTGACCCATATATGAGAAGATAGGGGTGGGTTATAGACTTTGATTGGTTGGATTTGGCGTAACGGGAAATGGACGATTTCTTCGAAGAAATTTCACCGCCATTCTTGTTTGTGTCATTGGACTTTGTCATGAATGGCGTGGACAAGAATTCTACACAATTGTCAACATGATTCCGCGTACTCACGACAATCAATTATTATTTTAAAGAAAAATAGTATTCATTCTCAGTGAATATGCATCCTCAATCTATGTGGATGTAAATGATTGGTTAAATGATAGATGAAATTAAATACCCCAATCTATGTGGATGTAAATGATTGGTTAAATGATAGATGACATCTATCATTTAACCAATCATTTACATCCACATAGATTGGGGATGCATCCCCAATGGGAATGAATAGCATTTTTCTATTTTAAAACTTGGCTTTTTACGAATACCATGTCAAATGGTTATTCAGGTTACATTATGGATAATTATATTCAAACTACAAATTTTGTTAGTTGCATCACATTTTAATTATAAATAAGGTCCTCGACCTTTACTCATTGTAACATTTATATCCCTAACTTTTTTCGTCGAATTTTTATCTTTAGCCTCTTATTAGTTTGCGCATCTTATTCTTGATTATGATTTCTGACAAAATATTTTTTCATATTTTGAAATATGAGAAAAATATTTTGTTGTACTTTTGAATTTATTATTTTTTTCAAACAAATATGATGGATAAATAAGCCATTTCACACCCTTCCAGCAAATGTTTTGGACGAAAATCATTACCAAATATGAGATGTGATAATTAATGAAAAGTTAAAAATAATAAGTGCTATATGGATAAAAGATTAAGGATATTAAGTAAAATTAAAATGTGGTGCAAATAATAAAATAATTGTGTGAATATAATTACCTTACATTATTTATGATGACAAATTCATTTCAAATGGATGTCTTTCGTAGTAATTGATCATATTGAAGGCTCTTTTTGGCGCATCAAATAGTACGCAATTTTTTTTTTTTTTTATATTACTATGAATAATTATATTGAGACTACCGTCCTTATAATCTGCATCTTATTTTAATTATAATATACTTATTTGGTTCCCATTATTTTCAAAAATATATTTCTCTCTTATTTTCAATCACATTTTTCAGTAAAATGATATTACTTGCAAATCAATTTTTTTTCTTATTTTTAACTGTATATTCTCCATCAAAATATTGTTTCAAAATGCATAATTTAAAAAAAAAAATGAGGATATCAAACAAGCTCGAATAATTAATGGTGAAGGTCACTTGAAGCTGCCTTTTGTGCGCACAGTAAAGTATAGGAATCCAAGGTCAATGATTTTAAAACGAAATTTGGTCCTGCTTTACGGATATTAAAATCAGATTTTTTTTCATAAATTTTTATAAGTTAATGCAAAAGTTGACTTTGACTTAAATTAAAATCTGAATTTTAATTTCTATTAAGGGCATAATTTGGTCAATAAGAGAACCCTATGATACGCATTAAGTAAATCCATTTATTTTATTGTCGTCTCTTAACTAATATCTGTTTTGTTTTCAAACTCACGAGGAAAAAAAGGGTTTAAAGGTTACATCTTATAAATTCCATGTCAAGAATTCGAATTCTTTTAGCAAGACTTAAATAGCAGCAGTAGTCCCCATACTTTGACACGTATTGCACCTAGGACAATGTTGTTCAAAGTCGAGAATTGATGTCCTCAATCTTTAATTTTACTAGCAGTTGGTCCTTGGTGGTCATTTTACTGTAATCTTTAGAAAAAAAGTAATTATATTACCTCCACGAGTTTTACTTATTACACCACATTGTAATCGCACAACAATTAAAACATATTTTTAATAAATACACCACAATTAATTTACAATTATAATCATAATTCAATAAAAAAAAAATGAAAAGGGCAATAAACACACCACGATAATGAATTGATTTGTATTTATAAAAAAAAAAATATTTTTTTTATTGCTTGTTTTATTTTTAGTAAATATATATTATCTAAACATTTAAGTATATTTGCTTCTTCTTCCCCATTGATGGATTGAGATTGAGTTTTTTTTTTTTTTTTTTTTTCCACTCTGTTATACATACAAAGCTTTAGCCTTAAGGAAACTCTCTCTCTCTCTCTCTCTCTCTCTCTCTCTCTCTCTCTCTCTCTGTGTTTATTTATATATACATCTAATCGTATATATTACACACATTCAGAAAAAAGGAAGAAAAAAAGGAAATACAAGACAAAAAATGGATTTAGCCTTAAAACTTCAATTAATAGACATGCGGTCCAGTTTTCTTCTGGAACCTCCCCCATCTCCTACACCTTTAGTAAATCATTGCATTTAATATGAGTTATATATCTTTTGTGGTGTAGGAACGAAATAATGTATAATATACTAAATATCACATCAAGTAAGAATCATTTTTGAAATATTATAGTCCTATTACAATTCAATTATTTCAATAATACCTTACTTTTCATTTTAAAATATGTATTTAATTTACAAACTGTAATAAATATTATCATTAATTCTCAATTGGTTAACTTTCACATTCATTTAAGTAATATTAATTAGAATTTCACATTCACATGCACATGCACATTCACGTCCATGTCCCTGTTATTAACAATTAATTAACATTCACATCAATTTAATTAATATCAATTAGAATTTCACATTAAAAAATGTAGTTCATTACTCACATTCATATATGTTAATTAGAATCCAATTTCACTTGATTCGAATTTAAATTATATTCATTTAATATGAATGATTCAACATTCATTCTCATGTATACATTACTTGGTATTAATTGTAAATTATTTAACATTTACATTTATTCATGTATCGTATCTGTCATTCATCTTCATTTATGTATTGAGTTGTAATTCTAATACTCACATTCAAGTATGCATTTCACTATTTACGTGCATATATAATAATTAATATTTATTTTCAGGGACACTGCAATTCTCTCATATTTAGATCAAAAGGGTAAACGAATGGTCAAATATTACTTTCATAGTACTTATAAAGTATTTCAGAATAACGTGCAACGCACGTTGCACGTTGAACTCTGACTAGTTAATATAAGTGAATGATAAATAGGATATTTATGTCATTTTACTCATGGTTATTTAAGGAAATAAAAAGTTTGTGGTGTACCAAATATTTATTGTGGTGATAATATAATCGCCTTTAAAAAGATAACTAAAATTTTATCATAAATGAAATAATGATAAATAAAAGAGAAGAGAGGATGCAAATGATATAATTGTGATGATTCGATCAAAAGCAATGCTCTACGTCTTTCGTTTCCAAACTCTTCGTCACGGGCAAAACATTTTTATTATATTGATTGACTTATAGTGCAATTCAAACTCTTACAACACTTTCGATGACTTACAAGCAAGGAACAACGATCCTTACACAATATTGAGCTTTCAAGAGACCTCAATAAGACCCACACGGTAACTTACGGAAAGGAGCACCGATCCTTATACTATTGAGCTTTCACGTGACTTCAATATGACCCACAGGGTGATTTATAAAAAGGAGTACCGATCCTTATACTATTAATCTTTCATGGGACCTTAATATGACTCACAGTTTTAGAGCAATGATTTTATAATGAAATTTATTTCTTAACAAATGATACGAGTGAATTAAGTACTAAGAAAGACTAATACTTCAATGAATAACAATAAATGATAGTTCAAATATTAGATGAGAAAACTTTGATGAATGTTATAATTAAAAATTTAATTCAATCAATCAAAATTTTTTGAGTAAAAAGATGAAGAAGAAATAAGTTCATTGTAGGTTTAAAATTTTTCTCCAAATATTTATCTCTTTTAATGAATTATAGCAATAAATAAAGGATCAATATAGAGATGAGAAACTTTGATTAATATGTTGATTTTTGAAATGTAGTTCAATCAATCAAAGTTTTTGATATAAAAAAGTAGAAGAGACGGATGCAATGTGAGTTTAAGGATTTTCTCTAAATACATCTCTCTTCTATAAATGATAGCAATAAGTTCAACACCCAAAAAATTGAAAAACTTTGATGAAAATGATGATTAAGGAGTATAATTCAATCAATCAAAATTTTTGATATAAAGAAATGAATGTAGTATAAGATCCAATAAAGATCAAGAATTTCTCTCTTTAATGCACTTGAAAACACTTACAATGAATACAAAAAGAGATTCTAATTATAGAGTTTAAAGAGAAAATTTCTCTGGGAAAATGGACGAGTGTCCGAATGCCTGCCTCATGTTTGGACGTTCAAACTAGTCGTTACACTTTAGAAATCAGATGATAAAAAATTTAATCGTTGAGATAACCGGACGTCCCTAGTCTTTGTTTGAAGTTTGGCTTTTAGACTCTTGTCTTGATCTTTCTTTGAAGTTTCACTCTTAAACTCTTGTTTCGAATAATAGGAAAATTTGACTTCGATCTTGACATTCATTATGAGACCGATATGATGCTCTTGATTTTGATATTTGACTATGATTGATTGATTTATCATTTGATAATTTGTAGGCTATAATACCTTATATTCAATTGTTAGTAAACAAGATTAACTAGTTTGTTATAATCTTGTTTAAAGTGAAGTTTAATATTATCTTCTTATATAACTTGTTTTGTTTGATATATTTAAAAATGCAATTTCAAAAATAAGATTTGATAGTCCAAGAATGACTAACCAAAGGGAGGTTTATTGATTTTTAAAAAACTATTTCAAAGAATAAACATATATCAAGCAAGTTAAGACCACGTTAATTAATTAAGTAGTAATCACAAGCAAATAACAATAAGTAGACCAATCAAATAATAAATATAAATGAAATAACGATAAGTAAAAGGGCAGAGAATATGCAAACGATGTAATTGTGGAGATTCGATAAAAAACAATGATCTACGTCTTTCGTTTCTAAGCTCTCCGTCACGAGCAAGACATTTTTAATATATTGATTGACTTATAGTACAATTCAAATCTTTACAACACTTCTGTTGACTTACAAATAAGGAACACCGATCCTTATACAATATTGAGCTTTCATGGGACCTTAATATGACTCGCTCAGTGACTTACTTGAAGGAACACCGATCCTATACTATTGAGCTTTCACGTGATGTCAATATGATCCACGTAATGATTTATAATAAGGAGAACCAATCCTTGTACTATTAAAATTTCATGCGACCTCAATATGATCCACTATTTTAGAGCTATGATTTTACAATGAAATTTATCTCGTAATAAATGATACAAGTGAATTAATAACTAAAAAAGACTAACACTTCAATAAATAACAATAATAATGGTTCAAGTGTTAGATGAGAAAACTTTGATGAATGTGATAATTAAAAATTTAATTCAATCAATCAAAATTTTTCAATAAAAAGATAAAAAAGTAATAAGTGCAATGTAGGTTTAAAATTTTTCTCTCTTTTAATGAATTATAGCAATAAATAAGTACCAAGAGAGAGAGACGAGAAATTTTGATGAATATGATGATTTTTTAGGTTTGGTTCAAACAATCAAAGTTTTTTATTAAAAAAATGTAGAAGAGATTGATGCCATGTGAGTTTAAAGATTTTCTTAAAATACTCCTCTCTTTTATGAATGATAACAATAAGTTAAACACCTAAAAAAAAAAAAAAAAAAACTTCGATGAAAATGATGATTAAGGAGTATAATTCAATCAATCAAAATTTTTAATATGAAGAAATAGAAAAAATGAATGTAATATAAGCTTCAGTAAAGCTCAAGAATTTCTCTTTTAATACACTTGAAAACACTTATAATGAATGCAAAAAGAGATTATATTTATAGAGTTCGAAGAGCAAATTTTTCTGGGAAAATGGACAAGGGTCTGGACGTCCAACTAGTCGTTATACTTCAGAAATCAGAACAATCAAAAATTTAATCTCAATCTTTGAGCTAGCTTAACGCCCCAAGTCTTTGATGTTTCTTCGAAGTTTGGCTTTTAAGCTCGTCTTGATCTATATTTCAAGTTTGACTCTTAAGCTCTTGGCTTGAATGCTATGAAGACTAGACTTCAATCTTGATCTTCATTGTGAATCCAATTTGATAGTTTTGATTTTGATTTTTTGACGATGATTGATCGATTTATCATTTGATACTTTGAAGACTATAATCCCTTAAATTCAATTGTTAGTAAGCAAGATTAACTTGTTAATTATAATTAAAGCTTTAAAGTTATAATCAACCACGGATCAACAATTTTTCCCTTTTTGATTATAGAAAACAAGATGATTTGTAAAGCAATATCAAAGATTGATAAGGGAAAAAATTTCAAATTTAACATGTATTCCATATATTCCTCATATCTTTTAAAAACCAGTAGCCATTTTTTCAAAGCATATAGATGATTCAAAGCATGTAGACGATTCAATTCATTATCATTCAAAACATATCATCTTACTCATTATCATTCAAAGGATATATGGTTAAAATTTTAAATCAACCATAGTAATATTCCGTCTCATGAGGCACAAAAATGTAAAATATATGCAAATTTAAATAAGAGGATAACCATCAGATTTATAGTAAAATACTAATCAAAACATGAGTGATGAAATGTTGAAAGCATAATCAACTGGGTAAAATTTATATAAATTTCAACCAATGATTCACACAAAATCAATCATGTAAGAATACAATTTAGCCACATCAAATTCATCAATAATTCTCAAACCTCTTTGTATCTATAAAAATCTATTAAGTGCTTAGTGAGAATGTCGGCCAATTATTTTTTCTTATTGACAAATGTTAGTGCAATATCTCCCTTATGTGCATGATCTCTTAGAAAGTGGTGTTGTAATCTCAATATGCTTGGTTCAAGAATAGAAAATGGGATTTTTTTTTTTATAAGTTTATGGCACTATTACTATCATACATGATAGGTATATATATGATCGAAAAAAAAAATGATAATAATTTTGCATTTGTTTCACTCATAAACTTGTGTACAACAACTAGCAGCCGAGATGTATTCGACTTTGATGATAGATGATGCAACATAATTTTATTTCTTACTAAACCATGATATAATTGCAAAGTCTAAGAAGTGACAAGTTTCATTAGTGCTCTTATGATCAGTCCTGCAACCGACCCAATGGCATTCGAATAGCTAAGCCCCTGTTTGACAACCATTATTTCAACCATATATTCACACAATAAAATATTATGTACGTAAACTCAAAATTTTTCTGTACTTTTTAACCACTCATTTTTTTGAAAAAACTTACTGTTGAAAACTCCATTTTACCCAAGTAATGATTGTCGAAACATGGGCCATGTAATTCAATATTTCTCTAGGGTGAATCTTCCAAAAGTAGAATAGTGAAGTAAAAAGTAATTTTCCACCAATAGAATAAACGAACGAAAAGATCTAAAGTGTACGGGAATGGGCTTAAAGCCTACTGCGCAAGAATCTTTCTAATGGTAACACAATCTTGTTGACTGAAGATCCCAAAATCTTAGTTTAATGGGATAACTAAGTTATGAAAATTCAAAGAAGCACTTCGGAGTTAACTCCTACACATTCCTACGATAAGAATGTGCTATCTGCAGAAAGGTTAAGTTATACTTTTAATGATTCTTATATCTTGGACTATCTAAGTGGGATATGACGTATACTCTTAATAGGAGATCACCTATATAAGTGTGAAGTGTGGCCACTTCTATGAGAATGTTTCAAATGCTTAAATTCTTTAAAATACTTATGAAATCTAAGAGTTGTTCAGGGCCAAAATGAACACAACGGTGATAACTCGAAAAATGTTAAAGAGGTTATTGTGTTAATATTGTTGTCTTGGTTTACACCAACGGTTGACAATTCAAGACACTGTGTTCACTGATTAGCTAGTAAATCGGATAGTATTCTACTACGGAATGTTCAAACCCATAAGGTACCTATTCGAATGCGATAACATTCCGTCTGATCTCTCTATAGGGCCTGCATAGTTTATTGCATTAATTTTTATTCATGTGGGGATTGTTGGGAAAAAAATTGGTTTTAATTAGTTGGTTTGACCAATTTTTGGCCAATTATTTTAGTGAATCACATTAGTTGGACAAAATATTTATTTGACCAAGTGTGTTCTACTCCATGAGCAAATTATTGTAATATATTTATCTTCTCAAAATCAATTTAGGGTGAATGAGAAACTAAGGCCAAAAGATAACAACTTGAAGTTGAAATAAATTAAAAATAAAATTGGTACAAAATTGAAAAAATGTCAATTCAACGTAGGAAAACTAGAAGAATAGAAATCACTTTATATTACTCAAGTTTGGAACTTGTGATTGCGTCTCAAGGGGTACCAATAGTTTTTAAAGGGATGAGAACCTACATGCTAGGAGGTTGAGCCAAAGCCTACACGCTCGTGCGCCGTTGCCGTTCGTCCGACCTACCTACCAGCTAGGCATGACACGGGCACGGATCGTGGGCTTGGGCTTGGATTTGAGTTTTGGCCAAGTTGATATATATTTTTTGGTAAAATAATATTTGAATTGTGATATTTTATTATTATTTAAAATAATAATATATTTATTTATATTATTTTTCCCAAATTTTCTGTGCACGACATGTGTTTTCTTCTAGAAGATGGCGATTGACACTTAAACTGCATGTACAAACGAGTTGTGTCCGTTGAAGACACAAATTTTTGACTATTGTGTCTTTTGGACACAACTTTTCGATTTCTATATAAAGGTCCCCATATCCTGATTTTTATTCATTCCAAAATCAATTTTGATTTTATTCTTCTTCTAAATTTATTCTTTCATCCCTGCATTATTCCATATTTTACAATTCGGTCTCGAAAGTTATTTTTGTGTATTTTAGTCTTTCAATTTTTTAGAGAGATCAAAACGTGAGTAGATTCGTCAGGTCTTGTAATTTGGAGTGCCACTATTTCAAGTCGAGGTTGTTGTATCTTGGGAATCGAGTGCCGAAATATCATCAGCACCAGTGCGGGGTATTATCGTCTTAAGAAGAAAGAGTCGAACTCTTGCCTCGACCATTAACATTTTATATCGTTCATTTTTGTAAGTCGTACTTCTGCCCAAATCGATTCACCGTAGTATCATTATTTGTCAACAATTACCTCTTGAAATGCTAACTTGCTAATTAGTCTGTACCATTGAGTACCATTGATCTTGCTGTGAGATCAATGGTGGCCACTAAGGGTATAAAATAGTCCCTTATACTGAAACCTAATTCAATTCTTGCATTCTATTTTATTGTCCGTCTTCTTGATTTTTCTTTGTGGGTTCTTCATCTTCTCTTCATTTTCGATCTCAGGTTAGATGAATCTATGATTTCTTTGTATGTTAAGAGTCTGAGCGATTCTGTAGTGAGAAAATGATGGTTTGATGGAGGGTTGAGTTCTTCTTGTCCATCTAAGTAACTTCAACTCATCTGTTTTGAGGTTTTTGAGCCTTCTGTATTGAAATAGGAGGCTACAATATTTTTATCCTGTGTTCTATAAGACTTTTGATGCCTTGGAAAAAAGAAGTTGTAATTTCTATTAATTGATCTTGAATCTTTTGTCGAATACTTGCGAATTTTTGTATAATAAGATCATTTGTAGTCTGGTTTTCCAGCGCTCCTGCTGCAATTCAACTTTCATTGAGTGGTAAAACCAGCCCAATAAGTTGCTTGTGACATCTATTCTTCATAATTGATGTTCATTTAAATCTCAATTTCTACAGAAAATCTAAGATATGTTCAGATATGAACTCTAGAGGACACATTTTTGTCGATATTATGAAGCCTTCAAGCCAACGACCTTTAGGGGGATGCTAATTTTCTTCCTGTTTGACTTTGGGTTGCAACAGTTTTTGCAAGTGATGAAAGCCTTTGTTTGAAATGGGATCCCTTCGTAGTGTTTAACTCATTGACATTTTCTATTAAAACTTCTCAGATAATCAAGTTTGTATTTGGCATTTGAAACAACAAATAATAGCATAAATTTGAAAGGAAGTACAACTAGATTACTGCCAGCATGATGAGGCTAGGGAGGATCAGGATTGACAATGGAAACAAACATAAAATTGCATACTCTGTTTTATTTATAAGTCCAATATCTTCTTTCTTGGCTTGATACAAGAAAAATTCCTACAAAAACTCCCATTTGTTGGGATTTGGTTTCAAAAGCAACACCATATATGAACATGGAAAGCCAAAGATCCAAAACTAGATCAATAGTCCATGGGTAGCATCTGTAATTCTATTTTAAACATATACACACATAGGTGTTTAGTATGCTATCTTCGATGCGTGCTTTAATCTATTGCAGTTAACACAATTTCGTACCTCCAAGTCATTTTCGATGTCCTTCAAGAACACCAAGAAAACTAAACATTTTTCTCTATATTTTTCTAGCGTGTCGGGACTAATGCCCTACTTGAGACCCATTAAAATGAGACAAAAGCCATTTTCATTTTCTGCATCAGCGGGGCCACAATTAATGAGATAGAAGCCACTTGACTTTTGTACAGATGATGTCATGTTAAAAATTTTACTTTCTCAAAACACCTTTCAATATTGAAAATTTCAATATTTTTCAATCATATATATATATATATATATATATATATATATATATATATATATATATATATATATATAATTAAAGAAAATTTAAGTCCCTGTTTGATAGAGATTAAAATTTTAATCTAAGTTAAAGTCAACAATTAATTTTAACTACATATCTCAATCACACATTTTATTAATTTTTATCAAAATCAAAAATCTACTAAAAATCTACCAAATAGGGGCTAAATAGAGAAGTAAATGTTCTTTTTTAATTACAATGTTTCCTTTGTTTACAGACATGGAATGTATATGGACAATATGGACGCCCAGATATATTGCAATAATTATGATGAAGTGTTCGATCCTATTTATTGGTTGCGAATAATTATTTCTTATTACTTTATAAATTGAATCTATGTACTCAATTTATATTAATATCAATGATCACGTGACATTTTATTATTTTCTAAAATGTTGAGTGCAATTACATAAAAATCAAATAATGATAAATTAATATTTATTTATTCAAAACATGGTATCGGATAATACATTTGGACATATACACAACACAATTTTTCCATTGATCAGAGCCTAACTTTTGGCCATTCTTCCAAAACCGAAATGACGGTTGCCAAATGCCAAATTACGGTGACAGTTACCAATTCATTCCAGTATAAAGTGACAAACATAATAACGAAAATAGCCAGGGTATACGTATATGAACCTAACAAAACAACACCAAAACTAAAGATCAAGAATGCAATGATATTGTAAGCCAAAAAAATAACCAAATCCCAGATGAAAGTGTCCATAAGCCTC
Organism: Fraxinus americana; assembly: GCA_035079005.1. NCBI lineage: Eukaryota > Viridiplantae > Streptophyta > Magnoliopsida > Lamiales > Oleaceae > Fraxinus > Fraxinus americana. Next base: position 17,077,716 of record CM068715.1, on the reverse strand, counting down.
TTCAAAACCTTTGGAACAGCACTAATGACATTTCTTAAGCTAATTTCGTTGGCAGTATAAATGCAGGCGATTGTGTAAACCACTGCAGATATCAAAAGAAGGGCAAGATTGAGAAAGAAAATCGAGTAGCCAATCTTGAACAAAAAAAAGGTCGTCCACTTGGTCGATAGAGTACTGGAAATATTATTATATAATGAGGATGAGGATCCCTTCAATTTGTCTGCATTGAGCAGTATATCTGTAAACAGAAGTAATGGAATTTGGATGTAGCCTGTGTAGAAAAAGGAGAGAGGGAGGATTAAGCACAAGGTGATTTGGTAGAAAAAAATTCTCCACGAAGAAACTGTTTTCAATGATTCTTTAAAGACTCCAAAGAACTGGATTTCTTCTTCCATTTTTTGTTCAAAAACTTTAGAGAACACAGATACGTGATGGAGGTTTGAGGGCAAATGACATACATAGGTGAAAATGGTGGGCGAAGGGATTGACTTTGACTAGTTTGATGAGGCATTAATAGGGCAACTTGTCAAAATGATTCTTATCCTGAAACACGTTTTTGAACGAGTCTATCTTGACGGCAATTCGTGAAAATCTTTTACGAAAGATAATTGCATAAATTTAACAACAATGCCGAACAAACAGAGAAGAAAAACAGAAAGAAAAAAATAAAAAAAACAGACTAATGTGGCAACCTATGATTGAGTGTTTTTATGATTTTTTTTTCCCATTCTCCAATGAAAAATTGTCACATCAATCTTTTTTTTGCTTTTCTGTCATTGACCCCGATCATGTAACATGGTTGTAAATTTAATATTGACCTTTCACGAAGGCAAATATTTCAAAAAATATTATTTTCAACATTATTGAATTAACTTCGTAGTCAAATATGTACACAGTACAAACATTTAGCCACTGTTTGACCCCATTTGTGGGAGAAATACGTTTTAAAATAGTGATTTTTTGAAGAATTTTAATTAAAAAATAAAAAATTATGTTTGTGTAGTTTTGAAAAAAATGAGGTTTTAGAAAAATGGAGGCCAAATTGGGTGCTTATATTTCATAGAAATTCATGGAATATATATATATATGATGGTCCACTAATTAATTACAATTATGAGAGTTGTACATTCAAAGTGTATATTAAGGTTGACACTGTGTGATGTGTCAAAATCTGTGACATTTATTGTTTAAAGTATTGTTAAAATTAATGTTTAAAAAAGTTGTCACCTCACAACAATGTGAAACTTGATATATATGTAGCAAGATTGAATTAATTATTGTATTTTGTTTGTAGGATGGCAACCACTTAGAATGGTTTTTTTTTTCATTGTAAGTAAAATGAATTCATGTAGTGAATATCTGTATTTTGTCATATGAGTACCAACAAAAATACTAATACAAGTTGGGTGGTACTATCGTTTCATTATAATATCATAAAATCGCTAGCGTCTTCACCCCCCCCCCCCCCCCCCCTCTCTTTTTCATTTGAAATATTACAATTTCAATCTATGACGACAAATTTTAGGAAGTGGCTGTCTCCCTATCGCAAAATTTTAGTTTTTTGACCACGCGGCAGTTGTATAAAGCTTTTTTTTTTTTTTTTACGTCAAATACTATCATATTTTTTTGAATTTATGATTACAAGATAACATGTATGTTCTGTAGTTTAATGAAATAACTAAATTCTATTGTATTAATTGCTACACACGGAAAAGGAAACGACATTTTCCTCCGGTGGAGAGTGGTTAAGTGGATGGGAGAGGTGAGTTTCCTTCATGTAAAGAATCACCTCTTAGACAAAAAAGAATATATATATGTTAATGTGTTTCCTACACATTATAGATGATTGAAATTTTCAATTTACTATGCAAAAATATAGAGAAAAATCTGTATTACTTTTTTTGAGTTCTTGAAAAACATTGAAGAAGACTTGGGGGTATGAAATTGTATTGATTGCAAAATATTAAAGCATACATCAAGGGTAACGTACTAAACACTTATGTGTTTATATGTTTTAAATAGAATATCAGTTGCTACCCATAGACTATCGAACTAGTTTTGAATCTTTGGCATCCTGTATTCATATATGAGGGTGCTTTTAAATCCAAAAATGTTGCGACCCAAAGTCAAACATGAAGAAAAATTGGATCCCTCTCAAGGTTGTTGCCTTGGAGGCTTCATAATATAGAAAAAGATGCGTCCTCTGGTGTTCATATCTGAACAAATCTCAGATTTTCTGTAGAATTTGAGATTAAATGAACCTCGATTATGAAGAGTAGATGTCACAAGCAACTTAAGGGCTAGTTTTACCACTCAATGGAAGCTGAATTGCAGCAGTAGTGTTGAAAAACGAGAATACAAATGATCTTATTACACAAAAATTCAAGATTAATTGCACAGTTCTCGTTAAATTTAACCCTAGTTCTTATTTTGAAGTGGGACATGATCAGACACAACTGATTTAAGATCCAATGAATCAATTCTTGTACGGGTCAACTCTTGATCATTCAATATTAATTAATTAGTTTCGACTGTATTCACTGACGGTCGAAATTGCACTATTAAAATAATTGAAATTATCGAAATTTTTCAATAATGAGTTCCTCTTGACATGTCGTCAACATTCCGTCCCTATTCCTGCTAAAATAATTTTAAGAAACTAATTTGACTAATAAATCACTTTTTAACTATTCATATACTGTTAAGAATTAACATCATCCACTTCAGCCATGCTTGAGCTCCAGCTGATGTCCTGATCATTGGTGATTCGGCCTCCTTCATCCTTGTTGTCAATACCGTTCTCTCCTAGCTATTTTTTGGACCACATTCTGTTGCATAAGATTCCCAACATGATCCATAAAATCAGGAGCTGCCTAAGAGCCTTAGTTTCTAGATTATTCTTATGACAATACAATGTACTACAAATTCTATTAACTCTATCAATATTAATACGGTTCATTACTATATATATCTTCTTCAGCTATTGAACTGTAACTTGGTATCAAAGCTTCAGCCATGGCAAACGCCAGTAACACTCCACAAAATGTTTACCCTGCAACTGCAACAGCACCAGCCTCCTTCTCCAGCAGCACTGCTGTACCATTAATTGGAAATAGTCACCTTTCACCATTTGGTGTAAACCTCACTCAAACTGTATCTATAAAGCTAGATAAAAACAATTATCTGCTGTGGAAAAATATGATCCTGCCAATCATTCGAGGACACAACTTGGAAGGGTACATACTTGGGACAAAGATGTGTCCTCAAGAGTTGATTGGAACCCAAATCACTGGAGAAGCTGGAACCAGTGTAGAGATGGTGAAGAATCTAGAATTTAGCCAATGGATGTCAACAGATAAGCTGTTGATGGGATGGCTTTATTACTCTATAACACCGTACATTGCAATGAGGGTGATGGGTGCAGCTAACTCAAATGAATTGTGGACTGCCATTGAAGAGAGCTATGTAGTGCAAAACAGATCAAAGATTACCTTCCTTACAGGTGAACTTCTGAAATCAAGGAAAGGTAATATGAGCATTGATCAGTATCTGAATAAAGTGAAACAATTTGCTGATACTCCTGGAATCGCTGGAAAGACCATCACTAACACTGACTTAATAACCCAAGTTCTGGCTGGGCTGGATGAGGACTATACACCAATAGTTGTTCAGCTAAATAGCAGGGATCACATCTCCTCGGGTGAACTCCAATCCACATTGATGACTTATGAAAGTCGATTGGAACATCTCAACTCTATCAGAAATGAAATGGTTGGGATAAGCCTTGATCAAACCTCAGCAAATATCTCACAGAGGTCAGGTTATGGCCATCATCATTTCATATCCAATAGGCCAAGTACTGGAGGACGATTCACAAACTTCAACCACTACAGAAGTAGAAGAAGAGGAAGAAACAGAGGAGTCAATACATTTGGAAGTGAAAGGCCTATTTGCCAAGTGTGTGGGAAAGTTGGACATAAGGAAAACATATGTAACTTTAGATACGATGAGAGGTACACCAGCACTTTACCTCATCAGAGGATCAACTACAATTCACCACCTGCTGCTCTCCTGGCAACTCTTAACACAGTAAGTCACCCATCTTGGTTTGTAGACGCAGGAGCGAGCAACCATATCACCTCTGATAAGGTAAACATAGCCTCAGCAAGTGAGTACACTGGTAAGGAGAAAGTCATGGTGGGAAATGGAATTAAGTTAAGCATTTCACACTTTAGAACCTCACATATATTTTCTCTAAATGATAAAACACTGGTGTTAAATAAACTTCTACATGTGCCTGAAATAAGAAAAACCTCTTTAGTGTTTCTCAACTTACTTAAGACAATCAAGTTTTTACGAAATTTCACTCTAATTATTGTTTTGTCAAGGACATGGCAACAAAGGAGATGATGCTACAAGGGAGACTTAAGGAAGGGCTGTATCAACTGGACTTCCCCCTTCAAAGTACCAGTCAACTCTCTCATCAATCAAGCTTCCCAAATAAATTCTGTTGCAACATTTCCTCAGTCCCTACTAGTCAAGAGTCTTTAGTTAGTTTCAGTCAAAAATCTCCTATCAGTGCCTTAGTGAATTTGAGTCAGGAACCTTTAAATGTTGGTGTATGGCACAATAGACTTGGTCATCCATCTAGCGAAGTGATGACTCAAGTGTTTAAAGTCTATAATCTAAAAGCGAAGGGAAATATCATCAAATCTTTTTGCAATGCACGTCAACTTGGCAAATCTCATTTGTTACCTTTCTCTCTATTTTCATCACATGCCAAATCACCTTTAGAATTAGTGTACACTGATATATGGGGACCTGCACCAGTACTATCAACCTCAGGGTTTTACATAACCTTCTTAGATGACTTCAGCCGTTTTACTTGGATCTACACCCTAAAACTGAAGTCCGAAGCTTTCAAAGTGTTTAGCCAATTTAAAAACCTTGTTGAAAACAAATTGAATCAAAAAATTAGAACCCTGCAGGCTGATTGGGGGGGAGAGTACAAAGTTTTCTCTAATTTTTTAACACAGGAAGGAATCGAATTTAGGCATCCATGTCCCTATACTTCATCCCAAAATGGTAGAATAGAGAGAAAGCACAGACACATAACTGAGACAGGCTTAACTTTGGTGGCTCAGGCTCAGTTGCCTTTAAAATTCTGGTGGGATTCCTTTCACACGGCTACTTACCTCATAACTAGGCTGTCAACTCCTGTACTTAACCAACAATCTCCCTATCTAACCCTGTATAAAAGAGAACCCAACTATGAAGACTTGAAAACTTTTGGGTGTGCCGTTTTCCTTGCTTAAGGCCATATCAGAAAAACAAATTCAATTTCCACTCTACAAAGTCTATCTTCCTTGGATACAGCAATTCTCACAAGGGTTATAAATATCTGAACTCTTCAGGAAAATTGTACATATCAAGACACGTGATATTCAATGAATCTGAGTTCCTTTTTGAGTCCTTGTTCAATGTCAAAAATCAATCTCAGTCTGCAGTACTTGAAATAGTTATTCCTTATATCCATTTTCCATCTGATCTAAACAATTCCACATCAAGTTCCTTGATACAGCTCAGACTGAAGTAGCCCATGGACAGCATCACTTCCCTTCAGACTTAAGTGACAATCAACAGGAAAGTGATTTTCATGATAATAACTCTAACGAGGCTGATAGAATTGAAGTTGAAGGTAACCTTGAACCAGAATCTGTTGAACCTAAATCCAACATGTTGGAGGAAAGTGAGAGAACTGAGAACATTCAACAAGCTGTTGATAACATGGCAAAGTCAACTGGAAATTATTCAAAACTATCCGAACCTAAGATTTAAAGAAGCAATGATGAATCCAGATTGGAATAGGGCTATGGAAGATGAATTCAATACATTAACGAAAACCAGAACTTGGAAGCTGGTACTCCTTTTACCTATTTACAACATAGTGGGAAACAAATGGGTATTCAAGATCAAGCAAAATTCTGATGGATCAGTTTAGATGCTAAAGGCAAGGTTAGTAGCAAAGGGCTTTCATCAAGCACCTAGAGTTGACTACTATGAGACCTTTAGTCCAGTCATTAAGCCATCAACACTAAGTATAATACTTTAGCAATTGCAAAGGATTGGATCATCGGACAAGTAGATATTAACGCCTTTTTGAATGGAGAATTAGAAGAGACTGTCTACATGAATCAGCCAGAGGGTTTTGTGGATGAAACAAGGCCTAATTGCGTTTGCAAGCTCGAAAAGGCCCTTTATCGATTGAAACATGCACCTAGGGTCTGGTATGACAAGTTGAAAGCAACCTTTTTGAGTTGCAGGCAGTTTGTTGCAGATACTTCTCTGTTCTATTTCACGAATGAAAAGCAGGTAATCTTTGCCCTCATTTATGTAGATGATATAGTTATAACGGGGAATGATAAAGACCTGGTCCAAGGCTTCATAAATTCACTTAACATGAAGTTTGCACTGAAGGATATTGGAAGGCTACATTACTTTCTTGGAGTTGAAGTAGTGAGGCATAATTCTGGCATTCATCTCACTCAAGCCAGATACATTGCTGATTTTCTCAAAAGGTTTGAGCTGGAAAACTTAAAGGCATCTCCTACACCTATCCCTGCTGGCAACACCATCTCTAAGTCTGATGGTGAATTATTGGCAGAACCATCTCTCTACAGAAGTGTAGATGGGGCCTTACAATACCTCACACACACCAGACCAGACATTACTTTCAGTATCAGCAAGCTAAGTCAATTTCTACAATCTCCAACCATCACTCACGGCAGGCCTTAAAAAGAATTTTAAGATATCTGAAGGGCAATATAAACCATAGATTATCGATTCAAAGAAGTGAGAGTTTGAGCTTAAATGGATATTGTGTCGCTGATTGGGCCTCGTATCCAGATGATAGAGGATCAACAACGGGGTATTGCATCTATTTGGGTAACAACTTGATATCGTGGTCCTCAAAGAAATAACACGTAGTGGCTCGTTCAAGTACTGAATCTGAATACAGGGCACTTGCTTCAGCTGCATCAGAAGTGGCATGGATACAGTCATTGTTTTAAGAACTTGAATCCCCTTTAGCTGGAACTCCAATTATGTGATGTGACAATATGAGTGCAGGAGCTCTAGCCTCAAACCCAGTTTATCATGCTAGGACAAAGTACATAGAACTGGACATTCACTTCATCAGAGATAAGGAGCTAGAAAAGAAGCTGGAAGTAAAATATGTACCAACCTCACATCAAATTGCAGACCTACTAACTAAAGGGCTGAATTACTCGAGATTTCTCTTCTTGAAGGACGAGCTTGGAGTCACCTGCGTGCCATCCAGCTTGAAGGATGGTATTAAGAATTAACATCATCCACTTCAGCCATGCTTAAGCTCCAGTTGATGTCCTGATCATTGGTGATTCAGCATCCTTCATCCTTACTGTCAATGCCGTTCTCTCCTAGCTGTTTTTTGGACCACATTCTGTTGTATAAGATTCCCAACATGATCCATAAAATCAGGAGCTGCCTAACCGCCTTAGTTTCTAGATTATTTTTGTGACAACACAATGTACTATAAATTCTATTAACTCTATCAATATTAATACGGTTCATTACTATCTCTGCTTCGGCTATTGAAATTTAACTTATACTAATATCAAAAGTTCCATTTTTCACGCGCAATTTCTTGTGTTTTCGTCACAACATTGAGTTTAAGAATAATATTGTTAAACTGCTAAACTCGTATTAAATTGCCGGTTAGAAAAATACTTGCGTTGATGGTATACCTTTAAAAATAGGTGACAAATTCCATTTATGAAAATATGTATGTTAATTAGTTCATTCTAATTATCAAGGTAATGAGGTATTGATTGTATAATTAAACTCAATGTTTAAGGTTCATAATCCGTTCATGATTCAGACGAACGTTTGACTGTGAATGACATTGTTACAGTATTAAATGTTAGTTGATCATGTCCAATCAGTTTTATTATTATTATCTTTATTACCGAAGTCTAGATAAATTTTAATAAAATACGACCTTAACAAAATCAAATGTTCAACTTTATTTACTAGTTGGGGACCATTTTTCCTGATCACTTTATAAATTGAATCTATGTGTACTTAACAACTTAAATACTCAATTTAAATGAAATTACATAAAAATCAGATAATCATAAATTAATATTTATTTATCCAAAACATAATGTTGAATAATACATTTGAACATATACCCAACGCCATTTTTCCCTTGATCAGAGCCTGAGTTTTGGCCATTCGTCCAAAACTGAAATGACAGTGGCCAAATGCCAAATTATGGTGATAGTTACCAATCCACTCAAGTATTCAGTGACAAGCATAATAACGAAAATCGCCAGAGTATACGTATATGAACCGAACAAAACAACACCAAAACTGAAGATCAAGAATGCAATGATATTGTAAGCCAAAAGAATAACGAAATTCCAGATGAATGTATCCATAAGCCTCTTCAAAACCTTTGGAACCGCACTCATGAACTTTCTCAAGCTAGTTTCTTGGGCAGTATAAATGCAGGCGATTCTGTAAACCACTGCAGATGTCGAAAGCAGGGCAAGATTGATAAAGAAAATCGAGTAGCCAATCTTGAACAAAAAAAAGGTCGTCCACTTGGTCGATAGAATACTGGAAATATCATTATATAATGAGGATCCCTCCAATATGTGTGCATTGAGCAGTATATCTGTAAACAGAAGGGTTGAAATTTGGATGTGGCCCATGTAGAAAAAGGAGAGAGGGAGGATTAAGCTCAAGGTAATTAGGCTGAAAAATTTTCTCCACGAAGAAACTGTGTTCAATGATTCTTTAAAGACTCCAAAGAACTGGGTTTCTTTTTCTTCTTCTATATCCATTTTTTGTTCAAAGACAATAAAGAATACAGATTTGGTAAGGGAGGTTTGAGGGCAAATGACAGATATAGTTGAAGCAGGTGGGCGAGGGGATTGACTCTGACTAGTTGGATGAGGCCTTTTGGTCAATAGAAAGAATTGGGCAACTTGTCAAACTGATTTTCATCGCTTCCTGAAAAACACGATTTTGAACGAGTCTATAATGACGGCAATTTGTGCAAATTATTTACGAAAGATAATTGCATAAATTTAAAATTAACCTTTACAATGGCAAATGATAATTCATAAAATACTACTTTCAATGCTATTTAATTAGTATGCAGTAGTAGACAGTTGATAAATGTATTTTATGCACTTATTTAGGTTTCTATTATTATTTAATTATAAATAAATTGAGCGATTATTTACTTAATTTGTGTAAATTATGTTAATTATAGGAAAAATCCCAACTTTGATACAATCTATATGAAAAGAGGTTATTTGGAGCTTAATTGGAATTGATTTGAAACAATTGAAGATTAACTAGATTGCAAGAGATCAATTGAAAGTATTAAAGGAGCATTATGTAAAAATTCAACGCCTGTTGTAAACATTGACATCAACAATTGCTTCTCCTTCATCTTTGCTTAGCTTTAGGATATGTGGGAAAGGGTTATTTGTCACTTTAGCTGCAAGATAACATGTATCTGTTATGATGTCCAAAGCATATTTTCTTTGGCAAAATGATATCCCTGCTGTACTCATTGCCACTTCAAGTCCTAGAAAACATTTCAAAGTCTCTAAATCCTTCATACTGAATGTTTATTGACAGTAATAGCAGGAACATATCTATGTAGAAGTAGCATTTTTGCAACAAGGACATGTCATAAACGACAATACCAAATATCAAAGTTTGTGCTTACATCAGTGTTGCTAATAGAATTACAAGTATAGTCTGAATTATTACACTTTGAACTAAAAACAGAACTATGATTGATACTGGAAGGAACAATAGAATTTTTAATGTGAGAGATATCGATATCTGTTTGAAGCTGAAGTTGAAGAGATTGATCATTGAGTTGATGATCAGATTGTTTAAGGTAATACAATCCATCCTTAAGTTTGCCTTCTCCAATCATCTTCCATGTTAAAAGATCCTGAATAAAACAAGAATGATGTAAGAACATCAGGCAGCAGTTATGTTTAAGTACTAATTTGCTTGCAGATATCAGATTATATTTAAAACATGGCGCCACTAGCACATTTGTCGAAACCAACTTGGTAGATAGATTCATTGTGCCAACATGTGTGACTGCAGTACTATCACCAGTAGGCAGTATCATAGAGGCACTAACAACAGGAGTTACAGTAGTCAACTGTGCAATAGCAAACCATGTGTTCTGAGGCCCCTGTATCTATGATCCATTTGTTTGCAATAAGAGAAGCACTAGTGTAAATACGGTTACCTGAGAAAGCAAATGCATCAGGTACAGATGGTGAAGGAGAGGATATGTCTTGGGACTGTGGATTACAATTTGAGATCTATCCTTGCAGCTTTGGTACTAACACATACAAAATTTGCTAGCACTGACTTTGAGTAATTGTGAGCTGTGACAAGGAATTTAAAACCTCTGAATTGTCACCATAAGGTGTATGTACAACAGCATTTGCAACTAGAGTCTTTCCTTTACCAAATTTGTGACCAGGTAGATAGCCTATCAACTTGTAACATTTGCCTCTAATATGTCCAAGCATACCACAGTAGCTACATAGAGGCCTTTCCTTCCTCTGAGATTGATTTGATGAAATAATCCTTTGATTGTCAAAGGACTTTTGCATCACTCTACTAGCAAAAGCTGCTGCATCAAAATTTTGTTGGTTCTTGGCCACAACTTCCTTTTGCCTCTCATCTTGTGGGATTAACGCAAACACCTTATTCAGTGATAGCAAGGGATTCATCGATAAAATCTGACCTCTGATAGTAGAAAAATGATCATCCAGCCCCATAAGAAATTGCATAACTTGATCTTTACACTTGTAATCAGTGTTATTAGTACTTGGCCTATAATTATCCAATTCTTCCCAAAGTACCTTGAATCGATTAAAATAGGAATTAACCGAACTATTTGATTGAGATATTGAAGCAATCTGCTTCTTCAACTCATAGATTTGAGGACCATTACCTTACCTATATTGATCCCGGAGCTCGATTCAGATTTCTCTTGCGGAATCCTTGTGTACCACACTCGGATAAAGTTCCTTTGGAATGGAATTGATGATCCATGACGAAACAACATGATTGCACCTCCGCCAAGTACTATAAAGATGATCATCCTGAGATGGTTTGAGGATAGATCCATCGATGAAACCTTCCTTGTTTTTGACACTAAGTGCCATAACTGACGTTGCGTAGTTTTCTTCAATAAGCATAATAGAAATGATTTGCATTCCTGTGTTATCACCATAATAAAGATAATATGGACTGTTCGGATCAATGATCAACCAGTTAACCAGAGAAATTGTGTCTGCAGCAACCGTATCTTCACCTAATGAATCAATGGATGAATCGACATGATCGAACTGATTTTGAGCTTCAACTTGAACACTGGAGTTATTCGCCACTGCAGATAAACTTCAATACTCTGATACCATGATAAATTGCAATGGGAAAGCTCTAGAAAGGAAGAAGAGAGAACGGCTGGAAAAGTGTTATCACTGAAAAATTATGAAAAATTACACTTCAAGTGCTCCAGCTTTAGTATATATACAGAAGACTCCTAACTAACTCGACCGTATGAAACAATGTGCAATTACTTAAATAATCGTACACAAACATGACTCAATATTGATTCAATATATAGAATGGTGGCAGGGAATATAGAACAACTATCCCCTTACATCATCTTCAATTTTCACATCATTATTCTTCAAATCTTGAACATTCCTTTTCAAGATAAGATTTAATAGGTGTTCCTTCTGTCATTTTAAGGAGAGCGTTGGTTAGGACTTCATCATATACGGACTCTCTAATTTAAGTTGTAACTCAGCAGTTGTAAGTAACTGAATTACAATGTGTGTATGCTAGAGGAGATTATCTTTTTCATTGTTAGACGTTGTACATAACATACCGTCTTAACCTTTTAGTGCCTTTAGGTAGCCATTACTGAACTAACAAAGCTCACATCTGTATACGCGAAAGACCAAAATCGTTGGACCTCTTTAAGTTCTCAGTTTCATATATTTGTTGCCTTCATAAACAACAAGAAAACATTGTCTCTATTCTTCTGGTTTGGTGAATTTGGAAATAGTATGCAATATATATGAGTTCCGAAGAAAAACAAGTGTTACAATGGTGTCACTTACAATTAAGCCTGTTTAAAACCTAACCTTCACAAACCGTCAGTCTACACAGTGCTCAACCATAATTGCAATGCACCAAAGTTAAGTTCCTCACCAGAAAAATAACTAAAAGATTTTAGTTTCTGTTCAATATGAAAAACACATAGGAGAGAGCTCCTTTTATCGATAAACTATAAGAGGGACGCTTTTAGTTTTTGTTCAAATGTGGGATTCCAACCAATCTATTACTAGTTGTAAAATCCTATTCCAGGTGATTATGTTAAAGCCACAATTCATGTGTATTCAATTATTTCTCTAAATTTAATGCCAAAACCCTCAATTCAGGTATAGCAAGACAAAGTGATAGTCCTTTCAAAATAATTTCAGTGGCATCGAATTTTTGGCCTCCTAGTGTAGTTTTATATATTTCATTATTTTATTTAATCTGGTGTGTACTATTATTTGAATAAACTTATAAAATTTTATAACAGGCACATTTGCTCATATACTATAGCTAATTTTTGATAATGGTCTTAAACTCGAATTATAAAAGCTAGTACATAATTAAAAAATAAAAATATCCTAGTTATGTAGTTGCCTCATAGGTCTTCATATTTATGCACTTCGATATCATTTTGTTTACTTTCGTTCATTTGGTCTAGTAAATTAAGGGTGTTTTTGAATCACATTATTTTATAAGAATATATTTTGGAATAGTAGATTGATGGAGAGTGTGTGGTTAAAAAGAAAAAAGAAAATTTATTGATGTGATGGAATATATTATTTTATTGAAAAATGTGTGGTTGAAAATGAATAAAAGAATGAAAATTTTAATGTAATTCAAACAGGGGCTAAGTATTATTGATCCCTATCATACTTATTCTTAATTGAAATAAAATTGAATTCATCATGTTCTATGACACCTAAACGAAAGAGGATGAAGAATTATCTACTTTTTGAAAAGGAATTAAAATACTAGATTTGATTTCTACTTTTTGTTTTTTGTTTATCCTAGGGATGCCTCATGACTGCTTCACCAGCTACCACCCAGAGAAAGAGAACCAATAAAACTCATGGAATAGAATGACTCCTAACTAGGTAAAGTTGGGATTTCAGAGATTGAGATTTTCGTTATTTAATTTATTTATTAATATATATTTTGATTCTGTCCATTGAAGAAATACAATTGTTGTTTTATTTTATTTAAATAATTATTTATGCATATTATTTTGTGAGCAAGCAATTAAGTGTACATTGATCACAATTATTATTGGAAATTGAGCAATTAAGCCACTAGGTTCATATAGATTTAATTTGTAATATGATCAAAACTAATTGTTTGTGGTTAGTAAATAAAGCTGAATACTTTATTTTGATAAGATCATTTGATCTCTATTAAAGTATATTATTACTTCAATAGTAAGGATAACATACCTTAAACATGCATTGGACACAACCAAGAAATATCATTTGTTTTTAAATGGACCCAAGTCGACTCGGAGAAGGTAAATGTTCGATGATCCAAGGTTTAACTGAGTTTGAATCATGGTTGAATTGGTAGTACAACTAAATAAATACACAATAATTTACAATTTATTGTTATAATTAGGACTTCTTAGCAAATAGTTTTGTTCTAATAATTAGGATTTGTTACTAAATAATTTATTGTAATTATTAGGACTCGTTTGTAAATAGCTATTGAACCACAAAACAATTCTCTCGAAAAGACACCACATTTACCAGCCACACTCTCTCCCTTCAACAAAAAATTATTTGCAGATCTGAACTAAAGTACCTGCGACCGCTTGTTTGGCATAGTTTAAAAAATTGTTAAAATAACCATTAATTTAACTACACATATTTTGTTTATCAATTTTTTAATCACATATTTAATTAATTTTTATTTAAATCTGCTCAAATTTTATTAAAAGTTTACAACCCATGATTATTCACTAGAAGTATGATTATGGTCTTCTAACTGAAGAAGATTCTATCTGAAATAATGAAGAAATGACCTTTGGACTTCCTTATCAGAGCAGGACGGCTTCTGCTATTCCGATAAACAACAGAACACCTGCAAAAAGAGGTTGGGACTTCATGTCCCGTTGTTCCTCTGGAGTGAGAATTAATGATAGAATTTTGAATGTAAACACTTAAGAAAAATGAGAGGAAGTCAAAAAATGTATTGTGAGAACGATTCCCTTACTTGACACGTTGTTTGAATTATTTATAGGCATTCAGTACCATTTAACTGCTAAGTGATTTTTTGTCAACGTGTCCACCGTCCCCTCACCAAACGATTTTTACCCATGTAGTTAGTAGTGAACCTCCGCCAATTTTTGAAAGTGACCCGTGATAACCGCCAAGAGGTTTTCAATCAATTAAAAGGATGTTCAGACAATTGTTAGGTATAATTGTCGATCTTCCATAGCAGTAGACGGGCTAGAATAGCGTTAGACGGGCTAACATAGAGGTAGACGAGCTAACATAGTGATAAACTAGCTAGTATAGCAGTAGACGGACTAGCATAGCGCTAGTCGATTAATAACCTTCGTTTGCTCAACCATTGCATCAACTATACATACCACTTATCATCACTAGCCCCTCATATCGATAGTTACTGTTAAGAAGTAGCATCTCCAATTGATTTTCTACGTGACTTCTCCATTCTTGTTTTTCTTCAAATTTCTTTTGCTTTTAGTTCCATTCCATATAAATATATAGAGTGATAAAATCATTTTCCTCTTAGCCTAGAGATCTTGAAATCATCTTCTACACATCAAAAAAGGGCAAGATTGAAAATAAGAGAGGGGAGGATTCAGCCGACCCATTCAAGAATGGGTCGATGTACGACACGTCTGGTCGATCGACCAACGGGTCGACCAGTCCTGCTGGTCGATCTGCTAGTCCATCGACCAGCATGTTTGCTGGTTGATCAACCAGCCCTTGATCGTTAACCAATTTTGGGAGTTTTCCATACACTGACCAAAGTAATATTCACCCATTTTCATGATTGACCACAAAAACGTTTGACCATTTCAAGAGTGGTCAACTTGCTTTTGGCAGTAGACCACTCTTATTGTCAAATTATTACATACTAGGTGACCACTAGTGTGGTTAATTTTCTAAGTGGTAATTAACTTCTCTTGAAGTGAAATTACTATTTGGTAGTCGACCACTCTCGACCGAATTGATTCGTGGCTATCGACCCCTCTTAGGTCAACCAGCATCCTGGAAGCCAACCACGTTGTGGTCGATCATATAAGCGATTGAATGATTGCTTTGCTATTTTATTGTTTATTAACTTGAACATTGTGTGATTTCAATCTTACTACTCGATTTTGTTTTCGATTTTAAAGTGGCATACCCTACATCAACTATATTGCCAATCGACTATACTCAAATGCATTAATTTTATAGATCACCACCATTGCTTGCTACTTAGTAGTTCGCGTAGTTTCAAGTTTATGTATTAAGTTTAGTTCTACAGTCTCGATTGGTGATTCTTGAGCTATATCCAATTTCTTTATTTTCTTGCTCACGGCTTAGGCCTCAGGTGATTTGTCGTGTTGAGCTTGTGATCTAGTGATATTGAGCATTAACTGTTTTGTTGGTTTTGAAAGGTCACCACTAAGACCGTGGAGCGATTTTGAACTTATAACAATTTTTTTGGTTTCTTGCTCACAATTTAGCCCCTCTGGGGATTTTGATGTGTTGAGCGTCTATCGTTTGACTTTGAGCTTTAACTTATTTTATTTTATTTTAAATGTTAATAATTAATACCGAAGAGCGATTTTGAGTTTATAACTAATTTTTTGATTTTCTCGCACACTGCCTACCCTCTCAGACGATTTGTTGTGCTCAGTATGTGGCTTAGAGATTTTGAGCATTAACCAATTTTTTAGTTTTGAAAGTTCACCACTAAGATTTAAGTTTATAACCAATTTCTTTTTTTTTTTTGCTTACCGTTTACCCCTCCGGCAATTTGTTTGTCCTGAGTGTATGGTCTAGCGATTTTGAGCCTTAACTAATTTTTTTGTTACAAAAACTCACTACTAAGACCGTAGAGTGATTTTGAGCTTATAACCAATTTTTTGGTTTTCTTGCTCACCTCCTAGCCCCTTGGACAATTTGTCATGTTGAAAGCCTGCATAACTTTGACCAATTTTTATTTTGAAAGTTCACCATTAAGACCATAGAATGATTTTGAGCTTATAACCAATTTTTTTTATTTTCTTGCTCACTGCCTATTGGGTGATTTTGATGTGTGCAAGAAGTTTTGAGCCACGTGTCGTACAAAAAATCTCAACGGTTGTAGATCAAGTCCATGTGTTAAGATAAAGATTATTAAGATTTAGGGACTCAATAGGTACTCCAGGACGTCCCAGTAAGGCGACACTTACTTAGCACCCTCATCTTCCATCGTCGTCTAAACTTTTCATTGAAAATTCTAATAGTTACAAGAGGCTAGAACTATCAATCGACGTTACATTTGGGAAATCAATAAACTTCCTAGCAATTATATTAACAGAGAAAATAGAAAGACGACCTAACTAACCGGGTTTTTTAATTTTGAAAACTGACCACTAGGATGCTTTTTTTTAAAAATATTTTAATTGAAAAACCTCACTTGTGGCTAAAGAAGACCGTGGTTATACAAGACAATTCATCAAGACAAAACCACGTCACCGTCTAAGATAAGGTAACTTCCACCGATCTGTACACAAAATCCCTCTAAGAGTAGTTGGAACCTCATCGCCATAAAGGAAGTCAATAGAAGATCCATCGCTCGCCATTTTTGCCAGAAAATCAGCTCTAAACACAAGTTGAACCTGAGCATTAAGTAGTCGAATCAGTTTCATAATATCTTCCCAATATTCCCAAAGCCACCATAAGGAACAAGCACCTTTTTTTACCCATTGGGCCAAGACCTTAGAGTCTCTTTCAACAACAATACCTCATACTCCAAGGTCCCTGGACATACACAATCCATCAAGAAGAGCACGTGTTTCAGCTACCATATTCGTACAAGGACTATAGTGGTGAGAAAAACCAGCCAAAAATGTTCCGTTTGAGTCGCGTAGAACTCCTCCTCAACCGACTAATCCCGGGTTTCCTTTAGATGCACCATCAACATTAAGTTTATACTCTTTTTCCAATGGCTTCTTCCAACTGATCATTTGCACTTTTGACTGCTTAACATCAATAATAGGATAGTTTAGGGACTTCAAGCCATGAACTTCGCGAGCTGAGATTTTAATGACCCTAGTAATCAGACTAACAACTTAGGATAAAAAGGCTTTGATAACCCAAACAACTTTCTGCCATACAGTAGGTAGTCCTTTCATATGAGCATCACATCTACATTTCCAGAGCGCCCATGTGATAATAAGTGGTGTAATACCCCGAAGAATTCCCAACTATGAGGAGCTAGAATCCTGTGTCCACCATAAAATCATTATGTTTCTCCAAGACGAGACACATGGAAGAAAGATTAAAGTGAAGTTCAAAGTAAGACCAAACCTGTTTAGCCACCTCCCCAAAACACAATACACAATCAACAGTTTCCACCGAAGGGTTCACACAGCATTCGCATTTAGAAACCAAAGGAATACCAATAGATTGGACCACATCATTAACTGGTAAGCGGTTCAATTGAGCTCTCCAAGATATGAACAAAATTCTTTTTGGGACTCTCTTATGCCACAACCAACGTCTCCATGCACAAGCCATAACCTTCTTACGAATCACTTCCTAAGCAGATTTGGTCGAGAATAAACCATTTTTACTGGGCTTCTAGATATAGTGGTCACTCCCATCACGTAATTTTATATGTACACATTCAATAAAGGAAGCTTGGTTTTCACCTACTAACTCCCCTAGTTGACTTCTATTCTAGCTCCCATTCATTGTAAATAGATCTTTGACTTGTAATTGTGGTTCATTCACTTCAAAACCGTAGACTCTGGGCCCCTAGCCAATTATCATACCAGAAATTTGATGAGTCATCTCGAGCTCAGCAAAAAGAATTTGTGATGACAATAGGCAATGCCAAAACAATCCCTTTCCAAAAGAGAGATTGTGTGGAGGATGCTTTCATCAAAGTAACAACTTCGTTTTTCATATATATCGATCCAAATTTTTTTCCCAAAGGATCCGCCTTCCAACATTTTCCACGCAAACTTCATAAATAATTCTTGTTGTACTTGACTAAAATCCCGAATGCCCAAACCTCCCTCCTTTACAGGATAACAATTTTTTCTCCATGAAACCCATTTTCGCCTCCTAGCACCATCATTTGTGTTCCAGAGAAAAGATGAGAAAATACTGCTCATTTCATTATGAATACCCTTAGGCAATTTCAATACTAAAAGAACATGAATAGGTATGCTACAAAGAACACGCTTAATCAAAGTAATGTTTCCCCCGAAGGAAAGTAGACGACCTTTCCAACCAGCCAGTTTCTTTTGAATTTTATCCATCAGCGGTTCAAACATATGTTTCGTTAATCTTCCAGTATAGAGAGGTATTCCCAAATAGGTAAAGGACCAAACACCTTCCTTAAAACCCGATGAGGCCAACAGTTTTCTCTTGCGTGCAACTGAGATATGCTTAGAAAAAGCATAGAGGATTTTTCTAGACTCACCATCTGGACAAACCTTACCTTAAAACTTTTAACAATTGCAAGAATTTTGTCAATCGACTTTTTATTGCCATTTACGAAAATAAGTAAATCATCAGCATAAAATAAATGACTCACCCCCATTCATCCTGAGTGAAAAAACTGAATTTAATTTCTTTCAAAGGCCTGATTGATCATTCTTGATAAGAGTTCATGTGCCAGAATAAACAAATATGGGGACAGTGGATCCCCTGGCGTAATCCTCTAGATGGTTTAAAGAAACCTCATGTCTTCCCATTAAGCATAATCGAATACGCTGGAGAGGAGATGCAATTATATACAAGGTTTATCCACTGATCAGAGAATCCCAATTTTCTTAGAGTCGCGAGAAGGTATCCCCAATTTACTCTATCATACGCTTTTGCCATATCGATCTTCATTAAAATGTCACCCCCTTCACCTTCTTATTAAGTCTATGTACCAACTCTTGGGCAATGGATATGTTATCAAAAATATTTCTTCCCTGAATAAAAGTAAATTGTTCCCAGGAAATCAGTGTATCAAGCAAAGATGCCATCCTAGCCACCATAATTTTGGATAACGTCTTGTACACCACAGAACAAAGACTGATCGGCCTGAATTTCGCAAAACTGTTAGGGGACTCTACCTTTGGAATCAGAACAATATTTGTTATGCCCAACGTATTAGTTAAAGAGAATCCCCCAAAAAATTCTATAACCACTGCAAGGAGGTTAGCCTTAACAATATCCCAAGCATTAATAAAGAAACTTGCACTAAAGCCATTAGGTCCAGTACTGCTATCTTTAGGGATAGACCAAAGAGCATCTTCGACCTCTTCCAATATTGGCGGCTTGCACAAGGAAAAATTTTCCTCCACTATGATGACCGGCATCAGAAGTTCTAGATCATTATCCTCCATGGCAATAGGTGTAACTGACAATAGATCCTTGAAAAACTGCACTGTACCCTCATGAATATCTTCAGCTGACTTTAACACTGTACCATCTGCCAAAATCATGTGGTCAATAGTTTGGCTCTTTTTTTTTTTTTTTTTTTATTCTTAACAAATGCATGAAAAAATTTAGTGTTTCCATTACCCTCTTGAAGCCATTTAATACGTGATTTTTGCCTCCATAAAACTTTCTCCCTTTCGAGCCAAACCGCGTATTGAATTTTACATTGCAATAGCTACTTTTTATTTTCCGATGAGAAACTATCAATCAAAAAGTTCTCCAGGTGATTCAGTTTGTCTTCAAAAAAATCTATTTCCTGTTGCACCCTCCCATAAACCTCATTGTTCCAAAGCCTTAAAGTCATCTTTAAAGTGCGAAGTTTAAGCCCAAGACAAAGCATAGGAGATCCAGCAACTTTTTTCTCGTTTCACAAAAGACAGGAAATCCTTATGAGAACACCACATACGTAAAAATCGAAAAGGTCGAGGATCCAGCAGATTCATAGTATCCTTGCAACGTAAAATCATCGGGCAATGATCCGAGGAGGTCCGATCCAAATAAGACAATGGAACTGATGAAAATTGATTTTTAAGATCCTGATCCACCAAGATACGATCTAAACGAGACCATACTCGACTAGTTCCTTACCTTCCATTACACCATGATAGTTTTGGTCCATCAAAAGGTATATCAGTCAAACCCGTATCATGAATAAAGTCATTAAAATCCTGTTTAGCCGTCGAAGTTGAGTATAAACTGCCGACTTTCTCATCATTGGATCGAACTTATTAAAATCACCTCCTATTAACCACCCAGAACATCCACTGTCTAACTGTTTTAATTGCTCCCACAATTCATTTCTACGCCTTTGACAGCAACTAGCATAGACAAAAGAAGCAAGCACCTGAACATTTCTAAAACCAAACCATCCCAATATCATTTGATCCGATGAACTGATCAATGAAAAAGAAAGATCATTATCTCAGAATATCCAAATTTTGCTAATGCGAAAATCTCAAAAGTTTAGCCCAACATGAAATGTTATCAATCGACACAAAAGGCTCCATTAAAAGTAAAATATAAGGATTGTATTATTTTCTCAAAGCCAAACTACCTGCTCTTAGATTATACCACACCCCTTAGATTCCATATAAGGATATTCATCATCAATTAGATTTTTTGGATCTCGTAGTGATTCTTAGAGTCACCATTTTTCGATTATTTCCTTTGACTTGTTTTAGAGGGCCTGACATATTGTGGTTAGTGTCATAATTAAGAACTTCTAATTCAAGTAGTTCATTATCATACTCACCCTCAGATGTGATCTGAGTTTCCAATTCCCATCCCTTAATCTGTAGGAATTTCCTAGCCTGATCAATATGTGGAAGAGCTTTTCCTCTTATCACTAGGTCAGTAATATTTTCCATGACATCCATAACCAGAACTTCTTGAACAACGTCAACATCTCCCCTCAAAATAGCTTGCTCAAGTATAGAGTCCTTAGAGACCAAGTTTTTCTCCGTATTTTCCTTGAAGTCTAGATCCCCGTCATTTCCACTGGTTTCACCCTCAATTCTATTGGTTTCTTTAATTTTCTCTACTGAACTATCATTTGTTACTGCTGTTTTATTCTGATATCAACTATCCATCTCCTCCAGGTATCAATCGTGCACAGCCTCTACTTTCGTTGCAACTTTATCATCATTACTTAGAAACAAGGTCCAGGGCGAAGGGATCAATATATAACGCTGCAGAATTCTATTCCTTTTCTCTTCATTTCTGGTACCCCACTTCTCAATATGGTCCGCTTTTTTTTTATGCCAATCCACACCTCTTTTCCTTTCTCCTCCAAAACTTTTTTGGTTCTGTAGGGTTAGTTACAGGATGCTTGGCACCTCCACCCTCCTTTTTTTTAAATGAAACCTCCAGGTGACCCTGTATCCTACATCTATGGTAGAACCTTGGGAACTTTTGATAAACAATTTCTTGACAACTACTAGATGGATGATAAGGGACACCCAACCAGAAAGAGGTTACTGGGGGTTTAGAGATGTCTATCTCCACACAAACACGAGCCCCATTTGTACGAGAAGTGCAAGCCATAAAGCTATCCCTCTTCAAGAACTAGCCAGAAGCTCTTGTAATAATACGCAGCATAGATTCGTGATAAAAATGGGGAGGTAACCCAGGAAGAAATACCCAAATAGGAACCAGAGAAGATTCTTGATCTTCATCGAAATCTTGAGACCAAATGAATAGTTGATACGAGGTACCATCTATGTCCGAAGATTTACGTGCACACGCAATACCGAAATCCTCCTCTGTAGTAAAACGAATGAATACGTTACGTGGTCTTAGCATTGTACTAACCGAGAAGAAACCCTTGATTCCCTAGCGAGATTTGATAAATTAGCGGATCAGGTCCAACGTGGGTCTTCTCTTCAAGAACTTCAACACGATGGAAAATCAGAAAGGCGATGCCGCTTGCTCTAATTCAATCTTGGAAAATTGAAACCACAATGATCCCTCATTCTCATTCGGCTATCTCATCTCAATCTTTACTTCCGAGATAGGCTGAGGCCGAGCCTGTACCATAGAGGCGTACATAGCAGTCTCCCCCATCTCCTGGACTGGTGGTCGAGGAGGGGCCGTCTCCTGCTGTATCTGCATAAACCCTCGATAACTTGCATGCAAAAAAAAATCCTCGCTAGTGAGAGAGAATTTTTATAACTTTTATTCTTATGTATACTAACCTTTGAAAACTTGCAAGTAAATGGGATCGTGATCAAGTAATATAGTAGTGTGTTGCAATACCTCATTCATATAGATAACAATATACTACCCCGTGTAGGAATACAATTGATGAGTGGACCTAGACATCCAAATTCACATAAACATTTTTTGATAAAATGAAAGCATCTCCACCAGTATATCATTGTAAATAGTATACGAAAACCAAAGATAATAAATCCATAGTCCAATATATTTATCTTGAGGTTGTAAAAGTGTCTACATGCCTTTCAAAAGTCATATAGGATCTACAAAATATAATACAATTGAAGTCCCACAAAATAACCCTACAGATCGTTATCCATGCACATCAAAACCCGGAATCCCGTAAGAACTCCACAGCCAACCATGCCTTCTATGAGGTTCCATGCTCACCTACAATGCAACAATTACATAAATTATTGTTCAGTAAGTGAAAATCATGCAAGACATGAGTATGGGTCACAATGGTATCCGACCACATGCTATTTACTTTAAGCATTATGCTAAGATGTATCATGCTCAAATATTCGTCAAAATCAACTAGAAGTAACCTCATTAAAATCATTCCTTTGGCCCTTGACCCACCTACTATGCACCGGATAAAGCTCTGCACACTATCAATATCAATAATCAATAATCAAATGGCCACTATGACATCGGAACAGGCGAGTGGACCATCATCTTGTGACCACTGGAGGCCCATCCCCTAACTGCCCCCATGATCACCCCAAAAAAATCCGACCCCGATAGTGCCAATAATCATAATATCACAAAGGCATAGTCGAGTGGTCCACCATCCTATGATCACCAAAGGCCTATCCCGTATCTACCTTTGTATCATCTAGGAAGTATCACTCGCTATGCCAAAACATATAACATAAGCATGCCTCGATGCTCTAGTAGTGGTCAATAAAATATTTTATGAGGAAAACTCAACTTTACAATTATGTTGTACAAGCTAGATTTTCAATCATTGACGTATGTTGTGCATGAAGATGAAAACGCTCGTGAATAACATACTTAATCAAAATCGATGTCAATATATTCAAAAACCATATACTCAATGATCATAACCATCATATGATATACAATGAGCTCCTTATCAAGGTTATGTAAAGATTCCAACATGACTATATACCAAATAATATATTCGTGCATCGTAGTTGCAAATGGATTTTTACTTACCTTTTTGCCTTTGTGTGTGCGCTTCTAAGGAGTGTAAATCAATTCTATTTTTCACTTAAAAGTTGGAGAATCGCCTGTATTACCATCTAATATTAAACACAATCCTAAGTTTGATAATCTTAACACACAAAATCCCTTGTTAGATCCATTCGTGCTAAAATAATTTAGATGACATTAGAAACTCAAGTTACCGATTGCATTGCAAACTAGTCCAATAAATCACACTATTTCTCGAGTCCAATTATGAACGTCAACATCATCTAATTGTCGTTAACGACTTAGCACTCCTTAAAATGTATTTCCATGCCTAAGAGATAATTAATAGATAGGTAAATGTAGAATCTAAGTTAAATATACAAATGGGCAAAATCTGTTTTCAGGTTTCCGTTGCTGCCAAAGTATTTTTTCAATCCTTTTAACACCCTTAACTATATCCAATAATTCCCAAATTTTTACCACATTTCTATAACGTGTATATAAAGGTAATCATGCTATAAATTGTCACATGTGAAGGGTTTACAGCTTCAAAGGCATTCTTTTTTACAAATACCAAATCAAACAATTTTTCCCATGGCTGTTTTAAGTTTCACTTGAACTAGACTTTCAAAACTTGGATTCTAACCTATTAAAGATCATTTCTATACTTATAAATCTTTTATAAAAACATTCATATTGATAAATATAAGTTATCCCTAAGGGATTACTTAAAATCAAAGGTTAACCCATTCAAGTCTAGCAATCCACATCTGTGTCCAAGTTGTTTTCTTTCAAGTTCTTGTAATTAATTGCCCCTATTTTTGCCATCATAGATCATCAAAACACCCCCAACATGATCTTAATCAAGTCCATGGGTTCAAGAGGCTATAAAATTCTCAAAAACAATAAAGACATACCTCAAAACAGTGTACTAATTAAGCTACCCAGAACTCCTAATTCCTAACTTTCTGTTTTCTATTTTCCTTTAGCTCTTTTGCTTTCTCTTTCACTTAGGGATAACTTGAGAACAACTTTGGGGGTTAAGTATCCTATTTAGGGGCTATATAAAGAGTCTTAAGGGTTGGGGTCATGCCTGACACTTAAGGATGAAGAAATTGGTGATTAAAGGACAAGTATCTCCAAGCATGAGGTGTCCAAGCAGGATGTGGCTTCATGCAGCCATATTGGACTTTTGTTTTCTCATATTTGAATCCATATGTGACTTAAAATATATATATATACACACACACACACACACACACACACACACACACACACACACATAAAGTGCTAAATCTTTAGGAGACGTGATGGAGGCCTTAAGATTGAAAAAAATTGATGTTAAAATAACAAGTCATCACATGTTAAGTAGGAGGTGTCTCTTTCTAGTTAAATTCTGATTTTGTACCAATACTAGGACGGTTTATATGAAATTTAGGGATAATATGATACATATTTGAAGTCTTAAAGGAGTGGTAGACGTGGTTAATGCTTAAGGGTGAACAAATTTACCATTACAAGGACAAATCAATGGGCAGGCGTACCAAGCATGAGGTGGTCTCTTGGGGTTAAAATCTGATTTTGTATCTATCACTGCGGGTACACATCAACTATCATTAGCTTATTTTAATGTGTTTACAATCCACTTTACTTGTCATAAGATCCCAAAATATTTTATAGAGCTGATTTCTTAACCGTTCATTATGAACCTACCCGATTGACACCCAATTCTCGACCGATTTCCATGATTTGCACCTCAATGTTTATAACGTCTCATAAACCTTATCTTATCACATTGTGATCATCTCACCTCGTACCTCATGTGCCAAATGTGTCAACCACCTATCTAGGGTTCAAGGCTACCTTGATCAATCGAATGGAGAACTTGCAACTTTGTCGATACTAATTCCAGGCTTTTCAAGATTCTCATTGCTTAGCAAGTCAATCTCCAACATCCAGATTAATCTTTTTTTCTTGTACCATAGCTTAACGTAAAATTCACCAACTAGGTCGAGGAGTAAAAGGCTAACACTATACCAAGGTTTTAAAACCTCAATAATCGAATGCATCATTTTAGAAGAAAGCAATTAAGAAAATTGATGCAAATGACATTATAAATAGCATGAAATGTATGAATCATATTGGCCAAATGTAATGTGAAGTTCGGGGTATTACAATGTCGAGTGTTGAACCCATGAGGACTACGTGTGTTATCGAGTTAAAGTTAATAATACCGTTAATCGAATAGCAATAATGACTTGTAATAAATCTATGTCTAACTTATCACGTACTAGAAATCAAAGTAAAAGTTTATCAAATTTCTGAGATGCATTGCTGAGATGTAAAATCCCCTTTGTTAATCCATTTTTAGCACAACAATTAAAATAACTCATTGTTATCATGGGAGTTGGTCAAAGTTCCAAATTTATTTAAAAGCTTTGTCACGCCTTGCGAAACTAGGGTCCACACGTGGCCCTATTAGGTTACATGGCAAGCGGTTCGAGGACCCCACATTCAGTACACTGACACGGACGAACCTCTTTAAGAAGTTTGAACGATCCCGTGTAGAAGAGGTCGGTCGACCCCATTGCGCACGAACCCCATGGCAAGAGCTAATCCAGGACGAGGTAATAGCGAATCTTAAACAGATCTTGTTCCACAAAGATGACAAGACAACTCACTACAAACATATTTAGTCAAGTCCAAAAACCATTGGCAAGGTCGTATGATTATCAAAGCAGGATTAGCATTTAAGGCTATGACTTATTGATGCCTATGATTGGAAAGCTCAATCCTATGGATGGAGCCACATACATCATCATCTAAAGGTCTCCATTTACCCTGCCCAAGAATAAAAGTTCACACTTAGTGCCATTAGAAGGTAATTCAAGTTTGGACTCTCAAATCTATATTCTTGCCATACATTTATTTATTTCATTCATCTCCCAAAGACGACCCTCCTTTATTTTATTGGAGGCTTATGTTTTAAGCTATTCCACACCCATAATTATTTCTCGAATTGACTTGACCTCCAGAGTGTGCATGGCCAACTCCACCCTTTTTGGAGAAGGCTACGTATGCTAACAGTTTGTCTAAGTGTGCAAGAATCCAGCTTACGTGAACGTGAGAGACCTTGGGATCTATTGGCCACCTCATTGGAACATTTTTTTGGGTCAATAGATTGGTACCGTCTGTGGGAATTTCGACACTATGACCACGAACATCTTGGTCGTAAAGGTCATAGAAGCATAACATTGAAGAAAAGCTTGGTTCTTTAAGAAAGAACCGTTGCAAAGACAAAGAACCTAAAACGCCTATTTTTAGATCCAAGTCAAATACACGTTATGAGTTCTAGCCACTATAGGTCACAGGGCAGAAATAGGCAATAGGAGGCTTCTGAAGAAGAGGTCCTCCGAAGAAACGTAAACTTACATCGTCCCTACCACCAACACAGGCGAGGAGGTACCACCGTGCGCTTAGCCAGAGAAGTAGGGAAGATGGCTGCAAATATGAGAAACGTGGCCCAAAAAAATGCTACCATGCTACAACTACTCTTATAGATGCACCAGTAGGGAGTGTTTACACGACGGCCAATCCCCAATCGCATAGAAGGGAGATCAAACCAATAGAGAGAGAGGTGGAAATTGACACCTCTACCAACTATGCTACTAGCCAACCCAGTGGTAGCATGCCACATGAGTGAAACTTCCTCCCAGAATATGCTCAAAAATGCCAGCCCCAATGATCTACCAGCGTTTTTGATCGAATCGAACCATCAAGGCCTAGAAATAGGTCCCACCAACTTTTCCCATCCAAAGGGAGATAGAGCAATACCAAGGATATGAACCTCAGGGGGGCTCCTCCACCTAGAAATAGGTAGGAGAGAAGAGACGAGGAGAACTTGAGAAATCAGGCGAAAACGTCACTACCCCTTCGAGTTAGATGATGACGACGAAAGTCTACCCTTCTCTAAAGAGTTGAGAAACGCCATTTCCAAGCCAATTCGTGCCCCAAAAAATACCCAAATATGAAGGATGTAGTGATCTGGTAAAGCACCTCAACGATTATAATACGCATATGTCTTTACGAGGAGCTTCGCCAGAACTAAAGTGTAGAGCTTTCCATATTGCATTAACTAGGGCTGTAGAGAGTTGGTACATCTGTATCCCAGTCGACAGTATTAGGGGCGGCCAAACCTTTTTGAACCAATACTTGTCTAGCAAAGAAGGGGAGGACCCCATTCAGAGGTTATAGGACATGAGGTAGCAAGCAGGCAAGACATTGAAAAGTTACTTGATTCACTTCACGGATGAGATGAATTATTGTGAACGAGTAACGGATAGAGAGACCCTTTATGCTCTAAGAGGATGCCTAAACATGAACACTCTATTTTAGAAAGACGTACGAAATATGAATCCTACATCTTATGATTCCTTGTACAAATGATGATGAGCGAGATTGTCAACGAAGAACTGATTGATCATTACAATCAAACTTCATTAGGGCTCCCACCGTCTTAGAGACATCGACGAAGACCTGTTTCACACTTGGTAAACCAGCAATGGACCCAAGCAGGATGTACAATCGCCACCACTTTAGGCCAAGCATTAGCCACTATGTAGCGACCGAGAATTTTAAATTAGTTTCTTGGAAAACGTGTCACTAAGATTTAACCCCAATTTTAAAGTGAAAACGCTTTCGTCTAACCATTATGAACGAATTGAAATTTTCGAATCGAATTCATTTTTTTCGAATAATTATAAGTACCATAATTTTATTTTTTTAGAATCCAATTTATTTAGCCATTTTAATTAAGTGGAACTTAAGGCCCAGATATTGACGTTTAGGCCCAATCCATTTAGGCCCAAACTAAAAGAATCCTTGCAACCCAATTGGCCTAAGTGGCACCTAGGGATTTGTGCCCTAAAATTTCCTATTTTATTCACCATCATCTCATTCTCCCTCTCCTTACACTCACGTAGCAACCATTTTCTTTTGGTAAGTCACTATTCCTTAGTCCACTCACTGTAAGTCACCATTGATGCTAGAAGTTCTAGCATTAATAGTGAACTCACAAGCTACAACTCAATACAACCCATTTACCAACAGTGTTCTTCCCAAAGTGGAAACTTCACGTTGAGGCTGAGAGCCTCAGTTTCCAGTCACCCCCACCCCAGCTTCACCAACTAACACTGCCTAACACCATCACTAGCAACACCACCAACAGCCCCACCTAAAACTACCAAGCTCACCCACGAGACCAACACCAAAACCTAAGCTCCAGCCTCTAACTCCATCAACCTCAGCACCAAAACCGCCACCAAGCTCACCAACTCACTGCCCAAACCACCAAGCTCCAAAAATGAGACCTCAGCCAATAGCCAGTCACCAAAACTTCAACTTCATCAAAATCATCGAACCACCGAAATGCGACCACTCGATAACTACCTGCAACACCCCTACAATCAAACCCACTACTCCACCCTGAAGGCACCACCACAGCCACCACCGAAACCACAACTCCCACAAAAAACAATCGACAGCCCTCTGTCACCCGAAATCCATTCAAATCACCACAAAAATCAAGAACTAGGGAGACCCAAAGACTTACCTTATTAACTCCCAAATTTGAGCACCAAAACTCCTAACACCTCGGTTTAGCCCTTCAATCCGTGCCAAATTTACTACAAAGGTGCCACCACCACCACAAGTGGTGGTGCTGCAACCAACCGCCATCGACGGTGGTGTTGGAATCGAAGGAAGGAGGTGAAGCCCCTTCCCTCCCGTCGCTCTCTCTCTCTCTCTTTGGAAAATGAGAGAGAGAGAGAGAGAGAGAGAGAGAGAGAGAGAGAGAGAGAGAAATGAAATGTTGTTTTTATTTTTTTAATTTTAGAATTTTAGCCCTAAACCCCACATTTTTTTAAAGTTGTTATTTAAATTCTTAAGTTTAAGTATTTTTAATTTCAATTCTGTAATTTTAGTTTCAATTTTAGAAAATGTTCAATTTAGTCCCTAATTTATCAAAAGTCTATTTCAGCCCTTTTAGTTTTATTTTCAATTTTAATATATTTACATTTTAGTCCCTAACTTGTGAAAGTTATAATTTCAGCCCTTTTAGTTTTATTTTTAGTTTTAATATATTTACATTTTAGTCCCTAACTTCTAAAAGTTACTATTTCAGCCCTAAACTCCTATTTTCAATTTTAATATATTTATAGTTTAGTCCCTAACTTGTAAAAGTTTAATTTTAGCCCTTAAACTTTTATTTTCAGTTTCAATAATTTGCAATTAAGCCCCTAGAGTTCTTATTTTTCGGTATTTTCAACCCTTAAATTTGTCAAATTCAATTTTAATAAATATCCAATTAGGTCCCTAAACTTTATTTTATCGCTTTAAGACTTTAAAATTTCAAAATACTAATTCAAACCTAATTTCTATTTTGGCTAGACAAAACATAAGGACGATTAGGAGATTGAGATTACTCCCCTCTCCACTTTTACGCAACTCGAAATATTTGAGGTAGACTCACCACCATTAATTAGTTTAAACTATAATTGCACGTATTATGTGAATTTACGT
Organism: Fraxinus americana; assembly: GCA_035079005.1. Taxonomy (NCBI): domain Eukaryota; kingdom Viridiplantae; phylum Streptophyta; class Magnoliopsida; order Lamiales; family Oleaceae; genus Fraxinus; species Fraxinus americana. The sequence goes on along the minus strand of CM068715.1, from coordinate 17,047,405 downwards.
GATTTATATGCTTAATTGCATGAGATGAGAATTATGTCATATGAGATATATGATATTGTTATGCTTGCCATAACTTATATGCTTTGTTGTATGAGAAAAGACGAGAATCTCTTATGAGATAAGATGAGAATGTTATGCATAACTTATTGCTTAAATGCATGAGACGAGACTACGCACACCCTATGTTTTTAAAGAGCCTATGATTTTCAAGAAAATGAGCCTATGATGATGTCAAGATATGAATTGCATGATTACGTGTTCAGTTATTCTGTAAATTAATTATCGGGGATGGGTCTACTGAGTATTTCATTGAAATACTCATTCCGTTATTTTAACCATATTTGCAGATTTTGGAAACGGCCGACTTTGATGGGCAATGTGGCAACGATTTAATAAATTCAGTTATTTACATTTAAAAAGAATTTCGTATTTGAACGCTATTAACGTACTTGTTATTTCAGTATTTCCAAAACTCGAGATTTGAAGTTTAATCAAATTTTTTAAGTTAATTAAATGAGTTTCGTTATTTTCGAGGCTTTTTACCGTTATAAATGCGAAATTTGAAATTTAGTTATTTTTCGCAAATCTTATTAGTTAAATCGGTTACAAAAAAATATGACGTGATAATCCGGGTTCACAGAACTCGGGGCGTTACAACTTGGTATCCGAGCCAGTCTGCGTTTATGTAGACTGACAAAATTTTCGAAAAAAATTATTTGTTTAAATTATCATTAATGAAAGTTGCCACTGTCATCGTCCGATCCGCTAACTCCGAAAGTAGAGAAGTTTACGAAGTTTATCGTTATTTTATTTTGGATACCTATTGTAACGATTTACCAGATTTAGAAGAATGAGAAAGTAGTGTATCCGAATTAGAAAGAAAGAAAAGACGAGTTCAAGCATAATTTGAGAAAAATTTTAAATTCTTACGTCCTCGTAATTTTAACGAAGAGAGATGAATAACCCCACCTAATTGGACTTTGCATAATTGGTTTAGGGCATGGCACCAATTCGTAGAAATGCACCCATTGACATAGAACAAGCCGTTAGAGATTACGACCGCTTCAGGTCTAAACTTGATTGGACAATTGCCCAACACGTAGAGAAGTTGAATGTCGTACATGAGTAGGCCATACAGTATGGCTACGTGACATGTAATCGCCAGTCGATCCATCACTTACTCTCGACTTTTCAAGGTGACTATGCGGAAGTAGCTCGTAGCATATACATGGATGATCTTACGTCACCTAATGTGGATATGGAATACGATACTTTTTGCGCAAGATTTGTGACACATTGGCCCATGTACTTTGAGAACCGCTTTGAGGTTGTACCTGAAGGGGACCAGGAACATGAGCCAGTGCCCGAACCCAAACATGAGCAAGAGAATGGGTTAGATCCCGAAGAAGACTCAGAAGAAGAAGAAGAAGAACTCGAAGAAGACCCGGAAGAAGAAGAAAAACCAGAAGAAGACACTGATCTAGCGCTAGGAGAGTTCTCGAACGCTGAATCATGTGTAACTAAAGGAGAGTAGAGAGATAGAAGTTAGAGTAGACTCGACATTTATTGTATTAAAAAAAAATGTTCGGCATATATGCCTTCCTACCCATGTACCTTCATTAAAAGAAGTTGAGTTTTAAATGAAATGATGTTTGGTTTCAATTTTCATTTTTTTCGAGTTATCTTCTTCGATGTTGGTACACTTAGTTCAACATTTACGAACTACTTTTAACATTATGAAGGTTATGGTACCACCAACCCAAGCCGACATCATCAGGGAATTACTGAATGCGGTGCAAGAGATGAGACAACCCCTCAACCAGTTAACCCTACTGTACCAGTGATTGAACAGTTCAGGAGATACCCCCACCTATCTTCGATGGCAGAGATGGTCCACTAGCAGTAAAAGAGTGGCTCCAGTCCATCGAAAAGATCTTCAGACACATATCTTACCCCGTGGATAAGAAAGTAGGCTGTGCAGAATTTATGTTAATCGGAAGAGCTGGTTTTTGGTGGGAATCCCCTACTTTGAGAAATTTGAGCTGACCCAAATACCAAGGGCTGAGAACCTGTACTTAGATGCTTTGTCAAAACTGGCCAGCAACAAGGACTCCCATCTGCTTAAAATTGTACCAGTGGAGTACCTCATTGAACCTTCTACCTACAAGGAGAAAGAAATAATGTGGATCGAAGGGAACCCACCATGGATATAACCAATTATCGCCCACCTCAAGGATCAAACATTTCCAGAAAATAAAGAAGAGGCCTACAAACTCAGGAGTCAAGCTGTCCACTACGTGCTCTAGGATGAGGTGCTTTATAAGAGAGGTTTCTCATCCCCGCTCCTTCGATGCACTGAAGGGAAAGGTACTAACTATGTCTTGCTAGAGATTCATGAAGGAGTTTGTGGCAACCACACCGGGGGACCAACACTGGCTCAAAAAGTATTAGGCAAGGATGTTATTGGCCAAGTCTAAACGAAGATGCAGTGCAGTTTGTAAGAAAGTATAACAAATGCTAATGTTTCTCCCCCATCCAAATGCAGCCGTCACATGAGCTTACTGTAGTATCCAATCCCTGGCCTTTTGGTAAATTGTGAGTCTACCTAATAAGACCTATGCCAAAGGAAAGGAAGTGTGAGCTATGTAATTGTCTCCATCGATTACTTTACTAAGTGGGTCGAGGCAAAACCTAGGCAAAAATAACTGAAGTGAGCATGTCCAATTTTTCGATTGGGAATTCCCCACTTACTCATAACAGACAATGGGTGATAGTTTGACAACGATAATGTTAGAAACTTATGCGATGAACTGGGTATTAAGAAGCATTTCTCCTTCCCTTACCACCCTAGGCAAACAGTCAGGTTGAAGCAATTAACAAAACCATCAAGTACCTTGTGAAAAAGAAACTTGATGCATCGAAAGGGACGTGGGTGGACGAACTTTCCCATGTGTTGTGGGCAATTCGGACAACCAATCGAACTGCAATGGGAGAAACCCCTATCTCTATGACATATGGGGCTAAGTTTATGAGCCTGGTCGATGTGGGTCTTCTTTCACCTTACTGCCTGCAATTCAACGAAATATCCAATAATGAGATAAGACGATGTGAACTAGATTTCCTTGAAGAATGGGGAATGATTCGCAAATAAAGTTGGCATCCTACCAGAGGAAAATAGCATGATACTACAATGTCAAGGTCAAGAAGACGTCTTTCAGAAGGGGTGATCTTGTGCTTAGGAGGGTTTTTTCTTCTTAAAGAAAACCTGACGTTTGCATGCTGGGTCCAAACTAGGAGGGCCCATAGCATATATCAGACGATGTGAGACCAGGATCCTTCCTAATTAAAGCTTGGACGGGAAGGTAACCCACCCTTAGATTGTGGAGTACATTTGAAAGTATTACCAGTAAGCCAAGGTCATTGCTTATATGTACTTTTGATTAATGGAAATATCGTTTCAACAACTCTTATTTATTATGACGAGCTCATAGATTATTAGCATTACTCAAGATCGATTATAGCGAGTCCATATGCTAATTCAGTCCAATTAATGATGACAAGTTCATGCATTAGTTCCTATCATTCAAATAGTTATGGCGAGTCCAAATGTTAACTTAATTTAGATAGTTATGAAGGGCTCATACGTTAATTATTATCATCAATTATGGCGAGCCCATAAGTTAGTCTAATTTCAATAACTATGACGAGCTCATACGTCAATAATTATCATCAATTACGGCGAGCCCGTAAGTTAGTCTAATTCCAATAAGCATGAGAGCTTATACGTTAATTATTATCATTAATTATGGCAACCCTGTAAGTTAGTTTAATTTCAATAAGAATGACGAACTTATACGTTAATTAGTATCATAATCAATTATGGTGAGCTCGTAAGTTAGTTTAATTTCAAATAAGTATGATAAGCTCATATGTTAATTATTATCATCAATTATAGTGAGCCCATAAGTTAGTCTAATTCTAATAAGCATGACGAACCCATACGTTAATTATTATCATCAATTATGGCAAGCCGAAAAGTTAATCTAATTCAGTTAATTATGACGAGCTCATATATTATCGTTGTTAAAGGTCAATCATGGCGAGTCCATGCTTTGCTAATTTAGTTCCATTAATGGTAACAAATTCAAAGTTAGTTATGACGAGCCCAAATTTAAGGTATGACCAGTTCATGGGTAATCTGTCAGAAACACGAAGGAATTGAGGAAAATGTCCTTTTATATAATTAAATTCATTACAAAGAGAGAACGGTTACAAGGGTATTGCAAATACATGGCCTAGTCTAGACGACAGCGTCATCCTGCTAGGGCCTCTCTTGGGTATCCACCTTCTCTACCAAATCCTCCACTTCATTGGTTATGGTGGACGGCTCATCCGGTAAAAATTCTTCTCTTAAAGCAGATAGCTCCACTTGGGGATGCAGTTAGGCAAGCCTTCCTAAGACCTTATTGTATGTGACCTTCCTCCATTACAAATAGAGGCCGTCATACTTAGCAATTTCATGGAAGTGGGCGACATACTCGGTCAACACAGCCTCTCCTGCCCCGCTCAACTACTGCTTCAAGTTGGTCGCCTCAGTAATCAGCTCATCTATGCTAGCCTTTAGCTCTCCTTTCTCTTTATGGTAGCCTCCAAGGCTATCAAAGATATCCTTTATAGGTTGTCCGAGTTCTCCACATGCTTCATCAAAGCATTCACTTTAGCTTTGCAGAGATGGACTTCTTTTTTCAATTCATCATTTTCTTTGGAAATGCTTCCATCTTCGACTCCGCCTCAGCTTGCTTTAACTTGGAGGCTTCAACAACTTTATTGGCAAAGGATGCTTCTGCCTTAGCTTTATTCAGGACAACTTCAGCATCTTTGGCCCTCTAAAGATGCTCCTTATTGAGGCCCTACAGTCACCTCATCTCCATTTGGGCATTTAAAAAGAAGCCCTGAAAGCGAGCCTACAAGGCGAGCCCCGCCTCCACCATGTCAACTACGTCATATGTCTCGGCATTTGAAGAGTATTTATCAGTCCAATATATATTATGAATCCTCGTAGCCCCTAGACCTCGACAGGAAACATCTCCATCACGGTGGTGGCAATTTCATCAGATCTCCCTTCCAATAAGTTCTGGGCTTTTCCTTCAGACGGAACACTCCTAATCTCCTTACCTCGTCTCTTCCTCACCAAACTCGCCTCATCCTCAGCCACTTCCTCTGCCTCCTCTATCTTCATAGAGAAAATGGGTTCAACTTGAACGGGTCATCGAAGTGACTCCCCAATGGTTGTTTGACGCTTGGGAGAGGATCAGGCCCGGTGTTCTTCAACAGTATAAACTTCTTCTTATGGGGCCTCTCCAAAGAAGTTTATGTTTCTTTCCCCTTCTCCTTTTCTCCCTTCTTCTTCGGAGGAGGCGGTGGGTTCATCTTTGAAAGGCGAGTCAGCTCATCTCATTGATTCTTGTAAGATGAAGAACCCAAACTCAACGACTTCTTGTTCTTTGCCTTCTCCAGTCGCCTCATGTGAAACATGTCTATTTTGACATGTTCCTTCTTGTCATATGCCCTATAAACAAAGAGGTAAACTGTTAGAAAAGCCATGAAAATGAGTAATTATCAAACAAAGAAGCAAACTATTAGTTGTTCTACCTTTGGTGGCCATTAGCTGATGGGTCACGAAGAGATTCCGCTTCCCAAACACGTTCTTAAAGTTCTTCTTCTCTAATGGTAGCTCATATATCGCCTTGATGATGGCCTACTCAGATGGCTCAAGTTTGAACCAGTAAACTACAGTTGCACAAAGCGTGGATTAGAAACCGAAAATAAAAGAATAAGAGTGAACAAGCAGAAATCACTTTAGCTGTAGCTACACTTACTAAACACATGATACTAGGTCGGTACAGTTATCTTTGGGGCAGCATCTCCTCCATCGTCTGCCAGTGACCCCTAACCCAGAACCAAGACGACTTCCAATTCTTGATGGAGGTTGGAATCCCAGATTAAGGGAGAGTGCAAGCCCCAGAGGTTCATGCAATACTACCCATTGTAGTCACTCCCCCCCACTTAAGGCTCGGGGTTGGAAAAGGGTTTGCAAAACATGAAAGGGCATATCCTTGCTAAGAGTGACCTTATTCCAAAGAAGAAAGACCCATGCAAATTGCCTCCATGCATTTGGCACTAGTTGGGTAGGGGCTAAGTTATATTGCTTAAGGATATACCTATAAAAGAGGTGTAGAGGTAGTTTCATTTTCCCACTCAGTATCGCCTCGTTCACAGTTACACACCCCTCCCTAGGGAAACATACCATCTCCTCAGGGGTTGGAACTAACAACTCAATATCTTTTAGAATCCTATACCTCTCCTTAAAAGTCTTCAGTTCACTTTCTTTTACATCAGTCACCCACAAAGAGGCCCCCCACATAACACTACAGTCTATGGGGCCCTCTTGCATCATCCATATATTGTAAGGGCCCCCATGGCCTCCATAATCCTCTTAGTAGGAATTATGGGAGCCACGCCCGCCTAGGTACAAATCAATACCATATCCACTCTAGAAGACCCCAGACGCACTTTTCTTCAAAGAAAAAGCCATTTTACATGAATATGATGAGAGATTGGAAAATGCTGGATACATACACAAGTTTTGGATGCTGGAAGACGATGAAAACAGTGTTGTTTGCCTAAAGGATTCTTGCTCAAAATTCGAATCAAGGGCTCAAATGAGGCCATGGGTTGCATGATCCATGGACTCACGTGAGCCTCACTAATTTTAAGACACCATGTCTTTTGAGTCATTAAAGAATGCCTCCCAATGCGCCTTAGTTTCATCAAAGAAGCTCGACATCTTGCTCCTAAGGACTTGACTTGAACCACAGCCTCATCACAGGTAGTTTTATCAAAGGGAACTCGACTTCTTGCTCATAAGGCCTTGCTTTGGACAATAGCCTCATCACAAGCTTCTGTCTTATCAGTAGGGCTTGACATCTTGTTCTTAAAGCCTCACTTTGTATAGCCTCAACACAGGCTTGAGTTTCATCAGAGGGGATCGACACTTGGATCCAGAGGCTTCACTTCTTATTGTCCAGCTTAATCAAGGATTTCATCCCCATTGGAGAGGTCTTCCACTGTACTTCCACTTAAAAGTCCATGCATTATATGAATAATCAGACGTGGACTTCGGGGACTAATGTTTGCCTTGTGAAACTAGGGCTTACACGTGGCCCCATTACGTTACGTGGCAAGTAGTTCGAGGACCCGACATTCAGTACACTGACTTGGACAACCCTCTTTAAGAAATTTGAACGACCCTATGTAGACGAGGTTGGCCGACCCTATTATGCATGAACCCCATGGCAAGAGCTAATCCATAGAGAGGCATTAGAGAATCTTGAACAGATCTTATTCCACACAGATGACAACACAATTTATTGTCACCGCGACAAACCTATTTGGTCAAGTCCAAACCACAGGTTAGGTCGTATGATTACCAAAGCAATACTAGCATTTAAGGCTACGACTTATTGAAGCCTATGATTGGAAAGGTCAATTATGTGGATGGAGCCACGTATATCATCTTCTAAAGGTCTCCTTTCACCCTACCCAAGTATAAAAGCTCACACTTTGTGCCATTCAAAGGTAATGCAATTTTGGACTCTCAAAGCTATATTTTTGCCATACATTTATTTATTTCATTCATCTCCCAAAGCCGATCCCCCATTCTTTTTATTGGAGGTTCACGTTTTAAGCTCTCCCATAACCATAATTATTTCTCGAATTCACTTAACCGTCGGAGAGCGCGCAGCCAACTCCACCCCTTCCGGAGAAGGCCACGTGTGCCTAACAGTTTGTCAAAGTGTGCAGGAATCCAGCTTGTGTTGACATGAGAGGCCTTGAGATCTATTGGCCACCTCATTGGAACATTTTTTGGGGTCAACAAGCTTATCTCAATAGAAATTAAATATAATCCTATATATGACCTTTCTATATTTCTATAAAAGATACCAACATATAAGAAAGAATTAAACGAGCTAGAACATCTAAAAAATCATGTGAAGCATAGAGGTATATCTCTATCCACTATCTAACCTCACAATAATTATTACTACGTGCAAACGATCCTATTATATCTCTCAATGATAATAAAATCCACAAACAATTCAACTAATGGCCAATTAATTGAAAAGCAATCTAAACTATAATAAACATCCAAACATTAAAACAAATTAACGTCAAGCTAATTAATTAATATTAAAAATTTCAAAACAATGGTATGTAAAAATCTATCCTAACATAATATCGAAACACGTAAAAGTGGAACGACATCACTGAAAATTGACGAAACGTGAACAATTCTCCAAATTGAAGTTGCCGTGCGCCTAAGGAAACTCGTGCGTATGCATATCCCTTGCAATTTCTATTCCTGTTTTCTGTGTGTATATATGTGTGTCTATTTCCTTTCTCTTTTCTCAATTTGCAGCCTCAATCAGTTTTTTATTTCTTCTTTTTCCAGCCGCCAATGTAAGTATATATTCTCTCTCCCTGGCTACGACAGTTTGTACACACACACACACACACACACACACACACACACACACACATATATATATATATATATATATATATATATATATATATATATATATATGTTTTTTGGCAGCCATCCCCTTTTCTTTCTTTCTCTTTATTTTTTTTTCAAAAGCTGCCTCCATCTTTTTTCTCTTCTCCTGCTCTTTCCTTCAACAACTGCCACTTGCCGTTTTTTTTTATCCTTCAGCCTCTCCCTCTTATTTTGTTTTCCTGGGTGTCTATATATGTGTATATATATAACGTGAATTTTTAATCCAATCAAAAGTCCAAGTGGAGACCCAATTAATTCCAATGCCCAATTAAATTAATGCTTGCTTCCAAGTCCTCAATTCTTTCATGTAATGCAAGTAAGTGCTTGTACTTTAGATTTTACCATTTTTTGTTACCTCTTCCTTCTTTCATTCATAGAGTTCCACCTATTAAACATAAAATACAATAATTTAAAATATATTTTGTCAAAACAACAATAAAATATCGTTATTTTAGACCTTGAATAAGTATATAAAATATACTTATCAAATACCCCCAAACTTAAATATTTGTTTGTCCCCAAACAAGATTATAGCCTAAATAACATCAAACACACAAGCATGGAAAAATATTTGGTTAGACAATCTAGTTTTTCATCTCAGTATTTGAAATTATAGTACTAAATCTACAACTGCTTCATAGTCACAATATCAAACAAATATCTACTATTCCAATGCAAAATCAACGTGTGTATATGAAGAACTAAGTAGACAATCATGACTTTACAAGTTTCTTTGATTCCTAATCTCTGTAGTCAAATATATCATATCACCTCTCGTATGATTCACACATCCCCAAACTTGTTCTTTTTTCACTTTTTTTCCCAGTGTTTAATCTAAGGTTGAATTTTTAATTACTATCATCACCTTCTCTAGTTTAGGCGGACTCTACTAATTGTAAGCCAACATATCAATAAACAATGATTCTTCGATTCTTTGATTGCTTCAACCTCCAAGACTTGATTTATGCTAATTATCGTTCATAAAGAATCAAATTCTCTCAAACAAGTGCTTTATATATATATATATCAAAACTTGATATTATATGTGCATTAGAATTAAGTTGGACATTGTGATGTTTTCAATTTTTTTTGAATTTATTATATATTAAAGCAATAAGAAGAACAAACACTCAAAAACATACGGAAAGTAAGAACTCAAAGTTTTTTCCACCCCCAAACTTAACCGACATTGTCCTCATGTCATAAAGTATAAGTAAGAATATAAGGGGTTGGGGAAGAAAATGAAGAATAAGTTATTCCCCGAATTTTTCTGTTGAAGGTGCAAGACACTATGTGTGACAGCTAAACAATCCTCATCATCATACTTTTCCCTTGGTCTATGTTGGTTTGAGTATTTGGCGACGTGGAGTGAACTCAGGCCTCTGGATATATTTATCACGCAGGCTCTTTGTCATTTATTTATAAAGCTTTGCATTTTCAAAAAAAATCCATCCAGAATTCATCAAATTCATTCAATTGTAGCATCATCTTTTCTCTAGCTGCTGTCATGTCCATGTTCAGCTGTTTTATTACCCAATATGATCGATCCTCCAACTCCACTGGAAGGTGACAAGCTTTCCCAAACACAAAAAGATATGGTGACATGCCGATTGATGTTTTGTAAGCAGTCCGATATGCCCACAATGCATCATCAAGCTTACTTGACCAATTAGTTCTCAAGCCATTTACGGCCATCTCTAGTATTCTCTTCAGTTCTTTGTTTGACGCTTCCACCTGGCCACTTGTTTGGGGATAATAAGGTGTAGTAACCCGATATTTTACGCCATATTTTGCCAATATTGACTCCAGAAGCATATTAAAAAAGTGTTTACCCCCATTACTAATAATGGTTCTAGGGATGCCAAAGTGCGAGGATATGTTTTTCTTCAAAAAACTAACAACCACTCAAGCATCATTAGTTGGAGTTGCTAATTTTTCTACCCATTTTGATATATAGTCAACTGCCACTAAAACTTACTGATTGTTGTAAGAGGGGGAGAATGGTCCCATAAAATCTATCCCCCGAACATCGAAGAGTTCCACTTCTAGAATTGAATTCAAAGGCATCTCATGCCTTTTGGAGATAGTCCATGTATATTGGATTTTATCACAGTGTTTTACATATTCATGAGCATCCTTAAACAGTGAGGGCCAATAGAATCCTGATTGTAGAACTTTCGCTACTGTCTTCGAAGGCCCAAAATGCTCCGCATGAGCTGAAGAGTGACAATGCTCCAGAATCTAAAAGATCTCATCATTTGTCACACATCTTCGAAATATTTGATCAGTATCCCTCCTATATAATATGGGATCCTCCCAATAATAGTATTTCAACTCCGAAAAGAACTTCTTCCTTTAGTGGTGTGTTAACTTAGATGAAAGTACATTACATGCCAAGTAATTCACTATTTCTGCATACCATGGCCCACAGTCAACAGCAAAGATATGCTCATCTGGGAAAGAATCCTTTATACCATCATCATTCCTTTGTTCTACATGTTCAAGCCTTTGGAAGTGGTCTGCTACCACATTTTTACTCAATTTCTTGTTTCGAATCTCCAAGTCAAACTTTTGAAGGAGATGTATCCACTGAATCAGCTTAGGCTTCGCATCCTTCTTAGACATTAGATATTTCAAAGCTACATAATCTGTGTAGACAATTACCTTCTGTCCCATTAGATATGATCTGAATTTATCGAAAGCAAACACATGGCTAGCAGTTCTTTTTTCGTGGTTGCATAATTCAGCCGTGCATCTGTCAAAGTCTTGATCGCGTAATAGATGACATGGAGAATTTTATCCTTTCTTCGACTAAGTATTGTCATTATTGTATAGTCGCCGGCGTCGCACATCAACTCAAATTGTAGTTCCCAGTCGGTGCAGCTATAACCGGTGCTAAAATTAATTTTTTCTTTAAGAGCGTTGAAGGATGTCAAACACTCATCAGAAAAATTAAATGGTGTATCCTTTTCAAATAGGCTGCATAGTGGTCTGGTGATTTTGGAGAATTCCTTGATAAATCTCCTGTAGAACCCTACATGGTCGAGGAAACTACGTACTCCTTTAACTGAAGTTGGTGGATGTAGCTTTTCTATCACCTAAATCTTTACTTTATCCACCTCGATACCATTTACTGAAATCATGTGCCCCTGCACTATTACTTCTTATACCATGAAGTGGCATTTCTCCCAGTTTAACACCAAATTTGGTTCTTCACATCGCTGCAAGACCATTCCCAAATTTGTGAGGCAACTCTCAAATTATGAACCAAACACCGAAAAGTCATCCATGAAGACTTCAAAGATTTTCTACACCATATCTTAAAAGAATTTCATCATGCATCACTGAAATGTGTTAGGAGAATTAGATAACTGAAAAGGCATTCTTCTATATGTAAAGGTACCATAGGGCACGTAAATATAGTCTTCTCCTGATCCTCTGTAGCTACTGTATCCTGAGTACCCATCCAAGAAGTAGTATGTGAATGTCCCACAAGTCTTTCCAATATCTAATAAATGAAGGGTAAAGGATAGTGATCTTTTTGAGTTGCATTATTTAGCTTCATTTAGTCTATACATACTCTCCATCCCGTGACTGACCTTGTCGGTATTAGCTCATTATTCTCATTCTTTACCATTGTAATCCCTCCTTTCTTTGGCACAACATGAATCGAATTAACCCACATGCTATCAGATATTGGATATATGATGCCTGCATCAAGGAGCTTTAATATCTTTGTTCGCAGACGTCCTTTATGGTGGGATTCAATCTGCGCAGATTTTTCACTGTTTGCTTATACTCTTATTCCATCAAGATTTTGTGCATGCATAACGATGGACTAATCCATCTGATGTTTGCTATAGACTACCCAATAGCTATTTTATGTTCCTGGAAAACTCATAGTAATCTCCGCTCTTTCAACTCGATCATCACATTTGCAATGATCTCAAGGAGTATAGATGACTCTCCCAAGTAAGCAGACCTCAGATGTGATGGTAGTTGCTTGAGCTCAAGATTTGGTGATTTCTGAATAGAAGAAAGTGGTTTACTCGGTCATTCACCAAGTTCCTCAAACTATCTTCTACTAATGGGCGGCGTAGACTCTACAATGTAGGCAATCTAGCTTATCTCTTCAACTATTGATTTTTTATCTTGTGAGAATACAAGAAAATTCTCCAAGTGGTCTTGAGGGTGCTCAAGATAAATGTATCCGCCACATCCAAATCTACCATATCAATGCTCAGACAACAATCTAATTCAGTAGGGTACTTGATTGTGCTGAAGATGTTGAATGTCACCTACTCATCATTCAATCGCAGCATCAATTGTCCCTTCTGAACATCTATTAAGGCCTGACATGTTGCAATAAATGGTCTCCTCGATATCAATGGCAAATCTTTGTCTTCTTTGAACACATTCAAAATGACGAAATCTTCGGGTAGATAAATTTATCTATCTTCACCAATATATCTTCAATAATTCATCTGGGAAATTTTATAGACCTGTCAGCCAACTACAAAGAGATCGATGTTGCCATTGCCTCTCCTAAATTTAGTTTCCTAAAAATAGAGTAAGGCATAAGGTTAATGCTAGCACCTAAATCACAAAGAACTTATCCAATGTCATGTCACCAATGGTACAAGGGATAGCAAAACTCAATGGGTCATCTAGTTTAGGTGGCATGTTTTTTGTAGGATGGGATTGTATTCTTCATTCAACATAACCGTCCCCAACTCCTTCAGCTTCTTCTTGTTTGTAAGTATGTCATTCATGAATTTTGTGTAGCTGGGCATTTGTGTAAGTGCATCCACAAAATTGTATATTGATATGCAACTTTTTCCATACCTCAAGGAATTTTGAAAACAGCTTATCCAGCTTATGCTTTTGTAGCCTATGTGGAAATGGGAGTGGTTGAATGATTTCTTTGGCAATAGCAGTTACCTTAACCTTTGGATCCTCTAATTTTTTCTCTTGTTCTTTGTACTTCCTTCAAGTGCTCCTCAATCGAGGTAGAGACATTCTCTTCTACAATAATTGGTCTCTTCACATTTATCTCAGGTAAATGTACCCAATTGCGAGAAGTTATAGCCTTCCAGTGCTCATTTGAATTCGTTTCAGTGTCACTAGGCAATGTTCCGGTAGTCTATCTGAAAGTGCCTTTGCTATCTGTCCCATCTAATTTTCCAATTTTTTATGGCAGCTCCATAAACTTGCAAGCTCTTATCCGTACATTGGATGTGTTAAGTAGATATTTCCACCAACTAAGTCACAAGATCTTCTAATGAAGACTTCTTCTCATTCTGTTGAAAACCTAGCAGTGCATTTTGTTGTGGTACGGTCTGAGCTCCCTGATTGTTGCTCTTCTAAAAATCTGGGTGATTTCTCCAAGTTGGGAAATATGTGTTAGGATTTGGATTGTGTTGTTATCTTTGAAAATTCTGAGTGTAGTTCACATCTTCCACTGTCTCATCAAAACAAGACCTTACATTACAATCAATACTATTGTGGTTTCCTCCACAATATTTGCATTTCGATCCTATTGTCTGGGTGTGCCAACTATGCTAAAATTGCCATTAAAGAATCAACATTGAATACCCCCAACATCTTTATTTCCATTGGTCCTTTCGGTAGGACAAAGTGCACTGGTGAATGTCAGATCCTCCATGATTTCATAGATTTGATCTGCATTTCTTTTTGTAATAGAATTACCGCATGCGGAGTCAATATTAACCCTGTTTATCGGATTCAGATCAATGTAAAAGTTACTCCACCTGAAGCCATTTCTGGAATCCGTGTGGTGGGCATTGGCAGAGTAAATCATTGTGTCGTTCTCAAATATCAAAATAGCATTCTGAGTCCAATTGTTGGAATGTCGTAATCTCGTCCCTCAACTTTGCAATCATTTTTGGTGGAAAATATTTGCTAAGAAACTTCTGACTCCATTGGTTCCATGTAATGATGTTTTGAGGTGGACAAGTGTCTAACCACTCTCTAGCTAAGTCTCTCAAGGAATATGGGAAAAGCTTCAGTCTGATTGTTTTACTGGACACTCCTGGATACTCGGTAGTTGCACACATGTCCACAAATTTTGATATATGAGCGTTGAGATTCTTCGAAACTCTCCTAAAGAATTGTAGCGCATTTTGGAACATGTTGATCACATCGATCCTCATGTGGAAGTTTGCTTGACCAAGCGCTAGATATGCTATGCTAGACTGGCTTTCCATAATTGGTGAAACCATGTGCTCTCCCATTAGCATTGTATTTTCATTAGCTGCAGCCACATTTGGTTGTACTGCTTCCATATTAGCCCCGAGACTATTTGATTCAGATTTTTCTCTGCCATGTCTTTCTCTTTCTGTTTTTAGTGTGTTTCCAACTGTTATCTTTTTTTAAGGTTGAATGTTCATTTGATCTCCGGGTCAAATTGGGCAAGATCTCCGGTTCTCGAATTTCGCATACAAGGTCTTGAAAAGTAAGTAGGAAACACTATAATATTCTTTTTAATAAACTAAACTAAAAAAATGTAAAATTCAAATTAAAGCTAAAACTAACTAAACGTATCAAAAATGGTAATCCCCGGCAATGGCGCCAAAAATTTGACCCTTTGAATACCCGCAAGTGAATGGGATCGTGATCAAGTAATATAGTAGTTTGTAGAGTGTCAAATCCACGAGAAATACGTGTGTTATCGAGTTAAAGTTAAAAATACCCTTATTCGAATAGTAATGATGATTTATAATAAATCTATGTCTCAATTATCACATAATAGAAATCAAAGTAAAAGTTTATCAAATTTTTGAAATGCATTGTTAAAATGTAAAATCTCTCTTGTTAATCCATTTTTAGCACAACAATTAATATGACTCATTCATGCGAGTTGGTCGAAATTCCAACTTTATTTAAAAGTTCCTCTCGATAGCAATTAAATTTAATCATATATGTGATATTTTTATATCTCTATAAAAGATACCAATATAGAAGCATTAAACGAGCTAGAACATCTAAAAAAAATCATGTGAAGCATAGAGGTATATCTCTATCCTCTATCGAACCTCACAGTACTTATTACTACGTGCTAAGAATACTATATCTCTCTCGATAACAATAAAATCCACAAACAACTCAACTAATGGCCAATTAATTGAAAAGCAATCAAAACCTTAATAAACATCCAAACATTCAAATAAATTAACGTCAAACTAATTAATTAATATTAAAAATTTCAAAACAAGGGTTCATCCATATCTTAGCAATGTAAAAATCTAGCTTAACATAATATCGAAATTAAACAGGCAAAATTGGATTGACATCACCAAAAATTGAAGAAATGTAAACAATTCTCCAAATTGAAGGTGTTGTGCGCCAAAGGAAACTCGTGTGTGTACATATCCCTTGCAATTTCTATTCCTGTTTTCTGTGTCTCTCTTCCCTTCTTCTTCTTCATTCCTTAATTTGCGGCCTCAATCTATTTTTTCCTCTTTTTCTAGCTGCCAAGGTATGTATATATTCTCTCCCTGGCTGTGGCAGTTTGTGTATATATAAATATATGTTTTTCAGATGCCACCATATTTTCTTTCTTCCTCTTAATTTTTTTCTTAAGCTACCTCCATCTTTAACACTAATCTCTTCACTTCCATTGATTCAAGAACTTCTCTCTCAGTTAAATTGCTTACTGGAGAAATAGTCCCTGCTACACATTCTGGTGTAGTTCAAGTCACTAATTCGTTACTTCTCAAGGATGTATTATGTGTTCCTACTTTTTATTTTAATTTGTTATATGTTAAAAAGTTAACACAACTCCAATGTTGCCTAATATTCTTATCTGATGCATGCTATATACATGACCTTTTGTCTTGGAAGACGATTACGAAGGGTGAAGTATGGCGTGGCCTGTATCGACTCCTACATCACAAGGTTCAACCCACAGCTCTAATGACTACCCTAGCAGCCCTTAGTCTAAGGCAACCATTTATTGCAGCTTATATACTTAACTCAAATATTCAGCCACATTTGTGGCACTATCATTTAGGACATATATCAGAATCTCAAATGAAACTTATTTCAAATAACTCTATTGTTTCTCATTATAAGAATGCTAGTGATATTCCTTATTTTATCTGTCCATTAGCAAAACAACACAAGACACCTTTTCCCATAAGCACACATAAAACTAAACAATTTTTTGACATCATCAATTGTGACATTTGGGGTCCATGTCCTACTACAACTCATGATGGATCTAGGTCCTTCCTCTCTATGGTAGATGATTTTTCACGAGCCACATGGGTATATATGCATAAAAGGAAATCAGATGCTAGCCACTCTGTTAAAGCATTCATCCATATGATTGAAAACCAGTTCCAAACTACAGTAAAAACTTTGAGAAGTGATAATGGCCCTGAATTTAAACTAATTGACTTTTACAACTTGAAATGAATCAATCATCAAAAAAGCTGTGTTGAGACCCATCAACAAAATGATATAGTTGAAAGAAAACATCAACATTTAATAAATGTAGCCAGAGCATTGAAATATCAATCTGGTCTTTCTCTGTTTTATTGGAATGAGTTCATCCTTACTGCCGCATATTTAATAAACAGAACCTCCACCCCACTACTGCAAAATAAATCACCATTTGAGGTGCTATTCAAGATCACACCAACTTATTCTCATTTTAAAATTTTTGGATGCCTCTAAGTTGATACACAGGAGAAGAAAATTTGATCCTAGGGACGCCAATGTGTTTTCTTAGGATACCCTTTTGGAGTTAAAGGCTATAAGGTGATGGATTTATAGACAAGAGCCATCTTCATATCTCAAGATGTTGTATTCCATGAAACATATTTCCTTACAAACAAACTGCAAAGCCTACCGATAAATCTGAATTTGTCTTCACCAAACCACTTCCAGGCATTACCTGCTATACACCTGTATCACCACCAGATACAATGTCCCATCCACATGAAATACGCACATCTGATTAGAACATATCAAGAAATTCTCCATCTGATAATACTCTCATCTATCACCTCTCATACCACCCATCATTCGAAAATCCACAAGAGTCAAAAGAGCTCCTCAGTACTTGCAAGATTTTCATTGTCAGCAAGCCACATCAACTCAGCCATTCCAATCATCTCTCAATACAAAACATCTAGGCTCTATAGGTGATGCTTTTCCCCTCTCTAACACTATCTTATCATAAATTATCGCCTCAGTTTAAAGCATTTTCATCTTCCATTTGCACACACTTTAAACCTAGTACTTATCATCAAGTAGTGACTGATCCTAATTGGTGTAAGGCAATGAATTCAAAGATAAAGGACCTTAAGTTAAACAAAACCCAGATTCTCACAGATCATTCACTAGGAAAGGTAGCAATTGGATGCAAATGGGTGTATAAACTGAAACACAATTCAGATGGAAGCATTGAAAGGCACAATGACTTTTAGCCAAAGGGTATACATAAAGAGAAGAGATAGACTACAATAAGATCTTCTCACCGGTTGCAAAGCTAGTCACTGTTCGAAACCTATTAGCTGTAGCAACAGTTCAGAATTGGCATTTAAAACAATTTGACGTCAGCATTACTATCCTACATTGCATTTTACATGAAGAGGTTTACATGCAGAAACCACCTTGCTACACAAAAAGAACTTCCAATCAAGTTTACAAGCTGTTGAAAGGCATATATGGTCTGAAACAAACTTCAAAGCAATGGTATTCCACATTCACAATAGCCCTCATCCAATTTGGTTTTTCCCAGTCCAAGGCTTACTAAAGTCTTTTCACTATGGTGACAAACCATTCATTTACAACCTTACTTGTCTATGTAGATGACATTGTAATAGCTAGTTCTAATTTGGGACAAATTGATGCAGTTCAAAGATTCTTCATTAGCAAATTTAAGATTAAAGTATTGGGTGACTTGAAGTACTTTCTTGGTCTTGAGGTTGCAAGATCAAATAAGGGAATTTTTATCTCTCAACGCAAATATACTTTGGACTTATTGGCTAATGCAGGGTTCCTTGGGGCTAAACCAATTAAACTTCCTATGGACCAGAATTTGACGTTAAGGAAAAACACAGGAACGACACTACCTGATCCCACCATTTACTGAAAACTAATTGAAAAGTTAATGTATCTATCTGTGACTGGACCTGATATATGTTATGCAATTCAGAACCTCAGTCAACATATGATAGTTCACTCTTACACACATCTTGCTGCATTTCACAAAGTAATCAAATATCTTAAGTTAGCACCAGGACAAGGCCTCTTATTTTCATCTTCATACTCACTGACCGTTCGAGCATTTTGTGATTCTGATTGGGGAGCTTGCCCTGATTCTCAAAGATCAATTATTGGATATTATATATTTCTTGGGAATTCACTGATTTCTTGGAAATCCAAGAAGTAAAGCGTGGTATCTTGATCATCTGCTGAAGCAGAATACAGATCAATGGCTAGCACATGTTGTAAGATCACATGGTTAAAATATATTTTGAAAGACTTTCAAATTCATCACTCCCAACCAGTTACTTTATATTGTGATAACTAGGCAGCATTACACATTGCCTCCAACCCTATATTTCATGAAAGAACTAAACACATCGAGCTGCATTGTCATTTAATTAGAGACTAATCGAAGCTAGCCACATCTCCACATCTTATGTTCCTACTCAAACACAACTTGCTGATATGTAACCAAGGCGCTCTCTTCCATCACTCTCAAGTTGCATTTATCCAAGATGGGAATAGAGAATATCTATTCTCCATCTTGAGGGGGCTGTTAAAGAGTTTAGTGTATATATAGTGTATATAAAGGGTATAATGTACTGTATAGTGTAGTTAGTATGATTTTGCCTCCAAGTGTCCCTCCAGCTGTGTGTTAGTTACAACACTATTGCACATGGTTAGCTGATGAATAATTCATTTGGTTGTATAGTTTGTTAAGATATCACGTTACTTATTTACCCTTTTGTCTTCTATATATTTGGGCGTGTATCATCACTACGATATGAGAAGATCAATTACTGATTCATTATTTCTAATATATCGGCTCCTTCATCATCTTCATTATGCTGTTTCTACTTACAATTGGAAATCACACTACAACCAAACTCAGTGAGATGTTTTGCCTTACCTTCATTAAAGTGCATACACACTTTGATACCATATTTAACTAATTCATTTGAAATGTTAATCTCTTAGAAGAAGAATAATAATTTTATCAATTTAAATAATAGAAGAAATTGATGCAGCGACAAATAAATATAAAAGTATATATGGCTCAATGAGTGTCCCAAGTTCGGAATGCATCCCAATAAAACAAAATCAGGTGGCATTCCGCCGACGGAAGAAGACAAAGGGCACATGCTCTATTCATATAGAAAACAGAGCTTCTTGCGTTTTTAAAGCGATTAGATAATGTTTGTTAATGAACAAAAGTTGACAGAGATCGAGGTTGATGTAATTATTATGTTCGAACGTATAATATAAATCTACAAAGGTCAAAGAAAAACTCATTGTTTCATGTTTTATATATCACTAGATTACTACTCAAATCACAGTAGCAAATGTCATTAGACTATTTCACTTGTGGTCTTATCTTGATGGGATGGGATATATTAATGAATGATGCTTAGTTTAATTTTGTGTTTCTTGATGAAATATATGGTTTGTCCATTTTATCTTTCAAAAAGATGGACGTGTATGGATTTTAAAGGTAAATTGGACTGTTTTATAACAATGGAAGTTGAAGACCAACTTAATATTAAGACACAGGTTCAACGTCAATGGTGAAATTTTTCCTATTTATGATGATGATGCTTTTTTTTTTTTTTTTTGTACTTTCAAAAATGAAATATGCATTAGGTAGACAGACACGAAAAAGTAATAAAATTAGAAAAATATATTACATATGTAATAATTTTATCAACTTCTGATGTATTAGCTGCGTCACACTATTCAGTCACTAGTTGTTAATTAAATAGACGTTTTGGAAGAATAAATCTAATTTGGAAAGCTAACGTTTGCATATTATAATCTAGAGCTAAAGAATATTGCAATTAAAAAGGGCATCTTATAATTGTGACTTGTGAGGCATTATTTATTGTCCTATCGATTTCTATTTATATTGACCACAAAATCAATCAAATAAATGTTTGCGCCTCTTTATATGTTTGAGATTTTTTATGACGTGGTTTCACATGGCTTCAAAACTAGCAAAAATCTTAATTTCGAGTATCTCTACCGCATATTCATGAAAATTGTGCTCATATAATACTTTTTGATTCAGAAATGAGTATGATCTTCATGCAAAGAACATGTTGAAGATTGAGCCCCTTTTGGCCTTCATTTTTCTGAAAATCATCTTCTCCCCAATTTTTCAACCATGCATTTCATCTCTATAATAGTTAAACTTTTAGACAGGTTGTTTCTTAGATCAAAAACGCCTTAAAGTTGTCTTATAGTAAACCAAAAAAAAAAAAATCTTGACTTAACAAGTTGAGTAGTGATGATGCCAAGCCATCCAAGTTGTTCGAGAATCTTGGCTTTCATTATTGAACTTAATCAACCTTATTCTATACGATGTCTTTTCCCCATTTTTGGAGATTTATTAATGTTGCAGTCTTGCAGCCCTCCAAGATTTCATACAAAATAGGGCAAAAATAAACTGGAAAACTAGTTACGATAATCATTGAATATGGATTCCTCAAAGGGCACACCTCCTTTCCAACAAGAAGATAATACCTTACGATTCAATAGTGTTGCTAAGGAAGAAGCTAAAAAAGAAAAACAGTATATTGGGGTCCGAAAGCGGCCATGGGGAAAGTTTGCAGCAGAAATAAGGGATTCGACGAGGAATGGAAGGAGGGTTTGGCTTGGAACATTTAACAGTGCAGAAGAGGCTGCATTGGCATATGACCAAGCTGCATTCGCAATGCGGGGTTCATTGGCTTCCATTAACTTCCCCATTGATATTGTGAAGGAATCACTATTCAATATTAAATACAGATGCAAGAATGGTTCATCCCCAGCTGCAATCCTAAAAGAATCATACAAACAAAGAGGTAAATTCATAAAGAAACAAGTTACCGAAGAAGAAGTGTTGGTATTTGAGGACTTGGGGCCTGATCTATTAGATGAGCTACTATCTCAAAGTTCAGGTAAGTGAGTGAAACAAAGCTTCTTCTTAATATTGGTATGAATAAATTAAATCTTACTCATAACTTTGTTTGAAACCTAGCTACTACATCTCTTCTTTTATATCATTGGGTAGATAACTCGTTGGAGTCCATGTTGTTTAATTTTGTTTAATCACTACGTGGTGCGAATAGGGCATAAACAGCATGATTATGAATTCAAAGCGTCTCAAATCAAGAAAGTTGGTGCTGCGGTTGAAATCTTTAAAACCTAATCACATACCTTAATTAAATTGCATCCCTATTCTCTCAACACGCATAGCCCAACTTATATAAAAACATAATATCAAATAAAATATTAAACATTAAACTGAAATAAATAAAGCGCTAGGACAGAATAAAATCTTGTACAACATCATTCTTTTAGTGTTTGAGAGGATTCGTCTGCCATATTCATCACGTGTTGGGCTATGTTGATACCACATTAAATAAGTTTGTGCAAAAGATATTAACAAGTTCGTCCAATTCTACAAATTCATTGTCCCCTTCTACAAGTACGTCCATCTTTTGACATAAAATTTTGCACATTCAGGACCCAAAATGTTTTCCTGTAACTGGGAGGTTATACAGCACATTGTATCGTGATTCTTTGAAAACTCGCAAGTGCACGGGATCGTGGTTAAGTAATATAATGATGAATAATGTGTCAAACCTACAAGGATTATGTGTTTGACGGAGTTACAATTAATTGCAACTTTAATTGAATAACAAACAAGCTTTGTAAATTATCAATTAAACTAATGAAAGTAAGTAAATATATTTTTCAAATATGTAAGATGCATTACTAAGATATCGAATCCCCCCTTATTATTCCATTTTTAATGTAACAATTAAAGTGACAATTTGAAATCATTCATATTGGTCAATGTTTTTAATTTAATTGAAAGTCTCTTTCGATAGCGATCAAATCTATTCATCTCATATGACCCTTCTATCTTTCAATAAAAGATACAAACGTGATAAATGCAATAACAAGTGTTAGAACACCTATTAAAATCATATAAAACACAGAAGTTTATCTCTATTCTCTATCGAACATTACAATATTTGTTATATTGTGCTTAAATCCTATTATCTCTCTCGATAACTATAAAATTAACTAATAATTCAATTGATAATCAAGCAATTGAAAAAAACGATAAAAACAATAATAAACATTCATAAATCAAATCCAATACAATTAAAGTCAAAATAATTAATTAAAAACTAAAAATATCATAACAATGGTTCATTTAATCCTAACAAAGCATAAATCTAGTATATCGTATCGAAATTATAAGAAATTATATTTTAGTAAAAAGATAGAACCCGGATTTTTTTATAAATTGAGAAGATGAATTTTGAAATCTTGAATCTCTTCAATGGTTTCTTGATGAATCTCCACTTGTGCCATCTCTTCTTTGCTCGAAAACCAAGTTTGAATCTTTACTTGATTGAATTCTTGCAAATCTCATTCAATTCTCTCACTAAAACTATAAATTTTCCTCATTTGATGATAATAATTAATGAATATTGGAGTATAAAATGTATATAAGAGGTGTATAATATGTATTCTACTGTTAGGTATTTGTAAAAGTAGAAAATTGGTTGTAAATCAATTCCAAATTGGTTCCCAAAAAAATTCTAATCGAATAAAGAAAATTATCTTAGCACGTAAATTTTTTTTGTCTCTACACAACAGTTAGTATTTTAGCCATAACTTTCTCTCTTGATATTCGATTGAGGCAATTCAAAGTGTGTTGGAAAACTAACTTAAAGGGCTACAACTTTCCTAGAAACTAGAATGTTTCCAATTCGGGCATTTATTATGCCAAAAATGGGTCTCAATCTTCAACTAAAAATATGGAATGTAACTTTTGCGTTTGAAAATTGATTATGATAATATTTTGATTATATTCTATTACTTTTTGAATTCTCATTTCATCCAATTGTCTCCTAACAATTTTCAAAGTATCTTCTTATAGTCAGAATTAACGATTGAATTTTTACAATTTGTTTCTCAAATTTTAGATTTTGTCTTTTTTTCCTTAATTTTTCTTTTGCTTCTTCCAATTCCTTGTTCAACAATTGAGTTTTACCTATATAATATAAAATACAACAGTTTAGAATATATTTTGTCAAAAGAACTACCAAATATCGATATTTTAGGCCCCCGAATAAGTGTATAAAACACACTTATCAAATATCTCAAAACTTAAACATTTGTTTGTCTTTAAACAAAATTATAATCTAAATAACAACAACCACACAAGCATGCAAAAATATTTGGCTAGACAATCTAACTTTTACCTTATGCTTTGAAGTCACCATATAAAATCTACAAAATGTTTCAAAGTCACAATACCAAATAAATATTCACTTTACCATTGCAAAACTAACATGTGTGTGTGAAGAATTAAGTAGACAATCATAAATTTACAAGTTGCTTCAATTCTCAACCCTTTGTAGTCAAATATATCATTTCAACTCTCGTATGATTCACACACCACCAATCTTATTTTTTTTTACTCTTTTCTTCGTGTGCAATCTAATATTGAATTTTTCATTAATATTACTCATTTCTCTAGTTCAGGTGGACTCTACTAATTGTAAGTCAACACATCAATAAATAAGGATTCTTCAATTTTTTTATTGTTTCAACATATAGGACTAAACTAGACTAATAATCTATCATCAAAAGTCAAGTCTTCTCAAATAAATGTTTGAGACTTAATTAGGGCATTTGGTGCGTCTTCTGTTTCATGCACCTACTTTTTTTCAAATTTACCCTTTTTTTTTTTTTGCACTCTCTCCCGTAAATTTTCTATATGACCCATGTAACGAGTTTTTAGTCAATAACTCTCAAATCAGATGATTTTAGGTCACCGTACCCTAGCAGGCTTAATAACTCGATTTATAAAGGCTACAAAGAGATTCATTTTATATATTTTTCTACCCCTGATTAGCACTATACCCCTCTTTAAATACCTATCTAATCAAAATGACCTTCAACTTAAGACTTTTGCCCAATTTTATCCTATTAATCCAAGACAATCCACACATAAGTTTTCACACAAGGAATCTCAAATTACATATGTATCTTCCTACAACCGTAAAATCATCCCAAATTATGCTAAATTTGGTCTAATGATCATTAATATAGGATAGTTTTGGGTATAACATCTATGTTCAATCTATCAACATATCCAGCATATGAATCAACTTATTGCATCGTGATGAAAAACTCAATTCTAGTGCGCATATAATATCAAGTTTTGCAAGATTAAGCATCAATCAATCTAGCATACAACATATCCATCGTTCATAAATCAACACCAAATCTCAAATTTAATCATCATTATCGGCCAGACTTTTTAACCCCCACAAGCACACAATCTAAAATAAGAACATATATATATATATATATATATATATATATATATATATATATATATATATATATATATATATATATATATATATATATATTGTTGATATTTTTCAAATTTTTCGATTTTTTTATTTTTATATTATATACTAAAACAATAACACTCAAAAATACACGAAAAGTAAAAATACAAAGTTTTTCCTACTCCCGAACTTAAAATTGACACAGTCCTCAATGTCATAAACCATAAGTAAGAATATAAGGGGTGGGGAAAAAAAGGAAAACGGTACTCCTCGAATTTTTTATTGAATGTGTGATGAGCTATTTGTCAATTTAACGCAACTTGTACTTTGCCAAGCTCCCTCCAATGTCAATACACATGGTACCTATCAAGAGAGGAAGAAAATAATCAAAAGAATAAAAAGAAAACTCATTTTGAGTCAATTAATGTCTTTCTTTAACTGGGCTAAGTGTCAATGGTGAATATGACCCACAAACTGAATTTAAATGTGTTTATAACTAATGCAATCTATAAGTCAAGAATAACACTACATGCAATACAATACAAAAAGAAAAATAAATAAAATGTTAGAAAATTGGATTGCCTCCCAACAAAGGCTTAATTTATAGTTTTTAGCTAGATCGTATGGAGAGACTAATCATGGTGGTTCACGTTGGAGTCTTACAACCTTACACTCCTTGCATTTTCAGCTTTACTTCTTTTTGTTGAGCTCTCTATTTTTCTCTCGAGCAAGGCTCCCTAGATGTTTAGGTTTTGTCTTATTTGACCCTTGTTGAACTTCTTCACCAAATATTTGACTTTCTCCGGGACTAATGATTGCTTGGATTGATTATGTAATTTAAAGATCTCATGTGCGTCCTCTACCCGTACAATGAGCTCACCCTTCTCTATGTCAATCAAAGTTTAACTTGTTACTAAAAATGGTAGACCTAATATAATTGGCATATCATGGTCATCTTCGAGATCCATAACAAAGAAGTCCTCAGGGTATATCAACTTTCCAACCTTGATGAGCATATCCTCAACCTTGCCCATTGATGTCTGATACTCTTATCTGCTAACTGCAACGTCACATTCGATCATTTGAGCCCAAGTCCTAGTTTCCTGAAATTAGACAAAGGCCTTTAGTTTACACTTCCACCTGTATCACATAAAGCATTAAATGAAATCATTTCTCTAGTAAAATAGGTAAAGTGAAACTCCCTATGTCCTTGAGTTTTGTTGGCAATTTATTTTGCATTATTGCACTGTTCTCCTCGATTAATGACACTTATTCCCAATTTGGAAGTTTTCTTTTCTTAAATATCATGTCCTTTAGAAACTCTGCATATATCAGGATCTGTTGAATTGCATTAATGAATGGGATGTTGTTGTGAAGTTTTTTCAGCATATCCAAGAACTTCTCGAATTGATCATCGAGCTTTCTCTTTTGCAATCTTTGTGGAAAAGATAGTGATGGCACAAATTCTTTAGTAGAAGTGGTTTCCTTAACCTTTAGATCCTCTGATACTATTTTTGTCTCTGTTTCTTTGTTTTGCTCAAATTCCTCCAATTACTCATCAACCGTAGTATGTACATTTTCTTTTATAGCAACTGGTCTCTTTACATTAATCTCTAGTAGTTGAACTCCATTGTTGGTAGTTATTACCTCAATCTATTTTCCCACTACAACCTTTACTGTCATTAATTGATATTTGGGATTTGTCTCAGTGTAACTGGGCAATGCTCCTAATAGTCTCTCTGAAAGTGCTTTCGCTATTTGTCCCATCTTATTTTCCAAATTTTTTATGACAGTTCCATGAACTTGCAAGCTCTTATTTGTTCTTTGTATGTGTTGAGTAGATATTTCTACCAACTTAGTCACAAGATCTTCTATTGAAAACCTAACGGTGTAGTTTTTTGTGCTGTGGTTTGAGCATCTTGGTTATTACTCCACTGAAAATTTGGGTGATTTCTCTAACCTGGGTAATAGATGTTAGGATTTGGATTTGGATTGTGTTGATGCCTTTGAAAATTCTGAGTGTAGTTCACTTCCTCTACTGACTGAACAAAAGGAGACCATACATTACAATCAACACTCTCGTGGTTTCCTCCACAATGTTTGCATTTCGTTCCCATTGTCTTTGCTACATTCATCTGATCTACCTTATGTGCCAATGATGCCAAGTGTGCTGAAATTTTTGACAAAGAATCAACTTTGAATACCCCATTCTTTCCACTCATCCTTTTAGTAAGTTAAAGTGCACTGGTGAATGCCAGATCCTCCATAATTTGGTAGACTTGATCAATGGTTCTTTTGTGATAGAACCATCGCATCTGGAGTCTACGTTAGCCCTGCATATCAAATTCAGAACAATGTAGAAGTACTGCACCTGAAGCCATTTCTACCATTCGTGTTGTGGGTATAGATGGAGTAAACCATTGTATCATTCCCAAGGCTCTGAATAGTATTTTGAGTCCAGTTGTTGGAATTTCGTAATCTCGTTCCTCAGCTTTGCAATCCTTTTCGACGGAAAATTGCTAAGGAATTTCTGACTCAATTGATTCTATGTAGTGATGCTCTGAGGTGGACAATTGTCTAACCACTCTATAGCTGAATCTCTTAATGTGTATGAGAAAAGCCTCAGTCTGATTGTTTCACTAGACACCCTTGGATACTCAATAGTCGCACATAACCAAAAATTGTAGGCGTTTTGAAACATGTTGATTACATCGGTCCTTAGGTGGAAGTTTGTCTGACCAAATGTTGAATATATTATGCTAAACCACCTTTCAACAACCGTTGGAACTATGTACTCTCTTATTAGCATTGCATTTTCATTAGCTGCACCCACATTCAATTGTGATGCTTCTAGATTAGCTCAGATAACTATTTGATTCGAATTTTCCTTTGTCATGTCTTCATCTTTCTATTTTGGTGTGTTTCCAACTGTTGTCTTTTTTGAAGGTTGAATGTTCGTTTGATCTCTAGGTCAAATTAAGTAAGATCACTGGTTCTCGAACTTCACAAACAATGTCTTGGAAAAGGAAGTAAGAGACATTATAAAGGTTTTCTAATATAATGAACTAAACTAAAAAAATATTAAAAATCAGATTAAAACTAAAATTAACTAAACTTATCAAAAACAATAGTCATCGACAGAGACGCCAAAAACTTGATCATTTGAAAACCAGCAAGTAAACAGGATCGTGGTCAAATAATATAATGATGAATAGAGTGTCGAACTCACAAGAGCTATGTGATTGACCGAGTTAAAATTAATTATAACTTTAATCGAATAGCAAACAAATTTTGTGATTTGTTTTCTATATTAATATCTAAATTATCAATTAAACTAATGAAAGTAAGTAAATGTGTTTAAATATGTGAGATGTATTGTTAAGATGTCAAATCCCCCCTGATTATTCCATTTTTAGTGTAATAATTAAAGTGACAATTTGAAATCATTCATATTGGTCAATGTTCCTAATTTAATTGAAAGTCTCTTTCGATAACGATCAAATATATTCCCCTCATGTGACCCTTCTATCTCTTGATGAAAGATACAAACGTAATAAATACATTAACAAGTATTATAACACCTATTGAAACCATATAAAACATAAAAGTATATCTCTATCATCTATTGAACCTGACAATATTTATTATATTGTGCTTAAACTTTGTTTCTCTCTCAATAACAATAAAATCCACTGAAAATTCAATTAGTAATCAAGCAATCGAAAAGAATGATACTAAACATCCACAAATCATATCAAATTAAAATTAAAAACTAAAAATATCATAATAAGGGTTCATCTCATCCTAACAATGTTAAAACTAACCAATATATTGAAATTACAAGAAATCAAATTTAGGTGAAAGACATAACCCGGATATTTTATAAATTGAGAAAATGAAGATGAAGACGAATCTTGAAATCTTAAATCTCTTCAATGGTTTCTTGATGAATCTTCACTTGCGTCTTCTCTTCTTTGCCCAAAAATTAAGTTTGATCTTTACTTGATTGAATTCTTGCAAGTCCCCTTCAATTTCCTCACAAAAACTATGAATTTTACTTATTTGATGATAATAATTGATGAATATTGGAGCATGAGATGTGTATGAGAGGTCTCTAATATGTATTTTGTAATAATAGAAAATTAGTTGAAAATCACATTCAAATTGGTTTCCAAAAAAGTTCCAATGGAATAAAGAAAATTGTCTTCGCACACTAATTTTTTCGCCTCTGCACAATAGTCAGTTTTGTGAACATAACTTTCTCTCTCGATATCCGATTGAGGCGATTCAAAGTGTTTTGAAAAGATAACCCAAAGGAATAAAATTTTTCTAGAGTAGAATTTATCCAATTTGAGCATTTACTATGCCAAAAATGGATCTCAATTTTCAACTAAAAATATGGAATATAACTTGTGCGATTGGAAATTAATTTTGATAATATTTCATTTTTTTTTTTAGTTCTAATTCCATCCAATTGTCTCCTATAAATCTTTAAAGTATCGTCTTGTGCTCTGAATTAACTATTGAATATTTTCCATTGGGTCCTCAAGCTTTCGTCTTCGTCCTTTTTTTTCTTCTTTTGTTTCTTCAAATTCCTCATTCAATCATTAGGTTTTACCTATATAACATTAAATGCAACAATTTATGATATATTTTGTCAAAAGAACAACCAAATATCGATATTGTAGATCCCCGAATAAATGTATAAAATACACTTATCGCATCTCTAGTTGTCCAATCATATCATGGGCAACAACTGTTTCTATGTCCTCTAACAAGGGTTCACCAGGGTTCGTTGTCAAGGTCACTTCTGCACATATTTAGTATCTCAAATCAATTCGTGCTTTTTATATTGATTTCTACTTCCTCTGCCTCTCGTGAAGTCAAATTCAAGTTTGCTGTATATTTAGTACGATCATAATGGTGCAAGGGTTGTAGCATATTTATGGTCATAATACAATTTCATAGGTCTTTCTAACTTTACCTCCTAAATCTTTCGCATATCCCTTGAGCCACTAATCTAAATTCGGTTTCAGCACTTGATCTGGCTACAAAAGATTGTTTCTTGCTGACTTTAAATTCTTTAGTTATTAATCTATCTTTATATCTTTCCAAAGATCCATATACTTTCTACTTTATAGTTTACATACATCTACAACTTATAGGCTTCTTTCCTTCAGGCAAATTGACTATCTCCTAAGTTTCATTCTATTTTAATGCTCTCATTTCCTACTTTCAAGTTTAGGTTGTTAAGGGCTCCTGCAACAGTTTTAGGGATCTCTATTGTATACAGTTAAGATATAAAAACATTAAGGTAGGTAAGAGTCCAAGAGTAGACACATAATTGGAAATTGAATGTTGGTTGCATATGTTCATTTCTCTTTCCTAAGAGCAATAGGAAGTGACAAATTATAATCAATTGAGGTAGGATTGATATTACCAGATTCCAATTCCAATATTTGAGCATTTGTTGGGTCTGTGGTAGGATTGTTCTTCCTTTTATAGACTTTAAATGGAGATGCACAACCTTGAACTTTGAATGTCAGATTC
Source organism: Fraxinus americana (assembly GCA_035079005.1). Taxonomy (NCBI): domain Eukaryota; kingdom Viridiplantae; phylum Streptophyta; class Magnoliopsida; order Lamiales; family Oleaceae; genus Fraxinus; species Fraxinus americana. The sequence continues at coordinate 17,016,634 of CM068715.1, read as the reverse complement.
TTTAAATGGTCAATTTATTGATTGAGAAATTATAGAGACTATAGGCTTTAATGCCTGAAAATTGGATTCAATGATAGTGGATTAATATATGAGAGTGTCAATTGGAGTGTGAAACCTGGAATTTTCATAATAATTTTGAGAAAAAAAATCCTTCTTTTTCTATATCATTTGAGGGTAAAGCCTCAATTAGTTATGGAAACACATACTGAACATCTGTATCTTCATTTGGGTTCTCCATAGAAGATAGTTATGTGAGAAATAAAGATGTCCAATAAAGGTACAAAATAGTAACATAAAATTTTCTTGTAGAAGGATGAAAACGTTTGTACCCTTTTGGGTTGGTGAGTACCAAGTAACTTACATTTTAGAGCTCTAGGGTCAGGTTTTGATGTATTTATGTCGTTAATGTAAATGAAGGAAATGCAACCAAACACTTTAGGAGGAAGACGTGGAAAGTGTTTGAATGAAGGAAGAATATGACTCAAGTGTTCCAATGGAGTTCTAAAACCTATAACTCTAGAGGGTATTCGATTTTAATGGAGTTCCAATAAGTTTTTGGTGCTTTCATTTGAAAAAGCAAAGTTATAGCAACTTCTAACAAATGTCTATTTTTCGTCTCTACGACCCAATTTTGTTGATTAGTATCAGCAAGATGGTTGAATAATGCATTCTTTTTTACAATAACAAGTCAACTAAATTGTTGAAATATTCTTTTCCATTACCAGAATGAAAAATATGGATTTTTGCCCCAAAACAAGTTGTAAATCATTTTATGAAGGGAAAAATTTGATTGACTTCATACTTTTTCTTAGTAGATACACACGTGTCCTGATTGCTATCATCAATAAAGATGGCATACCAACTAGCACCAGAAATAAGAATGAAAGGAACAACAAATTTTTCATTCATTGAATCAAATGTAGGACAATAATGTTTTTTCATTTCAGCCATCCACTCCTTAGAATTCTCAGCTTCTACAAAGTTTGAAGGTTCTAGTTGGGCTGAATTACATCTGGCATACACATTAGTTAACGATCTAGTCGTCAGTACTTCATTTTCTAAATCTGAATCACTATCAGATTCATCTTCTTCTTCATTGACATCAGTTTCAACTACCTGAGAAATAGCATTTGGAACCTGAGGTTGATTGCTTCCAGATGATTCCCAATTCCATGAAACTTCTTCATCTACATTGATATCCCTGCTGGAGATTATCCTTTTGCTATGAGGATTGAATACCCTATAGCCTTTGGTATTACTATAGTAGCCAATTAGCACTCCAATCTCAGCTTTTTGGTTTAATTTATCCATCTTCACATCAGGTATATGGGTGTAACAAAGGCTTCCAAAAACCTTCAGATGATAGACATTGGGTTTCATTCCATACCAGGCCTCAAATGGTGTCTTTCTGTCTAAAGATTTAGTAGGCAACCTATTAAGTAAAAAGACTGAAATATTTACAGTCTCAGCCCAAAACTCTGTAGGCACCTTTCTCTCCAACATCAGACACATAGCCATTTCCATAACCGTTCTATTCTTCCTTTCACAGACACCATTCTGTTGGGGAGAATATGGAATAGTCAGCTAATGTTGTATCCCCATAGCTTCACAGAATTTATCAAATTGGCTACAGTAATATTCTGTTCCATTGTCTGATCTTATAGCCTTTATTCTGCAGTTGTTCTCATTTTCTACCAGGTTCTTAAACCTTTGAAATACACCAGTAACTTCAGACTTCTGTCTCAAAAAATATACCAAGCACATCCTAGTTAAATCATCAATAAATAGCACAAAATATTTGCTGCCATTTAAAGTAGGGATTGTCATTGGACCACATACATCAAAATGGATAAGCTGCAGCTTGATTGAAGTCCTTCTAGACTGATTTTTAGGAAATAGCAACCTAGTTTGCTTTCCCAATTGACATATTTCACATATATATCCATCATCCTTACTGATTTCAGTCAAGTTTTCAACCAACTCCAAATCATATAATTGTTTAAGTGATGTGTAGTTAGCATGTCCAAATCTCTTATATCATAGTGAAGACTTAATGACAGTGCTTGCATGTGTCTGGTCACCTACAGTTTTCCATTCTAAAGGGAAGCTTCTATTCCTCATGCCAATGGTCATCACTTCTTGATTTTTTGAATTAAATATAGTGCATCTCTTGTCTTTAAATACCAAGGTATAATATTTTTCAATCAATTAACCAACACTTATCAAGTTTTGATTGATATTTGGAACATATAAAACATCATAAATATACTTGGTACCTGTCAAAAAGGTCTGCACTGATATTTCACCAACTCCATTCACCTCTACAAACTCTTCATTCCCCACTTTAACCTTTGATCTATAGCCTTCATCCAGCTTTACAAAAATGATGGAATTGGAGGTCATTTGGTGAGTACATCCACTGTCCAATAGCCACATTTCATCACTGCTGCAGGCCCTTTCATTCATTGCTGTGAACAAATGCTCCTCCTGCTGATGAATCTTTGCTACCTGAGCCTGTTGTGAATCTTGCTTCTCCTTCTGGTTTTTACGCACTTTTTGAACATGTCCAAATTGTTTACATGCTCTGTATTGGACTCCTAGCCTGTACCAACATCGTTTGGGAAAGTGGCCGATTTTCTTGTAATGATGACAGGGTGGATAAACTTCATTTTTGCCTACAGTTCTACTGCTCTCTCCTTTTTTTTTTCAGGTTGTTGCTTCTTTACACCAAAGCTTGTTTGAGCTTTATTCTTTCCTTTGGCAAACAGGGCTCCTTCAACCTATTCTTCATGTCTAAACAATCTCCTTTGACCAGTTGCTTGCAAAGCATTTATGAGCTCAGATAAGGTAATGATAGATAGATCTATGGAATCTTCAAGAGAAGAGATTTTTGCCCCAAATTTCTCAGGCAAACTAATAAGAACCTTTTTTACCACCCGCTTATCAGGAAGTTCATCCCCTAACAACCTTATTTTGTTCACCACTTTCATCAACCTATCTGAACAGTCTTTAACAGATTCAGCCTCCTTCATCTTCAGTGATGTCTCAAACTCCTTCTAAGATTGAGAACTTGCATTTGCCTTGTCCTTGCATTCCCCCTAAACTCCTGAAGCAACCTGCAAGCCTTCTTTGCTGTTTCACAAGTAATGATCCTGGTAAAGATTGCATCAGAGACAGCTGATTGAATGCAAGACAAGACCTTAAACTTTTTTACAACCTCCTCACTATGTTGCTTAAGCTGAACTGTAGTTGGATTTGATCTAAGTGGTGGTGGCTCTGCTCCAAATTCTGTGATTTCCCACAGATCATAGGCTTTTAGATAAGCTTCATCTTCGCAATCCAAAAATCGTAGTTCTCACCTATAAACACTGAAGGTAAGGGTGCTGAGAAATTGCCTGAAGCCATCTTCTTACCGGTATGATGAAGCTCTTACCAGTTTTAACAGATCTTACCGGATATGAAGTTATCGGATTCGATTGATCTTGCCGGATTTGCAGAATGCTTACCGGTTTTACACACAACATACCATATTTGCAATGAGCTTACCGGTTTTGATATCACTTACCGGATTGTGCAAAAAACTCTGTTTTTTTTTCGTTTTTTCTACCCTTTTTCTTTTCTACAAAAATCATTGAGGGCTCTGATATCACCGATGGATTATTGAAGACAAATAAGAGGGAAAGTTGCTTCATTCAATCATCCAAAATGGTAGAACATGGCTGATACATATAGCCATACATTTGGTACAATTCAAAATGCTTTTCTACCAACTATTCTACCTACTACCACTACACTTTGCTTGTCAATTACAACAACTTGTGATCAAATCAAAATAGCCTAATCAACCATCATAACATAAGCTAGACAATGATCAAAAACGTGTGACAAATCGAGATTCAAAAATACAACTTAGTAAGAACAAAAGTGTCACACTTTAATTCATCAGACTTTGATCTAGACCTGCCATTTTATTGCCCTTCTTACCATTATTATTGGGGGCCATCTCTTCTTTCTTGTCATCCTCTAACAAATAAGTTTTCTTCTTTACCTTGGCTATTTTTTTCAGCTTTAACCTCTAGATCACTGGATTTTTTAATCCACTAATTAAACTACATCTTTAACGAGTGGATCTAGACCATGTTTGATTTATATTTACTCATACATATCAGACAGTGAAATTAGCAAAATAAAAGCTTGCTCATCGTCAGATTTATGGCTAATTTAAAGTGTGTGTTTAGTAAAAAATTTTGTAGACGATAAGTTATGAGTCCTACGAAATGTAAATAAAAATAGATAAAAGTTGTGAATCATATGAAATATCTGGACTAACTTAGAATCTTAGAGAAGCTTTACCAAACATAATCAAATTAGGTCTCTATTGGATCAAAATTAAACTCTAAATCTTTATTAACATTAATCAAAAACTAAAATAACTTTTCTAGCAAATAAATCTTAACCAAGAAAAGTTTTTTGAGTTCAGATCATATTTTAATGCCCTTTACCTGTCTGATCACATTGTCTGCAAGATGCACTATGATAGAGCTCTAAGCAATCTCATCATTCTCAGTAATCTATTCTGATATTGCTTTGAGGATCCTATAGTAGGTTTTAAGATCATCAAGTGTCTTAGACACCCTCTATTGGCTTGCATCTTTTGTCTCCAAAGTATAAAATACCATTCCCATCAAAATTTTCATGTTTGTCATCAAATACCCTAAACAAGAAATTCCAAACTTCTTCAAACAATTACAGTGCAATCAACAAGAAATACAAGTTCATTAATACAAAGAATTTAGAATTTAAATCTGAAAATTGAGGTCAAACAATTTATAGCAGACAACCTTCAACCGAAGCCTTCAATTCAAGTACATTCATTGAGAACTACTAACATGTAGAAAGGCATAATTCATAGCTTGGAACCAAAAATCCTTAGAAAGACCACAATAAGAGAGCACGGTGCTCTCTTCAAAAGAGTTCTTTTTTAGTTGCTATGTAGTTCCATTGTGCTGATCTTTCCCTTCATTTTTATAGTACTCTTCAAACTAATCCTCGAATAATTCCAAACCATTATCAGTTCTAAAATATTTAATTTTCAATAAGAACTTTCTACTTATTTAAATATGTGGAGTGCATCATTTTCATTCTTTAAGAAGCTCATCTAAACTCTTCTAAAAATAATCATTAGTAGAAGTCTTCAATTATTGGAAACCACCATTCCACGAAGCAGGAATACCCCAATAATCTGAATAGATTTAATCCAGTATTCATTTCTTCCCGTGAATTCAAATTGACTCTACAATGTTCACACAAGTCAAATTTCCCCATTTTCTTATCATCATTTACTCGCAATAGACATTATATGTCACTCACATGCTCAAGAAACATATGCCACGAGTGAGCAGTATCTGAATTTGGATATGATGAGTATCATTTCCCATCAAGGCAACATCCCGTTAATAAATTAGTGTGTAGCAAAACGATCTTTCTTAGCCCCTGTTTGGTCATATTATTTTTTTCATTCTCATTCTTCTACTCATTTTTAACCACAAATTTTTCAATAAAATAATATTTTACATCACATCAATAACTTTCACTACTTTTTCAACCACATATTCTCCATCACATTAATCTTAAAAAATGCATTCCTGCCCCCAAAATGTGCACCAAACAAGTGCTTAGTGTACATACGGTGCTCAATCTAGAATCCAATTACCATTGATTGAACAACCATTCGTACAATTAAGATATTTTCTGCATTGTGCCCCGGGGCACATCCAAGATGGCAAAGAGAGTGCAAGGCTGGGCTTGCAACCTCAGTGTGGGGAGTTCGAATCACGGAAGGAGCAGCCAAGTGTTGTAATACCCAAACCATGTGGTGGAGCAGCTTGGTGATGTAAAAACCGGTTGTAGGAGGGCTCCCTTGGGGCCAGGAGTATAAAGCTTGCATGGACACTGGCTTGATTGGGCATAACCCGCGATTTACCTCCGCCCAGAGTTGAGGCACCGGTGATGGGCGGTCCAAGATATAGTCTGGTGTAAGCTGGAATATCTGGGTATCAAAAAAAAAAAAGATATTTTCTGCATTATCACAATTATCTTCAAAAAAAGTAGCAGCGTCAATAGGTTCCCTCTATCCTTCAGCTTCAGACACCTTTCAGTTGGCCTCCACTGTGACGATAGTACCATATATCCTTTAAAACGTTAGATTTAAATCTAGACCTTAGTTTATTTCATGAATTCCTTTCTTATAAGCTTCCTCTAGCTACCAAAACCATTTCTTGAGTCCTAGATTGCTAAAATCCTGCAAGTTTACGGTAGTGTAGCCAAGTAATAAAGAATGAGTAAAGTATGGCCCCCAAGAGAACTAAGTAATGAATCTAATTCAAATTACACCCTAAGTTTCATCACATCAGTAACTTTCCCTTCTTTTTCAACCACATATTCTCGATCACATTAGTCTAAAAAAATGCTTTATTGCCCCAAAATGTGCACCAAATAGGGGCTTAGTGTACATACGGTGCTCAATCTAGAATCCAATTACCATTGATTGAACAACCATTCGTACAATTAAGATATTTTCTGCATTATCACAATTATCTTCACAAAAAGTAGCAGCGTCAATAGGTTCCTTCTATCCTTCAGCTTCAGACACTTTTCAGTTGGCCTCCACTGTGACGATAGTACCATATATCCTTTAAAATGTTAGATTTAAATCTAGACCTTAGTTTATTTCATGAATTCCTTTCCTATAAGCTTCCTCTAGCTACCAAACCATTTCTTGAGTCCTAGATTGCTAAAATCCTGCAAGTTTACGGTAGTGTAGCCAAGTAATAAAGAATGAGTAAAGTATGGCCCCCAAGAGAACTAAGTAATGAATCTAATTCAAATTACACCCTAAGTTTCATCAAATAACAATAGTTTGAAAGGGTTTTATATTAACAATTGAAAATCTATATTTAAGTTTACTAAGCTAACTAATGTGAAGTGTTCATAAAACTCTTAAGTAATTGAAAAAACACTAGGACTTCAAATCTCCCTAAATTCGTCCATGTTAATACCAATTTCATTAGTTAACAATACATGTTTGAACATGAGGATCAATGTTTCTAATTTGTTTAATAATTTCTCTCAACTAAAACTAAACATATCCTAACATATATCTCTACGAAGAATGTCGCAACGATGCATTAAATCACAAGAGCATTATAAATGATCATGCAAACCATAACGTATATCTCCATTCCTATCAAACTTTATAATGACTGTTATTACGTGCTAAATTTTTATTCCTTCTCTCGAATGTCAATAGAAATCACAAAACAATTCAACTAGTCAACAATTAATTGAAAAGCATTAAACTCCTAGCAATCCTTCAAAACCCAACACATATTTAATGTTAAAATCCAGAGTTAAATATCAAAGCATAGGGTTTCACATTATCATAGCATCTATATAATTAGTTCATCATCAAATTAATTACAAAAATATTAAATAATTGATACAATTTCAGCCGAATTAAAGTTTGGAAAGAAGATGGATTTTTTTTTTTTTTTTTGAAAGTCTTGAATCTATTAAATAACTCCTTGATTAATCTTCAACAAAGGTTTGAAAGAATATGGGTTTTAGACTAGAAGCTTCCTCTTCGGCTCTTCGAATAATATGTGTATATTAAATCTCCAAAGCTTTCTTTAATTGTTGAATGAAGGTATGTATTTATAGACTAAGAATTAGGCAAAAAATTATGACCCAATTGCTTTCCTAATAGAAGTTGAGAAATTAATGCGATACGATCGCACCGTTGGTTGGTTTTGCTTTTTGCTTCTCTGTTTTCAAGGGCTGCGATCACAGCCTGCACGGCTTGTGATCACGAGCCTCAACCTTTTTATTGTTTCATTTTGATCCCTAACGTCTCCTTTGGTTCAGTTTGAGTCAATTTTTATATACACCATTAGTCCTTCATCTTCTAACCTTCACAGTTTAATCATCGTTATTTCAAAATCATTAATAATTTATTTGATTCAAGTTTTAAAAGTTAGCAATTTAGTCATAAAGTTTTTAATTTTTTAATTTAACTTCCAGAACTTATGAATTTCTTCCAAATGCAACATTAATTCTTCTAATTGATCACATGCACTCCGAGTAATTGTCAATTTCCGTTGAATCAACCCCAATTAAGCTCCAAAACTCTCTTTTCACGCTAATTGCATTCAGGCTAAGATTTTACCTATAATTAACATATTTTACACAAAAATAAGTAAATATTCACTCAATATAGTAGTAAATAATTAAGAATAGAAGCACAAATAAGTGCATAATATGCATTTATCACACCTTAAACTTAACTCTTGTTTGTTTTGTGCAAGATTATCTGAAAAGATACGTGAGAAATAATTTTCTCCAATGCTCATCTTATAAAATGTTCTCAACATCTTATGATTTGCCTATGTTACTCGATTCAAACAAAACTAAGAATATTTGGATCTCTTCATCGACTTTAATCACAAAATTGAAATATGAAGATTGCATGCTAATGCCATCTCCATTGAATAATATTTATTCATTTGGCTCTATTATCATTAACTCCTCAGTTTTTTTCACGCTCTTCTTCTATATTTATTATTTCCTCTGGTTTCCATTCAGAGATAGCTTTAGCCAACTGACCTATTTGATTTTCTAAGTTTTTTATATATATTTGTTGACTTTAGAAGTTTGTCTCAATCCTCTACATGAACTGAGATTCAGTGTCTGATAGTCTGATTGCAATGTGTTATTTTCGAACTTATGTGGACCTCCATCCTTTGCATTGCAAAGTATCCCTCATGGTCATGTTATTGGGATCATTTGGACTTAGGCTCTCATACTTTGCATTGCAAGTCATGTTAATTTTATCATTCGGGACTTGTTTAGGTTTCCATTCTATGCATGGCCAAGTAATCTCCCATGTTCAACAATCCGCATATGGATCATCTTGGAAAGATTTCTTTTGATCATCCTGTAATTAGAAACTTGGTAATACACGTAATACTCCTAATGGTAGGTTATCTTCATCACATTAACAAGTGCACTATACTTTTCCTTTTAAAAGTGGTTTAAGGACAATGAGATTACACATAGTATGGTATGTTAATCAAAGTCGGGATTCCACATCTCGATTTGTTAGTGGTCCCTTTCAACTTCTGAATTTTCTATCAATAAAACTAAGAGAAATGCATAGATCAACTGAGAAAGGAAAATAAAAAAAAGATTCAAATTGAAACGAGAATCAACTAAAAACCAATTAAATAAAAATAATCCGCAACAACATATCCAAAAACTTGATCCTTAAATTCTCGCAAGTGTATGATATCGTAGAAAAGTAAAAAAAAATAAGTAAAGTATCATTTTCAGAAGATTAAATGTTTAATCTAGTTTCAATTAAACATAACTTTAAGCGAAAGGCAATTTTTCTAGAGATTTTAATACTAACAACCGAAAATCTATAGCTAAACTTTGTTGGAAATAAATAATTATGGGAAGAAAGGCTAGAGAGAAAACACAAGAATTTCTCCAAAAGATATTTGTATTATATGGCTTGGCTCCATGAAATGTTTCAAGCACAAGGCCTTTTATAGGTACAAAGGGTCCCCAAATACATTTTATAAATTCAAGAGACTAATTAATGACTTCTCATATATATATTTTGAATAGTAGGATACAAAGAACCATAGGATACATGAATAAAATAAATAAATAAATATTAAATAAGCTAATTCATGTATCAAAATTAATTTCCACCATTCATGAATCAAGTTTTAATTTCCAACACTCCTTCTTAAACTTGATTCCCTCTTGATGACTCCAATCCATGCACGCAATCTTGTAAAATCATCATTCTTCAATGGTTTTGTGAAAATGTCTGCTACTTGATCATTGGTCTTCTCATAAACAAACTCTACATCTTTTTTCTCAATGCACTTTCTAATAAAGTGAAATCTCGTATCTATATGCTTGCTTCGATCATGGATCATGGGATTTTTACCCAAAGCAATAGTTGACTTGTTATCAACATAAATTGGTATAGCTTCGTTTTGGGGAATATGAAGCATCTCTAACAACTTTCGTAGCCAAATAGCATGACAAACACATGATGCGGGGGAAACATATTCAGCTTCACAAGTAGAAAGAGTCACAATGGGATGTTTCTTTGAATACCAAGTGAAAGCGGTGTTACCCATGAAAAACAAAAATCCAGTGGTACTTTTCCGATCATAAATATCACTAGCCCAATCACTATCGCTATAACCATGAAGCTTGAAATTTGTAGAAGAAGAATAAGCTAAGCCATAATGAAGGGTACCTTTAATGTAGCGAAGCATCCTTTTAGCAATCTCCATGTGAGTTAAATTTGGTGCCTCCATATAACGGCTAACAAGACCAACACCATAAAAAATATCGGGTCTTATACAAGTCAAATATCTCAAGCTTCCAACAAGCTCTCTATAGAGAAATGGATCAATTTTCATGCTCTTGTCATATTTTGACATTTTTGTTCCACACCCAATGGGAGTACTCACTAGATTGCAATTTTGCATTTTGAACCTTTCAAGAACTTTTTTTGCATAAGCTTCTTGAAAAATAAAAATGTCATCTCCATTTTGTTTTACCTCAATTCCGAGATAGTAGGACATAAGCCCAATGTTATTCATCTCAAATTCTTGAGTCATCATTTTCTTAAACTCTTCAAACATTTTTTCATTGTTACTGATGAAGATCAAGTCATCAACGTACAAGCACACAATCATAAAACCTCAATATGCATCTTTTTTATTTGGTGAATCCATGATCTTGAAAATACTTGTCAATCTGACTATACCATGCTCTAGGCGCTTGCTTCAAGTCATATAGTGTCTTCTTCAACTTTAAGATTTTATCTTCATGTTCATTGACAACATAACCCAATGGTTGTTGAACATACACTTCTTCTTCAAGATATCCATTCAAGAAAGTGCTTTACGTCCATTTGATAAGTTTTCCACTTATTTTGAGCTACCAAAGAAATGATTAATCGAATGGTTTCCAAGCGAGCAACAGAGACAGAGATCTCATCATAGTCAATGTCGTGCTTTTGGCTATAGCATTTGGAAACAAGTCTTGCCCTGTATTTTTCTATTTCTTTTTGAGCATTTTTTTTTTACCTTGTACACCCATGTCACGCCAATTGCTTTTTGGCCTTTAGGAAAAGATGCTAGCTCCCATGTACCATTCTTTTTTATTGCTCAAATCTCATCATCCATTGCATGCCTCCATTTCTTGTCTTTCGTTACCTCTTCAAAGTGTAAAGGCTCGGTGTCGGGGAAGAGACAAAACAAAGATGAATTATCAACCATTTCAGTTTCTTCATAAATCTCTGCAAGATTTCTAATACGGCTCGGTCCTTCGAGGGAACTATTATGTGGAAATTGAGGAGTAGGAGAATTCGGTGGAGTAGTAGCATTTTCACTCGCTTCTTGGCTAGAGTCTCCTTCTTGAAAAGGAAAAAAACACATATTCTTCATTTTTCGGAACATTCCAATCCCAGGAGCTTCTTTCGTCAAATTCCGCATCTCTGCTAATAACAATCTTCCCATTGCAAGGATTGTAAAACTGTAGCATTTGGAGCTTGAATCATAGCCAATGAAAACAAACTTCTCACTTTTCTCATCAAGTTTTAATCTCTTCTCATCGACACATGAATATAGGCAATACTACCAAAAACACTTAAATGAGAAACACTAGGTTTCTTACCGCTCTAAGCTTCTCGTGGAGTCATGTCGTGAACACTCCCTGACGGGGAAAGATTAGACAAATACACGGCACATACAACAGCTTCGGCCCAAAACTCCTTCTACATACTCTTACTCTTAATCATACTACGAACCATGTTGAGGATGGTTCTATTCTTTTGCTCCACAACACCATTTTGTTGCAGTGATCTTGGAACTGAGAGGAAATGTCGGATTCTATTGGTCTCACAAAAATTGTTAAACTACTTAGAAGTGAATTCTCTACCTCGATCGGTCCTTAAAGTTTTGATGGAGTTTCCACTCTCATTTTCAACAAGAGTTTTGAATGTTTTGAATGCTCCAAAAACTTTATCTTTTGTCTTAAAAAAAACCCAAGTCTTGCGAGAAAAATTATCAATAAATAGCAAGAAATAATTTGCTTTACCATGAGAGGGTGGTTTGGTTGGCCAGCACACATCCGCATGAACAAGTTGGAATGGCTTTGTTGCTCTTGAGGTGGATTCCTTTGGAAAACTTCTTCTAACTTGCTTGCCAACGAAACATCCTTCACAAAGTTGATTAGGATGATTAATTTTCGGTAACCCAGTCACCATTTCTTCATTTGTCAAGGTCTTCAAACCACCAAAATTCAAATGGACAAATCTCAAGTGCCAAAGCCAAGAATTGTCTTCAACACAAACCTTTAAACACCTTGGATGGTCAACATTAACATTGAGCAAAAATTTTATATTGTTCTCCATTGGTACCTTTGCAATCATATTATGAGAAATATCTCTCAAAGTAAGGCAACGATCCTTCAAGTGAATATCATAGCCCATCTCAAGTAATTGTCCCAAACTCAAAATACTAGACTTCAAAGTAGGTACATAATAAACTTGAGAAATCAAAAGATGACTTCCATTTTTAGCACAAACAAGAACATCACATTTGCCTTTTATTGGAACTTTGGTTTCATCTCCAAAAATAATGTTGCCTTTCACCGACTCATTTATTGTTGAGAATAACTCCTTGTTTCCACTTATGTGATTGGCGGCACCGGTGTCAAGGTACCATGATCGTTATCCTTTTCTTCTTTGGTTGACAAGAACAACAACAATTCTTCATCTTCATTTGCTTCAACATAATTAACTCTCTCTTCATTATTGGTGGTGTCACTCCTACATTCGGAAGCATAGTGACCATATTTATAACAAGTGTAACATTGAACATTGGACTTGTCATACCTTCTTCCGCCACCTCTCTTGGAGCCATAGTTCCAACGGCCTCGTCCGCTCGATTGATTGCTTGATCCTTTATTATTCAAATTTTGCTTTCCATCATTTCTTTTATTACCACGACCATAATTTCCTCCGAGACCGGGACCTCGACCATGAATTTGACCTCTTACTTAAGATCGCCCTTGCTCTTTCTCTTGATCTCCCAAAAAGACCTTCGTTTGGAGAACTTGAGCCACCGGCTCATCTTTCTTCTTCAATCTTTCTTCATATGCTTGTAAGGACCCCATGAGTTGATCACGGGTCATGGTATCCATGTCATTTGACTCTTCAATGGCAATACTAACGAACTCAAGTTTTGAGTCAAGGGATCTAAGAATTTCTCAATTATACGACTTTCTTTAATATTCTCTCTGTACCGCTTCATATGATTGACAATGGAGGACACTCTAGTTAAATAGTCAAAAACAGATTTAGACTCTTTCATGTGCATAGATTTGACCTCGCCATGAAGGATTTGAAGGCGAACCTTCTTTACCTTTTCAATTCCCTTAAAATTATTCTCGAGAATCTCCCAAACTTCCTTAGATTTTGTTGAGGAACCAACTTTCTTGAACATGGATTCATCTAAGCCCATGTAAATAACAGAGAGAGCGTGTTTATCTGACTTGTGGTTCCTTCACAAGACATTCCTTTGAGCTTGACTTAAAGCTCCTTCATTCTCTAGTTCATCATAGCCTTTTCTCTACAACTTCACATGCATCCTGTGAGTCAAGCAACCCCTTCATGCGTATGCTCCAATGTCCATAATTTTTCTTTGTAAGTTTGGGAACAAAAAAAGGAAATGAACTATTCATCTTTTCAAGATACTCTGATACCACTTTGTTGGAAATAAATAATTATGGGAAGAAAAGTTAGAGAGAAAACATAAGAATTTCTCCAAAAGATGTTTGTATTATATGACTTGGCTCCATGAAATGTTTCGAGCACAAGGCCTTTTACAAGTACAAAGGGTCCCCAAATACATTGTACAAATTAAGAGACTAATTAATGACTTCTCCTACATACTACGAATAGTAGGATACAAACACCCATAGAATGCATGAATAAACTAAATACACAAATATTAAATAAGCTAATTCATGTATCAAAATTAATTTCCAACATTCATGAATCAAGTTTTAATTTCCAACATTAACTAGTGTAACTAATGGGAAGCGTATATGAAACTTAAGTAATTAAACAAGCACCTGGACTTCGAATCCCCTACATTATCAACTTTATTAGTTGACAACACTTATTTATATATGAATATAAATGTTCCAAATTCATTTAATAATCCCACTCTAGTGGAACTAAATTTATCTTCATATATGACCTTCTATTCATTCTCTCGAATGTCAATAGAAATCACAAAATAATTCAAATCGTAGTCAATTAATTGAAAAGCATTAAACTCCTCAAAAGCATTCAAAACCAAAATTTGACTAACGGGGAACAAAATGAACAATTCATTGTGATTCGGGGACCATAACCGTATATATATATATATATACTAACAGTCTGTTAATCTAATAAAATTCCATCATTAAATTAGGAACGGGACTGTTCTCTACATATAAAGGCCCACACTTTAATTGGATGCTTTAAAACCCAAAATATTGAAACTTTATTAGATCACTTTAAACAGGTTTAACCAAAATTGATCGCATTCAATTTAATACACAATAATTCACATATAAGCCCAAATGATCAATTAAAAATCATTTCATTCTCCCACTTGGGCTATATTTGTTACCTTATAACTGTACATTAAACATAACTTTATGAGTACTTAGAAATTTGCTATCATTACCGAATGCATCCTCAAACAATCTAGTCCATCAATCATATCAACATAGAATCAAAGCGGCTTTCGCTACTTTTATCGTAACTAAACCCATCAATGATCACATATATTGATATAACTGAATGACATGGATTAATCATAGATGTGTAGCATGGAAATTACATGTGATATGATCTTAACATGCATATTTCAACTGGTCTAGTTTAATACCTTAGTGAGATCATTTTCAAACAAGTTCAGAGATAATAAACCAAAAACTTTATAACCAAAAATAACTTTAATCATAAATCATATCCAAAATGACAATGCATGAATCTAAAATAAAAAGCACAGAAATACAAACTCCCCCTGAAACTAAATATCCTCAAGAGACATTACGCTCGTATGAGCGGTGTTCATATGGGTATATACGCTACGGTCTTTAATGCTTCACCCTAAAGTGATTCTGATAAGGTAGAATGAGTAATCATACTCCTCACTTGTCCTTAAGCATTCTAGTTCGTCTTTCTTCAACACCATTCATGGTGGGTGAATCGGCATAGTATACTGTGGGACGGTACCACATTCCTCTTGAAATTTAACAAATGGTCCTAGACGTTTACCAAAATCGTCATATCTGCCATATTATTCATCATCACGGACAAATCTGACGCTTTTAATCATTTTGCTGAGTTGGTTCTCAACTTCAGCTTATAGTTTTTGGACACATCCGCGACTATGATTTTTCATGAATGAGATATACAGCCATATCTAGAAAAATCATATATGAACGTTATAAAATATTGTTAACCATTCCAAGAAGTTGTAGGGATTGTCTACAAATGTCCGTATGTATAAGTTCTAAGACGTCCAAAGTCATGTTGGCTTAAAATCTCCTTTTATTGGTTTGTTTTCCCTTTATACAGTTAACACACATATCATAATTTGTAAAGTCAAGGGGATCGAGAATTTGGTTAGACACAAGTCTCTCAATTCTTCTCTTAGAGATGTGACCTAATCTCTTGTGCCACAACAAGGCGGAATTCTCACTGGTTAATTTGTTTTTACACTTCGAGTACTTACATGTAAGGATTCATTAAAAGAAGCAAACGTATCAATTAAATAAAGATTATCGTAACCTGATAAAGAATCGGAACCAACCAATTTTGAATAATGAAACAAACTAAATTTTTCATTCCCAAATTAATAGAAGTAATCAGATTTATCCAAAGTAGAAATGGAAATGGAAATCAAATTCCATCTAAAAAATGGTACAATAAATGTTTCATTAAGATTCAAATAAAATTCGATCTTTAACAATAATCTAAATTTTCCTATTATCTCTTGTTCCACCGTCTTGCCGTTGCTAACATACATGTATCTTTCACCATCACTCGATTTTCGACAACTCAGGCAACCCTGTATAGATACACTGATGTGAGTTGTTGTACCAAAATCTATCCACCATGTATGTCTAGGTACCGAAGTTATATTATCCTCGGAACAAACCAAATGAATAAGAATAGTTTTCTTGGCATGCCATGCATGATAGTTGGTGCAGTTCTTCTTCTTATGACTGCAACTCCACTTAACAAACAACCATCCTCAGTTTTTTCCTTATGTTGTTTATTTTGTGATGCTGTACCCAGAGCTTCCTTATCAATTTTCCTTTTCTTATTCCTTTTGTCCTTAGAGATGGTGGCTAAATGAGCAATTTTTGTCTTGTCATGCTTCAATCTTTCTTCTTCTTAGACGCATTGTGAAATGAGCTCATTAAGGGACCATGAGTCCTTTTGACAATTGTAGCTCACCTTGAATTGACAGAAGTGTGTTGGAAGGGATATCAGAACCAAGTGCAAGTCTTCAAATAAGGCCAACTTGAGTGCCTTTAGTTTTGAAACAATGTGAGACATTTTCATAATGTACTCCCGTATGTTTCATTTTTGTTTGTACCTTATTGAGATAAGGCTTGCCAAAGTGTACTAGTTTCAGCCTTTTCCATTCTTGGCAAACCTCTTCTCAAAGTCCTCAAGAAAACCTTTAGCCGTAGTCACCTTATCGAACATAGTGCCACGACACAATGGAATGGCACACTTTATGACCATCTAACTTATGCGATTTGATTGTTCCCACTTTTCCATCTCTCTCTTATCATCAGAGACACTCTTATCAGTAAGTGTAGCAGGCTGATCGACCTGTAAAGCAATGTCCAAATCCATGACTCTAAGAACAATCATTACGTTCTCTTGCCATACCTTAAAGTTGGTGTCATTAAACATTGGAATTGAATTGATACTAGCAGAGATATTAGCAGCAGAACCTGAAACTGAATTAGAGAACAATTAATTCGAAATAGCTCACATAAATATCCTTAATATGCAAATAATAATTTCAAATAATGGTAGGGCCTATCATAAGATACTTAGCACAACATTAATATTTAGTTTTTAGATAGAAATATTGACTTGTAAGTGGTATTCTTGGTATAGTGATCAAACACCGACAATAAAGAAACATGTCGATCAATAAACCTTTTTTTGGATCGATCTATTGATCACACGTTAAACCAAATAATCGCCACATATTTATCACCACAAGTACATGTGCAATTCGGCCAAATATTGATCTTCCTTTAAACCTGTTAAATATTCGCATGAATATAACACACACACAAACACCTTTTAATATTCTAAGTTAATTGATTTCTACAAGAGATGTTACTTTGGCAACATGTTACTTCAATTAATTCACTTTCCAATATTATGCCACTCAAAAGAGTAATTTGCACCAAAATTTGAAAAGAAATCACTGAATTTGCATATTTTGAAACTTTAGGGGCCTAAAGGTTAATAATCCAAAGCTTTAGGGATCAAAAATTAATTATCCAAAACATTAGGGGTCAAAAATTAATTATTCAAAAATTCAGTGGCCAATTTGAACAAATTAAAAAAATTTGTGGGTTTTAATTGCAAAATTCAGAACTTTAATGGTCCTAATTAATTAATTTTCAAACTTTAGGAACTGAATTATTAAACTCGAAACTTTAAGGGCCCAATATGGATGAACTTTAAACTTTAGGGGCTAAATTATTAAAAACACATTTTAAAAATTACAACCCTAAATTACAAGCAAGGACCTAAAATTATCTAAAAATAATAATGGGGAAGGATCTCGGGGACAGCACTCGCCGGCACCTCCCTTAGTGACTGAAGCAGCTTTTGTCGCTGCGTATACCGTAGCGGTGACGTTACCCGCTATTGTAGGTGCCACTGCAACACACAACTGCACATGTCATCGCTGCGCACTACATAGCACTGTGCGGTGCACCTTTAGAAGCGCAGAAACAAAAATTAAAAAAAAAAAAAAAACTGAACTGATATCGTGGAAGACCACCGAAGAATTTTCAAATTTAATAAAACTAATTCTGGAATCGCTAAATTTGAAATTAATGAAATTATCACAAAAATCAAATTAAAATTTTGATTATCAAAGATTCAATATGAATAGGCTCTAACACCACTTGTTAGACAATTTGTTACCGTCATAATTATCGTTCATGTTGGATGATCAGAATTCATAAATCGAAGCGGAAGCATACCTGAATCAGATATGGTTAATGCAACGAATGAGTCCTACGGTTTTAGTCTTTCATATCAACACGGTGTTCCTTTATTTCTCTCTGATGATGGGAATCGAAACAAAATGAACAATTCCTTGTGATCCGGGGATCATAACCATATATATATTAATGGACTGTTGACCTAATTCGGCCAATCATAAAATTAGGAACGAGCCTGGTCTCTACACATAAAGGCCCACACTTTAATTGGATAGTTCAAAACCCAAAATACCGAAACCTTAATAGACACTTTAAATGGGCTTAACCAAAATTGATAACCATTAATTTAATAAACAATAATTCACATATAAGCCCACATGATCAATTAAAAATCTTTACATTATTAAGATAAGATTTTATAGGCGTCGTATCATTTTAATGGTGTACAAATGTTGTTTCAAGTAGAGTACGTCGGTGAGGACTTCATCATACACTTACTTTCTAATTTGAGCAGTAACAGGTCAGTCGATAACTGGATTGCTGTGTATACTGCCCATAAGAGAAGATCATTTTTTTCATGGTTGTATAACATTGTTAATGATAAACCCCCTTACCCTTCAGTGACATATGCAGCTAAATTTAAACTGATAAAATTTGCATATTTACACGCCAAAGACCAAAAGCGTTCTTCCTACTGAAATTCTCAATTTCACCATTATTTGATACACATTCTTTCAAAACTCCTTTTCAACCATACATTTTTCAATAAAATAATATTTTCCATCACATCAATAATTTTTCCTTACTTTTTATTCACATATTTCCCATCATATCACGATTGAAAATATATATTTTCTTCAATAATATGCATCAAACACCCCCTTCATATATTTGTAGCCTTAACGAACAACAAGAAAGCACTGGCTCTGTTTCAATTTATGGACCGGTTGGCATGACTTTGGTTTTTGCTTTTACTTCTTGTAGAAGAGTTTTTAAAGAAATCTACCCTAATTTTATTTGAAAACTAATTTTTAAAAGTACTTCCATTCCAAATGTTCTTTTAGAAGAAATCACAATAGACCAACTTCCTTTAAAAACTCTTTTAACTATCGAAATCACTTTTATAAAATTTGTAAAACGGGACCAAAAGCAGATTTTGGATCTCAAAACTTCTTTTAACTCCAAACCCTTGGCACGGGCTCGACTCGCACTTGTATGAAAAATTTCAAGAAACTTATTTTCTTCTAGCATGCAGTTCTTTTGAATTTCGAAAGAGAATGAATCTTTTTCTCGAAGGATTAGGAAAAAAATGGGTCTTAGTGAATTTTTCAATAGTAGACAATACATAAGTTTCAAATAAAAACTAGAGTACGTAGTCTCACTTAAAACTCAATTGCTTTAGACATAACCTTCCCAAACCATATTCAACCAAAACTCCAATGCATCAAATAACTAATGCTTTAATACAACTTGTTGCGAAGAAGACCATGAGATAGGGCGTACGTTATGAAAAATATATAAGAGACAAGAATAGAAAGATTTACTTGGTTTCAAACTTGGATTAGGTCCATGGACAAAACCAAAAACAAAATTCCACTAACTGATAGGGGATAGTGCAAAAGAGTACCATGAACTCAAACTCCAAATCCCAAATATCCCAAAACTTATAGTGTGCAACACTAATGAAATGTTAGACTCTCACCAAAAGATAACTCAAAGAGGAAGGCTTTTAGTTTCTTTTCATTGTGAAGAACACAAAAGAGAGAGCTCTTGATGTCGAAGCACAAAGATGGAGGCTTTTACTTTCTATTCCATGTGGAATTAAGGCCAGTCTCACTACAAACATTAATATCATTTTATTGGTTTATTTAAATGGATAAAGTTTAACTTTCTGCATCAAATACAGTTGTCTCACAGATCCTCATGTTGATGCACTTTTATATCAATTTAAAAAAAAATTGTTCATTTGGTCTACATTCTCCTTATCATTCTTATTCTTTTGAATTAGAATTCTTAATGTTCTACGTTTTGCTTTTTTTAATTTGAAATCCTTTATGATAAAATATTTGTAGATACTTTATTATCGATTTTTGAAACGAGATTTGACTTCTAATTTCTGTTTATCCTAGGGAAGCCATGTGATTGCTTCACCAGCTACCATCCGGAGAAAGAGAACGGACAATAATCATGGGAATATGACGACTCCTAATTAGGGATTTGAGTGATTGATTTTTCCTTTCTGCTATGATTTATTGATGTATTATATATTTCCTCCAAGGATTTGAATCAGCAACTGAATTACACAAGAGACTATTAAAACGAATTTTGCGTAGTTTACTCAAAATATATCTGTTTGGTATAGATTTGACGCCGGGCAGAATAGTGATTATTCTGCAGGCTGGGTTCAATTGACAAAAACAGAGAAGAATACCAGAGGAACACAAAGAAAAACGAGAAAATTCTTTATTATTCAACAACCGAATGAAAATAACCCACAAGCCGGGTTAAATAGCCAGAAAATAATAATAATCGGAATTTTGCCAAAAATAGCAAAATCCTAATATTCATACCAAAATAAAATACTTAATAAAAGAAACAATATCACCAAAATTCGGCTCAAATCGAGCAATTATTCTATGTCAAAAGGGAAACCGAAATATTACCATAAATAGTAAAAAATAACTTAAATTGATGATTCGGAAGGGAAAACAGCTGAATTTGATCTCGAATCCGATGCACAGCGAGCATAGCTTGGTGCCCACGACGTGCGCGCCAAAACGAGCTTTCCGAATTGGGGTCAGGGCGTGATTCTAACAACCGTAGCCAAAGTTATGGCCAAAATACCAAAACGTGTTCAAAATTGACCCCAATTAGGAAATGTCGTCGATTACTTTCCATTCTTACGTCGATCCGCCAACTCATGGTACGTTAGCGCCATCAACGAGTTATCTGACAACTCAGCTTCGTCTGACTCGGACCCTCCTGCATCAGTCGCCCCTGGTTGGAAAGAACTCGTCCTAGAGTTCACATGAGTGTCTTCAGGATCCCCAAAACAAGGACTGAGGTGCTTCACATTGAAGACATCAGAAGTCTTCAAATGGCTGGGGAGGCGTAGTCGGTAAGTATTGTCGTTGATCTTTTGCAGAACCTCACAAGGACCAACCTTCCGCTCCTTCAGTTTATTGTACTCCCCAACGGGAAAACGATCACGAGTTAACACTGCCACACAAAATCACCAACTTCGAAAAGGACCTGACGACGATGACTATCAGCCTGAACCTTGTACTTGGCATTACTATCTTGAATGGCTAACTTCACTTGTTCATGGATTCCCCGAAGATGTTCCGCCATCTCATCTGCTTTGTGACTTATGCGACCCACACGTGGAATAGGGGCTAAATCAAGTACCCCAAATGGAACTTGACCATAGACAATTTCAAATGGACTCATCCCAGTAGTTCGATTCTTCGACCTGTTGTAGGCAAATTCTGCCTGAGGTAATGCCAGATCCCACTGCTTCGGCTTAGTTCTGCCGCGTACACCTCAACAGGTTACCCAAGCTCCGATTTACCACCTCTGTCTGACCATCAGTTTGGGGGTGGTAGGCACTGCTAAAATTCAACTGTGTCCCCAATTTCTCCCACAAGCTTTTCCAGAAATGACTCACGAACTTAGTGTCACGATCAGAAGTAATTGAATGAGGCACTCCATGCAAACGTACAATTTCCTTGAAGTAGAGATGGGCAATCCGGGTAGCATCCATTGTCTTCCGACAAGCTATGAAATGGGCCATCTTTGAAAACCTGTCGACCACAACAAAAATAGAATCTGAGGCTCGTTGGGTACGAGGTAGTCCCAAAACAAAATCCATACTGACATCAATCCAAGGAGCTTCAGGTACTGGTAGAGGTGTATAAAGGCCCGCATTAGTAAGAGCCTCCTTTGACCGCTGACACACACAACAACGCCCAACATGATGAGCCACATCACTACTCAATTTGGGCCAGAAATAGGTAGATGAGACCAACGCCAGTGTCTTATCTCGCCCGAAGTGTCCCATGTTATGAAGTTCACTAACAATATGCTGCCTTAGTGAACAATCTGGAACGCACAACTGTAACCCACGAAACAGATAGCCATTATGTAAAATGAAATCATGTCGTTGGTTGTTAGTTACCTCCTAAATTATCTTCCCAAAGGAAGGGTCTGCTGCATACAAATCCGAAAAGGACTCAAATCCGACGACACTGGTGCTCACGGTGGTGAGAAGGGAGGTACGACGGCTCAAGGCATCTGCGACACGATTCAAACTCCCAGCTTGATGTCTTAGTGAAAAAGTGAACTCCTGCAAGAATGCCACCCACTTGGCATGTCGTCTACTCAGTTTGTGTTGTCCATTGATATACTTCAGTGCCTCATGGTCAGTGATAAGAATGAACTCCCTCTGTATCATGTAATGACGCCAATGCTTCAAATACTGCACTATGGCATAGAATTCAAGATCATAGGTGGAATAGTTCCTCTTCGATCCTGATAGCTTCTCACTGCAAAATGCCATTGGACGCCCTTCCTGACTCAAAACACCACCAATGCCAACTCCAGATGCATCACAATTAACTTCAAACACCTTTTCAAAATCTGGAAGTGCCAAAACTGGAGCCTCGGTCATCCGTTTCTTGACCAACTGAAAACTGGCTTCTGCTTCATCCGACCATTTGAATTCACGTCCCTTCAGACATTCTGTGATGGGAGCAATCAAAGTGCTGAAGTTCCTGATGAACCGACGGTAGAAGGATGCCAATCCATGGAAACTTCTGACATCGTGCAAGGTTTTCAGCTTGGGCCATCCCAATATTGCATCTATCTTCGACTGATCTGCAAGAACACCATTAGTAGACACCACGAAACCAAGAAAAGTAACGGAAGAGGTGAAGAAAGAACACTTCTTCCGATTAACGAACAGGCGCTCCGTCCTCAACATATCAAAAACTGCACAGAGGTGATCAAAGTGTGACTCCCAAGTCGGACTGTAAATAAGGATATCATCAAAGTAGACAACCACGAACTTCCCCATAAAAGGCCGTAACACCTGGTATGCTTCAGAAATAGTCCACAGCGAGTGAAGGCTGAGGACATCCTGTATGGACTGTCGCAATCCTCCCAAATATCTCGCCACCATCTGTTCTTCCGTTTCAGACAGATCATTCCGAGCCACCAATTGATAAAACTCCTCCGTGTAGTCATCAACCGACCTTATGCCCTGTCTTAGAGAATGAAGCCGTTGAAACAAAGTTTAAGTATAGCCGAAAGGAAGAAAGTGACCTTTCATCTTTTTCTTCATTTTCTCCCAATCTGTGATTTTGGCTTTACCCTGTCTACTACGTGAACGTCTCAACTGCTCCCACCATGCGGATGCCCTACCTTTAAGTTTGATGGCAACTAACCTTACTTTGATGTGATCTGGAACCTCCTTGTACTCAAAGATACGTTCCACTTCATTCAGCCAATCAACAAAACCTTCAGCTTGTAACGTACCAGAAAACTCTGGTAGATCTACCCGAAAGCCGAAATCTACATGACGATCCTCCCGACCACGATGCTCCCAGACCCGAGCAGGGTTGTGATACGGGTTTTCGTAACTGGTATCGGACTCGTGACCCTCCAGTTCGCGGTCACCGCGATCCTGCGCCGCCAGACGCTGAGTTAACTCTGCAACTTGCCTCTGTAAGTCTTCAATCGTCACATCTTGAACGTTACAATCATGGTGTGGGACTTCCTCATTCGGAACCTGCCCTCTGCGACCACGACCACGACCACGACCACCAACCATGATTGACCGATGAAATCTAGCCCAAGAAGATGCTGAAGCTCTGATACCAACTTACGCCGGGCAGAATAGTGATTATTCTGCAGGCTGGGTTCAATTGACAAAAACAGAGAAGAACGCCAGAGAAACACAAAGAAAAACGAGAAAATTCTTTATTATTCAACAACCGAATGAAAATAACCCACAAGTCGGGTTAAATAGCCAGAAAATAATAATAATCGGAATTTTGCCAAAAATAGCAAAATCCTAATATTCATACCAAAATAAAATACTTAATAAAAGAAACAATATCACCAAAATTCGGCTCAAATCGAGCAATTATTCTATGTCAAAAGGGAAACCGAAATATTACCATAAATAGCAAAAAATAACTTAAATTGATGATTCAGAAGGGAAAACAGCTGAATTTGATCTCGAATCCGATGTACAGCAAGCATAGCTTGGTGCCCACGACGTGCGCGCCGAAACGAGCTTTCCGAATTGGGGTCACGGGCGTGATTCTAACAACAGTAGCCAAAGTTATGGCCAAAATACCAAAACGTGTTCAAAATTGACCCCAATTAGGAAATGTCGTCGATTACTTTCCATTCTTACGTCGATCCACCAACTCATGGTACGTTAGCGCCATCAACGAGTTATCTGACAACTCAGTTTCGTCTGACTCGGACCCTCCTGCATCAAGATTAAAATCAATTTTTAGTAAATTTTAATAAAAATCGATGAAATATGTTTTTAAAAAGTTCTGAGTACTATGAAATGTGAGTAAATTAATCGTTAATTTTGACTTGAAATTTTAATCTAGACTAAATAGGGGCTTAGTGGTTATTGTTGGCATGGCCCAAAAGAATATAGGGGTGTGTTTGATTGCAATCATGGAATTTGGATGAAAGAAAATAAATTGTAGACAATTCAATTATTTGCATGAAAATTATTCGTTAAATGTGTTTGATTGGTTTAATTTTCAATCTAAAAAATGTTATACTTATCCATCTTTTATTGGTAGGTATATGAGAAAATGGGTAGATGATAGAGAGCGTGTGAATTACCCGGAAAATAAAATCGTATTTCCCCTAAATAAAATATTTTTCTTGATTTTGAAGAAAATACGGTCACGTAACCAAAAGTACAAAAATATTGTCCATTGAAAAAATATCAATCAAACAACACAAAAGTAAAAATTTAAATGAAAAAAAAGAAGATATTTTCATGGAAAATATTGACAATCAAATACACCCTACTTTAAATTATGCAATTAGGAAACAGAAATTTTTTATGGAAAACTGCCAAATTTGTCGCAAAAAATAAAATAAAATGTGAGGGATAATTTGATAAAAATCCTCACATTAATTCGTAAATTTGCCAGAATTTTCCGGCTACAAATTCCAATACAATGGCATTTCATTGAGAACGCCATTGCATAGGTATTATTAGATTTTGGAACAAAACTCAAAAGGGGTTTTAATAAAGACGGATATGAATGCACATGGAACAAGAGTTCAATTCTATGTTATTTCTATATTTTTATTTATTTATTTAATCATGGGTTTTATTTATTTACTAGTGGGCGTCTTTTAATAAATCTAAAGAGTTTAGGGACTTTAGGAGCAATATATATTAAACAAGCCGTCAGGGATGTTCAGTTGGCTTTTCCATTTTATGCATAGTGAGATTTATTCTCCAATCTTGTCCTTTCCCGATAATTGTGAAATCTGACGAAATTCTAATCTTTTACTTTTCGTATTCATACTTTTAGTCCCATATTTCGCTGCATCATTACTAGTATCAAAGTTGGAGGTCGAGCATTCAGGTCAATGCAAAAGTGGAAGAATAATACACAAACATTTCCTTACTATTTTCAAAAATACATTTTTCTCTATCCTATGTTCAATCACGCATTTTTCAATAAAATAATATTACACGCAAATTCCAAAAAAATTCTTTTCTTTTAACCTTACATTCTCCATCAAATTACTACTCCAAAATGAATTTTTAACCAAAAAAAAAAAAAATGGAACTCAAACTGGCTTTACACTACATTGACCATTCTTTTTTTTTTTTTTTAATGAGAACAAAGCCTTTTCTCTTCCTTCAAAAGGCTTACATTCTATTTGTAAATTCAAAATACCTTAAAAAGAATGAGAAAATAAATAAATAATGAACCAATAATATAAATATAAATCAACAACAATTCGACATTAAGTCAGCAAAGTAACTGATGTGCAGAAGTTTCGAGAAATCTTGATTTCGTGTTCAAAAAACCAACAAACGATCACCACATATGAAGGCTCAACTCACTCCCTTCCTACGCTTTGGTTGTTCCAAGTTTCACACCACAAAAGGGACTCTAATTGTAGTGGTATTTGCAATATCACACAGGGAGAGAAGAAGCAAGACACCAAAAAAAATCACCACCATAAAGCTCTCAGCTTTAATGAAAAGGTTGTCTATCGTTTCTTCTCTCTATTCCCTCTCACACACACACACACACACACACACATATATATATATATATATATATATATATATATGGCTACAAAATCCAATATCACCTCCAACCAACTACTACTTAACTACAACTTGGGCATTCCAAGAGTGTTAGTTGTTTTCAGGTCGAGCCAAGTCTATAATGTCGATAAATTATTCAATATATATATTAAATGATAACCTAACAAATCTCCACATTGATACCCAATCAACATGCAAGCAAACAAAAACACAATGTATACTTGTTTAATCAAGGTAACCAAATAAAATAGGTATCAGAGACGTTACCTCATGTTTTGAATCCAAAACACATACTATACATGCTCCATATACTTACCAGGGCTAAAATCAAAAAATACCTAAGTAAAAACAAGTAATCACGGTAATCAATCAAGAGCATATAAACATGCGATGAAGATATAATATAAGATAACATACAGGTTTTTTCAAACATTTTCACAAAAAATCTCAGACCAATACCAAGTAAGTCAATCAAATGGGCAACACATATACAACAAATGCGTAAATGACCACAAGAAAAGATCTTACCACACTTATTATATCGCATTCTTTGTTGCTCGTACCTCAAGAACACTTATCTCCTCTAATCGCTAATCATGCTCACTAGACTGATCATTAAACTCGTGTCCAAATAGTAAACTACTATAGATCCTAATTCTACAAGATAATCCTCTACCACTACCTCACTTTTCTCAACCTAAGTGAATAATGATTCTCCACCTAATAAAATTAATAGAGGTATCACTTTCATACTCCACTAATCAAGATCTTCACAGATAAAAGATTCAAAATTTATTCACATCTCCACTCGTGTTTCAAATATCACACTCCACATCCCCATGCATATTACCAATGCATCTTTAGACATCTATACTCCACCTCACCAATAGACACACAACGTACTTACTACTAATGCATACCCACTATGCATATAAACATATTACACCAAATAATTAGATTACTCTAAAATTCAAACAAATGTACATATCAAACATATTGAAATGTCATATAACTATGCAACAGATTAAACAATTATACACATGCAGAAAGGATTACACACAAATGCACATGCTGTAACTAAGTTTACTATTACTAAATCTCACATAAGTCATAACTCGACTCAATGGCAACATTCGCCTCACCTATTTCCTTATCTTTTATTCTATTATCCTTCCTAGAAGGAGTGGGCAAAATGACAAAATCAAACCGAACGGTTCGATTCAGTTCTACAAAAAAATTAATGGTTCTGATTCTGATTCTAGTTTTGATTCGATTCTAGTTCTATAACCAAGATCCAAAATCAATGTTTAAATCTTTTTATTTTTTATATTACACACACACACACACACACACACACACACACACACACACACACATATATATATATATATATATATATATATATATATATATATATATTTGAATCAAATTTCACACAAAAAAATTAAAATTCAATTGAAAATTATGACAAAAAGTTCATGTACATTCGGTTTCTCATTTTTCAATGTAGAGACTGGAGATCCCAATTCATCTTCGAGATTCAAACCCTATTTCATTTCTCATTTTCTCTCATTTTTAATTTATACATCAACTCTCACATAGAGACTAAAAACTACCACATTCCATCTACCGACGCGCTTAGCCACCACCATCGCATGGATTTCTGAAATTGAAGCCTCAACCTACTGTTCTTTTTCCTCAAATGTTCTCTCTTTTTTCTCAATCAATAATGAAACTATAACCAAACTAAACTAAACACGAACCAAATGGTTTGGTTCTATATCTTTAAAAAAACCATTGGTTCATGGTTCGATTTGGTTCTTTTGAAATCATGTCCACGCCGATTTCCTATGACAGTTTCTTTCAATATGTCCAAAAATACTGCAGTTAAAATACCTCTTACTTTTCGCACTTGCCTTAAACCTACATTTGCCATCAATACCAAATAATGACTACAAACAAAGTAAAGATACAGTTCACACAGAATAGTCAAACAAGCTTTCCTAAATTCATATGCAAGTTTAACAATGTAGACAAAAATTGGTAACAAATCCACAAACCTCAAGTAACTCTAAACCTAATGTCACCCTATATGATGACTTCTAATGCAAAAAGTAAATGAGTACCCCCACACAATAACTATAACTACAATAATAAAAGTGAAAGAATACTAGACCAATATATGGGTATGTAAATAAGGAGAGATGAGAATTCACTGCTTTAGGGTCACTACTATTCGCCCTAAAGCTTCCAACAACTTAAGCAATACAAAATAGCACCAGCACCGAACATTCAAGGGCAAAATCATACAGATTTTATCGTAGTGCTAGAAACTAAAAACAAACACTACAACGTAGTCCGCCATACCTCCCAGGTCAAGTTGTTTGCAAAAATCGTCTCCAGGTTCTGGTTGACACGCTGCTGCGCGTCTACTGTCTCCTAGCATGGTCTTCACGAACATGGCCTCTGTTAGTCCACTAAGTAAGCAGTTTGGCACGAAATTAGATTTTCAAATTCAAACAAATTTTGTGAAACTAGGCAGTTTTATGTCCAGTTTTCCAGCTTCGATTCCGGCCACTTCCAGTTGGTTTGTGCACCAAAAAATCATAGACTTCTCAAAACCAAGTGCTCTGATACCATTTGTTGTGTGCAGGCTTTGAGAAATCTTGATTTCGAGCTCAGAAAAACTATCAAAAACCACAATATCAAAGCTCGATCCACACCCTTCCTTCACTTTGGTTACTCCAAGTTTCACCCCACAAAGGAGACTATAATAATGGTGGTATTTTCAATATCACAAAGAGAGAAGAAAAAGGAAGACACCCAAAAAAAAAAAGCTCTCAATTGCAATAAAATGTTGCCTCTTGTTTTTACCTCACACGCACACACGGCTAGAACATAGAAGAAAATTGGATATATATGCATAATATTAGGTCACTCAATTGGGCCAACAATAAGGTAAATGGGCACCAATAAACCAAAACCTAAACTAATAAATGGGCTACAAAATCCAATATCACTACTCAACTACGACTTGGACATTCCAAAAGTGTTGATCATTTTCAGTTCAAGCCAAGCTTATTGATAAGCGTGTTTTTGCACACTTATTTAATACTTAAATATATTTATTATTGATAAAAATGAGCGAATTTCTATTCACAATTATGTAATATTTTCTTTTGTAGGCCAAAAATCACCCAAGGAAAGAGAACAAGGCAAAATGAGAAAAATGGACTAAAAGTGTACAAGATTGTGAAGCTGGGGACCAAGTTGCACAAGTGCCGAAAGTTTGAGGACATTGGGATGCAATTTATGGAGGGCAATATTGAAATGAAATCCAAATCTATGGACCAAAATGTACAACATAAAAGTTGAGAGACAAACTATGCAATTTATCCTGAGGACCTCATGTACAATTTTTTATTTCACCAAAAGTGCGCACCTGCGCACTTGGCTTCTGGAATTGTGCGCACCTGCACACCTGTGCGTTAAAAATTCCCGAAAATTAGATATTTTGAGGGCATTTTAGGCTTTTGTTTGTGCTCGATTTTGGGAGTATTTAAAAACCAAATCTCATTACCCAAACCCTAGAGAAAGTTCCTAGAGAAAGTTTGTAGAGAGTTAGTTCTAGTTTTGGAGAGATTTGCATTTTCCTCTCTACCTCCTCTTCTTTGGTTTCTTTCTTTTCCTTTTTCTTTCATTTTTCTTTTCTTTTCTTTCCTTTCCTTTTTCTTTTCTTTTTTACTTGGTATTTTGGAGATCAATCAAGAGCATAAAAGGAGATTACATCAAAGTGGTGGATAAATATTTGGGAGAATTCAAAGCCAAGCTCAAAAAGGGGTTTTATCTATATCTTTGTTTTTCTCAATTATTTTGATATATTTGTAATGTATTTGTATAAACATTCTCCTTTTAATCATATGTATAAAATGGGTTAATTGATTTTGTTGGGATTTGTGGTATTTGTTTAACCTAGCTTTTAATTAATTTTAATATTTTCTCTTTAATGTTATGTTATTTATTCTCATGTGTTTTTATTATTATATTTCATGCATTTTCATTTATATGGCCAATATATGATTGTGTTTAGTGATTTGTACATCATTCGAGAGAAGATTGTGCATTTTAGACCAAATAGTAGAAACCCTAGGTTTGTGTAATGGATAGAGATATACCATTTGCCCTAGGTGACCCAATGAGCTATTTTCACAATGATTGAATGCGATTGTCTGGTTGTAATCGACATAGAGATATAGTAGGTTAAATCAATCAATTAGGGTTTATTTCACTCGAGAGAGGTAATTAACTAAAATTGGAAGATCGGGTCTAATATTGGAATTAAGTAATGCGTTAATTAATTTATAGAGAAATTAATTAGGCGATGGTTAAGCGAAACCACGAATCCCAACCGCGTTCTTTCTCCGAAATTTCCAAGTATTTGTGTTTTTCTTATTTTGTAGATTTTTAGTTTATTTACCACTTTCCAAATCTCATTTTTAATTGTGTGTGTTTCATTTGATTGTTAAAATTAAATTGATTAAAGTCGTGTAATCTAAATAACATTCCTCGAGGAATCGACAATCCGGACTCAAAAAGTCCACTTTATTACTTGTACGCGACCCGTGCACTTGCGGTATATTTTCAAGCAAACACTTATTATTGTGTCAATAAATTATACGACATCTATTTTAAATTATCAGCCGAATTTATTGGATATCAAAACTCAACAGTAACAAAACTAGAAGTTATTCAATAATAAGCTAATAAATAAAATCTATCCAATTTAAAAATAAGCCAACAATGATCTAGTAACAAAAGATGAGACAATGGCAATTAACAGTTAGAATTAAGGAAAAGTCTAGATGTACAAAATATACTACCGAATTTCCTACAACCTGATGATGTGGCAAAAAAATCTCTGACTCCTTTGACTGAAAATCTCGTGAGATTATACTGTACAAACATTGGTTTTCCACTTTTAAACACCAAAACCGGGTGAGAGGAAAAGTTCCCTTTTCCCTTTCTCCCGCGACTCTCTCTCCCTTCCCCCACTCACAATCTGCTACGCCTTGAAGATAACTCTCCGGCGATGATCTGCTTCGTCTGAAGATAAATCTCCGGCGACCCTGACCTCGTCCAAAGACCTCTCGCTGGCGACTTGAACAAGTAAGTTTTTGTCCTTTTTTTGTGGCTTGAATGTGTAGAGTATATATTTTCTTATAAATCTGAAATGTGGATGTTATCGAGGTTGAGGCTTCTGGATGGAGAGTGAATTGTGAGAGGTTGGTCGACCGAGAATGAAGAGTTGTAGGGGTTACTAATATGCCTGAATTGTTGACGTTTAGGGCATTTTTTTTGTCAAAGTTTTCAGAGACATTCCATGTGTTTTAGTTCTTGAATGGATTCTAATTCACAATTTGTTTTGAAAGTTTTCATCAATTTGTGGCCTTCTTTTGTAAAATATATTTTTCCTTTAGTTGAAACTAAGTCTCATATGACAACTAGTACAAACACAGAGGATTTTTATTCCTATCATCTATGAAAATAACATATCCTTATATTCAAAAAACTTGCCAGTCTCCAGTTCACATTTCCTGCACTTGAATAAGTTACAGTTGTCAAATTCGTGTACTTAGTTCTTGAATGGATTCTGATTCACAATTTATTTACAAAAGAAGTATGCACTAATTAAGTCATTGTCATCCTGTCAATTCATGATGAAGTCGTAGTGTTATTCATCCTACTTGATTTATGATGAATCAGCATTGTTGATGGCTGGGAAAAACAAAGGAATTTGTCATTCTTGTAGGGGGCAGGACACATGATGTCAAAATGTCCAAAAAAGAAGAGATGTCCAAACTATGGAGAGAGGTTTGTTAGATGGTTGGAGGTAGAAAAAATTCCCAGAATCAAGGGAAGTTGGTCCATTCTTGTACCCGCAACTCTAGGTTTTTCAAGTTTTGTAAAGTTTCGTCCGACAAAGAGTATCCATTTCTTGCATTTCTATTTAGTTGTATTTAAGATTTTGATCATTTATTGGATTCGAAAAAGAATAGAAAAAGAGGGAGAACATTACAGGAAAAGAGAGATAACAAGTAAACCGATTGGAATTACTTTGTACACATAAGAACATTACAGCTCAAAATTCAAGTCTAATTAAGAGCATTACAGTGCAAAATACAATAAATGATAGTTGACTGCAATTGATAGCAGCAGTCACAAAAAAAAAAAACAAAAAAAAAAATGTAATTGCAGCTGGCGACTTCCAAAATGTAAGAGAAACAAAAAAAAACTCTCATTTGCCACCAGAACCTCCAAGCTTAGCACCTGCTTCCTTTGCTTCTACATATACTCTCCTGTGTGCTGACATGTTGGGAAGGGAATGTGTTCGTCATGGGAATGTCCTACAAGTTAAATGAATGAAGTCATTTACAAAAAATTCACATCCACGTCTCAAGATCAAATAAATAAACCAAAAACTCCTAATCCAGAAACCAACTGCGAATTGGCACATCGCTTAGTGAACAAAAATGAACAAATGACTCATAGCCCCAATAAGTTCAAAGAAACAAACAATAAGGTCCTCAAAAACCTTGAGCAGCTTGGTTTACTACATGAAATAAAAGGATATTGGTTAATCAAATATCTGAACATTGATTGGAGGCGGAACATCGTCTTCTAGGTATCTTTTCGATGTACTTGAGTTAGATGCTACCTGCAAAACATGGGAAAAAACAATCACATTAAATATGTATAGAGATTGTGTACACAAAAAAAAAAGGCTGCAGTTTTTATACCTTAAGACAACTTTTTGATTTCTTCGAACTAGATTGTAGATGTCCCTTTCGACAAAGTTTTTTAGGAGCTCCCTTCCTTTTTGTGTATTTTGGGTCGAAGATGACCTTGTCAGCGCACTTTTCAATTTCACTAATGCATTTGAAGCCCACATTTGCAAGCTTCACCATCGATACCTCTATTGTTTGGCATTCAATCCACTCCACAATTCCATGTGATTGAGATTCGTCATGTGCTACCAAATCAGCTAACTTCATAAATGCATTACACATTTGCTCATATTTAACGTGGTCTGGAGTACTAATCCAACCATTATAATTGATCAACACCCTAGTGTACGGTCTGCTTACATCTTTCCTCCATCTATATAGTATGTACTTCTCGGGAATTAATTTAACTTGATTTCATATCAAAACTGTGATCGCGTGCTTGCCAATAATTCATCTAAACTCAAACAAGTAAAAACTGCACTCGAAGTCACATTCATCCTTACGCAGGTGTACTTTAAACATAGTTGTCCTCATACAGTAATTGACAATAATATCCTCCCGTACATCGTACGTAGTATGCATGTAAGAATCGTAAGTGTGTAATACTTCACAATACACCTTTCTAGTAAACTATTGTTGGAATTCCCTGAACTTTGCGATTGTGTACACTGATTGGAATTGCTTCTCCATTTCGTACTTTGTCGTACATGGGGCCATTTGGGAAAATGATTTGAAGTCAGCTTGAAACTCCTTTTCAATTTTACTTTTCAATGCATACTCGTACTGCTCCACAAATTGTTTGAAGGATGTTTTGGAATTAACATATCCATCAAAAAATGCATTAATACCCTCACTTCGTTATGTGGTTGACATAGCCGCCCAAAATGAAGTTTTCAAATAGCGTGGCACCCATCGACATCTTTCATCGTATAAACCCGTCAGCCAAGCATGTTCGTACAATTCGTAATCTTGGAGCATCTTATTCCAACCTTGATCAAACTCATCACAAGTTAGCACATCATACACCAACCAATGCACAACATGAAGAATAGAAGATTTATGTCTGTGTCCGCCGAATTTTTCAGGTAACGTTTTTAGAATATGCAATAAGCACCATCTATGCTTTGTGTTCAGAAAGACGATTTCAATTGCATTTTGCATGGCACGATCTTGATCTGTAAATATTTCATTTCGTGCTTGGTCATGCATACATTGAAGCTACATCTTGAATAGCCATACGAAAGTCCTTGTATCCTCATTAGAGACCGAACCACATCCTATAATAGTTGATTGTCCATGATGATTCACCTCAACAAATGAAGCGAATGACATTTCGTACTTGTTAGTCAGGTACGTGGTGTCAAATGTAACTACATCACCAAATTCTTTACACGCTTGCCTGCACCTATTATCCGCTTAAAATACGTTCATCAGTCAAGCATCGTCATCCAAGTCTATGCTAAAATAGAAGCCAAGACTAGTTTCTTTCATCTTGGAAAAATATGCTTGTATTGTAGCTGCGTCTCCTTCACCAAGCTTTAAACGCTAGACTTTATCAATGAAATTCCTACAATCTTTCTCAACACATGTAATCTTGTCATACCCACCGGCTTCAACTACGGCATAATTAAAACTTTTGTGCAGTGGTATTCCAGCAATGTCATTTATTTCAAGCTGTCTTTTCACGCATGCACTAATCTCTCGATTGCATTGATATAGCCATGATTTTGATGGGCTCGTTCTATGATTGTGCTTCAAATGGACAGTGTTAATACGCCATACGCCAGTGAGTTCAGAACATGCTGTCAATCTTGCTTTACAGCCAGTTTGCATTGTTGGTTGAGGCTTAAGAATTGTATTTGTACTGATTATTCGACTACCTTCCCAAGTACATGTAAAAGTCACGTAACGTACAACTCCGTCATCACCCTTCTTCGAATTCCTTTTTCGCACCGGAAATTCGATTTGGTAAGCGTAGTTCTTATAAAATTCGAAAACCTCATTTTCATCTTTAAACTTCATTCCAACGGCGGGCACAATAATTTCCGTTTCGTCACCTACACTTGTATCATTCAGATCGTCCTCTTCAGATGAAAGAATTTGCAAATAACCTACATTGACGAAAAATAGACAATAATCAATTTAAGTCAATCGAGTACTGAAGTAGTGAAGTACTTTTCAC
Source organism: Fraxinus americana (assembly GCA_035079005.1). Taxonomy (NCBI): domain Eukaryota; kingdom Viridiplantae; phylum Streptophyta; class Magnoliopsida; order Lamiales; family Oleaceae; genus Fraxinus; species Fraxinus americana. Next base: position 16,980,972 of record CM068715.1, on the reverse strand, counting down.
ATGCCATCAATCAAAGAAACCACAAGGAAATTTAGTTGTGGCCATCATTCAAAGTCTCTGACTCCAGAGAACCTCTCCATACATATATATAAATCTTAAACCGGAAAATAATTTCACAAGAACCAGATAGGGCTCGAGAGACCATTTGCCATGAAACTAATACAAAGTAGAACAAAAGAAAAAACCAATTCAAGAAAGACAGAGTGCAAAATTATAGTTCCAGCCCTTTTACAGTGCAAAATTATAAAAATAAAAAAATGGAAGTTGGAAATTAGGTTCAAAAAAATCTTACCCATGCAGTCGTCGGCGTTGAGGTTGTCGGCCTGGGAGTTATCAGCTTCGGTTTTCTCGATGGGTTCAACATAAAATCGCTCATTTCCGACTGCGAAAGATGGAGATAACGTCGTTTGGTTCAGGCTCAACCTCCTATCGATGCCGAAGTCGAAGTTGTCGACATCGTCGAATAGGTTTTGCCATAAATCCATTTCAGTTTTCGGCTGCCATTTCCAAGGTTCCGCGAAATTAGGGATGGCAACGGGGAGGGGCAGGGGGAGGGACCCCGCCCCATCCCGTCCCGTCCCGTCCCGTCCCCACCCATAGCTATGTCAACGAGCCGAACTCGAACTGGAAAAAAACAAAGCTCGGGCTCAGCTCAAGCTTTTTTGGCTGAGCTTTTTTCTGGCCCGAGTTGGCTCAATTTTTTTTTTCCTTCCTTAGCTGCCTGTAGGCAGCTTTTAAATTTTTTTAATTAATTTTAATTTTTTTATTAATTACGGTCCACAAGGGCCGGCCCGGCCGACCCGACCCCCCAAAATGGGCTCGGCCTGAGCTGGGCCCAGCTCGGGCATTTTCCTGGCCCTAGCCGAGCTCGAGCCGAAGCCGCCCAAACTGGCGAGCTTTCTTGCTATCCCTACCCGCCCCGTTACCCGTTTAAGGCGAGGCGGGACGGGTCGGGGTCGAGGCGGGACCTTTCCCCGTTTAAATTTTTTTTTTATATATATAATTTATTTTTACTGCCCATATTCATTAGATTTAAACAAATAATTTTAGTTGCTATTTTCTATTAGAACTAATGAAAATTTTCATTCAAAGTATTGAATTCTAAAAAAACTAAAATTTTAACTGGACGGGGCCCCTTTTACCCGTCCTCGTCCCCTCCCCGTTCGGGGAGGGGCCCCGCGAGTATCGGGTTTGTTGGGTATTTTTGTCATCCCTAGTGAAATGGCTTGAGAAACTCTGTAAGAAATGTGCATTTTGTCTTCTATTTTGTCCTTTTTGTTTTCCACTTTTTTGGTTTTTCACTTTTCTTACTAGACTTTTTTTCCCACAATCGCGATATTGACTTTTTCAAACATTGGCGCCACATCATCAGGCTGTAGGAAATTCTGTAGTAGATTTTGTACATCTAGACTTTTCCTAGAATTAAGAAGCCTGAAAGGCAACAACACTCCAAAAAACTGATTTAAATTAAAATCATTGTCTCAATAGAAATTAGCATTTAACAACAAAGTACTCGTTAATTGAATATATATCCTAAGAGTGACATAAAATTGAGTATGAAATTTGCGCAACCTATCAAAACGAGTAGAGTAATTTTTTTGTTAAATTATAGTTAATAAATTCACGAGTAAGTTAATTAGGCAATAAAACAATATGCTCCAAAAAAAGCATAGTAGTCAAAATTAAATACCATATAAAGGAAGCTACAAAGAAAAAAAATAGTTAATACTTATTTGTTACTTAAGTCATTCTTTGAGCCAATTTGTTAAAAAACTCATTTTCAACAACACATTTTCCAGATAAAATAATTTCACTCTTAAATTCAAAATTTTTTTCTTACTTTTTAATCATTTTTTCCAAAAAAGAAAATCACTATAACAAAATTTTGCTCCAAAAAATGAGGCTCAAACAATTCTTAAATGTCTAAATCGGTTAATAGGAGGCAAAAAAACAGTAGAGTTGAAAAAACTAAAAATGTATAAAAAATATATAAAAAAGGTAAACAGACAACATTTAATAAGTTTCTAATCCTAAGTTAAGCAAACCAAAAAAATAATAAAAATAATAATAACCTTGGTATAATGATTCGTTACATACTAAAATGCCATGTAAAAAAAATAAAAAAAATGCTAAGAAGCAATTCATCTAAAAGATAATTGAACAAATAAAAAAATAGATGTGGTGACGGTCGTGAAACCGCCGGTGGTGGATGTTTGAAGGTGGATATGGAGAGGATGGAGGTAGCTTAGAGAGAGAGAATAGATAGAGAAATCATAGAGAGAAATGGTATGTAAATTTTTTAATAATTTTTATCAGATTATTGAAGAAAAAAATTATAACTGATTTTTGAAATTTCAACTTATAATGTAGGAATTGCGGTAATTCTTTTAATTTAAAAAGAAAAAAAAAATTCATATCTTCATTGCTTCCATAAATCTTTGTTCTCTTGTTCTGCCTTGTGCATTCTCAGGTTGGCGGCATTAGTTTTCGACGGTGAGGGTGGTAATCGTACTAAGTACCCTTGGAAAATTAGCATGGGATGTCGTAGTAAAAGTAATGGTTGCATCCATAGGAGGATTGATATTTGCGTACGATAATGGTAAATTAGGTATAAATTATTGCCAGATTCTTCTGTGTCATTAGCATGGAAAGTCTCCCTTATCCTCCTTAGATTCAAAGAAATGGAACCTTCTCATATACCGTCTTATCTACTAAAAGCTTCTCCCTAAATTGCGTGCCTTATTCTTCAATTGCAGGGGTATTTGTAGATTTCCCCCGGGCATTGAGGTAGTTTGGTCATTTTCGTTGAGTCACACTTTATTCACTTACCCAAGTGCTCCATGATTTGAGATCTTTATTTGAGCCCCCTGTTCTCTTCACTCCCCTCGTCAATGGATCCATAGGTTTTATTTCGAGAGTTAACAAAAACTTTTGCTTGTAGTGAAGAAACTCAAGCATTCTTTTCATTGAATGATTGCTGATCGAGGGCATAAACTATACGTTTTTTTTAATCATGACAGACTTCACAGAAATACTTATAGGTATCTATATATATTTTTTCCTTGTAAATATATGTATTTTTTTCCTTTATATACAAATATAACGTTTATTTCATTTTTTTTTTTTTCTTTTTTGATTTCTTATAGGTGTGCGAGAAATTGTTTCCATGTGTTTATTTTAACTCACACAGACTAATAAACGCTTCAGCATTGCACGTTAAAGAACTGCACTACATGTACAGTGTTTAGAAGGTTGTAAATTTTACAGTCCTCTCTAATTAGTGTGGAACCCACAAACTAATTTTACGGCTCACTCTAATTAATTAATTTGTGGGGGCCACACTAGTTAGAGAAGACTGTAAAATATACAGCTCTCTAAACACTGTACAAGAGGTTTTTTTGCACGTTAAAATGATAAGGTAGTAATTTATTGAATATTGCTACTTGCAGTCGCTCACTGCAGCAGTCGCCCTATGAGGCATACACATGTCAAGTGTGTATTTGATGCATTAAATGTGGTAAAAAACTATCACATTAATGTATCAAATAACTACATGCCATGTGTGTGCCACATCGGACGACTGCTGCAGTGAGCGACTGCAAGTAATATTACCCTAATTTATTTGACATTGGTAATTAATTTGCATCAGGGTTGCATTCCTTGAAAATTTCCCTTTTAGTTCGACATTCTCCTAACTTTGGTTTGGTTCTAAATAATAATGTATGTGCGCTTTTATGGATGATCCAATCAGCATAAAAATGCGGGAACAAGTTTGATTGTGTGGACTCAATTTTTATTTTTTTTCTCTTTTAAGATATTACTTAATTTTGGTGTTAGATATTTATTGAAAAATCATTCGAATTTTGTGGTTCATAATCCAAATCAAATTTGTTAGCATGTATAGTTAATTTATACTTTCAATATATTAGTTCAAACGTATTTGAGTTAAATTAAAAATGATTTGACGATTAAGCCCATGATTAGTAGAAATTAAAATCAAATTTTTAATAAATTTTCATAAAACATGTGGTTAAAAAATTGGATCTAAGAAAGCCTCGTGCTTGTTTCCGATTATTTCAACACTCTTTTTTCTACATACTCAATTTCAATTACATTCATACAATAAAATATTTTACACATAAATTCAAAACTTTTTCCTGCTTTTAAATACACATTCTCTAAAAATTTCATTATTCAAAAAAATATTTAAAAAAAAAAAAGGCCACCAAACATGAGCAAAGTACGTTATTAAAATTAACTATTAACTTTGACTTAAATTAAAATATAAATTTCAATCCCTATCAAACAGGGTAAATGTAATCAAATATCAAGACTAAGTTGCTTAAATTTTAACAATGCAATACAGTGTATATATAGCATCGTTACATGTTTTGTAAGTTGAAAGTATTCAATCTCGTCTAATTCAAGAGCAACTTAGTGTTAAGAGTCCCTAGCTTTAAATTAATGTAGCATTGAATCCTCAACCTTCAAAAGTAAAATTCTGGATCCCTAACTGTTTAAATGATATGATGGAAGCAGTCAATATAGACGTTAAATCAACTTCTACTTGACTTAAAATGGGAGGGCAAAATTTTAAATCACTTAAATGTTCAGTTTTAAGTGACATTCAATTTTAACGTCCACGTTGACAATCCATCGTGAGTACTTCAAGACTCGAATTCACAATTTTAAACAAGCTGGGGATTCAAAACTTAACTTTTAAGGTTAAAGGCCCAAACTTCGTACCTGAAAGGTTGGAATGCCAATCCTAATTTTCCCCTGATGCAATTTATCAACAGCCCTATTTGCAGGTCATATTAGTTTAAGATATTCATATTCTCATCTTGGCGGGAAGGAAAAAAATGGCAATTAATGAAGATGCAGACAATTACCATACTCAAATAAGATGAAACACTGCAATAACGAACATTGGGTGTATTAAAGTTCTTACTCCAAGTAATAACCTATGGACTAAAGATGTGAGCTACGAAATGAAGAAAGCGAGAAAAAGAAATTTAGAATACCAATGAATATACATGACATAAATTCAAAATATATGCTTGAAGCAAGGAACAGGAGCAAATTTCTATTTGGAGTATCCATCTTATACAAGAATAGATCAGGAAATTGTTCTTAAAAAATGTAAAAGTAATCAAGAATTGCTTTGGTTATTATAAGAGGCTTGCCTGGCTTCCACAAAATCCAATACACTTGAAGCATCACCATGTAATACAACTCTGCCGTCCTCCATGTAGACAGCACCATCTGCATAATCGAGTTCTTCCAAACGATGGGTCACCCATAATGCTGTAGTTTCTTGGGATGTAGCCAAAGAGCTCTTCACTGCTTCAATAACCCCAAGCTAACACAAGGTCGCAAATAATCTTGTTCAGAAGCGCACAACGTATCTCAAGTTAAGAAACTTTGAATCACAAAAAAAAACAAAAAAAAAAAAAAAACTCTTCCTTTCCTATTTTCTTGTGTGTGTTTGGTGGGGGATTGTTAAAGCACAACGACATTGTAAGCTCCTGAATGTGTTATGAAGCTTCAATATACATGTTATTTGCAGATTTCAGAACACCCCCTCAATGCTCCCACCCAATCGCAGAAAAAATAAACAATAATAAATTAATTAATGAGGAGAAGCAAAAAATGGAAGAAACTAGGAGGAGATAGAAGCAATCATATATTTACCACCTAGCTAAATTAATAACAAGTAAAATTGCCAATGCATGTCATCCACGATCATGAAATTGGATTGAACCTAGTTCTTTGGCTATGTCTTGGATAGCTACATTCATCCTAGTATAGTTGCATCCATTTCCTGGTGCGTAGGCCTTTCACTAAAATGAGTATGTAATATTTGAACAGTTGACCAACATCGTAGCCTCAATGAAGAGAAAACCTGAGTTCATGCCGCTCATCAAACATTCTTTTCTTGGGGCAATTTCTTTAACAACACTAGAAAGACCAGTAATGTTGTGCATTCAATTATATTTTTCTATCTTATTTTTACAGAGTTAACAACAGCTTTTAGGATCATATCATTAAACCACTTCTCTTGAGATTTTACCTTTCGAGAATGTGCAACTTGATTCCATGTATTGATCAAGATACTTTATGTTGTTGTGCATTCAATTATATTCATTTTTCTTTTCTTTTTCTTCTTTTTTTTTTTTCCAAGAGTTAACAACAGCATTTAGGATCATTAAAATCATTTTCCCCTTTTTCTTGAGATTTTACTTTTTGGAATTTGCAACTTAATTCCATGTATTGATCAAGATGCTTTATGTTCTTAAATCCACATGTATTATGGGAATATACTTTGGGATAAACACAAAGGAAGCATTACTTTGAGCTGCACGTCCAACATTCCAACCATACAAATTGTTCATGTTCACCTATTCTACTGGTTTCCTTCCACACATTTCAAGAATATCATATTTGATATATATGTTCAACCTCCAAACATATCCTCAACTCTAATAAATCAAGATCCAGGAACCACACAAGGTGGTCCATCTCCTATTTTCCCACAAAATCATTAAAATATTTACTAAACACAAATAAATTTACCTCATTCTTTCGTGTAAAAGTCGAAAAACAATTAAATGTAATGCAGACAGAATTTAGGTTAACTAGTGTCTCAGTACATGTTAAGAAATCAATTCGAATCAGCAAATCACCTTGCCCCTCCCCCAACCCACAAAATCGAGTCAGGACGTACTTCATTACCTTTTCTTGGTCAAGAAATTCTGTCCAGAAAACTCAAAAGTAAATTTGTAATACCTGATCATTTTCATCCAAAAACGTTGTGAGTTCATCTAGTAACAATACTTTGCAAGCTTCTGCCAAAGCACCAGCAATAGCAACCCTTTGTTTCTGACCACCACTAAGAGTTTGAACCGGTCTCTAAGCAAGGAACAAAGGATGAATGTAAGAGCAATATTAAATTCATGACGCACCTTATAAATCTATAAGTAGTATATGTTGTTAACGTACTTGCAAATATTCATACATGCCTACAGCATCCAAAGCTTTAGCCACTCTACACGTAACCTCTTCACGGCTTATATTGCACTTGCCAAGGCCAAATGCTACATCTGCTTCCACCGTGGGCATCACCACCTGGAAATTGAAAAGTCACGTATCCTACAGTTTAATCCTAGTAAACATTAGTGTCTAACCCAAAATATCGTTCAGTGTGATGATATGATAAAACGTAGCATTCCACACATATGCTATAATAGGAAAACATATTTTCTGAACCCCCATCCAAAAGTTCACCATTGAAAGATAGTCTTTCCCAGTTTTTCATCACTATAAGACATTAAAACATAATCAGCCTTCTTTATATAAGTAACACAGTGTGATTTAGATACATGTGTAAATGTGCCGTGTTTCCTTTTCCTGTTCCTTTTTAACATTCACCAGTCTTATCTTTTTATAGCCATAGGTACAGTCTGTTCAAAAATCAAAGTTTCCACAGATGCTTACTGTTTCTAACCTAACCATTCTATCCAACAACATATCCAATAATCTTGAAAAGTGAAAATTCAGCTCAATATTAACTATCACAATAGCCAATAATCAGAAAGATAATGCTAGACTAGTCTACGTATCAAAGTTATAAAATCATGAAAAGGATCATTAGAATAATAATCCATGTCAACATGATTTCGACATTATGACGAGGCACAGGTATCCTAATTTCATGTCCCAATACCTAATACTAATTATGCAGTCACGTTATGGAAATTACAGCCTACAGGTTAACTTACTTCACTATAATTCTTAGTACAATCAAATTTTTTTACTTGACTGAAAATCACAGTTACCTATTCAATACCTCGACGGAGTTTAATATGCATGACATAGAATGCCCAAAATTTATGTGAGCAAGTGTGTAACAATCCACACATTTTAGAATCCATAGATGAGTGAATAAAAGAATCAGAAAAACAAATAATAGGTAAAATTAAGAAAAAGATAACCTGATGATCAGGGTTCTGAAATACGAAACTCCTAGGCTTTTCAACACGCAAAAACCCGCCATTTGGATTCAGTAAACCAGCCAAAATCTGTACAACTCCAAAAACCACAAACAAAAATATAAAAATATAGCAAAAATAAAGAAGGCACTCTCTCACCCAGAGAAAGGTACAAGCAATCAATGAACAATCCTGCAACACCCAAAGTTTTGTATCTATGCTTCAAATTGGAAATAATGTGAATTTTCTGTGGATTAACAGCTAGAATTGAAACTAGAAGTATATAGAATGTACATATATACTTTGAGGAGGGTGGATTTTCCGCAGCCATTAGGGCCAAGAAGCATCCAGAACTGTCCAGAGGGGATGCTGAGCGAGCAATCGTTAAGTATGGGAACAACTTTTCCATGCCGAGTGGTGATTGAGTAGCTCAGATTCCGACAGTCTATCGCCTGATTAGCTGTGGTGGTGCTGCCATTGTTCGTGGCGGAATAAGCGTGGAGGAGCGGAAAGGCGGAGGACCGGATTACAGTGGCTGGAATCATTTTGGGTAGGACCGGCTAGTCTCCCGACCTTCTGTCTAAAGACCTAAAAGTTAGTCACTTAGTCAGCTTCTAAGAGTTGTTTCATAAAATTTTGTAAATGGGCAAAAATCGTGCTTGCGTTTAAAATTAGAGAATTGCTTCTTGTACATTGTGCTTCACAGTCCTCTTCACAGCATTTTGAATAATCCGACGTGGCATTGGCAAGTGGCTGAGTAATTGTCAATTGGTCAAAAAATCCGGCCCCACCTCATAGACTCAAAAACCCGACCCTGACCAAACAATTTGAGCTCACCCTCACCCTCTTCCTAACCTAATCCCCAACTTTCCCCAACTTTCCCCCAAATCTCCCACTCCAGCCCGTTCGATCCCGAAGGCTTAAGTAGGATTGTATTGCCGCGGCATCTCCTTCACCTAGTCTTAATCGCCTCACATTTTCAACATAGTTTCGACAATCCTTTTCAATGCAAGTCATATTCTCATACCCACCAGCTTCAACTACTGCAGAGTTGTAACTCTTGTGCAAAGGAATTCCAGCCATATCATTCACTTCTAACTTTCGTTTTACATGTGCACTCAATTCTCGATTGCATCGATACAACCTGGACTTCGACGGGCTTGTTTTATGATTATGTTCAAGGTCAACCGTGCAAATTTTCCATATTCCACGAGCATCTGAGGAAGCAGTTATCCTCGCTTTGCAACCTATCTGAATTGTCGGATGTGGCTTCAAAGAAGCGCTGCTAATATTCCTTGGTCTTCCCTCACGACTACATGTCAGTGTAACATATCTCAGTAATCCATCATCACCCTTTTTGGAATTCCTTTTTCGAACCGGAAAACCTACTTCGTATGCATATTTTTTGTAAAATTCGAACAACTCTTTTTCATCGTTGAATTGCATACCCACCTCAGGCACTATCGTAACATCTCCTGCTATATTATCATTATCGTCTTCCAAGTTGACTACATTATCCATCAACTTCTCCTCGTTGGATTGTACACATACTTCGTCATCCAATTCTTCCATTTTTTTCTTTTCCTACATCAATGCAAACACATATTCATTGTTACTAACTCACATGCAATGCTCATTTTCAAATTTACCACTATAAGCAAGTAAGTAGAATTCATGAAGTGCCATTTGAAACTATAACTCTAAACATTCCATTTCAACTTCATATTATTTACACCCAAGCTCATCATATTTTCAAACAGGAATTTCAAAAACATATTCAAAAAACAAACCGATTATCACAAAACTACAGATAACTTCAAAAGAATCGCAATATGTACTTGTGAAATTTGAAGATAACAAAAAATAGATATATTGATAAAAAATGATTATCAACAGAAATTGTTGTTTTCTTGACTTTCAAAAGTGTGTCTGTTAATTAACATTATAAGGCAAATGATGCACTTTTAGAAGAATGCTTGACAACATGATAATAATACAGAAGTCTTCAGACAACAGGAGCAAATATATTTTCTTGAGAAGAGATTAAATAATCTATAACCGATCCTCAGGCGAAGAAATTAAAAAATAAATGAAGAGCAAAGAAAAAAAAAAGATCAGTCCCAATATTTGTTCTCAACATTTTATTCAAAAGTGCCGACTTTCCCCTTCTAAAAAACTGTAGTTGTTACTTCATCAATTGTTCTGAAGTTTCTTCATTCTGGAATAGAATTGTACACAATGAATCAACTTCTAAACGCAATTACAAAAAATTATAAAAATTTCAACTCGTTCGAAAGTGTAATAATTTAGAAACCTTCTTACTTTGGCAGCTTCAAATCTCGTCCTGTTCGTCTCAACTTTTGCTTCTTGTAGAATTTTCTTTAGCTGGGGAGGCCGGAGATCCACCGGCGAATGGGTTCAGTAGCTTGAATGTTGAAGCTGGAGTGGGGATCGGAGTGGCTGGATTGTTGGGCTGGAGTGGGGAAGGGTAATAATTTATAAACCTTCTGGATTTGGCTGCTTGAAATCTCGTCCCGTTCGTCTCAACTTTTGCTTCACCTGGGAAGGCCGGAGATCCACTGGTGACTGGGTTCAGTAGCTCGCATGTTGAAGATGGGAATCAGAGTGGATGGATCGAGCTGGAGTGGGAGATTTGGGGGAAAGTTGGGGAAAGAGGGTGAGGGTGAGCTGAAATTGTTTGGTCAGGGTCGGGTTTTTGAGTCTATGAGGTGGGGCCGGATTTTTTGACCAATTGACAATTACTCAGCCACTTGCCAATGCCACGTCGGATTATTCAAAATGCTGTGAAGAGGACTGTGAAGCACAATGTACAAGAAGCAATTCTCTTAAAATTATTTAGAGGGGTTTCAAAAGATTCTTTAAACAAAAAATACTAGTCAGTATTTAAAATTATAATCCAACAGATTATTTAAATTAATATTTTATTTTAGAAAGTGAATTTGGTTCTTTAACTTATTTTCTATAATTAAACACATTAAAAGTAATAATTTGGAGGAAAGCTAATCTATAATATATTATGACTCTAAAAATCACATCAAGTAAAAATTATTTTTTGAACAATTATGACTCTAATACAATTTAATTATTTGAATAATACATTATTTTTCATTTTTCAATATACATTTAACTTACAAACTATAATAAATATTACAATTAATAAACATTTTCATTCATTTAATTAATATTAATTAGAATTTCGAATTAAATAATGCATTTCATTATTTATGTTCATGTATACTAATTAGCATTCAATTTCACTTAATTGAAAATTAAATTAAATTCATTTTCACTTTCTATATATAAAAAGTGCATATTTAACGGAATTTGTTGATTTAACGGAAAAACTAACGGAATTTATTGTTTTAACGGATTATGTAACGGAATTTCTTGTTTTAAACAGGCAGCTGCACCTTCATTCAGTGTTTTTATCATAACTTTGTATTCCGATATTCGATTGAGGAAAATTGATTATGTTACCTTTTTTTTTTCAAACCTACAGCCCTACGGTGAGAGAATTTGTCCAAAATTGCGGCTCCCAATTGCATGAATTGTGTTGCCAACGGCTTGATTTCTGCTGAAAAGCAGAAACAGACACCCTATAGATAATTAATGATGTAATGTTTATGTAATTGATAAATAATTAGATGTGTGATTTTGATATTGTGATGTAGGTTGGTGAGATTGAAGAAAATAAGTAAAAGTAGACAAATTTGGATAAATGACTAAATTGTAAGGGATCCAAAGTTCGGGGGCTAAAATGTAAATACTTAAAAGTTGTGCTGAATCTCACGATGAAGATTTGAGAGTGGTCGAAGTCAATTGGATAAAGAAAGATGTCAAGGGGATCAAATTTAGTCAAAAGATGATCACAAATCAATTTCCAATCGAAAAGTTATGCTCCGGTGTTTTAATCTCATATTGAGACCTATTTTTGGCATAGGAATTGATCGAATTGGAGAATGATGTCTGAATTAAAGTTGTAGCCAGATGAGTTAGCTTTCCAACGTATTTTGCATCGCCTCAATAGGATATCGGAATACAAAGTTATGATAAAAACACTGAAAGAATGTGCAACTGCCTGTTTAAAACAAGAAATTCCGTTACATAGTCCGTTATATTGAGACCTATTTTTGGCATATAAAGTGGTCGAATTTGAGAATGATGTCTGAACTAAAGTTGTAACCAAATGAGTTATATTTCCAACGCATTTTGAATTGCCTCAATCGGATATCGGAATACAAAGTTATGATAAAAATACTGAAAGAAAGTGCAGCTGTCTGTTTAAAACAAGAAATTCTGTTACATAGTCCATTATATTGAGACATATTTTTGGCATAGAAAGTGATCGAATTGGAGAATGATGTCTGAATCAAAATTGTAGCCAGATGAGTTAGCTTTCCAACTCATTTTGAATCGCCTCAATTGAATATCAGAATACAAAGTTATAATAAAAACATTGAAAGAAGGTGCAGCTGCCTGTTTAAAACAAGAAATTTTGTTACATAGTCCGTTATATTGAGACCTATTTTTGGCATAGAAAGTGATCCAATTAGAGAATGATGTCTGAATCAAATTTGTAGTCAGATGAGTTAGTTTCCAACGCATTTTGAATCGCCTCAATCGGATATCGAAATACAAAGTTATGATAAAAAAACTGAATTAAGGTGCAACTGCCTGTTTAAAACAAAACATTCTGTTACATAGTCCGTTATATTGAGACATATTTTTGGCATAAAAAATGATCGAATTGGAGAATGATGTCTAAATAAAAGTTGTAGCCAGATGTGTTAGCTTTCCAACGCATTTTGAATCGCCTCAATCGAATATCGGAATACAAAGTTATGATAAAAACACTGAATGAAGGTGCAGCTGCCTGTTTAAAACAAGAAATTCCGTTACATAATCCGTTAAAACAACAAATTCCGTTAGTTTTTCCGTTAAATCAACAAATTCCGTTAAATAGGCACTTTTTATATATAGAAAGTGGTTGATAGTGCACTTTTTATGTTCATGTATACTAATTAATTTATGTTTATGTGACTTTAATTTTTCAAAGACAGTGATATTTCACTGAAACTAGAGTTTATGCTCATTTCTCTCATGTCAAGGAATATGTAGTTCAACTATTTAACAAACATCAAAATTGGGAACGTTATGCTCATGAATTTCGAGAATGTTAAAGAAAAATGGCGAAAATAAATCAAACTATTCCTCCACAGATTTGGCCAGACTATAAAGATGATGCTCCATGGGAATCTTGCCAGTAGATTACACTTAAAGAATTTCAAAAGACATTCAGATGTAATAGGAAAAACGTCTTCAAACATTTTATACAGTAAGTAACCCAAGGTATGATTATACATTCAATTATCAATGGGGACAGTTGTATCTTGGAAGACCTACACAAAGCCTTGGCGAAACATCCAAATATTCAGAGAGAACTCCAGAAAGAAGCCAGCTAAGGAAAAAAATGGAAATTGCAAGACAACTTCTTGACACCTTACATCGTAGTATGGATAAAGAAAAAGAATTTATTGAAAAAGAAATTGAAAAAATCGTCAATGAAATAAATGCAGACATTTAGGGTCTTCAACATAATAATCCATTGAAAATTGAAAAAGGAAAAGAAAAAGCAGAATCAAGTAATCAGTCAGAAAAAAGGAAAAAATCAATGGATATAGGAACGAGCCAGCTCAACTATGATGATAGCATGCTACAAGACTCACAAGACCCATATGAAATTGATTCAACACAACTCATGAAACTGTTAAAACCACATGAACCCACAAACACTCAAGAACCATGGCTGAATCAACATGGTTTGCCTCTACGATCAGATGATTATATGAATTTGGACACACCATGACAGATCGTGAACTTTATTAAAGCAAGATTCGTCTTTTGTAAAAGTTGTTTGTCTATTTGCTGAGTAATTTGTCTGTTTGTATAAATTATTGTAACTAGTATCTTTCTTTATAGAAGAAAGATAATGAGTTATAAAGTTAGAATTGTGGTGTAAAATAATATCGCGTGTCCATCTTGTCAGAAACGTGTGAGTCTCGTGTTTTTTTTTTAATGCTCTTCTTCCTCTATAAAAGGATAGCTCTTCCTCATTGTAAGATATCGAAAGTTCAGAAATAAAATTCCAGTGTGTTTTAATCATGATATCATTCTTCTAGAAACCCTTCAGTTCTTTCTTTGTTTTCGCAAAGTATGAGATAATCATATGTTTGAATGATATGGAGTAAGATCTGAGTATAAGCATAAGTATGCTCTGCAGTTGCAACTTCATAGTGAACCTCTGCATCAGAAAGTGTTATACTGACTATATGATCCGTCCAATGGTACAATGATTCTATAAGAAATCCAAAAGTCAGGCCCTTTGTTGACTGGTGCGTCTGTGTGGGCTAGAATACCCAGATTTCTTGTAGAATTCTGTCACTCTGCCTATTATGAAGAAGTAGAGCATCTTCTGTTCCTTGAGACTGTGTAAAATCAAGAGAATGATTTTGAATTCTGTACACCATTTGATAATGAAGAGTAGCCGCATATGTGACAAAAGATGGTACGCTCCAACTACTTGGACTTGAACTTTTAAGGCTGTGAGTAATTTTGAATCTAATATAGATATTGAAATTTGGAAACATTATCACCAAAACAATTCCAACATTAAGAGTTGTTTCTACAGTTCCTATGCACGCATGCTGGTACTCAGTGAAACGAGTATCAAGCAAGACAATCCTTGAAACTGTAGGGAGACTTTTTCTTCCATGAAGAGTTAAGGCAAATCTAATAGCTCCAAAGTGGAGATGCGTATAACCTTCTGATAACCAAACTCTAGGAAGATGAGAGGGCATTTCAAGTGTAAAAATTGCTCTTTTTCTGTAGCGGGCAGAAGATGTTGATCAAACTTTGTAGCTTGAACAAATTCTTTGGCTTGGGATTTTTTAAGAGAGATAAGACTACGGACGGTTTTAGATATAGATTGATGGGGTTTTGTATATAAAGGTATGGGTTTACAAGAGAAAGATCTGTGAGTGGGGACTTTATCAGATTCAGAAAAATAAGATATGTCATAGAGATATTCCATCTTAGATGCATCAGATTTTCTAAAAGATGAGGAGGAAGAAGAAGAAGAGCTGAAGAGGATTTACACAACGAGATATGGATAGTATTTTCGGAAGAAGACATGTTTGAAAAACATTCTTTCTTAGTTTTTGTTTAGTACTTGATAGTATAAATTATCCTGATATGAGTAAGATAACAACATGACTCTGATACCAAATAGGCGGAGTTACAATGATTCTATAAGAATCCAAAAGTCAAGCCCTTTCTTGACTGATGCGTCTGTGTGGGCTAGAATACGGAGATTTCTAGTAGAATTCTGTCACTCCGCCTATACCTATATTACTCATCCACTTAGGTTGAACAAATACCCAATTCCAATAAGGGTCCGTTTGATTGCAAAGCAGGAAAATGGATCGAAAGAAAATATTTTGTAGGGAATTGAATTGTTTAAAAATTATTTTACTGGAAATTGTAATTAATTGTGTTTAATTGGTATAATTTTCCACCTGAAAAATGTTGAAAGTTTGGTGTCCGTTTGGCTTTTTTTTTTTTTTTATGAAAATTGTCTATTAAAGTGATAATTTTTCATATCATTGGGTTTATAATTTGTTCCAATTGTCAAATAAATAAAAAAATTGAAAAAAAAATTACCATATCGAATACACTTCGTTTGACTTTGTTTTGCACGAAAATTGTCAATAAAAGTGAAAAAAATTTTACCATTGTTTTTATAATTTTTTCTAATTGTAAAAAAAAAAAAAAAAATGGAAAACCAATTCCCACCAAAATGGTGGGAAATGATTTTCCACAAAATCAAAGAAATTGTAAGCATGTGAGGCAAAGTAAGAAAATTAGTTTTAGGGAAAACTTTGTCTATCAAATGAGGCAAAAGATGGAAAATGGAAAATTCCATTTTTCATGGAAAATCTATGCTAATCAACATAGCCTAATAGTAAATTTTTGGTCAAATTGAAAGTTATCCCCTAATATATATTAAATTATATTTTCTTTGATCGGCTCTAACTTATCCAAAATAATTTTTCTCAAACTTAAAATACATGATTTAATATGATTTATCCAACAAGTTCAATATTGATATACAAAATCTCGCTCTATCAATATCTAATTATTTGATTAAAATAAAATTGATTTTATTGCTATTTCACTTAAAACCCTCAACTTTTCAAATTATAAAAATATAGCACATAGAACAAATAAATTTTATTGTATAAAATTTTAGTGACGTTACACTACCCATCCTTCGACATTTGGTACCTTGGAACACTACATTATACCAATCCGTGTTTATGGTTGTAGGGACCATTTTAGAATCGCCTTCCAACACACCCAACCAAATAATACACCTTCATTAGGCAAATAGTTAAAGGCACTATCACTTGGACATCTTCACTTTCACTCACCTATCACCAGTAGTTTCTCCACATGGAGACATGTTTAAAAGAATGAATTTGAGGAAGAAGAAGGGGGAAGAGTAGTAGTTTCATAGCTAAGTTCTATAGAAGCCTTTAGATCATAACAGTTGAAGTAGAGAACAAATAATTTCGTAAAGGCATAGTAAAGAAGAAGGAAAAACAATAGCAATCTACGCCACTTTCATAGGCACCTTAATCAATTGGCAGCCATTGGATGGGTTGCTATAGGATTTCAATGCCCCCACGTCACGCTTGTAGTGCACTGACCATAATCATTATGGCACAAGAAATGGAACACGTCATTTAAATGGAAATTGTCTGTCACTCCATGTCACTCCAATATCACTTTGTCCATTTGTACTATGAAAGCTAGTCATGTCAACGAGTCGAATCAAGTCGAATCATGAGTCGAAACTCAAAGAGCTCGAGCAAAACAGGTCCGGACTTCTTTGAGTCCAAGCCGAGCCGAACCGAGCAAAAGCTCTGCCAAAAAAATGAAGTTCAGCTCGAGCTTTCTCCTGGAGCCTTAGCAGGCCGGGTCGAGCCGACCCCTTTTTTTTTTTTTTAAATTCGTTATAAATCTATAATTTTTTATAATCTATTTAAAATTTGTGCAATTTATGTGTAATAAATAATAACTAAATATATATATATAAAGAATACATTTAGGACCTGTTTGGTATGGATTTTGATTTTCTACAGTAAATCAATTCTCATTTTCAACCACACATTCTTCAATAAAATAATATTTTCCATCACATCAATAATTTTTTCTTCTTTTTCAACCACACATTTCCCATCATATCACTATTCAAAAATCAATTCTTCCCCCAAAAATCCCTACCAAACAGGCTCTTAAACTTAAAAGAAAAATTAAAAAAATTAAGATTTTTTTTTTTAATTACTTAGTCACGGGCCGGGCCGGCGCCCCAAAATGGGGCTCGGCCCAAGCCTCGGCTCGGTGGAACCAAGCTTTTTCCGAGCCGTGCCCGAGCCGGCGAGATTTTTTGTTATCCTAACTAAAGCTGTCACAACAAGGATATTTTAAGCGTGTTTTCACCTTTAAACTTATTTATTTTTAACCCTTATAAATTAGTTATTTATTTTAAAACTTGATTATTTACTTTCAAGTAAATTTATTTTCCATCTACTTAGGGCTTGTTTGACAACATGAAATTTTCTAGAAAAGTTGGAATTCGTTTTCCATTTTCCACTTTTAGGCTGTTTTGTAGGCTAAATTTTCCATTGAATTCATTTTCCACCCTTACCTCATTTTTCACCCAATTCTTGGTTTTCCATGTACCATTTTTTTTTTTTTTTTGGGCAATTGGAATGGATTATATTCCCAATTGTAACATATTATATCATTTTAATTGACAATTTTTATGAAAAACAAAGTCAAACAAATGATATTCGGTAAGATAATTTTTTTTCCTATTGTAATTGGAACAAATTCTAGACCTAATGGTAAAAAGAATTATCACTTTAATGAATAATTTCCATGAAAAACGAAGTCAAACGGATACCAAACTTTCAATATTTTTTAGATGAAAAATTATACTAATCAAACACAATTTATTACAATTCTCAATAAAACAAATTTTAGGTAATTCAATTCCCATTAATTCATTTTCTTTCTACTCAAATTCAACATTTACAATCAAACGGCCCTATATTTTTGGATAACTCACCCTCTCACTTTTAAGTAGGTTTAACATATGAGCATATACGTAGAAAATAGTGTTATTTTAGAAGGAACAAGCTGCTAAAAGATATAGACCTACCTTTCATTAGGTTTAGTTATCGTCATTAATCATAGTAGAAGACTAACCCAAATTAAAATAATACGGGTGTAGTTTCCGCCAAATACCAAATAAGATAAAATTATCCTTATCCAGTATAATACATTGCACCAAACATGACCTACTGATTTCTTTTTTTCCCTTCTTATCATTATTTGTACTATATTGTAGGTCAGTGTTAAGATGCTCTAAAACGAAGCAACTAGAAAGATAAGCAAGCAGTGCATGAACGAGTGGAAAATATCAAAATATAAGAGCAGCAATGGCACAACGAACTATAGTACTGTAGATGTTTACCTTCTCACTATAATAGAAAAGCATTGAGCCCACAAACCAATATTTCTTTCCATCTCAGAGTGAATGAATGATGAACTATGATACCATAGATATTCACCTTCCCACCATTAGCCGCGTTGAAATAGAAGGGTTAAGCCCACAGACAAAACCAACCTTTCTTTCTGTCACGGTGTCAACAGAGCAGAAGAAACACCAGACAGACGAACTACATATACCAAACAAATGGGTTGAATCAATTGCATGAGATATTGCAGACAGGCATGGCTCGCCCATTCTCAAAGAAAATTGACAACTTTTAGGTAATGAAATCCGAACTGACAGCAATAACCAAAAAAATTCTTTCTTGTAGGAGTACAACGATAAGAGGATTGCCCCCGTTCATTACAATTCATATATGGCAGATAATGATTTTAAGGGCTACGTTACTTAAAATGCTGATGTAACGAACTTTTTAGTATTTATATAATAAACATCTCAAAAACATAAAGAAAAATACAAGGGAATTGCACAGAAGATGGATATTGAGCTCTTAAGAAGCATGACCGTGATCATGACCATGGTGATCGTGACCATGGTGATCGTGACCGTCGTGACCGTGATCGTGACCGTCGTGATCGTGATCGTGACCCTCCTCTGCAGCAGCCTCAAAGGTCTCGCCAGCAACAAGGTCGGGTACATCATCATCATCATCTTGTTCTTGAGCTGCAGCAGGCACCTGCTTCTGGAACTGCTCTGCCAATTTCTTCAAATTCTCCAAGTTATCTGGACCTAAAGTATTCAGAAGAAACCTTCAGACAATCAAGTTTTTGCAATTAGTCCATCAAAACAAATTAGAAGAAAACAAAACCAAACACAAACCTAATTGGTGAATGATTTGAGGAAGGACATCTTGCAATTCTGCAACAGAATCAAATAGAATGTCAGTTTAAATTTCGGGGGATAGAAGTAACAGTACAACAGAAACCACCAATAGGAAATCACACTTTCCCAGCATCTTTACCAGAGAGAGAGAGAGAGAGAGAGAGAGTAAATAAATAAAAAATAAAAAATTTCAAGCAGGAAGTCCCATTAGTAACTCAAATTCCCAAACACGAAAGAAATAAGCTATTTGAGACCAATCTGCTTATTTATTTTCCATCAGAATCTATGGGTAGACCAGAAGTCGAAATATGGTTACAGCTCTTATGTGTCTTGAACTAGGTAATTATCAATTTTGCAACATTTTCTGGTTTTTATTACAATCGTCAATGTGAAAATTTCTCAAAAAGTCAACAGCCCATCTCAATCTAGAAGAAGTGTCAAGTATCCTTACATTCCACACAAGTAAAATAAGAAAGATTAGTGTGTGACTCAGCTCGACTCAAATACTCCCCTATATGTCAATGACTGTCATGGAACTAAAAACAACAAGATCTATGTTTTCAAGAAGAGAAAAAAGAAGAGAACATACTCTTGGTCTGAGGAGAACCACTAACAACCCAAGTGTTGGCAGCAATAGATGCTTGAACTGAATAACAAAAGATTACAACAGTTAATAGAGGGTGGATAAACCAAAATAAGTCAAGTTGGACCAAATACAGATTTTCTAAATCATGGGAACCTTTAGGGTTAGTGAACTGGATTACTACATCCTCCTTGAAAATATTGACCTCCTCAATTGCTGGTATAGCATTCACCCCTATTCTTTTCAGGGTGCTTTGAAGTCTTTTATCATCTGTCGTCGTTGTCTTATGAACAGCCTTCTTCTTTCTGCAATTGTGAATATATATTTAATAACACTCTAAAAGGAGTCTACTCTGTTTGAGCTTAATAAAAAACCATTAAGTAATCCTCTATAATGCCAATGCAGCAGATAATTTATTAGACTATGGAATTGTATAACTTCTATAACAAAAGTGATGTTGTATTTGTTCGGTCAAAATTCAAAGAAAACTCAGTATCAAATATAAAAAAGTTACAAACCTTCTCATGGTACCCTTCCCCCCGGTTCGGACAGAACCAGCCATCTTCTTTAGCTTTTCCACATTCATCTGTCATAAAACAATATAGGAACTCAATCAATAAAGTCCATTTTTGCAATAAAAAACACTTATTTCGGTGCAAATTTGAAAAGGCCATATTTCAGAAAGAGCATAGCTACCATTAGAGCACAAAAATTACTTCTCCCATAGAACTCATCTAACCACAATAAAACATATATTTTATACGAATACATAAGGAAAATTAAATAAAAAAATCAATAAAAACTCCAAACAAAACTAATTGAGAGGTAAAATGCCTGTTGCAAAGTATAACTTGTACCAAAACCTTCTCTTCATAAATGAAACACTGAGAGTACGTTAATTGCAACATAAACAGAATATGTTCCAAAGCAACCAAAATCTTTTTAATAAACAACACAGTCACTATCAACAGTAATGCTTCAGAATTTTTCTAAATGATAAGAGGGTAGAAAAGGTTATATTTTTACCCACAAGGACAAAAAATACCCAATTACCCAGAACAAATACAAGAAGAAAGCTTTCAAAAGAAAACAAATCCAGCAGATTAAACTTTGATGCAAAATCGGAGAAACCCAAATTGCTTTGAATTCTTAATAAACTACAAAAGGAGCCCAAAGCCCAATTTTCCAACCATTCAACTATAAGACACAGAAATTAAGCTACAAAACCATAATATGTACATTCATTGACATGAATCTATCATCAAACATGGTTCGATACTAAACCCCGACGTTTACACACAAAGCACACATATACGTGCGGAGAGATACGCGTAAATAATAGTTTCAATAGAAAAATCACTAAAAAAGCAAGATATACAAATATAAATTTCTATATCTCTAATAGAGGAGGGAAATAGGGGCTTCGGCTAATTACCTCTGCGAGCTGTGGAGAAGAAGAGGTGCTAAGCAAATCGAGAGTGGGGAAAGTTGAGAGAGTACGGAGTGGATAACAAATGAAACCCTAGGTCATTGTCATTTCATATGCGCGAATATTGAGGGGTAGTTTGGGTATTTCGTTTTATTTCCTTGACAAAATGAAAGAGGCAATGTGAAATCACTGTTGATGCCAGATGTCCAAAAATTACATCGTCAACCATAACGACGCCGTATCTTCTAATTATATATATTTTCTTCTTTTTTTTTCTTTTCAGTTCTTACTTACAACCTGCGATATTTTATTTTCCTGTCGGGTTCAGAGCTGTTTCTGTTTCATTAATTCTTGAAGTTTGTCTATTTTCTTTCTTTCAATTCATGTTTTTTCCTTGTAGAGGTTGGCTTCAGAGTGTCTATTTCATTAATTCTTAACGTTTGTTTATTTTCTGTAGTTTATGTTTTTTTCCTTATAGCTGCTTCAAAACTGTCTGTTCAATTAACCTAAATAGACTTTATTCAACAAACCTAAATTATCTTCTTAATTTTGATGTTTTAGATAATATATAAAATTTTGATTCTTAAATTGCGTCTACGATGTTTTCCTGTTTGTAAAAGCTATGCTGTTGTTGCACGTGTGCAGAGGTACGCTGTGCCTCACGAGAACGGAGGCACGCTGGTGCCGTGCACCAGCACCATGCCTCCGTACACGAGACAGAGACACGTCATGCCTCCGTCCGCGTGCACAGAGGTATGGTGTTTCGTACACCAGCACCATGCCTCCGTACACGAGAACGGAGGCACGACGTGCCTCCGTTCTCGTGCACATGCACAGAGACATAAGTGTGTCTCCGTACACTAGAAGGGAGGAAGGTCGTGTCTCCGTCCGCGTGTATGGAGGGAAGCTGCTAAGGCAACTATTGTCAATATATACAATATCAACATCGTCCAATGCAATTATATTCAAGGAGTGGATATTATTATTTTTTAACTTTCAGTTTTCTCTTGTTAATATGTACAATACATTGAGGAAGTTCTGTTAATCTTGATTCTCAAGAACAGCATAACTTCTCATAGTGTTAACAAATGACTTGCTTCATTGCAAATTTTATAGGTTCCAGAGACAAAGTATCAATTCTCTTGACAAAAATCAGTAGATTGAGCAGATATTGAATACTTACATGTCTCCACCTTCACAATAATTGGTCATGATGTATATACATTTTCCCTGAAAAATAGGGCAAATGAAAGGTTGTCTTAAGAATCAACTTCAGCTGCAGAGACTCTTAGACAAATAAAAACAATTTGTGGTAGCTGTCAATCTTGAACATACAGATAAAGAAACTATACAATACCTTGCCCACCCAAGCATCTTTATATTCAACAATATATGGATGCTGTAGTTTTGTAATTAAACTCATCTGCAACAGAGAAACAAAATTTATTTTATTTAAATGTAAAAGAACAGATTTGCCATTGTTTATTTCTTTTCATCTACCCCAACCAGTCCAGCCCAATAATACTCTCATTTTCTTCATAGTGGAGCTATGAATTAGACAAGTAAAAAAGTTTCACCATAAAATAGCCTCCTACTCAGATTCTGATAACAAGCAGAGAGAGTTTTGGGTGAATGATTGTGTTTATGCTATGTCATACTTTTTCAAGGTAAAAAATAAGCCTTATTACAGGGTTGTGTCTCTTCTGTAGGTATGACATATAGTGTGACTTCGTGATAATGTATGGAATTCTGAAAGTTGATGTTTTACAGGAACCCCATGGTTGCTCTTGGGGAGTTTATTTCTTTCGGGAGGGATGTTTGTGTCGAAATGAAAAATGGTCGGCATTTTTTTAGTCTAGAAGAAGGTTTTTTCCGAGGCTTATTTCAAGGTGTAAGTCGAAAAATGACAGATTCTGCTGCTTATTCTTCAAATCAACAGTCCATTTTTACTACTCGCCACAACCACTAATAATCCACATACTGCTTCTGATTTATATTTAAATATTAACACTGCGCTAAAACTTATTCCCAAGAAACATCGAGGTCAACAACATTTATATTTTATCTCAACATTTGGTCTATCGTCATCAATTTTAAGTGTTACAAAATATAAAAAATTCAAAGATACATTATAACTATTGTAACGAGCAAAAAAACCTGATTCAAGTGGTGTTCAATCACTAATTGGCTGATTGGTCTGAAGCGCTCAACAAAAAAGATTTTCTACTCCATTTCACCAGGAACTACACTTGCAAAAGAAACACATAACCTTGGTGCAATTAAAGCTTTCAATATTAAAGCATGTTGATATTGCTAAACACAAGGATACATGAAGAAGCACAAAACAAAGATTTTTCAGAAAAATAAATGGCTATTTGCTTACTTCTTTTCCACTCCGAACACTCCAAGCATAAACACTACAATCCACCAGAACCTGCCAAATAGCGTAAACCACAAAAATGTCAACCTAGCTTCCGAAGCTAGATATAACTACTTTCATGTTCCGCTTATGATTCTTGCATGAAATTTAAAAGGGGAAGGGTGGGAGTCACAGATGAAATAAAATTCAAAGCATGCTTTTACAAACAAACAAGTGCAAATTGATGGAAACGTTTAAATGGATGAGTTTGCTTTATTATGCATGAGAAGAACGTGCTTGATCTCCATGCTGGTACTGTACGAGCGTGCCTTCGAGAATGGAGGCATGTCCTCACTCCGTCCCAAGCAAAGGCATGGAGGCACGCTCTATCATGGAGGCATCAGCGTGCACCAGAGTGTCTCCTTGCTGGTGCCCTGCCACCATGCCTCAGTGCATGAGAATGAGAATGAACACTGTCCGCTTTACCTTAACAGTGTGCACTGAGGCACGACGTGCCTCTGTTCTCTTGTACGGAGCCGTGCATCCAGAGTGCCTCTGTCCTGGTGTAGTGGTAGTGTACCTCCGAGAATGAAGGCACGCTCCTAACGCAGCTGTAGTGCAAGAAGCCATTCACGTGCACGGATGTACGTAGGAGGCCTCCATACTGGTGCAGTGGTAGCGTGCCTCCATGCACATGAACAGAGTCACGGATGAAGGTTGTGCACTCCGTCTTGGTGCAGTGGCAGCGTGCCTCCGTGCACGAGAACGGAGGCACGTCGTGCTTCCGTTCGCATGCAAGGAGGCACGCTCCTAACGCAGCCTCCGTGCACTTCCGTTCGCCTGCACGGAGGCATGCTACTAAGGCAGCAAGCCTCAGTGCATGACAACAAAGGTGCATCCTGCCTCTGTAAACTGCATCTTGCCTCCGCAAACTACATATCTTTGCGCAAACTACATATGTTTTTTCCTATTCTTTTCTCAAACCCACAACTTCTCTCTCTTACACAACTTTTCTCTCTTACACAAGTTTAGCAACAAAAAAAGGAAATGGTAATTTTTTACACATTTTCACTGCTTCCAGTCGAATTTTTGTAATTTTTATAACAAACGATAGGTTTCTACACATTCTTAATCATTTCAATTTCAATTCTACTTTTTTCAGACTAGCTATACTGTTACGTCTAACTAACTTTAAAGGGGTAAAAATGTAGATATATCTACACGCGAGAATATAATCATCTTTTGTGATTAAACTAATGATCTTCTATTAATAAATAATAAGCTCTATTGAGCAGATTATAAATGGAAAAGATAAAACTACAAAATAATTTACATAAAACAAAAATGATTACTTCAGTGTTTTAGGTTATGCTCTATTTTAGATATGAAATAAACAAAGGAAGCAATAATTAGCTTCAAGTAATGAAATTATCAAATCTAATGAACAAATAGCTATTAAAAATCACCTCATGTTTTCAGAACAATAATTTTTTATTATAGTAGTTTGGTACAAAGCTACAACTGCAGAATGGCAAGTACTTGTTCAAGACATCAAGCAATGTCAACATTTGTAATCAGTAATTTGGTATTGGATAAAATTGAACAAGCAAAGCAGTATAAATAATAGAACAGAGTTTGGTAACACTGTTATTACAAAAGAAAATAATCTTTTAATCAGATAATTGAAATCGATGATTTTATATTAAAAAAGACATGGAATTACATTATTAATAAAACTTACAATTTTAATCCAACAAATAAACAAGAAAAAACATTTCCAAACTACTGACTTCACTTTTTTCAATTGTTCTATCTTCTTTAACTTGTTTAGATATGGAAGTAATAGAAGTTAAAATATTAGTTGTGAGGGAATATTCGTTCCTTTTTTTATCTGATTACCACCTCCATCTCCAGAAGATCTAAGGGAATATTTTTTATATGTTTTTATTTACCTTATGGATAGTACAAGCTGTGAATTATAGAAAAAGCTCCGCAGAGAAATTTATGCTGAAAGAAGAGAAACTCGAAATTCACGCCGTTGAGAGTTATATGCCCAATCAAAAGAGTTGCGGAGTCTACGACTACAAGAAAATGATGGTCAACCAACACTTACACATAATCGAAAAAAGAGAATAGCACAACAAGGTGTTTATAGAAATTTAGTTATAGTGCTTGTTGAGAAAACTTTTTTGATATGTTAAGTTTGTGTTGAGTTTGTGTATTCTATATGAATGTAATTGATGTAGATAGCTATGCTTATTTTCGTTTTGTTGTTGTTATTATTGTCTTTGATTGCAGATACATCTGTAGAATCTATCTTTACGGTTTCTGAAATAGGTAAACATTTTTTTTCCTACTTCCATATAAAGAATAATTTCATTGACACATTATGTTACAAAGTTTGACCTATTTTTTTACCAGATTGTTTAACTATACGGCCTCTTCGACGTCTTGGACTTCAAGTTCAAGCTAACACAAATAATCTTCATCAGGATTGCTTTCAACATAAAATAGGTAAGTTTAAAAAAATTCGCTTTAGATTATTTGTATTTGTTAAGGTGGCATTCAGGCTACTTTCATTGATTACAAAGGAATATATTTCTATCTCTTCATCATCATAATGCCAATTTGTTTTATTGTAGTTGGTGGCTGTAGTTATACTCTACCTTCAATTTACATACCTGATGGAAATAGTCAATATGCCTATGAAAACAACCAAGTTACATCTAATGATGAATGCGTAGAAAATAATCAGCAAATTACAAACATTAGTCTGCAAAATATTCCTATTGAATCCCATGTTCTTGTTGAGCCAACAATTTGTTCACATTGTGGTGCAAAAAAATTCCATGGAGAGAGTAAAGGATTTTGTTGTTCTGATGGCAAGGTTAAATTGTATATACATGGTATGCCTAATCAATTATATGAATTATTTACTTCAAACTCAGTCGAAGCATTAAATTTCAAGAAAATTGCACGAAATTATAACAACCATTTTGCTTTTACCTCTTTTGGAGTCAAGTACGATAAAGATTTGTGTAAAAGAAACAAATGTATTTATACATTTAGAATTCAAGGACAAGTATATCATTATATAAACCAACTGTTACCATCTGACAATAACCCAACGTATTTACAATTATATTTCTACGATAGTGAAAATGAAATATCAAACCGGTTGAATATCTCAGATAAATTTTGTGAACCAATTTTACATATGTTAGTTGATATGCTTAAGATTAATCCTTACTCTAGATTTTTTCGTTCATTGAGTGATATTGATAATTTGCGTACATGTCGAATACAAATAAGATGTGATCCAGGTCTAGATCAAAGAGTGTACAACACCCCAACGGCTTCACAAGTGGCGGCCGTTTGGGTTGATGATGACCTATCTACAAATAATAAAACTCGTGATATATCAATTTATGCTCATTCGGTGCTTCACATAGAGTGCATTATTATTTTGGTTGTTACGATCCTCTTCAATGCCCGTTGCTTTTTCCTTTTGGCGAGCCTGGATGGCATGAAGGTATTGAAAGAATTCATAATCACATCTTACATCCTCCTATCCAAGACAACCTTTTAAACATCAATAATATAAATTCAGCAGATGAGTTGATTGAAACAGAGACTAGAGGTAAATAATGTCATAATTGGTTTTCTATTAAACATTTGTTTTTCTGATTTTATTATCATTAATTATTTTATTTTTCCTTGTAGTTATGAAGAAGAGAAACAAAAGGTTGTATGTGTCTTATCGCGAGTATTATTGCTATAAATTACAGGTTCGTGATTTAGATAATTGTATTTTGCTTCATACTGGTAGGCTTCTTCAACAATATGTTGTTGATATGTATGTAAAAATTGAGACTGCGAGATTGGATTATTTTCGTAATAACCAAAAACAAATACGAGCTGAAGTTTATCAAGGAATTGTTGATAGTGTCGAAATTGGTGAAAGTAGAGGTTCTAAGATTGGTCGAAGAATTATTTTACTATCTTCTTTTACAGGTGGCCCTAGAGATAATAAAAAAACGATATATGGATGCAATGGCATTGGTTCAAAGATATGGTAAACCAGATGTGTTCTTAACAATGACTTGCAATCCTAATTGGCAAGAAATACAAGAAGAACTAAGGTATACTGATAAAAAGCAAAATAGACCTGATTTGATTTCACGAATATTTAGAGCTAAATTAGAGGAACTAAAAATTGACTTACTTAAAAGACATATTTTAGGACATGTTGTTGCATATATATACGTTATTGAATTTCAAAAAAGGGGTCTTCCACATGCTCATTTTTTGTTGATTTTTAAGCATGAATCAAAAATTACTTCTACTGATATCATTGACCAAATTGTTTCTTGTGAAATTCCAAACAAAATTTTTTACCCTCATTTACATCCTTTTGTTGTAAAACATATGATGCATGGTCCTTGTGGAATTTTAAATCCAAATAATGTATGTATGTCAAGTAAAAAAAAATGCAAAAATAAGTACCCAAAACAATATGCAATGACAACTTCACTTGGTAATGATTCACATCCACAATACAGACGTTGTAATGATGGCCAAAAAGTTAAAGTTCGAGGACATTTTTTAGATAATAGATGGATTGTGCCTTATAATCCTTATTTAACATTTAAATATGATTGCCATATTAACGTAGAAATATGTTCAACTATTAAAGCTGTGAAATATTTGTATAAATATGTTTATAAAGGACATGACCGAATTCGTTTTTCCATGAGTGATAATCAACAAGATGGTGATATTGATGAAATTTCAAGATATCAAACTGCAAGGTGGATTTCTCCACCAGAAGCAATGTGGAGAATTTATGAATTTTTATTGTCTGAAATGTCTCCATCAGTTGTTCCATTGCAGTTACATCTTGAAGACCATCAATTAATTACTTACAAAGACAATGATAATTTACAATCAGTTGTAAGTAGAGAATATACACGAAAAACATCTTCAACTGAATTCTTTCCTACCAATATTACAAATGAAAGAGCTAGATCACTCACGTATAGAGATTTTCCTTCTTGTTTTGTGTGGAATGCAAACGGACGAATTTGGACTCCTAGAAAGCAAAAAAGAGTAATTGGTAGAATAGTTACAGCTAATCCATCTGAAGGTGAAAGATATTACTTACGCCTTTTGTTAAATCATATTAAAGGATCTACTTCTTTTCAACAATTAAGAATAGTGAATGGTACATTGACATCTACTTTTCGCGAAACAGCTCTCCTACAAGGTTTATTAAGTAGAGATAATAATTGTGAGCTATGTTTAGCAGAAGGGACTATTTATCAAATGCCATCATCACTTCGTAGATTATTTGCTACTATATTAACTGTTTGCAATCCTAACAATCCACAGTTCTTATGGAATAAATTCAAAAGTTATATGGTTGAAGATTTCATACAACAAGGTACGTCATCTATTAATGCTGAAATAAAAACATTACAATGTATAAATTCTATATTAGAACCATTGAACAAAAGTATAAATGATCACCAATTAGTATCATTTGATATAAGCATAAAAGAAGATGAAAGATTAACTAGAGTAATCTCTGAAGAGCTACAGAATCATAGTAATCATAATGACACATTTGACGTAAATTTTTTGAATAAAGAGCAACTATATGCTTATAATATAATTTTAGATCGAATTTTTAACCATGATAGTGGAATTTTTTTGTTGATGGACCTGGTAGGACAGGTAAAACATATTTATATAAAGCTTTATTGATAGCTGTAAGATCAAGAAATCTTATTGGTATAGATACAGCCTCTTCTGGAGTTGCTGCTTCTTTATTACCAGGCGGTAGAATTGCACATTCTAAATTTAAAATTCCTTTAGATATAAATGATAACGTTGATTGTTCAATTAGTAAACAATCTGCATTAGCAGACCTTTTTAGAATGGCAAAATTAATCATCTGGGATGAGGCACCATTGGTTAATCGTCGCACTGTCGAAGCTTTAGATAAAATGTTAAGAGATATAAATGAAATAGATGTACCATTTGGTGGAAAAGTTATTGTATTAGGCGGTGATTTTCGACATGTTTTACCAATTGTTCAAAGAGGTAAAAAAGAAGATATAATACAAGCCAGTTTAGTTTTTTCATATTTGTGGCCTTCTTTTACCCGTTTATCATTGATACAAAATATGAGAGCTCAATTAAATCCATTATTTTGTAATTATTTACTTTCTGTCGGAAATGGTACAGAAAAAGAACACTCTTGTCAAATGATCACACTTCCACCTGATATAACAATAAAATTTAAAGACGAATTTCAATCTTTAAAACATTTGATTCGTGTTGTTTTCCCAAATATAAAAAATTATACAGAAAATTTAGACAGTATGATTAATAGAGTTATTTTAACACCAAAAAATGAATATGTAGATCAAATAAATAATATTTTACTCTAGGAAATTCCTGGGGAAATGTTTACATACTATAGTTTCGATGAATCTATTGATAAATCTGAACAAAGTATTCAAGAAGATTTTTTAAACACGTTAACTCCAAATGGTATTCCCCCACATGAACTTATTTTAAAACAAAATTGTCCTATTATATTATTTCAAAATATTAATCAATTTGAAGGTTTATGTAATGGAATAAGGCTTATTTGTAGAAGATTTGACAGAAATATAATTGATTCAGAAATTTCTGTTGGCGAATACTGTGGAAAGCGAGTGTTCTTACCTAGAATTCCATTTATACCACTTGAAAGTGATAAAACTTCAATTCCTTTTAAAAGGACTCAATTTCCAATTCGTCCTTGTTTTGCAATGACAATAAATAAATCACAAGGTCAAATTTTAGACTTTGTTGGACTATATCTTCCAGAATGTGTATTTTCTCATGGACAATTATATGTTGCTTTGTCTAGAGTTAAAACAAGTAAAGCTATAAAAGTTTTGATAAAGTCATTAGACAAATCTAATGCTCATGATACCTGTACAAAAAATGTTGTTTACCAAGAAATTCTTGCTCTTATCACATCTTCATAGCTATTCTGGAAATACTATAAAGTGATTGTTTTATATTGATAATATCAAAAGCATTTAGAATATTGCCTCTCCATTTTTACATTTGCATGTTTGA
Organism: Fraxinus americana; assembly: GCA_035079005.1. Taxonomy (NCBI): domain Eukaryota; kingdom Viridiplantae; phylum Streptophyta; class Magnoliopsida; order Lamiales; family Oleaceae; genus Fraxinus; species Fraxinus americana. The sequence goes on along the minus strand of CM068715.1, from coordinate 16,949,991 downwards.
ATCAAAATAAATTGTTAAACATTATAGCCTGAAACAACATAAAGTACTCATGTTTTAGATATTACAGTCTATTATTTCGGTTGCAATTTTTTTCCTTTTTTATTTACAAATTAATTCACCTTATATTTGTTTAGCTTCCTCTTCTACATGTATGAATATAAAAGAAAAAAATTGAAAACAATATTCAAAAAAGACGATAGTAAATTAGACATTCGGATTAAGCTCTAAATCTTATGCTTATTACATTACTATCTTACTTTTTGCATTATTTACTTCTGTGTTCCTAGTATAATAATTTATAGTAAAAGAAAATATTGAAGATGATGATAGTTTGTATTTAGCTTAGTGTAAATTAAAATGTAGAGAATTTTTGTGTTGGTAGGTCACAAGCTTGTTATACTAAGAAAAATGGAATGATATAATTTTGTATTTAATACATTTTATTTCTTTCAGCAATTTTAATGTTGGATGAACTTTTTTGTATTAAAATTTTGTGCAATCTAGGTAATATTTTAGAATTGTTATAGTGATATGATGATATTAGTATATAGTATGTCATTATTCATCAATCAAACATATATATAGTCTTCAGATGCTACAATTTTCTCCTTCATAAATAAAAACTAAAATGTCCCTCAACTGGATGCTAAAACTTGGATATTCATCTATTAACAGGTGGTATTTAAAGTTTTGATAGACACTTCCTGAGTTTTATGCATCTAATTATTTTCTTTAGGATTGATAACAATACAGCTTGTTATACTCATAGAAATTGACTATGTGGATTTTAACTTTGTGTAGTTATTTTATTATCTTACGTCAAAAACTTCTTTATTTATAATAAATTTTGTTTGACGAAAATTGATTTCTGACTAATTCATTTAGAATGATTTTGGACGAATTAGTTCATGTTTCTAGATTTTGTAAATTTGGTATTGTTAAACCTCAAATTTGTTTCTTCATAACATTTTTAAGTGATGATTACATTGAGTAAGAAATGAGCTTTTATTGGTTGTTTGATGAGCTATGAATCCAAATTAACTTTGGATATGTCAGTTTTATATTTATCTTTTGTTAAAAAAATCTGAAGAGGTAGCCATGGATGAAAAAAAATACAAAATTAGTATGGAGTTTTATATAGATTAATATGATGTTTGAAATGTAATTGTTATTAGAATTTCTTCAAAACTTCAGTTGTAGAACAAATAAACATAAGAATTAGATTACTATTAGTTTGCAATATTATTTCTTATAATTGATAGTTCAGACATATCTTTCATAAAATTATTATTTCTCTTTTAATTGTTGGTTTGACTAATTAACTAGCTGTCTTTCCTTTTTTTTTATATATACAATCCAGATTGAGAAGCGGTATGATGACAACCTTAAACAGAATAAGACATACTATAGTTCATGATATGGCAGTAAAATGGTACCCTTATTTTCACTCTTTTTTGTACTTCTATTTTAACCTTATCAATGCTTTTATCAAAGAAATAAAACAATCCTATAATAAAATACTATTTTGTTTTCCTTCTGTTAGTAAACACTCGCAAGAAAGAAATAAGTTTTATGTTGCCTTCATCATGGATACAATAAAAGCATCAACATGCCTTTGTGTTCGGCAAAACACCAGCGTCCGTTTGTGCTCATGCAAAGTGCACACAAATGTGTCTCCGTGCACATGGACAGAGGTATGATGTGCCTTCGTACACAAGACACTCTGCCCATTGAGGCACCATCATGCCTCTATGTTGACCAGCGTGACTCTGTCCATGTGCACAATATGTCTCTGTCGTCCACGGAAGTATCAACGTGCTTCCATACCTCACTGCATGCATAGCACAATGCATTAGCATGCTTATATCTCTGTGTATACAGACAGAGACACATATTAGATTATAGTTCAATGATTTATCTTATAATTAATAGTTAACATATATGTTTCATAAAATTATTAGTTTTCTTTTAATTATTCGGTTCACTAACTACCTGTCTTTCCTTTTTTTCATGTACAATCCACTATATGGTGATAAGCTTAGACACAATGAAATATACTATAGTTCATGCTATGGTAATGATACCATTTTTTTTACTTCTCTTTTACCTTATGAATACCTCAATCAAAGAAGTAAACCATGTAATAAATACTACTTTGTTTTCCTTCTGTTAGTAGAAATTGAATTACTTCAACTAATTTTTTTAACTGCAGGAAAACAAGTAAGTTTTATGTCGCCTCCGTCTGCGACATAATGAAAGCACCAGCATGTCTTTCAGCTGATGCGGTGTGCACACAGACGCACGATGTGTCTCTGTATGATGGACAGAAGCACATTCTACACGGACACACCAGAGTGTCCAAACGCCTTTGTCCTCGTGTATACACTGTCGTTGCCTTAGCAGCGTGCCTCTGTGCACGCGGATGGAAGCACGGCGTGCCTCCGTTCTCGTGCACAGAGGTAAGCTTTCGCTGCCTTAGTAGCGTGCCTCCGTGCAAGCGGACGGAGGCACGACGTGCCTCCGTTCTCGTGCACGGAGAAACGGCACCAGCACAAAGACAACAGCGTGCTTCCATACGTAGCTTGCCTCCATGCATTTGCACGAAAGCACAACATGGCTCCGTCCAACAAATGCATACTTTGCTTTTAGAAACACTTCTCTATGAAGGAAAAAATATAAACTGCATGATACATCCAATGTTTACAGACTATAACCAAGTGTTAGAGTATACAGAACTCTTAACAAGTCAAGTTCTATTACCTTCAAAATTAAGAAAATTTTCTATTTCTAACTTCCATGCTTAATTCCCAATGTTTTATTGTTGAAAACTATTCTCATGGATAGGATCCAAACTACAAGCAGTGCAAATACTTGCCTAAGCAGCTACAAGCAATTCACAGTGGGTACACTAAACATATCATTCAAACTCCATAGGTCTCATTAATTTAGGAGGTAAGTTAAACTATATATCTTGCATTATAGTTTTACTAACTGAAATAATATTTTAGTAAAATTGAAGCAAAAAAATTTACAAAAAAAACCTTACACCTCTGTTTTATTTTTTGCATTATACACAAACCTCTCTTTAACCTTTCCTCAATTTTGCTAATCGTTAGCTATTAAACAAAACAAGTATGTTTTTAGATCAAATATTAGATTTATTCAACGTAATATTGTAGCGTTCTCATTATCATTTCAATTAAATAAAGCATTTAATCAAAATATTGTTATATTTAGTCATAGCACACAGAGACACACGGAAAGTATCAAGTATAAGTTTAAAATCAGACATCCATGCCTTGAAACTGCTTTTTTCCAAAATTATTCATGCCATGGATGCTCTAAGCTAGATTCTAGAGAAACTCCAACATTCAACTTCAACAAATAATGTAGCCTGATTAGACTAAGCATATCATTCAAATTATGTAGCCTGATTAATTTTCAAGATAAGTTCAACTATATATCTTGCATTATAATTCTACTAAGTAAAATAATATTTTAGCAAAATCGAGACAAATAAATTTACAAAACACATTTCACACCTTTTTGTTTAATTTTTTGCACCATATAAAAAGCCTACTGATTTATATAAAAAATTAATAAGTAAAATAAGTCTGATTAAAATCCAATACCTCTATTTCCAATTATTTCGATTAATTATTTAACCCTAGCTCTATCTCCAATTTAGACAATTTTGTAACTATAACTAGATAGATATCAATATTTGGAATAAAATAAAATTATACTGACTATCAAATTACAAAAACAATACGGCAAACAAACTTTAATTTATATTTTTGCTGTAGTTTGACTGCAGCTTTCTCACTTATTCACCCATTTTTCCAGCAAAAAGTACAAGTATTATGTTTATCTCTTCTTTCTGATCTTATCTACAAAAAATATCTACAAAAAATTCTATATATATATGTGCTTACTTTACTACTTCACAAATGCTTCTACGCTAAGAAAGAAGAAATTTATGCTTTCCAAGGTATGCATAACTTTTCAATATTTGTCCATTCATTGATTTCATATTGTTTACGATTTTTTATTCCTCTTGAAGACTCAACAAATTCAACAAGATGGCAGAGAATTACAAGTTAATTTCAGACATCAATCCAACTGAAAGAAATTGGCAGACAAAAGTGATTGTTGCCGAGAAAATGTCTCCTAAACAAGCAAAGAACAGCAATAGCAAATATCAGAACATGGTGCTCATGGATTTCAGCGTAAATACCTCTGTAAACTATATATAACCCATCAAATATTAAAATATCACTTAATATATTTATACCATTTTTTATTTTTTATTTCTTGTCTATGATAGGGAAACAAAGTGCAGGCAACATTGTATGATGGTAATATTACAGCATTTGAAGATGAGCTTTTATTAGGCAAAACATATCTTATCTCCAATGCAATTGTGAATAATACAAAACCTGAGTACAGATCTTTAAATGGTGACTTCCAATGGACAATCATTGAATAAACTCGAAACCAAGAAGTGAACGAGAATAATATGGAATTTCTGTTCTCCACATACACATTCACCCCTTCTGATCAACTCGAAAAATACATGGATTGCAACAACGATATAAGTAATTCTCTAATCTTTAGATTTTTCCATATCTATACCTTATATTTTTCTTTCAGTCATTCATTTGTTATATGTTTTATTATCTATTGATTTGTCATTATATATAATATCTATCTAGACATCCTTGCTGTTGCCATTGATGTGAAGCCAAAAAGACTTATTCAAACAAGATATGGAAGCCAAACATATGTACAAGATGTTGTATTAATTGATAAAAGCTTCAATACAATAATCTTAACTATGTGGGATAGTTATGTAGAAAAAGAATGCATTCTTCTGGCAGAGAGAATTGTTAAAAGGCCTGTGATCTTAGCTAACATGCTCAAAGTTTTATCTTTCAATGGTAACTTTTTCCATCTTTCTATCCAATTATTTTTTATCCATAATAAATTTGTATTAATCTATATGGTAACTTTTTCCATCTTTCTATCCAATTATTTTTTATCCATAATAAATTTGTATTAATCTATATAAAATACTGCAGGCCTTACATTGTCAACTAAAATCAATAGCACCTTCTTCATAGATGCTGCATTTAACAAAGTTGCGGAGTTTAGAGCATGGTAAAACTATTATCTTATACTTTACATTACTTTATATTACCTAAATATCATTAACTATGTTAAATTCAAAAATTTTATAATGCAAGGGTGGAAGCACACGCTGAAGAGCTCAAGGAATTCACACTAGATAAATGTATTCTAGTAACTCCAACAAAATTATCTCGTCCAAGCCACAAAAAATTTACTCAAATACAGAATATAAAAGGCCGATTGCTAGGGGTAACTTATTTAAATTCTATAAATACTATTTATTCATCTTTGCTATCTTATTTTTCTTAATAATTATGACTATTTTAACAGCGCAAATACTTTTGGATTAAATCCAAGGCAACCATCATAGCAAGAAAACAAAGTTACTGGTATATGTCTTGTGCTAATTGTAATAAAATTAGCAATGCTGATTTTGGTCAGACTTTTGCTTGTATCCATTGCAAATATCCTTCATCTAAGGCCGTTCCAATGTAATAATAAATACATTCCCACCAATATATACCATATTTTGTTTAATTTGATATATATTATCTTATTCCAATTTTTGAATCATGATAAAGTCCATTTCCATTTTTATAGAGCAACTGCTAATGTGGAGCTAGAGGATGTTACTGGAATGTTAATTGCAAGCGCAATTGGTGACTTTGCCGAGATTCTATTAAAGCATGATGCGGAGAGTTTAATGAACAATTCAAAATTGGTAAAACATATATTATTCTTGCTTATCTCATATTTTAATTGCTCATTATTAAATTGCTCACTCTATTAATAAAATGAAATTTTCAGGGAAATGATCTAAACATAGAAGAATCTATCCATCCTGAAGAACAAATATTCTATGTGAAAGTCACACAGCTAGAACAAAATACTGCTGAATACAAGTATGAAGTTGTATTTGTTCTCGATGCATCCTCTACTGCTACTAATACAACAGAAACAACAAGTGACACAAACATCATTCAAGATGACAACAATTATGATATTCATGATATTTCACAGCCATCTGCTAAACGTTCTTTGTACGAACCTTCATCTGTTGCTAATGTAGATGTTGTGACAAAAAAAATGACTTTCAGTTGTGATGATGTTGCACAGAAAGGAAAGCTAGACTAACCATGGTCTTGAATACAACATGAATGCCACAGGTTAAAAGGTTGAAGTGTTTACTTTGCTATCTCCATCTAGCCGTTTTATTTTGTAGCATCATCCACAAAAACTTCATCCCCTTTTGATTTGTAAATTAGTTTTCTTTCGATGAATACTTTTGCAAGAAGTTATGTAAAAAAAATGATGATACTTTTAGTTTGTAACTTATATGATGGAGACTTATGTAACAGAGTTATAATAATTTTAAAATATATGTAAAACAACCTTTGTTTGCTATCAAATATATCTTTTACCATGATATGAACAATCTTAATTTTTAATCCTGAAATTTATAGCAATTAAGATAAAAGCAGCGTGCCTCCGTACACGCGGACGGAGGCTCTACGTGCCTCTGCCTCCGTTCGCGTGTATGGAGCCACGTTACAGTGTGATTCCATGCAGAACGAAGGTCTCTGTTCGTGTGTATGGAGCCACGTTACGGTGTGCTTCCAGGAGGCATGCCGTTAAGACAGGACCCACACTGCACACGGTGTGCCTCCGTACACTAGAACGGAGGCATGTCATTAAGACAAAGATAAAAGCACCGTGCGTCCATGCACACCTACGTGCCTCCATTCGCATGCACACACGGTGTGCCTCCGTCCACGCATACAGAGGCACGAGTTGCGTCCCCTCCACATATATCATTGAAATTCCTAATATTTAATTAAAGGAAAAAAAGCATACAAAATAAATTTTCATATCAGTAGTAGTAGTGATAATACAAGTAATAATAATGCAATTTACTTCATATTTAATATATTTTTTTATATTCAATATATTTTCAATTAAATCATTTTAAGCAAATATTAGTTTTAATATTAATAATAACACTCTCAGCTAGCATTCAATTACCTCCTCCTCACAATTTCACCTACCAAACTTTCTCTTCCTTCTTTGATTATCCAACAAAATTTTCATTTCTTTGCACCTCATCTTCTCCACTCCAATTTACAAATTTTAACATCAATCGTTCAAATTTTCTAAGTGCAAAAAAAAAAAAGGTAAATTTTATTACCTTCAAATCTTCTAAGCGCAAGAAAACAAGTGCAAGAAGAAGCAACACGCTGCGCATGGCTCCGGGCACACAGGCAGAGGCACGGTGTGGCTCCACCTGCGCACACGGAAGTGTGCTACCATGCGTGCCTCCATGCACACGTAGGGAGGCACAACGTGCCTCCACCCACGTACACGGAAGCGTGTTACCACGCGTACGAGGCACGCCGTGCCTCCGTAGGCATAGACGGAGGAGCCTCAAGCCGGCGGAGCTTTTTATCTCGGCATTATATATTTAAGTGAATTTTTATCAGTAGTAGTAGTGATAATACAAGTAATAATAATGCAACTTACTTCATATTTAATATATTTTTTTATCTTCAATATATTTTCAATTAAATCATTTTAAACAAATATTAGTTTTAATATTAATAATAACACTCTCACCTACCACTCTCCTACCACTCAACTATCTCTTCCTCACAATTTCACCTACCAAACTTTCTCTTCCAACAAAATTTTCATTTCTCTACACCTCATCTTCTCCACTCCAACTTACAAATTTCAACATCAATCCTTGCAAAAAAAAGGTAAATTTTATTAGATGCTTCAAATTTTCTAAATGCAAGAAAAGAAGTGCAACAAGAAGCGGCACCTACGCACGTCTCCGTGCACGTGGGCGGAGGCACGGCGTGCCTCCCGTCGCGTACACAGAGGTGTGCTGCAGTGCACGGAGCATGGAGGCACGGCGTGCCTCCTTGCACGTGCACGGAGGCACGCTGCTGGTCGTGCTTCCGTGCACGCGGACGGAGGCATGGCGTGCCTCCACCTACGTGGACGGAGGCACGACCAATTTTTATCTTCATTCTGTTTCGAGTTCTGCCCCCCCTCTCCCCCTTTTTAATGATTTTTCTTTACATTTTAATTTATTTTTATCAGTGGATTTGGTATATATAGATCTTATATTGTCGCTGATAGTAGACATATATTCAGCATGTCTAGATATATATAATTAGTAGAACATGTGAGATCAAATAGCTTGCTATGTGATATCAGAAAAGAGGATTTCTCAATGAGTTAAATAGCTTACCTAAAAAATTAATAGTATGAAAATGCTGCCTATGTTAGTTCAATTCTTCTGGAGTGGCCAAGGAACCATTCTTGCAGAAATAAATACACATTTGAAGATTAAAACTGGTAGATTGTATATTGATACTGAATTAAAGATCCGTTTTCGGTTAGCTCGGATGTTATATTATTTTTGGAATGAAAAGAGCGACAGTTAGAGTCGAATATCCAAATAAAAATTCATTTCGAAATTTTTGAAATGTGTTAGAGTTCCTAACAAAAAAAATGTTTATACTAAATTCTATGTCGGCCCCTTCCTGATGAAAAAAAAACTTTACAATTACCTTTTTATAGATATTGCTGGTCACAATTTTATGGATTAAACAATCTGATCACACTTTTGCTGTCAATTCCCATCATACGAGAAAGAGTATGACTCTCAAAACAACCCAGCACAGAGTGCTAACCAGTAATAGGTTTAAGAGTGTTTATTCTGTTGGTTTCAATTGCACGTTTAGTAGGTTCTTGCTGTAGGATTTCATGCCTTTTATAGGTCTATTTAGTGGTCATGTTCTTGTTGATTCTTCTTCTATTTTGCTTCACAATCTTCTGTTTTACCTTCATATTAATTGATATGGTATTAAATTTTCTTTCCTAGCAGATTTTATATACTACAAAATATGTTTATTCTCATGTAATAAATACAAAATGACATATAAGCACAAGAGGTAAAATATATTTTTATAACTGTGTAATCCTATAATTTTTACATTGAATTGTGTATTTTTGTAATTTTTGTAGATGTCTTTGGAATATAAATTATCTGCAGATCACTGGTTTTCGGCAACCATAGGACAATTTCCAAATTGTAGATACGTAAAAGATTTTACAGATTTTATCAATTCTGATCAATATGCTCTATGTAGTAATTTTCATGCCTTTATGGATGGAATTATATATAGACGAGAAGAAGATCAACACTTCAGTAGCAAGTTAATTCACGAATTCATAATGAGACTTATAGATTCTGGAAAAAAGAATGAACTTTGGGTGAAATTAAATAACCATTTTGCACGCTTTAGTCTACAAGAATTTTGTCTTATTACAGGATTACCTTGTCACGACATATCTGTTGATCTTGACTTACATGATAATCGACTGAGATACCAATATTTTCATGGTATTAAGAGAATTACTATGAATATGCTATATCAAACATTTCATCTCTGCGAAGACGAAAATGATAAATTTAAACTGGAATTGGTAATGATAGTGGAATGTGTTTTGAAACCGACTGGAAGATATATTGATTACAGAACACTAGGTATGGTTGAAGAGCTTAACAATTTCCTACAATTGCCATGGAGTCGTAAAGCATATTTTGTGTTGCTAAATTCACTGCAAGAATCTCAACTACATAGAGCACAAAGAGTAGAAGAAAATCAACAAATTGAATGTAAATATGCATTGCATGGATACCCACTTGCCTTCCATGTATGTTTTTGCATTCTTTATTTTTCACAAATATAGTATATATACCTAATTTTTATAATCTTTATATATAATTTTATAATTTTTATATTCAATTATCTCAGTATTGGATATATGAAGCTTTTCCACGGATTGGAAAAAAATTTGGACGGCGTAAATACAAAACATTGCAATTTCCAAGAATGCATAGGTGGAAACCGAATAGATTTTGGACAGAAAATATAGTTAAACAATTTTTAGATAATGAAGAGGTAATTAAATTATTTAATCATATTTCTTTACTAAATATTATATTTTTTGTTGTCTTTTTACAATAAAGTATTTGAATTTTCGATGGCAGATTGAAGTTATTGCAGTCTTGCACTCTACTGATGAAGAATTGCAAACAGCATGGTATACAACTCTTTCACTACCAAATGACAACCAGCATAATGTATGAGATGTCATTGCAGGTAGAAATATGAACAATGTAACAGAAGAAATCCCTGCAAATACATTACCTGGACCAGGCCCAAGTTCTAGCTCCAATTACGTTGCACAAGCTGGGGAAAATTCCAGCTGTAATTACATAACAAAAGAAGAGATGGAGAATATGTTTCACACATATAGACAACATGTAGTATCAGATGTATTAAATTTGTGTGACAATTTGCAAGCAAACATTGTTGAACAACAGGAGAGTCGTTACGAGGCAATTCTTCGCAAGCAACAACAGTTATTTGAACAGCAACAAAAATGGCACCAAGATAACTTCCAACAGCAACAACAACAGTATCAAGACATGCAATTCAACATGTAGAATTATATAGATACAAGTTTAGTTTCAGTGAGGTCTTACATAGATGAAGAAAATAAGAATATGATGAATACAATATCAGGTTGGAAGACAAATATGGAAGGTATTATGGCTTCCTTCCAGGAAGATATTCATCCCCAACAAAGTATAATCGCAAAGGATGTTTCAACATTTCAACAAGTAGAAGAAGTTCAAGATGTTGAAAGATTAACCAAAAACAAAAAACGTCAAAAATCTTGGACAAGTTATGCATTCGAAAGTACTTTGTAAGATTATGATATGGAAAAATATATTGTCCTTAGAGATTGGATATCAAAGAATCCACCAGGGTAAATAATCTAACTTAAATATTAACATTTTAGTTTCATTGATTTAAAACTAATTTCAATTATCTTATTTTATGCAAATCATATTTGGATGAAGGAGGTGGCAATCTCCACAGCAGAGAGGTTATGAAAAGTATAATGGATATAAGAGAAGATATCAGTACTAAGGTTACTAATATTACTTCATCATTGATTATACTCAATATATTTCATTTATAGTTATTTATTCCGTCAATTAATATATTCTATTTAATTTATTAGAATCTTGATGTGGAATTAAATTTGTTGAGGCGGCTTATCAAAGAAGGTTGCACCCGTCTTTCAAAAGAATATGTAATTCTTGATTTTGGATTTGAAGCTGAATGTGCTCATGAATTGACAATGCATAGAAGTAGAAAACAAGGAATTACAAGTAAAGATTCATCACTGAATCTTCATCATCTAGAACAATATGTAAATGGCTTTTTCCCATCAAATGGTCTCCCATGGTTAGCATGTAATTACTTATTAATTCCATGCTTCTATCCGGGAAACAATTGGTATCTCTACCGTATGAGCTTTCGAGAATGGAAATTCCAAATATATGATTGTAGCCATAGTGTTCATACCACACAAGAAGTCATGGCTCATGCAGATGCAACATTAAATATCGTCCATTTATTATTACTGTCAGAACTCTCCGTCAGTCCAGTTATAAAGAAACATTGAAACAAGCGACTGGAAATAGAGATTATACCCTTCTTACCTTGTACGAATAAAGGGTAAATATCATTTACTTACTTTTCATCTCACTTTTATTTTATAACTAATTTATTCTGATAAAAAAATTTCTCTTCTTCCATAGGCCAAATTGTGGAATTTTTGTGCTAAAGTACATAGAGTGCTTCATTTTTGGATATCCTATTGTATTAGTTTCTCCAGACAAAATGACTATATACAGACGAAATATGCTACTAGACATTTGCAGCAATCAATACTTTCTACGACATCTTAACGTCAATGCTCCAACTTAAATTCAATAGGAAAAACTTCCAATTCACAGTATCATTTTTCAGCAGTGGTACTGGTTCATCAATTGCTAATATCAGAGAAAGTTGTTTATTTTACATTTTATCATTTCATGCTTATCAATTTATGAAAAATAGGATTTTCTCGACTATAATCAATTTCTGTATAAGTTGTAAAAAAACATCCCTTGGCTACCATCTATTATTTGTTCTAAACTTCGTCCAACACAGTAATAAATTACTAGCATGCTAAGAATTTATAAGATTAGGTGATGTAATACATTGTTGGAAATATTGAATGAATGAAAATCAATTTCTCTGAATGAATGAATGAAAATCAGTTTCTCTGAATGAATGAAAATCAGTTTCTCCTCCATCCTCCATCCGTTTGAAACTCCTCATTCATTTTCATTAATATTGTAACTCCTCATTCATATCACTCTCCATTCATGGCATTAAAGGGCTGGCTCTTCCTCTATGGCTATAAATAGTGGAGCTCTCAGATGGAAGAATACACAACAAAAACACAAGAAGCTGTGAACAGAAAACTCCCGTTTCCTCCACCTTCCAGTTTCCAGTTTTTTTTTTTTTTCTTCTTCTTTTGCTTGATTCGTTTGAGAGATAGACACAGCTGGTTCGTAGGTCGATAACGTAGTGCAACGTGGACCGATAACCGATTATATCCTGGGAATCGAACACCGATCAAAACCCGCGCACTCCCCGGTGAGGCGCGAATTCGATTTAAGGAAACCGTGTGAACACGGGCCTTCTGGGCTTGATTGATTTACTTTTATTCAACTCTAATGTATCCAAAAAGCTTAAATCTAAATCGTGGTGGATCTTAATCATTCTCGCTTCATCATTGAAAAAAATAGAAATAGTCTCTCATCTTCTTTTTTTCCTGTCAGAAAGTCTTTGCTAAATTTTTTTTTCCCTTCATGTGTTTTCCTAATTTCTAGTTACTATTTACATAACATGCTTTAAGTTAGATTTCAAGTTGATAAAGATTTTGGAAGGAAAAAGAAAAAAAAATTTTACGTGCAGTTGTGGGTTTTTTGTTAACAAAGGTGGTTTTTGCATGAATTTGGATGGTTTGCATGGTATTTACATGGTTTTGCATGATTGGTAATTATTTCCAATTATTTTTAATCATTGGTAATGATTGGGTAATTGTTTGACAATTATTTAGATTATTAGTAATGATAATATGATTATTTAATTATTTCCAATTATGTTATAATGATTGATAATGATTGTGTAATGTTTAAATAATTATTTGATTTCTTATGATTGCCTAATTATTTTACAATTATAGGTAATGATTATGTGATTAAATCATTTGGTTATCATTATCATACAATTTTTAATTGCTAGTTATTATTGCTTCATCATTAGTATATGATTGGTTTACTTAATCATTGAATAATGATTTTCTAATTCATGTTAAATAATTGATAAGTTGTTGATAATTTGACTAAATAATTTTCTCTCATTTCAATTCCGAAATTTATTCCGAATTGATAACATAGATTTTGAATCTATTTCTAGTTTACAAACTCACTATTGTTCTAAACGTTTTGTTGTCGTTCTTTAAGGTTAAATGGCGTCACATGGAAATGACGATGTGAACAACAACACTGTTGGTACCGGTGTACCAAATCCTGCGATGACTGTTGTCAACCCTGTGGGGACCTCGACTAGCATTCCTTCTGTTGATGGGACTATTGGTGGCGGAATTCCTCATGTTGGAGTGAACCCCACTTTGCCTACGGCTGCGGCCTCGGCAATTCAATTTGGCACAATACCTTTGCCAGTACCTAGGGCCGCGGCCTCGGTACCTTTGCTACCGTTTCCGGCTCAATTTCCGGTGAATCATGCAATTCGACCGGATAAATTTGCTGGCACTGATTTTAAGACATGGCAGAATAAGATGATTTTTTATCTTACTACTTTGGGCCTTGCACGTTTCCTCACCGATGATGCCCCTGTCGTGGCTGAAAACGACACTGATATGCATAGGCGTGCGGCTTGGGATGCATGGAAAAGTGCTGATTTTTTGTGTCGTAACTATGTACTACGTGTATGTGGTAAAGAAGTCTGCTAAGGAGCTTTGGAAATCCTTAGAAAAGAAGTACAAGTCCGAGGATGCTGGGTCTAAGAAATTCTTGGCCAGTCGGTGTATGGACTTCGAAATGGTTGATTCACGTTCAGTGGTGAGCCAAGTACAGGAATATCAAGTGCTCTTACAAGAAATGCATGCTGAGGGTCTGATTATGTCAGAATCTCTACAGGTGGCTACTGCTATTCATAAGCTACCTCCTCAGTGGAAGGCTTTCAAAAGCTATTTGCAGCATAAGAGGAAAGAGATGTCTTTCGAGGATTTAATTATCAAGCTGCGCATTGAGGAGGATAACAAAGGAATTTGAATGTAAGTCGTGGAATTCTTACTCGAGAAAGCTAATGTATTGGAACATGGTCAAAGTTCTGGTACGAAGAAAGGTCTATCCTTTAAAGCCAAACATGGTAACGGAATTGGAAAGACAAAAAGACCATGAAAGGGTCTCATTGAAGCCTACCGTGTGGTAGGGAAGAAGCCTAAGTTCCAGTTCAATGGAAAGTGCTTCAATTGTGATAAAGTTGGGCATCGATCAAGAGATCACGTCACCGCGAAGGGATAACAAACGGCCGCCCTCGTGCTAATATGGTTGGAAATGAGAGAGATCATCTCTCGATGACATGTCTGACCTAAATCTCACACTACATGATTAGTGAGGTTAACCTGGTAGGGTCTAACCCTAAGGAGTGGTGGCTAGACACTGGGGCCACTTGTCATGTCTGCTCCAACAGGAGTATGTTAACTACTTTTACACCAGTTACAAATGGTGAAAAGTTGTTTATGGGAAATTCTGCAACTTCTGAAGTGCTTGGTAAAGGCAAGGTAATCCTGAAGATGACCTCTGGCAGAGAGCTTACTCTAACTAATGTGTTGTACGTGCCAGAGATTCGCAAGAATCTGGTTTCTGGGTCTCTTCTGAGCAAGAATGGTTTCCGCATGGTAATTGAAGCGGATAAG
Organism: Fraxinus americana; assembly: GCA_035079005.1. NCBI lineage: Eukaryota > Viridiplantae > Streptophyta > Magnoliopsida > Lamiales > Oleaceae > Fraxinus > Fraxinus americana. The sequence continues at coordinate 16,934,937 of CM068715.1, read as the reverse complement.
CTAGTGATCACAAAAATAGGAGTTTATATTGGAAAAGGCTATATGACTGATGGCCTGTTCAAATTGAATGTAATTGCTGTAACCCCAACTATTATGAATAATGAGAAAACTCCTTCTGTTTACTTGCTTGAGTCATCTAATCTATGGCATGGTAGATTAGGTCACGTAAATTACAATGCATTACGTAGACTAAGCAAACTAAACTACTTGCCTAGGTTTCAAATTGATTCAAATCAGAAATGTGAAACCTGTGTTGAGGCTAAGCTTACTAGGTCTTCGTTTCATAGTATTGAAAGAAGTACCGAGCCTTTGGGACTAGTCAACAGTGATGTGTGTGACTTGAAATTTGTCCAAACACGAGGCGGCAATAAGTACTTTATTACTTTTGTCGACGATAGCATGAGATATTGTTATGTGTACTTGTTGAAAAGTAAAGACGAAGCTATCGATAAATTCATTCTTTATAAGAATGAAGTTGAAAATCAACTTAGCAAGAAAATAAAGGTACTACGAAGTGATCGTGGTGGTGAATATGAATCACCATTTGGTGAATTTTGTGCTAAACATGGAATAATTCACCAAACTACCACACCATATTCACCTCAGCAGAACGGAATTGCTGAGCGTAAGAATCGAACGTTAAAAGAAATGATGAATGCTATGTTGATTAGTTCTGGATTGTTACAGAACATGTGGGGAGAAGCTATTCTTTCAGCGAATTACATTTTGAATAAAGTATTAAGAAAGAATATGGATAAGACTCCGTATGAACTTTGGATGTGCCTGAACACCATCGTATAAATACTTACGAATGTGGGGTGTCTTGCCAAAGTTGTGGTGCCTCCTCCTAAGAAAGTCAAGATTGGACCTAAGACTGATCGTGTGTTAATTGGTTATGCACAAAATAGTAGTGCATATAGGTTCCTTGTGCATCATTCGAATGTACCTGATATTCATCCGAACACGATTATGGAGTCTAGGAATGCACAATTCTTTGAGAATATATTTCCTTGTAAATCTCATAAACAGTTAACTCCTGTTAAACGGACTATGGAATCTTCTGCTACGGCAGCAGTAAAGATCCAGTTGAAGAAGATGAGGATGAGCCTAGACGGAGCAAAAGGACCAAAACTACTAAGACGTTTGGCCCTGATTTCCTCACATATTTAATGGAGAATGATCCTCAAAGCTATAAAGAAGCTATATCATCTCCAGATGGTCATTTGTGGAAAGAAGCCATCAAGAGTGAAATCGATTCTATTCTTACGAATCATACCGGGAATTAGTAGATCTTCCACTCAGGCAAAGTTAAGCTTTGGGCTACAAGTGGATCTTCAAGAAGAAGATGAAAGCCGATGGCTCTATTGATAAATATAAAGCTCGGCTAGTAATCAAAGGTTATAAGCAAAAAGAAGGCTTAGATTACTTTGATACTTATTCTCCTATTAATAGAGAATAACTTCTATCCGATGATAATTGCTATTGCATGTACCTTGCGAAACTGGAAATACATCGGATGGATGTAAAAACAGCCTTTCCTATATGGAGATTTGAATGAAGAAATCTATATGGAGCAACCGAGAGGGGTTTTTGGCTCCAGGTCAAGAAAGGAAAGTACAGAATCGGTTAAATCGCTTTATGGTTTAAAGCAAGCACCGAAGCAATAGCATGAGAAGTTCGATAATGCTATGATTTCTAGTGGGTTTAGAATCAATGAGTGCGACAAGTGTGTATATGTGAAGGACACTAATGATGGATATGTCATATTGTGTCTGTATGTCGATGACATGCTCATTTGCTGAGCCTCCGATAAGATTATCAAAGCCACTAAGCATATTTTAAACTCAAAATTTGACATGAAAGACATGGGTCTTGCGGATGTCATTTTGGGAGTAAAAATCACTCGAACATCAAATGGACTTGCGCTATCTCAATCTCATTATATCGATAAGATACTAGACAAGTTCAACAAGTCAGATACGGCTGTGGCCGACTCCGGATTGATTTGAGTCTCCACTTATCCAAGAACACCGGTGATGGTGTGTCACGTTGGAATATTCTCGATAATTGGGAGTTTAATGTATTTGATGACTTGTACAAGACCGGATATAGCATACTCGGTTAGCGTATTGAGTCGCTACACGAGTAACCTGTGTGCTATCCACTTTGGAGAGCCATTTTCGGGGTGTTACATTATTTGGAGGTACACTCGTGATTTTGGGCTACATTATTCTAGATACCCTGCAGTAATCGAAGGGTATGCTGATGCAAATTGGATATTTGATATGTCAGATTCAAAATCTACTAGTGGATATGTCTTCACTCTTGGTGGTGCGGCAATTTCTTGGAAATCATCTAAACAAACTTGTATTGCAAGATCTACAATGGAATCAGAATTCATTACTTTGGACAAAGCAACTGAAGAAGCAGAGTGGCTTCGCCAGTTTGTTGAAGATATTCCAAGATGGTCAAAGCCTGTGCCTGCAATTTGTGTTTATTGCGATAATCAATCAAAGAATCTGGCAGGCACGTAGCAATATGTATAATGGTAAGTCTCGACATATTCGAAGACGACATAATACCATTCGAAAAACCGCTCTCACAAGGTATTGTCACCCGGGACTACGTGAAAGTCAAAGGATAATATCGTAGATCCGTTAACAAAAGGGTTAACTCGAGAGCTAGTTGAAAAAGCATCGAGGGGAATGGGCTTGCAGCCTATGACGTTGAAAGGTATCATGGTGGAAATCCAACCTATCTGAATGGAGATCCCAGGATCTAGGTTCAAAGGGACAACTAAACCATGTATATCTGTGTAAATCACTGAGAAGGTTTTCCTTCTACTCTCTCCTATGGTGCTCACAGTGATTGGAAGATACAAAGTTAAGCTATGCTTTTAATGACCATAAGCGTTGTTGGGAAACGCGAGTTAGGAGGTCACCTATGTGAGTGTGAAGTGGGGCCGCTTCTATAAGGATTGGGAAGGCTACATCCTTGAACAAACACTTGCAGAACCAGGCGACGTGTTCATGGCCAAAACGAACACAACATTGAAAACTACGCTGTGTCTAGAATGGTCCTGTGTGAGGTCTATTGTCTTGGTTTACACAAATGGCGAAACAGTTCAAGGCATCAGATCCACTGGTTTGCTAGTAATACTCGATAGATTTTCACAAGGGAAGGTTCAAAGTTAGATGCTACCTATCCTATGCAGGATTGTTTCGTTCTACTCTCTCATTAGTCTTCGTTTCCAAATTTTCATTCATGTGGGGGATTGTTGGAAATATTGAATGAATGAAAATCACTTTCTCTGAATGAATGAATGAAAATCAGTTTCTCTGAATGAATGAATGAAAATCAGTTTCTCTGAATGAATGAAAATCAGTTTCTCCTCCATCCTCCATCCGTTTGAAACTCCTCATTCATTTTCATTAATATTGTAACTCCTCATTCATATCACTCTCCATTCATGGCATTAAAGGGCTGGCTCTTCCTCTATGGCTATAAATAGTGGAGCTCTCAGATGGAAGAATACACAATAAAAACACAAGAAGCTGTGAACAGAAAACTCCCGTTTCCTCCACCTTCCAGTTTCCAGTTTTTTTTTTTTTCTTCTTCTTTTGCTTGATTCGTTTGAGAGATAGACACAGCTGGTTCGTAGGTCGGTAACGTAGTGCAACGTGGACCGATAACCGATTGTATCCTCGGAATCGAACACCGATCAAAAACCTCGTGCACCTCGGTGAGGCGGCGAATTCGATTTAAGGAAACCGTGTGAACACGGGCCTTCGGTTTGATTGATTTACTTTGATTCACCTCTAATTTATCCAACAATACAGATCGAGGAGACTCAATTGGAATTGAGATGATCAGGTTGCGTATTGTTGACTGAGCGCAAAGCAAAAGCCTCCTGTGTTGGAAAAGGAAGAACAGATGCCTATGGAGAGTGAAGAAACTAAAGCAGATGAAAGTGTTTCACAATCTTCAACAGGCGACTAAGCTTTGGAAGCTGCAGATGCTAAGATTGACAAGACTGAAAAGATAATTCCAAAAGAGAAAACTGAAAAATCAAAGGACCCTAAGTACAAGGAGGTGAAGATGGACAATTGACTATTTGATTTTGCGCAACTATTTCGTAGCCATATCAGCATTGATCCTAATGCTCATATAGATCTTCATGAGCTTGATATGGAACTATGTTCTCAAGCCTTTGAGGAAATAGTTACAGCTGAAGCCGCCCAAAGCCTTTTCAACAAGGCTTCTCTGAGCAAATTTTTCGAATGGCAGGGAAAGAGATGGAATACGTGATGAATTTCTTCAACAAGTAGGTGAACCCTGCCTTTTGCCCTGTTATATCTTTTTGGTGGAATTGTTGTTTTATTGGTGGTCTAATGTTAATTCAGAGGTCGAAACTAATTGATACTTTCTGTCTATAATCTTAACTTGATGAAAGATGAAAACTTAAAAGGCTTGATAGTTGCTGTTGAGTGGAAGAAAGAGAATTACGATGATGAAGTTAGAAATGAGGAAATGAAACTGGAGAAGATAAAGTGGGTGAAGGTTTTATTTGGTGGCTTATATGTATGTTGAGAGATGAGATGGTAACGGAAAAAACTGATGAAAGTGTAGAATGAGTGATCTAGAAGTTAGATTTCTATTTTGAATATAAACTGGAAAATACTTAGTGGGAGGCGAAATTTTTTGATTACTGTTAGTAGCAAAGATTTGTAGGGAATGGTTGTGGAGAGTGGATTGCCAGGTGGTGCATGTATGGATTTTTTGCAAGGGACAGGTGTCATCATAGTACTAGTTCCTAGCATAGTTATCCTCCTGCAGTCATCTTTGACACTAATTTGTGCCCTATTATTAGATAGTCCTATTAAATTGGACAAATGTTTCCTAACTATTTAAAAGAGCCACTTTATGAATGTAAGCTTGATTATTCAGGTTAATGCTATATTTTGCAAGAGTTAAAATTTCATGTTGATCGACTTCAATAATATGGCAATAGAGGTTTATTTTTGAAATTAAGGGGTTAGGTTTCTGGAGAAAAACTGGAGCAATTTTAGGAGAACTGGTAGCTATATCTATTTTCAATGTTACTAGAATTTTCCTGAAGACGCAATCACCTCGGCTTCGGAAGAATCAGAAAACGGGTATAATCTCCTCTATGTTTTCCCTTGTCCTTGTAGAAGTACCTTCTTGATTTAAAGTTATCTAATGGTAGTAAAAAAAAAAAAAAAAACTAATATTTGAAAATTCATGTCAATGCATTCATATCTGTAGATGGACATCCCCCTCCTGCTCCACTACCTCCATAAAAAAGTAAAAACTTTCATTTTCTTTATCTTTTGAAAGCTCTTTGTCTAAAATATTCATTTATTTTCTTTTTTTGCAGTACATTTTGCTCCCGATCGTTATCTCTCTTATTGGTGATTCCGTGTCATGAGCTGCGACTGAATTTTTTAAGTTTTACTGGCAATGATTCTCAAGTTTTACATATATGAATTGGTGATGAAGTATCCCAGGTTCGAACACTTTCACCCCATTCTTTGTTTGCATCTATAATTCTGGATGTAGGCATTTCTTTTTGCCTTCCCATTTTTTAATTGTAGGTTATGACTATCGATAACTCCTATTCCTTCTTCTAATGCCTTCTTTCCTCTGTTGCCTCTAAGAAATCAGGCATAAACAATTATGCTTGAGAGTTGTTTTGTACGCCTTTCAGAACATTTTTTCTTAACTATTCTAACCTGCCTTTATACAGGGCCGGCCCTGAGAATTTAGAGGCCCTAGGCGACTAATTAATATGAGGCCCTTCATCATAATCGTTTTTTCAAAACTGTAACAAAATTTAAATAATTAACATTTTTTTATTAAAAAGATGACTTTATATAATTCAAAAGATAGACTACTAAACTAAGGTTTCTCTCACAACTCTAGTAAATCCATTCAATTGCTGTTGTGACATGGTTGATCGAAGACAAGACTTAATCAATAGCCCTCATCCTAGGAACACCAACAAATATTAGTTAAATCCATACAAATATATAGCCCTCATCCCAGGAACACCAACAAATATTAGTCCATTCCAATTCCCACTTCTCCATTTCCAACTAGTCCCTTCCTATATCACAATCTGAGGTGATCCACGAGGATCAAGGCCTAATGAGTACTTTCCAACACTTGGATATCCATTGGGTGATTGAAACTCTTCATTAAACTCGCATATCGGGTAAAAATGTATCCATTGGGTGATTGAAACTCTTCCATAAAGCCTTATTTGGATCACCACTCTCGTGACTTCCAAACAGAACAAGATCACCATTATCCATTAAAACAGCAGTGGAATTATCTGGTGCAACTGTGGATTGTTAGACCAAATCATATCACCATTCTCATTCAATATGATCAAATTTCCATCATTCCCAATTCTCAAATCTCCATCGTTGCCACTGATTGAATTTTCTCTATTTGCAACTCACGCCACAGATTGATTTTCAACTTTATTGTACCAGATTCAAACATACCTAAGATCAGAACCCTCTGGACTAAAGAATTCCAATACAAATCTCTCTTCTTTTAATAAATTTTTTTTCTCCATCTCTTAATGATTGGCCTCTTTTAATTTGATATTCAGAAAAAATATATACATAAACTATATGAGTAGACATGGATACAAAAATAAACTACGATCAAACTAGAATGATACTGATCAAAGTAATAGCAATTATCCATTAACACCTTTAACTGTAAACTAAATTAAAAGACACTCAATGTCTTAAACATATTGCTTAATCCAAAATTCATATGATAGATCCAACATAATAATCGTCAAAATAGCGATTAAGACAGAAAAAAAATAGAAAACTAGAATTTCCGTTTCTCAATCATCACCAGCCTTATTGACTATTGTAGACATAGGTAAGCCCACATTTACCACAATAGTGCCAGTCAAAATGATTGGCCATGAAAGTTCCAGCCTCGCACTCAGCGTTGGGACACTCCTTGCGCAGCCTCTGGACCTTTCCGGAGTGGATTGAGTGTTGAAGTCTTGAAGAAGCCGAGTAGATTAGAGGACCGAGAGTTCGAGAGTTGAAGATGATGGTAAGGAAATAGGTATTTCAGGGTTTTTATTTGGGGCTTTTGGGGCTTTTTTTTCTTTAGGGCCACTTAATATTTGAGGCCCAAGGGAGTGGATTGGGGTTTTTTTTTAGTGGCCCCTAAAAATTTGTGGCCCAAGGCCACCGCCTTAGTAGCCTTGGGCCAGGGCCGGCCCTGCCTTTATATTGAAACACTAAAGCTACATGTCAATTCTTCTACGTGTCATTTTGTTTACTTCTTTTCTTTAATTAATGCTTTACCATTCTTTTTGTAGTCCTTTCTTTAATTAATGCTTTACCATTCTTTTGTAGTCTTTTTAGTGGAATTGTTGTTTTATTGGTGGTCTAATGTTAATTCAGAGCTCGAAACTAATTGATACTTTCTGTCCTATAATCTTAACTTGATGAAAGATGAAAACTTAAAAGGCTTGATAGTTGCTGTTGGGTGGAAGGAAGAGAATTACGATGATGAAGTTAGAAATGAGGAAATGAAACTGGAGAAGATAAAGTGGGTGAAGGTTTTATTTGGTGGCTTATATGTATGTTGAGAGATGAGATGGTAGCGGAAAAAACTGATGAAAGTGTAGAATGAGTGATCTAGAAGTTAGATTTCTATTTTGAATATAAACTGGAAAATACTTAGTGGGAGGCAAAATTTTTTGATTACTGTTAGTAGCAAAGATTTGTAGGGAATGGTTGTGGAGAGTGGATTGCCAGGTGGTGCCTGTATGGATTTTTTGCAAGGGACAGGTGTCATCTTAACTCCTATTCCTTCTTCTAATGCCTTCTTTCCTCCGTTGCCTCTAAGAAGTCAGGCATAAACAATTATGCTTGAGAGTTGTTTTGTACGCTTTCAGAACTTTTTTTGTTAACTATTCTAACCTATCTTTATATTGAAACACTAAAACTACATGTCAATTCTTCTACGTGTCATTTTGTTTACTTCTTTTCTTTAATTAATACTTTACCATTCTTTTTGCAGTCCTTTCGACTGTTAATCAGAATCTATATGCCTTTTTCATTTACATTAGTTATAATTTGTGTACATTCAATATCTTTAGTTTTAGAAAACTAAAAGGGTTCGTTTACATCACAGGAAAATGTTCTCAAGCAAGGAATAAAACATCTGCAAAAAAATTTACGTTCAAGGTAATGGCATTATAAGTTATTTTTTCTCTTTTTCCTTTCCTCGGTGAAACTAATGTTTCTTATAGAGTTAGTTCAAACCTTGCCAGAAGATGGACAATAATATGGTACACCACCTGCTTCATCTCTGTCAAATTGCTGCTTCCAATAAAGTTGAGGATTGCTTCAAAACATGGATCGTACCAGTGGATAAGTCAGAAAGTTTAAATTGATTGGCAACTCAAATAACGAATGTTTGAATTGCACTTTAGTATTCCTGTATTGATTCTATATAAAATTCTAGAACTAGCTCTATTAGTTAATCATTTGCATCCTCTTTATAGTGAGCAGTATTTGGCTCTGTTGTATATAGTGCTGGCTCTGTTCTATATAGTGATCCTGTATGTGAGAAAAATAAGGAAAATATCATCAGTCAAGAAGTGAGTTCAAATGCTGAAACTGAGGGTGAGAGTCATAGTAGTGGTCTGTTTACTTTGACAGATAGCAACAAAGCAGAAGGTCATGTGCCTATACATGGGGCATTTCCATACAAATGCTTGGGCTTATCAAAATTGTTTTCATGTTTACAGTAAATGACTATGCAGTAACTATTTCACCAGATCAAAGCAAAGGTTCTGTGGATGATGTAGCATTACCAGTGGTACCTGAATGGAAACATGACACGGAAACCAAGATACCTGATTCCTGTAGCTGGACTGAATCTCTGTTATACTATGTGTTGTACAACTTAGAAGGTTGTTAGTTTTTAGGATGAGATTAATCCCAAGTTGAAAGACATTTTTAATGATCAACAAACTGTGTCACCGAGATGCTAATGATTTTATGTTAGACATCTTTAATATTGGAAATATAATTCAATGTTCAACTATGCTCTTGGCTGAACAAGTTAAAGTAAGTCAAAGAAGTCCTATTGTTAATTGTCTTTTTGAAGGCCCAAGTGAAAGGTAAATATTGTCTCATTTTGGATTCAATGTGTTTATTGCCTATAATTTTCTAAATTTTTTTTGCTTGTGACAGTGGTAAGACTGCAATGGCAGCGACTGTTGGTATTGAAAGTAATTTTCCATATGTCTAGATTGTAAGTGATTCACATGCTCATGTTGAGCATTTATATATATATTTTTTTCATTTTTCCTCTCATATTCATATTCTTTTATATGTTTCTGATTTTAATTTGTTTGTTTGTTAGATATCTGCTGAATCGATGATTGGGCTTAGTGAAGGAAGTAAATGTGCTCAGATTGTCAAGGTTCTATGTTTTCACATAATTTTCCTCCATTTTGTAAAGGATGTCTTGCTTGTTTTTATCTTAAAGCATTTATATGATTCCAAAAATATCTATAGATAGAATGAGCTAAGCCTTATATTCAACAAACTCAGCGTCAGGTATATGAATCATTTGCTAGAGACGTCCAAGCCATTTTAATCAGATGAAGCAGAGAGTCAAAAATATTGTAGTTTTCAAGAAATATGGCACATTATTTGACCAATTCCTGTGGAGATTATTGTTAGCATTTAAATGGAGTTACATGACAACAGTAACCTGAAATTAGAGAACTTTTTGTCTTTTTGAATCATTATAGAAGTTCTGGAAGAACTATAACTACATGGAAAGTTAATCTGTTGATTGTGATGCTACCTAAATTTATAATTTCTGGAAAAAAGGAGGCTGATCATTAAAACTCAAATTAAATATAGCTAGAGTTATTGTGTAAATTCTCACAGTTGTAATAAAGCCGTAAAAGGCATTTTCCTATACAACAGAAAGGTTTCTCGGTGGTAGCAGGATCTATTCATGGACTTTTCTGAACTATGCATGTTGAACCCTTGACATTTAGGGTATTTTGTGAACTTCATATTTGGGAGATGGGCTGAAATCTCTTTTGACATGGCTTGAAGTTTTTTATGTCCAGGTCACTATAAAAATTTTAATAGTTTAAGATTATGTTTACTGGAGTGGAATTTAAGACTTAGTTGGAACATTATTTTTTTGGAGTCTAAACTCTTGTGGACCCACCCGATAATGGATCAACTTTAGACATTTCAATTGACAAGCTTCATGTATCTGGTGCCTATGTGTTGAGTTTAAATATATAACTAAATATCAGAATTGATGTGCATGATAAGAATTCTTTTCACCTTTGCTACAATTCAGAATGAGAAATCTTGGACCAAATACCAGATGCCTATTTGTTATTAGAATCAACATCTTCAATCTGCTTAAATGAAAATGACTGTGTGAATGCTACCTTTTATAACAACTATATCTTCCTTCCACTGATCTTATTCTCTATGCACAAATATTTTCCATAGATATCAGATGATTTAGAAAGTTCAAAAATGGAACATCCAAGCAAAAATTTTGTTGAGCGGAATACCAGTTTTAATGAAACCATCAAAGAGGAAGATTCTGCATCTTCACATCTATTATATCGCCAAGTTGTAGAAAAGGCTGAAGGAACTTTGGACACATCATATGAGATAGATCCACTTTTGACCAATCATCGTACCGGTAAGCTTCTTTTCAAATATTTTAGTTTGAACTGGTGTGTAGGATAAAGTTAAAATATATTGAGGCGCACAATATAGTTTAAGCTCTTGAAGCTTGGACATATGTGTGATGGTATTTGTGTAAGATAATCTCACAGTTTGAAACCTAAAAGTTCACTATAATATTTTCTTGTTTTAGAAACAGTCATCAATTAGCATGTGTTGCTAGAAGCTTTTAGAAGTGCGATTCCTGTTAGTTTCATCCAGAAGTACATCAATCTGTTTTGTCACCATATATGTTGTTCATTTACAGGTATGGACACTATAAGAAAATGCGTGAAGCAATTGACACGAGGGTGGGTTAGAAATGTTTTCTTGTGGTTACGACAAATTTGTTTAGTATAAATTTCAGACTAATTTTGCTCTGCCCCTATAATTCTCACTCCATAACTACAAGGATTATAAATATTGAGTTCATGACAGATGATCTTTTTCTGATTATTGAGTCTCTTATTTTTGCCTTTTCTCTTTTTGTTTAGCAAAGCGGAGCACTCTGATATCTCAAAATTCAACATGTGTTTAGACAGTATGGGCTGTTTTCATATTCAGTTGCAATCTTAATTCTACATTACCTTAGAAATGCTGATATCTTTATGAGGTTTCTAAACTTTCTGTACTTATACACTAAGGCTCACTTCAATTTGTTCATTTGGACCCACCTCGAAATATGGTTGTCGTCGTATGGATCAAGGGATTCACTTTCTAGATAGCCGCCATAAAAAGGGTAAAAAGGAAAAAGAGATGGGAGACAGTTTTGGATAATTGATTTTGATCCTCTAGCATAGTCCACGTGATTTCTATTGTCATTTTTGATGAATGATCATATTATGAGATTGCATTTTCAAATTTTGCAACTATTGTAGCATGAAGTACTATTCTTTTTTACATTTTCTTTTCGATAATGGCAAAAAAAAAACCTCTTAGAGATGCAACCATTATGTTCTACTCTCTGAATTTAGCAAACCAGTTGCCAAGTAGATTCTGTTTTTTTTGTTTCCAAATTAAATTGCGAAAATAAGGATGTAAATTTTTATATTCCTTCCTAATCTTGATGATTGTATTATGTAGATAAATCCAGTCTCTGGACTTTTTGTCCCCTTTATTTATAATCAAAATTCTATATAGATAAGGTAGGTAGACCTAGATGAAGTGAATGCTTTGGTGCAACTCATGACACGGAAAACTGTAGTAGCTAACATACCATATGGTGGAGCCAAGGGAGGGATAGGATGTAATCCAGGGGATTTGAGCATCTCTGAGCTAGAAAGACTTACTCGAGTTTTCACACAAAACTGTTTGGAGTCCACACAGATGTTCGAGCGCCTAATATGGGAACAAATCCACAGGTCCGTGTAACATATATCTCAACCTTACCGTCTGATTTTAATGAACTCAATAACATGTATCTGAATTTATTGTCAATCTTTGCTGTGCGGTTGAACAGACAATGGCTTGGATCTTAGATGAGTATTCAAAATTTCATGGGTATTCCCCTGCAGTAGGCATCGAGGATATTGGATGGGGGCGGTGAGGCTGCCTAAGCAGCTGTTTGGCGAAGAGAGTATAGTTGGAGGAGCAGCGGAGGTTAGTGAGGTGGCGCTGCCCGCAAAGGGCGGGAGGGATTTGTTGAGAATTTTCAGGGAGTTGAAGCAGTCAGTGGTGAATGATTAGGGTGATACTAAACCTCCTGTCATTGAGGAGGATAAGGAGTTCTTGGAGAAGAAAGAGAAGTTGCAGGACCTTGAACAGCAGATAAGCAATGTGTCTCAGCAGGTTACTTCTTATCCATCTTATTATTATGTATTTTTGGATCAGACAATATAAATTTTTACCCATGTATTTGTCGATCCGTCGTCGCATATGTTTGTTGAAAAGAAATGAGTTTGAAATATGGCTTTTGGATTAATTAGTCCTCAGGTTTAGAAAAATTAGTTAGTCAACTTTCAAGATGGCACATTAAGCTCTTGTTTGGGAATAGATAATAGCGGTTTAATTATAAATAAATAGAAATGAGTGGCGGATAAGTATGTAGTACTTGTACTTCCCAAAAACTTGTGGATAAAAAATAGGATTGACCGATTATGTTTATAAATAAAATAGGTGTCAAACAAGGGCTAAGAAATGAGCTAATATTTCAAGGTTTGATTTATGTTTTACTTCTTTTTTGTTTATTTTAAAGAGATACGTGTATTTGATCAGCAAAATAATATTCATACGTTAGTTGACATGGCCTGAGCTTAGTTTGAGTTTGTTGAAGCACATAAGTTGGAACATTGTGGTTCTCCTGCTGGCAGACTTACAATTTGTTTAATGTATAGACAGTTCTGTTATTAGCTCAGTTCTGGAATCTGCATTTTATTGAACTTCTTAATGGAACAATTTTTTGAAACTTGACGTTTAAGTACTTCTATAATTTCTATGGTACTTTCAGGCTGAATCTCTTGTCAAAAATCATCATGACATGGGGGAGACAATGGGTCAATTGGGACTGGCTTTTGTGAAGTTAACCAAGTTTGAATCGGAGGAAGCTATTTATGACTCTCAAAAAGCATGTGCGGCAGACATGAAAAATGTGGCAACTGCTGCTGTCAAAGCAAGCAGATTGTATCAGGAATTAAATGCTCAAAACTGTCAAACATTTGGTAAAATCATTTCAATATTTCTTTCCTTGTATAATTTGGCTTTCAATAGATCATATAGTAAATTTTAGTTGTTAAAAAATTGTTGTTGTTGTGTGTGTGTTCTTTTTGATTCATGCTTCTGTCATGCTGCTGATTTCTGTAATGAAATGACACTTCTTTAATTGAATGCATTTGATTCATAGAAAGTAAGTTTATTTTTCTGCTCGTCCTCGTGCATGTCCTATTGATCTAACTCATGTTATTTGTGCAGGAAAAGCTTCATGAATACCTTGGGGTGATGCTAGCTGTAAACAATGCATTTTCAGATCGAACAAGTACTTTGTTGACGGTGCAAACTCTTAAATCAGAATTGTCATCTTTAAATTCAAGGATTGAAAAGCTCGAAGCTGCTTCATCCAAGATATTCAATGAACCACATTTTTATGCTTCCAGTTCTACCTTAGAATGGAAACTCATGTCAAATTGCTGTAGAACAATAAAAGCCATAAGATTTTTCCTCTTTTTTCTTGTTAATCTTTGCAGCATTTTTGGCTTGTAGTATGTCTATCTATTTTCCCATCTTCTATATTTTTCCTACAACATACACTTACACTACAGCTTCTTTTCTTCGTCTAAAGTAATCATTTGATGATTGAATACTACCTAAACACATGGATGAATAGGTACCTATTTGTAGTTGGATTTACTAATGGTTAGAATTTACTTCTTTTTCCTTCCCTTACTTCAATTCGATATATATAAAGTAACTTTATTTTTTCGAACCTTACTGTACTTACTAATAATGGATGTTCAAATCTTACCTTATACTTCTTCTAAATGCAACCACTTTCTCCTGAATTCAATGTTATATGTCCTTCCAAAGTCACATACATATGCTTTTGATGGATTATAACCTTTCCATTCGGGTGCATCATCTCGAAAAATCTTTACAATGAAGTGGAAAAAATTGCAATAATAATAATAATAATAATAATTCAACCTCCTGTTTTCTTATGTACCAAAATACTTGCTCCAACTAGACTTATGTACGTTGTTATTAGCTGCCAAAATGATCATGACCACACACAACATTCTTTCTGTTTATTAAGGATTACAGTTTCTGTACTTCATTTATTCCATTGTATTAGATATGACGACTAAACACAACAGGAAAGTTGGCATCAAATTTAGTACGCGCTATTTAGTAGCCAACTAAACTCGAACCACTAGTTTCTTTTAGCAATGACCAAGCTTAAAATTAGATCTAAGCCCTTTGCCTTTGCTCCGATTTGTTCCCTTTTGTTAAAATTTTACTTTTGAAGAAATGAAAGATAAATAAGTAAAGAACCCTATTATGAGTACAGAAATTTTTCACAGAAATTTGAAATGAAGGGAAATGATTGAAAGATTGAAGGAGAAAAAATACACACACACGGACATGATTGAAGCATTTCAAATTTCTGTAAAAAATTCCCGTACTCAAGGATTTTTTCATAAGTAAATCACTACAAGAGCCAAAAATTTTGCTACCACGTGTCGTTATTTCCCATCGTCTACATAATTCGAATAATTTTTTTCTTTCAATTTTTTTCGTTACTTTTGTAAATCTTAACTTTTGTAAATCTAATATCATCTCTTTCCTATCCTCTCACGAACTCAGAGAAACCAGAATCTCAAAACTTCATATCTTTATTCCATTCCTTTAACCTTATTTCTTTAGTGTGTTGATCCTAAACCCGCAATCTTTATCCCTCTCTCTTTCACAAACTTAACATAGAGAAGCATCAACGATTAAGAAATGGTAAATTTTCACACATCCTCGGTCTTTCAATTTCAGAATTTCAGTTCGACGTGTAGCGATTTCTCATCCTGGTTGAGTAATATTTATAGATCTTACAAAAAGTGACATTGAAATTAATAATTGACTTTAAAAAGTAAAATTTAAGGATAAGAATGAAATCCAAACAAAAATTAAATAACTTTTGAAATCTCCAACGAGACAATTGGCAACTCATCGACTTGATTGGTCTACTTGTGAAAGTTCAATCCACAAGCAGTTCAAGTTTGCGTTCAAACAAGTCAAGAGTAAGTCGAATTAAGCCCTAAGTCCTAAGCTCACCCTATGTCGTATTATAATTTTTTGTATTTTTTCTCTACTAAAAAAAAAAGTACGAGGGCTCGTGGTTCGATTCAGCTCGGTGCTATAGAGGTAAGGCCCAAGGGTGGTCTCTTACTCAATGAGCCGATTCATGCAAGGCTAGTTGATAAACAGGTTGTGCTCATCTCATCCAATCATCCGAACTTCGGTGACCATTCAAATTGGCCTCTATAATTTGATATTTAGGTCTCTATCTTGTCGAAAATGTCACTTGCATTCTTTACCTCCCTCCCCCCTCTCTCGATCCTTAGAACCGCCTCTTCTCACTGTCAATGCACATTTACAGAAATAACTATTTGAGACTAAACATATCTGATTATGGTTAAAAGTACATATTTTAAGGGAGTGTTCGGTAGAGATTAAAATCAGATTAAAATTGAAAAATTAGCCGTTATTATTGACTTTTATTAGACGAGTGAGACTCAATAACGGCTATATTTTCAATTTTAATTGGATTTTAAGCCCTACCAAACATGCTCTAAAAGTAAAATAGAGAATTATCAAAATAAATGATTTTCTAATTTTTAATTTAACAAAATGGAGATTACTATCAAAATGATGATTTACTTAATTTAACTTTAATTAAAAAAATTAATTACGTAAAAAAAAAACTTTTCTAGATTGACTTGCTTAATTACATGTTATGCTACAAAAAAATTGCACATGTTGATTTCCGAGCTTGACGATTGAGAATGAGCACGAACGTGATCTTCCGATACCTAAAACATATGCGTCGAGGTGTGTCTTCGTCGCCTCTCCAATATTTGAGTTAGAGAGAGAATACGAAAAGGTTTGGGTGCTAAAAACATACCTGAATAATTAATTGGGGCCTTGTATTTAAAGAGGTGGGTAGCCCATTCCTAGCTAGACTTGGTTTGCTATGTGTCTTTATCCTAGGGAGTTCTACTCGAGATGTGTATTTCATTGCAACTGTAGATCTAGTCACAGTTTGACTATAACACTCATTAATGTAGACTCCGTCTTGGCATAAGAATCTTAACTTGAGGTATTTGGATAGACTTAGAATTCCTAAAGAGTAAAATTGGTCATATGTATAAGGGAACCTTTGAGCTAAGGAAAATGCTCGAGGACACAACAATCTTTTGGGGTCGTACATCCTCGAGGACATATCTCGAGGAATGTTGTCACCAAACCAAGCGAAACTAATGGTGCATATCCTCGAGCATGCTCGAGCACCATATCCTTACCCCGATGAGTAAAGGTGCGTTCCACAGTACCGGTGAAGCTCGAGTTTATTATGCTTGAGATAATGGTAACCATATCAACATGTAAATATTTTAAGTTAAGCCATACGAAGGACAATTACGAACTTATTAAAAATTATGTTTTACCTATATTTAGAGTTAGAAGTGGCAACTATAGCTGGACCGATTAGCCTAAGCCTGTAAGCAGTGTTCTAAAATGTGCGCAAATGCGCCGCCTAGGCGAGCATAGGCGCGATGAGCGTAGAAAACGCGTCAAATTGGGCAATGCGCGTAAAAATGCTGTCAACAGTTTTTGTTGACCGCCTAGGCCCGCATAGGCGTCTCAATGCGCGCATCAGGCGAGCCTATGCGCGCCTAGGCGCGCATTAAGACGCCAAAAAAAATTTTGTTTCTTTTTTTTTTATATGATATAAAAAATTGTTTTTTTAATATAAAAATATATTTATTATATTAAAATAATATTAAAAGTATGAAATGCATTATGGCGCCTATTCTTCGCATTGACACGCTTAAACTTGTGATTCTTGATTCTCGACCTCGACGCATCGCAACGCATTACGCATTTTAGAACACTGCCTGTAAGTCAACATGTGGGCCCAATTTTTATATTTTGACAAAATGAGTTTCAAGAGAAAAGTACGAAGTAGAGAAAAAATAATAATTATTATTATAATAAAGAAAAATTTCGTTAGTAAGATATTAAGTACGACCAATTTCAAATATAAAAGGTAAGGTTTATTTTTTAAAAAATTAGATGTTAATTTAAATTTTATTTATTAAATAATTAATTAAGTATATTTTACTAATTAAATATACTAGGGTCACAATATTATACAATTTACGATCACATTATTGTTTGATCACATATTATTTTTTAGTCACAAATTACAAATTTTATAATCCACAACTTATTTCATAGACACAAAATATCAATGTCGCAAATTATTGGTCACATATTATCAAATTAATTGATCACAAATTATTTTTCGTATACAAATACAAAAAATTATAGGTCACAAATCATAAATTTTATAGGTCACAAATTATTTAACGGTCACAAATTACAAATTTTATAGGTCACAACTTATTTCATTGTCACTTATTATCAAATTAATTGATCACAATTTACCAAAATTTAAGTCACAACTACAAATTAAACCACAATCACACAATTTTCTATGTCACATATTATTCACTAATCACAAATTAACAATTTATTAGTCACAACGCCCAAATAATTGGTTACAAACACTCTTCCCACCCCGCCCCAACCTACTCTACCCCACCATCGCTACCACCACCACATTGATATTGCCGCCCCCACCGGTAACAACGAAAAGCCACGCACCTAACAGCACCACAACAACCTCCAACCAATAGAATCACCATTTCCTTCACCAATGTCACCACCACCGGCCGTTGCACCACCACCGACATCATCACCCACAAACAATTACCAACAAACCACCATAGAAAACCACCCACCCACAGATTAGAAAACCACCAACACCACTACCAACTTGAGATTGTTGCACATCAGACAACCACCACCCTTTGATTAGAAAATATACACCACCATCACTATCGCTGCATGCATTATCACCAATATCATCATTTGTAAATAGCCAACAAGAACCACCAAAAACTTCGACTGGCCTGATCGACTCGAAACTACCCCCAAAACTATCATATGTTGTCCTGTTTTCCACCGGCCATATTGACTAGCGCTTGCAGCGGGAAGAAGGGACTCGGAAATGGCAAGTCTTAGTACACGCCTATGCTGAACGAATCGCCTCGAGGCTCCAGGACGACATGAAGAGAGCTTCGTAGCGGTACTGAGCACCTCTGCAAAGCACTTCAAAACGCTGCTCGCACGCTGTGAAGGCGTTCATTACGACGACCATCGCTCTCTTCGGCAAAGATACGTTGTGCTCGGCTTCGCCGAAGAGAGTGGCGCTGCTTGGTGGTGGTTTGGTAGCCAGAGAGGAAGGATAGAAAAGGAATGGAGAGAAAAAGGATGGAAATGATTTAGGCTTTGGTGTAAATATGAGCAGACGAGTGGCAAATTCAATTGGAAGAGAAAACATTAACACCAATGTAACGACCGAGAAAAAAATAAAAATCTTGTGTTTTGTTTTTAAAAAAAAATTTCTTTTATAAATCGAAAAATAATTTAGATTATATTATTTCATCGCTACGGCACTTCCTAAGGTTCAAATTAAAGTTTTGGATCACGAAAGTAAAGTTTCGCGCACTTGTTTTTTTTAAAAAAAAAATTGTAAGGTATCAAATTTCTTTTAAACGTCAGATGTTCATTTTGATTTGATTACGTTATTTGTCCCGACACACTTATTATTAATTGTTGCCCATATTAAGTGATTAAATTTAAAAAATTAAATACACCAATTATATTGTACCAAATAACCCCAAATTCAATCCCGCTATTTTGAATTTTTCTCACTCACGATTTTCCTCCACTAAGGCACCCCATACCATCCACTTGCCATAACCTCCCCACTCACATTATCCTTAATAACCCCCATTTAATTATTTGTCAATCGCCAACCATTTGCAATTTCAAATCACCTCCTACAACCCCCAAAAGCTACGTCTTCCCTCCCAAACTTCCATTTTTCCATAAACCAAAGGCACTTTGAATTTAAAAAATTTCAAATGAGAGGCTACGAATACGCGGCATTTTATTACAAATTGGACACAAAAGGGTATTCAAACTCCAAGCATTTAAGATAGGGTGTTTTCGGCACTTTTGTAAGTAAAATAAAAAATTATTGATTTTCGATTTGCATTAAATGTGTCATTGTATTGCTCATGAAAGAATGGAAGCACCATTTGGTGGTTCAAATAAGAGATGAAGATATAATTTTTGTTACTTGAAAGGGATTATCAAAACCTAAGAATAAGCAAACTGTCTGATCACCGGTTAGCTTTGCAATTGATGGTGACACAAATAACCAAAGTTTGCATTTGTAGAAAACATATTTTTATTTATCATTTACTTAAGTGTTTCCTATTGAGTATTATTTGTGACACTCATCCCTACTAAATTTACAAGTTAATTCAAGGCGTGGCAGTGATTTGGCATAGTGGCAAGTGCTCGGCGATTTGAAATGCTATTTAATTTTCTAGTAAATTTTCAATTATGTAAATTCTTATGAACACTTAGATGATACTTTTAAGATGTTTAATTGGCTAATTTTTAAAATTTAAAAGTGTTGGATTGACTGTGCATGAAGTTTAATTATTACTGAATTGAATTTTTGTTGAGACCCCAATTTTTTTAATATTGTACGTATATGAGTATTATAATCTCTGTTAAAATTTCATAAATTTAGTCGACATTTGCTAACCCAAACATATTTCTCTCTGCTGCTGCACAACCGGTATTGGCTAAATTTCCTTGAGATGTTTTCCCAAAATCAAATTGCACCATAATTATCTAAGTCTATATGAATAAATATCTTCCATTATTTTTATATATTTCAAAATTCAAAATTTTATTATTTACAATTTTTTTTTGCTAACATTAAAGAACCCCAACTAAGAAGATTTTTTTTTTGTAATGCTTCGAATTTCAAAATTTTGGAGCGTTACAAATTGGTATCAAAGCATGGTTTATTTTCTATAGACTTGTATTAGAAACCATATCTTAGGTGTTTTTTTTTTGTCACATATAAAGTTGATCAAATTTTTATGAGTATCCTGAGCACTGTGCCTGCCATTGCCATGTTATGTCAATTTTGAAGTAAATAAAGTTTTGTAAATATACTTGTATCTATGTGATGAGTATGAAAAAGTGTATTCTATATACAACATTTGAAATATATGTATGAATATCAATATACGTATGAGTTTGAACACTTTTTGAAGATGATCATTACTGTACCAAGTATTTTGAG
Source organism: Fraxinus americana (assembly GCA_035079005.1). Lineage (NCBI taxonomy): Eukaryota > Viridiplantae > Streptophyta > Magnoliopsida > Lamiales > Oleaceae > Fraxinus > Fraxinus americana. The sequence continues at coordinate 16,914,216 of CM068715.1, read as the reverse complement.
AATGTGATCAAATTAAATGTTTATTTAAGTCCTTGAGAATTACCTAAAATTAATTAGATACCCACTAATTGGACTTCGAATAATTGGTATGACACATATGGTTCGGACTAAGAAAACTTGTAGGAAGACGAGTTCATTGATGCCTCGTCGATATGAGATCATAAGGCAATATGAAGAGTATCAGTGAAATCCAGTGCAAAATATGGGCCAGCACATTTGGGAGATATTAGAAAGGTGGAGGGAGGTGGGTGACTAGGCCATATGGTCACTGGTTGTCGGGCCATCTTATTGATACCTTGTCAGAAGATGGCTAGAGATGGTTGAATCGATTTACTATTATTTATGGGGAGTTGATGTGCCTACCTTATCTTGAGAGATTGACTATGAGGCCTTCTACGTAGAGCTGATTGAGTAGTGAGAGTTTACTCGACTTGAGATCCCCTAGGACGAAAGTGTACCTACTGAGATGATTAGAAAAGATGACGGCAATGATGAATAGATGAGTAAAATTTTAGTGGATTTTATTTAGTTTAATTGTTGTTGATGTCTAGTAGGATTCTTTTTGCTTTCTTGTTGATTAGCGTCAGACGCTCTTTTATGATTTTGTATTCCTCTTGAAGGATTCTTTTGAGATAATAATAAAAGATGTTGAGTTGCAAATTTTTTGCCTATTTTGTGCAAGTATCGTTGACTCCTCTAAATGAGATTGCAATTATTATGGCATATAAGAATATGGTGCAAGCAAGGATAATTAGGGAGTTAAGGCAGGAGATTGATGAGTTGAAACAGGCACTGGCTGCTCAAGATACACCTCTAGCACCTTAAGCTCCACTAGTTCTCCAAGCACCATCGGTGCTACCAATATTCCCGCCTGCACCACTTATTCCGACGGTAGAACAGTTTCAAAGATATCGACCCCACTTTTGATGGCGGGAAAGATCCTCTGGTAGCTGAGGAGTCGTTTCGTACTATTGAGCAGATCTTCTGACACATCTCTTGTCCTGAAAATCATAGAGTATTATGTGCCGAGTTTATGCTAATTGGAAGAGCAAGCCATTGGTAGGAATCCTCATTAGGCACTCGCACCGAGGAGGAACAACGTAATCTAATATGGACTCAGTTCAAGATGGAGCTAACAGAAAAGTATTTCCCTCAAGCTCTGTGAGACTATAAGGAGACATGATTCTTAAGACTAGTACAAGGAGATATGGAAATTTTTTAGTATGAGAACAGGTTCGATAAATTGTCCCAATATGCCTCACACCTTATAAGTACCGAGCTCATGAAGACAAAATGTTACGAGAGGGACCACTTTTCAGGCAGTGATAAAGAAAACTCAGATAGTGACCTACTCGGGGTTAAGTTAGTAAATCAGGGACAGCATAATAACTTCGGAAAAAGAAAGTAGCGGGATAAGAATAAGAATACTGGACAGTTTAAGAAGTAGTCACATATGGGTCAGCCAAGCAATCCTTTATCCCAGTGTCCTAAGTGTAACAAGTTTCACAGAGGAGAATGTTTGTATGAAAAGTATGTTTGCTATAAGTGTGGCCAACCCAACCATATGACTTTTTCATGCCCATTGATTAAGAAACCTGAGCAAGAGAAAAAAGGAAAAGAAATGGTGTTTGCTTTGATTCACGATGAGGCTGCCTAAAATCCTGACGTAATCGCAGGTATTTTATGTGTCTCTAGTATTCCTATTTATGTTCTTATTAATTATGGTGCAACTGATTCATTCATTCATATCTAGTACATGTCTAGCTAAGATTAATGTTTAATGTCAAAAAAGTGGTAATGTACTTCAAGTTAGTATGCTTTCAGGGAGAACTATTGATACAGATAGGATAGTAAATGGGGTATAGATAATTTTTGATGGACTAATTTTAGAGACCGACTTGTATGTTATAGAGATGACAGATTTTGATATTATTTTAGGTATAGATTGGTGAGGTGAAAATCGAGCCACCATAATATGTTTTGAGAAAGAGGTAATTATTCAAAGATTGGGTAAAGAGGAGTTCACATTTTATGGATCGAAGATTCAGGCACTTCTTCACGTTATCTCAGCTTTAAAGGTAGAGAGCATGTTGAGGAAGCCTGATTATCAAGGGTATCTTGTCAGTCTTACTAGTACCTCATAACAAGATAAAGTGTTAGATGATGTGCCAATAATATGGGAGTACACTAATGTATTTCCAGATGATCTACGAGTATCCCGCCTTATAGACAGGTGGAATTCATGATAGATCTAGTACCTAGAGCTACTCTTGTGTCCAAAGCTCCTTATCAAATAGCACCAAAGGAATTACAAGAGTTGAAGATGCAGTTAGAAGAACTTCTAGAAAAAATGGTTCATTAGACCAAGTGTATCTCCATGGGGAGCTTCAGTATTCTTTGTAAAGAAGAAAGATGGTACTGTGAGGTTGTGCATTGACTACCATGAACTAAATAAGTTGATGATCAAGAATAAGTATCTCCCTCCTAGGATTGAGGATCTATTTGATCAGTTGAAGGGTTCATCCGTGTTCTCAAAAATTGATTTAAGGTCGGGCTACCATCAGCTCAATATTAAGTCAGTTGATATTCCAAAAGACGACATTTAGGACTTGATATGGGCATTATGAGTTTACAGTGATACCCTTTAGCTTGACGAATGCCCGAGCATTGTTTATGAACTTCATGAATAGAGTGTTCCATCAGTATTTAGACATGTTTGTCATCATATTTATCGATGGCATACTGATATACTCAAGAGATTTTCAACAACACGAAGAACATCTAAAAATAGTTCTGGAAAGACTGCGTGAAGAGAAGTTGTATGCTAAATTCAAAAAATGTGAATTTTGGTTAGACCGAGTGGGGTTTCTAGGCCATACTATTTCAGTGTGAGGAAGTGAAGGGATCAATCCAAAGTTGAGGCTGTGTCCAATTGGCCAAAACCTACAAATGTTGGAGAAGTGAAGAGTTTTTCTAGGTTTAGTCGTCTATTATAGGCGATTAATAGAAGGATTTTCCAAGATTCCAAGTCCTATGACACAGTTGACACTGAAGAGCACTAAGTTCGTATGGTCAGAGAAATGCGAGCAGAGTTTTCAAGAGTTAAAAATAAGCTCGTATTTACACCAGTGTTGACTACCCCCGATGGTTCGGAAGGCTTTGTAATTTACAGTGATGCATCCAAACTTGGTTTAGGATGTGTTCTGATGAAACATAGAAAAACGATAGCTTATGCTTCGAGGTAATTGAAACAATATGAATAGAATTACCCTACACATGATCTCGAACTAGCAGCGGTAGTGCACGCCTTGAAGATGTGGCGCCACTACCTATAGGGAGCAAGTGTGAGATCTATACCGATCACAAGAGTCTCAAATACGTCTTCATCCATAAAGAGTTGAATATGAGATAGCGACGGTGGTTAGAATGAGTCAAGGATTACGACTGCACTATCTTGTACCATCCCGATAAATCTAATATAGTCACTGATGCACTGAGTAGAAAGAACATGGGACAATTGTTAGCACCGTATACAAGACAACATCATTTAATTAGAGATTTTGAGAACCTGAGAATTAAAGTATTAACTTTACCAGTAAGGACATCGGCAATGTTAGCAAGTTTTACCGTGAAACCTATACTTAGGGACAAAATAGTAGCTGTTGAGAAAGATGATTCGTTTTTGGAAAAGATCAGGATTGAGGTGGGAAACTGAGAAAATGAAATGATTTGAAATAGCCAAAGATAAAGCCCTGATGTAAAAAGGCCGACCGTGCGTACCAAAAGGATGAGGTATTGAGGAATGAGATTATGACTGAAACTCATTTTGCTCCTTACGCCGCACACCTAGGCGGAACTAAAATGTATAAAGAATAATGAAACACATTTTGGTGGAGAAATATGAAGGGGAAGATACCTCTGTTTGTGTTTAAATACATGGTTTGTCAACAGCTAAAGGCTGAACATCAAAGGCCGTAGAAGCTATTGGACCCCATGGACATACCCGAATGGATATGTGAGAAGATTGCAATGGATTTTGTGAGAGGTCATGATGCAATCTTGGTGATCGTGGATTGACTGACAAGATCTGCTCATTTCTTGCCAGTTTGAACAACCTAATAGTCCGCACATATTTATGTTAGAGAGATTATGCGTCTTCATGGTGTTCCAGTTTCTATCGTATTGGATAGAGACTCGATGTTTACTTCGAAGTTTTAGATAAGCCTTCAAAAAGCTATGGGTACCAAGTTAACATTTAGTACTGCATACCATCCCAGATTGACGAATAATCTGAACAAACTATCCAAGTTCTTGAAAATATGTTGAGAGCTTGTGTCCTAAATTTAGGTGGTAAGTGGGCAGATCATTTGCCATTAGTCGAATTTGCATACAACAATAGCTTCCAAGCCAATATTGGCTTGGCATTATATGAGGCTTTGTATGGTCAATGATGTCGTTCGCCATTATACTGGGTTGAAGTTGGTGAAATGAGAGTTTTGGTCCACAATTGGTCGAGAAGACTATAGATGCTATATATAAAATTAGATCAAGAATTAAGACAGTCCAAGATCGTCAAAAGAGTTATGCCAACAAAAGGAGAAAACAATTGACTTTTGAGATTGGAGATAAAGTATTTCTCAAAGTGACGCCGATAAAGGGAATACTACTATTTGGAAAAAAAAAAGAAGGAAAATTGAGTCCCAAATTTATCGATCCATTTGAGATTCTTGAAAAAATTGGGAATGTGACATATCGTTTAGCATTGCCACCAGAACTATAAGCAGTACACAATATATTTCACGTTTCTATGTTGAGAAAGTATATCCTGGATTCTAGCCATGTGGTGAATGTTCAATCACTGGATGTCTATAATGATATAACATACGAAGAAGCTCTTGTAGTGATTTTGGAGAGAAATTACTATGTTCTGAGAAATCGAATGCTTCCATTAGTCAAAGCTCAGTGGGGTAAACATGGTGAGGATGAGGCTACTTGGAAAAGAGAAGACGTTTTAGCCAAGCATCCCGATCTCCTTAAACAAGTAAGTTAAATTTCGAGGTTGAAATTATTTTAAGGGTGTATTTGAATCTAATTTTGAGGAGAATAGAAATTTTGGAATAGTGATTGATGTGAGAATGTGTGGTGGAAAAGTGATGAAAAGTTTTGATTTGTGTCTAATATTATTTTATTTGGAGAATGTGTGGTTGAAAATGAAGAATGAAAATGAAAATGAGAAATTAACGGGTGTCAAACGAGGGCTAAGTAGGGAGAGTTGTAGTGACCAAGAAAAAAGTAAAAATCTTGTGTTTCATTTTAAAAGAAATTTTCTTTTATAAATCGAAAAATAATTTAGGTTATATTATTTCGTCGGTACGATACTTTTTAAGAGTTCAAATTAAAATTTTGGGTCACGATAATAAAGTTTCGCACACTCGGTTTTTTTTTTTTTTTAAAAATTGTAAGGTATTGAATTTCTTTTAAACGACAAATTTTTATTTTGATTTAATTACGTTATTTGTGCCGACACACTTATTATTAATTGTTGCCTATGTTAAATGCATAAATTTTAAAAATTAAATACATCAATTATATTGTACCAAATAACCCCAAATTGAATCCCACTATTTTGAATTTTTCTCGCTCACCATTTTCTTCGTGTAAGGCACCACATACCATCCACTTGCCATAACATCCCCACTCACATTATCCTTAATAACCCTCATTTAATTAACTGCCAAAACCCCCACCCATTTTCAATTTAAAATCATAACCTCCTGCAACTCCTAAAAGTCATGTTTTCCCTCCCAAACTCTTGTACCTATACATAAATTTATTTAGCCATTTTTTCCGTAGACCAAATGCACCTTGAATCTAAAAATGTTCTAAGGATAGGCTAAGAGTATATGACATTTTATTACAAATTGGACACAAAAGGGTATTAAAACTCGAAATATTTAAGATAGGATGTTTTTGGCACTTTCGTAAGTGAAGTAAAAAATTATTGGTTTTCAATTTGCATTAAACGTGTTATTGTGTTACTCATGAGAGAATGGAAGCACCATTTGGTGGTTCAAAAAGAGATGATTTTTGTTACTTGAAATGGTTTATCAAAATCTAAGAGTAAGCAAACTGCCTCATCACCGATTTGCTTTGTAATTGACAGTACACAAATAACCAAAGTTTGCATTTTTAGGTAATGTATCTTTTTATCATTTACTTAAGTGTTTCCTGCTAAGTATTATTTGTGGTACTCATCTATATTAAATTTACAGGTTAATTCAAGTCATGAAAGTAGTTTGGAATAGTGGCAAGTGCTCGACGATTTGAAATGCTCTTTAACTTTCTAGTAATTTCCAATAAGGTAAATCTATTGTGAACACTTAGATGACACTTTGAAGATGTTTAATTGTCTATTTTGTCTAGTTTTTATATACATTGTATGTTGACTATAATTCCAAAGTGTTGGATTGACTATGCATGAAGATTAATTATTCCTGAATTGAATTTTCAGATTCTGTCCTCCTACTCAAAAATGGTATAACTTGGTCTATGGTGCATGTTTTAGAGTAAAATTAGTGGGGTTTGAAAGATTTATGAGTCTTCTAATATTGTTATTTTGAATTTCCTTAAAATATTACATAGAAAAAAAATTATGTCCATTTTAGGGTATCGCATTGGGTCAGTTTCGAAAATACTCTCCAGAATAGTTGAAAAATATTTTCGTGCTTCAAATATTATCGTCGAGACCCCAATTTTTTTATATTGTACGTATATGAGTGTTATAGTCTCTGTTAAAATATCATAAATTGTAGTCGACGTTTGCTAAGCCAAACATATTTTTCTCTCCACTACTACACAATCGGTATTTGCTGAATTTTCTCGAGATGTTTTCCCAAAATCAAATTGAACCATATTTGTCTGAGTCTACATGGACAAATATCTTCCATTATTTTTATATATTTCAAAATCCAAAATTTTTTTATTTACAATTTATTTTGGTTAATATTAAAGAGCCCAACTAAGAAGATGGTGTAAAAGCCTAAATTGAAATTATTTCGATTCAGCTACCGCATAAGATGAGAAGCAAAATTTATAAAGGGAAAATTTTTCTATATGAGCCAACAGTGGGGTATAGTGGGATATTTTAATAAACAAGAGCATGGGCAGTGCATGGGCTTACATGTAGTAATTATTTTTTGGGAATTATGGGATTGGCAATAGAAAAGAAAACCATGAAGTTTGGACTTCCCCATATTCAGCCAACCGATAAATGGAAGGGAACTGGTAGAGAATTGGATTGGGGTTTTTATTTCATGAGTAGCTTCTCATTTTGAAATTGGCAAGCATAAATATTAATTTAGAAATTTTTTTTTTCAGAAGATGACGTGATATCGAAATAGTCTATTAGTCGAATTAGTCATCATCCAGTACTTTTCAGAATAAATAAATAAATTAAATATATGGTATTATGTTACGTGACTTTTACGAATTTTTCAAAATACTTGATTTTTAATCAATTGCTTATTCGGATATCATGTCTTGTAAAAGATTTCAAATTTGCTTATTTTGTGAAATGAAAATTGATATATATGCTGTAAATGGTAAGTTATTGATGAATGACAATTGTACCCCTACAACCCTAGATATTATTATCATATGTATCCATATTCATTCCCTTTAAATATAGGATTTTGGTTCTTATTATAATACACAAAAATATATTGATTTTTATTTTGTCTTCTCTTTTTCTCTGTTTCACATTATCAGTACGATTATCTCAAAATCAAAGTGAATTAGTTAAAAGTTTTTTTATTTTAAACAACTGCGTGAGTTCCGACTTCAAAGAGGAATTAATTTTTTTTTTTTTTTGGTCTTTTGTATGAATGTGGCTCTCTAGATTGTTATGCCTTCAATTTCCTATCAATAAGCAAAAATTATTTCCGACTGTCGCGCGTTTCATTCTGTTACCAAATTTCCGTTTTCTGACAAATTCCGAATCTTGCCTAATTGCTGTGATATCATTACATATTCATCTTTCTATTCTAGTTGTTTTATATATAGTAATTATGCCTAATTATTTATTGTAATTACATGCTAATTTGCTAATCTTAATTAGCTATTTTTTTTATTCAATAATATTCAATGCAATTATGATGTGATTTTACTGTGCATATCTTTATATGGATTAATATTATATGGGTTTAATTAAATATTGATATATTTATTATAATTTGTACTCGTTTATTCTTTTTATTGTAGGGCATACTTTTAAATTTCAGTTATTGAATAGAATAATATAGATCTTATTTGCAATTTCATAATATCTATACAATAATAATTGTTGTTCCCGAAGTAATACAATATTAAAATTAATATTTCAGAAGAATATTAATAGTAAATCTATCTATTATAAATAGTTTGTTATAATTACTCCTTAAGTAGCACAACATTATACTTAGCCCCTATTTGGTTCAGATTAAAATTTGATTTTAATTCAAGTAAAAGTCACACAATCAATATTAACCACGTCTTTCATGGGTCTCACAACTTTTCATCCAAATATTTCAAAAATTTCTATCACAATATACTAAAAATCTAATTTAATTTCCACTAAACACCCTCTTAATATTCTTGAAGAATATTACTTGCTCCTGAAGAGCATAAATTATATTTTTAAATATTCCAGAAAAATATTGACATATTACTCTTGAAAAAGTAATAGTAAAATATAACATGTTCCCAAAGTAACATATGTTTCCAAAAACATATTATGTTAAATTAATGTTTATCCCTGAAGGAAAACACATAATTTATATCATATTGATATTGGCTACTTGATGTTTAATCTTAGTTTTCGAAACTAATTGTATTTTCTTTTGTTTTATTGTGTACTTAATTAAATGGTAAACATCAAAAAATTTGAGTTTACTGCACTTGAAATATTTGGCAAAAACTATTTGTCATGGGTACTCGATGCTGATATCCATCTAGTCTCGAAAGGTTTGGGAGAGACAATAAAGAAGGAAATAAAGAATTCCTACAGAATTGTGCAAAAGCACTCATCTTCCTTTATCATTATCTTCACGATGGATTAAAAATTGAATATCTCACTAAGAAAGATCTACAGGTTCTTTGAAAAAAATTAACTAAAAAATTTGATCATCAGAGGACTATAGTCCTCCCCAAAGCCCGCTATGAGTGGATGCATCTTCGTTTGCAAGATTTTAAAACTGTTAGTGAGTACAATTCTGAACTATTCAAAATATGTTCAAAATTAACATTGTGTGGAGAAAAAATCACTGATGAAGATATATTGGAGAAAACGTTTTCCACCTTTTACGCCTCTAATGTGCTCCTGCAGTAGCAATATCGTGAGCGTGATTTCAAAAGGTACTCAGAACTCATATCTTGCCTGTTTGTAGCTGAACAAAATAATGAACCACTGATGAAAAATCATGGGTTACGTTCAACTGATTCTGTAACATTGCCTGGAGCAAATTGTAATGTATTGCTTGAAACAAATACAATATCAAGACAAGGACATAGATGTGCACGCGCACGTGGAATAAATCATGGACGAAATAATCAACAAAATTATCAGCAACAAGGCAATAATTTCAAAAGGCACAAAGCAAACGAAAATAGCACGTCCAAAAAGGAGTATGAAGAAAGTTGTTTTAGATGTGAAATGAAAGGGCATTGGGCACATACCTGTCGTACGGCAAAATATATTGTGGATCTCTACCAAAAATCAATTAAGAGAAAGGAAAAAGTGAAGACAAATTTTGCTAATTATGATAGTCTAATTGTTGTGACTTATTTGGATGTCGGTGATTTCTTTGTTGATCCAAATGAGAATATTGACCATTTGATTGGGGGTGGTGTAATGGAAGATATAGATTAGTTTACTTTTTAGTATTTCTTTTTATTTTAGAAATTAAATTTAAATTATGTTCTTACTTTTTACAAAAAAATAAAAATAAAATTGAAACTTTATTATGCATCGTTAATTTGATAATATTGAATTATGTTTGCTCTTTTAAATTTAAATTCAAATTTTTTTAAAATATATTTATTTTCTTATGGATTCATGATGGATTGTCAAGATACTTGTTTGATTGATAGTGTAACTATACATACTATTTTTCAAGATAAAAAATATTTTTTGAACTTAATATTAGCAGAAAATAATGTTAATACGATATCAAGTGCATCGAATATCATTGAAGACTCTAGAAAAGTTTGTATTATTTTACCAAATAATACAAAATTATATATTAACGATACACTTTATTCAAGCAAATCCAGAAAAAATTTGCTTAGTTTTAAAGATATCCGTTGCAATGGATATCACATTGAGACGATGCAAGAAAATAATGTTGAATATTTTTGCAAAACTTCTTTTGTATCTAGCCAGAAGCAGATAAAAGAAAAAATTATGTACTCCCTTCTAGCAATGTCATGTATTATACATTTATAAAAATGGTTAAATCAAATATTATTACGAACCATAAGTTCGTTGATCCAAAATTTTTTATACTTTTGCATGATCGACTTGGACATCTAGAAACTATAATGATGCGTCGAATAATAAATAACGCATATGGACATCCTTTAAAGAACCAGAAGATTCTTTTACCTAATGAGTATCCATGTGTGGTCTGTTTGCAAGGCAAGTTAGCCATTAGACCTTAGGCTATAAAGGTCAATATTGAATCTACAACTTTCTTGGAAATGATTCATGGAGATATATGTGAGCCAATACTTCCACCATGTGGATCATTTCGTTATTTTATGGTATTAATTGATTCTTTTACTCGTTGGTCACATTTTTGCCTACTTTCTACTAGGAATGTAGCTTTTGGTAGACTACTTGTACAAATCATAAAATTACGTGCACAATTCCCTGATTACTCAATAAGATTATTCGTTTTGACAATGCTGATGAATTTAGATCACAAGAATTCGATGATTATTGCATGTCAATTGAGATTGTTGTTGAACATTTGGTTTCGCACATCCATACGCAAAATAGTTTAACAGAGTCATTTATAAACGTCTACAACTTATTGCTAGACCGTTACTCATGAAAACAAAACTCCCAACTTCTGTTTGGGGTCATGCCACATTACATGCTGCGTCATTGGTTTGTATCCGACTAACTGCATATTATCAATATTCACATTTGATCATGAACCTAATATTTCTCACATGCGGGTTTTTGGTTGTGTTGTTCAAGTCCCTATTTCACCCCAACAATGGACTAAAATGGGTCCCCCAACGAAAACTTGAGATTTATGTGGGTTTTGATTAACCATTTATCATTAGGTATCTTAAACCTTTAACAAGTAATTTATTTATTGCACATTATGCAGATTATCATTTTGATGAAGTGACTTTCCCAACTTTGGGAGGGAAAAAACTATATCATGATAAATAAGGTAAAATTTCTTAGAATGAAACAACTCTATCTCATTTTGATTCCCACAGCAATCAATGTGAGTAAAATGTTAAAAAAATCATTCATTTGCAAAGAGTTGCAAATCAATTACTAGATGCATTTGTTGATACAAGAAAAGTGACAAAAACATATATACTAGCATAAAATATTCCAACAAAAATTGATGTACATGTACGACAATTTGTTGTAACAAATGAATCTCAAATACGCCGAAGCATGATCGACCAATTGATTCAAAAGACTCCATACCTCGAAAAAGAAAAGTGCAAGAGAAAAACAACCAAAATTTCAGGAGAAGTAACATTAGAGAAAATTGATCAATCAAATATTGAAAATATGGTTCCTGAAAAATCACAAGTGTTCGAAAATAATGAGATTTCATTAAATTATATGTTATCTCATAAATTATGGGAGCGAAATAATGTTGATATAGACAATATTTTGGCCTTTAATGTGGCTCTTGATATTATGCAAAATGAGGATCCTGAACCACTGTCTATTAAAGACTGTCAAAATAGAAATGATTGGCCAAAGTGGAAAGAAGTCATACAGGAGGAATTGAATTCCTTAGAGTAACAGAAAGTGTTTGGACCTGTAGTTTAAACACTTGAAAATGTAATCCATGTTAAATATAAATGAGTTTTTGTACGAAAGATAAATGAAAATAATGAAATTACAAGATATAAGGCCCGACTCCTAGCTCTAGGTTTCTCACAGAGTCCTAGAATTGATTATGAGGAAACATATTCTCCCGTAATGGACACTATCACTTTTAGATTCTTAATTATTTTGACTGTGTCACAAAAGCTGGATGTAGTGACTGCCTATTTGTATGGTTCACTTGATAGTGACATATATATGAAACTTCATGAAGGACTTAAAGTGCGATCAACAAATGATACATGCCCGAAAACCATGTTCTCAATTAAATTCTAAAGATCACTATATGGATTGAAACAACTCGAACGCATGTTGTATAATCGCCTTAAAGAATATTTGTTGAAGGAAGGTTATAAAAATGACGAAGTTTGCCCATATGTTTCAGAAAGAAAACAAATATTGGATTTGCAATTGTGGCACTTTATGTTGATGACTTAAATTTAATTGGAATTTACGAAGAGCTCAACAAAATTGTAGATTATTTGAAAAATGACTTGAGATGAAAGATTTGGGAAAAATCAAATTCTATCTCGGGTTGTAAATTGAACATTTCTCAAAATGATTATTTTTTCATCAATCTAAATATACAGAAAAAGTCTTAAAACGATTTTATATGAATAGTGCACATCAATTGGCATCACCTATGGTTGTTCGATCACTTAATGTAAAAAAAGATCACTTTCGTCCACTTGAAGATGGAGAAAATATTCTTGGTTCTAAAATAGCATATCTTAAAGCAATTGGAGCATTAACTACTCGAACCAACATAGCTTTTTCTATAAATCTCCTTGCAAGATATAGCTCTACACCAATATAAAGACATTGGAATGATGTTAAACATATTTTTCGTTACCTAAAGTGTATTATTGATTTGTGATTATTTTATTCTCAAAAGTCGGGATCTGCTTTATTGGGATATGTAGATGCATGTTATCTCTCTGACCCATATAAAGCTAAATCACAAACAGGATACGTGTTTACACGTGGAGGAACAACTATATCATGGAGATCTGTGAAGCAATCATTGATAGCAACATCCTCAAATCATCCTGAAATTATTACAATTCATGAAGCAGGCCGAGAATGTGTATATTTAATGAACATGACCTATCATATCCAAATATCGTGTGGATTAATTTCAACAAAAAATAGTCCAAATCTTGTATGACGATAATGCTGCTTGTATTGCACAACTCAAAGGATATTATATCAAAGGTGACAGGACAAAGCATATTTCTCCAAAATTCTTTCATACAAATGAGTTTCAGAAAAATGGCAACATCAATATTCAGTAAATTTGTTCAAGTGACACTGTGGCTGATTTATTTATAAAAGCACTGCTGTTCGTGAAATTTCGCAAGTGTACGGATCGTGACAAGTTATAAAGTAGATTTGTTAAATCCGAATATCGTCCCACAGAGACTACTATTTACTATAAAGTTTTAAACTAATCTAGTTTCAATTTAAATTAAAATGGTAACTAATGATCAAATCAAATTTTTTTTTCTACGTGAAATTGTAATTAATAAAATAACGAGCTATTTAATAAAATAACAAACTCAAATTAAAACTGCATAAGATTATGTGATGAGGTAGTTAGGATTTCCAATTTCACTTAGGTTATTTATCATACATTTAATTCCAAATTATTCAGCCATTTTTCATTCTTGCCAACGATCGAATTAACCTATTGTATTTAGTGATCTCTCTCAAACAACACTAATTCTATTCATATGCCCGAACTTGCTATATCTCTATGTAAATTCACACACATAAAAACACAGGAATTCAATAAAGATCGCATAGCTTATAATTATCTCTCGACCTCTAATAATATCTATGTTAATTATTGCACGAGTTAGCATTATAGATCACCTCTCGGTCTCAGTATTATCCCTAAATCAATTAATTGTTGCGCAGACAATTAAAGTATTAAACCACTATAATTAATTGACAAGTACTAAAAAGGCATGAAAATCGTGAAATTAAACATATAATAAAAACCTAAGCTACATCATCAATCCTAACGTAAAAATAGTTAGCCACTCATAATGTTGAATGTAAATACGCAAAAGTAGAAAGATATCACCAAAAGTTGACGAAACGTGATTGATTTTGGCTAAAATTTCAACCTTTGCTTTCTCCAATCCACGTGAATATATATATATATATATATATTATTTCTACCTCAATTTTTTTTCCTTGTGGTTGCCGTTTCTCCTTCTCCACTTTGAATTCTATTGACTTCGTATACATATAATCTCCAATTGTTGTGTTTTTTTAGGAGACAAAAAAAAAAAAAAAAAGAAATTCAATCCCCATTTGATTCCTTCAGCAGTCATCCATTTTAATCAATCCAACAGTACTTCAAAGCCAATTGAATTTGATTCCAAGTGCAATTCCAATTTGAAGCCCATTAATGCTATATTTTTCTTTTAGTCCTCGTACTTTAAATCTTGCCATTTTTTCTGTTATTTTGCACCGTTTTCGTAAATTCTTCAATAAACATAAAGTTTTACCTACACAACACAATGTAACATAAATTAGGTAGAATTTTATTTAAAAGACAATAAAACATCACAATTTAGCGCCGCGAATAAGTATAAAAACTACACTTATCACACCCCCAAACTTGACTTTTTGTTTGTCTTCAAACAAAACTAAAACCTAAAAAATACACAAACATGCAATGCTAATTACCTACTTGGTGGCGAGTCAATCAAGCAAAGCAAAAAAGATTTAGCTAGCTAACTTGAGTTTTTATCTCAGAATTGAAATCATAATATTAAATCTAAACACAGTTTCAAAATCATAATACAAAAATTAAAATCTACTTTTCCAATGTAAAATCGACATGTGTGTGTGAAGAATTAAGTATAGTATTATGAATTTATAAGTTGTTTCAATTCCCGGCCCTCAATGGTCAAATATATTATTTCATCACTCGTAAGATTCACACACCCCCAAACTTATTATTATTTTTTTCACTATTTTCACGTGCGTGAACTAATGTTGAATTTTATACTATCCTCACCTCTCTAATTTAGTAAATCTCACTAATTGCTAGTCCATATGTCAATAAACAAGGATTCTCTATAGTTTGATTGTTTCAATCTCTAGAACTTAATTAGACTAATAATCTCTTATCAAAAGTTAAATTTTCCCAAATAAGTGTTTGAGACATAACCAACGCATTTGGTGCGTCTTCTGTTTCATACACCTGCTTTTTCTGATTTTATAATAATTTTTTGGTAGTTTTTTTTTTAAACATTTTTTTTCTTTATTTGAAGCATTCTCACCATTAACTTTTCTAAATGACTCATGTAACAAGCTTTCGGCCGATGACTCCCAAATCGATGATCATAGGGCACCAGGTTTTAAAGACCTTTACATGCTCAATTGCTTGAGTCATAAAGGCTACGAAGAGAAATTTTCAAATAAAATAATAATTCTTTTTTCCTTGATTAGTGCAATGTCCCTCATTAAACACCAATTTAAGAAAAACAACCTCTAACTTGAGATTTTCTTCCAATTTCATGATAATGACCTTAGACAATCATCACAACATTTTTTTTTCCACACATGGAATCACCATTTATCTCAATATCTTCCCACAACAGTGAAATCTCTCAAACTATTCTAAATTTGGTCCAAGGATGTAAAATTTTGTAGTTTTGGGTTTAACACCTATGGTCTACTATTTCAACTTATCAAATTATGAATTCAACTCATTCATGCACAATGTTTAACTTAATTCATGTGTTCAATATATATCAAATTTTACATGAAAAAGTAAAAAAACTAATCTAAGTATGCAACTTATTCACCGTTCATAGATTAATTCATGATTCAATACATTAATCATTGTCAGCCAAGTTAACTAACTCACAGAAGCACACAAAAACAGAAAATATTTTTGAATTTTTTTAAAATTAAAGCACACAAAATAACTAAAAAAATTTTAAAAATCATGTTTTTCACCCCCCAAAATTAAATTGGACATTGTCCTCAACGTCTTAAATCCTAAATCCGCATATAAAGGGGTGGGGAAGAAAGTGAAGAAAAGACTCCCCTGATATGGCGTGTAATTCAACGGTTAGCATTTCTGTTACTTCCGTGGCTCATTGGTTAAATTGATTTAAATGTTCTGCGACGTCATATTCCTAGAAATTTAAATAAAACATTAAGTTCAAATAACTGGAACAAGTGTTACTTAGCTCTAACATCTATAAAACCAACAAAACGAAGAACTATGTGGAAACAGGGTAGGGATGATGAATTCTAAATAAACTTAAAATAAATTAGATATCCTAAAACGCAAAAACATAATAAATAAATAAATAAATGCTTGGGTTGCCTCCCAAAAAGCGCTTCTTTAATAGCATTAGCTTGACTGTAGTAATGATTATTCTGGCTCATCTAGTAGGATGGAGGATTTCTTTTTCGAGAATTCTCCTTGCAAATACCGCTTCAACCTTAAACCGTTAACTTTGAAATTACTCTTTTCTGGATGTTGTAACTCAATTGTGCCATAAAGATATACTTTCACCACCGTAAACGGTCCAATCCAACGAGATTTTAATTTTCCAGGAAAGAGCCTTAGTCGAGAATTATAGAGTGGCACTTCTCCCACTCAAAATTCCTTTCCTTGAATGAATTTGTCATGCTAAAGCTTTGTTCGTTCCTTGTAGATACGATAATTTTCATAAGCATCATTCCTGAACTTGTCCATCTCATTGAGCTGTAGAAGTCTTTTTCCTCCAGCTTGTTGCATATCAAAGTTTAGTTTCTTCACTACCCAGTATGCTTTATGCTCCAACTCCACAGGTAAGTGACAAGCTTTTTCATACACCAATCGATATGGGGACATTCCAATAGGTGTTTCAAACGCTGTTCTGCATGCCCAGAGAGTGTCATCTAACTTCTTTACCCAATCTTTTCTTGATACATTAACTGTCGTTTCTAAGATTCTTTTGATCTCTCGGTTGGAGATTTCCACTTGACCACTTGTTTGTGGGTGATATGCTGTAGCAATGCGATGCTTCACTCCATATTTCGATAAAATCGAATCTAACATCCTATTGCAAAAGTGTTTGCCGCCATCACTAATGAGTGCCCTTGGAGTTCCAAATTGACTGAAAATATTTTTCTTCAAACAATTTATGACTACCTGAGAATCATTGGTTGGTGTAGCAATTGCTTCAACCCACTTAGAGACATAATCTACCGCCACCAAGATGTACTGACATGAATAGGATGATGGGAATGGACCCATGAAATCTATACCCCAAACATCAAAGAGCTCTACTTCAAGTATGGAGTTCGGAGACATCTTATTTCTCCTAGAGATGTTTCTAGTTCTTTGACACCGATCACGTACCTTAACTATGCTATGTGCATCTTTAAAAATAGTTGGCCAATAAAAACCCCCGACCGGAGTATCTTGGCAACTGTTTTCGTTCTCCCAAAATGCCCTTCATATGGTGCTGAGTGACATTGCCTTAAGATTTCAACCATTTCTTCTTCGAGTACACACCTTTTAATGATTTGACTTGGACTACGCCTGTATAGATATGGATCTTCCCAAAAGTAATATTTTAAATTTGAAAAGAATTTCTTCCTCTGTTGGTGGGTGGTGTCATGATGTAAAATGTTGCTAGCGAGGTAGTTGACTATATCTGCATACCAGGGGACCTCAAGTAGAGCGATCAACTGTTCATCTGGAAAGAATTCATTGATTTGATCATCCCGTGCTGGTGCGATCTTCTCCAATCTAGATAGGTGATTTGACAAATTTCGATCATATTTTATTGGGTCGAAAGTTATAGTTTACACTGATCATACAGCCCTTAAACACTACTAGCCAAGAAAGTTGATAACCCTAGACTTATCAGAACTAATTGAATTTGATTCCAAGTGCAATTCCAATTTGAAGCCCATTAATGCTATATTTTTCTTTTAGTCATCGTACATTAAATCTTGCCATTTTTTCTGTTATTTTGCACCCTTTTCGTCAATTCTTCAATAAACATAAAGTTTTACTTGCACAATACAATTTAACATAAATTAGGTAGAATTTTATTTAAAAGACAACAAAACATCACAATTTAGCGCTGCGAATAAGTATAAAAACTACACTTATCAACTGCCAATATCTACATTCAAGAAATTGATTCACAAGATTGGAATGCGTCGACTCAAAGATTTTCAGTAATCAACATTAGTGGGAGTAGCTATACTCTTTTTCCTTCACTTATGTTTAATCTCACTAGGTTTTCCTAGCAAGGTTTTAATGAGACATCATTTATTTTTAATACTCCAAAATAAATGTACTCTTTTTCCTTCGTTTGTTCTTTTTGTCCCATTGAATTTTTATCAAACAAGGTCTTAACGAGGCATATATTTTATAATGTGTCATTTAATGGGGAGTGTTGTAAATGGTAAGTTATTGGTGAATGACAATTGTACCCCTACAACTCTAAATATTATTACCATATGTATCCATATTCATTCTCTATAAATATAGGGTTTTCATTCTCATTATAATACACATAAATCTATTTTTATTCTGTCTTCTCTTTTTCTCTCTTTTCACAACAATATATATAATATTGTAATTCATCAAAAAAGTACCGGGGGGGTGGGGTTGGGTTGTGCGAGTCCTTATAAATCAAAGGTCATTGAGACTTATTTCCTTGCACTAAAGGGCTTTGACAGTGTACGATGGTGCTTAGCCCTTCGAGGACAGTCTATGAGCGTATAATCAGACTATACATTACAATATATTCAACGGGTACAGTTTTTTAGATTTTTTTGTGTATTATCATATGATCAGATTATAAATTTTCGAGTATAGATTTTAACTAATGACTTTATTATGATTATGAGATAACATTATTTACTCAGAATTATAGTATTTACATAATATTTCATTGAGAATGTTTCACAATCTATGATTCTTTATGAGATTTTATAATGTGATATATTGTGTGATACGAACTTGATTTTCATTAAATATGTAAAAATGGTCTCATTGAGTGTATGAACTGATAAAATAAAGTTTGGTGAATTATTTAAAACTAAATTGAAATTAAATGTTTTCATTGACCTAAAAACAGAAACTATTTTTTAATTTCTGCAGTGGAGTTATTCTGTTGGAAAATTGGTAGGAATTGTTTTTTTTTTTTGTCCTTTTTGGGGTTTTAGGTGTGTTTGTGTGAGCTTTCTATTGGAGGGAAGGAAGAAAGAAGTATTCGGAGTTCTAACCAAAAAAAGGCACTTCAGTTGGAGAATGCTAATATCCTCAAGAATATCAGCCCTACTTTTTGCCTTTACCTGAGGTGAATTTTTAGAGTTGAAGATTGGATATCTAAGATTTTTCTTCATTTAACTTTTTTTGACCTTCTGATTTTCAGTCATTTTCTTATTATGTTAATGGCACTTTTTATTGACATCTTTTGAGGATTTTTTTTTTTTTTTTTATATCATTTTTTTGTTTTAATACACTCTTCATTATGTTAAAAGTCCAAGTTCCAGTATTTTAGTTGAATTTTGTACTTTAGTGACACTTGCCATGCAATTTATTTAACAAAAATTGATTTGATTGTGTTAGAATGCTGCAATATTTAAAATGGCATTTATGTCTGAGGTGTAGTTCTTTCCCCCTTTTGGACGAGGCTTCCAAGTGTTAAGGTCATGTGCATCTTGCTGATAGATGGTGCTTCATAGATCGAGGTGTCCTTACGCTTGATGAAATGCAAATGGATACGCTAACATGTGATGGGGTCATTTTGGGGCTTACATGGAAGCCTCATAAGCAATAAACATTTCAGAATGTAACAATTTCAATTGAGATAAATTGAAGTTAGCAAGACATTTTAAGAAAATGATACTAAAGGTATGTTTGATTGCAAGCATGAAAATTGTATGGAAAGAAAGTAAAGTTCTATGCAATTGAATTGATTAAAACTTATTTGTATCAAAATTATTAATTAAATGTGCTTGATTGATTCAATTTTTGGCCTAAAAAATGTTATATTCATCAATCTTTTATTGGTGAGTAAATAAGAAAAAAGGAGTAGATAAGAGAGAGACTGAAAAATTATTTGGAAAATAAAAATATGCACTCCCTAAGAAAAAATATTTTCCTTTTTCTGAGGAAAAAATAGATATGTGACTTATTTTTATTTTTATTTTTGAAAAAACATCAATCAAACACTTCAAAGTAGGAACTTGAGTACAAAAAAAAAGACATTTTCCATAAAAATAAATTCAATCAAATACATCCTAAATTTTTTTTATCTAAACGGAAATTTTATTTTGACCAATATCTGGGAGGATTTATATATAAAATTTAAATAATTATATATTACGAGTCTTGCAAAATGCACAAAATAAATTAGTCTAAAACTTTCTGTAGACAAACCATCCACTGCTCCCTACCCCACTCACACACACTCAATCCCCTCGTTCTCCTCTCATATGCCTATAAAACTATCCAATCGTGCTACATGTTCATCATTTTTAGTGGGCGTTTGGTGAGAATTAAAATTAAATTTTTAGTAGATTGTGATAGAAGTTTTTGAAATATATGATTGAAAAGTTGTGAAATCCATGAAAGATGTAATTAATATTGATTATTTGATTTTGACTTAAATTAAAATCTGATTTTAATCTGAAACAAACATAGCCTTAACATTACTTTTTTACACTTTACCACGTGAAAATATTGTTGGAAAATAATGAATTAATGAATGAAAATTAATTCACCAGTCTTCAGTTTCATGGAATTCAATTTCATCAGTGCATTAGTTTTTAGTTTCAATAAAAATCAGCCATTCGTCTGAAGTTCATCAATGCTGTAACTGATATATTTATGTGCAGCTCTCCCTCCACTAGTATAAATAGAGGAGCTTATAGTTGGAAGAAAAACACACAAAACACGAAACACAAACAAAAGAAAAAAAAAAAACAGCTTCCTCCTTTTCCATTTCGGCAGCCTGTGGTTTTGTTTTTTTCTTTTCCTTTGCTTAAATTCTTTGAGAGTGAATTACAACTAGTTCGTAGGTCGGTATCGTAGTGCAGCGGGAACCAACAACCGATTGTATCCTGGGAATCCAACACCGATCAATATCTCTTGCACTCCGGTGAGGCGGCGAATTCGATTTAAGGAAACCGTGTGAACACGGACCTTCGGTTTGATTAATCTATACTTTGATTCTCCAATATTTTTATCCTACAAGCTTCAATCGAACTCTTCCATTTGGTGAATCAAATCTTTTTGTTTGTTCATCAGTTTCTGCTTTCGGGCTTCTGTAGTTTTTTTTTTTTTCCTGTTCCTGTTAAATTTTTTTTTTCCATCAGTTGGTTTCTAAGTTTGTGGTTACTATTTATATAAAATGTGTTAAGATAGTTTTTAAGTTGATCTAGATTTTCGAAGAAGAAGAAGGAAAAAAAATTTTGTTAGAAGTTCCGTCTCTTTTCTTCATGTTTTAAAGATGGTGGTTTTGCAGGGGTTCTTATATGGTTTGCATGGTTTTTTTTTTTTATGGTTTTACATGATTGTTAAATCATTGGCAATTATTAGTTACTTATTTTATAATTATTAGTTGTATGATTATTTAATTATTTGCACAATGATTGTATGATTATTTTACAATTACTAGCATATGATTGCATATCATTAGGATATAATTGTTTACTTTTTCATTATCAATTCGGAATAAATTTCGGAATTGAAAATGAGAGCAAATTATTTAGTCAAATTTTTAACAACTTATCAATTATTTAACATGAATTAGAAAATCATTATCAAATGATTAAAATCAATTATTGTATGATTATTTTACAATTACTAGCATATGATTGCATATCATTAGGATATAATTGTTTACTTTTTCATTAATAATTGATTTTAATCATTGGATAATGATTTTCTAATTCATGTTAAATAATTGATAAGTTGTTAAAAATTTGACCAAATAATTTGCTCTCATTTTCAATTCCGAAATTTATTCCGAATTGATAACATAGATTTTGAATCTATTTCTAGTTTACAAACTCACTATTGTTCTAAACCTTTTGTTGTCGTTATTTAAGGTTCAATGGCGTCATATGGAAATGACGATGTGAACAATAACACTGTTGGTACCGGTGTACCAAATCTCGCGATAACCGTTGTCAACCCTGTGGGGATCTCGACTGGCATTCCTTCTGTTGATGGGACTATTGGTGGCGGAATTCCTCATGTTGGAGTGAACCCCACTTTGCCTACGGCTGCAGCCTTGGCCATTCAATTTGGCACAATACATTTGCCAGTACCTAGGGCTGCGGCCTCGGTACCTTTGCCACCGTTTCCGGCTCAATTTCCGGTGAATCATGCAATTCGACCGGATAAATTTGCTGGCACTGATTTTAAGACATGGCATAATAAGAAGATTTTTTATCTTACTACTTTGGGCCTTACACGTTCCTCACTGAGGATGCCCCTGTTATGGCTGAAAACGACACTGATATGCATAGGCATGTGGTCTGGGATGCATGGAAAAGTGCTGATTTTTTGTGTCACAACTATGTCTTGGATGGCCTACAGAATTCTCTATATCACGTGTATGTGGCAAAGAAGTCTGCTAAGGAGATTTGGGAGTCCTTAGAAAAGAAGTACAGGTCCGAGTTTCACGGGTTACCTTTCTTCTTAGCACAGAAAGGGACACCGTGCGGCAGTAGTCTGCTCCGCTAGACTACCTTCCGCCTTTTCTCGGTCCGTCTCGGGACAAAAGTAGATTTGATCACAATTTAAAGAAAGCTTACAACACGAAATTGAAATGCATTGAAATAAACTTGATCATTGATTGCTAGAAAGCTTGAAATTACAATAGATTGAAAGCAGGAAATTACAATGGCTAGTGCAGGGGGCGAACACTAGAAAAGCTTGAAAGATGTTTGAAAGTCATATACCCCCTATAATAGACTTAGCAACAAAAACCCAAATGACGGGAGTAGACGTCTTTTTTGGCCGAGGAATCATACTAAAATTTTCTAATTATCAACTATTTTACAATTAAATGAAATATTTACAAGGTGCGCAAATATTGCAATAGCGTCACGGCTTAAGTAAGGTCGCCCGTGACATTCTCCCCCATTTGCTTTCGCGAAGTCCTCTCGAGCCGTTGGTTGTTCTTCTCGTTGTTGAATCCGCTCCATTTGACCAAGTATTCTTGAAGATAATTCCTAGAAGCTCGATGGCCAAGAATCTTTTTCAAAGAACCTTCATTTCGATCTTTTCAATTTAAACACAAGTTGCTTCGCATCTTCGTACTTCTTGCATCGCTTTCGATTGATGTCTCAGTGATGAGGGAGGGACGGTTGCCGTCAGCAGTAATCTCAAAAGGACTCTTGTGGGGAGAAGAGGTCTCTTGAGCATTGGAACACATCCGGCCACATCCGAGAGTTTTACCCAAATTTCATGTCGAGCAGAGATAGAGTGCCGTAAATAGTATTCCAAAGATGGAGTTGAAGCACTCGTGCCCGTCCGTCCGATTGTGGGTGAAAACTAGAATTCATGCTCAAAGTTGAACCAAGAAGTTTGAACAACTCGGTCCAAAGTATGCCAAGAAACCGAGAATCCCGATCAATCGACGATGTTCTTTAGGCGTCTCGCATTTCGATAACAATATGCTTGAAGAAGAGTTGAGCCGTCTCTTCGGCCGATGTATACTTAGGCACCGTGGGTAACGGTTCCATCTTCGCATAAACGGTCTCTTCGACCGTGATAGTGCCAAAATCTCCTAATTTCGCAATCCCCCAATGTAGTCCATCGATCCACTCTCGATCGGTCTACTCGGACTAAAGGGGCTCCAAGAAGCCCGCTCTTCTCGATGACCTCGCATGAAGCTCTTCAAACTTCGGGTCGAGTCGCACAAGCATGGTGCCTTGCCGGGAGGTTTGGCACCCGAATCAAGTTCAACTCCCGCGATCAATCGCCCTCCTTGGCAACTCACCCGTATGATGTCCTCAAATTCCTCAACACTCTTTCTCGATATGCTTTGGAATAGGACCCGCCTCTTCGATCTCCTCCGATCTAAGAGTGCACAAAAGTGAAGGTTCATTCCTTTCGAAACCCTGCAATTGCATGGCCGAGATACTCTTCTCGCCTCTCTTCCCGCTTGAGTGGGGATGACACACGGTTTGCTACCCATCATCATTAGTGAATCGAGGTACGGCAACACCGCCGTTTTAGTATCCCGAAGAAATTCCAATCCCAAAATAAGCTTGAAGTCTTCCATCTGAACCACGTACAAGTTAGTCCTTCCCTCGAACCGACCAACTTTCGAGTAAGACAGATTTGGCTACTCCAGCCTATCGGGGTTGAGCACCTGAGTTGATCGCTTTGACCTTTCCATGGCTCTTCTCCAAAATAAGTCCGAGTCGATCCACTTCGGCACTTGCGAGGTAGTTGTGGGTTGCACCGCATCTACCATAGCCCCGATCGCTTTCCATTGATCTTCACATCAATGTACATTAGGCCTTTCGCCTTACGAATGCAAGCCTTTGCTTCTTCCATCTTCGGCTCTCTCGAGGGACCTTCGTCCCTTTTCGTAGTTCGATGCAATAGTGTATTGCACCGATGTGAGAATGCACCAACTACATCCTCATCCCCGTCGGAACCGGGTCTCACTATGGCGCCTAGCTTGTGGGGTACCTTGCTTCGATTTAGTCCCGCCACTTGCTTGTTGGTAATATGCGTTCACCATCCATTTCTCGAGGACACCTGCCACCCGATGTGGTCCTTCACATAAAAAGCATTTCAATTTAGGAGCGACATCAGTATCCGCCCTCCGTTGCTTTTCCTTTGTTCCGCTTGTTACCGTTCTCGTTGTGACTTCCTTTGAAGTTACTCTCGACGGTTGCCTTGATAGGCTCCTCCCCAATTCTGAGAATAACGCTCTCCCCCATTTGAGCTCGAGCTAGGTCTATGAGGTCTATTTCCACCTCCGATAGACTGACTATTTCCCGAATATCGATCATCTCTCAATTCGGTTGATAGTCACTCAAACATTCGGCAGCTCCAATAGCTGCGCTTAAGTCAGTGACCTTCTGTCTCTCGGGTTCCGCGTGCCCACTGCGCCAACTCTTCCATGAAGCGTGAATAGCTTGTCCCTTTCCGACATGTCTCGAATATTCAAGATATGCCCTAAAAGGCTTTCACATACTCCCCGATGGAGCTTGTATGTTTCGTATCTCGCAGCCGCACGTCGTGCCCGATAGTCCACATTCTCTAGGAAAACCGAGATCTAATTGCTTCCTTCGAAGCTCCCAAGTATCTATTCGGACCCCGTTGGCTCGAATATCAAGCATACTTCGTCCGCCACTACGCTTTGCATCTCCACATAGATACATGGTAGCCGTAGTAACCTTTCTCTCTTCGTCTTGGATCGAAGCCGCAAGAAAGTATTGTTCCATGTCGAACAAGAAGTTCTCAACTTCTTTAGCATCGCGCGTGCCCTCCGTAGGTACATGGATCTGAATTCTCGAGCCTATGCATAGACTCTTGCACGGTGGCTTGCCCATTGCCAAACGCGCGTTGAAGAACTACCAGCTTGAGCTCTCAACATTCCCACTTCCTCCCGCAGAATGTATGCTAGCAACAAATTTTCTGGGTCATAGGTCGCGCAAGCTTTCTTGGCATTCATCCAACTTGGATGCGTACTCTCTCGAGTTTCCGTCTCGCCACTTCGACCTTTTCTCCAAGGCTCTCCATGGCCAAACACAACCTAGTGTTTGTCACCTCCAGCCGCCTCCAAACGCTCGTTTCGTAGTCCTCCTCTCGAGGATCCACCACCTCCGTGGTGTCCGGCTCCATTGTATCCATCGTCTTCTTATCGAGGTCTCGAGTCGCAGCCACTCGATACCAACTTTCACGGGTTACCTTTCTTCTTAGCACAGTAAAGGGACATCAAGGCGCGCAGTCCCGCTCCGCTAGACGACCTTCCGCCTTTTCTCGGTCCGTCTCGGGACAAAAGTAGATTTGATCACAATTTAAAGAAAGCTTACAACACGAAATTGAAATGCATTGAAATAAACTTGATCATTGATTGCTAGAAAGCTTGAAATTACAATAGATTGAAAGCAGGAAATTACAATGGCTAGTGCAGGGGGCGAACACTAGAAAAGCTTGAAAGATGTTTGAAAGTCATATACCCCCTATAATAGACTTAGCAACAAAAACCCAAATGACGGGAGTAGACGTCTTTTGGCCGAGGAATCATACTAAAATTTTCTAATTATCAACTATTTTACAATTAAATGAAATATTTACAAGGTGCAGCGACTGCAATAGCGTCACGGGGCTTAAGTAAGGCTGCTGCCCGTGACACCGAGGATGCTGGGTCTAAGAAATTCTTGGCCAGTCTGTATATGGACTTCGAAATGGTTGATTCACGTTCAGTGGTGAGCCAAGTGCAAGAGTATCAAGTGCTCTTGCAAGAAATATATGCTGAGGGTCTGATTATGTCAGAATCTTTACAGGTGGCTACTGCTATTCATAAGCTACCTCCTCAGTGGAAGGTTTTCAAAAGCTATTTGCAGCATAAGAGGAAAGAGATGTCTTTCGAGGATTTAATTATCAAGTTGGGCATTGAGGAGGATAACAAAAAGGCTGAACATAAGTCAGGGAATTCTTACTCTGAGAAGGCTAATGTATTGGAACACGATCAAAGTTCTGGGACTAAGAAAGGTCAATCCTTTAAAGCCAAACATGATAACGGGAATTGGAAAGACAAAAAGCAGACCATGAAACGGTCTCAGTTGAAACCTACCGGTGCTGTAGGAAAGAAGCCTAAGTTCCAGTTCAATGGAAAGTGCTTTAATTGTGACAAAGTTGGGCATCGGTTAGCAGACTGCCGTCAGTCGCGAAGGGATAGCAAATAGCGCCCTCAGGCTAATATGGTTGGAAACGAGAGAGATCATCTCTCAGATGACATGTCGACCTAAACCTTACGGCGGTGGTTAGTGAGGTTAACCTGGTAGGGTCTAACCCTAAGGAGTGGTGGCTAGACACTGGGGCCACTTGTCATGTCTGCTCCAACAGGAGTATGTTCACTACTTTTACACCAGTTACAAATGGTGAAAAGTTGTTTATGGGAAACTCTGCAACTTCTGAAGTGTTTGGTAAAGGCAAGGTGATCCTGAAGATGACCTCTAGCAGAGAGCTTACTCTGACTAATGTGCTGTACGTGCCAGAGATTCGCAAGAATCTGGTCTCTGGGTCTCTTCTGAGCAAGAATGGTTTCCGCATGGTCCTGGAGGCGGATAAGTTGGTGATTACCAAAATAGGAGTTTATGTTGGGTAAGGCTATATGACCGATGGCTTGTTTAAATTGAACGTAATTGCTGTAACCCCAACTGTTATGAATAATAAGAAAACTCCTTCTGTTTACTTGCTTGAGTCCTCTAATCTATGACATGGTAGATTAGGTCACGTAAATTACAATGCATTACGTAGACTAAGCAAATTAAACTACTTGCCTAGGTTTCAAATTGATTCAAATCATAAATGTGAAACTTGCGTTGAGGCTAATCTTACTAGGTCTTCGTTTCATAGTATTGAAAAAAGTAACGAGCCATTGGGACTAGTCCACAGCGATGTATGTGACTTGAAATTTGTCCAAACAAGAGGCGGCAATAAGTACTTTATTACTTTTGTCGACGATAGCACGAGATATTGCTATATGTACTTGCTTAAAAATAAAAACGAAGCGATCGATAAATTCATTCTTTATAAGAATGAAGTTGAAAATCAACTTAGCAAGAAAACAAAAGTTCTGCGAAGTGATCGTAGTGGTGAATATGAATCACTATTTGGTGAATTTTATGCTAAACATGGAATAATTTACCAACTACCGCATCTTATTCACCTCAGCAGAACGAAATTGCTGAGCGTAAGAATCGAACGTTAAAAGAAATGATGAATGCTATGTTGATTAGTTCTGGATTACCACAGAACATGTGGGGAGAAGCTATTCTTTCTGCGAATTACATTTTGAATAAAGTGTTAAGAAAGAATATGGATAAGATTCCGTATGAACTTTGGATAGGTCGTACACCATTGTATAAATACTTATGAATGTGGGGGTGTCTTGCTAAAGTTGTGTTGCCTCCTCCTAAGAAGGTCAAGATTGGACCTAAAACAGTTGACTGTGTGTTCATTGGTTATGCACAAAATAGTAGTGCATATAGGTTTCTTGTGCATTATTCAAATGTATCTGATATTATTTCGAACACGATTATGGAGTCTATGAATGCACAATTCTTTGAGAATATATTTCCTTGTAAATCTCCTAAACAGTTAACTCCTGTTAAATGGACTATAGAATCTTCTGCTACTGGCAGCAGTAAAGATCCAGTTGAAGAAGGTGAGAATGAGCCTAGACGGAGCAAAAGTACCAAAACTTCTAAGACGTTTGGCCCCGATTTCCTCACATATTTGATGGAGAATGATCTTCAAAACTATAAAGAAGCTATATCTTCTCCAAATGGTCATTTGTGGAAAGAAGCCATCAAGAGTGAAATCGATTCTATCCTACAGAATCATACCTGGGAATTAGTAGATCTTCCACCGGGCTGTAAGCCTTTGGGCTACAAGTGGATTTTCAAGAAGAAGATGAAAGCAGATGGCTCCATTGATAAATATAAAGCTCGGCTAGTAATCAACGGTTATAAGCAAAAAGAAGGCTTAGATTACTTTGATACTTATTCTCCTGTGTCGAGAATAACTTCTATCCGGATGATAATTGCTATTGCAGCCTTGTGAAATCTGGAAATACATCAGATGGATGTAAAAACAGCTTTCCTAAATGGAGATTTGAATGAAGAAATCTACATGGAGCAATTAGAGGGGTTTTCGGCTCCAGGTCAAAAAAGGAAAGTCTGTAAACTGGTTAAATCGCTTTATGGTTTAAAGCAAGCACTGAAGCAATGGCATGACAAGTTTGATAATGCTATCATTTCTAGTGGTTTCAGAATCAACGAGTGCGACAAGTGCGTATATGTGCAGGACACTAATGATGGATATGTTATTTTGTGTCTATACGTCGATGACATGCTCATTGTCGGCAGCTCTGATAAGATTATCAAAGCCACTAAGAATATGTTAAACTCAAAAATTGACATGAAAGACATGGGTCTTGCGGATGTCATTTTGGGAGTAAAAATCACTCGAACACCAAATGGACTTGCGTTATCTCAATCTCATTACATTGATAAGATACTAGACAAGTTCAACAAAATGACGTCAAAGGATAATATTGCAGATCCGTTAACAAAAGGGTTAACTCGAGAGCTAGTTGAAAAAGCATCGAGGGGAATGGGTTTGCAGCCTATGACGTTGAAAGGTATCATGGTGGAAACCCAACCTAGTTGAATGGAGATCCCAGGATCTAGGTTCAAAGGGACAACTAAACTATGTATATCTGAGTAAATCACTGAGAAGGTTCTCCTTCTACTCATTCCTATGGTGCCCATAGTGATTGGAAGATGTAGGTTAAGCTACGCTTTTAATGACCCTTAAGCGTTGTTGTGAAACGCTGAGTTAAGAGGTCACCTATGTGAGTGTGAAGTGGGGCCGCTTCTATAAGGATTGGGAAGGCTACATCCTTGAACAAACACTTGCAGAACCAGTCGACGTGTTCATGGCCAAAACGAACACAACATTGAGAACTACGCTGTGTCTAGAATGGTCCTGTGTGAGGTCTATTATCTTGGTTTACACAAATGGCGAAACAGTTCAAGGCATCAGATCCACTGGTTTGCTAGTAGTACTCGATAGATTTTCACAATGGAAGGTTCAAAGGTAGATGCTACCTATCCTATGCAAGATTGATTCGTTCTACTCTCTCAGTAGTCTTCGTTTCCAAATTTTCATTCATGTGGGGGATTGTTGGAAAATAATGAATTAATGAATGAAAATTAATTCACCAGTCTTCAGTTTCATGGAATTCAATTTCATCAGTGCATCAGTTTTCAGTTTCAATAAAAATCAGCCATTCATCTGAAGTTCATCAATGCTGTAACTGATATATTTATGTGCAGCTCTCCCTCCACTAGTATAAATAGAGGAGCTTATAGTTGGAAGAAAAACGCACAAAACACGAAACACAAACAAAAGAAAAAAAACAGCTTCCTCCTTTTCCATTTCGGCAGCCTGTGGTTTTGTTTTTTCCTCTTCCTTTGCTTAAATTCTTTGATAGTGAATCACAACTAGTTCGTAGGTCGGTGTGCAGCGGGAACCGACAACCGATTGTATCTTGGGAATCGAATACCGATCAATACCTCTTGCACTCCGGTGAGGCGGCGAATTCGATTTAAGGAAACCGTGTGAACACGGACCTTCGATTTGATTAATCTATACTTTGATTCTCCAATATTTTTATCGTACAAATATACCATTGGACAATTTAAATTTTGATCAATTTTTTCACGAAATCAACACTTAAGCACACTTGCAATCTCACAACAATGTCAACAAAAGATTGACACCGTGTGCATCAGGTAACCGACAACCACCAAGATTGACACACGTGTGCATCAGGTAACCGACTAATCATCCCAAAAGCACCCACGTACGTAAACAGTTCACGAACTTTCTCAAATTAGAAACGTCCAAACGTCATATCTCTGAAAATGTTTGACAGTTTTTTAAAATGGAACAGTAAACCTTATCTCCATCCACGTTTCCCAGAATAATAAAGCTACTCAAACAGGGAAATCAGGCAGGGTTTAAAACCAGACACACGTAGCAGCTCCGGACTCGTGGCTTGTTGTGATAAATTTTCCTATCCCCCAATGTTTTGTTGCCAAGTGTATCTGGATGCAAATCCCTGTTTTTTGGCCCTGTTGCTCTAGCATTGTTCTTCCCAGAATAGCTATCTGCAGTATCACAAGTCTTCTGGGCTCGTATTGCCACGTTTAATTACGTGGTTCTCTTGTTCACCCCCACACTATAAAATATAGTATTTATTGTATGCCTTTGTCTGTGTATATATATGGTTTTTGCGTTTTTGAATGATCTTATTTTACGTACGTTGTCCTAGTTGAAGAAACTTTGTTCTTTGGAGTTTTAAGGATGTCTGCAATGGAGGTTGGAATAGAGCGGCAATCATCAATTGAAAAGGAACCTCGTACTCTTAATTTTGATCAAATCCATTTTGCAAGGGCAAGTCTCTCTCTCTCTCTCTCTCTCTCTCTCTCTCTCTCTCTCTCTCTCTCTCTCTCTCTCTCTCTCTCTCTCTCTCTGTATGTATGTATGTATTTATGTATGTATGTGTTTTTGATCTTTTTCTTGGTTGAAACCATTATTTTCCATCACCTATTCCACCACCTATTGTAGTGCGTCACGTCGTATAAGTTAAGCACCGATGCTTAAGAGTCAATCCTATATATACACTATATATGAATATATGTGTGTGTTTTGATGTTTTTCTTGGATATGGTTATTACAGGAGGCAGCAATGTATGTGATGAATAACAGGAGCATTGAAGAAGCTTTGAGGATATTCACAAAGGTATGTAGAAATTCGAATTTAGAATAACAATATTCACAAAGGTAAGCAGAAAAATCGAGTTTTGGATGCATCAATTAAATTCCAAAGTCGAAAATAGCTTAGGTAGCTTCGTGTTCTTCCTATTCTAGTGCCTGATAAATCTATAATGTGGGGGTCCTTTTATTTTATTTATTTATTTTACAAGCACATGAACCATTCATTTCCTTCATTTTTCATCATGTAGATGTTTTTATAAAAAAAAGTTTATAAGTTATTTCTCAACTTAACACTCTTCAAATTTTCACTTAAAAGAATTGATATAGCAAGGTTTTTAATAAGTTTTATTAGTTAAAATCTTTGTAATATTTTCTTTTAATTTTATTTTTTTGATTGATTGAAGGTCTTGTGGCATGTCCTAAGCTTGTTTTTCTGTCTTGATTTTGTCTCACTATATGGATGGTTCCATTTTGGAAAGAGAAAATCCACGCTAGTAGCATCAGTTTATTTTCCTTTTTATTTTTTAATGCAGTGCTTGGACTTTTAGTACCTGTTTGAGTCCCATTTTGTTTTGAAATGAGTTTGTAATAGTATTATTATTATTATATTTTTTATTTTTTTGGAAAAATGTGTTAAAAAATTAGGAAAATTTTTAGATTTACATCAAAACTTATTTTGCTAATAGAATTTTTGATTGAATATAGAAAAATTGGGACTTCGATATAAATGTGCTTTATTATGTTCCCAAGATAACTTTAATGAGGATTCCTTCGAAGCGAATCTTGATGTTCACCACACCACTTCTTGATTTATTGTTGACTTGCTCCTCAAATCATTACCAACTCTCCAGCTTTTGAAATCTTTAATTAAACAAAAAAATCCGTTTAATCTCTCATACCATGCATGTTCAGATTTTGAATTCTATCTTAAAATGTCAATGAATAGTACATGCTCTTATAAGTTGATCTATATTTTCATCTTTATTTGATTTGAGATTCTTATCCCTTAACACGCCTCGCAAAATGTGGCTCGTTTTAGCAAATGAATCTTGAAATTCGCGTACTTAATTTTCGTGTTTTAATTAAATCAAATTGTTCGTTTAAACTTAATGGAATCAGATACCATTAAAGGGCTTTACAGTGCGCAAGTATTGGTGAAAGGCTGCTCAATTTATATTCGTTCAGTTTTGCCAATATATACACAGTAGAATATACAAGAATGGATAGCTACAAATCAGCACACAGTTGAAGGCCACAAATCATGCTATTGGTTGGCATCCTGATTTTGCGTTAATTCCATGACTTTAGACTTTAGCTGCTGATGGTTTGACTATGGATGTTAAATTGATGATTAAAAATAGAACGGAAACTTTGCGCCATGAAAAATATCCTTCTCGAAATCGAAGCATCTCTATGAGGGAAAAGGTCTTCATAATTAACAATATCGAATATTCGATAGGGAGGATTAGACAGTAATAAGCATTATTGAGTAAGAAAAATAAGTTCAATCCAGTGTACATATACTGTATTACTCTGTTAAGTTCGGTACACACTTTGCACTTGAGAATTAATTTGCATTATGCTACTTGAACCATATTGTCACGCAAGTCTATAACCTTTTACATTGATGCATTATGATGCAGGGTTTAGAACCAGTTTTTAATTGTGTGGGAGATGAATTTGATGATCTGATGAATTCTGGTGAAGAGCTTGAGACTTCGGCTAATGAATTAAGAGACATCGTGTCTGCACCATTTTAAGAGGCTATGAAACGAGCAATTTTCTGTACATCTTGCTTAGGATTGAATCGCGTTCTTCAACGTGTGACTGATTTTTAAGTCCATTTTGTGGAAGGAAGTTGATCGAGCTGTAGTTGCCCATCTGTCTTGGGTTTGGCCGTGCCATACATAGGGCCTGTCAATCTTGGCTTCTTTATTACAAAATTCAATGCAGCAAAATTTATTGAGACCTTAAGCAAAATTTAATTGGGAAAATTTCATAACTATAAATGTTGTTGACTAACTCAAGAAATTTTTCTAAAAATAGGAGATAAAATGTTGGGATATATAGTTGAAATTAAACATGCTATAGTTCCATAACACAAAATTTATGATTCACACTTACTAAGAGCCTATCTGGCCCAGATTATTGCAGCCAAATAATTGATTTTCTTCCCGTTGCAGCCTACAAAATTTGACCATTTCTCTCTGCAGTGGGACCTACAGATCTCCTCAAACGTTTTAAAAAGAAATTTTCCTACCCAATTTCTGTGCGCCCAGATAGCCTCTAAATCACAAATTTCACGAGGTCACGGTCACATATAAAAAATTAGTACATACTATGATACTAAATCTCAAATCACACAACTAATTAGTTAAATAAATTGATCATAATTACCACTCCTCACCTACTTCACTTGGTATGTTACAATTCCATTCTATAAATGTTCTAATCAACAAAAAATTAAAGCATGCAGTATAATGTGTGCTTGCATGAATATTCATTTTTATTTTGTAGAAAGTCAACATTAACTATGTTACTTCGTTTTATTATCACGGAGTGTTCGTCATTTTTCACAATTTTATTTTAATTATTTAATTTTTTTTCTCTTTTGAGAATGACAAATCACGTCCATTGTTCTTATATTGTTAGTTAACTATAAGGCTTAAAGATTTAACAGTTATGGATAAGCTTGCTGGTTGTTTACTGTTGTAGTGATAGAATTTTCCTAATCGTATTGCTCGTAGTTCTTGAAATTGTGTTGATTGATGTGTATTTATCACCCTCAAATTTTAATTTCATCTAAATGCCCACTGTATCTCTTAAATGCAGGTGTCTAAATGAAGCTCTCATCTTTCTATTTTTAGATAATGAAAATATTATGAAATTTGTTATATCTTTGCAGAAAATGGTATCGCTACTTATAGAAAATGCCATACTCAATCTTCCAGAAGGTCAAGAACATGTGGCATGGTTAATAGACTTCACATGATGGTCTTTAAGCACCAATGTCCCCATCAAATCTGCTCAAGATACTATCTCCATATTACAAAATCATTACCCTGAAAGACTAGCTATAGCATTTTTGTACAAACCCTTGCATATATTTGAAGCATTTTGGAAGGTTTGCCTTTTATAATTCTTGACGCGAAAGAGAGAGTAGCCTTTGCATTATGTGTTCCTTTTTGTTGGATTACGTGGGATAATTGAAGCATTCTTTCACAACGGTTAGAATCATCTTTTTGGTCATGGTTTTCTTCGTGAGGAAGGGAATGTGGAGCTGATGATGTTTGTTCTTATGGGTTGGCCAAAAGATAGAAGCAGTCGATGATGATGATGTTGGTTTCCTGCTCATTTTCATCTTTTTTTCCCTAGTTTGTAAAAGGTTTCAAGTATTTGTTTTATTTATGTTTCCTTTATTGCTTTTACAGCTAAAACTGAATTTATTGACTATGTTTCAACCTTTGTGAGACTCCGTGAACCTGTACCTATAGATTTATGCCTTGTTTGGATGAGTAAAGATAACGATTCTTACATTTTGTAATTGTAGACAATTGTTGGCGACATTAGACCATTAAATGTACTACCTTAGGTATTTATAGCTCAATTTTCCTTTTTTCCCCCATCAGGATAGTTGATTTTATGGAATTTCATTGGTTTATTTGATAGGAGTCATCTGCAATACTTGCATGAATTATAAGAACATATGGAAGGAATTAGTTGACTGACTCCGCATTATATTATTGGTATTGTCTTGATGCTTTTATTTTGAGCAAATAGTGCAAGTCGTAGTGTATAAATCAGGGGAGATATTGTACACCAAATCTTGGGCAGGATTTCAGCAAGGGATATGATGAAAAAGATGTTGTGCAAAATCTACACCAAGTTGCTTTTTTAAGATAGCCAATGGAAGTGCACCACTTCAATGCCAAGAAAGGAATGCATATTACCAAGATCTGACATTTCAAATTTAGCCATCATGGATTTTCGTAAAACTTTCAAACATGGCTCTACTGCTTCCGGTGTGGATTAAATCCTCTACATGTAAGCAAACAATAAGCATTTCACTCCAATTTTTATGAGAAGTGTATGTTTTAAGGACATTTTTCAAATCTTTCCTTCAAAAAGTAAGTTTCTATATGATAATACAAAGCGTGTGGAGCTTGTTTTAATCCGTTTAGAGCCTTATTTAACCTGGGTTGATTAATAATACTAGTTCATTCAAATCTCCATGAAGAAATGATGATTTTACGTCCAATTGGAAGATATGCCATGAGTTTTGAGCTGTCAATGCAACCACCAATTTAATCGTGTTATGCTTAGCAACCAGAACAAAAATTTATTTGTAATCAACATCGAACTCTAGCTTATAGCCCTTGGCCACCAAGCATGCCTTGTTCTTGTGAACTTCACCATTCTCTTTCAGCTTTGTCTTGTAAACCACTTTACACTAATTATTTTTGTGCCCTTTTGGAAGATCAGATAGCTCCCAAGTGTCATTTTTTCCCAATGGCTCTAATTTCAGCATCCATAGGGCTAGTTTGGTTATTTGATAGCACTTCCAAAAACTATTGGATCACAATCTGAAAATAGAGGAAAGTGGGTGAGTGGATCTTCAAATTGATCAATTTTGATTACTTCATAATCTGGCATCCATGCTGCTTCTTTCGAACACGGCAGGAATGAGATCCAGCTGCTGCTTCATCATGCTCGTCAAATGTTGGTGTTGTCGGGGTGATTTTAGAAGCTATAGGAGGTTCATTTCAAGGATTATCATGTGCAACAGTTGCAACAAAATGTTGTTGCTGAGTTGTTTTGCTTCATCATCATTTTCTCCATCAAAACTAGTTAGAATTTATTCTCCATCAACATTTTTGTTCCATGACTAGATTTGATCTTCATCAAAAATATCTCGGCTGATAAGCATTTTCTTAGTGCTAGGATTGTAAAACTTATAAACTTTTAATTGATCACTAATACCAAGAAAGATACATTTTCCCCATTGTTGTCTAGCTTCTCTCTCTTTTAGTCTAGAATATGCATATGCAACAAACCCAAAAATTCTGAAATGATCTACTGCTAGTTTTTATTTGCTCCATGCTTCCTCAAGTGTCATGTTCTGAACAGTAAGTGTAGGACTTCTATTCAGAATATGAATGCTCCAATTAACTGATTATGGCGAAAATACAACTCCTTGTCAAAAAGCTTTGTACCATATTAGAATATTGATATTCTTCTTCTCACATACGCCATTTTGTCAGGGCATATAAGCTGTTGTAAGTTGCCTCTCGATTGCATGGGTTTTACGAAAATTTCCAAATTCATGTGAATTATATTATCCACCATGATCCGAGCGAAGAACTTTTATGGGATTGCCAACATCTTTCTCAACAAGTGCTTTATAACTTTCAAAACCAAGAAAGGCTTCAGATTCTTGCAAAAAGTAAACCCAGTTTTGACTAGAATCATCATTGAAGGTAATTATAAGCAAGATGGCCCAATACTTGAAGTTACTGGCCCACAAATGTTTGAATGAATAAGCTCCAATGTCATCTTCCATCTCCATGATTTTCCTTGTTGGAATTGATTACTGTGTTGTTTGCTAACAATACATTCTTCACAAACTTGAGAAGGAGCTAAAATTTGAAAAAGACCCGTCACCATATTCTTTTGTCGTAGAGTCTTTAATCCATCAAAATTACGATTCCCGTTGATAAGTGTGTTCTACACACGTAATTGTGACACAAAACAGATTGAATGTTGTTATAAAAAGTTCGAAAAGAACTTGATTAGTTATATATTGTTTTTGCAGGGTGAATCTGATAGAGTGAATGAAATGAAAGCAAAAAGAGGCGAAAAGGACCAAAATGCAAGTCAACGAAAGTTCAGGGACTAATTTGCAATTACTCAGAAGTTGACCCGAATGATCAATCGAGCATAAACATCTATGGAAGACCTAATTGCGAACAAGATGGATGACTAGAAGTGGCTAGAGAAGGGATCAGGACCAAGGATGGACGGAAGAAAACCTTGGGGACCGAAATGAACAAGAAGGAAGATCCCTTCTTCCTTGCGATCGTATGGTGTAACACCTTGCGATCTCCCAAGCTTCAACAGGGAGTAAAAGAGGGGAAAAAAGTTGTGCCTTGCGATCGCAAGGGATCCTTCCGATCGCAAGGGATCCTTCCTTGCGATCGCAAGGAAGGTTTTCTGGGCGAGAATTTTCAGTTTCCTTTTTCGA
This sequence comes from Fraxinus americana, assembly GCA_035079005.1. Taxonomy (NCBI): domain Eukaryota; kingdom Viridiplantae; phylum Streptophyta; class Magnoliopsida; order Lamiales; family Oleaceae; genus Fraxinus; species Fraxinus americana. The sequence goes on along the minus strand of CM068715.1, from coordinate 16,876,320 downwards.
ATCAAACACTTATGGAATGATATCTTAGCACACTATTTAAACGAAAACTCGTCCGGAATTAGGTTTTATGCATTCTTAGGGAGAAAAAAGTCGATTTTCAAGGGCAAGAAGAAAAGCTTGAGCTAGGGTTTCACATCGAGATTCAAGATTCAAGCCCTAAACTTCTACTTTTTGGTGATGTGTTCTTTCTATCATTTTTATTATTGTTTTAATTTCATTATGCTAGGCTAGACTTTTTCATGTACTAGGTGAACGATGAACCTCGCATTGTGAACTCTTTAATTCTATTTTGCAATTTGATAATTAAACACTTTGATGGCTTTTGAATGATTTACATACTCTTATTGTCTCCGTGATTATAGTCGACATAATTGTGTGAGTTTAGGTGATTTATTTCTTGCATTCGAAAGAGGGGAAATAAATTCAACAAGGTGTAAATCGTCGTTTTGTTCATAGAGGATAGAAATATACCGATATGCATTACGTGAATCTCTAAGTGTTTACAAAATTACATGCATCCTTATATATTACATTTGTCATAGAAATATAGTCAAATGGTATACAAGGATAGATTCAATTCTACTCGAAAGAGATTGTTGGATAGGTTAGAAACATTGATTCTTCGAACGATTCATTATGTTGTCAAATTGTGAGATAGGGTTAGGAGTGAACTTTGCTTGGTGATTCGGGATCTTAGTGCGCTTTTCATACATTAATTTTCTCAAACTTTGCATTCAACCATTGTTTTACAATTACATCGCAATTCTAATTTAATTTGCATGTTATTTATAATTTCATATTAAAAAAAAAAAAAAAAAAAAAAAATACCAATTTGAGTTTATAGTTTCGGTTAAGGTTACAATAATAGAAATTAGGTTAGATCAATCCTCGTGGGAACGATATTCGAAATTTTACAATTTCCACTTTATTACTTGTCAACGAACCGTACACTTGCGGTGATTTAAATTCGAAACATATTTTCGTGAACACCCGTAGTAAACACTCCATAACCATTCCTTCTCCTTCAATCTCGCACAGAACCATGAATGGTGTTGTGGAGATACGATGGAAACAATCGGTTGGATGACATGTCGATTTTAGCCACCAAGTCCAATTTTTCATCGTCAATTCTGCAGACTCCATCTTTGATTGAGATCTCATATCCATTTTCTTGTAGTTGACCAACACTAAGTAAATTTGTTCTCAAATCTAGAAAAAATAATTGAACATTAGAAATGGTTTGAGTAGAACTTCTATTGGTCTGAATTGCTACATTTCCTTTTTCCATAACAGAGACTTTAGAACCATCACCAAGCTTCAACAAATCAAGAAAAGATTCATCCAATTCAAAAAACGCAGGCTTCTCTCCACACATATGGTTACTGCAACCTGTGTCCAAGTACCAAAAATTCTTGTGGGTTCTTCATTCGCATGACATGCCATTAATAAAGACACTTCTTCTTCATTCTCTACAAAATGGGATTGCTTACCACCATAATTCTTGAGTTTGGTTCTATATTCTGACTTGTAATGGCCATATTTGTGACAGTTGTAACATTCAACTCTTGTTTTGTTTGTTGACTTTGATTTAAAAAATGTTGAATAATTGTTGTCATGACCTCTTCCTTTTCTTCTTCCTGGAGTATTAGTAAACTGATTATCTTTACAATTTTAATAGGAGTATCTACCATATTTTTTTTAATCTTTGGCTCATTTATTTATTTAATTTTAGGCCCAATTCTTTAAACAAACCTATTTAATTTTAATCTATTCCATGAGCATTCTCCAATGGTCATAGTGACCATCAAAGTGTGGAATTGCAGGCTGTACAAATTCTTGGAAGCCATGAAAGAAATTTATCACACAAAGTGAAAAGAAGTAAGCTGCTGCTTTAAAACACTCCCTCATGTGTTTACACCTTATGTTTTTCACTCTTACAGTTCTGATACTACTGATGCAAATAGCAGATTAGAAAAGCCTTTCAACAATAAAACTGAGGAAGCAAGGTATGTACTGATCTGACTTATTTCATTCATCAACCAATCAGCCTTTATATAAGCTAAAATACAATGAATAATGGCATGAAAATAGGCACTACATAGCCTAATGTAGCTCCTATGGACTAGGTAGTGCAGAAACAAACTAACTGGAAAAATCTAAAGACTAGGACAACACAATTCTGAAATATGCTAATTACAATTTATTCAATAGAAGAAACAAGGCTGAGGGAATGGGTTTTCAAAACTTTGTACTAAAAAATGGCGCCCCTAATGTGTGATGGTTTTAATCTAGCCTCCTCTTTTGATCACGACTTTTAATGTACTATTTTGATTATCTATTTGTACTAAGAAATGACATATTTGAGTCATGTTTTTGAAAAATGATTGTCTTTTAATTTGTTACTTAATCTTATGGGGATTATAGTCAATCGTGTAGTAGAAATTAAATCTTTATGTTTTTTGTGCTTTTATATTATGGAGTGGCTCGAAGTCGTGTTTTATGATAGGGACACAATACTTTCAATGAAAATGGGGCTTGTACATTATGTTTTTGCTTATTATCATTTTGTATTTCCTTTTGCGAAAATCAATGTGTTACCGAATCTTTACTTGTTTAAAATGTTAAGCCTAAGTGAGGAAGACAACTTTAATTATTTAAGGTGTCAATATTGTTTACAATAATTAAGGATTACATAAAACAAATCTTCAAATATTTTCTCAAACAGAAACTAACCTGTCATGTTTACAAAATCAGGCTATTTGGTAACTAGCTTCATTTATCGTTACACGTCAAGCTAGCACTACATTATCCTAAAGACTGAATACTTTATACTATGTTTTATGAAAAAACCAAATTTTGGGGTCATCATATAAACCCTTCCGTGAAGACACCATCTTTTGATTGTGTTATGTTTTAGTTAATTTTGTAATTGGCATAGTCTGTAGACAAAATGACTTAAATTGACAGTATGTAAAAGTTCAAGGAGTATTGTGCAATTTGTTTAAAAGTTAGTTAAATATGTCTAGGGTTTTGAGTTTGGAACAAGGAGGAAAACGACGTAGATTTTCGCTGGACTGTCGCCAAGGGTTGGCTCGAGCTACAAAATCAGAAACACTATCGCTAGACCATCGCCCTTCATTCGTTCGAGCGACAGGCTGTCGCTCGACTCTAGCTGAGCCCTCGCTTGAGTGACGTGCTGTCCAGGAAATTTTTATTTCGTGATTCCAAGGCTTTTTACTAGGCTCATTGACATCTTGTCCTACCTATAAATATCAGAACTCACCTGTACGAAATTCGAAGGTTGAACATTGAGATAAACAGATCAGAGAGTGATTCCTCCATATCATATACTTCAACCTTCATCTTGTGTGAGATCATCTGTCAGAAAAACATCAAATCAAATATTCAAATACCAGAAACTGAACTTCCTACATATCTATCAGAGGTGCTGAAGATCGAGAAAGGCGACTGGAGTTCTCAAGAACAGGTCGGTCTTCGTGATCTATAGAAGATAAACGAATTCACAAGGCTTGGAGTGTTGCAGGATAGCAGATTTCACGGAGAGCTTTGGCAACATCAGCTAAAGATTGGTGCAGGAGAGCACGGGTTCCAAGGAGAGTTATAAAGTGTACGGTCGGATGATCAAATAGTACGGGTCGTCTAGTCTGGTAGACTGTAAGTTGTTAAATTCATTTATAGTGGATTGACTGGAAAAGTGTCCGTAGTTTTTCCCAGTTGGGTTTCTCCGTGATCATTCTGGTGTTTGATTTACTGTTTTGTATTATGAATCAATGATTTGTGGTATTTAAACTTAGGATTAAATTGACTGCATGATTAACAATCTAGAGATAATTAATTGGTGACTTTTTGTTAATTAGATAATAAGATTTTATTTTCACATATTACACCTATTCACCCCCCCTCTAGGTGTTGTTAGGGTCGAACTTGCGTTTCTCAGATTGCAAACATTAATACGCGAGCAATGCTTCAAAAAATGGCAATGCCTGGGCTAACTACTGATAAGTTGTAAAGTATGGTTGAGAAACTTTCCAAAATTATAAAGGGAAAATTGCAGCAGCGGTTCCAAACCTTTCTCTTTTTTGCAGACTTTACCTCAACCTTCACTTTGTACCATCCACAGTCCCAAACCTTTCACTATGGACTTCAGGACCTTCTTTTGAGTCCTTTGTTGGCAGGTGTGGATGGAATTTATCATAGATGGGAATTGTGTTGGATAGTTCATATATGGAATTTATCATTTCTCGAGTTTCCTTTTGTTTTATGATTGTTCGGATTTCCAGTGGTTCCTCATTTTTGGAGTTCAAAATTCATCTAATAACAATCCAATTTCAAACTTTGGCATTGAAATTTCAGAAACCTACGTGCATTCTTAGATGATTTCACCTCCAATTTAGCTCATCCTTGTGAAAATCCATTCCTCAACTTTTCAAGCTATTTGAAGTTTGAGATCTAAAAATTTGTGGAACAAGATGGACTCATTGAAGGTTCGATTTGGTGGGACAAAATGGGGAAAATGAAGAATGGTTTGGTAAGAAAGTTGTGGCGGTGGTGGTTCGACAGTTGTGGTTTGATTCAGTTGTGGACTGGAGATGTAGGTGGAGGTGGAGATGATGAAGATGAATATGAAGATGGGGTGGGTGGCATTTTTTTAATTTAATTGTTAATAATATTTAGGAAAATATTAATTCCGAAGTTCCCATTTTGCCCTTACTGAATTCAGTCAATTTTGACTTTTTTGGTCAACTGACGGTCATACAAACGCAATCCGTCCATTTGTACTTGTGCTGCAACAATATGAAAGGTTTGGGACTGTGGATGACATAAAGTGAAGATTAAGGTAAAGTCTGCAAAAAAAGAGAAAGGTTTGGGACCTCACCTGCAATTATCCCAATTTTAAATGATAGAGCTGTAGGAGATATTATACCGATAATGTGCATATTATATTCATCAAGAGCATGCCGTTAATATACGTGAAATCGAAACATCATTCGACTTACCGAAATCTGATTTGAGAAGATAAAATAGCGATTTACCGACTTCGAATATAATAATATGAATTCTTCATTTCCCAATATGAGTGAACGCATGTTGTTCTTCAAGTCAAACCCTTCAATAAAATACATAAATAAATTAACCATATTCTGAAATCAAGCATAAATAAAATCAGAAATGAGAAAGATGAAATGTAAGTAATGCAATTGGTCGAGACAAGTGTTTGACACTTTGTCCTTAAGATGAATTTACCCCGCATTGGTGCTAATGGTTTCTTGGCAATCATCTTCCAAGATACAACGACCACGTCAAGCCATAGGAGCACTCCAAATGACTTAGACCAACGAACTCGAATGGAGTTCCCTCTCTACCATAACCATGATTTTGATGCAATAAATAATCACTTCTATAAAGTGTTTTATGCAAAACTAAAGCAAAACATGAAATGATATGAAACTATCAATTGAATTGTTTCTTGTTTCTTCTTGTTGTTGTTGTATTCCAAACATATGGAGAATCCATATATAAAGTTGTTGGAAAGGCTTGTCAAAAAACACAATCATACCAAGAGACACATCTCTTGAATATACATAATTATTGGAAGTTACTCATACCAAAAGTCATGATCTCCAAAGGTCATGATATTCCATATGAAAAGACACATCTTTTCATCTACATCATCTCTAGAATGTTCCACAATATTCTACACAATTTTCCAATAATTTCAAGTATTAAGTGGTTTAAGTTTGGCTTAATTTCTCATTCACCAAACAAAAAATTTCCACTTAAATCATTTCAATTGGTCACAACCAATTTCCACTACAAAATTCTAATAATCTCCCACATGAATGAAAATTAATGCAAATGACTATGCAGACACTAGTAGAGAGAGGGCGGAAAAACACTGTATCATAGAAGGTAGCTTCTGGCCTTGAACCTCCCTTAGTGAAATACAATCGGACTTACTGGCTAATTGGTGAACGTGATATCTTGAACCATTCAGCCGTTGGTGTAAGCTAAGACAACAGTACTCACACAATGTCTTCCCTAAATCGTTCATGGTTCTCACGGTTGTATCCATTTTGGCCATGGATCACTCTTGGTTTCATAAGTGTTTAGAGAATTTTAGCCTCAAACAATTCTCATTGAAACGACCCCACTTCACACTTATATAGGTGACCTCCTATTAAGAGTATTCTGCCATACTCCACTTAACTGAATCAAGCTATAGGAATCATTAAAAAAATATCTTAACCTTCAATCATTTAACAAAAAGCACTTTAATTATCATAGGAATGAGTAGGAATAATTTCCTAAGTGCTTCATGGAATCTTCATAACTTAGTTGTCCCTTTAAACCAAGATCTTGGAATCTCCAGTCAACAAGGTAGGGTTACCATTATAATGACTCTTACGTCGTAGGCTTTAATCTCATTCCCCTCGATATGCAGTATTTTTGATCTCTTAGTAAATCTCTTAAATGTACCACGAGTTTACACCATTGAGACTGACTGCTTGTTGTATTTGTCTACGACATATATGTCTAGAATTACCATTACATGTGACTTAGTATCTTATTAAATATAGCTAGCCAACGATTGATTCATTTAATAGATACAACATGTCACCACCAAGAAATCCTCTCATGAAGCTAATACTTCTAATTAGCTTTATCTAAAACTTTATAAATTTCAAACAACAATGTTAAAGGATTTCTATCACACACTACACTAGTCAATCACTTTTACTAGTGGATTTCAAAAACATGGGTATTCAATATCATTATTGAAATATTACAATGCATTTCAATTTTATGAATATTCTTCAAATATTCCAATTGATCTTGCATATCCAAACAAACGCCGTAATTGGCTTTTATCCCATTTCATCCACTTTAGACTTAGTGTATAATTTCCTTATAATTAATATAAGGGTTTTCTACCTTTCACCTTCATAAATATATTTTTATGATTATAAGGTATAGAAAATTGTAACTTTTAACATAAGTTACACCCACAATTTCTCAATTAAGAATGCATGTGCAACTAGTAATGTTGAATTCACAAATCTTGAACTTTTCATATAAGTTAGCAAGCATTGATGTTAACTCTCACATTTTTGGGTTACACTTGAACTTAGAGTTCATCAACTCTTTCGTAGTTCAATTCATTTATCGAATAGATAATGTTCATATCAAATGCTTCGTAAAGTTTAAGTACTTTCAAAATAGTGGTCGTCAATCCACAATTTATTTCAATTGAAATAGTATACAATGTACTTCAATCCAACTATCTTCAATTTGATCATCAAAATTAAATTAAGGTCATCACATAGACCAACAATGCTCTCAAAACATGTACCAATTTACTTGGTTCCACTATTGAAATCAAATTCAACAATGAAGAAGACTAAGCATCTTGATTCACAAGAATTGCAACTTCTCCAACATATCACATTTGTGACATTTCACAAGATAGTATTATTTCATGTTAAATAATACTTATTCACTATGTTCAAATTTAATGAACGAATCATCAATTGGTTCCATAGTTGTGTTCTCAAAAGATACAACCCAACGAGAGGACATACCTCTTCGAATCAATCTCTATGAAGAGATACTTCCTTCGAAAAATAATCATTTTCAAGAGTCTTGATTTCTCATATGATATGATCCTAGATTATTCCATAAAGTTTTCCACCACGTGATTAGGCGGCTTAATACCCATTGTGACAAGATCATATATTGTCATGCTAGAATGCAACCATAATTTGCATAGATTCAACTCAATTAATTTCATCAAATTATTTGAGGCTATCAAAATTATTGTAATTTCAACATGAAATTTAACCAACTAATTTTACCATATTCCGATCAAAAGAATAGTTATGAAAGTTCATATACTTTCTTCACATAAATCTAACACTTTAGATTTCTCCCATAGCTATATGCTTAGCAATTCATGTTATAGAGAATAACTTGAATAGACACAATTTTCCACATTAGAAATTAGTCACCCGTATCTTTCCATCATAATAATTCAATCAGAGATTCTTGCAAAAACGATGGCATGTACAGTTAGACACAAATTCATACAACAACATATAGTTTCTCAATTTCTGGCATGAATAAAGTAGATAAATATCCAACAATGATTCGCCAAACAGAATTGTAATCATAAGGAACACTTATGTCCATTCATATATGCAAGTCATAAACTGCCTTCTGTATGGAAAGACACAATCTTTCAATTACCGTAACATGCATACATACATTATTTCATGCACCATCTGATGAAATAATATTTATGCAGAATTTAATTATCATGTATCTACTGCATATTTCAATACAACAGTTTTAAACATGAAGAAACACAATGGTTGGCACATAAAATTCATAACTTCCACGTGCAACTGACATCACAAATCAGTTTACAAATTGAGACCAAAGTAACTATCAAAACCAAATGTTCAATCCATTTCATGAATATAAAATTAGATTTTAGATAATAGACGCCACTTAATGGACTTTGAATTAAATAGAAACAATTTTCTATGAGAGTGTCTAATGGCATCCATTCACGAGTCGAGACATGGTATGAACAAATAAATAAAGTGACAAATCTCATGATTTCTTTCCAAACAGGAATTAAAGTATACAACCATTTGTAATCATTTATATATTCCAGATTCAAAATGCAAGTATATACCTTGAATACAACATGCATACCAGCAATGAGAAATCCCACATAAGTTGTCTATCTAACATGCACAATTAGACAAAAATCATCTTAAGATTGTAGGAGATATTACACCGATAATGTGCATATTATATTCATCAAGAGCATGCCGTTAATATGCGTGAAATCGAAACATCATTCGACTTGCCGAAATCTGATTTGAGAAGATAAAATAGCGATTTATCAACTTCGAATATAATAATATGAATTCTTCACTTCCCAATATGAGTGAACCTATGTTATTCTTCAATTCAAACCTTTCAATAAAACACATAAATAAATTAACTATATTCTGAAATCAAGCATAAATAAAATCAGAAATGAGAAAGATGAAATGTAAGTAACGCAATTGGTCGAGACAAGTGTTTGATACTTTGTCCTTAAGATGAATTTGCCCCGCATCGGTGTTAACGGTTTCTTGGCAATCATTTCCCAAGATACAACGACCACGTCAAGCCACAGGAGCACTCCAAATGACTTAGAGTAACGAAGTCGAACGAAGTTCCCTCTTTACCATAACCATGATTTTGATGCAAGAAATAATCACTTCTATAAAGTGTTTTATGCAAAACTAAAGCAAAACATAAAATGATATGAAACTATCAATTGAATTGTTTCTTGTTTCTTCTTGTTGTTGTTGTGTTCCAAACATATGGGGAATCCATATATATAGTAGTTGGAAAGGCTTGTCAAAAGACATAATCATACCAAGAGACACATCTCTTGAATATACATAATTATTGGAAGTTACTCATACCAAAAGTCATGATCTCCAAAGGTCATGATATTCCATATGAAAAGACACATCTTTTCATCTACATCATCTCTAGAATATTCTACAATATTTTACACAATTTTTCAATAATTTCAAGTATTAAGTGGTTTAAGTTTGGCTTAATTTCTCATTCACCAATAAGGAATTTCCACTTAAATCAATTCAATTGGTCACAACCAATTTCCAATACAAAATTCCAACAAGAGCTTGTAAGAAACAATGAATTAATGAAACACATTCTTGGAGATGCCTCTATCATAACTGCTTAAGGAATCAATAGAATATATTTGGCAATGTTTAACACTGTTGGGAATTTACAGCCTAATACAAGCATAAACAAGTTCAAAATCTCATTTTATCATTGACAGATCAATACTCAATGTTATAACCTCAGTATACAGATTTCCACAATGCTCAAGAAGTCTCAATGCAATAGTTCAATACACAATAACATATATCAATGCATTATCAGAATGTACAGACTAATCAGCAGAATATACTTCAACCATAGAAACTGAAATGTACAGATTATGGAACTCATATAAACCAAGCAACATTATAAGCATATAGCTCGAAAATGAAACCAACAGAGAACTGAATTAGAACATAAAATGGACATGAACTCTACTTCCCTTTTCGTCCAGAAGGCAGCCTCCTTCTTGCTCCTTTAACAGGTTGTTCTTCCCTTCGATTCGGCCGAATTGATTAGGCTCAGGAACAGCCCCTCTACGCCTTGCAATCGCCGTCCAGAGGGAGGTAAGAACCAACCAAGAAACACCCAATACTTAGCTTAGGTCATCGACCAAACGGTCTACCAAAATAGCCAAGAATCTCGCCCTAATCACTGACCTAAGCCTCACAAGAAACCTCCCTAACCTAGCTCTGTTTCACGCCTAGGTAATACACCGAAGTCTCTCAACCAAGGGCTAACAGTGAATATCAAGGGAAGAAGAAGAAGCTGCCAGCTTCTTCGAAAGGAGAGGGAGAAACAGGACAGAGGAGTAATCGTGCTCTAGAAGGAAAACCGGGAGTGAAGTATCTCACAAATGCCAAGCCCAAGTGATATAGATAGGCACACAAACCGGGTCAAGCAATTGGCCCAAAGGTGTTAAAGAGAACCACCAAAATAAGCCCAATAAGCCCACAAACACAATTATGGGATACGATGGGAAAAATAAAACAAAATTTGAAGACCGTGAAGGATTTGGAGTTATATTGCAACTATCCCAAACTTACACAATAGATCTCAATTTTTAGTTGAAATTTCTATAATTCATTCCTAATTGTACCCATAACTTCTAAGTCTCTCCTTTACAACCGGTCTCTCTCATGAATGTGTGGATAAAAGTGATTTGATCGATTATAAATAGTTTATAAATATTAGCCAAACATGGGCTTTATATGTTTTTTATAAGAAAAGTTGTATATCCAAATATGTATGAGAATAAAATCTAACATATATGTGAGTTTAATTTACTTAGCAAAACCTGCTCCAAGTAGAATGACCATGCAGTTTTCTATTTGCCTCTTCAAAATTGACCACTTTCTCAAGAAGAAAAATTATATGAAGGTAAAAAGAAAGCAGCAGTAATTCCATAGTCAAAAACTGAAGCAAAGTAAAATGTTGACAGCAGTACAACACACTGAATAAAAAGAAATACAAATATTCTGAAGTTCAGCATACACTTGAATAAAGTGCAACCTTTTATTGAACGAAATGTAAAAACACAGGGAAGAGAAACATTGGCTCCATGCATCTAAACTTCCTTTATTCAACATTCATGACATCATTGTTCATTTGATTATCTACCTGCACAAAATACAAATCCATGAGTCGATCATATCATTGAATTTTTACATCGGTACACTAGAAATAATTCTCATAATTCGTTAGTACTATGTAAGAATTTGAAATGAAATGGAGATGATAGAAAGCTGATAATACAGCTTAATGAAGATGAGGGAAACTTCTGATTACTTTAGAATAGAATCCGGAAATTCATCTTACTATAAACTTCAATACAAATGCTGATAAATAGAAAAGAGAAAGGGGTAAAAGAGTAAAGCCTTATCCTAACAAACTACTCAACAAAAAAGGAATATTGGAGTACCAAACCATGTGCTGTGTAACGTGTACTCAGGCCAGCTGGATGATAGGCTACTCTCCTTATGAATTATATACATGGTGAGCTGATATGCCAACTATATTATTCAAGATAAGTAAACTATATGATAAGTAACCTGCATTATGTATTTTAACATACTATGTATGTAAGACAGAAGCAAGCATGTTTACTTGGACTTCCATTTCATATCTTTCAGGTTTTTGTGATTCAGATCATGGATTAGAGGATAGAGCATATATCCACAAAAAAAGTTTCAAGAAATAGACAGATGGGAAATAACAATCTTGTCTTGGTGGTGCTATTTGGGAAGAATAATTCTAACCTGGATCTTCCCATGCAATATATGCTTCTGAAGTTTTCAATAGGAAAAGAAATATCAAGTGAAGAGAACAAAGATTAAAATCTATTACCTGTGAAGTGGCATTTTTGAGCTTTGAACAAATGGAGATCATTGATCATGATCTGGAGGGTAAATCGAAAGCTTAAATCCACTGCCACCAGGCTGCTTTTTATGCTCCGAAATTTTCTTTGCAGAATTAGCTGCTGAAATGGTGGTGCAGTTCAAGTCCAATTTCTGGAAGCTTGGAACATTAGCCAGTTCGAATGGGACTTTATCAAGCTTACTGCAATGACTAAGATGAAGGTACTTGAGTCGTGGGAAATGAAGAGCAGAAGCCTCCCAAAAAATTAAATCTGTCCTTCCAATATGCAAGACTATCAGAGAACGGAAACCTCCATCCTGTGACTTCCACATGTCTCCTGTGAATGCATTGTCTTTCAACTTCAAGATCTCAAGGCCTTCCAACAGTCCCAAAGTAGACATATGCTTCCATTCAAGCATGGTCTCCACTATTGTTAGCTTCTTTAGCTTCGATGGGAATTGGTAGCTTTGGGGAAGCCGAATTAATTTTCCATCAGAAGGTAGTTGTGGATATACATCATTCCATAGCTTCAAATTTTCAAGGTAATCCAATTTTCCCAGACTATCAAACAAACTAGATCCAGTACCCTTGGTATCCAATAGTTTAGCTAATTTTCCCCGAATACCCAATTTGCTTAGGTTTGGAGCTGCGGAAAAGACATCTTCTGTACAACTTTCAGGTGATATTGTAGAAAGTGTTTTGAAGTTCAAAGAATCTTCTTTACTTTTTCTTGATTTAGCAATGGGGCCTTTCAATGTTGTGAATGCGTTTGTTTTTAGATGCCTCAATTGAATCATCTTCCATACATCTGCTTTGATTTCAAGGGTGCGTGATGATGTCTCGACTATAAGAGTTTGTATGTTCCAAAGGCTAGAAAAGGCTGGAGGAAGTATTTTGAAGTTACAGGACAAAACAAGATACCTCAAATGTACAAGCTGAGGAAGGTCAACAGGAAAACGAGTAAAATGGATAGGTTTAGCCTCTAACACCCTGAGCAATTTAAATGCAGCAGGGATGGAAGAATTTTGCTCATTTTCCAAGGTTATTTCTTCATGGGCGAAACACAAAAAAGACCGAACATGTGGACCCGTTGGTTTTGAAGAGATATAGTTTGAAATTCTGGAATTGATGGAAAGACGACGACGCTTTACGGAGTCAGGGTTGGAAGATGAATAAGTACCTTGATTAAGCTGTGTAAGTTCCACGAAAAAGCTTTCTTGTGCAGCTCGTTTCTTGCAAAACATGTGTAGCATGTCATGAATATGGCATGTTTTAACTTTGCCATTTAACCTCCTTCGCCCAACCATGACTAAATTCCTGCTGATGAAATCCTCTAAGTACTCTTCAGCAATATCCTCCAGGCTCATGCTCATTCCTTCACTCTGCTGTATGAATCCTTCGGCGATCCAAAGGCGAAGCAGTTTCCACACCGGAATTTGGAAGTCTTCAGGAAATATGCCAAAGTAGAGAAAACATGTTTTCAAGTGATAAGGTAAATGATCAAAACTCATTTCTATGAAATGGTCCATTTTTTTCTCCTCGTCCATGTTAATAAATGCCTCCACACTTTCAGCAACTTTTTTCCACGAATCGCTTTCCTTACCTTTTCCTAGCAGAATTCCTCCAATCACTACTATTGCTAGTGGTAGTCCTTTACATTTCTTGACAATACGCAATTCGTGGTCATTCAACTCGTTAGGGAATTCCATTGATCCAAGTGCCTTCCTTCGGAGTAAAATCCTACTTTCTTCAGTAGTTAGAAATCGCAACTTATGAGGATCTATGTTGGGGTTGGCATACTTAGCCACTTTCTCAATACGAGTAGTAAGTAAAATTCTACTCTTCTTCTTGTTTTCAGGAAACGCAGTTTTTAAATCATCCCAAGCCTTGCTATTCCACACGTCATCCATGACAATTAAATATTTTCCTTTCTCCAAAAATTTACGAAGTTCATCAGCTAATTCGACTTCATTCATGTCAGCTTTGCTAGCTTGATTAAATTGTCTTAGAATATCATGAAGCACTTCCTTTCTACTATAATTTTGAGAAACAAAAACCCAAGCACGATTGTAGAATTCAAACTCAACATCAGGAATAGTATATATCATTTTAGCCAGCGTTGTCTTTCCAAGACCTGCCATGCCCACTATTGATATAACTTGTAGTTCATCAGGTCCTTCAGTGAGAAGTTTGGTTACTTTTTCGGCCTCATCTTCAAAGCCCACAACGTTGTCTTCCACAATGGGAGCCTTTAATATAAAGAGCAATAATCAGTTGAGGTGCAATTGGATCCTTTAATATATGTGAGCAAGAATCGTTCTAATACTGATATAAAATGTAGACTATTGTCATTAAAGATTGTAATAAAATTAGTTGAAGAGTACACACTTCACCAGAAATATCGGCGATAAAATTATATGTCCATCTATAACAACGTCAAATTCCTGTAATGATATTTAGCCTCTATTTGAGCCCATAATATATATATATATATATATATATATATATATATATATATACACATATATATATATATAGAGCTCAAACACGCCCTTAGTTGTGTAATTGTTCGAAGGTCAACTTAGTATTCAACAATACTCCCCTAATGTCTAATATCCGGATTCACTCATGACGCCCAGTATTGACACTTTTTTTCTTTCGTTAACATAATACCAAGTTTTTGTTATGTAAAGCCAAACATGCTCAGAACTGATAAATCGTAAACACAATCACCAACTAAGATAATCAATTAAAATCACTAACCAGAGTAATGGCAATTTACCTCTTTCTTTTTGACGGGAGGAGCAGCAACTAGCAGGGCTTCAAATCCAAACTTCTTGTCTTGATATATATCCTTGACCTTGGCCCTCAACAACTCAATATCCGCAGCTGTATCTCGAAGCTTCGCCTTATGATCGAATATATGGACAACTTGTTTTAAGCGACTTCGGGCCTTCTGCATAGCTGAATGAGAAACATACATGTCCACATAATCTTCTGATTCGTACACAATGTCTCTGATTTCCTTCACCAGTGTATTCAGGGCTTCATGGTTGTGGTCCCTTTTTGCCATGTCTTTGAGAAAGGCTTTGAACATTTGCAGATCATTGTGCAGAGATTCGACGTCGCTCTTCACGTCAAGAATCAGATCTGCATTGTAAAGAAGTAGCTGCTTTAAGTTTTCTAGCAGAAATCCCACTGCAGCTTCCGCCATTTCTTCTTAAATTAATTCTTCGTTACCATAATATATGGTAGATGTATAATCCTAAAAACTGAAACTGGGAGAAATATATATATATATATATTTTTTTTTTTATTTTTATTTTTATGCAACTTTGGATGAATTTGATCTTAACTTTAGGCTCATTTATAGGTCTGCGGTCTCCCCAAGTCAATCTATAATCCCTTTCTTCTTTACCAAATACAACATATCTTAAAGCAGAAGTTGCTGGCTCAATTCACACGGAGACTCGTTGACTTGAAGTCTTCTAGCAGAAATCCCATGGCAGCTTCGTCCGTAATTTCTTCTTAAATTAATTCTCTGTTGCCATAAATTCTCCTATGTATGGAAGACGTATAATCTTAAAATTGAATCTGGGAGAAATTATTATTATAATTATTTATTTATTTATTTTTATGTAACTTTGGATGAATTTGGTCTTAACTTTTTCCTCATTTATAGGTCTACCCAAGTCGATTTTCAATTACAAGTGGAAACCACTTTAATTAATTTTCTAATTACATGATTTGGACACTTCTAATTTTTAGAAGAGAGTTTGATTCAAAGGGTGGAAAATGGGTGGAAAGAAAATGTTTTATAGGGAAAAGATTTGCCTAGAAAATGTTTTGTAGGAAAAATGATTTCAAATGTGTTTGATTGGTATAATTTTCCACCCGAAATTTTTTTTAAATTTTGGATTTTTTCGTTCACGTTTGGCTTTATTTTATATGGAAATTATCTATTAAAATAATTTTTTTTTTACAATTCGTTATAAAATTTGTTAACATTGTCAAAAAGTTAAAAAAAAAAAAAATTTTTGCTCGAAAACTATTTTTTCATCAAAGTTTAGTGTTCGTTTTATATGAATATTTTTCATTAAAGTGAAATTTTTTTTATAATTGATTATAAAATTTTTTAACATTACCAAAAACAAAATAAAAAATAAAAAAAAATTTCCCAGAAATGGAGGCAATTAGGCGCGTGGGTGGGGGGCAAAATGTTTTCTTGGCAAAATTTTTACTATCAAACACCTATTTTACATGGAAAATGAAAATATTTTCCTAGTTCTAGGGAAAAGAAAGGCAATCAAACATGGCCTTAGAGTTAATATTGTTGAAATTGGCAGCTGGCAAGCAACCAAATTAGAATTTCGCTGAAGTGCCCGAAAAATTTTGACATAGGGGTTGACCGACCCTCACATTTGCATTTGGGTCCCGCCTGAATTAAAAAATGCCAATCCTCCCATGTGTATGTGTTCAGTCATCCCCTATATTCGTGTAGCATGATTCACCAAATTAATATATTATCTCTGTCGTATTTGCAAATACTGATAACTTTGAAACAACTTAAAAATAAAATGGCTTGAAATCGGTAATACATATAACAGTAAAGATTTATATGATGCACAGTTTCCATTCTTTCTTTAGACAAAATTACTAATTTATTTATCATAGGAAAGTGGACAATAATTGAAAGAAAGGCCAAAGGTACTATCATTTTCTATTCACAATAATCCATGTAACTTCTGTCCAATCGAGTCCCTACACCACCTTTAATTTCCTTCCCCTATTAAGAGAATCTCTAGTGCTATCACGTGAATTGTTTGGCCCACACAAGAGGAAGAGGAAGAGGAAGAAAAAAATATTTTTTTTACAGAACCTCGTAGTATCAATGTCACATACTTTTAACTTACATGCCACATAGATAGCAATCCACTTAATGCATTAAAGATGCTCAAATATGGTGAGACAATTCAAAATTAATTATATTTGGATATTGATTTTGTAATTATAGTTAAAATGATATGGGGAGCGCTATAGATTAAGATTGTATAGTTATCAATTTGTAAGATTTTATGGTCCCCTCTAATCGTGTGAAATCTTTTGCGAGCCCTTTGTATGTATAACTTTTAGAGTTATAAATTTAATTATCGAAAAAAAGAAATTCCTTTAATTATTCTAACATTACATCAGAGTATGGATTCGTGATTATATTCTTTTCTAATCATATTATAAAATTGGTTCTGTTGCAAATTCTCCTTCTTGAATGTTTGTTTTTCGTCCATTGCTCGTTTTTCTTCTATATCGCTTTGACTGATTACAAAAAAAAGCCAGCCATCTAAAATCTATGACAGAAAGAGCAAATATTGATTTTGCTGTGTTGTGTGCTCTTTATGAATATATGAAGAGGGAAAGAATTGGAGGAGAAGAACTCTTGGCGTGAGAAATGGTTAATTGCCAAAAATTAATTCCAACTATATGAATTGTACAATATATAGGAAAAGAGATAAATGGAAATGACTAAATTACCCTCCTACAATTTACAAATTTCTCAACAATCCCCCTCAAGATGGGAGATGAAGATACAAAACTCCCATCTTGGATAACAACTGCTTGAATCTAACTCCTCATAACGCCTTAGTTAATATATCAGCTAGCTGGTCTTGTGAGGCAACATGTAGCATTTTAACTCCTCCAACTTGAACTTTGTCCCTCACAAGATGGCAGTGAATCTCTATATGTTTTGTCCTCTCGTGAAAAATCGGATTGCTTTCAATGTGAATGGCTGACTGACTGTTACAAAACAACAAAGCTGCTCAATCATGCTTAACACTTAAGTCTGCAAGTATGTTTCTTAACCAACTTAATTCGCACACTACAGCAGCCATGGATTTGTGCTCTGCTTCTGCTGATGATCTGGAGACAGTATGCTGCTTCTTCGACCTCCAAGAAACCAATGAATTCCCTATAAAGACGCAATAACCAGTGACAGACCTTCTGGTATCTGAACATGATGCCCAATCGACATCACAAAAACCTTTAAATACGAGATCTAACTTGCATTCAAATAGCAAGTCTTGTGCTGGTGTGCCTTTCAAGTATCTCAGTACGTGATATACAACTTCAAGATGTGGCTGCCTTGGTGATTGGAGATATCCACTAAGCACCTGTATTGCATAGGATAAGTCAGGCCTGGTGATTGTTAGATATAAAATACTTCCTATCAATATTCTGTATACACCTGCATCTTCAATCAATTTTCCTTGATCATTACTCAGCTTCAAATTTTGAGGCAATGTATATTTTGCAGACTTGGCTCCAAGGTATCCAGCATCAGTTAACACATCCAAAGCGTATTTCCTTTGATTCATAGAAATTCGACCTGATGTTCTGGCTATTTCAAGCTCAAGGAAGTATTTCAAAACCACTAAGTCCTTTAATTTGAACTGCTCATTTAGCTCCTTCTTGAATTTGCCAATGTATGATATATCATTGCCCCTATGATAATATCATCTACATAAATGAGCAAGACATTGAAAGTCCCATTTTCTTGTCTTCTAAATAGGGAATAATCACATTTTGACCGTGTAAAGCCTTGTGAAACAATGTATGCAGTCAGCTTAGTATTCTATTGTCTAGAAGCCTGCTTGAGTCCATAAATGGACTTGTTCAATTAGCACACCAGGTTTTCCCCAGACTTCCCTTGTTGCTCATAACCCTTAGGCATCATCATGTATACCTCCTCTTCCTAGTTCACTATGGAGGAATGCATTGTTGATATCCAATTGGTGAAGATGCCAACCCCTATGAGTAGCAACTGTCAATAAGCACTTCACTGTTACCCGCTTAGCAACAAGGGAGAAGGTCTCTCCATAGTCTAGGCCAGCTTGTTGGGTGGATCCCTTTGCAACAAGCCTGGCTTTCTTCCTCTCTTCAGTGCCATCAGAGTTCAATTTTACTTTGAAAACCCATTTGCAAGCTACAAGCCATTTTTGTGCAGGCAAAGGTGTAACTGTCCAAGTATTATTTGAAACCAATGCTTGATATTCAAGATTGATAGCTTTGCACCAATTTGGGTACTGGAAAGCCTCTTTATATGATCTAGGCTCAAGAGTAGTAGACAAAGCTATTGAATAAGCTCTGTAAGCAGGAGATAGCCTGCTGTAATTCAAGTACTCAGATATAGGATATTGTTTTCCAGCCCTTTGACCTTTCACCATGGATTCTTATTGGATAGTAGGCATTTGAGATGTGAGACTACAGTGGTAATCCTGAAGGTAAGTTGGGGCTTTTTTGGGTCTATTTCATTGTCTGATTGGCAAATTTGGGCTTGGAGCTGGAGTTGTAATCGGAATAGATGTTGAAATGGATTCATGAGTATTAGTTTGAAGGGAATCAAATGAATTAGGGACTGAGTTAACGGGTGAAATGTCAGCAGTAGGAATGAGTTCATTACCTGAATTTGGAATAGACTCACCAAGTAATGGATTATTACTAGACACTGGAAACAAAGATGGATCAAGTGGGAAACAAATATCAGACTTTGATAAGGTGGCAAGAAATTTAGGATGGTGAAAGGGTAATATTTTCTCATAGAAGATCACATCTCTAGAAGCAAAGACAGTATGGTTTGTCAAATTATAAAGTTTGTAGGTCTTCATGCCATAAGGATAACCTATGAAAATACATAGAACAGCTCTAGGATAGAATTTAGTTCAATTTCTTTTGAGACTCGAAGCATAACATAGGCACCTAAATACCTTGAGATGGGAATATGAAGGTGCAGTTTGATGTATCATTTCATAGGGTGTTTTGTTTTCAAGTATTAAAGTAGGAGTTCTATTAATCAAATATGTGGCAACAAGAATGGTTTCTCCTCAAAATTTGTGAGGTAAATTGGCCTGGAACATTATGGTTCTGGCAACGTTTAAGACATGCTGATGCTTTCTCTCCACTATCCTATTTTGCTGAGGGGTTTCGACGCAGCTGAATTGATGAATGATTCCATTAGATTGGAAAAAAATCGCTCATATGAAATTCAGATTCATTGTCAGATCTGAGAACTTTTATTTTACAGTCAAGCTGAGTTTGAATCATGTTATTGAAAGAATGAATGATAGGACGAGTTTGAGATTTTTCTCTCATTAGATAAGTCCAAGTCATCCTAGAGTAATCATCAAAAATTTTTAGAAAGTATCTAGAGCCATCTATTGAGGGGACTGAGTAAGGTTCCCATATATCGCAATGACTAATGTCAAATCTTTTGAAAGCTCTAGTTTCACTTCTTAGAAAAAGCAATCTATGTTGTTTGGCTGTGGGACAAATGGTACAATGTAAGTGCTTATTGAAGGTAATGGAAGGAACTAAATTGTGTAAGACATATAATTTTAAAATAGGAAGGTGTCCTATTCTATAATGCCATAGATCAATATTAATGCTTACATTGAGATCACTAATGGAGTTACACGAAAAATGTCTAGCTTTATTACATTGCAAATTGATATCAGAATTGTATATGGAATTAGAACAAATGGAAAGCAGTTATCAGGGATAGCTGTAGATTGAGAGACAGGATATAGGCAATTGAGTAAGGATTTGTCATGAAGTTGTTGAGTGGGATGTTGGAATGCATACAGTCTAACTTCAAGTTTGCCTATTTCAATCGTCCTCCATGTTAAAAGATCCTGGACAAAACAATATTGATACAAAAATATCAGAAAGCAATCATGTCTAAGAGTCAATTTGCTAGCTGAAATCAAGTTAAATGTGAAATGAGGCACCACCAACAGTTCTGTTAATTAAGTTCTCAGATAACTTGACTGCTCCAACATAAGTAGCTTCAACAATACCACCATTAGGTAACTTAACATCTCCCTTAATCTTGTGAGAAACAGAAGTTAAACACTAAAGAGAATATACCATATGTTTTGAAGCACCAGTATCCAATATCCATTTTGCTTCACCAATGTTAGTGCTAGAATGAGAATGATTACCTGAAAAGGCAAAGGTATCTGGTACAGAATAACCAGATGTTGGCACCTCTTTACTGTGACTGTGTTGATGTTCGAGCTGTCCTTTTAACTAAGGTACTAGCATTGCCAGAACTTGCTTGCATTGTTCTGGAGTGATAGTAAGATTAGATAGGGATTTAATAACACTGTGTTGATTTCCTATAGATGATTGACCAACAGCATTGGCAACCACGGTTTTGCCTTTAAAAAAATGATGCCCAAGGGGATATCCAACCAGTTTGTAACACTTTCCTCTAATGTGTCCTTGCATCCCACAGTGACTGCAAATAGGTCTGTCCTTTCTTTGATTTTGAATGAATCTAGTATTCTTTTGATTACCATTAGATCCTTGCATAACATTGTTAGCAAAAGTAGAAGCCTCAAGGTTGTGTTGCCTTTTAGTAATGACTTCCTTCTGCCTTTCATCTTGGAGAATTAGTGCAAAAACCTTGTTAAGCGAAGGTAGAGGATCCATTAACAAGATCTGACTTCTCACTGGAGAACATTGTTCGTCTAGACCCATTAAAAATTGTATAACCTGATCTTTTTGTTTATAATTAGATCCGGTGATATTTGGCATATAGTTATCAAGCTCGTCCCATAATCCTTTAAATCGATTGAAATGTGAATTGATTGAGCTATTTTCCTGTGAAATGGTAGAGATCTGCTTCTTCAATTCATAAATTCGAGTGCTATTGCTTTGGCTATAGCGATCCTTCAATTCAATCTATATCTCTCTAGCTGAATCCTTGTGCATAACACTTGGATAAAGTTCCTTGGGAATGGAATTAATGATCCATGAAGACACTACGTGGTTGCATCTCCTCCAGGCGCTATACAATGGATCATTAGATTCTGGCTCAGTGATTGTTCCATCAATGAATCCTTCTTTGTTCTTTATGTTAAGAGCCATCACTACAGCGCGACTCCACGTCGCATAATTATTCTCCGTAAGCACAACTGAAACGAGCTGCAAACCAGTGATATCACCATAATGGAAATAATAGGGCTGTTTGGATATGAAATCATGCGACAGGTAATAGAATTAGCTTCTTCTTCAACCAAATCTCCAGCATCTGATTCTTGTGATGCTATTGCAGCGAATCAATTCTCTGATACCATACGGAAATATGAAGAGGGAGAGAATTGGAGAAGAAGAACTCTTGGTGGGAGAATTGGTTAATTGCCCAAAATTAATTCCAACTATATGAACTGTACAATATATAGGAAAATAGATAAATGGAAAGGACTAAAATACCCTCCTACAATTTACAAATTCCTCAACACTCTTCATTTGCAAGAAGTATCCTCATTAATCACTACAGAATGACTTGATAGTACGAACTACATCTAGAATGAAACGTGCATTGCAAAAAAGTAGATGCTTTAAGTTTTCTAGCAGAAATCCCATGGCAGCTTTGTCCCCAATTTCTTCTTAAATTAATTCTCTATTACCATAAATTCTCCTATATATGGTAGACATGTAGTCTTAAAATTGAGACTAGGAGATTTTTTTTTAATGTAACCTTGAATGAATTTGGTCTTAACTTTTTCCTCATTTATTAGTCTACCCAAGTCAATCTATAATCCCTTTCTTGTTTACGAACTACCACAGTGGAATAAATATATCTTAAAAGTAGGAAGTTGCAGGCTCAATCAACACGGAGACTCGTTGACTTCCAAATAAATTTTGTGAAAGTCACAGTTCACATACTCAAATTACTGTAGCCTTTTTTTTAAACAGTAAATTAACTTCTCATTGAATTAAGGGAGATTTTCAAGAATGTCACTAAATTTGAAAATGCACAAAAAATTTGGATGTGCACCTAATTTGTTCAAAAATGTCACTTTTTTTATTTGAAAGGTCCAAATTACCCTTGGGTCACCTTTGTAAGAGCAATTAATGCTTGATTGGAGTGCCATTAATGGTTTGATTTGATGATTAAATTTTTATTATTTTATTCATTGTATATATGTATATTATATTCAATAACATGTATTTTCTTCAAAAAAAAAAAAAGAAATTCAAAACCTAACATAAACAAACCCTAAGTCCTAAATAGTAAATCATCATACATTAACATATATTTTCTTCTAAAAACTTCATCTTCTTCATTCCTTCATCAAGAACACATGAGTATTTAATTGATCATCCATTTCGAGATGTTAGCTATTACAAATTGTTTATATTTTCATCTCTTAGCTCATTATTTCGAGAATGAGAATTGATTATCACTATTAATGTTCTACAATAATGTCCTCCTAAAAATTTCTGAAATAATTGTTTTGAAATCAATCCGACAGTTCGTACTAAAATGGTCGAATCTAGTGTTTCAAATCGTCGGGCCCCGACAGTTAAACTGCCGAATTCGACAGTTTACAAACTGTCGGGATACACAATTCAACTGTTGATTTCGACACTTGAGAACTGTTGAAAAACCTTGATTAGTTGTTTTCCACATTTCATGGTATTCAATGTCGATATATTGATTGTGCCGACTTTTTATAGTTGCAATCCCAACATTTCAGGTATGAGTGATGATTTGAGATTCATCGTCTCTTACGGGGGAAATTTCGCAAATGTGGACGACAAATGAAAGTTGAGAGTGGACAAAACAACTTCAATTTTAGTGCCAACAAGTATTAAGGTAGTCGGACTTATTTTACAGTTGAAGAAAAAACTTGGTATTCTTGATCCCCGCACCGATAAGCGATCCAGATACCAGTCTACCGCGTCTACCACACGACTTAGAAAATGCACTCGTTGTGATAGAGTTGGTCATAACTGGACCAAATGTTCAAACCCCAATGTAATGCAACTCACGTAAATTGACTTCATGTCCGGATGTGGTTGAAGTTGTAATACGAAATGTTCCCTCTTGTGTTGTATATTCTGAAGTTATATTATCATTTTCTTTTCATTATTACTCATTATGTTCGCATAACAATTACGTATCCTCATGTCGAAGTACTGCACTACATGCCGACACTTCAACTGTTGATCGCGGTCGATTATTTATGTCATTCTCCATATAGCATGGTGTTTTCCAACACATTCTCGACTTCCATTCAACATTTAAATTGAAATTATGATTATCATTTCATTATCGTTTGCGGAGAGTAGAAGACATGTTTTAGACACCAGCACAATACATATACATAGACAAGACATCGTATAACATCCCGACAGTTCATGTGTCGTTCTCGACAGAT
The DNA here is from genome assembly GCA_035079005.1 of Fraxinus americana. Classification (NCBI taxonomy): domain Eukaryota; kingdom Viridiplantae; phylum Streptophyta; class Magnoliopsida; order Lamiales; family Oleaceae; genus Fraxinus; species Fraxinus americana. Next base: position 16,852,024 of record CM068715.1, on the reverse strand, counting down.
TATCTCTGTCGTTCTCGACACTTGGCACATACTAAAATTGTAAGTACACATACGATATATAAGAGACATACTTTTGCCTCCCGTTCGATAAAAATCGTTACCAACTACATCCCCAACAATGGCTAACTAAAAATTAAAAAAGCAAATACGGTTCCACATACAAAACATTGCATAACATCCCGGCATTTCATCTGCCGTTCTCGACAGATTGTCTCTGTTGTTCTCGACAGTTGGCACATACTACAGATTTGTAACACATACGAAAAAAAGAGACATGCTGGTGCCTCCTGTTTGGTAAAGATCTCTACCATCTACTAAATTCATCCCTAACAAAAGAAAACAATTATTTCAAGAGATGCAATATTCGTTAATAAATTTACAATAAGTAAAACATTATTAAAGTCACCCAATCTCAATCACAACCTAAATTAAAATTAACCCAAACTACAATGACTAAAAATTAAATTATAAATAGAAACAACAATTAGCATTGAAGCCCTGAACTACTTGTTTTGTTGCAACCAAGGCCCTACCGGAGCAGCCACGACTTGCTTCACTTTCGGTGGTTTTCCCCGGCCTCTTGGCACCCCACTTGTTGCTCCAATGGAGGTAGAAGGCGGCGAAAAGGAGCTGTCCAGTGGAGCATCTGAGCATGATTTTGGAGGGAGTGGATCATTAGTTTGGTGTTCTTCAGCCGCCATATCTACAAAACTAAAAACCTCAAAACTGAAAAATTCGAATTGTATGGAGAAATAGAGAATTTTGAGATGAAAAATATTTTCAAGGAAGGGAACCATAGAGTTGATGAATTTTATTTTATTTTATTTTTTTGTAATAATCAGATTCTATAATCAGTTTTGACCCACAATGGAAAACCAGAATTCAACCCACGAAATTAATGAGGTAAAAAATTATCCAAAAGCAACAATCAAGAAGATGAAAGATGAAGAGGTAAAGGAAGAATAGATTACACTGATGTACCTTATCGCTCCTGCCACCATTATTGATTGGAGAACCATATTGAAAGATATAAGGATGGAACGACAGCAGCCTAGTGGTCTACCTCTTTGCAGGGTCCTTTTGTCAAGCTTTGTCAAGAAAAAAACTCCTGCCACTTGATGATCTACGGCCATAAATGAAAAATCTCAGTCATTCTTTATCACCATTGGTTATAGGGGATGAAGATGAGAGGGGTCATTGATATGTTGGATTCTAGAAATGAAATTGAGGGGAAAGAAAAGAGGGAGAAGTTGGGAAAGAAATTGTTGGGCGGTGAAGTGAATTTACGGTTTTAAGTTTCTTGTTTTTGTTTTTTTATATCTCTAAAAATTCATGACAACTTACACATTTTTTGTACAAATGTCTAATCTAGTCAAATCTCATTTATTGAAGGCATGTTAGGTATTTAATTTATCTACAAGGGTAAAAATGTCAAAAATTGACAATCTTGCAACTACTTTAAAAATGTGACATTTTGGTAATTACATGGTAGCAAAATGACATCCAGTATAATTTCCTCTTTGACAAAATTGGCTAGACAGCATGCTTGCAATTCACGCTTTTGTTAGTGGGCTAATTGCAAGGAATATTGTCGAGTGTCAACTCGTGTACCGTTGGATTGACTGACCTTCTCGTGTCTTCCATGAGACAGTGACTGATTGTTGGATTGTGGTTTTTATTACTTGAAATGGTTTGGCTTTTGTTCATTCCCTCTCTACCAAAGGGTGCTTGGAGATGTTGACATCCCTCATTTATCTTCATTGTTTAACTTGGGAGATTGTTGACTAGGGGGACGAACAAATTTTGGAAGTCAATTGTCTAAGAGATGTCGAATTGAATCACACTGTGGAGACAGTTTAATGGAAATTTAGGTTATTAAGAGATTGTAACTTCAAAAAGCTTAACTTGATACATCAACATTTAGTTATTTTTATTTAGTCTTAGGGTCATTTGACATGACTTTTGCTTTTGATTTTATTTCATGTAGATGAGTTTTTGGAGAAAAGTGTCTTAATTTTTCTTTGTAAACTAATTTTTTAAAAAACTTTATATTTCAAAAATATTTTTAGAAAAAGTCACATTGAACCAGTTTTCTTTAAAAACTCTTCTAATTAAAAGAAACTCTTGATAGCCCAAGAATAACTAACCAAGATGTGGGTGAATTGATTTTCAAAAAAACTTTTTGAATAATTAATCTAAATTTAAGCAAGCAAAAACTAAATAGATTAATTCAAATAGCAAGCATAAATATAAAAGCGATAAGTAAAAGGGAGAGAGGATGCAAACGATATAATTGTAGAGGTTCAATCCAAAGCAATGATCTACGTCCTCCGTTACCGAGCTCTCCGGCACGAGTTAAGCCTTTTTACTATGTTGATTGACTTATGGTGCAATCCAACGATTTACAACGCTTCAGATGACTTAGAAACTAGGAGCACCGATCCTTATACAATGTTGAGCTTTAGGGGACCTCAACTCGACCCACACTATTGAGTTTTACGGGACCTCAATATGATCCACATGGTAACTTACAACAAAGAGCACCGATCCTTATACAATGTTGATATTTAAGGGACTTCAACACGACCCACACTTTATCAAAGTGATTTTACAATGAAATTTCCCTCTTGATAAATAATACTAACAAATTAAGTACCAAGAGAGACTAACACGTCAATGAATAGTAATAAATGATAGCTCAAATGTTAGATGAAAAACTTTGATGAATATGATAGTAAATTGTTAGATTCAATCAATCAAAGTGTTTTAATGAGAAGATGAAGAAATAAATACAATATAGGTTTAAAAATCTTCTCAAGAAATATTTCTCTTTTAACGGATGATTGTAATAAATTAAGTATTAAGAGAGAAATGAGAAATTTTGATGAATATGATGATTTTACAAATTTAGTTCAATCAATCAAAATTTCAATATGAAGAAGAAGAAAAGTTTATGCAATATAAGTGCAAAAATCTTTAAAAAATATATCTCTCTTCCAATAAATAATTATAATGAAGCGGACGAAACCCAATTGTATACTGTAACGTATGGCACGGTGAAAAACGTGCTAATAAAATTATTGGATTCCTTTTGGTACCAAATTAGTTAGCTCTAAAATGTTCCTTTGTGGTGCCCACTAATTATGGTCACTTTTTCGTATTTTTCTTCCTGCGCTTTATTCTTTTCTCCCCATTAGCACTACAAGATCAAAAGCTAAGGAGTAAAGCAAACAGATAATGTAAACTAGAAACTTTAAAATATTCTTTAAGATTTCAAGAGATAGGAATTGCCAGCCCAATAATTCACATCATGAAACGTATGTACTATTGAAGCTGTTTCTTTCTTCTTTCTCTTATTCGGGCATCCAGGAAAAAGGAATTATCAACTGTTGGAATATGTTACAATGTTGACTCTGTTTGACCAGAATGATGGAGGACTGCTCGTTGAGTTGATAATTGACTGTTGAAATTGAAATTGATTTGAGGCAAATCGTGTTTCCAATATTCAATTTGCAAAATTGGCTATAAAGCGTACATGCAATTCACGCTTTTGTTAGTGGGCTAATTGCATGTGATATTTCCACCTGACCTTCTGGGGGCTTCCATGAGACCGTGACTGTTTGTTGGATTGTGGGTTTGTTACTTGCACGGTTTGGCTTTTGTTCATTCCCTCTCTACCGAAGGGTGCTTGAAGATGTTGACATCCCTCATTTCTCTTCATTCTTTAACTTGGGAGATTGGTGACTAGGGGAACAAACAAATTTTGAAGTCAATTGTCTAAGAGATGTTGAATTGAATCGCATTGTGGAGACAGTTTAATGGAAATTTATGTATAGATTGCACCTTAATAAATAGTCATGACTTTTCGTTATGCACCTTGCACTTGAATTCGCACCCAATCGTTACACTCATTGGAGACTTTTCCAATTTACACATTTTAATCTTTTTATTACCCTAAAATTCCAACATTATCCCGATTTAGGAGATCTGATTTGCTTTTCTTTCTCCTACAATATGTCACCGAAAGAAGAAATAGGGGAAAGCGTCCTGGCTACCATAATCTTGAACCTAGCCTCATTAAGAAACACTACTACCAAACTTTTTATAACTGGCTATTGATTTATCTTAACTTTGTTTTTTGACTTCAAAATGGTGCATCATGTGAATATGGAAAATGTAATTTAAGATAGGGATCCGCAATGCGATAGTTTGTTGAGTCAAACGGTGGGTACAATTCGATCAAATCCCGGTGGAAAGCTTGTGTTGCTGTTCTAGTTGTAACGCCCCAAAATCTATTTTTCTTTTTATTATTATTATATTTTTTTTCCTTTAAAAATAGACTTGAAGTGTTACAAAAAAATCTTCTTTATCTAATTTATGCGAAAATTTACTTATTCAAATCTTGTGATTTGATCGATAAATCGATAATGTTAAACCAACAATTTACATACAATGATTTCAAACCATATATTTAAAATTTAACATAAAATGTCAATTGCTCGAACACAAAAAAAAAAAAAAATAAAAAAATATTAAGATAATGTGCACAAATCTTAACATAAATATGTTTTTTTAAAAAAATTTAAAATTATTATTTCTAGAAATTTTACTTGGCGATCCCATAAGCATCACTCGGTCAATCTTCCACGCTTCCACACAATTCGTTCTTATCTGAAAAGTTATTATAAGAGTGAGTATTTTGAAAATACTCAGTAAAAATACGTGCATATTCTTATTTAACATGATATAAATATAAAATGACATAACATACCAACTTTTCTTAGATTTAGAGCAAATTGATCGCGATATCCAATAGTTCAATGAATTTCTTAAGAATTCCTATATCCTGTAGGATTTACATATTTGACATAACGGTCAATCCCAAAAGATTTAACATAGAAATCGACTTGAAGGCCTTAAGTATTTCATGCCAAAAATTTATATAAACATCAAGAAAATAAGAATTTATCGCTTTTGCACTAACCCCTCCAAACGCATTTGAGGTTAATGTCATAATTTATGAGATTATTAAATTTTATATCTTTTCAAATTCCAATGTAAACGTACTTATCTTAATTGAAATGAAAGTTTCACTTTATTATTTTATTATCTTTATATTTTTTTATGAATAAAATATAAGATTTAGAATACTTTCTTTCTATCAAAATAACTCGAATATAACTAGTCCAAAAATATTTATTCTTGAGCCCAATTTATGCTATTTAACACGAGCTACAAAATAAGTGTAATATTTGATATATTTTCATCAACTACTATAATACTTAAATATTCGACTCAAACCAAATTTATGATAAATTCTAAAAATTACACGTAAGCAAATAAATCCTTTATGCAAATAAGTTGCACGAATTTATCACTTCAACTTTTGAACTTTAGTGTGACGACAAGCTAGACATGGGCTATTTCATTTGCTATATTCCCAACCTTAAATTTAGCTCATATGAAAATATAATTAAAATTCGGAGTGTTAAACTAGTTCTTTGTCAATTTGAATTTTTAGCTGCTGGATTTTCCTCCCTATCCCCTTTCAACGGAGCTCTTGTAGAATTGTAGCAATCACACACTTGATTTGGACTAGCTAACCACACTCGTATCAGAGCATCTTGCTAAGAAGGTGCTCCCACTAATGAAATCTCATTTCCAATCTAGGGCGCGTTCGGTAGAGATTAAAATCAGATTAAAATTGAAAAACTAGTCGTTATTATTGACTTTTATTAGACGAGTGAGACCCGATAACGGTTATATTTTCAATTTTAATTGGATTTTAAACTTAGCCAAACATGATGCTAATATGTTTTTTAGTCGCATAGCCATTCTATTTTTCTTTTTCTCATAGTTACGACAATCAAACATTTGGTGAACCAACTGGACAATTTGATTAGAAAATGATTTACTGGTCTAGATCCATTGTCTCTTTGGTTTACAACAGAAATAAGTGCATAAGTTGTTTGTTTATTTCCGTAGCTAAGCGAAGCTGTGCAATGAATTTAATCAATTAAGTTCACTTTCTTCTTCATGATTTTTCGTAACTGTTAAGCCTCGTCCTATGAGACTCTTATTATTGACCACACTGCAGCCAGCTAGGAAACAACAAGAATCCACTTAAGGCCGGTACTCACACGATAATAAAATTTGCTTTAAAAAAAATTTAACTAAAGAAAAACAGTAAAATTCAGATTAAAATTAAAATTAACTAAACTATCAAAAACAGTAGTCCCCGGCAACGGCGCCAAAAACTTGATCGTTTGATTTCCCGCAAGTGAACGGGATCGTGAACAAGTCATAAAGTAGTGAATAGAGTGTCGAACCCACGAGGACTACGTGTTTGATTAGGTTAAAATTAAAATGACTTTAATCGAATAGCAATAATAATTTGTAATAAATGTAAATCTAATTAATCACATAATAAAAATCAAAGAAAAGTTTATCAAATTTTTGAGATGCATTGCTAAGATGTAGAATCCCCCTTGTTAATCCACTTTTAGTACAACAATTAAAATGACAATTTATTATCATGCGAGTTGGTCAATGTTCCTAATTTAATTAAAAGCCTCTCTCGATAGCAATTAAATCTATTCCCCTCATGCGACCCTCCTATCTCTCGATGGAAAATACGAACATGATAAATGCATTAACGAACAAGAACATCTTTATCAACCATGCAAAGCATAGAGGTATATCTCTATCCTCTATCGAACCTCACAATATTTATTACTACGTGCTAAAATCATATTGTCTCTCTCGATAACAATAAAATTCACAAACAATTCAACTATTGGCCAGATAATTGAAAAGCAAACTAAACCATAATAAACATCCACGCATTCAAACAAATCTAACGTCAAAATAATTAATTAATACTAAAAGTTTCAAAACAAGGGTTCATCTATATCTTTAGCAATGTAAAAATTTAGCCTAACATATTAGAATTACAAGAAATCATATATAAGTGAAAAGACATAACCTGGATTATTGATAAATTGAGAACGTGAAGACAAATCTTGAAATCTTAAATCTCTTCAATGGTTTCTTGATGAATCTCCAGTTGCGCCTTCTCTTCTTTGCTCAAAAATTAGGTTTGAACCTCCACTTGAATGAATTCTTGCAAATCTCCATCAATTCTCTCACAAAAACTATGAATTCCCCTCCTTTGATGAAAATAATTGATGAATAATGGCTTCTCATATGTGCATCCCCTCTCCCAATATATATGCTGCTGTCCTCTATTTGTAGCAGTCGAAAATTGGTAGAAAATCACGTCCAAATTGACTTCCAAAAGAGTTCTAATCAGATAAGGAAAGTTGCATTCCCGCGCAGATTTTTTGTCTCTGCACAGCGGTCAGTATTTTGGCCATAACTTTCTCGTCTGATATCCGATTGAAGCGATTCAAAGTGCTGTAGAAAGATAACTTAAAGGGATATAACTTTGGTATAAATATAAATTTCTCAATTCGGACGTTTACGGTACCAAAAATGGGTCTCAATCTTCGACTAAAAATCTGGAATATAACTTGTGCGATTGGATCTTGATTGTGATAAATTCCATTCCTTTTTTAGTTCTAATTCCACCCAATTGTCTCCTAAACATCTTCAAAGTATTATCTTGTGGTCCAAATCAACTATTGAATTTGCAATTTGATCCTCAAACTTTAAATTGTGCAATTTTCACCATTTTTCGGTTCTTTCTTTCCATTCCTCGTCCAACCATTGAGTTTTACCTATATAAATTAAAATGCAAAAAATTAGAATATATTTTGTCAAAAGAACTAACAAATGTAGTTATTTTAGGTCTCAAATAAGTGTAAAAATTACACTTATCAAATACCCCCAAAATTATACAATTGTTTGTCTCCAAACAAAATTATAATCTAAAAAATAACAATCACACAAGCATGTAAAAGTATTTGATTAGACAATCTAACTCGTTATCTCATTATTTGAAATCACAGTATTAAATTTATAAACCGCTTCAAAATAACACTACCAAACCGATATCTACTCTTCCAATGCAAAATCGACATGTGTGTGTAAAGAACGAAGTAGACATCGTGACTTTACAAGTTGCTTCAATTCCCGACCCTTTGTGGTCAAATATATCCTTTCATCTCTCGTATGATTCACACACCCCCAAACTTGTTCTTTTTCACTCTTTTCACAGTGTGTAATCTAAGGTTGAATTTTTAATCACTATCCTCACCATCTCTAGTTCGGGTGGACTTTACCAATTGCAAGTCAACACATCAATAAACAAGGATTCTCCAATTCTTTGATTGCTTCGACATCCAAGACTCAATTAGGCTAATTATCCTTCATCAGAAGTCAAATTCCCTCAAACAAGTGTTTGAAGCTTGATCAAGGCATTTAGTGCTCTATTTTTTTTTTCTTTTTCATGCACTTTTTTTTTCTCAAATGTATTTTTTTTTTTTATATTCTCTCCATTAAGCTTTCTAAATGACCCATGTAACGGGCTTTAGGCCGATGACTCCCTAGTCAGATGACTTTAGGGCACCAGGTTTTAAACACCCTTACAGGCTTAATAACCCAAGTCAAAAAGGCTTCGAAGAAATTATTCACATATAAAAATTTATGCCTTGATCAGTGCAATGCCCCTTATCAAACACCTATTCAAGCAAACCGACCTCCAATTTAAGATTTTCGCCAAATTTTATCTCGTTAATCTGAGACGATCCACACAAAAGTTTTCACACATGGAATCCCTATCCATATCCGTATCTTCTTACAACAGCAAAATCACCCCCAAACTATGCTAAATTTGGTCTAAGGATAAATAATTTAGCATGATTTGGGTAAAGTATCTATGTCAAACTATATCAACCTATCAATTATATGAATCAACCCGTAGCATCACAATGTCCAACTTAATTCAAGTGCTCGTATAATATCGAGTTTTGCAAGGTTAAGCATCAATTAGTCTAGCACGCAATATATTCACAGTTCATAAATCAACACCAAATCTCAATTTCAATCATCATTGTCGACCAAACTATCTAACCCACACAAGCACACAACCTAAAACAAGAAAATATGTATATTCTTATTTGTGTTGAACATTTTCAATTTTTTTAATTTTTTCAATCAAATACTAAAGTAATAATGAAAAACAAACACACAAACACTCAAAAACACACGAAAAGTGAAAACTCAAAGTTTTTTTCCCACCCCCAAACTTAAAACCGACATTGTCCATAATGTCATAAAGCATAAATAAGAATATAAGGGGATGGGGAAGAAAAGGAAGAAGGTACTCCCCGAATTTTGCTGTTAAATGTATGAGGTATGATGTGTGACGGCTAGACAATCTTTTCTATTATGCTTTTCCCTTGGTCTATGTTGGTTTGAATATTCTGCGACGTCATGTTCCTGCACATATAGATCAAATCAAATAATAAAGATTAAATAACCTTGAACATGTGTTACTTAGCCCAAACAATGGAAACAACCAACAATAAATTCAAAGCCTAAAGAAAAACATGGTATGATGATGATACCCTATAAATTTGAACATGCATATAACTAATGAAACATATTAATCAAGAATAAAACTACGTGCAATGAAATATGAAAAACAAAATAAATAAAAGGATTAGAAAATTGGGTTGCCTCCCAATAAGCGCTGAATTTATAGTCTTTAGCTAGACTGTATGAAGGAAAGGATCATGGTGGTTCACGTTGGATTCTTGTAGCCTTACACTCCTTGCAATTTCCAGCTTTACATTCTCTTTTTGCCTTCCAGACTTTGAACACTTTGTTTTCCTTTCGACTAAGGCTTCCTAGGAGTTTAGGCTTGGTCTCCCTCGAGTCTTGTTGCACATCTTCACAAATATACTTGCACTCTTCTTTAGCCTTTTTACTAAGCTCTTCATGTAATCGATTCTCGACATTGGTGTAACTCTTGAACTTCTCTTGCTTATCATCAACTCTCAATGTTAGTTCGCCACTTTCAAAGTCCATGATAGCTCTGCTTGTATCAATAGGAATGATCTGCCCAGGATAAGTGATGCTGCCTCCCATGGCTCCTCTATATCTAGGACAACAAAATCAACTGGGAATATGAACTTGCCCACTTTAATGAGCACATTTTCAACCACTCCTCGCGGGTATTTGATTGATCTGTCCGCCAGTTGAAGAGAGATAGATGTATTCTTCAGTTCTTCCAAACCTAAATTCCTATAGACAGAAAAGGGCATTAGGTTTATACTTGCTCCTGAATCACATAAACAATTAAAATTAGAATCACTTCCTATTGAACAAGGGATTTTGAGACTCCCTGGATCTTGTAGTTTAGGGGGTAATTTGTTCTGCAAGATGGCACTACACTCCTCATTTAACTTGATGGTCTAGAAATCTGTAAGCTTTCTCTTTTTTGATAGGATCTCCTTCAGAAACTTTGCATAGTTTGGTATTTGAGATATAGCTTCAATCAGTGGAATATTGACATGAAGCTTCCTGAAGATATCCAAAAACTTTGCAAACTGTTCTTTTACCTTCCTCTTTTGCAATCTCTGGGGAAATGGGATGGGAGGCACATATGGTTTAATAGGAGTGGTTGCCTTAACCTTTAGATCATCTGATACTCTTTCTTGTGCCTCGTTCTGATCGGACTCTTCCAATTTTTCCTCAACTGTGGTAGGTACATTCTCTTGTGTAGTAGCTGGTCTCTTTACATTAATCTCTGGCAGTTGAACTCCACTGCGGGTAGTTATTGCCTCAATTTGTTCCTTCTCCACAATCTTTACTGCCATTACCTGTTGTTTGGGATTTATCTCAGTGTTACTAGGTAGTGCTCCTGGTGGTCTCTTCGTAATTGATCCATCGCAAGCGGAGTCAACGTTAGCTCTGCTTGTCGGATTTAGCCCAATGTAGAAATATTGCACTTGGAGCCATTTTTGCAGTCCATGTTGTGGGCACTGACGGAGCAATCCCTTGTATCTTTCTCAAGCCTCATAGTAGCACTCCGAGTCAAGTTGAGAAAATGTAGTGATTTCATCCCTCAATCTGGCAATCCGTTTTGGTGGGAAGTATTTGTTCAAGAATTTCTGACTTAGGCCATTCCAACTGGTGATGCTTTGAGGAGAAAATGTGTCCAACCATTCCCTAGCTGAATCTCTCAAAGTGTATGGGAAGAGCCTCATCCTGATTGCTTCGCTTGAAACACCTGGATATTCAATGGTAGCACACATGTCCAAGAATCTTGAGATATGGGCATTGGGATTTTCAGTAGGTCTCCCAAAGAACTGTAATGCATTCTGGAACATGTTGATCACGTCCGTCCTCAGGTGGAAGTTTGCCTAGCCAAACGCCGGATATACTATGCTGGATTGGCTTTCCACGACCGGTGGGACCATGTACTCTCCCATTAGCCTTGTATTTTCATTAGCTGCAACTTCCTGTGGTTGCTCTACTGTGAGATTAACCCCGATGGCTATTTGATTCGGATTTTCTTCTGCCATATCTTTCTCTTTATATTTTTGGTGTGTTTCCAACTGTTGTCTTTTTCGAATGTTGAATGTCCGTTCGATCTCTGGATCAAATTGAGCAAAATCACCGGTTCTCGAACTTCGCATACACGTTCTGGAAAAAGCAAGCATGAAAACACGATAATAAAATTTGCTTTAAAAAAAATTTAACTAAAGAAAAACAGTAAAATTCAGATTAAAATTAAAATTAACTAAACTATCAAAAACAGTAGTCCCCGGCAACGGCGCCAAAAACTTGATCGTTTGATTTCCCGCAAGTGAACGGGATCGTGAACAAGTCATAAAGTAGTGAATAGAGTGTCGAACCCACGAGGACTACGTGTTTGATTGAGTTAAAGTTAAAATGACTTTAATCGAATAGCAATAATAATTTGTAATAAATGTAAATCTAATTAATCACATAATAAAAATCAAAGTAAAAGTTTATCAAATTTTTGAGATGCATTGCTAAGATGTAGAATCCCCCTTGTTAATCCACTTTTAGTACAACAATTAAAATGACAATTTATTATCATGCGAGTTGGTCAATGTTCCTAATTTAATTAAAAGCCTCTCTCGATAGCAATTAAATCTATTCCCCTCATGCGACCCTCCTATCTCTCAATGGAAAATACGAACATGATAAATGCATTAACGAACAAGAACATCTTTATCAACCATGCAAAGCATAGAGGTATATCTCTATCCTCTATGGAACCTCACAATATTTATTACTACGTGCTAAAATCCTATTGTCTCTCTCGATAACAATAAAATTCACAAACAATTCAACTATTGGCCAGATAATTGAAAAGCAAACTAAACCATAATAAACATCACGCATTCAAACAAATCTAACGTCAAAATAATTAATTAATACTAAAAGTTTCAAAACAAGGGTTCATCTATATCTTTAGCAATGTAAAAATTTAGCCTAACATATTGGAATTACAAGAAATCATCTATAAGTGAAAAGACATAACCCGGATTATTGATAAATTGAGAACGTGAAGACAAATCTTGAAATCTTAAATCTCTTCAATGGTTTCTTGATGAATCTCCAGTTGCGCCTTCTCTTCTTTGCTCAAAAATTAGGTTTGAACCTCCACTTGAATGAATTCTTGCAAATCTCCATCAATTCTCTCACAAAAACTATGAATTCTCCTCCTTTGATGAAAATAATTGATGAATAATGGCTTATAATATGTGCATCCCATCTCCCAATATATATTCTGCTGTCCTCTATTTGTAGCAGTCGAAAATTGGTAGAAAATCACGTCCAAATTGACTTCCAAAAGAGTTCTAATCGGATAAGGAAAGTTGCATTCGCGCGCAGATTTTTTGTCTCTGCACAGCGGTCAGTATTTTGGCCATAACTTTCTCGTCTGATATCCGATTGAAGCGATTCAAAGTGCTGTAGAAAGATAACTTAAAGGGATACAACTTTGGTAGAAATATAAATTTCTCAATTCGGACGTTTACGATACCAAAAATGGGTCTCAATCTTCGACTAAAAATCTGGAATATAACTTGTGCGATTGGATATTGATTGTGATAAATTCCATTCCTTTTTGAGTTCTAATTCCACCCAATTGTCTCCTAAACATCTTCAAAGTATTATCTTGTGGTCCAAATCAACTATTGAATTTTCAATTTGATCCTCAAACTTTAAATTGTGCAATTTTCACCATTTTTCGTTTCTTTCTTTCCATTCCTCGTCCAACCATTGAGTTTTACCTATATAAATTATTGAAATGCAAAAAATTAGAATATATTTTGTCAAAAGAACTAACAAATGTAGTTATTTTAGGTTCCAAATAAGTGTAAAAATTACACTTATGAGGCCCCTTCTCTTAAATTTGAATAAATAAAAATTTAAGTTTGGGACTCGCTTTTATGCAAATTTTTTTATAAAATTTTTATTAAGATGGAAGCTTTTTTTTTTGTTTTGTACACAAATTTGGGTATTTGAATCAATGAGCAAGGCTGTTTGTGCATCATTTTCTTTTTCGTTTTCTACGACATCGCAAAATATCTTTTTTAAGCATTTTGCAAAAAAAAAAAAAAAAAATCATGATTTCGATGTTCTAATGATATTTATCACGATATTTTTTAATTGTAAACAAAGAGTCAAAAAACGAAAAGGAAGAACGAAAACAAATATATATATATATATATATATACACGTCATATTATGTCCCTAAAACTCAACGAGATTAAACATAATAACTTGGAAAATTTTTATCACTTCTTTGTTTCCTAATCTTATTTGAACGTATTTAATTTATCATATGTCAAATATAACTTCACTGTTCAATGATAATATTTACTAGATTCGATTGTGGATTGTCTTCAAGGCAAATATTTATAATTAATTCTCAACATTTTTTTAGTAAACATATACCCCGTACAACTATTTTTTTTTTTTTTGGATGTAATCACGACTTGTACGTTGTTGATAGGCTTATACGTAATGATTAGTCTTTATTATTAAACAAATTTAGATAGTACAGTGAATGAGGTGTACATGTTTTCTTCGTCTAATTTTGATAGACCCTTGTTTTCACTACTATCGCCATTATCATGACTTGTAACATAGCACGATACACACATTTTATCGTATGTATCATATAGCACTTGTTTGATTTTGATTGTTTGAGAAGTCATTATTTGAAAAGTATTTTTTTGATGTAGTTAAAAATGAGACAGAGTGATTCTCGAAAAATCCAAATAAAGAAAGAGTTTAGTGTTACACAAACGCCAACATTTACCAGCACACCACGCACCATCACCACGTTCACTCACCAACACTACCATTCGTGCCACAACAATTGTGAAACTTCAATCCCCCTCTCACAAAAACAAAAGTCAGACCAATCTGACGACAACAACAAAAATCAAAGGAAAAAAACAACCAAAATCAATGAAAATCGGATCCGAAACACACGTGTATTTTAAAATTCCTTTTTCTTGAATTTTACACCGAAAAAAAAAATCTTGTTTGGTGAATTTTAAAAAGGGGAGGCGGCGGGAATAATGATGGTGGTGGTAGATGTACGTGCCGACATTGGGTTTAAGTGGGTGAAATAACGACTACCTAAAACCCCAATTTGGGCCTAACGCCCAATTAAACTAAAGGGAACAATACATAAATCCTATATATAAGAATTATATTTCAAAAATAACAAATTTCAAATTTTTTTTCAAAAATCAGGTGTTAAATCAATTAATTTAATATTTTTAATTATAATATAATACAATTACCCCAATTTATTAAATTTCAAATTCAAATCATTCTATTTCTCTCTACTCTCTATCATCTCCCTACCCATTCTCTCAATCGGAGGCGGCCATCTACTCCGGTGGCCACTCCGGCGACGTTCCGGCGGCCGCTCCGGCAATGCATGCTCCGATCAACCTACCCACTCCATCTACTCATTCCCAACTTCCAAAAAATTTCCAAAATTTCAAGTCACAATTGGTCACAATTACTCACAATGAGTCACAATTAATCGGTCACAATCGATCACTAATGGTCACAAACGGTCACAACGAACTACCTGGTAGTCAAGCGCGATTTGGTAATACATCATAAAAGCTTCACCGATCAGAAAAGGTAATTTTTCCTTGTAACAATAGCAACCTTAAATCTTCTTATTTGTAACAGAAAAGAGTACTGCACAGATATCCAAATTTCCAAGCAAACTCTCAGAGAGACACGCATAGGAAGAGAGAGAGAGAGGGGGGGGGGGGAGATGCAATGGAATGAACCCAATTTTTCCAAACAGACCAACACTTCCAATCCAATCAACAAAACCAACATCACAATCACCCAACCATCGGCGCTTGAAATTCAACACTTTCCTCCTTTTCTACAGCAACACTTGTACTCTCCCTCTTCCTCCTTTTCTACAGCAACACTTGTACTCTCCCTCTTCCTCCTTTTCTACAGCAACAAACCCCTTCTTTTCCTCTTGATTCCCTTCTCCAACACCTTCTTCACGTTTCCTCTCCCATTAAATCATCCTTGAATTCCTCTGCTATTATTTCGATTGGGGGAGATTATTAGGGTTTGGGGTTGGGTGAAGAGGAAAATGTTGAAAAAGCACCAGATTCCTCTGCCGGTGAAGAGCTGCCGCCGTTGAAGTTGAGTGGAAGATGAGATACACGAGTGAGGAAGAGAGGCAGGGAGTGAAAATAAGAAGCGGGTTTGGGGATGAATGATTTATTAATTACAATTAATAATTCTAATTAGCACCTGATTTGTGAAAATAAAACTTAACCACCTTCTTTTTGAAATGTAATCTTTAAATGCAGGTTTTCAGGTAATTTTCCCTAAGCTAAACTTGGACTTAAACATGATAATTCTATTTTGGGCCAAAATAATTGCCCATTTCATAGTCGGCCCATTGGGTTTTTTTCCACACATTCCCCGTCCAATCCACTTAAAAGTTCCAAAAGTAACAGAATTTCTGTAAATAAAACTATTTATTATTTAATATATGACAATGTATTAACTATTTTTGTAAGTAAAAAAATTAGATTTTATAATGAACAAATGTTCTATTTTATATTTTTACAACTATGAATAAATTCTTTGAATTCGTTTCTAAATAAGTGATGAAGTGCATAAGGAGTTAGAGTTTATGATGAAGTGAGATTGCGAGGTAAAATATTAAAATAATGATTTCATGATAACTTCGGATTTGTTCGTTTTTGGTGAATTGTTAGTCTAATTCGATTGAAAATGTGCCATTGATCACAACTCAGCGCATTTGGCCTTGACATATGTCGAATTTTGGGTAAATTTCGTCGTTTAGGCCATTAATTAAGCGTTTTTGCCGTTTATAGTAATTTTTATTTTGGCAATATTTCATTCAATAAAATTCGTATTCCGTTTGTTGGAGGACGATCTCGAATCTTAGGAGTTTCAATTTAAATTGTTATCTCGAATTTTTCAATTTATGGAAAAATATCATTTTTTTTTCAAATTTTGTTAGGGTTTTACTATTTAAAGCGTTGTAAGCACTTTGAGGCCACAGTTTTTGAATAAAATTTCTCGTGAGTTTTTCTCATCTTTATGAGATTGTTCATCTTTCCTATAATCTTCTACTACGTCAATAAGATTGAACATTACAATCAAAGTGTTTTAACTTTTTTTTTCAGGACTAACTTACTCACTATGAAATATTTCCTTTATAACTGAAAGCATAGAACTTGTAGAGTTAATGCATGCGACCACTCTCATGAAAACGTACATCAATCTCTGTGCTTTTTGTTGTTTATGAGTATTGTAACACAAATTTCACAATTTTGAGAACTATGCCCATGTTTGGGCTCCATTAAAAAGAAATTTTGGGAGAAAATGTATTTTGAAATAGTTATTTTTTGGAGAATGTTTGGTTAAAAAATAAGATTTTTTTTTAGATTAACATATAAGATCATTTTATAGAAGAATATGTGTTTGAAAATAAGTTTTTAAAAATACGATTTTTTTTTTTTTTAAATTGAGCCCAAATAGTGCCTATGCATATGTATGAATCACCTACGTTAGACGGGTCGTGAAAATTTGTACCCAATTTCATTAATTATTGAAAAAAATATTTTTTCTTATTGTTGTACAACATTTTTTTTTTATTCTATAACAAAAATAATATAAATTCAAAATTTTACACACATTGCATATGTATGCCCGATCGCCGCACAAATCTCTCTCTCTCTCTCTACTATTTAGCCCCCTTTTGATCCCCATTATTGTCTATTAAATTATAATTTATTTTTCTCTCTCATTTTATCAACCATACATTTTTCAATAAACTTTTTTATTTATTAATTTATATATTGCTAAGTTCATATAAGGGCTGTTTATTTCTGGTGAGAATTCTGTAAATTCATTGTGGGAATACTTGTAAATTGATCTGAAGTCTTTCCCCAGGTTTGCGATCTGCTTCTTGGTATTTGTGGCATTGAAACAAGAAGCACGTTTAATTATGGACTCGTATAACAAAATGATTATAGGCTATTCTTGAATGACTTCGTCACCATACATTTAGGGGCTAAGCCAGCACCCGACAAACCAGGGTAATCGCTTGTGCTATCTCCTTCGGGAAAAAAAGTAGTATATATATTGGGTGGCCGCTTGAGCGCTCGTCAGGGCTTGCTAGGCAAGCAATTTGGATTTTATTGTATTGTAAAAAAAATTGAGAATGAGACAACCTTTTAGCACTTTCAAAATATGATTACAGTTACGAAGTGATGATGTATCATGTATTTGTTATTGTATCTTTTTTCTTATTATTTTGGATTGTATTGGATTATATTTTAATATTTATATGATTTTTACGTTTTAATACATTTATATATTAATTGAAGAATTTTAATATTATTTAATTAAATATTAATAAACAATCTCGCTATTACGGCCATTGACAGTCAATGGTCGCACTAGCTAACTCGAATTCCTGAATTCGCCCATGTATACATTGCAGACACTTCTGTCTTTTTGCCTCAGGTCACAATAAAGAGAGAATAAAATGCCCCTTGCAAGAGACGGGATAAAGAGAAAGGTGGTGAAACAATTAAAATCTTAACACCGAGGCAACAAGAATTGCTATCTCGTATACTTCCCAGCATGTCAGAGGAATGCCAGAATGCTTTATTGGAGGTACTTTTATGAATTGTTCTAATAAAAGAATTCCAAATAATTATTATTTTTGTGCAGACTTGCATTAGAAATGTCCTTGTTCTTCCTTGACTACTTGTTTATAAACCGATAAATTACTTTGGGTTAGACCACTTTGCTGAAAGAATAATGCAAGAAACAGTGCCAGAATCCTAGGTGACGGGAAGTCATTTGATGGAAACGATGACTATGTTTCAAATAGTTCAGTTATAGAGTACCATATGACATTATGTCAATCCTTAAGTCAATTATTCTGGCACTATAGCATGGTTCAATTACTTTTTATACACATACTTTATTTATAATTTAAACCTTATAAACAACTCTATAAGAGCTTAATATATTCTTCAATTGAAAATCCTTTCTCGGCAAATGATGTAGAAAGCATATTTTCAGAAATTCTTATCTATTCATAGTTGACTCCCTGGTCCTACATTGGTACATATACTGAAATCCTTTCTCGACAAATGATATTTAGAAATAACTCTTCCTTGAATTAAATAGGAACCTTGAATGAGTAAGAGGCTCTGTCAACGAGTCTGTTGTCTGGTTTGAAGATGGTACATAGTGCATTTCCAACTCATTCCTCAGAACTTTGTTTCTTACAAAGCGAACATCCAATTCTATGTGCTTGGTGCGAGCATGATACACCGAATTTGAAGCCAATGCACTTGCACTCAAATTATCACAGCAATTTATGGGAATTGACTCAAATTGATTCAGTTCTCTAAGTAGTGATTGTATTCAAGTAATTTTTGAGGCACTATGAGCTAATGCTCTATACTAACTTCTGTACTTGATCTGGCAACTACATGTTGCCTTTTGGAACACCAAGATACCATATTATCTTCAAAATACACACAATAGACTGTTGTAGACCTTCTGTCATCTGGGCTTGATGCCCAGTCAGAATCTGCCAATGTTGTTATTTCTAGGCTCACTTTTTTGAATAACTAAGCCATGATCCATAGTACCCTTTAAGTATCTAAATACTCTCTTAAGTATCTTCCAGTGAGCATTTGTGGGAGCTTGAAGAAATTGACTCATTTTGTTCACGGCATAGGTAATGTCAAGTCTTGTATGTACTAGATATTGAAGACCACCGACAACACTTCTGTAAAGAGTTGGATCTTTCATGACTTGTCCTCCAACCTTAGAGATCATCTTCCCAATTGCCATAGGTGTTAAGCTCGATTTTAGGTTCTCATAGCCAAACTTCTTAAGCAGACCAATTACATATTTTGTCTGAGTTAAGTACAGCCTTGTTGCACTTCTACACACCTCAATACCCAAGAATTGGCTAAGACTTTCCATATTCTTAAGAGCAAAAAATGCATTCAGTTTATCAATGAACACTTGTAGCTATTCACCATTATTTTCAACTTCCTCCACCTAATGATGAGAGAATTGTTCAATTAAATTGACAATTATTTTTTCAGCGTTATAAAATATTACATTTTTGGAATAGGGTTCAAACTACGCATTTATTCTCAACATTTTTTACTTTACGTCTCAGCGCATTGTGATGGATCAATTATTACATATACTGCACTATCAAAATAATTAGATAAAAAATTAGGTTCTGACCATGGAGAACTATGATGTTGACATTATGGGTAATAACATTCCCTAAATAGAAATGAAAAGTACTTTGTTCATAATTAAATTAATTGGAGGCGTTTAACAAGTAATAGTGCTAAACCATTTATCGACATCTCAACTATCTCAACTAACACTTATTAAAATCTTGAGACTTATGCCCACTAATATTGACAAGTCACAGTCTTGATTATATAATTTGAAAATTATGCTCATAATTTAAAATTTGAGCAGTAATATCGCAAACTTGTGGTTGCGAACACCATGCAATTATCTAATATATATATATATCCAATCTATTAGATACAAATAATGTTTAAATGGTCAACGTGGAGGATGATGGGGTCCCATATATCACTTTAATTAAGTTTCAAAAATATAGGGGATTTAGTCCCTATTTTTGCTAGTAATGGTTAACGATCAATTGTCGATAAAGAGAAAAAATTATATATATATATATATATATATATATATATATATATATATATATATATATATATATATATATATATATATGAATTCATTGAATTGAAGAATCTTCTAGTTCTTCGTTGAGTATCCAATTGAATTTTTAATTCCGCATCATTATTGATCCAGTGATGATCCAACTGATGATGCCAAATAATATGATCAAATTGAACTTCTGGCTCAATATAAGATATAATTCAATTATTTAATTTTGAAAAATATGATTAAATATTATATAATCATATATTATTCAAGTAGTCAAACTAATCAATGTATTCATGATATTATTTATATGTTTTCCTTCAAGAATAAACATGAATTCGAATGATACATTGTTTGAAACATGTGCTATTTTGAGCCCATGTTGTATTCTATTATTGCTCTTTCAGAAGCAATTGTTAATGTTCTTCTAGAATATTGGAAATTATAATTCCTGCTCTTTAGGAGTAATCAAATTTTATTATAATAAATTATACAAGGATTTACTCTTCAGGAATAAAAATATAATTTACCTTATATCGTATGTAATTATGCTCTTCGGAAGCAAATAATATTCTTCTAAAATATTAATTAAAACGTTTGTGCTACTTTTGGAGCAACAAATAATGCAATTATAATATTCATTTTTAACAATATTACAATATTCTTATGGAATATTAATTAAGATAATTTCCTTTCAAAAGTAATATACAATATTCTTCTGGAATATTGATGAAAATTATTTCATTTCAAGGATAATATATAATATTAATGTAAATAGTTTGGTTCATCATTGATTGACCAAATAGATGCATAAATTGTGGCATCATTGAATTTGCATAAAATTCACGCAAACAAGATATACAAAGGTGAATTTTCATAAATGTCACTAAATTTGAAAATTCAAAAAAATTGTCATTTTCACTTTTTGTGAGAAAAATGTCATTTTTTTGGTGCAAGATGTCTAACTTACCCTTAATAACACATTTTTCGGAGCATTTAATGTTTTATTTGAATGTAATTAAAGTTATGATGTGATAATTCAATTAAATATTATAAAAATATGTTTATATGTATATTATATTGAATAATATGAATCTTGTTTAAAAAAAGAGATAAAAGATTTGAAATATTAACATAACCACACATCTTTTTCCCATTAATAAACCATTATTTCTTCTCCATCTTCTTCATTCCTTAATTAAGAACACATTACTATTGAATTCATCATCCATTTTGACAGGTTGGTCTTTACAAATTGTTTATTAATTTTATCTTATAGATTACTATTTTTAGATGTTAAATACAATACGGTGAAATGCAATGGGAGAAATTTTTGAAAATATTAGGGGCCGTTCTCTTTGCCGTTTTCAAACCGTTTTCTATTTTCGATTTTTCAAAACTGTGAAAACGCGTTCTCTTACTCATTTTTTAAAACGAGTTTTCGAAAACACAAAAAAAATTTGTGAAGAAAACAGAAAACGGCCAAAAAGCCGTTTTGGGCGTTTTCTTCACAGACGCAGCACCAAGTTGTAAAACACAAGAAACGGCCAAAACACTTCCTCCTCTGGCCAAAACACTTCCTCCTTTCTACTGCCAAGCCACGCTCCACCTCCACTTTCCAAGCTCCTAAACTCCGGCCAACCTCCTCCAAAACAGCCGGATTAATATACCATTGTGAAGCCCTCAATCTCCTCTTCAATTACTACACAAACAACAATTGAATCATATACCAAAATCGATAAAAAAACATCCTAAAAAAACTGATTCGAAATGAACTGTTTTTGTCGGAATCTCAACCCTCGGCAACACCCAAGGTCGCGCACCACCATCGGTCGATTGTCCACCCCCAATGACTCTAGCCATGGCTTCAAAACTCACCGACGGCTTCCATAAAATCAGGTAATTCTTGGGATATCGAAGGCGGCTTCCATAAGATCAGCCGATTCTAGAAGTAATCGAAGGTGACCCATTATAGTATTGGATGCGCCTTGTTGAGAGGAGTGGATTGGTGTTGGTTCGCGATCGGAAAGGTGGTCGGCGGCGATGTTTATAGGTCGAAACAGCGAGTGTATCGCGGTTGTATTTGGCTGATTCCGACTAATTTCCTGTCAAATAAACAGTGGACGTTGTAGAGGGGGGTCAGGGGGTTCGAATGATGCTGGGATCTGGTGGTCTAGGTGGTGGATGGTGGTCGGTTTGTGAGGTAGAAGATGGTGGCTCTGGCGCGGCGATTTCCGGTTTGCTGGAGAATGGAAAATAATGAAAACGCCTTTTAGGGAAAATGTTTTGAGAAATACTTTTACAAAATGACAAAAAGAACACGTTTTCAATAATCTCAAAATGGACACTCAAAACACAAAATACAAAATGAATTCAAAACTCAAAACAGAAATACAAAGAGAACGGCCCCTTATTCATTGATTTGTTTGGTTTTTGAAATATTTTTGAAGAATAAAAATACAAATTTCCTGTACAAAACTGAAGGATTCCATATTTAATGAAGTATTGAGTTATTTATTAATGGGAAGATGTTTTCATGTGGTAGTTGAGAATTGATTATCACCATTAATGTTTTCAATAATTTCTTCAAATGTACCAAATACATGTTTTCAAGTTTCCCGACAGTTCCTACAGTTCATCTGTCAAATAGATCTGTTGAAACAGTCGGTTTAGACATGTGAACTGTCGAACCCGACATTTCTGAACTGTCGGGATAGAAAATTTAACCGTCGAATTCGACACTTGAAAACGGTTGAGACATCCTTGATTTCACCTTCTGCTACTTAATGGTTTTCAATATTCGAAAGTTCCACATTCGTATTATTAAATGTAGACATGTTTATTGTGCGCAATTCTTACCATTGTAAGGGAAACATTTCAGGTATGAGTACTTATTTAAAATTTATGGAGGACAGTTTCTTCATGTGGATGACGATTGGAAGTGGAGAGGGGGACAAGACCACTTCTATTTAGTGCCGACAAGTATTATCCTAACCAGACTCGTACTACGATTGAAGGACAAACTTGGTATTCTTGATCCCCACACTCAAATTGAATTGATCCACGGAAGTCGTTGAAGTAGTATGTTAAATGCTCCCCAACGGCGTTGTTCTATATGAAGTTATGTTATTGTTTACAATTAATTTTGGTTTGCAGACGTTATTGGTTGTTATGCTCGTATATTATCGTTCGAAACTTGCATTATTATTTTGAACTTACATTATCATTGGAAATTCATTATCATTTGCAGATAGTAGTAGACATGTTTACATTCCCAACAAATATATGGATTCATTGACATAATACTGTGAGACAACCCGACAATTCATCTGCCTTTCCCGATAGATTGTTTCTGTCGTTCTCGACAGTAGGCACAAACTACAAACTGTAACTACACATGACAACCCGACAATTCATACATCGTTCTCAACAGATTGTTTCTGTCGTTCTCGACAGTTGGCATAAACTACAAACTGTAACTACACATACGAGACATAAGGGACATTGGTGAAACTGTTTTTCTATCTGAGTATTATACAGAGTGACAAAGCTTATGAAGTTTTCAAGTGTAACTCACTTATTTAGTGATGACATGCTATTTATAATGAACTTCATTGAAGGAAGCAACTATGGTCAGTTACTATACAATAAATTTGTACATAATTTATGACAATTGTAAGTTTTATACAATGGTCAGTTACTATACAATTGTCATAAATTATGTACAAATTTTAAGTTATAAGGTCCAATTGTACCGTTATAACTTAAAATTTGTACATAATTTATGACAATTGTAAGTTTTAATACGTCCGTACTATTTTCTCTTCAAAAATCATGCATGTAGCTGTAATCAATTATCATTATGACATTTGTATCCGTTCATCAAAGATAATATTATCCTATGAGATTTTTAAATACTTCAACAAATTCATGCACCAATAGGCAAAGAACTAGGAGTCGCAAAAATCATGCATGAACTTAAGTATTCGATGAGGATTCGTGAACATGTTATTCTCTCCATGTCTTCGCATTCCAACCACAACATAGTACCCCAACTTTAGACAACATGGATACCATGTGCAACATTTTGCCATACAAATAAAAATATTTAAGCCACAGTTGAAGGATGCATGGGCCCCAAATCTACATTCGACATCATTATAACAAATGTCCTGCTATTCTTACATAACTCTCAAGTTTACAGGACGTGAAATTTAAGCAAACGAACAAGAAGATTATACATGAATATATACCGGTAATGCTTATCACTGTTAAGACCCAATTGGAGAGGGCACACGAATTTAATGAATTATTAATTTTAATACATATTGTCTCACAAACTTTCAAAAATTGTCCGATACAATTATCACTGATATACAGAAAAATTTATATAACACAAGGTTGTATTTATATAATAATAAAAGTGAAATATAATTGAAAGACAGAGTCTGAGTTGAAGAAAATGAGATGGGACAATTGTTACGTTGCTGAGTTAAAATAACACTCATCAAGACAACATTTTGGCATCACCACCAAGTTTTACCCAGACATAACATAAAAATTGTCTTCATTTTACAGGATTACAAATCCAAATTCATGAATCCAACTCAAAAAGAACTTACTGAAACTAAATTTTTATCCTGAAGAATTGCTAGCGGTAGTTAAAGACCACCACATTAACACAAAAGGAACACTATACTTAGATATCGGCACAAAAAACCTCTGCGATGTGGTGTAAAGCAATGGCTACGCCACGTTTAGCCCGACTCCATGACCCTGAAAGAGATGAATAAACAGTCAGATTGAGAGTTTTTAGCTACTTAACCTTTGGTATGTCGAAAGCATGTGCACGAGGGAAACATATCGAATTTACATCTTCAAAACGCAACATATATTGCATACATGTGGTCACCTAACTTAGGTTGTAAATGGAATGTATCGCAAGTTCACTATCAAATATTGACTCATTCATAGTACGTTCACACTGGATTTACAACAACAAATTACGAAACAAAATTTAACGAAATAATACGAACATCGTATAAGAGAATAAAACGAATATCAACATTGGTATGAAAATCATAACACACGAAACAATATATTACAATTGCACGAAAACAAATGAAATTATTGTGGTGCACAATATGTCGTACATGTTAATGTGAAATTGTGAAACGCGCATATTACGCTCGGATCAACCAACGTGCCACATGTGGAAATGTCAAGTGTCGAGAAAAACTGAGAACTTCTTTCGAGTCCCGACAGTTCATCGTCGATATTCAAGCATCTGCAGAGAATTACTGCGGTGAACTGTCGGGAACTATAGTTCATATGTTGATATTCTCCCATCTGCCGAGAATTACTGCGGTAAACTATCGGGAACTACAGTTCACGGCGACCACATTTCTCTACTGAAGTTAACTATCGGGAAATCTAATTTTGACGCCAATGTAAGTAGGTATTATTGAAGGGCTACTTACTCCATATTGAAAAAGAGAGAAGCATTAAAACCACAAATATGTGAAGTATGTATGCAAAATTTCCACCTGAATGCATAATTACTCATGTGGACTAACAAGTGAAAGCAATATTATGTACAGTTTGACCCCCATAAAAATTTTACACTACTTATCCATGTCTTTTGTTATGAGACGGATCGAACCATGTAAATGATAACATGCATATCAAATATTTTCTACGATCTTCTGCACGGAGATATGATTTACAGATTTTAGTTAGCATACATCAAAAACTACTCATACTTTTCATTGTTTTCCAGTTAAACAGTAACCGAGTTACCTAGTATTGTAAAAAAAACCAGCAGTTATACTTTGATTAGCAACCCCAAGTTTGTGTTCAGCAGCTGCCCTAACTTGCTCCTCCACCGTTTAAACCTTGTTCAAGAGTAATCAAATATAAGAACAGATGTTGGAGTGATCAGAAAAGGTAAATTCTAAAACCAGATTTATGCACAAAATTATTTCAAAATTCCATGCAAGGTAAGGGGTTTGAACCATTTTAGACTTGCATAATACTATACAAATGTAGTTAAAAGCTTAACCAATACATGAGTTTGAACCATAATAGACTTGTATAATACTACACCAAATATAATTAGAAGATGAACCAATACATCTTGAAAGTTCTCAAGCTATATCGACAAAACAACTATGCACTTATTTAAAACGGTTATAATTCTCATCTACCATCAGAAATCATGTTTAACATTAGGACTTCAACATGGGTACTGAACATCTATATTTTAACAATACCTTTATTTGGAATCTCTCTTTAGTTTGATTCTGATATTAACTTTTGCTTAATCAATAGTTAAAACAAATAAGCAAATGTGCATTTAAGCTACAGAGCGCCAGAATTTTTGTTATGTCACGGTCTCATTTGACAGATTTTTAATATCATAGTACCCCTGGCAAGAAAAAATTGGCACCAAATAATAATCAACAATAATCTGTCATTGGCAAGCATTAACCCATTGTAAAAAAAAATTCTAACTATCTTTCAAAAATTTCCTAAAAAATGCAAATATAACTCAACCAAAAGATCCATCATCATATAGGCTAGACCATCCATATTCTAAGATCTCGACACACAAAGTCTCATTGAAATGAGGCATCATATTTAGAACTAAAGACATTGAATTGGTTTTAACATGTCCCAACTCTAAAGGCTCTAACTGCATGTCGACAAACTGACCACCTTGAACCTCTAACACGTACTTTCCATAGTATCAGCAGCAAAATATTTCCACTCCAACCCAACAATAAAAAAATATCTTCTCCTAATAATACCAAAATCAGGTAATAATTGAAGAGTTTAAACATCCATTACACTACATACAAAGAACAAAATAATCTTTTACACAAGCCTTCAAAATAAATCTGCCATCAAACTAGGGAGGCAAACTACAGAAACAAATAGTACAAATTTATATACATGAAACTCGCATATTCCAGAAAGTCAACAGAATATAAAACCTATTATAACATAGGAAAAAAAGATGATGCCAGAAAATAAATATAAACAAGATTCGTGTAAATTTTAAACCACAGTCCTAACTTTTAAATGTTCAACTTTTCATCAGAGTCCACAAAACATACAATCCATTACTAGAGAGGCAAAATAGAGATGAACCTAGAAATTAAAAAGAAAAGATATCAATAAAATTTAGTCAGAATTCTATCTATTTTTCAAATTTTACCTCCCTATCACACCATTGTTGTTCTGTGTTTATTTGGAAGTCAAAGTGAGAAGAAGTCCAATGGAGATTGGTTTTATTCTGGAAACGTCGATTGCTAAGGACGTGAATCGTCGCCGGAGGGAATGGAAAGAATTTGGGGAAGAAAGGAAGAAGAAAATAGACATATGGCTCTCTTGCTGCGAGGGGTTTTGGATTGGGGTTTTCTTTGGGCAACATTTTCCATTTTTTGTTTTTGTTTTTGTTTTTTTTTTTTTTTGTTCTTCAAATGTACTACATTTTGTACAAATTTTAAATATAGTCAAATCTGAATTAATACTATGACATGTAAGGTATTTCAATTATGCAGAGTGACAAAAATGTCCAAAATTGACAATCTTGGAAAGACTTAAAAAAAGTGACATATTTGTAAATGTAAAGCCAAAAATTGACATATAGTGCAATTTCCTCTTGAATTAAATCTCCTAAACAACAGACGAAATAGAAACTAGCAAACAATCCAATTAAAAGTGCATTTTGGTACCCAAAGTAGTAGTTAGTGAAGATAGATTATGGGAATTCGTAAAATAGATTCCTTCTCACGTTAGTGTCCCATATTAATGAATAAATTTCATTTTTCAACTAAGGTTTTTGAAATGCCAACATGTGAAAATGTGACAGTTATCTTCTTTATCAATTAGTAACCCATTTAAACAATAAAATGAATTAAAGATTGAGATCCTTGGACAAACAAGATTTTCAATTACAAGTGGAAATCATTTTAATTTATTTTCTAATTGCATGATATGGGCATTTAACTTTCAAAAGACTATTAGAGTCAATATTGCTTAAGCTGGTCGATGGAAAGGAACCAAATTAATATATTAACTTTATTTTTGTCATATTGCAAATACTAATAACTTTAAGTCCAATTTGTCATGACTTTTACTTTTTCTTTTACTTTTTGTAGAAGAGATTTTGGCGGAAGTTACCCTAATTTTTGTTTAGAAACTAATTTTTAAAAGTACTTCATCTTTCGGAAGTGCTTTTAAAGAAAACCACATTGCACCAACTTCCTCTAAAAGCTCTCTTAACTGCCATAGGCTCTTTCATAAAATTAGTCAAGCGGATCCAAAAGTAGCTTTTGGATCTCAAAATCTCCTTTTGATTTTTCAAAAGCCATATCAAACGGACCTTAAAACAACTTAAAAACAGAATGGCTTGAAACCTTTCGTAATACATATAAAACTCAAGATTTATATGGTGCATAGTATCCATTTTTTCTTTCGAATTAACTATTAATAGATTTAGCCCCTGTTAGGTGGGGATTAAAATCAGATTTTCAATAGATTTTGATAGAAGTTGATGAAATATGTGGTTAAAAAGTTGTGAGATCTGTAAAATATGTACTTGAAATTATTGTTGACTTTGAATTAGATTAAAATCTAGATTTTAATATGTACCAAACAAAAGCTTATTGTAGGAAAGGGACAATAATGGAAAGAAAGGCTGAATTGAACATCATTGTTATACACAATAATCCATGTAAATTTTTGCATCTTTAGACCAATTGAGTTCCTACGATGTCCTTCATTTATTCCCCTACTAAGAGAATCCCGACTGTGGTCAGTCGAAACTAGCAAGCGTACGAGATTGTTAACAAGTAATAAATTAAGTGAGTTTAGAATTGTCATCCCATGAGGAATAATGTTTAATTTTGGTCTACTAGTTATTATCAAGTTCGATAAAGAGTAACATCAAAAGAGATTTGTTGTGATTTCCTAACCTAATTTTAACTAAGAAAGCTATTAGGAATGGTTTTTAGCGAATATATGATAAACGTATTGGATTTCCGAATCCCCATATTATAGTGTTATTTCCAATTCTCGGTCCATAAAAAGTAGTATTATTTTCCTAATATTAATGATAATCAATAATCCAATTTTATTTAATATATTTTCTAAGGAATATCGAACCTATGATTAACATGACCCGGTCATATTTCTAGTTCGAACTTATATGAAAAACATGTATTTAATTTCTTGATTATTTTACGTGATTGCACACGCCATATGATGAGTGAAATTAACTCTTTAAACAAGTTTCTTTAAATCATAGTTTTTAGTTTGTTCTTGAGCACTTTTGAGCGTTTTGATGCGTGTGTTCGTGTTGTTTTATAGTTAGACAATTTGGATGAAAACGGGGTGATTTGGAGCTTGAAATGAAGATACGATGATTATCATGGAAGGAAATATGGCATGGAAGTGAGGGGAGATAGGAATGAAGTGGAAAAGAGCCAAAAAGAGGAGCAAATAGACGCCCCAGAAAATCAGCGAACACTGGGCGCCAAGGCGCCGCCTGCCGGGTTTACTAAAAAATAGATTTTTTTTCAAGGAAATCCAGCCCAAACCAATTCCAAACCTTATTATTTTCTATTGAGGATATAAATACATGGAAAAAGACCTAATTGGGGGGGTTCTTGGATGGCTAGAGAGAGAAAGGGAAACTGAAGACAAAATTCTTGAAGAAATCTATCGAAGAAGGAGCAATTGACACTTTTGGGAGAAGAGATCAAGCGGCAACGAAGAGTTTTTCTAAATCCTTGTTTTATTTTCCATGTTTTCAATGATAAATTCCAAGTTATCAATTGTATTCACTATGAACTAATACTTTAGATCTAGGGTTTAATGTAATCCTCTTGAAACATGTTTTGATTCCTTAATATTTAAACTCTTTTGGATTTTTCTGGTTATTTATTTATGTTGTTTGTGTTTAATGCATTCAATTACTTGGCCAATAGTTGAATGATTTGATGCGTGAATTTCGGCACTCGAGAGAGGGAAATTTAGGCGTGATCATAGAACAACATAACCTAGGTTTTGTAGATTTCGTGAGAAAGTACGGATCTTTGAGGCTTGTTTTGAATTAAGAACCACGTGCATTATAATTTCTATATATTTAATTCGAAATAGAGATATTGGAATTAAATTGTAGAAATAAATTCTAGCCGGCACTCGAGAGAGGGGATAGAATTAAATTAAGGTTCTTGCCTATAAATTAAGAGAAATCTGATTGAGTTAGCAAATTTAGGTTGAAAAACATGGTCGATGGTGCGATGAAATAATTCCCTAGAATTTTATAATCTGATAACTTCGTTGAATTTTGCATTTGTTTAATTGCCAATTTCAGTTTGTCATTATTAGATAAAAATCACAACATCATTCCAATTTGCTTGTCCAAATAAAGTAGATACTACATAATTATAGTATTCATTAGAAATCATATATCAATCCCAGTGGGTTCAACAATCTCTATTTCATCACTATATTACAAAACTTGACACCGTACACTTGCGGCATTTTCACGTTATATAAAAATCGTGACAAGTTTTTAGCGCCGTTGTCGGGGATTGATTTGAATTCTATTGATATTATTACCAACTAGTTTCTATTTTAATTTGGAATTTTTATTTTTCAGTTTCATTCATTTCATTTTATTTTATTGGTTTTTAATAGCTTTCGTAATCTTGTTTTCAGTTGTTTATGCGAAGGGCAAGAAATATCAATCTATTGCCTGTTGATCCTGAACCAAAACGCACTTTTTGCTGTCTGAGGGGTATACAAAGAGACGAACGTGACACAATGGCTGAACAGGAAGCAGGAGCAGCTAATGGGAATAATCAACCGAGAGCTATTCGGGACTATGTCATGCCTGTTGTTAATGAAAATTACTCCGGAATCGCACGCCCCGCTATAGCAGCAAACAACTTTGAACTGAAACCAGGGTTGATACATATGGTACAGCAAAATCAATTTGGGGGAGGTGCAATAGAAGATCCAAATGCTCATTTGGGATCTTTCCTTGAAATATGTGATACAGTAAAGATGAATGGAGTCACTGATGAGGCAATTAAGCTTCGCTTATTCTCTTTCTCTTTAAGGGACAAGGCAAAGGCTTGGTTCCAGTCAATACCGTATGGGTCAATTACAACTTGGGATACTTTAGCTCAGAAATTCCTTACTAAGTACTTTCCACCATCCAAATCAGCTCAACTTCGAAGTGAAATTGGTCAATTTAGACAGTTTGACTTCGAGCCATTCTATGAAGTTTGGGAAAGATTCAAGGATTTGCTCAGAAGATGTCCTTAACATGGCTTTTAGAGTTGGATGCAGATAGAGATATTCTACAATGGGTTAAATGAGCAGACGAGAACAATAGTGGATGCAGCTGCAGGTGGTACTCTAATGGCTAAAACAGCAGAGGATGCATATTATTTGTTGGAAGATATAGCTCCAAATAGCTATCAATGGCTAAGTGAGAGATCAAATGTAAAGAAAGTAGCTGGACTTCATGATGTGGACCCCATCACAGCGTTAGCGGCTCAAGTCTCATCACTCACTAATCAGATAGCTGCATTCACCACTCAAGGAAGTCAGCAAAAATCAGATTCAGTCATGGCAGCTTCATCATCACATCAGGAGATAGAAATGGGGCATGAACAAGCCCAATATGTCAACAGTAGGAACTATAATCAGAGGGAAAATTACTCATCAAATCACTATCATCCAGGTCTAAGGAATCATGAAAACTTATCATGTGGCAATAACAAGAACACCCTCCGACCTCCACCTGGTTTTAGCACTCAAAATTTTGAAGGGAAACCATCCTTAGAGGACATCCTTGGAACATTCATCTTAGAGACAAGATCACGATTTAACAAGGATGAGACACGTCTGGACAACATTAAAGCACATATTTCCAACATGGGGGCCACAGTGAAGAACCTAGAGGTACAGATTGGTCAAATAGCAACTGCAGTACAGTCCCAACAGAAAGGAAAATTTCCCAGTGACACAAAGCTTAATCCACGGGAGCAATGTAATGCTATCACATTAAGGAATTGTAAAGAAATTGAGAAAAAAAAGGTTGCAGAGCCTACACTGGATTTCATACTTACAAGGGAAGAGTGGATTGAAAAGCAGAAGATGGAAGCAGAGGCAACAAAAGAGACTCATAAGCCTTATTCCATCTCATTTCCAGACAATCCACCTATTTTGAAGCCAAAACTACCATTCCCACAAATATTCATGAAGAAGAAGATTGATGAGCAATTTGCAAAGTTTCTAGAGATCTTCAAGAAAATCCACATCAACATTCCTTTCGCAGATGCGTTGGCCCAAATGCCTAACTATGCCAAGTTCTTGAAGGAAGTGATGTCAAAGAAGAGAAATTTGGAGGAGTTTGAGACTGTAAAATTGACAGAAGAGTATAGTGCCATTCTCCAGAAGAAGCTCCCTCAGAAAGTGAAAGATCTAGGCAGCTTCAACATTCCTTGCAATATTGGTGGTATCACATTTGATAAAGCACTGGGTGATCTTGGAGCTAGCATTAACTTGATGCCCCTCTCAGTGTTCAAAAAGTTGGGTCTTGGAGATGTGAAGCCCACAACCCTCACCTTGCAACTAGCAGACAGATCAATTACATACCCCAAGGGCATTATTGAAGATGTATTAGTGAAAGTTGATAAGTTCATTTTTCCGGTGGATTTCGTGGTGTTGGACATGGAGGAGGATGAGAAAGTACCACTGATTCTTGGAAGACCCTTCTTGGCTACTGGAAGAGCGCTGATTGATGTACAAGAAGGGAAATTGACACTGCGTGTTAATGAGGAGCATGTCGTGTTCAGCATTCATCAACATAAACAATTCTCGGAAAAAGTTAACACCTGCCATATGGTCCAATCAATTGACGAAATGAAGGGTCAACAATGCAAAAGAACACTGTTCCATGATCCTCTAGAGAAATACATGGCAACCAGTTACTCAAAGATGGCTACAGTCGCTATTAAAAGCTATTCAAGGACCAAGGAAGTAGTAGATTTCATTTTAACTCAAGAGGTCGATCAACCTGACAGATTGAAGAACCGCTGAAACCTCCCAACATTATCAAATCAAAAGTGGTTTCGGAAGCTACACCGGAGTTAAAACTATTCAACCCTATTGGCCATGCTACAGTGAAGAAGAATACAACGCCAAGGGTAAAGTTTAGAAAGAAGAGAGAAGTACCATCTGACGATCCAACTTAAACACCTCGGTTATGTCAAGCTAATGACGTTAAAGAAGCGCTTCTTGAGAGGCAACCCAAGCGTTCTTCCCTTTTATTTATTTTGTTTTCGAGTTATAGGATAGTTTTTTTTAGTTTATTTAGGAATCATCATCTAAATCTCATCTTTTCCTAGGTCCTTTAGTAATTAAGTTGGTTATTAGATGTTTGGGTTAAGTAACACATGTTCCATATATTCGATATTTAAAATTTGATTTTTCAGGAACATGACGTCGCGAAACTTCCAAACCAACATTGACAAAGAGAAAACGGGATGCATCTTAAGTTTGGGAGAAAAGATAGAAGAAACATTCACCAACACCAGCATCATCAACACTAAAACATCATGGGCAATACAGACAATTTAGGGAAGCTCCCCTCCTTTTTTTTCTTTAATTTCACATTGGGGACAATGTTTAATTTAAGTTTGGGGGTGTATTATAAATTGTGTCTAATTGCCTTGATTTTATTTTATTTTATGTTTTGTATGATTTGCAAATTGTGTCTAATTGCCTTGATTTTATTTTATTTTATGTTTTGTGTGATCTGTATTTAAAAAAAAAATTACACATTTTTGCTTGATTGTATGAGTTAGATAGCCTTGCCGACATTGGTGTATGAATTGTGGATAAGTTATGTGCTTGAGTTAATATTTCTGCTTATTCATGTGAAACGGAGAAGATTTATGCACATGATTTAATTGTGATGCTGTACATGAGTAGTTTGATTCCTGTTTATAGGTTGAAATTGAGAATTTAGATGCTAAACCCAACAACCATTAAACATTATTATATCCTTAAACCAAATTTAGAATGTTTGGTTGGTTGAACTGTTGTAGGTAGACATGGAGATAGATATGGATTCCGTGTGTGCAAAATGTTGTGTAGATTGTCTGAGACCTATGGGATGAAAATTGGGTGAAAAACCTTAAGTTAGAGGTCAATTTTCGAGAATAAGTGTTTAATAAAGGGCATTGCACTAATCACTGCATAAAAGGAAAGCTACCTTAAAAGATCCTAGTGAGGACAATCATAATATCTTATTGCATGACGTCTCTTCATAGCCTTTATGACTCGAGTGAATAAGCATGCAAGGGTTTAAAACCTGGTGTCCTAAAGTCATCTGATTTGGGAGTCATCGGCTTAAAACTCGCTACATGGGTCATTTAGAAAGCTTAATGGAGAACGCCAAAAAAAAAAAAAAAAAGTGCAGGAAACAAAAGACGCACTACATGTCTAGATTAAGCCCCGAACACTTATTTTAGAGGATTTGACTTTTAATAAGAGGTTAATAACTTGGTTGAGTCTTGGAGGTTGAAGTAGTCAAAATAAGGAGAATCCATATCTGTTGACACGTTGAACTGCGATTAGTGAAATCTAACCAAACTTGAGTGGTATAAGAGACTAGTATTGAAATTCAACTTTAGAATACACCTCTGGGAAGGAAAAGAAAATAAGTTTGGGGGTGTATGAATCTCACGAGATAAGTAAGGAAATATTTGACTTTTAAGGTCGGGAATTAGATCAATTTATTATTGTACAGCATTGCACTTCAATCACCACACACACACCCGTTTTGCATCGAACAAGTGAGGAGTTGGCTTTTGCATCATAATTTTGAAGTGGTTCATGGAATTAATGCATGTTGCCAATCCTGAGCTACGAATGCACAATATCTAACGAAATTGGTTTAAGTGATTTTGTTTGTCTTGGTTTTGTTTGTGCGTTTGTTATTCATTATCTTTGGTTTTATATTTGCTCGAAGACAAGCAATTAACTAAGTTTGGGGGTGTTTGATGAGTGAAATTAACTCTTTAAACAAGTTCCTTTAAATCATAGTTTTTAGTTTGTTCTTGAGTACTTTTGAGTGTTTTGATGCGTGTGTTCGTGTTGTTTTATAGTTAGACAATTTGGATGAAAATGGGGTGATTTGGAGCTTGAAATGGAGATACGATGATTATCATGGAAGGAAATATGACATCGAAGTGAGGGGAGATAGGAATGAAGTGGAAAAGAGCCAAAAAGAGGAGCAAATAGATGCCCCAGAAAATCAGCGAACACTGGGCGCCAAGGCGCCATCACTGGGCGCCAGGCGCCCAGGAAAGAAGATATTAACAGAATGTTGGGCGCCAAGGCGCCCAGGAAAGAAGAAATCAACAGAATGCTTGGCGCCAAGGCGCCGAATCTGGGCGCCAAGGCTCCGCCTGCCGGGTTTACTAAAAAATAGATTTTTTTCAAGGAAATCCGGCCCAAACCAATTCCAAACCTTGTTATTTTCTATTGAGGATATAAATACATGGAAAAAGACCTAATTGGGGGTTCTTGGACGGCTAGAGAGAGCAAGGGAAACTGAAGACAAAATTCTTGAAGAAATCTATCGAAGAAGGAGCAATTGACACTTTTGGGAGAAGAGATCAAGCGGCAACGAAGAGTTTTTCTAAATCCTTATTTTCTTTTCCATGTTTTCAATGATAAATTCCAAGTTATCAATTGTATTCACTATGAACTAATACTTTAGATCTAGGGTTTGATGTAATCCTCTTGAAACATGTTTTGATTCCTTAATATTTAAACTCTTTTGGATTTTTTTGGTTATTTATTTATGTTATTTGTGTTTAATGCATTCAATTACTTGGCCAATAGTTGAATGATTTGATGCGTGAATTTCGGCACTCAAGAGAGGGAAATTTAGGCATGATCATAGAACAACATAACCTAGGTTTCGTAGATTTCGAGAGAAAGTACGGATCTTTGAGGCTTGTTTTGAATTAAGAACCACGTGCATTATAATTTCTAAATATTTAATTCGGAATAGAGATATTGGAATTAAATTGTAGAAATAAATTCTAGCCGGCACTCGAGAGAGGGGATAGAATTAAATTAAGGTTCTTGCCTATAAATTAAGAGACTGATTGAGTTAGCAAATTTAGGTTGAAAAACATGGTCGATGGTGCGATGAAATCATTCCCCAGAATTTTATAATCTGATAACTTCGTTGAATTTTGCATTTGTTTAATTGCCAATTTCAGTTTGTCATTATTAGATAAAAATCACAACATCATTTCAATTTGCTTGTCCAAACAAAGTAGAAACTACATAATTATAGTACTCATTAGAAATCATACATCAATCCCAGTGGGTTCGACAATCTCTATTTCATCACTATATTACAAAACTTGACACCGTACACTTGCAGCATTTTCACGTTGTATAAAAATCGTGACACCATACATATTACTCCTAATATCTATTATCCGTGTGTTAAATATGTAGTATTCTATCTATTCTGAGTCTTCCAACACTACAAATAGACAACAAGTTATCTAAATGGTGATCCAGTATTCAAACAATACAAGATTTATTCATATTTAATCAAGAACACAATGATTTACTAGATAAACGAGTCTTGAATTCAAATTAACAACTAATAAGATACATCATCCATCTAATACAATAGAAAAAGTCTAACATTCTTATAATTAAATTACACAATAATAATTGAAAAATATCTCCCGAAAATAAGAAAGATGAAAAAAGTATGAGAAATCTACGTTCTTGGCTCTTTTCTCGAAATCGGGCTATGAATCTTCAATTTCTTGTATGATTCACCTTAACGTGGTGTATGGAGTTTCTTTTTGCGTCCAAAATATGTAGAATATGATGAAATTTAGGTTGAATGGAGGATTCTAAAGTTTTGCTTGAGTTTTGGTATTTAAATGATGTCGAAAAGATTGTATTAAATTGTTACCAAAACAAAAATAAGGAAAATATGATTTTTCCCATTTTTACACTAAGGCGCCCGTCTGGCTTGTTTGGGTTGCCCCTTTTTTTATTCAGGCAAAGGTACGCACGCGCCTTGATCTCTATGATGGGACAACTTTAAGTATTTTTGTTATAACTTTTTGTCCCGATATCTGATTTCGGTGATTCAAAATGTGTTAAAAATTTAACTCAAAGGACTACAATTCTTCAAGAAATAACATTTTTTCAATTCGAATATTTGCTATGCCAAAAATAGATCTCACTATGAGGTTGAGAATCTGGAGCAGAACTTGATATTACTTTTGAAGTAATATGATCCGTACTTTTGAATATCTTACAATTGAGCCCATTTTCACAAATTTTCTTCAATTCTTCATCAAATAGTGAGTTTTACCCATTGAACACAATTTATAACACATTAGATGATATTTCATCAAAAGAACTGCAAAATGTCATTATTTAAAATCCCAAATAAATGTATAAAATAAACTTATAAAACATACATATTTGAACATTTGTTTGTTCTCAAACAAAACCATATCCTAACTTGAAACAAACGTACAAGCATCCAAAAGCTTTGGCTCGATAACCTGACTTTTTATCTCAGGATTGAAATCATAATATTAAATCTATAAATAACTTCAGGGTTACATTACTAAAATCAAAATATATTTTTCCAATGCAAAATTGTGTGTGTGTGAAGAAGTAAGTAGAACATCAAGAATTCACAAGTAGTTGCATTCTCAACCCTTAATGGTCAAATTTATCCTTTCAGTACTCGTAAGATCCACACACTTGTTCTTATCCTCACATCTCTAGTTTAGATAGGTTTCACTGATTAAAAGTCAATTTTTCAAAAAACAAGAATTCTCCAATTATTTTGATTGCTTCAATCTTCAAGATTCAACTAGGCTAATAGTCTCTTATTGAAAGTCAATTTTCCCAAACAAGTGTTTGATACTTAAGTAAGGCATATAGTGCTTCTTCTGTATCATGCACCTATTTTTTCTGATTTTTTATTTATAGCATTCTCTCCATGAAGCTTTCTAAATGATCCATGTAACGAGTTTTTTGTCGATGACTCCCAAGTCAGATGACTTTAGAGTAACATGTTTTAGACATTCTTATAGACTCAATAACTCGGGTCATAAATTCTATGAAAAGAAGTTTCCAATTATATTAATTTTTTTTACCGTGATTAGTGCAATGCTCCTCGTTAAACACACTTTCAAAAGAATCAATCTCTAACTTAAGACTTTCACCTAATTTTATCACATTGATATTAGACAATCCATACATGATTTTTAACACATAGAATCCTCATTCATATCTATATCTTCATACAACAGTAAAATCACCCCTAACTATGCTAAATTGGTCAAATGATGTATAATGATATAGTTTGAATTTAGCATCTAAGGTCCCTTTTTCAACTTATCCAAATATGAATCAACTCATTGAATCTTAATTTGTATCTTAATTCATGTGCTCAAGTAATATCAAGTTTCAGTAAGTATTAATCAATCTAAGCATACAACATATTCATAGTTCATAAATCAATACATGATCTCAAATAAAGTCATCATTGTTGGCCAATCCATCTAAACCCACACAGGAACACAAACAAAATAAGAAAATATTTTTTTTTTTTGAAATTTTTCGAGTTTCTCAATATTTTTGTATTTTTCTCATGATAAAGCATACACAGTAATACACAAAAGCATAAACTAAGTGTTTTTCTACCCTTGAACTTAAAATAGACATTGTCATCAATGTGTTAAATCATAAATAAGCATTTAAAGGGGTGTGGAAGAAAATGAAAAAAATACTCCCTAAATTTATTAAGAAGTGGCAAATACTATGTCGTGAAGTGCAAGAGCTGGTATGTCCTCTTCATCATGTTGTCCCATTGGTTAATGTTGGTTTGAGTGTTCTGCGATATCATGTTCCTGAAAAATCAAATATTAGAGATCTTATAACCTGGAACAAATATTACTTTGCCCAAACAATTCATAAACTAACAATAATTTCAAAAGTTTAAGGGGAAATGGGGTATGGATGGTGATATCCAAAATAAAACTGAACCAAAATATCTTATATCTAAAAAGCATAATAAATAAAAGGGATAGAAGATTGGGTTGCCTCCTAATAAGTGCTTATTTATAATCCTTAACTTGACTTATTTTTTGACTAGTCATGGAAGCTTAAGAAGGGATTTTGTAGCCTTGTCATTTACTCTCTACAACTGATAGTTCCCAGACGGATGCTTTCTTGTATTAACCAATCTACTTACGCCCTTTTTGCAAGGATGACTTGTATAGTCATCCTTTTTTTTTCTTTCTATTTTCACCTTTTGAAAATCCTCAAAATAGGATGGTTGCCTAAATGGAGTATCCATGGTGAAGCTCTTCTGCTTGTCATCCACCCTCAAGACTATCTCATTAGTTTCAAAATCTAGCAAAGCACGAGTAGTTGATAGGAATGGCCTTCCCAAGATGACTGGCATCTGATGTGCTTCTTCTATGTTCAAAATGATGAAATCAAAAGTAAAAAAATAAATTTTCTAGCCTTAATGAGCATATCTTCTACTATTCTATAGGGGTGCCTCAATGTTCTATATGCCAATTGCATGATTATTGAAGATGCCTTTCGACGCCCAATCCTAGTTTCCTGTAAAGAGGCAAATGAATCAAATTAATGCTTGCTCCAAAATTAATTAAAGCGTTAATGTTATTTAAACTTACTATAGAACAAGGTCAATCGAAACTCCTTGGGTCTTTTAGTTTAGGCGGGAGCTTGTGCTGTACGATTGCGCTGCACTCTTCAGTTAAGGCCATTGTTTAATGCTCAGGCAGTTTCATCTTCTTTTTCAACATCTCTATCAGAAACTTGGAATAGTTTGGGATTTGAATGATTACATCAATGAAGGGAATGTTGACATGCAACTTTTTCAGGGTTTTTAGGATTTTTGTAAACAGCCTCTCCAACTTAGTATTTTGCAACATTTGAGAAAACAGGATTGGAGGTGTGAGTAAATTCGTAGGAATAGTTGCCTAACCTGTGGACTAGTTGAAAGCTTTTGTTGCTCCTTCTCTGTTGATTATTAAAATTGTTCCACTTATTCCTTACTCATTGTAGGTACCTGATCACTCACAGTCTCTTTCATCCTTGTACTGATCTGTGGTAACTGAACAATACTCCTAGTTATGATGTCCTAAACCTATTTCTCTTTTGGTTGCCTTTGCAGCCTTTGAGAAAATGAGATGGACAACACATAAATTCAGTTACATGGAGCAAATTTGATTCTTGGCGAATAATCAATGTTCCTCTCTATAGCTGTGACAACCAATACTTGCTCCATGTGTCACTGGGCAAGGCACCACGTGATCTACTAGATAATGCAGCTGTAACTTGCCTCGCTTAATTTTTTATGTTTTGAATAGAGGTCTGCTAATTCTAAATTACAATCTCAATCTTGATGATGTACTTAACAAGTAGAGGATGTCCTCTTTTCTTCTTGTTAAATTTTTGGTGGGTTATCCTTCATCGGATATCCCTGTCCCTTATTGTTCACCCACGAGAAGTTTGGATGCTTGTTCAAACCTTGATGAAGGGTGGAGGTTGTTCTGTTGCCATTGGAAATTTTGTGCATAACTTACTTCTGCAGGTTGAACCATGTGAGTGGAAGCTAGATGGCAACAACAGTAATATAATATGCCCCATAACCTATGCATATCAGTGTTGGTTGATGTACCATGTTAACAAATTGAGATAGACCATCGAGTTTTTTCGTTATTGCCTCTATCCGTGCTGCTAATGCTATCACCTTCTTTATGTTATGCATACCTGCTGCTTTCTTCGGGAAGTCCCTCTTAGTCAGCCAATTAGCTTGATTTTCAATGATCCTCTCATAGAGGTCGAATGCATCATAAACCTCCATTGTCATAACCAAGCCACCTGTTAAAGCATCAGGCATGTTGCGAAAATCTTGGCGCAGTCAATAGTAGAAAAAAACACATGCGCTTGTTTAGGAATGTCAATGTTTGGACACTTCCTAAATGTGCTCTTGAACCTCTCCCATGCCTGTAGATATGTCTGAAGATCCCTCTATTTGAAAGTATGAACTTCATTCCAAATTTGATGGACCACAAATAGGCAACAAGTTGTCTGAATGGTGATCAAACATACAAACAACACAAGATTCATACATATTTAATCAAGAACATAAGAATTTACTAAATAAATGAGTTTGAATTGAAATTAATAATTAATAAGTTTCATCATCCATCCAATACAATAGAATACCCAGCCTAACATTCTTATAATTAAATTTCACAAGAATAATTGGAAAAAAATCACTCAAAAATTAGAAAAATGGAAAAAATAGGACAAATCCACGTTCTTGGTTCTTTTCTTGAAATCAATTTCTTGTATGATTCGCCTTGATTTGATGTCTGGACTTGTTCGTCACCTCCAAAATATGTTGAATATGACGAATTTAGATTGAATGGAGGATCCCTACGTTCTAGTCGAGTTTTGGTATTTAATGGATGCTAAAAAGATTGTATTGAATTGTTATCAAAACAAAAATAAGGAAAATCAGATTTTCCCATTTTTACACTGAGACGAGTATCTAATCATAGCTAGGGCACATGCCTAGCTTGTTTGGGTACCTCATATTTCCCTTTTTTGGTCGAGGGTTGTGCCCTCGCTTGTTGGTTTGGCGAGCGCGCCTTGACCTCTCTCATGGGGTAACATTCAGTTTTTTCGTCATAACTTTCTATCCCGATATCTGATTGGGGTGATTCAGAATGAGATAAAAATCTAACTCAAAGGGCTACAATTCTTGATAATAACATTTTTGAAATTCAAATGTTTACTATATCAAAAATGGGTCTCAATATGAGGCTAAAAAACTGGAGCATAACGTTTTCGTCTAGAAATTAATGTTTGATAATACTTTGACTATATCTCATCCCTTTGGCATCTTTTCTCATCCAATTGACACCTAGCACTCTCAAATCTTCATCTTGAGGTTTGTCAAAACTTTTGAGTGTTTGCACGTTAATTCCTGAACTTTGGATGTCTTACAATTGAGCCCATTTTCACCATTTTCTCCAATTCTTCTTCAAATAATGGGTTTTACCTATTGAATACAATACACAAAAAATTAGGTGATATTTCATAAATAAACTATAAAATGTCATTATTTAAAGTTCTGAATAAGTGTATAAAATACACTTATAAGAATGCATCGTGCAAATTGCTAGCTCACATAAGAAACAGGAGAAAGAAAGAGAGAACTTAAATTCTGCTCACTCACTCCATTTATTAGAGTGTATAGATATAGAAGAACTTCTTCATAATGTCTTTTATTTTTCTTGCCACTTCAGCTAGAAAGAGTCATACATAGATTGCACCGGCGAAGAATTTTTATAAGCATTGTCTATTTCATTATTTTGTGCTAGCATCTCAAATGCTTCAGTAGATCGTTCTAAAAAAATTCACATAAGCAAAACATATATCACTTAAAATTTCCTCTCCACTTGGATAGATAGCTCCCACTCGGAAACATATTACTCCCATTTGAATTAGAAGTTAAAACCGACTCTTATGTATTCAAAATCGATTCATCTATACACATCATATCAATTTCAATAATATTTTCCAAAGTTTTCTCCCTTACTAGAAAAAAATGTCAAAAATCACATCTTGTGACCTAATATCCATCCAAAATCTTACTTAAGTACCTTTTTTGACTGCATGTATCTCATAGATATACATCTCACTTTTAATAGAATTATGTTCCCAAATTCATTATTAAGAACATACATAGTCGATTATGAGTCTAAGAAACCTATATGTAGTTATTTATGTGTACAAAGCTTCCATTTTCTGAATGTATTAATATCGAGAGAATTCCATTAAGTGACATGTTGTAGTTAACTAATATCCTTCCTAAAAGAAAATACGTAAATTGTACTGCATTATTTCAAATCTCATCACATTCAGTAACAATATTGTACACATAAAAAGCATTTTGCAACGTTAAAAAAACATTGCCGAAGAACTTTTGCAACGTTTGGACGTATATTGCAAAGCTCAATATTGTCGTAGAGTAGAAGGATATGGCAACGTTTAACCATTTTTTAAACGTTGCTAATAACCTTTTGCAACGTTTTTTTAACGTTGCTAATAACTACTTTTTGCAATGTTTTTTGAAAATGATCATTTTTGGTGTAGTGTTGCAAATGATCATTTTTGGTGTAGTGAATAGACCATATAATTATTGATGATCGAGGAATAGTCAATCCAATAAGAATTTCTCTTTCATTACCTAGATAATTGATATCTCATGATAGAGATTTACGCTCTCAAACAGTTATCAAAGTCTTCACTTCCACAGTCTAATTTTCTACTCCCTTTTAATATTGTCTAAATCAATATAATATCTTCAACTTGCGAAAATCAAAGGCACAACTAAAATGTGTGAATCCATCTATAAATGTAATGAAAATATGAAATTCTATCTCTATCTCGCGAAGAAATTCGAATGGATTTACTTCATGGAAGTTTAGCTCATACAGCTTTGAATGGTTTTCTCAACTCAAAACTTCAAATCATTCCACAAATATCCAGAACCATAACTGAACATCACCACTTTGAAAACGAACAATACTACCACGTATAATTTCAAGCTGGAGACCATTCTTAGAAAAACAACAAATGAGATCAAGTTTAGTGGAATCTTTGTTACTATCTTAATATCAAATAGGAGGTTGGTATCTCCACTTTGCAACAATATGTTGCACGTACCAGCCATATAAACCTCCACTCCATGTTCATTATTTATATATATCTATTTTTTATCAAGTCAAAGACTCGACAACATACTAAAGACACTTCTCGATCTCATATAAAGTGTTTTATAACTCTAGATTCCACTATCCACACAAGATAAGATTCAATATGTATAGTGTTGACACGCAAACAATACTAAGAAGAATATATTCAAGTGCAATTTCATTTAGCTTAATTACTTTTTAGCTAAGAAATTCAAACTGTATAGTTGAAGCACGTGAACCTTTATAATATTGATCCTCTACTAAAATCACTTTCATGCACTTACATCTGATATGTTCTTTTTTGTCCATTTTCCAGTCTCCTCATCTATCCCGCATTTGTTTTAACTCATTTAATCTTAAAATCCGAAGTCTTATTCGAACTAGAACATTTGCTACACAAGCATGTCTCAAGACTTAACAATATCAAATGAAATATCTTTCGACTCGCACAACGAGTAGTGTCAATAGAGAAAATTGATGCTTTAATTTGTAAGTCACATTGACTTTAAAATTTCTCATCTATTGAGAAGAGACTAGTTTGAACTTACTATTCACCAAAAAAATTGTGTCCAACAAAATGTCAACACTACTTCAACCACCTCATCTGAATCACATTCGAGAAAAAAAATATCATCTATAATAGAATATAACAATTCATATGGTAAAGCACTATACTCTTATCTTTTTTCGTCCTTGACAAAATTATTGATCCTTATTCTCTAGAGCAGTCTGACCCACACTAGGCCTTCTATTACATGATTTATGCTATCTA
The DNA here is from genome assembly GCA_035079005.1 of Fraxinus americana. Lineage (NCBI taxonomy): Eukaryota > Viridiplantae > Streptophyta > Magnoliopsida > Lamiales > Oleaceae > Fraxinus > Fraxinus americana. The sequence goes on along the minus strand of CM068715.1, from coordinate 16,807,120 downwards.
AAACATCATGTTCTTCTAATACACTCAAAATCTTATTATGTCAAATGTTATCGCATTTAGTTTCTTCATTAAGGTTAACAACAATAGATTTTGATGACATGATCTATCAAATTTGAGAGGCATTTTTATTCTCAATCAATGCCCATATATGGCATATACAATTTATTACTAATGCAAATAAATGTATACGATAGTTCAATGTTAGGTACAAAGTCAAAAGTTCACTATGCTTCCAATAATCGTCTACAATCCTACTTTTTCACTATAATAAACTTAATTTCATAATGCAAAATTCCATGAGTTCTAAGCGAGAATTACATTAATTCTTCAAACTTAAGATCCCCCACTCAGTTGGTGAGTCAAATAGTTTTAGGTAAGATTTTCTCTAAATCTTTCAATCACTGAACTATCACCCAATGTACAATCAATAGGTTTAAACAAGAATCTAACTAATTCTATTGACCTTAGCATATATAATAATTCCTAAATTAATAGATATCAAGTAATTCAATAAGGCAATACTATAAGGTGCAATAAAAATATAAATATGCACATTATCCAATATGACATATATCATGCAATTACAAATAATTCACTTATAATCGTAAGATAAAACTCACGTCATTTAAGTTTTATTGTACAGATTCACAACCTCACTTTAATATGTGTTACAACACAATCCCAACAAATGGGAAGTGACAGCTTATCACCACAAAATATCATATTCTCATATTCTGCTTATCACCACAAAATATCCCAAAAATATTCATGCATTCCACTACATTAATCCATTTATTAATTTTAATAAGCACGTAACATTTCAACAAGTTCCATAACTCTTACTTTTATAAACTTTCCTATAAGATCGCTATAAGTGTGCACAAATCTAATCATATCTAATGAAGCACAAAAATAGAAAACAAGTCACAATGAATCACATAACCTAATTAAAGATCCATACAACTCATGAACATATATAAAATCTGGTATTTTAAATACTTTTGGAGTAATTTTCAATTAAAAAAAATGAGAGCACTTCAAAAATAACTCCCATTAGCCAAATACCACTTAATAAATATTCTTGATTCTATATATATATATAAAAAAAAAAAATCAAAATTTACTCAAGTTAAAAAAATATTTTTAATGCTTTTTACAAATTTATTTTAAGCATTAAAAAAAATTGTAGCTGTCCAGAAATTAATTTAATCATATTGAAAAATCAAGAATAATTCAAGGACCAATTTTCTATTTTTTAGAGTTGCAATCGGATCACGCACAACCCTCATGCGCGGGACCAACCTATAATTTTTTAATTCAAAAAATAACTAGCCCCCAACGCAGACGAGATACGCACCACGGTGTCCTTGAAAAAAAATTCATTGGCATCCCGACTAATTTTAACTATTTGAATTCATTTATATGGTCAAATTTTATAAAATCAATGTTTAACGCCACGTTTGGGACATCAACTGATATGGCCAAGAGTAGAAATGGTAAAAAAAATAATCCAAAATTTTCATATTTTCAACCAAATTTCGAGAAGTCAAACTTCTTCATTTCAAAGCCAAAAGTAGTAATCTTTATGCTGTTGGAAAGGTCTCAAGAAGATCTATCTAACCATATCAAATAGGAAGCACGAAACACAATGTAGAAAAAGTTATCGTGTAATGAATTTTCGGGTTTACCCATTCTCATGCAAAATTTCAGATTTTCATCCAAATTTTAAAACCTCATAACTTCTTCATTTTAAATCCAAAATTTAAGTTCTTTATATGGTTGGAAAGCTCATTGAAATACCTTTCTAACTATATTAATAATGCTGCATGAAAATCAACGAATAAAATGCAATAAATTTTTAAAGGCTCTGTAAAATTGACTAGGGTTTCAATTTTCTCCCAAATGCGATAACGACAATTGATGAAATTCTACAGGTGAATTCTAAAGCATATTATCTACATAAATCCAAAGCTTCATTGATTTTAGATATGTATATCGAAAGATGCCGTTAAAGATCATATTAGGTTTCAAAACTTCACATACAAAATTCACAATTCAATTGAATCGTGTAATGGTATACTTGAGCATGTGTTACAACAAGGAATTTAACCTTATGGCTCTGATACCAATGTAGGGATTCGCAACATTCATTAATATAAATTACGAATTAATAATCCTTACTTAAAAGAATGAATTTTATGATCTTT